>JAUPFV010000002.1:329811693-331301403 GCA_036936605.1 Limnanthes douglasii subsp. nivea
CTTAAATACGAAGTTCTAATTTCTTCCTTTAAGTTTACAATCTGTCATAAAAAAGTTATATTCTTTACATTTCAGTCCTCGAAGTTCCATTTCCTTATCAATATCCCCCTTAGTTCTCATGTAAGTAAATGAATGAGAGCTAACTAGCCCCGAACATATTCACATGTAAATAAAATCCCTTATCTATAATTTGAAGGCTTCAAATATGCTAGTCCACCTTAATTTATGTCAAACACATCGAATTATATTAACAATAAATCTTTTCAATATATATCATGATTCGAAGCGGAAGCTAAGTATAATGGCACTTTATATGCCAAGTATATCTCTTAGAAAATAAGGACACCCTAGGTAGTAGGTCTGTCACTAGACTCACAGTGTAACAGGCGTTAGATCCTTATATACGTAACACCGTCAAATTTTGCCCAATCAATGTCCACCTCTTCTACTTCTCGATACTTCTTTTCTCTTCTTATAAGTAACGCTGTGACCCATTCATTGTTTTACAGAGAAAATTCCTTGAGATAGAAACTGCAAAAGTTCAAAATTCCTTTGCTACCTTCAATAGATTCTTCAATCTATTGGTTACTTTATGAAAAAGCATCCAAAGCCTAAAAGAACCCAAATCTTCAAAATCAGATAACAACATCTTCGGAGCTTATGACTACCTTTGTATTAATGAAAAGGCAGATGAATACAGAGCAGCTGGATTAATAAGTAACACCCATCTTGGTATATCTACAAAGACAATATACTACGATAACTTCGATCCTTTCAAACTCATGTTTTTTCACCTTCTCCTTGTACAGAAGAAAGAAAATCATCAAAAACTTGAACACCAAAGACACCTCGAATATCACCCTCCCTTACTGGATAATCATCTCAAATTAGTCGTGAAGTGAGCAACTCATCCTTAAAGAACTCCGAACAGACTCATTCCTCAACCAATCTTCCAAAAACTTGCGATCCTCAAACTCCAAGAAAAAAGACTTTCATAGCCATGAGAGATGATACTGATGTCACCTCAAATCCATCAATCACTTCTCCTCCCTTAAGGTAGATTGTTGAGACAACGACATCATCTCAAAAAAATCCCTCAAGTGATCATCATCAACTGATGGATGAGGCATCTGAAGAAGAAATTTATTCTGAAGTTACTCAGTCAAATAACGAAGCCAAAACAAAAGAACAAGCTTCAAAATAATAAGAAAATTCTACAAAATAAAAATCTCGTAAACCGAGAAAAAAGAAAGCTCGTGTCACAATATCCGACGAGATGCATGCGTCAATAAGTGAGAACTTGACGCCTCTCAAAGCACATTACATATTGGCTCTGAAAAATGTTCCCTATACATATTACGAGGAGAGACAAGTCACTGATCTAAAGAATCAATATGGAATGGGAGATACTATTGCGATCTGCATCGAGGACTTCATTTCTTTGACCAAACTGTCAAAGAGACTGGTGCTTTCATTTTATTATCTTACCCTGGATGATGCGTTGAAGATAATCGATGACCTACTAGAAGCATACAACTTTTGGAAGCATAAATGCGTCTTCATCTCATGGGCTTGGGAGAATGGCAAAGAAATATCTAAAGCCAATCCATTTATATTCAACCTCGTTTGGAGGAGTAATCGTAAGTCCTTTAATTTTATTTCTTTGAATTATATGTTCAAATAATGTTATCCTTATGTCAGTTAAAACACATGGCTAAAGAGGTGATTCATTATAAAACTAATGCTACTGCTGAGAAAAAGATGAGGGACATCTTTGGGAACCTCGTAAGAGATCAGTTTCATGAATTTCAAATGGCCAGATCTGAATTCCTCAGATGACTCATTCATGTCATTGAGTATCTCCAAGAAGTGCATCAAAAAGAAAAAGAAGATCTTGACTCTTCTCATCAGAATAAAATAGAAGAAGTCAAGACTAAACATCTTGAAGAGTTAGCTGCAGAAAATAAAAAAATTGATGACCTTCAAGTTTCTTTTGGAAATAGTAAGGCATAAAACAAAAGACTGACAGATACGTGACACCCTCAAAGCCCAATTCGATTAGGAGAAGCAAGATGATGTCACTGCTGCTGAGGATGAGTGTGTAAAAGACATGATGTCAACTATCAAGAACGGAAATAACCAAAAATCATCACACTACTTTGGGAAATCCATGCCACATATCCTAAAATTGATCTTTCTAGCTTTTGGAGTGAAATTCCCTTCGAATGGCGTCCGAGCGAGGCTTTTGATCTTGTTCCAAGCTCATCATCCAAAGAGAAAGATTCAATGGAGGATTCCGAAGAGAGCTACGAGGACGATTAATTTTACTATCTCTTTTTTGTACCTGCCATGCAATCACTTGTAATATTTTATTTTAATAGATGCATTTTCACTTGGTATCCAAGAAATTACACTATGCTCATCAAATTAGATTGAATAACAAAAATATTTGTTTGTCCTTTATTTTCTTCAACTTATATTTGCATTTGATTGTTATTTATATTAGTTATTCGAATTGAAAATATAACATGGTATTTTAAATAACATTACAATGCGTAACACTTCGAATATTATAGTGCGTTTAATGGACGTAGCACTTCGAATATTATAGTGCGTTTAATGGACGTAGCACTTCGAATAATATAGTGTGTTTAATAAACATAACACTCTGAATATTATAGTGTGTTTAATGAACGTAGCATTTCGAATAATATAGTATGGTCAATGAACATAACACTTCCAATATGGTTGCTTTTTCGAAAAGTGTATACAACACTTCGAAATATTCTATTATTGGTCAACCTAAAAAATAATCTGTCTTTGATTAGCTACCAAAATAGTTTAAACAAGCACTTGTAAACAACCATTGGCCAAAAATGCATTTTATTGATAGTTTTAAATATGTACATAGCGCCTCGTTAAAACCTTCCTCGCCCAAAAGGGTAGGAAAGAGTGCGTAAATTAATCAAAGAAACAATTTCAAAATACAACATAGTCACTCCCAGTACAATTTTAGTTGTTGTATATTCTATGGATGTTGAAACATCCTCCTCTGATGATCACAAAGGCGATAAGAACCTCACTTTATTCTTTCAACAACTATATAAGGTCCTTCTAAATCCGGGGCCATCTTACCGAGGCTATTTTCCTTGGTATGGAGGAATACATTTCTTAACACTTTGTCACCCACCTTGAACTCTCTTCTTTTCACCCTCGAATTATATCTATTCCTCATAAGAGTTTGATAATGAATTGCATTCAAGTGACCTCGAACTCTTTTATCTTCAATCAAATCCAAACTTTCTCTTTTGGCTTCATCATTTAAGTGTTCGAAATATTATAATAAAATCCCAAGGATACTCTTCTTTATATACAATTGGTGCGAAAAATCAGCAAGTGTGTTATTTCCTCGGTTTATATGTTCGACAACAACATGATCAAACAGAAGAATCAGATTTTGATGCTCTCGAAGATACAAAATTAAATGATCTTTTTTTGCTTCAGAAACTCCAGATACTTGATTGGCTACCAACTAAGAATCTGTTTCTAATCGTACTGAAGTTGCACCACATATCTTTGCTAGCCTCAATTCTGCTAGTGCAGCTTCATACCCAGCTTCATTATTCAACGCATGAAGAACAAATTTAATAGATTGAAGAATCATTTCTTCATTCAAAAATTCTAGAACCTCCATTGGTTCGAACAATCCACATCGAATTGATTGGCAATACATCCTTAGTAACTTCTTCATCCGATTTACTTGAGTGAAACTCAACAAGTAAAACTACCAAAGCTTGTGCTTTAATTGTCGTCCGAGTAGAAAATTGATGTCAAAATCTCCGAATTCTACTGACCACTTATTCAACCTCCCTGAAATATCATGACGTTGTAAAACATTCTTCAATGGAAATAAAGTTTGAACCTCAATAATATGAGCTTAAAAATAAGGATTCATTTTCCTAGCAGCCATTACCAATTCCAATGCCAATTTCTCGAGCTTCAAATACCTATTTTATGCTGCCACAAAACTCTTACTGACATAATACACCGGCCTCAAAATTCCTGAATCCTCACTTATCAATATTGCGCTTACGGAAAAAATCAGATATTGCAATGCACAAAAAGAGTTGCTCTCCACATCAAATTGATTGGCAAGACATTCTTACTAACTTCTTCATCCGATCTACGTGAGTGAAACTCAACAAGGAAAACAGCAAAGCTTGTGCTTTAATTCCCGTCTGAGGAGAAAAAGTGATGTCAAAATCTCATAATTCTACTGACCACTTAGTCATTCTCCCTGAAATATCAGGACATTATAAAACATTCTCTAATGAAAATGAAGTTTGAACCTCAATAGTATAAGCTTTAAAATAAAGATTCATTTTCCTAGCAGTCACCACCAATGCCAATGCCAATTTCTCGAGCTTCAAATACCTCTTTTATGTTGCCACTAAACTCTTACTAACATAGTACAACAGCCTCGGAATTCCTAAATCCTCACTTATCAATACTGCGCTTACAGAAAAATCAGATACCGCAATGTACAAAAATAATTTCTCTCAACTTTGAGGTTTAGACAATATTTCTGGTGATGATAACAAATCCTTGATACTTGAAAATGTTTCTTCACAATCTGAAGTCCACTCAAACTCTTTTGATATTCATAAGACTTGAAAGAAAGGGAAACATTTATCAGAAAATCTAGAAATAAATTTGTTAAGTGTTGCTAACCTTACTGTCAAAATTTGTACTTCTTTAATAATTCGATGCGATTTTATGGATGCTACAGCTTTTAACTATTCTGGATCAGCTTCTATCTCTTTTTCACTGATAATATAACCCAGATATTTCCCTGATCGAACTTTAAAAGTACATTTTCTGGATTCAAATTTAGCCTTATTGCCTTTAAATTCAAAAATTTCTCCTTTAAATCTTTCAAATGTGCATCGTCTACTAAACTTTTCACCACCATATCATCGATGCATACTTCCATGTTCTTCCCGATCTGGGTAGCAAAGGCTTTGTTCATTAATATGTGGTATGTGGCTCTGGTATTTTTTAATCCAAAAAGCATAACTCTATAACAGTGCAATCCTATGTCTGTGATGAAGGTGGTACATTCTTGATTATTTGGATCCATCTGAATTTGATTATATCCTGCAAGAGGATCCATAAGAGTCAATATTTATTTCCCGAAGTGGAATCAATCAGGTTGTCTATTCGAGGAATGGGAAACGGGTCTTTAGGACAAGCTTGATTCAGATCTGTAAAATCAACACACATCCTCCACTTCTTATTCTTCTTCTTGACCACCACTGGGTTCGCTATCCATAAATGATACTATGTCTCCCATATATCTCTGACCTTGGATAACCGGTCTACTTCAGAAAAAATTGCTTCTGTCTTTTTTAATGAGAATGTCAGCCTTTTTTAAATAACAGGTTTCACCTTTGGATTAATGGATATGCTATGGCAAATTACTTTAATTGGAACACCTGTTATATCCTCTATTCTCCAAGCGAAAAAAATCGAAATTGTGAGATGAAAATTATAATAGTTGTTGACGTAGAATAAGAGTCAGTAAGGTTCCTATTCGAAGTACTCTTCCTTCGGATACTTCGGATCCGAAGAACAGTGGCATAACATTCTCGGACAACCTTTTGGTCACTTCTGACGACCCATTCACGGTCTACGATGACATACTTGAAACATTGATCGACTGTTGATACAACGCAATACATCTTTGATAACCAAGACCTTCCAAAGATGGCATTATAGCTTGTTGGACAATCCACCACCATAAAAAGCACTTGAACCTTCTTCTTAAAACGTCTTTTTCCCAGACTTACCTCCATCTCAAATTCCCCTATTACTCATGTAGTTACTCTAGTAAACGGATGATGGTGTGCCCTGATTGGGAAATCCAAGAAGGATTGTGCATTATGTTATAAGTAGCTTTAAAAAGGACGTTCACAGAACTCCCGATATCTATCAACACGCGTCAAATATCAATACCAACAATCTCTGCTCTAATAACCACTGAATCCTCATGTGGCCCCGCAATACCCAGCAAATCATCTTCACAGAAAAGGATAAAGGGAATGTCTCTCTTACCATACAGATGGGTAGACATTTTTCCTTTTATCTGAGTAGCCAAGCTCACTATGTGTCTTTTCCTTGAGCTATCAGTGTTACCAGTCATAGAGTCTCCCCCAAAAATTGCTAAGGACTCAAAATATTCACAAAGGCTTCAAACGTGACCCCGCTTTACTCGTTCCTCCACCACCATCAAAATTGACCGATCAGGGTCCATGTATAAGTATTCTGATGCAACATCAAAATCATCAACCTTCGAATCCCAAACCATTAAATTTTAAGTTTATGCATTTGGATTGGTTGGTTGTTAATTCGATGCTATAAGATGTTTTGATGCATTGCTCTGTGCTTTTACATAATTCTGTAACTTCCCATTTTTCGATTAAAGTATGAACTTCTTTTTTCAAGGTGATGCATTCTGCGGCATCATAACTGATATCATTATGATACTTGGAAACTTGTTATTTCGCTCCTCCCTCAGCCTATTGATTGGAGCGGGCTTCTCAGTCAGGTCTCCATAGTACTCAGGCCTTATCCATTGATTGGATCTCGGCCTATCAAATTGGTAAGATGGAGCTTGGTTCAAATACCCTCTAGTTTTAGATGGTAGATTGTTCTTCATTGGACGTGCTTGTTGAGTAGAACTCGAAGATTGCCCCTATTAGTTGGCGCCTTCCCATAATTCTTTTGACCATTAGCTGTCACTCTTTGAACCCCGGTTGATTCTTTCACCTTTATTTGGTCCTCAACTTGAGCCAACAAAAATCCAAAGGTTAAGGATTTTCTTTTTATTGTTTCATTAGCCAGATCTCCTGGTAGAAATCCCCGGCGAAAGGCTGTCATTTCCACCGTCTCTTCATAATTATCCAGACTCGTTTTAGTTAAGATAAACCGCTTTGTATAATCTTCGAATTTTTATCTTATTGCTTTCTTGCATTGGATGATTGTATCTCAATTTTCCCTTATCTCCTTACGCCCCACAAAATTCATCATATAATTCTTGAATTGTTTGATGTGATCGTCTGGATCTTGCATCCCATCGTATTTTTAACTTTTGAAATATCAAAACGTTTCCGAAGCATGATAGATCTTATCTCAGTTACCAATGGAGAATTCCTCCAATCAACACCTTAAATAAATTGGTCTTTCGTTCCCATCACTGCATACAAATTCCGATCAGTCCCAACATTATACTGGTTTGATGTATTTTCCTCACACCACTTTTCCTCCCTCAAACATTGAGGTACATTTTCCCTTCTAGATTTATATTTCTTTTTATATTTGCGTGATTGATCATTCACTTCTTTCAAAAATCCTTGATATCTTTTCAAATCAGACTCGGAACTTTCAACCTTTTCATCACTAGATGTGACATATCTTTGTTTATCTTTCTTGTCTTTTCTAGAAGAATGACGCTCTTTAGGCGCTTTGAACCATACTTTCGCTTCTGATCTGCCAATCAATGCAAGATCGATCAAATTGATTATTAACATCATTTTGTTCATTCACTTGCCTCACCTCAGATTTTAGTCTAGCTGGTTGAATCTTCTGCTCTCTCTGGTCATATTTCTTGTTGAGGGCATTTATTTTATCCAAACGCTGATTCATTCGTAACTCTATCTCAGATTGAGTTTGATGAATCGGAGTAGATCCTTTTTGTCTATTATTTGTCCTTTGCAAATCATTTTTTATTGTTTCAACAGCCGATCAAACTAACATACCGTTTTCTGGATTCATTGTCGAGCTTAAAAATCGTTTTCAATATTTGAAAGAGAAAAATTTGAACTAATAAACTAGGCACCAGTTAATGATCAGGGTTCCAAAGGCGTTTGATAAAATATCTTATAGCTTCATTAATAAAGTTCTTCAATCTTTTGGTTTCAATAATAGATTTACCAACTTAATCAGTAGCTTGATAAAGTCTATTTATAAATCTATAATTATTAATAAAAAAACCACTGGATTCTTTAAAACTAATATGGTTATTGGACAAGAGGATCCGTTATCCCCTTGTCGGTTTATAATCGTTGAAGAAATTCTAATAAAGGGTCTTAATAAGCTTTATGAATCTCATAAAACTTTGATATATTTTTGTACAAGTAGCTTTAAACATTTCTTGTCTTACCTTTGCTGATGATTTACTTATATTCTCTAATGGATTGGCTTCTTCTATGAATATTTTAGGTAAATGTTTTTAGACTTACCAAGAAATATTTGGTCAGGCTATCAACAAGGATAAACGAAAATCATCACAACTTTCGATTTAGCTCAAGACAAGATCAATTCGCTAGCAATTCAAACAAGGTTTAGTACCAACTTTCATCCTACAACTTATCCTGGAATCACTCTCAACTCTAGTAATAAAATCAACAAATATATCTCTCTAATATACGAAATCAAAAACAAAAATGTTGAATGGGAGGGAAACAAAGTTTCTGACGGTGGTAGACTTACTTTCATAAACTTTGTTTTGTTTTTAATACATATCAACTGCATTTAGAGTTGTTGGCTTCCTAAAACTATCTACAAAGATAGAAGAATGTTAAATAAATTCCTATGGGGCTCTACAAACAATTCTAATAATATTCAACTCTGTTCTTGGTATACTAATTGTAAATCTTTCAAGGAATGTCGTCTCAGTCTTAAAAATCTTAATGACATTTAAAAAACTTTTTTATTGTAAGTTGTGGTACAAATTTAAAGACAATAAATGTCTTTGGGCCAAATTCTTTCATATCATCTACTGCAAAGACATCCATCATCTCCAGCTCAACTACACGAAGAAAGGTTTTCAGATGTGGAAGAGACTATGTAACATCAAAAATTATATTGAAGGTAACATTAGATGGAAGCTAGGTAAAGAAACTCTAGATTTATGGCTTGATAATTGGTTTGGCAAACCTCATTTGATCAAGTTATACTCTGATAAAGAAAATGACTTGTTTATTAGTGACAAAGTTAAATCTTTATGGGAGAATAATTCCCGGAATATGAATAAACTTACTTCAATTTCATTTCCTCTAATATTTCCTTAATATCTAAGTTTTTTGTTGATAATTGGGTGGATGCCTTAATTGAATGGAAACCCTCACAGGATGGTTAATTCAATATCAAAGAAACAATACAGCACATAAGAGACAAACACAACAAATCATCTCTATTTGAATTTTTTTTGGAACCAAACTACTCCGACAAAGTGTTCATTTTTATTATACAGATTCCTAAATAATATGCTTCATATTTATTCAATCATGCAGTATAAAGATTTAGTAATAGTTTCTAAGTATTATTTTTGTCACAATTTAGAAACTATTAACCACTTATTTGTATTTTTTAACTCTGCTTGGAATATATGAAGTTACATTACATATTTATTCAAGATTAATTTTAGAAAATTCATGTAGAAAATTCACTTGATCAGATATTAGTTTAGGAAATCTCATACCAAGGCTCATATCAACTCTATATTACCTAAAATAATCACCTAGGTTATTTGGCAGACCATGAATAAAGTTAAAATTGAAGGTAATTATTTCTCTTCTATCTCCAATAAACTACAATAAGCATATTATATGAAGTTTTTATCATGGTAACCCTTTTAAGCTCAAACAATGGAAAGACATTGAAAATGCTTCTTCTACTATGAATTGCTTCAATCATCTTAAGAAATCCAGAAAAGGTTCTCATATCTCATGGAATCCTCCTCAACTTGGCCAGTACAAACTAAACACATATGTGTGCTGTCTTAAATCTAGTGAATCCAATGGAGGTGCAATTATTCGTGCTACTATTGGACACATCCTTCATGGTTATGGTAACCATTATGGCAAGATTTCTCCCCTTAGAGCTGAAGCCAGAGCCCTTCATGATGGTCTTTATGTCTGTAAAATCAAAATTCTGTCAAAAATAGATATTGAAACTGATTCAAAAATATTAGTTGTTGATTATCTTCTGGTGAATCTCCTCCATCTTTAGAGCCTATTCTTATGAGAATACAATCTTTAATGTCTCCCTCTATGATTATTCATCACATTTTCAGAGAATAAAATCAAGCGGCTGATTGGCTCGCTAGAGGGACTCTGAAATGTAAGATGAAAATCGACCATACTAATTTGCAGCCTCCCTCTCACTTAGAAGCAATTGCTAGATTAGAAAGAGTTGGATTGGATTACATCAGATATGAATAAGGTTTTTATGTTATTTTAATTTTCTATACTAATCGTATACTCTTTTTCGTATCTTTATATTTAAACAAGTATTTTGTCAATTCATACCTGAGTTAATCTCAAGTGCTGATATCTTACCTGAGAAAAGTTTCATTTCTTAGGTGATTATTATCAGGTGGTCTTAGGGACCTGTATGTTGCATCGGCGAGGTCATTGAGCTCCTTAGTATCAGGAGTTAAAAGAACATCAAATATCTTGGTTAACTCTGAATTAATTAGTTGCTTCCTGCTTCAATCAACTGGTTCCTCGTTCTTGTCTGTTAGCAAAGCTCATCTTAGTCTCCATCTACAAGATCCAGGTGACAATAATGAATTTCATTTGTGGATATGCAATAGTGATTCAAGTCTAGCCTTATCTGATTAAAATGAGTTCTTTATTTACCGTCTTATATTTGATGAGATCTAGCTAAGCCTTAAAGCGTGCTTTTACTTCCTATTTTCAATCTCGGTTTGGATGGAATTTGAATTCTTGTGAAGAGGGATTTTCAAAAATGTTGGTTTCTTTTGGCCTACTCATCCGAGTTGAATTCGCTATTCTTGGAGTTGAAAAGTGATGTCTTTTTTTAGATGTTCCCTCCTTTCAAACGACTTTAATTTTATTCCGTGAAGTTTAATTTTCCCCAAATTATTAACACTTCAATTATAATATTTAATTCCTTCAACCGCATTTTAAGTCTATGATTATTTGGGTTGAATTATTTACCATTTAATTAATAAAATTTCGTTTACTTAAAGAATACTATTAGATTTTTTTTTCTTTTTTATTATTTCTTCTAAAGCTTTTAAACTAAACTCTGTATATAAACTTGTTTTGGAAAAATTTCACATTCTTGATTATTAGAAATGGATATTTTAGTTTTAGTTTGATGTTGAACTTTAGTTTTTTCTTTATGACCCTATTCAAGTTTACAAACGCAAAAATGAAACAATATAAAAGAACTAACTCTTATAAAATGAATAATATGCTCGACCTAATATATAATAGGTTGAGCCTAGTCTAGTCAACTTGAGAGTACCCTCAAATTGATTTTGACATAGCCCGAACCAAAAAACTTTATCGTATAAGTTTTTTTTGGCAAGTAAAGGCATTTATTACTTAATTGAGCAAGTTACAAAAGTTTGAGATTGAAATTGAAACAAAGGATAAAAGAGGGGACTAAAGTGCAAAAATCTAAGGCGCTTAAAATTCTTCCAAAAATTCAAACACGAACTTCATATTCTTCAGAATCACTTCAGCAAATCAGGTAACATATCCCAGACCCATTCTTTCAAGGAGGGCAATTATTCGCAATTCATTCAGAGGATTAGCAAAGTGAAGGCTTTTCTTTTTTGTAAGCACGTTTTTAGCGATCCAATCCAAACACTGGTTCTGGACTCGAGAGATGTGTCTGATCGTCATCTTTGGGTGAATTAAAGATCTACAAATATCCAACGAAGATTGAAGGTACCATGCTTCCTTTCTGTTAGCAATTAGGTTAATCAGAATCAAATTATCAGATTCCACATCTACTTCAATCCATTTTTTTGTCTGCATATAATCAATCCCTCAATTAGGGTGCTGATTTCAGCGAAAAGGGGATTGAATTTGCCCAGGAGAGTTCCAGATCCAAGTAAAATGTCGCCCTCAGAGTTTCTAATCAGAATGTCGGTGCTGGTTTCTCCATGTCTGTTGCACGAGCCATCGACATTGAGTTTCATTCTTCCTGGATTTGGAGCAATCCATTTGAGATATCTTGGAACTTCTCTGTTGTTTATTACTGAGCTATAGCATAAAGAAACACTAGCATGATATGCATTAGTCCAGAGTTTATATGATAGCATATTAGACATATCCATACTTCTGATAATATAGATGATTCTGTCAGTAGCTTTCTTGACAGCATCAGGAGAGCCAGAAAATTTTGACCAGTTTCTGTTTCTCCAAATAACCCAGCAGATGACTTGAGGTATAATATGAGTTATATGTCTTTTGCTTTTTGAAAACCAGAACCAGGAGTGATGGATATGGGAAATAACCATATACCTACCAAGTTTGATATTGAAAAGGCAACTAAAGTAGTTCCATAGTTGCCAAGCAAAGCAACATCTTACAAAGAGATGGTTTTCTCTTCGCAGCTGTTGCAGAATTGGCACTTGGAAGCTATTTGAGTGTGACTTTTCATGATAATACAATCAATAGGGATATAACCTTTCAAAAGTTTCCAACATACAAATGAGAATTTTTTAGGGATTGAAGGACTCCAAATCTTGTAGAAAATTCCAGACTTGGTGTGTAGGTATTTCTAATACTTTCCCAAGTAGTCTTAGTTTCAAACTCCTATTTATTAGATAGTCTCCAAATTATTTTGTCTGGCTTATCAGATTCAATAATGTATTTTGATATGTGAGTGATTCTATCATTAGGTAGAATATTATGTAAAGCATTGTAGTCCCAATTGTTGTTTTTCCAAAAATATTTACACTAGCATTAAGATACAAGTTATGAGAGTTAGGATCACTTATCAATGGGGGTTTGTCATGCCAGTCCTCCAACCAAAAGTCCATGTAGCCTTGCCCTAGCTTCCATTTAATATTTTTCTCACCATAATGTTTGATGACAAAGAGCCTTTTCCATACAATTGAGTCTGTGTTTTTGCATTTAGCTTTTAAGGCATGAGTGTTTGAGCAGTAGGTCTTATGCATCATAGTAGGCCATAGGCTATTTTTTTCCTGAAAATAAACCACAGCTTGTGTGAAAATGTTAATTAAATATCATTCAAACATTTGATGTTTATGCCACCCTCTGCAAATGGTTTGCAAAGCTGGTTACAATTTGACCAGTGGATAGCTTTAACATTAAAGTTTGATCTCCATAAGAATTTGTTAAAGTAAGATTCTATTTTCTTAATGATGTTATTATGAACAAGGGTGTTATGCATCCAGTAGTAGATGATTGGCATTAATACATAGGTTATTAAAGTTAACCTTCCCCCAAAGGACAAGTTATTAAGGTCCCATTCCACAATTTTATCGTGAATCTTGTCTAGAAGGGTAGAGAAATACTTCCCTATATTGTTGCGAGCAATGGTGATCCCCGGGTAGTTGAATGGAAGAGTATCTGTATTGAAGCCAGCATTGATCTTAATGTTGTTTGTGTTTGAATGATTAGTTTTTCTGGATATAATCAACTTTTTTTTCCTCGTGAAGAGCTTGGCTAGATATAAGTTGATAATTATCCAAGAGGTTTCACAACAAAACAATGGAGCTAGGCTTGCAATTTGTGAAGATCAAGACATCATCTTCAAAAGCCAGGAAGGGCACCAAGAAGTTTGATCTAGAAGCATAGTGAAGACTTTTATTATTGTTGAAAAGATTGTAAATCCCTCTTAACAAAACCTCCTCAGCTAGGATAAAAAATCTAAGAGACAAAGGGTCTCCTTGCCTTAGACCTATATTATGTTTAAAGTAACCATTAACTTGACCATTTATAAGAACAGAAATATGAACATTTGTAATCATATTCTTAATTAAAGCTATACATTTATCAGAAAAACCAAAGGATGATAGGACTTTAAGGATAAATGCATGAGATAACTTATCAAATTCTTTCGACATGTCAAGTTGAATGATAGCATTTCCAGTTTTAGGCTTTCTATCAATGTCATGAATCATCTCCTTAGTGACTAAGATGTTTTCATGGATGAGCCTGCCTTTAACAAAGGCTCCCTCCATCTTAAAAACTATGTTAGTCATGATATTAGCTAACCTTGAGTTGATTAAGTTTAAAAATATTCCATTGAACATGGTACAAAGACTTATCGGTCTTCAGTTGTTCCAACCAGTTGGATTTGGGCTTTTAGGAATCATGCAAATACTTGTAGCAAAGACACCACAAGGTATGTTGTTGTCTAAAAGATAAGAATTAAATGCATTATAAAGATCAGTACTAATAATTGACCAACAGGTTTTAAAGAAAAAGATATTGAAACCACCAAGCCCTGCAGCACTATCATTATTCATTTTAGCAATAATACTTCAAACTTCATATTTGTTGGTTTGCTTGGTAATGGAAGCATTGTCTTCTTCTTTAACAAGATTTGGGATATTGTTGAAGATTTCATCCTGCATTAAGAAAACTTCTTCATTTCTGTTATTGTAAGAGTTAGAAGATAAAATAGTTTTAAAGAAGGATTCAACAGAGTTAGAAAGATCAATAGGATTCTCAATCCAAACCCCATTATCTTTGATCCCTTTGATAATGTTACGCCTTCTTTTATTGGTCACATAAGCATGGTATAGCAATTGTAACATTTTTGATGTCAACAACTCTCCTCATTTCTGAGGGCTTTAATATACATGATGTTTGTTTTAGAGAGATCAGCCTCAGAAACATTGATATTGTTTTCAGAGTGAATGTTTTCCATTCTCTTGACCACTTCAGCAGCTTCCTTAACCTTACTGAAGATGTTACCAAAAGTATTGGTATTCCAATTCTTATGGCAGTTTTTTAGTCTCCTAAGCTTATACCAAAAGACCTGACCTTGGTTGCCGTTGCAAGCCATATTCCAATTCTGCCTAATAGTGCTTAAGAAGCTATCATCATTAGTCCAGGCATTAATAAATTTTAAACTTTTCTTGCAATTAATATAATTAGAATTAAAGCTAGACTGAATTAAAAGGGGGCATGGTCAGAACAAGTTCTGACCATGTGAGACACCTAAGTTTCTTTGAAAGTGTTGATCCACATTTCATTTGCCAAGGTTCTGTCCAGTCTTTTCCAACAAGTGCCTCTATTCCAAGTGTATCTTGAGCCAACATACCCAACATCTTCAAGCTTACACTGCCTAATAACATCATTGAAGTCACTTGTACTAGCATGGTCATAGGTATACCAACCAACTTGGTCGTCAGACAAGTAATGACATTAAAGTTACCGGTTATGATCCAAGGAAACTCATCAGAAGCAATAGTTTTCATCTGAGCCCAAAGATCTAATCTAAGCATACGTTGACTCTTAGCATAAACAACCGTAAAATTGAAGTTTGTATCACAATCAGGATAAGTCACAGCCATATGAAGAAGCTAATCATGGTCTTTAAGCACATTAATTTCAACATCCTCATCCCAGAAGATCCACACCTTGTTGGAGAAATTTGAAGTGAAGTTTTTGAGGCCAAGAACAACAGACACACCATCAATCTTACTAACATCAACCATGGGTTCTTGAATAGACAAAAAACTTTATTTGTTTTCTTTAATAATAGAAAGGAGCCTTCTCAAAGTAGGCTTATTGTTCAGACCTCTAGCATTCAAATTAGTTATCATTATCTGATACAAATTTTTGTTTCAATTTTTCTCCTTTCTTGGAAAGAGAATCGATGGTAATCTTCTTGTATTTTCTTTTTTTTCATTTCAGACTTTAACTTACTGCTGATGATGGTACCAAAGTCACTATTATAAGTAGAGTTTCTAGGAGAATTTTCACAGCTGCCAATGTTTTCATAATCAGTAGCCATATTGTTTTCTTCAATCCGAAGGTTGCTTTGAGCAAAGTCTTGATCAAGCCTATGCAAGGCTTCTACAACCTCCATATTGTTTTCAACAGAATCATTGTTTTGACCACTATCTTCCCTTCTATCTTCATTCCACTCTTTTGTTTCTAAATCTTTTTCCTTTCTTGTTACAACAGATTTCAGTTTTCTTCTATAAACTTTGCTAAAGTTTTGAATGTTGCTAGAAACATTTTGAGACGTTCTTGGCTCTTGATATGTATCTTCTTTGTCATTAACTTCATTATTTGACGATGTTCTTATTTCTTTCTTGCTGTTTTTCTTGACAGTTTCATCATGTTTTTCAGCCTTCTCGGCTTCTTTATCTTGCTGATTCATCTTTTCAGTCTTTTTACATTCTTCCTCTTTATGACCAACGTGATAACAAACGTTACAATAGGGTGGTAAATTTTTGTAACTTATGTTCATCCGGCAACCATCATTGGATCCAAAGCCTGTCCATATTCTGTATTTAAGTCTTCTTGAGACGTCAACCTCTACATGAGCAAAGCATGCATTCATGACAATTTTATTATCAGGGACAATTACTTTGTATGTAGTACCAATTGCTGAAGCCAAATCCTGTATAACAGATTCATTATACATGAATTCAGGAACCCTTTCAAGACGTATCCACACAAGAGACTTTGGGCTCTCAAATCTTTTGTTAAATTCAGGATCCCATCGTAAGATTCTCATGATCTTTCCATCTACGTTCCAAACGTTTTTGGACCAAATATTGCTAACATCCTCTTCACAGTGAAACTTTATAAACACATGCCTCGAGTCATGGCTCATAAACTTGTATGTTCCTTTGAATTTGAAGGTTTGAAGAAAGCCTTCTAACACCGATTTTCTTGGAATTCCCTCACTGAACTTTCCAACAATCATAGTAGTTGATTTTTTGAGAAATTTTTTTTAACATCTTTCGTATATTGTATCGTGTAGTGGTCGTCTCTTTCCTTACAAAACTCTGGCTTGATGTCAAAACTTGGATCGGAGGATATCTGCCTAACAGTTTCAGCGTACGACTTCTTGGTTCTAGAAGTCACATTTTCATGATGAAGAGCAGGGAACTCTTCTATATTAGTGAGCTTGTTTGGAGGTAAATCTATAGCAAAGAAGGGGAGAAGAACTGAAGATTTTCAAAGAAAAAGTTTATTAGGAGATAAGAAAACTCATTCTCCTAGTATCCCCTTTTTCTTTACTTCTATATTTTTTATTTTTTTATTAATATTAGGAAGAAATATGGTCATATAAATAGTTTATGATTGCAGAGCTCACTGATTTTAGATTGGTCGACCGCTATCTCGATTTTTGTATTTCTTTTAGTCCTTTGGAAAGCGTTTTTAATTTTCAATCGTTTCTAAAAAAATCTCGTAAAATGTGTATTATGATGAGTTTAACCGCATGTTAAAAAAATGTGACATTTTATTTTGTTAATCGGAGTTAAATCCAATAAATATTTAAATCAATTATTATTATTTTATTTTATTTTTACGTTTTTTATGATATTATATTAAAAATTATTTTAAAAAAGAAAATTGAAGTAAAATTTAAAGATTAACAAAAACTATTCTAAACTTAAAACTTAGTCTTTTTATCTATAAATATTTAATATAAAACTTTAATAAGTACGACTGTACAGTACTCTTTAAGTACCAATTAGATTAAATTAACAAGGCTGTCTTTGGGTAGTTGATCAGGTTGCTGTTAAAAATGAAGTACATTAAAACAATGTTAAAACTAATAAAGGCATCACAACTAAATTATCTATATAAATTGCACACCATTTTAAAGACTGAAATGTAAAGGTATATCAAGCCGAAATTTAAACTTGGTACTTCATCTCGTAAAATTAAATTTTAATTTAGATTTATTTTGAAAATTGAGATCGATAAAGAATTGGAATAACAAAATTTGTTCGGAATCGAATCGATTTAAGTGATAAATCGATAAAATTGTTCCGGTAAAACTGATAAATTAATAGAATCAAACGGATAAAATCGATAAATCGGTAAAATCGATAAAAATTCCAAACAAAAATTAACTTTCAAATTTTAATTTTTATATTTTTTATTTAAATAAAAAATTTAAAAATCAAAATATAATTAGATTTATATTTTGAAGTGACCGGACCGAATTGAAATCGACTGAACCGATAAAGACCGAATTAAATTCAAACCGAACCGATCGAACCGAATCGGATCGAATTGAACCGTATCGCACCAAAAATATAATGATTTAGTCCAAATTAAATTATCTATATAAAAATGTAAACGTATATTAATCCGAAATTTAAATGTGATACTTTCATCTGGGCCGTCAACGGTTTTAAAAACCAAACGCGATTCGATATCGAATCGAAAACAAATTAAACTTCAATATAAATCATTTTGAAAATTGAGATTAGTAAAGTAAAGAACTGAAATAATAAAATTAGTTCGGAATCGAATCGATTTATCTGATAAATCGAAAATCCTTCCAGTAAAACTGGTAAATTAATATAATGATCCAGTCGGTTTAAGAAAAAGTCAAAAAATTAACTATGGATATGATCCGAACCCGGTACATCTGATCCGCACTGATAAACTTCGCGGTACAGTCCCGCTCTTTCCAAACCGGACCCGTGACACCTTATATGGCCATATCCTACTTCTGCGACCCGCTTTCCCATGACACTATTGATTTTAAAATTCTAATAAATACAAAACCAAATCCTTACCGCCTAAGTAAGAGAAATAACAAAACGTTAAACGGCGAGAGTATCGACACATAACCTAAGAAAACTCAATAGAATACCTTCACCGCTATAAATACCTCGAGCTTCTTCTCCAAAACTACTACCCTCTCTGGCTTTTGATAGTATCGAAGCTAGGTTTTCCTTTCAAGAATTATATCTTCTTTGTCAAAGTGGTTTCAAAACCTCTACTTGTGAAAAGAAGATGCGACCCCCTCCAAAAATAGGATCTAATTTATCCCCGAATAAACCTAATAAACCTAGGTGGTCTTCAAAGCCCGAACAAATCGAGATACTAGAGTCCTCTTACAATAGGGGTGTAGTTAACCCAAAAAATAGTGAAACCTCCCGAATCAGAGAACTCCTTGAAAGATTTGGTCCAGTTTCGGATGAAAACATTTCCAACTGGTTCCGAAATCGAAGGGCAAAAGATCGCTACCGACAGCGCAAGCTTGCCGAAGAGCAAAAAAGAACTTTAGTTGCAGACACACCCACATCCACAACCATGATGTTAGAGCAAGAAACTCCGCCTAAGCAAGTAAGTCTAGGTTTTGGCAGCTATGGAGGCTATGTTGTTGATGAAAATGATGATCTTAAAGGGGTAGTCAAACCAACCAACTGGTTTTCTACTACTTCTGTTGGTTTTGATTCATCTTCATCATTTCCGGTTGAGCCATCTCCTCAAGTTCTTGTCGGGTCTTCCTCAACTACTACTCCTCGTGGAGCTCTGCTCGAAACCAATCCTTATGCAGAGAATCTGGTTCCAGTCTCTGATCAGATGGGTTATAATGGAATCGATCAACCGAATATAATTAGCTTCCCATCTGATCAAACTCAATATTTCCAGCACCAACCTTATCAAGCTGATCAAATTGAAGGTTTCCAGTACCAAGATGATCAGAATTTAAGTTATCAACAGCAGCCTGGTAAATTATTAATATATGGCAGAGTTCAATTGATTATATTTTTCCATTCTTATATATATATAGATTGTTTCCGGGTTATAATTATCGATTTTTCTGAGTATATATAATAAGACTTGATACACAGGTTCATCGATATAGGCCTTGTAATCTTTTGTACAGGTTGTTTTACCAAAATTTGTCCTAGGGTTTTTGTTTTGTTTACATTAGAGTTCGTCTTAATTGAGAATTGAGGCAAGGTAATTATTTTTTAATGAAGCGGCGGAGGGATTCATAACAGTGTACATCAATGGAGGTCGGACACAAGTACGTGGACACATTAACGTGAGAGAAATATTTGGTGAAGGTGTGTTTTTAGTCCACCAGAACTCTGGTATCGTACTTGCTATAGATGAGCTTGGCTTCTTAAAGCACACTTTGGAGGCTGGTGAAAGTTACATACTGGTATGATAAACGACACTATCTCTCTTTCACTCCGAGATATCATATACATGAAGCACTTTTACATTCAAGGGATTTAGTGTGTCTGAAAGGTAAAGAAACCATGGAGGGTTGGTGTTTGATGACAACAAACAATTTAAAATCCCTAATCCCTTTGAGTTTGAAACTAGACAATTTTAGTCTTAAAATTTAGTTTGTCTTGTGATGCAGATTTGAGTACCCTTGGTTGATCAAGTGGAGATTTGAGGTAAGAAGGTGGGTTAAGTTTGTTTTTCGACCTACGTGTCTTTTTGGACTTTTTACAGCGAGAATAATATGTTTTTATTTATTTTTGTAATAATAAAATATCATATTTATATTATGATATGGACTAAGAGATGTAATATATTTTCAAGATACGTAGTATAACTAAAATATCTATTGCAATTTTATTGTTAATGAAGAACTTCTTTACAAGTTTTTTGTTTCAAAACCGTATTAACCTATGAAGTTTATATAGATATAGATTTTTTTATATTTACGCAGCTAGTATGATATATAAAAAAGAAAATTTCTAACATTTTCGTGGTATCCATTTGATTTTTATAAAAAAGTTTATTCGTTCACCGTGTCACAAAATTTATATTATAGAAATAATAAATTTTATACGAAAGAATGCATATACGACAATTCAACGTTAGATATTATGTCGAAATATCATAGATAGATTCCGTAATAAAAAGAAACTACCAAACCTTCTGAAATTGTATATTAAGATGTGTGGTATTTTTAATTTATTTTTTATGGATAAATTTAAATATTTTATAACCTTTATGTATTATAAGATTTTAAAAAACATTTATGTGTATAGTATCCAATTTTCATCTATTAAAAATACATTATTTGATAATGGCACAATATATATCACACGTCATGTTTTCTAATGATATGTTGCATCATACTAGTTATCTTAACAAAATGAAATTACCAAACGTAAAAATCGTGATTTTCTTGAGAATACCATAGTTATAATGCATATAACTAGTTTTTCAAAATATTTTTGGCCTTTTAGTGTTCTTATCGAAACTTATCTTATGAATCAGTTACCCAAATTTGTGCGGGAGTTTATCTTATAAACCTAATGCTATAAGTCAAGTAATGTCCATATACATAACGAGGTGTAATGATTAGTAAGCAAACACACTTATCACAATAGGTTTGTGTATAATGATAAGTAAGCAACCATAGTTAATGAACCAATCACACGGTTGATAAACTGCTAGGTTAGGCAAATGGTCATACTAAGCCATGATCTACTAGGTCAAATTAGCGAAACGGTTAATAAAACAAGCTTATACGGCTGCGCAAGCGGCCATACTGAAACCTAACACGCTAGTCAAATTACAATCACGGTTAATCAACCAAGCCTGAGGTTGCCAAAGTCATAAGGTTATGCAAATGTTCATATTGAGCCCTAACATACTAGTCAAATTGTAATCATGGTAAATAAACTAAGTATGACGTTACCAAAGCCACAAGATTATGAAATGTTTTGTATTGAGTTATTACAAACAAGTAAAACATATATATACCGAACCTATGAGGAAAAATGATCTCTAAATATATAACCACATTAAGTATGCCTAACCACATTAAATACAAATGATTCATATAATAAGCTTCTTCTAGGTAATAACTCCATCAAATAGGCACGTTCTTGGAATATGCCTAACGACATCCTCGATTTAGCATAACATACATCGAAATAATACATCACTAACACACGGATACGATGTATAAAGGTGATAGTGGTTAACAATAGTCTACAAACAAAAAATTTAAGATCAACAAACCACAACAAATTCCTATAGTAGTAAGTTCTTAAAAGGGATCAATAAAGCCCATAAAAACAGCCTCGTCCAATCAACTAACACTCGACGATGGCTTTTTCTCCATACCAACCCCACCAGCTCTATTCGTATGAGGTGGAATTATATTAACAATGATATCCTCGTTTTAGACAACCAGAGGTGCATTCACCACCCCCCCTCGAGAGTATGATCTTCCTCATGGTCGATTTTTTTGTGTTAGCTATATTTGTACTCACTCGCATCTTTTCCTAGTTCAATGCAAGGCGAGCCCAACCACTCGTGCTCAAGCACCTATTTTTTCAACTTCCCAAGTTCATGTTATGATGTTTTCTCCAAAGGTGCATGATAACATCGTTTTAAACCCTTTCAAGCAGTACCATTCGACGGGTTTGTTGAAGCCACACACAAGTACCTTTATCATGGCCAGGTCTCACTTGTGAAACTATAATAGGCTTGGAAACTTGAATTTTCTTGGACTAATCTCTGACCACGATCGATAAAATACCATTATTAACAAACTCAATTTCATCACTAATGGCAGGGTTATACTCTTTGATGGCAACTCGCACCAAAAGCGGGAGCATCTTCATTCTTTATGAAAATAACTTCATTTGAGGTGGTAGCACTAATTTTGATAATAACATGGATCTTATCCAACATGGAGACATTGGACTTGAGACATGGGACCTCATTAGTAAAAGTAGACTTTTCCCCTTGTAAAATAGGACCGCATTCTTTTTATGCGTTCACACATTTTTCTTCGGCGACATTTATGCTTCCGCAGTTTTTCCTTGTCCATTTCAGAAAATTTCGCTCGGGTGCAAAGAATTAACAACAATATTATTTTTCATATTCCTCTTAAAGACAAGCTATTCGATGGATCTTCAAGATCGTCATCCTGACAAGAAAATTTAACTCCGTAAAAAGAGAATGGAAATCGAGAGACCGCATCCAATAGGAAATGACATATAGTATTTTTCAAAGGATTTATCTTAGTTCTCTCCTAAAAATTTCCATATATATGTTGACATGTATCAGATCTACCAAAAATTAAAACACACAAGAAAAACATAAACAAAATACTATCAAATTAATAAGCGAAAATACCACTCAACGAGCCCTATTTTACGTGTGTTCAACCACTTCCATTTGACTTGGCTATATTCTATTACAATTTGGTACTCTTATTTCCCACTTACGAAAATAAACGTGTTCTCCAATGATATTTAGAAGTATGTAAATTGGAAATCGTATTCCCACCTTAAATAGATATGTAATAAAATGGTGAGTTTGGGAATTTCAATACGTTAATATTGGTAAAGTATATGTCGAGTGCACATAAATTTTAAACATCCGCCAGTTGAACATTATGCTAGACAAAAGTATTAGTCTAAAAAAATTCTCTCCAACCTCTACATGAGAAACGCTTTTATTGCCTAATTTCAGGGCTCCGCTCATTATGGTAACCATCTTTGGCTAAAGAGAATATTAGGGAAAAGTAGCGTCCGTACTACAATTCAACTGTAGAATTACATACTTCCAATTTCTATTCATAAATTTGAGATTTCTTCTCTAATATTATTACAACTACTTACATACTAAATTAGCTAACCGATCATATTTAGACAAACTCACACGTAAGGATCAATAGAGTACCAACCTGTTGAAGAGGTTGACGATGAAGAAAAAATTAAAACATTGGAGGCTGTTGAAAGGATGCAACACAATATCGATGATATAAAGCAAATGACTAATAAACTAAATTTAAAAAAAATGGTTAATCTGGTATAAATAAGAGCATAAGTGACTAAAAGGTACAAGCCCTTTGTTAAACATGGATCAACGACCTTAAATAATCAGTGAATTCACTTTTAATAAAAAAAATACATATGAATCATATAAGTATGGATCTCAAAAAGTGGAAGGGTTCTTTACGCGTGTCCATATTGGCACGTGGATTCTGACCACACGAGCTACATGTGTTACTACAACTTTGTGTTAATAGTATTTATCCCACTCTTAGATCTTTTAATCATAGTTATTAAAATGCTATATTACCTCATCCAAATTATTTTTTGTAGTACTTTAAAGGATTATTTTATTAATTTAGTTTAAGAACTAAGGGGAGTCTTGATAAGGCTATATCTTATAGATAGTATATAATCCTCATAATGACGAGGTAAGCTTATAACAAAAACTAATAAAATGATTAGTGGCAGGTAATACGATGCGAACAGAGGATAAGGTGGATACATACGAGACGAGGATAACCAACAACACTAGACGAAGGTCATAAATAAGGTATAGGACGGGAGCCATGGACGAGAAAACTAAAGGAAGAGGTAGACATATACAAGATGAGGGTCAAGAAGAAGGTAATACAAGGCGATTAAAGGACAAAATAATTATACATACATGAGAGGGTGATAAGCGGTACCAGACAAGGATCATGAAAAAAGGAAGAAGACGAGCATATAGAGCATTCAAATAATTATGATTGAGTGACACACGTCCCCGTATATAAATTACTAAAAGACATATCTACACATTTATTATAAAATATGACGAATATATAAGGAAAGATAACACGTTCAAACGTGTAATGAATAAAGAATAAATATGGAGTGAGAAGATCTATTGCATACAATATAAATAGGACCATAACTCTAAATGTAAAGTTTGATCATAATATAATACAAAAAAATCATTATACTGATAATCATAATTCTTTCTTGATTTTCTTTCATCATCTTTACCCACTACGTGAGGAGGAAATCCTTTATTACTACTGACCCATAATACTCGTTGGTACTAAGGAATCGGTAAAAAGGTTTGACTTGTGTAAGATTTTTGCCAAAATGATCCATTGCCCAACTGCCCCCCTGAATCAATATTGGAAGCTTTTCATTTTGATAAGTGGAGAATCAACATGTTCGGACCTTTACCACAAGATACTTGAGACTTACAACGCATCATCATGGCTATAGATTACTTCTCAAAATAAATGGAGGTCGAACCATTCACCAAGATAACGATATAAAGCATGATCAGATTTATATTGTATTCTCTCTTTCATAGATGATGTAACTCCATCAGATTCAAACCTTCCATCTTATAGAGTACTCAAATATTCTGAGTATGTTAGCGAGAAGAAAAGAAGAACATAACTTGATTTAATTGAGGAAATACGGGCCAAGGCACATTTGAAGTTGATGCATTGTCAAACTTTAACTAGGAGTCGCTACAATTTGAGGATAAAACGACAAAATTTCAAGGTAAGGGATAATTGGAGAAAGGTATTTTTATATATGAAGGATAAAGGATTAGGAAAAATGGCTCCAAATTGGGAAGGACCTTACTCAGTGGTAGAAAATATAAACCAAACACATATGACCTTTAAGATAAAGAGGGGAGAGGTTTGCAGCATCCCTGGCACATTGAGAATTTTTTAAGTTGTATTGCGATTAATTTTTAGTATGCTTATGATAAAAGTTGTTTTCTTATTTGTACAACTTTTTACAGTGGCATACTCTTTCTTCTCCTGGTGGTCCGGGAAGGTTTCAATGAGGTGTTATATATATCCGGAGTTATAAATAAAATTTATTTTGATTGTCAATTTTTTTTAACTGCTGATAAATTTATTATTTTGGAAATTACACAAGGACTGATCATCTTTACGGTAAACTATAAAGATATAATTTGAGGTGTTAGCGTTTATTAAAGCACTGCTTTAAATGTGAATTTGTGTGGTGATATAATTCGAGGTGCTAAAGTTTATTAAAGCGCTGCTTAAAATATGAATTTGTGTGGTCATATAATTCAAGTTGTTAACATTTATTAAAGCACTGCTCAAAGTATGAATTTGTATGGTGATATAATTCGAGGTGCTAACGTTAATTCAAAGCATTGTTCGATGGGTTAAATTATGCGGTGATATAATTTGAAGTTAATGTTGATTTAAAGCATTATTCGGAGTATTAATTTGAATGACAATATTATTTTAAGTGCTGTCATTCATTTAAAACACCTTTCTCAAATGATATTTTGAAGTGTTGATATTAATTAATATGGCAGCTAAAATAATTTACTAGGGTAGATAAAATAATTCTTTAAAGTAAAGTTGAAAAAAAGGAATGACATTTAGAATTTTCAAAGGCATTATATAATCAAATTAATACGAGGACAATTATGTGCTTAATGAAGGGAGCACAAACATGAATTACGACGATGAGAATCGTTAACAAAAACAAAAGAAAAAACAAAGTTTGACATAATCAAGTTACAAATATAAAGGCTTCTATTTGCCTTGAGAATCGTTAGGAGCCCTATTTGAGCGACATCTTAAGAGCTTCCTTCATCATACGAAGAGCTTGATTGATTATTTTCCTCATATTTATATTCTTTGGAATCATTTGTGATAGATTTAAAAGCATTTCTGGGGCGTTGGTTTTCTGGTACCAAATCCCAAAACACTACCATGTTGAGCTTCGAAAACCTCTAATGAGAATCAAGAATCATTGAGATTTTTACCTCTTCTTCATTTGTCTTCATAGAAGCAAGATAGTTGAGTGCACCAGCATATACAACCACTTTGATAGCAATAATTTTTATCTCCTCGAACTCGATTTGTTACGATGCTAAGTCTAGGATGACTTTATCTTTTCCCTTCACTATCTTTGTACAACTTCTTTAGTACCGAGTGACTCAACCATATGTTTTAACTTCAGATCCTCCAACTCATTCTGATGCTTTAAATTAAGTTCCTCAATTTATTTTTTATCAATCGAGGCCAGACGTCATTTTATCTGAAGGGCTTTGTTGTGGAATTATGACCTATCGATTTGAAAGGCTTGTAATTACTTGAATAGGTTTCGATTACAGATATCTGCTTATTTTTTTATGAAAAGATTGTTGTTTCCATCAGATTACATCTTTTGTAAGGCTCTCCAGTTGGTAGCACCTTCGAGGCCTGAGAAAGGTAGAAGTAGATTTAATAGTTCCTCGGAGGGTTCACCTATACAATGTGGAGGGAATGAGTTATATAAAGCATAGGTAGCCAAAGGAAAAACTAGAGGCGGATATGAACTTTTATTTTGAGTAATTTCAAGTTAATTGACAACCACTGCTAATGCACTATCTACAATAACTTCTACAATCTGATTGCTAATTTCCATGATGTAGTTTTCTACCTCCTCGGCAGTTGGGGTCAGATTTGGAATTGACACATCAATCATATTTTTTGTTTTCCTATCACCTTGTTGGGGAATTTTTTTAAGGATATCTTATTTTTATTAGAAACAAAAACCTTCTTTCTTTTCTTAGAAGATTCAGCTTCTCTCTCTTCGGTATTAGATGGTTAGCTTCAGAAGATTTTCTTTTTAATTTTTGTTTAAAGCTGCCTTTTTGGGTCTTTTGAGGAACCTCTTCGAGATTTATTCTTTTAATTCTTCTTCGTTAGGTGGACTTACGCTCTATTTCGAGAAATTTGTGTAACGTGTGCATCAAGAGCAGCCAACCTTTTTACAATATCCTCTGCACTATAAGGTTCCATCAATTTGTCAGCAAGAACGACGGAGTTCAGAGGCACGAATGCCTTGTGAAATTTGTTGGACCATTTTTTTCTTCCAATTTACTTCGTTTTCTAAATGTCTCTTTGGCAGCAGTTTTGTGGATCTTGTGGTGCCTCAAAAAATTCTATGAGAATAACAAGAGATCAAAATATTTGACAAAATAATTTTTTTATTACTTAATAGTGCAATTTCATTTGAGTTTTAAACTCGAGAGATTCTTGGTATAAGTTACCTTCCCATTGTCCCAAGCACTAGAAACAAATAATAATTTATGTTTCCACATCTATCATCCTCGAGGAGATCGTCAATAAGCTTCAAGGAATTTCCGAGGATAAGGTAGTAGAAAGACATAACGAGCTTCTATTAGAGACCAGTTTGTGTGATGAACTACTCTATTGGTAGAGGTACCTGAGCAAGTCTGGATGCCATTATACTCGATAGCAGACTAAACCATAAATTTGGACTTGCTTGCGTTAGACAAAGATCAATTATCTCAAAATAATCTACCACGACTAGATCCAACATAAACCGAAGGTCCTAGTTTAGAATCTCAAAATAGACAACAAGGTCTTTTTCTCTCAAGAAAAAAATGGAGTATCTCCCACTATATATAACCGAAGAGTGGAATTATCTGGGCTATTCAACTGCTCATTGAGGATCTCTGCCTTAGATTTGTTGAAATACTCATATTTCATATTATTCAGTGCAATAAAGTATTTAGGGATGACTTCCTTGAGATTAAAACTTAAACGTGCAGTGATGTCTTGGGGAAAGAAGATGGCTTCCTTAAATTTTTATTTTTTTTCTTCTTCTTCTTATTCGAAGATGTTTTCTTTGATGTATTACCCTCAGATTCAGAGGGAAGAGTGCTTCATGCATTTCAAATATCCGAGTTCATCTATGTCCTAGTCGCTAATTCAACAATCTCCTCAGAGACTTCATCTTGAAGTTGTGGGGGGACAAAAGTGGACACCATGTTGAGATGAGGTAGTGATATTTTGTGAAGTGTTGAGATCATCAGACTTCCCCATAGATACGAATCTAATTTCTCGAGGGAGTTGGATCTTTTGAGAAGATGCTCCTGAATTTATTTGAAGGGTTTATTTTTTATTGATTCAAAGAGATTGGGTCTTGTAGGAAGATGCTTATGTGTTTGTTTTGATGAGGTTTTTATTTTGCGATTCGAGGAGGTTATTTGGAACATGGTGTAAGGGCTAAATCAGAAGGATTTAGTTTTCCAAAAGAGCGACTCTGATTAGGGTTGAAGGCCCTGTACGAAGTGGTATTGGTGGATAGATTTAGAGAGTTCTCGATGACACATGCTCTAGGTATTCGACAGGTCTATAAGAAATGTTGAAGTAATCGTAAATACTGAAGATGGGTTATGTTATTTACATTTAGATTTTTTCATAAACCGATCCGCTAGCAGTTCTTCAAACCAAACATGAACAAGGTAAATAGAAATCAGAGAAATTTGAATGTGACTAATGAAGGATGAACACGACAGTGATAGCGAAGGAGTAAAATTTATCAGGCTGCTTTCTCTCTGTATCTATAGAATTTATAAATTATAGGAAAAATGAGTATTGAGGTTGCATTTATAGAAGGAATGGTGATTATAGGATTAGGATTTTTAAAAAAGGGAGTTAAAGGGTCGACATTCGTCTATAAGGTGAAATAGTAATAGAAAGATACATTATCTAAAGTAGGTCGATACGTGTAGAGTATCAGAAACAGATTGCATGCGCACTAGGAATATTCTGTAATGTTTTATTATGTTCTAGGATGATAACCAGTGAGCCTCTTTAGAACTCCGATAAATAACGAGTTGAGTTATTTTCACCAACGAAGATTGTTGGATATTTTGAAAGGATACACAATTTTCTGAGGCAAAGAAAGATAAGGATTATATTCGAAATACATGAGAAACTTACAAAACTAGGACAAATGAAGGTTTTTAGAGCAATCAATTTATTTATAATAAGAGTTAGTCCTTCTTCAGAAGTCTTCGCAAGGACTAGAGAGCTACCGATAAGGATATAAATAGTTGAGGAGTGAAATCAATTACGAAAATGTTTTAATTTGTTTGTTTTGTAGTTAAATAATATCTTTAATACATAATGTAAATGTTAGGACATGAGAGTGCAATTCGTCATAAACTGAATCTGTTACTTATTACTTTTCCTATAAATACAGGACGGATTTTGGAAAAAAGAGGGATTGACAATTTTTACTTACAACAACTCTTAATTTTGTTCTCTTTATAAAAAACTTGAATTACTTTCTCTCTCTAAAATTAATCTTGACATTTTATTCATGCTCGAATAATTTATACTTAACAGAGATGACTTCCTAATAACAAATAAAAATGACTTAACGAACAACCTCTAAGTTTTCATATTATTCTTAAAACCATCAAGAAGTCTTAGAACGCACTCGAGGAGAAGTATGGAACTAAGGGCAATACCAATAAATTATATATAGTATTTTGATTATGCGGGGACACATATTCCACTTATTTATAGATATGAGTGAACCTCATCTCCACACTAGTATTATCTTGTCCGCTCTGGGTCTGAATGTCCGCATGGATTGGTTTCTAGTCCACTTCTTAAAGTTGTGTATTTGCAGAGATTATATTCACACTTATAAGAGGCTAGAATGGATTTAGATTTCTTTTAATTGACTTTCATTCATTCATCTAATCGAGTTGTGCCATGACTCATCACATATGTCATAGAGATTTAGAATGGATCTGTATTTTCATTTTAATAACACCATGTCTATGAGTCATAGAGCTCAACGACATCTATTTCATATTGAGTATGATAAATCTCCTATCAATTGAATTTTCTCATCTCACTCAAATATAAATTAATATTTAAAATAAAATATTTATCTTCATATAGATATCTCAGCACTTGACGAGATATTTCACTTTTAAAATTGTGAAATATCTTTAAACAACCATACACCCATGATTACTAAGTGGTTCTCAATACGTAAAAAAAATTATATAACTATACCTCTTTAAATACATAAGGCTACAACCAAACATGACAAGAATAACTAAAGACGATACACAGATTGTTTTTTAATTTTTATTTGGAAAAAAGTATTTTGATGATTTTTATTATTTAATATATATATATATATATATATATATATATATATATATATATATATATATATATATATATATATCATGTTAAAAAGTATAAAAAAAACTTTTTTATCCCTGTTTTATTGAAACAAAACATGTTTTTTTATCTCATATATATATATATATATAATAACCTAATATTGCATAATTTCTATAGAAATCACAATAATTAAAATTAAACTATAACATAAAAAACTTTAAAATCTAGGCAAACTAAAAATGAATTTAACTTATTATATATATATATATATATATATATATATATATATATATATTCCAACTATATCTCATTTTCTTATGTTAGAAGTTACTGAGCATTATCACACTTCATAATTTGTTTCTTAGTGTCTAAACCTAAATTGAATATTTTTAACTATATCCCTAAAGTAACCAACGAAGATGCAAATAACTTACTTACGAGAGAGCCTTCTAAGGAAGAGATCTTCAACATTATATCCAATCTGAACTCTTCCAAAGTTGTTGGAATAGATGGCTTCAATGTTCATTTATTTAAAACTTGTTGGGGCATCATCAAAGCCGATCTCACTGGTGCCATGATGGATTTCATGAATGGTCATAATATCCCTAAAGGTATTATGGCCACAAGTTTTTGCTTGATTTCGAAATCAATCAACCCTACACATTGGAAAGTTTATCATCTCATTAGTTTGTGTACTTTGATAATAACACGTTATCTAAACTGCTTCCTAAAATTATCTCTGAGTCTCAGGGTGGTTTTGTGAACAATAAGTGTATCCATGAAAATACCTTAATTTATAAGGAGCTTGTTTATGATATTAATAGAAAAGCCAAAACAACAAATATTTTAATTCAAATAGACATGTCAAGGCTTGTGACAAAATGTCTCATCCTTTGATTATAAAATTATTCTTTTGGATTTTCTAATAAGTTTACTAACCTCATTAATAATCTTCTAAAGGATGTCTATACTTCATTGGGCTTCATAGAATAGTTTGTGCAAGTTTTTCTCTGAGGAGGGTCTGAATATAAGAAAATTGGTAATATGCAAGATGCTTTTTCTTGCAAACTATGAGTTACTTTTAGGGACAACACTCACCCGCTCAAAGCTGATTTCAGCAAAATGGGTTCTCTTACTTGGAACAGGTTATCTAAAGGTAAAGACAAGGCTCATCCTAACATAAACTGGAGTCTGGGCAAAGGGGAGATGGACTTTTGGCTTGATAATTGTCATGATAGTCTTCTTGTTATAACTCTTTATTAATCTCAATACAACTCTTAGTTCAACACTGAAACGGTGAACTCTTACTAGGAAGACAATAACCGGAATCTGGATTGCATCAGTGGCTTACTTACTTTAGACATCATTAATAAAGTCAAAGATACTAAAATCAAGAGTAGCAAAGAAGATACAATTCTCTTGAAACTTTCTAAAGATATTAGATTTAACATCAAGGACATCTAGGATTACCTAATGACTCATTTCAACCATTCTAGTCTGATGAACAAGATTTCGATCTCGATTACTCGAAGGAAGTATTTTTTATTATTATGGAAAATTCTTAAAGATTATACTCCTATAAACTCTATTCTTCAAAAAAAAAATTAATAACTATTTTGAAATGCCAATTCTGTTATTTTATGAAATTCATAACCATCTTTTTGTGTTTTATTCTTTTGCCTTCCCTATATGGTCATACTATGCTGATTTATTTAATGTAAAGGTTTGCAGATATTTGAAAAAAACTTATATCATCAGGAATTGGTTTAGCTCATCTAAGAAGAAGATTTATATAAGATATAATATTACTTTATTAATCATTTTGGTTATATGGTGTAGCAGAAACAAATCTAAATTTAAAGGGCTTCATTGTTCTAACTCAGTTGTTATTGCATACATTAATTATATTTTGGTAAGTTTCTACTCAAATCTCTTAGCTCCTAAACATTGAGACAATGATAAAAAGGTAGCAGAGAAGTTGGGTTGCTACAATTCTATCTAGTATGATACCAAAAAATGTTACTTATAGTGGAAGGCTCCGAATCAGAGTAGGATCAAGATGAATTCTGATGGCTCTTCTGCTAGAAATAGTGACGCTAGCGGGAGAGTTGTCTTCAGGAATGAAGAAGGAGATATCGTCAAAAGTCTTTGGGAACCTTTATGGTAAGCTTAGTCCTCTGGATGCAGAAATAAGAGCCTCTTTCGACGGGCTTATTATCTGCAAGAAAGAGGGTTGGTCAATTGTAGACCTAAATATAGATTCTTATGTTTTATTTAAATTACTAGCTATAATAAATTACCTTTACTTTCTTAGTCCAATCTTGAAGTGTTACAGGGACCTCATCAATCCTTTACTGCTTCTTATAAACATTTTTAGAGTCCAAAACCAAGTCGCATATTAGCTTGCGAAATGGAATATGAAATGCAAAATAAATATTGATTTTTCTCATAATCAGGCCCCCGATGATCTTCATGTTATTGCCTTGTTGAAAAGAACAAGTATGGGCTACATATCAAATTGTTGATTGTTATTTCTCATTTGGCGTGGATAACAATATTCCTGAAATTAATCAATAAAAATGTTATCTGTAACTTAATAGCAGGAATATCATGTCTAATCTTAAGTGCATATATAGAAATCATTATTACCTTAATAGAATCTTGTTCTCAAAGATGGTGGTTAACTAAGTGTCATATTTTGGAGCCTTTGAGTGGATTTTGGCTTCATATCCTTGGTCATTTTGCATCAATCATACATATATAATACTGGTTGAGCTTCTGGTTTAATTAGTTTCGAATATATCATTATATTTACCTATGACTGCTTTTCTGTGGATGGCTTACTGAATGATAAGTTTTTCTTTTTTAGGGATCTTCTCTCAGTATTGTGGGAGCACTCTCCTATTTCCAAACCTACATTACTGAGCTCATCTTCTATTGACTAAATCGATAGAGTTGTTTTTTCATGATAAGGTACTGTAGGGGTCATCACCTCACTGGAGAATGTTATGTCCACATGGTTGAAAATCAATCAGCTGCTTGTTGATGGCTTTATATCCTTCTATTATCTCAAATTTATTAACCTATATAGAATTTAAGTGATTAGCCAAATTAGTAAACTCTATAATCTTAATAGGTATATGATGACTAATATCATAATTGCAGGTTCCAAGAATTTAATACCATGAGCACTTTGAGGCCGAAGGCTAGTTAGTTGTCGATTATTAAAGTTCTTTGAAAGAAAAAGCTCTGATTTCTATTATGGATTCTCTTGAAAGGATATATCGAAGAGCCCTAACATTATACCTGAGTACGGTGCTAGAGGTATTTAGAGAGCGCTCATTTTCCATACCTACTCTATTCTCTACAGAATCAAAGAATTGGTTGAGCGAGATAAGATTCTCTAGGGATGAGACTTCTCTTCTACGCGGGAGTTTATTCTTTCGATCGAGTGGATAAGTAGAGCCTGAAAAGAAATAGTGTAACTGATTGTAATGAGTTATGGTTACTTAGCTCTTTTAGCACTTCTCAGATGGACCGTACTCTATCGAGTACGGTGGCTGCAATCTAATTGATCAAAATCGGGTTCAAATGTACTAGAGTTTCAAAAGATTAGAAAGCTTATATAATTCGGATCCGGTAGAGACCATTTCGCTAGTAAAAGCTCATCTTTAAATTGAATTGAACTTTTGATAAGTGGATTAAATATTAACTTATGTCCTGATGGTTTTGACCAATACAAGTATTGGTTACCTTAAAAAAAGAACTTAACTGAAAATTTCATTTGGAAACCGGTACGATTATACGAAGATAAGGTAATCTAAATATTGCCTTTAATTTAGAAATGCAAAAGTATATAAAAAAATGTTAAAACTTACTAAAGCATGATATAAAATAAAAAATGATAAATTTTAACATTAATTACCTATAATAGAATTAAAATTTATCATCTAACCATTATGGTAGAGTCGTATACTACTTTTTTTTTTATTTTAAATAAAATTATTGTTCAAAATATATGATTGATACAATTTGTTTCATTCATTTAGAAAAAAAATAAAAGAAAGAAACAAATACAAACTTCTAAAATTTAATAATATATATGATAATCAACTATATATATAAAAATATATAATTGTGTATTAACATTTAGATTCGTATTTCTTTTTATACGAAACAAGAATTATAATTATATATTTTGTATTGATGTTATTGTTTTCGGTTCTTTTGAAGATGCTATTGATTTCGGGTCTTTTAAAGTTAATAAGTTTACAAAAGTTTATACAAATGAGAAATTTAATAGGTTGAATGTTAGCATAAAATTTTACATATCGCATATCACTATTTTTTACAAATAATTTAGTTTATTTTGAAATGAGTAAATAAATAAATAACAAAATATTTGTATTCTTCTCTAAAGCGAAGAGATAAAATACACAGTAAATAAAGAGGTTGTGGAATATATATAAAATAAAAAAATCAATAAATTAAAGTAGATAAATTATGTTTCCAACACTATATCTCTCTGATGCTTCAGACCTAGGCTTTCATTTCCAAGAGGAAATGTTCTTACAAAACCATTACTTAAAATGAAAATGCAAAGGCAGTTCACAACCACAATAGACAAAAACAGTTCACAACCACAATAGACAAAAAGAAAACTATTATCTCCGATATTATCAAAAGTTAGTTTTTTTTTCCACTAAATCGATAACCCACCTCTTACTTTTATCTCCGATATTATCAAAAGTTAGCTTTTTTTTTTCCAAGAAGCATATCTTCTTTGTCCACTACATGTGAAAAAGAAAATGGGAGACACTTCAAGACGATCTCCTCGGCCACAAATGCAGCTAGGTCTTGGCCGTTCTATTATTGGTGAACTTGATGATTTTGGAGCTGAGATTAGTCTTAGTGAAGTGAACGAGTTTTCTAATACTTCATTGGTTCCTGTTGAGCCATCTTCACATACTCTTGTGGGATCTTCTTTCACTACTTCTGGTGGTGGACCTCTGGTTAATAATAGTTCTTATATGGAGAATCTGGTTTATGTCTCCGATCAAATGGGTTATCATGTAATTAGCGGCTCCTTTGATCAAAGTCAATATCTTCAACACGAACCTCTTCAGAATCAAGGTTTCGAGTACCAGCCGGTAAATTATTAATACATGGGATGGTTCAATTGATTTCTTTTGCCATCCTTATTGTGTATAGATTATTTCTGGAGAATTGAAGTCACTATTTCTCGGTTTTTCTATGTGGCTCTGTAAATAAATTAACTTATCATTTAATCAAATTGTGGAATAGTCTATTTATGGAGGTTTTTAAGCTCAAAAGAGTTGATGTTTTGGTATGTCTCTGCTATCACTTTTTTGTTATGATGTGACATTTATTCGTTTTCAAGAAATTAGTCTCAGAGGGTTTCGGTTGGTTTACAGGTTAGCCTTAATTTAGTATTAAGGCTAATTCTTAATAAGAAAATAATGCTGAAATCCAAATTCAATTTGGGTAGTTTATTTAAAGAAACTAATGAATATATTTTATCATTTAATGAAGCCAGGGAGTAGTAGTTCATCACAGTGCATATTAATGGAGTTCGAGTAGAAGTACCGAGTGGAGTAATTAATTTGACAGAAATGTTCGGTGATGATGTGTTTTTAGTCGTCGACGCCTCTAGTATCACACTTGTTGTTGTAGATCAATCCGGCTTCTTAATATACACTTTAGAAGCTGGTGATTATTACTTACTGGTATGATAAACAACACTATCTATCTTTCTCTTTGAGATATACCTAAACGATTTTTACATTCGTGTGATTTTGTGTGCCTGAAGGGGTTACATTCGTTTGATTTTGTGTGCCTGAAGGGGAAAACACCCTGAGGGGTCGCGTTTCATCCATTTTAGTTTTAAAATCTACTCCATCTTGTAACGCAGATTTGAATAACCTTACAGCATCAGTGGAAGTTGAGGTTAGCTGATGCTCCAATTGCAAAAGGCAACTCCAGATCGTGAATGGTTGGGCAGAGCTTGTGCGGCACAGGAATCAGTACCAAAGTAGTTCCAACAGAAATGGTAGATTAAGCTTGTTTTAGACATAACATAAGTGTCTTTTGAGAGTTTTTATAAGAAGAATAATATGTTTTTGTTATAAATGGTACCTTTTGAAACTTTTGTTGGATGAAGAATATGGTTTCTTTTAATACAATAATATCATAACTGTATTATGGTATAGTTGGAGTCTTGGAGATAAAATTTATTGTTGAAATATGCATAATAAAAATATCTATTAGAACTTTATTAATTAGTATGTGTTACTAAAAACATACTAATTAAACCAAAAACATTAAAAAAGGATTCTAAATTCAGATTCCAGAGTTTATGATGCCTTCTTAAATATCTATTGAGTATAATTATTCAAAAAGGTTTAATTATTCATTTTTTGTTAATTTAATTACATTTCCAAAGAGATATTTTTTTTATAAATAAAATGTCATTTATATAAACTAATAAAACATTATTTATGATATCTGGTACGTCCTTTATTTATTAATAAGACATTATTTATGATTTTTCATATATAATATTTTTCAATTTTTTAATTATTTTGGTATATAAAAGTATTATTTTCTCTCTGTCCTAGACAGACACAACCAATAGAGATGATGCATACAGTCAATAACTTTTTTGCACTCTAAGCAGTTTAAGATTCCAAAACATTCCAAAAATTATAAGTTTATAATTTTTTAAAAAATTAGCTCAATAAAGCTATATCATAAAGCTCTTTTGATGATTGTTAAACATAATACTCCAAAAATATTACATTTCACTGCTTTTTTGTATGAAAATTGATGGTTAGTCCAAACTTGTTAAAAACTAGTGTTTCCGTTTTATAGGTTTCCAGGCAAACATGAGTAGCCAAAAGTTAAAGGTCAATGAAAAGGAAACTTCATCGATGGAAGAATAAGAGCTTTAAGCAGTTTCAGAACTATTAAGCTCCTTTTATCCATGTATGGAAAACCAAAAGAAAAATAGTATACTAGCATATTTATTTTGTTTATCTCTAAAGAAGAAACATTGTCATCGTCAAGAAGTTGCGTATCTGTTGATTTGTGATGGAGGTTTTAGTTTGACGGTAAAATGCAGTTTGATTGGATCTGTTTGAGGAGCTGGACCTACTGGTGTGTTGGCGAGGAGGTTGGACCGGTGACCGTGGAGGGTGGAGGGCAATAAGAAGGTTTGACGCATAAGGGTGGATGGCACTTGCTACCGTGGCCGGATAAATAGTCGGATCAATTTCTTTTTTTTTAATTTTGCAAAGTTTGATCCTAGAGTTACTAGTCCTTTCAAACTATAATGGATGACTCAAGATAATAATATATAGATATGGGATTTGATCTCTTAAGAGGCAAACACCATAGAAGGTGTTGTTTGATGAACTAGCTATAATGGTTAGTTTTTGAAATTTGATAACTTTTATCCTAAAATCTGGTCTATCTTGTAATGCATATTTGAATAGCCTTACGGTATCAAGTCTGAGTTTTGAGGCTATAGAGATGCTTGCATGGGGAAGGCACATTGGTTTCTTTATTTGTATCCTACTATATGGACAATGAGCTTTTTGAAACCTTATAAGTCAGGGTTAACCCTTACATTGCCACGGAAAAATGTAAAATACGACACAAGAATCTTGTCATTGAAAATTTAAGTTTTTCTCTATGAAAAGTAACATTTTTATGCGGACAAATAAAGAATCAAACAGCTGAAAAAGCAATGAAGACCAATAGAGAGATTGAGATAGGATGGTGGGTTCCTAAGTTACTAGATAGTAGGGATAAAGTTCCAATAAAGAATCATGTTTCTGCTGCAACCTTTGGTCCACCAAATTAATGAACCGTAAAATAATTTTGAGACAACAAAAAAAAGTAGTTTCTAATATTTCCAATTTTATGTTAGGGAAAAGCAATAATATTCGAACAAGTTTTGGTCCCCGAGGAAATCAGAGTTGTTAGTGGCATAAATTTATCGACCGTTAGCCAAAGTGATCGTTAAAACCGGTGAACATTTGTTAAGAGGCTGTTGGAAGTAATCGAAGTTTTGAAGTTTTAAATCTCGAACACAAAGTTAATAAGAAGAAAAATAAAAATAAAAGATAAAAGATTTAAGATTTGGCGTGTTTAAAACACAAAGAAATATAATGTCCATGGCAGCGGACACAAGTACGACTTCGGTTCCAGAAGTTTCCGACAACCAGTTATTCTCCATTGAATGTAAAAAGAGAAGTTTTCGACATTCACTAACCTAGTAGTTTTGGTTCTAGTAGTACCAAATATATAGTGTAAATAAACAAAGAGAGAAAAAAGAGTAGTAGCAGCTAAAAAGCGGCTATGGAATCTGTTTATTTACAAAGCGTAAGACTAACATAGCATATATGTTTATATTTATAGATAAAATAAAGAGCTAATGGGCTTGGGCCCTTATATCTCGAACACTTTCTCTCAAATTCATAATGCAACAGTAATAAAACTTGAGAGTTTGTTACAAAGAAAACAAAACCGCGTTGTTGACTGAGCCATTGTGAAAATATTAGCAACCTGCAAAGCTGATGGAACATATGGAAGCGAGATAGTGCCAATCTGAAGATGATGCCGGGTGAAGTGGCAATCTATTTCAATGTGCTTCGTCCTCTCATGAAATACATTATCCTTTGCTATCTGCATGGTGTTTTTGTTATCACAATGTAAGGAAGTAGGTTTAGTAACGTTAACCCCCATATCTGCAAGAAGCGGTTGTAACCAAACAATCTCACATGTGGTTAAAGTCATAGGACGGTACTCAGCTTCAGTAGACGATCTAGACACAACATCTTGTTTATTTCTTTTCCATAAGATTAGTGAATATCCAAGGAAAATACAAAAATCAGTAGTAGATTTTTGGTCATGACGATCAATATCCCAATCAGCTTCGCTATAGGCACACACTTCAAGTGAAGAGGTCGAAGGAAACAAAATGCTTTGGAACTGAGTATCACAAAGATATCTCAATATTCGAAGAACAGCTCCCCAATGGACGGATGTACGAGCAATAACAAACTGATTAAACATGTGAACAGCATAAGTTATATCTGGCCGAGTAACTATAAGACAAGCCAAGCTCTCCACGAGAGTTCGATATAGAGTTAGGTCTCACAAAGGAACACCATCAGTTGGAGAACACCAAACATTGGTTTCAAGAAGAGTATCCACCGTCCTGTTATCAGAAATTCGTGCTCGCTCGAATAAATCAGATATATATTTTGTCTGAGAGAGATTATAACCTTTTAGAGAGTGAGCCACCTCAATACCTAAAAAATAAAGCAATACTCCCAAGTCTTGCATCGCAAAAAACTGAGCCAAATCATGTTTTGATACCTCAATACAATCAATATCATCACCTGTAATGATCATATCATCTACATATATAGATAAAATAATTATTCTTGCACTCGTACATCTGATAAACAAGGCGGAATCATGATTACTAGCAAGAAAACCAAGTGAAGTAATAACCATAGAGAATTTTTCAAACCAAGCACGAGGAGCTTGTTTTTTAGATCATATAAAGCTTTCCTAAGTCAACAAACTTCACCTGCTCGGTGAGCAATACCTGAAGGAAAAGTCATGCAAACCTCCTCGTGAATATTACCATTCAAAAACGCATATTTGACATCTAGTTAGAAGATATTCCACTAGTGAACGAAGGCAACTACAGTAAGAGTACGAACCGCCGTCATTTTTGCCTATGGAAAATATATCATCATAATCAATACCATACTTCTGTAGATACCATTTTCTACAAGACTAGCCTTATATCTTTCAATAGACCCATCCGACTTTGTTTTAATTTTAAAAACCCATCGAGAGCCGACTATATGCTTACCGGATGAAGGTTTAACTATATCCCATGTATGAGTCTGGTAAAGAGTGGTAAGCTCTTCAACTATTTTATTTTGTCAACTAGGATAAAAAAACAACTTCTTTAAACAACCGAGGTTCATATAAATCATGTATGTTTGCTATGAAAGAAGTGAAAGGAGTTGAGTAGAAAGAATACGCAAAATCGGGTAGTTTGGTAGACATAATTGTACGAGTAGATCTTATGAGGGGTAGAGCAGGTGGTTCACTAAAAGAAGGATTTGACTTAGGCCTTGATAAAGCAGAAGTAGTATCAGTTGTAGTCGATGTCTCATCAGCTTGCACATTAATGTCAATGGGTATGTCACTATTATTTTCAAAAAGATCAATAGTTTGAAGGTTGATACTTGTTATATCATATGATTTCGCTAGGAATCTTATAAAACGGGACATGCTCAAGAAATGTAACATGTCGAGAGACATAAAGTTTTTGACTAGTGGGATCAAAACACTGATAACCTTTATGTCTAACACCAAAATCCGAGGACGAAGGACAATATATGTACATCAAAACACTCGTAAGGAAGAATAATCTGGAAGCTATCTGTATAACTTCTAAAGGGAGACATCCTTGTATTATGAGTAGTGGGAATTCGATTAAGAATTCCCACATACAACAGTAAGAATTCTCACATACAACAGTAAGAATTCACACATACAACAGTAAGAATTTCTTTTTCCCAAAAAATAGTAGGAACTTCACCAAATAAAAGCAAAGAACAAGCAGTCTCAACAAGGTGACGGTGTTTTCTTTCTACAACACCGTTCGGCTGAATGGTGCCAGTGCAACACCATTACTCCAAGGATTGAACATGCTATGGTACCATGTAAATAAACAAAGAGAGAAAATAGAGAAGTAGCCGCCAAGAAGCGACTATGGTGTCTTTTTATTTAGAAGCGTAAGAGTTACATAAAATATATTCTTATATTTATCAATAAAATAAAGAGCTAATGAGCTTGGGCTCTTATATCTCTAACAATCAGTAACCTGCACTTTCGATCCTAGTAGTAGAAAAATATAGAGTATATCAAAATATACGAACGAGGCGAAAAAAAATACGATGAAGACAAAACATGAAGATCCCATACAATATGGCCACAAATAAGTAATTACATGAACCGAAAGGAAAACTTGTATAAAACACAAGAAAGAAAATATAAATTAGCAATGTTTTAGCACCACAAGAAAATCTTTGTGTCATGAAATTTGTAACGGAGGTCCGAAAAGAGACGATGGGATTGGTCAGAATCTAATGAAGGGGAGTCTAGAAAAAATACTAGAGTTCATATGCTACCAAATATGGTAGACCACCACACAAAAAGAGGTGTGTCAAAATTGACCAATACCAGTAGAGGAGGGGATCCAAGCACTGATGGTATGTAACCACGACTTCCAATCCGAAATCAAGTTTGGAAACTTGATCTTTCTCAAACTAGCATCCTACTCTTGTTAGGAAAATGGACAATCCACCAAGATTTGGTTGAAAAATTCAAGAAATTTTCTACATAAAACCCACAATGGAGCTGTGGTATAACTCCAAACAAATAGCTTGTCTACTAATTTTTTTTTTAGTTTTTACGAATCTCGCTTGTTTTATGCATGGTTTCGCTCCCGTGTTGTTTATTTGCCGTCATAGAATCGGTTGTTTAAGTATTCTCTTTATAAAAGTTGTTTATTTTGTACTCTTCATACCTAAATGTTCATTTTTTTACACACTTAGTAAAATAATACCTCATTAATTATGTACTTTAGTACATATGTATTCATGAGAATGCTTTGATGATGATATATACAATGTTTTACTATTATTTCATCATGCTTTCTTTAAAAAAAATTATATTTTATTTTATTTAAAATATTGATAAAATAAAAATTTTAACTATTGATTTCTCATATTCAAATTTTTATTTTAATACAATAATAATATTATTGATCCAAAGGATTATGACATCCTCCAATCTTATAAAATACTAAATCAAATCGATTATAGCTTTTATTTTCTATGTTTACAATATTTTTTGTAGTAGTTTAAAAATATTATTTATTAAAACTCTTATAACATTTTTAATATATTATTTAATTTTATTATTTGATTTGAAAAATAAAAATATATATCTAATACTCTAAAACTAATATGGTAAATAGATAAAGTTTCCAACCGTTATTTACTTTCGAAAACTTTAATTTTACTAGGTTTTGAGTAGTCATGTTTTTTTAGTAGTGTTTCTACCCGGCGTGTTCTTCTATCAAATTTAAAAGGTGTTTTTGAAGATTAAACTTGATGACACATCTAATATTTTTTAGACATAGAAAAATTCAATGTAATATAAATATAAACATATATCAACTAGCATTAAATCTTTTGAGTGTGTACCAAAAGTAAAATTCTATAAATTCTAACCCAACAAAAACAAAAATTTGTGAGATTTTGCAAGTCAACTTAACGTTTTGTTATAACAAAATAAAATCGTTATATATATATTAAGTATAAAATAATATCATGTCGGTATATTATCAAATGATAATTGGATAATTAATAATTAGCGTATATTTATCGTTATTTTTTAATTAATAATTAAGGGATATTTATTGTTATTTATTAATTAATAATTAATGGATATTTATCTTTATTTTTTAGCCTATGAAATTTTATATCGATTTGTTGTGATATTTAATAATTAAAGATTTTACAACAAACGTTGGTCTTAGAATTGAAGGTTCAAGTTCGCGGGTGTCAAACTTGAAGAAAAAACTCTGGAATCCACCAGAAAAAAAAAACAGATCTCGAAAACTCGAAGACTTTGATTAATAATGATGATAAAAAGTTTTTTAAAACATAGCACCTAATGTTCTTTATATAGAGAAACCCTAAAGCATAAAATAGGAAGTTCCTAGAAATAAGGAAAATTACTAGGATCGAAATAAGGAAAATTACTAGAATCAAAATAAGGAAAATTACTAGAATCTCAACTAGAAAAGGAAAACACTAAAAAAAAGAAATATCTAAAAATAACTTGCAAGCTAGAATAGATTAGGAATTGTAACCGTCTCCTGCATCAGTCTCCTCCATCTCCAAAGAACTCTCCCCGAGTTCTTATCTGGATAAAGAACAACACCGGCATGATACTCATAGATGTCCGCTACATTGAACGTGTGAGAGATGCTCATGTCGTCTGGCAGATCTACCACATAAGCATTGTCATTAAGTTTTTGCAAAATCTTGAATGGACCATACTTGCGAGGCTGAAGCTTACGATAAGTACCGACTGGAAACCTTTCTTTCTTGAGAAACACCATTACTTCATCACCTTCGTTGAAAACCTTGAGCCTCCGTTTTTTATCTGCCGCCCTTTTGTTTTTTTGCCCAGTTGCTTCCAATCTAGCTCGAACTACTTCTTTAGTGTCCAAAATGTCTTTAGCCATAGCTTCAGCTGATGCACTAACTCCAGGAGCTTTCGGTAGTGGAACTAAATCAACAACATGCTTCGGGACAGAGGTATATACCAACGTAAATGGTGATTTCCCTGTTGCGGAATGTACAACACTATTGTAAGAGAACTCGACCTGCGGTAGAGCTAAATCCCACTGTTTCGGTTTATCACCACAAATACTTCTAATCATGTTACCCATCGTCCTGTTTGTGACTTCGGTTTGCCCATTACTCTGGGGATGAGCTGTAGAGCTTCGTTTTAAACTTGTTCCAAACATTCTCCATAATGTAATCCAGAAGTGACTGAGAAACTTAGTATCTCTGTCTGAAACTATTGACTGCGGAACCCCATGGAGACGCACAACTTCCCGAAAAAACAATTTGGCTATCTTGGTTGCATCTGCGGTCTTTCTGCAAGCAATGAAGTGTGTCATTTTGGAAAACCTGTCGACAACAACAAACACAGAATCCACACCTCGTTGCGTCATCGGCAACCCCAACACAAAATCCATAGATAGGTCATGCCAGATATCTTCATGAACAGATAACGGCATGTAAAGACCTGTGTTCTGAGATTATCCCTTAGAAACCTGATAAACAAAACACCTCCGAACAATAGCTCCAACGTCTTTCCTAAGGTGCGACCAATAGTACCTTTCCTCCAAGCTTGCAATTGTCTTATTCCGTCCCTGACCACTAAGACCACCACTGTGCAATTCTCAGATCAGCTTCTCTCGTAACGACGAGCAAGGAATGCACAGTCTGTCTCCTTTAAAAAGATAGCCATCGCGAATATGGAAGTCTGCAGAAGGATGCTTACCGATGCACTTGTCCCATAATTCCTTGAATTCAGCATCACTTTCATATAACTCTTTCAAAAATTCAAAACCCACAATCTCATGTGCTAAGGTAGTTAGCAAGGAAGCCCTTCTACTCAAAGCATCAGCTAGCTTGTTAAGAGCTCCGGACTTATGCTGAATAATGAAAGGAAATTTTTGCAGAAAACTTACCCAACGAGCATGCATCTTATTTATCACTTTCTGGCTGTGAAGAAACTTCAGAGCTTGGTGGTCAGTGAACAAAATAAACTCTCGCTGAATCAGATAATGCTCCCATTGCCGAAGAGCTCGAAATAATGCATAGAACTCTTGATCATAAGTACTCCATTTCTGTCGTGCTTCGCTTAGCTTTTCACTAAAGAAAGCTATTGGTCTTTTCTCCTGAGATAACACAGCACCAGTTCCGACACCACTAGCATCGCGTTCCACTTGAAATATTTTATCAAAATTCGGCAATGCTAACACAGGAGCAGTACAAAGCTTCTCCTTAATCAAGGCAAAACTCTCGTCTTGTTCTGGTCCCCAATGAAACTTCCCTTTCTTCAAGCATTCGGTAATAGGTGCAGTAAGAGTACTGAAGTCTCTTACAAATCTCCGGTAGAAAGTAGCCAAACCATGAAAACTACGTACCTCGGTTACGGTTTTGGGAACGGGCCAGTCTTTTATTGCACGCACTTTGGCTTCATCTACTTGAATCCCATCTTCACCAACGAAAAACCCCAAAAACAGCAGCTGGCTTGTGGAGAACGTGCATTTCTTTAAATTCACGTACAACTGATTTTCTTAAAGGACTTGTAACACCTGTCGTACATGCTCTAAATGGTCGTCCTTGGCTTTGCTATAGATCAAAATATCATCCAAGTAAACTACTACAAAGGACCCAATGAAAGGATGGAGAACCTGATTCATCAATCTCATGAAAGTACTAGGTGCGTTTGACAAGCCGAAAGGCATCACTAACCACTCGTACAATCCATCTTTACTCTTAAAAGCGGTCTTCCATTCATCTCCAGGACTGATTCGAATCTGATGGTACCCACTTCGAAGATCTATTTTGGAAAACACCTTTGATCCATTCAACTCATCAAGCATGTCTTCCAACCGAGGGATAGGAAACCGGTATTTAATTGTGATCTTGTTGATGGCTCTAGAATCAACACACATTCGCCACTGATTACCTTTCTTTGGAACGAGAAGAACTGGTACAGCACAAGGGCTCATGCTCTCGCGGATTAACCCTTTCTTCAGCAAATCTTCAATCTGTTCCCGTACAATTTCATTCTCTTTAGGGCTCATTCGATAGTGGGGAATATTAGGTAGACTAGAACCCGGGATCAAGTCAATGTGATGCTGTATATCACGCATAGGAGGCAGTTTTTCAGGTAGTTCCTCAGCAACTAAGTCCTTGTAATCTTCTAAAATTTCTAACACCTCACGTGGAGTTGTTGTCTCCTCCGTCACAGCACTCATCAACCCCTTGACCACAACCGGATAAAAACACTGTGATTCCTTAACAGCCTTGTCAAGTTCTTTATCATCATGCGACATGACGAGGAAGCTTGACTTCTTCTCTGTTGCAATGCTACCAAAATCCTTGACAGAAGCCATTGCAATCTTATGATTCCCCAATGTAAACATGACCACATTGTCTCGTCCTCAGTACGTAATTTCGTTATCGTACTGCCATGGTCGCCCAAGGAGAATATGGAAAACATCCATATCCAAAACGTCACAAATTATCTCCTTTTTGTAATGCTTACCAATTGATAGAGGAATTTTGCAAGTTTCACTAACCCCTACTTTAGATCGTTTCTTCACCCATCTAAGACCATACGGTTTCTCATGACGAGTCGTGGGTAGTTTCAAATATGCCACCAACTTTAGAGAAACTAAATTCTCGGAGCTCACATTGATAACAATCACATTGCACACCTTGTTCTGAATAGAACAATGCGTTCTAAACAGATTCTTGCGTTGTCCCTCTTCTTTGGATGATAGCAACAGTCGCTGTAAAATAATACTGATTATGTCCTCAGATTCCTCTTCCGCAAATTCAACTCCCTCATATTCCTCATTCTCCAAAAAGTCGTCTTCCTCTTCTTCTAGCAATGCAACCATCTTCCTACTGGGACAAACATTCGACCTGTGACCTATTCCTTGACAACGGAAACACTTGTCGGTGGTTGGTCTAACATAAGGATTGTTCTGTTTCGGATTGGGTACTTTGTCCTTCTGAATGCCACTAATGGAGCTACTTGCTCCTTTGTTGTTAGAGTTGGAATCTCTGTTAACCACGCCTTTGTCCGTTTCTCTGGCTGGTTCGACGTTGTTCTGGATCGAGGGTCTCCTGAAATTTGTGAAACCTTGAGATGATTTCTCCATCAATTCCGCTTTCAAGGCTAGACTGGATGCTTCTTGAACTGTCCACACAGTCTGTAACCCTATTTTCCCTTGAAGAGAGCCCTTTAAACCACTGATGTATCTAGCCACCTTTTGATTCTCTGTTTCGTTTAAGTCACTACGTTCAGAGAAACAAAAGAACTCTGCTGTATAATCAGTCACGGTCCTGCTTTCTTGTACATAATCAATGTACATCTTGTAAAGAATCTGCTCGTAGTCCCCCGGTAAGAACCGCTATGTCATTAGCTGCTTCATTCGGCGCCATGTTCTAACTGGACCCTTCCTCTGTCTTTGCCTTTGAATAGCCAATTTGTCCCACCAAACAGCTGCAGTCTTCTTTAACCGGATAGCCACCATCTTAACCTGTTTACTCTCCAGGACTTCCATAACATCAAAGAATCGATCAACATCAACTTGCCAATCGTGAAAGTCCTCGACACTCATAGTACCATAGAACAATAGAATATTAGCTTTCACTCTGTAATCCTGATTATTTTGATTCCCTTGTTCTGCCTCTTCCTCTTCCAATTCCTCCTCCGAGCTAGAATCATCAACAGCGACACGGTTATGCCTGCCTTGTTGTTGATTGTTTCTAACAGGCAGTCGGTTGTTTCCACCATGTCGGACTCGGGGTGGCTCCTCAACAACTGGTATGTGTCTGCCTTGTCGATTCTGATTTCGTACCATTCTTTCTCCTTCTCCTTGTCATGCGTTAGCAATCTGATTGGTTAATGCTGCAATCTGATTAGTTAACACTGCCACCAGATTCGCCAGATTCGTGGTTGATTCGTTCAAACTCGCTGTGAAACCCTCCATGTCGGCCCTAGTTACTGGTTGATCACCCATAGATGTTCAAGATTTGAAAAGAGTAGGAGATTGCCTGCTCTGATACCACTTGACGCAGTCGGATGCACTAAGACAACAAACGTTGGTCTTAGAATTGAAGGTTCAAGTTCGCGGGTGTCAAACTTGAAGAAAAAACCCTGGAATCCACCAGAAAAAAAACAAATCTCGAAAACTCGAAGACTTTGATTAATAATGATGATAATAAGTTTTTTAAAACATAGAACCCAAGGTTCTTTATATAGAGAAACCCTAAAGCATAAAATAGGAAGTTCCTAGAAATAAGGAAAATTACTAGAATCAAAATAAGGAAAATTACTAGAATCGAAATAAGGAAAATTACTATAATCTTAACTAGAAAAGGAAAACACTTAAAAAAAAGAAATATCTAAAAATAACTTGCAAGCTAGAATAGATTAGGTATTGTAACCGTCTCCTGCATCAATTTCTTAATTAATAATTAATGGATATTTATCGTTATTTCTTAGCCTATGAAATTTTATATCGATTTGTTGTGATATTTATGTAGCTAGTATATATATAAATTAATTTTTTATGGTTATAGATATAATTTTTTATATTTTTTTATATTCATTCACCAATTGCATATACAAATATATCATAAAAATAATTATTTTTATAGAAGATATTTTTCTTTATTTGTCTTATAAAACATTTGAACAATAATTTAGTTTTTGAGTATTTGGATGGATTTGATTTTTTTTTTCTCGTGAAATGTTTGAAATGTAATATTTTGTTTCGTGGAGTATTTGAGTGGTCTTTAAACTTTGCTCGTATCTTTTTATTATTAAAGCTAATATTAACGGTGCTCGAGGTTTGAATGAGGTGTTGTCTTTTTCATCCAATTTGTTGATGGTAAATATAAATTAATATCAATTTTTTAATGAATTCAATTACCTTCCATGATCAAATGAATTATCATAGATGTACAGTGAGGTTGGGATTCATTAATGATAATGTCAAATACCATGCATCTATTTCACTAAAGTATAAGGTACGGAGGTCGAAAGACCAACAAGTTATGTCGTGGATGCTTAACTCGATGGAGCGTGATCATGCTATGATTTTAAGTTATTCCTATATAATGTTGTGTGGGACATGTATGTCAAACAAATTAATTATACGAGAATCTTACAAATTCATTAGGAAATTACAAGCCTTTGTCAATATGGGAAGTCATTCATAAGTTTACTCAGAAAATTGAAGAGTTTGTGGAGTAAGTTGGAGATTTATAGAACTTGTATTGTTATTGGCTAGTCCTAGTCCTAGTCCTCATTTTGAGGAACTAATATGCCATATTCTCTAAAATACAGTTTATTATCCTTCAATAATTATTGTGTTGTCATGAAACGTGAGGAAGTACGTTGAAACGTCAAGACACGTATTGTACTGTTAATCTCGTTTCTTCTGATGCTCGTGCCTATATTGTTCGTTCACACTCTAAAGAAACATATTATAAGGGAAAATTGCATTATTTTAAATTCAAACATTGCCATTAAATTAGAAACTTTATGGATCGTTGTTCGATTCTTCACCCCAAACCTAAAGCTTAAATTTTGTAAAAATCAAAAGGTTGGAGGATACCAAAAGAATATCCATGACCATACTTATTTGGTTACGCACTCCACCGACTAACTTTCTTCTTATCGTACTACATTAATTAATTATTTCAGAAATTATTTATAACACACACGTGGTTAGAAGACAGTTCAATGATGAGATTTTAATCAAAGAAAAGATCAACCACCTATTTTTCTTAGTGATTTTGGTGAATTTTTTTAGAAGAAAATTCTTACACTAGGAAAAAAAACTTGAATAAAGATTGATAGTTTGAAATATATATGAGTTATTGATTACAAAGTGAGAGATCATATGTTATATACATTAAGCCATTTTCTAACCCTTTTAGTTTGTTCCAATAACAAATGGGAAATGCGTGTCTTTCTTTTAAGGGTAAGGGAAACATTATACATGTTTCCTATACTACCAAGTCTAAGATTCTTAATGTTCTTTCCTTCCCATTTCTATCGCTCTATGTTCGTAAATTAACATCATCTCTCAACTATGGAATTATTTTTACTCCATACATATTTATTTTTTAAGACCTCACCATAAAATAAAAGATTGGTGAAACATTTTCGTTACATGTGCTATACTATTTTTTCGTTAATTTTAAGGTTACCAAACAATTTCATGATTTTATTCTCTAATTATTAAGATTCTTTTAAGAAAATATTCATCTCGCATATTTCTAAGAATAATAAATAAAGTTCTACTAAGGAAATTGTGATTGTTATATTGGCCATTTTTAAGTCTTATATGCTTATTTTTAATTCGTCTTCGTCTCGAACTACTAAACCCCTTGAAATTTTACATTGAGATGTGTGGAGTCGTTTTCATATTTTATAGATGGATTTAAATATTTTGCAATGTTTATTTTTTATTCCTCTAAAATTTCTTAAGTGTGCTTACTGAAATAAAAGAAGTGAAATATTTGAGGTTTTTAATAGATTTTCATTTGTTGTTTTGTATCCAATTTTCAGCTTATATATATGTCTCAAGACCTGAAAAGTATATATTTTCTAATGATAGATTACATCAGACTAGTTGTGTTAGTACATCTCAACAAAATTAGATTATCAAATATAAAAAATCATGATTTGTTTGAGAAAACCATAACCATAATATTTTTTACGAGTGCCCCAAAACATTTTTGGCATTTTGCTATTATTCTTTCAACTTATTTATGAATCATTTACTCAACCTAGTGATGGATTTTAAATATCATCTTGAAGTATTGTAGGAAAAAACTCATGATTTGTTGAATCTCAATATTTTTTGATGCACTTATTATATGCATGTCTCAACTACGCACTATGAAAAAATCGATCCTTGAGTCGTTAAGTATATATTCCTCGAGTCTCCAATAAAACCATTTCAACAAGGAGATGAGATGAGTTAATACAAGGGACCATACTTAAATTAGCTGAATCACACTTTTCCCTTTTACTTTCTCTCTCTAAATTCAAACTCTCTTTCTCTCTCTCTCTCTCTATCTCTCTCTCTCTCTCTCTTTCATTCTCAAGAATTAAATTCACACATATCAGGTCTGAATTCTTCTGTGATACTAAGGTGATCCATATGGCTTGTACTTCCTCAAATCACACTCAATTATGTATTATATATTATTAAAGACTAAACCCAACACAAGAATGGTTTCAAATTTCTGAATATGTGTACTTTAGACAAAGACTTCATCAAGTTGATTGAATCTAACTTAAATTTCTTATCTATTTATGTCTTTTGGAATAAAATCAAAATACTAAAGATTGATCTTAAAGAGTGGAACAAGAATCATTTTGGAAATATATTTGACAAAGTTCTATTTACCGAAGATGTTGTGAAATATTATGAAGCCAAATTCATGTCTACTAATAGCATTGAATACAAGAATAACCTAGCTAAAGCTACTTCTGAACATCTTATTGATCTAATTATGGAAGAAGAATATTGGTTTCAAAAGTGCTAATCTAGCTGGATCAATGATGGTGATAGAAATAGTAAAGTCTGTCATAATTTTGTCAAGAAAAAAAAAGAAAGAGCAGAAACTCCAGATAAAAGATAACAATCACTAGATCACATATGGGAATTTTATTACTTTATCAACTAAATATTATTTTAAAAATATTATTTCTTCTTCTTCTTATCAGAATATAGAAGAATAACACGCTTATATGAATGACAATATATTAAATCTTACTCCTAAATTTATTAGTGATGCAGATAAGAACTTACTTTTAGCTCCTCCTTATGAAGATGAAATTCATAGTATAATTCAGAATCTCAAGCCTTCGAGTGCAGCAGAAATGAATGTATTCAACATATGTTTTTTCTTATCTTTTTAGAAAATCATCAAGCAAGGTTTCTGCAAAATAATAGCATCCTTTATTCTTGGTCAAAATATCTCAAAAGCATTATGGCAATATGCATTTTCCTCGTTCCTAAATCCTGCAATCCAACACAACGGAAAGATTTTAGACCAATCAATTTGTGTACTATTATAAATAGAGTAATGTCTAAGATTCTAAATAATAGACTATCTAACCTACTTCTTAAGATAATTTCAGAAATGTAGGGAGGACATGTTAAAGATAGGTCTATTCAAGATAATATCCTTCTTGCGAAAGAGCTTATCCATGACTCAAGAAGAAAAACGAAGGTTGTTAATGCTGAGTTAATGACTTGCATTGTTTAAGTAATTTGAGAGAAGTCTGAATGTAGAGAGATAAATTGGTTTTAGAGAGAGAATATCAGATTGCAAAGATGATCTATCTCAAAACGTCAACCCCTTTATTAGATAGTTACATAAAAGGGATAATTACATATTAGTCCTAGACTTAAATACAAAGTTCTAATTTCTTCCTTTAACTTTACAATCTGTCATAAGAAGTTTTATTCTTTACATTTCAGTCCTCGAAGTTCCATTTCCTTATCAATAGTCGCCTTAGTTCTCACGTAAGTAAATGAATGAGAACTAACTAGCCTCGAATATATTCACAGGTAAATAAAATCCCGTTATCCATAATCTGAAGGCTTTAAATATGCTAGTTCACCTTAATTATGTCAAACACATTGAATTATATTAACAAAAAAACCTTTCATTATATATCATGATTCAAAGCGGAAGCTAAGTATAGTGGCACTCTATATGACAAGCATATCTCTTAGAAAATAATGACACTCTAGGAAGTAGGCATGCCACGCGACCCATAGTGTAACATGCGTTAGATCTTTATCTACTTAACAACTTCAAATTTTGCCCAATCAATGTCCACCTCTTCCACTTCTCGATACTTCTTTTCTCTTCTTATAATTAACGCTGCGACCCATTTTTTGTTTTACAGAGAAAATTCCTTGAGATAGAAACTGAAAAAGTTCAAAATTCCTTTTCTACCTTCAATACCTTCTTCAATCTATTGGCTACCTTCACCGGAAAATTCAAAATTTTGGTTCAATCTTCAACTACTTTATAAGAAAGTATCCAAAGCCTAGAAGATCTAAATATGTAATTCCCAAAAAACCCAAATCTTCAAAATCAGATAACAACATCTTCGGAGCTTATGACTACCTCTGTATTAGTGAAAGGGCAGATGAATACAGAGCAACTGGATTAATAAGAAGCGCTCATCTTGGTGTATCTACAAAGACAATATACTACGATAACTTCGATCCTTCCAAACTCATGTTTGTTCACCTTCTCCTCGTACAGAAGAAAGCCAATGATAAAAAACTTGAACACCAAAGACACCTCGAATCTCACCCTCCCTTACTGGATAATCATCTCAAATTAGTCGTAAAGTGAACAACTCATACTTAAAGAACTCCGTAGAGACTTATTCTTCAACCAATCTTCCAAAAACTTGCGATCCTCAAACTCCAAGAAAAAGAACTTTCATAGCCATGGGAGATGATACTGATGTCACCTAAAATCCATCAACCACTTCTCCTCCCTTGAGGTAGATTGTTGAGACAACGACATCATCTCAAAAAAATCCCTCAAGTGATCATCCTCGACTGATGGACGAGGTATCTGAAGAAGAAATTGATTTAGAAGTTACTCAGTCAAATACCAAAGCCAAAACAGAAGAACAAGCTTCAAAAGAGTAAGAAAATTCTACAAAATAAAAAGCTCGTAAACCGAGAAAAAATAAAGCTCGTGTTACAATATCAGACGAGATGCGTGCATCAATAAGTGAGAACTTGAGGCCTCTCAAAGCACATTACATATTGGCTCTAAAAAATGTTCCCTATACATATTACGAGGAGAGAAAAGCACCTGATCTAAAGAAGCAATAGGGAATGAGAGATAATATTACGATATGCACCGAGGACTTCATTTCTCTAACCAAACTGTCAAAAGGACTGGTGCTTTTATTTTATTATCTTACCCTGGATGATGACTTGAAGATAATCGATGACCTACTGAAGCAGACAACTTTTGGAAGCAGAAATTTGTTTTCATCTCATGGGCTTGGGAGAATGGCAAACAAATATCTAAAGCCAATCCATTTAGATTGAACCTCGTCTGGAGGAGTAATCGTAAGTCCTTTAATTTTATTTCTTTGAATTATATTTTCAACTAATGTTATCCTTAAGTCAGTTAAAACACATGGCTAAAGAGGTGATTCATTATAAAAATGCTGATGTTGTTGAGAAAAAGATGAGTGACATCTTTGGGAACCTCGTAAGAGATCAGTTTCATGAATTTCAAATGGCCAGATCTGAATTCCTCAGATCACTCATTCATGTCATGGAGTATCTCCGAGAAGTGCATCAAAAAGAAAAAGAATATCTTGACGCTTCTCATCAGAATAGAATAGAAGAACTCAAGACTAAATATCTTGAAGAGTTAGCTGCAGAAAATAAAAAATTCGATGACCTTCAAGTTTCTTTTGGAAATAGTAAGGCAGAAAAGAAAAGACTGACACATACGTGACACCCTCAAAGCCCAATTCGATAAGGAGAAGCAACATGCTGTCACTGCTGCTGATGATGAGTGTGTAAAGGACATGATGGCAGCTATCAAGAACGAAAATAACCAAAAATCATCACACTCTAGCTTCTGGAGTGAAATTCCCATCGAATGGCATCCGAACGAGGATTTTGATCATGTTCCAAGCTCATCATCCGAAGAGAAAGATTCAATGGAAGATTCCGAAGAGAGCTACGAGGACGATTAATTTTACTATCTCTTTTTTGTACCTGTCATGCAATCACTTGTAATATTTTGTTTTAATAGATGCATTTTCACTTGGTATCCAAGAAATTACACTATGCTCATCAAATTAGATTGAATAACAAAAATATTTGTTTGTCCTTTATTTTCTTCAAGTTATATTTGCATTTGATTGTTATTTATATTAGTTATTCGAATTAAAAATATAACATGGTATTTTAAATAACATTACAATGCGTAACACTTCGAATATTATAGTGCGTTTAATGGACGTAGCACTTCGAATAATATAGTGTATTTAATAAACGTAACACTCCGAATATTATAGTGTATTTAATGAACGTAACACTTTGGATAATATAGTATGTTTAATGAACATAACACTTCCAATATGGTTGCTTCTTCGAAAAGCGTATTCAACACTTCGAAATATTCTACTATTGGTCAACCTCAAAGATGATCAGTCTTTGATTAGCTACCAAAATAGTTTAAACAAGAACTTGCAAACAACCATTGGCCAAAAATGCATTTTATTGATAGTTTTGAATATGTACATAACGCCTCGTTAAAACCTTCCTCACCTAAAAAGGGTAGGAAAGGGTGCGTTAATTAATCAAAGAAAAAAATTTGAAAATACAACACAGTCACTCCCAATACAATTTTAGTTGTTGTATATTCTATGGATGTTGAAACCTCCTCCTCTGATGATCGCAAAGGCGATAAGAACATCGCTTTATCCTTTCAACAACCATATAAGGTCCTTCTAAATCCGGGGCCATCTTACCGAGACTATTTTCCTTGGTGTGGAGGAATACCTTTCTTAACACTTTGTCACCCACCTTGAACTCTCTTCTTTTCACCCTCAAATTATATCGTTTCCTCATAAGATTTTGATAATGAATTACATTCAAGTGAGCTCGAACTCTTTTCTCTTCAATCAAATCCAAACTTGCTCTTTTGGCGTCATCATTTAAGTCTTCAGAATACTATAATAAAATCCAAGGATACTCTTCTTTGTATACAATTGTTGCGAAAAATCAGAAACCGTGTTATTTCCTCAGTTGATATGTTCGACAACAACATGATCAAACAGAAGAATAAGATTTTGAAAATCTCGAAGATACAAAATTAAATGATCTTTTTTTGCTTCAGAAACTCCAGATACTTGATTTGCTACCAACTAAGAATTTGTTTCTAATTGTACTGAAGTTGCACCACATATCTTTTCTAACCTCAATTCCGCTAATGCAGCTTCATACTCAGCTTTATTATTCAACGCATGAAAACCAAATTCAATAGACTGAAGCATCGTTTCTTCATTTGAAAATTCTAGAACCTCCATTGGTTCGAACAATCCATATCGAATTGATTGGTAATACATTCTTAGTAACTTCTTCATCCAATTTACTTGAGTGAAACTCAACAAGGAAAACTACCAAAGCTTGTGCTTTAATTATCGTCTGAGGAGAAAAATTGATGTCAAAATCTCCTAATTCTACTGACCACTTATTCAACCTCCCTGAAATATCATGACATTGTAAAACATTCTTCAATGGAAATAAAGTTTGAACCTCAATAATATGAGCTTAAAAATAAGGACGCATTTTCCTAGCAACCACCACTAATGCCAATGCCAATTTATCGAGCTTCAAATACCTCTTTTATGCTGCCACCAAACTCTTACTGACATAATACATCGGCCTTAGAATTCCTGAATCCTCACTTATCAATATTGCGCTTACTGAAAATAAGATACCGCAATGCACAAAAAGAGTTGCTCTCCACATAAAATTGATTGGCAAGACATTCTTACTAACTTCTTCATCTGATCTACGTGAGTGATACTCAACAAGGAAAATAGCCAAAGCTTATGCATTAATTCCCGTCCGAGGAGAAAAAATGATGTCAAAATCTCCTAATTCTACTCACCACTTAGTCATCCTCCCTGAAATATGAGGACGTTATAAAACATTCTATAATGAAAATGAAGTTCGAACCTCAATAGTATGAGCTTGAAAATAAGGATGCATTTTCCTAGCAGTCACCACCAATGTCAATGCCAATTTCTCGAGCTTCAAATACCTCTTTTATGCTACCACTAAACTCTTACTGATATAGTACAGCGGCCTCAGAATTCCTAAATCCTCACTTATCAATACTGCGCTTACGGAAAAATCAGATACCGCAATATACAAAAAGAATTTCTCTTCACTTTGAGGTTTAGACAATATTTCTGGTGATGATAACAAATCCTTGATACTTGAAAATGTTTCTTCACAATCCGAAGTCCACTCAAACTCTTTTGATCTTCATAGGACTTGAAAGAAAGGGAAACATTTATCAGAAATTCTAGAAATAAATTTGTTAAGTGCTGCTAACTTTACTGTCAAAATTTGTACCTCTTTGAAAGTTCGATGCGATTTCATGGATACTGCAGCTTTTAACTATTCTAGATCATCTTGTATCCCTTTTTCACTAATAACATAACCCAGATATTTCCCTGATCGAACTCCAAAAGTACATTTCTCTGGATTCAAATTTAGCCTTATTGTCTTTAAATTCACAAATTTCTCTTTTAAATCTTTCAAATGTGCATCGTCTACTAAACGTTTCACCACCGTATCATCGATCTGGGTAGCAAAGGATTTGTTCATTAAGCTCTGGTATGTGGCTCCGGTATTTTTTTAATCCAAAAGGCATAACTCTATAACAGTGCAAGCCTCTGTCTGTCATAAAGGTGGTACATTATTGATTCTTTGGATCCATCTGAATTTCATTATATCCTGCAAAAGGATCCATAAGAGTCAATATTTTATTTCTCGAAGTGGAATCAATCAGGTTGTCTATTCGAGGACTGGGAAACGGGTCTTTAGGACAAGCTTGATTCACATATGTAAAATCAAAACACATTCTCCACTTCTTATTCTTCTTCTTGACCACCACTTGGTTCGCTATCCCTAAAGGATACTATGTCTTTCTTATATCTCAGACCTTGGATAACCGATCCACTTCGAAAAAAATTGCTTCTACCTTTTTTAATGAGAATGTCAGCTTTTTTTAAATATCAGGTTTCACCTTTGGATTAATGGATATGCTATGTCAAATTACTTTAATTGGAACACCTGTTATATCTCTATTCTCCAAGAGAAAACATCTAAATTGTGAGATAAAACTTATAATAGCTGTTGACGTAGAATAAGAGTCGGTAAGGTTCCTATTCGAAGTTCTCTTCCCTCACGAAAAACATATTCCTCTATTTCTTCACTTACTGTTCTTGACCCTCAGGTTTCCCTCGGATCGTCAACCCTGCTATTCATTTATTATATCACCACTACTAGATCCTCGGATCCGAAGAGCAGTGGCATAACATTCTCGGGCAATCTTTTGGTCATTTCTGACGACCCATTGACGGTCTACGATGACATACTTGAAACATTGATTGACTGTTGATACAACGCTATACGTCCTTGATCACCAAGACCTTCCAAAGATGGCATTATAGCTTGTTGGACAGTCCACCACCATAAAAAGAACTTGAACCTTATTCTTAAAAGGTCTCTTTCCCAGACTTACCTCCCTCTCAAATTCCCTTATTACGCATGCAATTACTCTAGTAAATCTGATGATGGTGCGCCCTGATTGGGAAATCCAAGAAGGGTTGTGCATCACGTTATGAGTAGCTTTAAAAAGGACGTTCGCAGAATATCATGTATCTATCAACATGCGTCAAATATCAATACCAGCAATTTTCTCTCTAATAACTAATGCATCCTCACGTGCCCCGCAATACCCCGCAAATCATCTTCACAGAAAAGGATAAAAGGAATGTCTCTCTTACCATACAGATGAGTAGACATTTTTCCCTTTATCTGAGTAGCCAAGCTCACTATTTGTCTTTTCCTTGAGCTATCAGTGTTACCGGTCATAGAGTCGCCCCCGAAAATTGCTAAGGACTCAAAATATTTACAAGGCTTCAAACGTGACCTCGCTTTACTAGTTCCTCAACCGCCATCAATATTGACCGATCTGGGTCCATGTATAAGTATTCTGATGCAGCATTAAAATCATCAACCTTCGAATCCAAAACCATTAAATTTCAATTTTATGCATTTGGAATGGTTGGTTGTTAATTCGATGCTATAAGATGTTTCGATGCATTGCTCTGTGCTTTCACATGAGTTGGTAACTTCCCATTTTCGATTAAAGTCTGAACTTCTTTTTTCAAGGCGATGAATTCCGCGGCATCATAACCGATATCATTATGATACTTGGAAACCTGTTATTTTGCTCCTCCCTCAACCTATTGATTGGAGCGGGCTTCTCAGTCAGGTCTGCATAGTACTCAGGCCTTATCTATTGATTGGACCTCGGCCTATTAAATTGGTAAGATGGACCTTGGTTCAAATACACTTCAGTTTGAGGTGGTAGATTGTTGTTCCTTGTACGTGCTTGTTGAGTAGAATTCAAAGATTGCCCCTATTATTTGGCGCCTTCCCATAATTCTTTTTACCATTAGCTGCCACTCTTTGGGCCCTGGTTGATTCTTCCACCTTTATTTCGTCCTCAACTTGAGCCAACCAAAATCCAAAGGTTAAGTATTTCTTTTTATTGTTTCATTAGCTAGATGTCCTGGTAGAAATCCCTCGCGAAAGGCTATTATTTCCACCGTCTCTTCATAATTATCCAAATCTCCTGGTTTTAATTAAGATAAACCGCTTTGTATAATCTTTGAATTTTTATCTTATTGCTTGCTTTAATTGGATGATTGTATCTCAATTTTCCCTTATCTCCTTACGCCCCAAAAATTATATTCGAAAGGCATTGTAAGAGTCTCTGAAATTTCAAATGGAACCCCTTAGAATTCGGTTGTACCATTTCAAAGCTATTCCCTTGAAAGTTTGAGAAAATGCCCAACACACTAACCTGTCTTCATCCTCAAAATTCATCATATGATTTTTGAATTGTTCGATGTGATCGTCCGGATCTTTCACCCCATCGATTTTTTCAAATTTTGAAATATCAAAACGGTTCGGAAGCATGATAGATCTTATCTCAGTTATCAATAGAGCATTTCTCCAATCAACACCTTGATTAAATTGATCTTCAGTTCCCATCACTGCATACGGATTCCGATCATTCCCAACATTATATTGGTTTGATATATTTCCCTCACACCACTTTGCCTCCATCAAACATCGAGGTAAATTTTCCTTTCTAGCTTTATATTTATTTTTAGATTTGCGTGATTCATCATTCACTTCTTTCGAAAATCCTCGATATCTTTTCAAATCAGACTCAGAACTTTCAACCTCTTCATCACTACATGTGACATATCTTTGTTTATCTTTTTTGTCCTTTCGAGAAGAATAACGCTATTTCGGCGCTTTGAAACACACTTTTTTGTTCGCTTCTGATCTGCCAATCAATGCAAGATTGATAAAATTGATTTTTAACATTATTTTGGTCATTCACTTGCCTCACCTCAGATTTTAGTCTAGCTGGCTGAATCTTCTGCTCTCTCTAGTCATATTTCTTGTTCAGAGCATTTATTTTATCCAGAAGCTTATTCATTCGTAACTCTATCTCAGATTGAGTTTGATGAATCAGAGTAGATCCTTTTTGTCTATCATTTGTCATTTGCAAATCATTTTTTAGTGTTTCAACAACTGATCGAACTAACATACCGTTTTCTGGATTCATTGTCAAGCTTAAAATCGTTTTCAAGATTTGAAAGAGAAAAATTTGAACTAATAAACTAGGCACTAGTTAATGATCAGGTCTCCAATGAATTCGTCAATTTGGTGAGTTGATTACTTGGATTGTCTTAGTAATTTGAGAGAAGTTTGAATGTAGAGAATTGGTTTTAGAGAGATAAAATCAAATTTCTAAAGTGATCTATCTCAAAAGGCAACCCCGTTATTAGATCAGCCTTGGCCTTCATATATAGGCGCAATGACTGAGCTCTTAACTGAAACAATTACATAAAAAGGATAATTACATATTAGTCCTCCCATAAATACAAAGTTTTAATTTCTTCCTCTAACTTTATAATTTGGCATAAGAAAAGTTTTATTCTTTACATTTCACTTCTGGAAGTTCCATTTTCTTATCAAGGAACATTTTCATTAAATTCGATACGACAAAAGCATTTGATAAAATCTCTTATAGCTTCATTAATAAAGTCCTTCAATCTTTTGGTTTCACAAATAGATTTACCAACTTAATCAGTAGCTTGATAAAGTCTATTTATGTCTATATAATTATCAATGAAAAAAACCATTGGATTCTTTAAAACTAATATGGTTATTAGTCAAAAGGATCTATTATCCCCTGGTCGGTTTATAATTGTTGAAGAAATTCTAATAAAGGGTCTTAATAAGCTTTATGAATCTCATAAAACTTTGATATATTTTTTTACAAGTAGCTTTAAACATTTCTTGTCTTACCTTTGCTGATGATTTACTTATATTCTCTAATGGATTGGCTTCTTCTATGAATATTTTTGGTAAATATTTGTAGACTTACCAAGAAATATATGGTCAGGCTATCAACAAGGATAAACGAAAATCATCACAACTTTTCGATTTAGCTCAAGACAAGATCAATTCTCTAGCAATTCAAACACGTTTTAGTACCAAATTTCTTCCTAAAACTTATCTTAGAATCACTCTCAACTCTAGTAACAAAATCAACAACTATATCTCTCTTGTATACGAAATCAGAAACAAAAAATGTTGAATCGGAGGGAAACAAAGTTTCTTACAGTGGTAGACTTACTTTCATAAACTTTGTTTTGTTTTCTATATATATCAACTGGATTCAGAGTTGTTGGCTTCCTAAAACTATTTACAAAGATAGAAGAATGTTAAACAAATTCCTATGGGGATCGACAAACAATTCTAATAATATTCAACTGTCTTTGTTGGGCCAAATTCTTTCATATCATTTATTGCAAAGACAACCATTATCTCCAGCTCAACAACACGAATAAGGGTTTTCAGATGTGGAAGAGACTATGTAAAATCAAAAACTATGTTGAAGGTAACATTAGATGGAAGCTGGGTAAAGAAAATCTAGACTTACGACTTGATAATTGGTTTGGCAAACCTCCTTTTATCAAGTTAGAACCTGATAAAGAAAATGGCTGGTTTATTAGTGATAAAGTCAAATCTTTCTTGGAAATTAATGTTATTTATTTTAGTGTAATTGGATCGACTAGTCGACCAATTTAATCATGATATATTATCAAACAAGTCGTAGAGTGCGGAGTGCACGCTTACCGTTTTATTCAAATTTTAAATTATAGCCGTTTTATTACAAAACCAGTTAAGATACCCTAACTGCCCTAACTTCCAAATTGTTTTTGGTTGGTCGAATTTATAAATATGGGTTCTGTTGAAAAGAAGATCATATTATTTTCATCCTCTCTGTTCAAAGTATATATCTCTGATTTTATCCAATTGAAATTTTTGGAGAACCCCAAAAATATTTCAATAAGAAATTGTTTACAAGACTTCAGAGATTATCCGGAAACAAAACACTATTTTCTACAGATTATTGAAATATTCTGGTCTTGTTGATGAAGATAGAGATGACGAACGAAGGAGAATCTGCGAAGGAGATGACAAGTAAATTCGCTAAGTTGGACAAGTTCGAAGGACATGATTTCAGACGATGGCAGAAAAAGATGCATTTTCTGTTGACTACACTCAAGGTTGTGTATGTCTTGAGTACCCCCTGGCCAGAGATCACTGAGAATGAAACATTGGAACAAACGAGGAGGCGCAGCAAGTGGGAGAATGATGACTACATTTTCCGAGGCCATATATTAAACGGTATGTCTGATACTTTGTTTGATGTATATCAAAATGTCGAATCTGCAAAAGAATTATGGGATTCTATAGAATCAAAATACATGGCAGAAGATGCTTCTAGTAGGAAGTTCCTGGTTAGTAATTTTATAAATTACAAAATGGTTGACTATAGACCTGTAATGGAACAATATAATGAACTACTAAGAATTCTGGGTCAATTTGTTCAACACAATATGAAAATGGACGAATGTATTTCGGTTTCTTCTGTTATTGACAAATTTCCTCCTTCGTGGAAGGATTTTAAACACACACTGAAACACAACAAGGAAGAAATGACTCTAGTCGAACTTGGTAGTCATTTTAAGATTGAAGAGTCTCTAAGGGCTCAAGATGAATTAAGTAATCCCAAGGGTAAAAACCAAGTGGGAAACTCATCTTTAAATATGGCTGAAAGCAGCGGATTCTTTAAGAATTGAAATACAGATAAGGGGAATAAACGAAAGTTTAAAGGAAACAACAAACACAGTAATTTTAACAGCAAAAAGCCTAAAATAGCATGCTGAAAATGTGGCAAACCTGGTCACTTTAGAAGGGATTGTCGAGTTGGAAAAGGCAAAAATAATGTTGGTCCAAATGGGAATAATGCTGGTTCAAGTGGACACAATGCTGGTTCAAGTGGATATAAGGATCCTAAAAAGCAACAAGGTCAGATTTTATTTCAGAATTCTAATTCTGGTCAAAATTATATATCTCTAATATCTGAAGCATTTTATGTGCAGGATGATGATGTTGCTTGGTGGGTTGATTCGGGAGCAACAAGTCATGTATGTAAAGATCTTCGATGGTTTAGTAATTTTCAACCGATTGAAGATGGACCTTCACTTAAGATGGGAAATGTTGCTACCGAACCAATCAGAGGACTAGGAAATGTTAAATTACTATTTACTTCTGGAAAGTACATATTATTGAACAATGTATTGTATGTTCCTGGGATTCGAAAGAATCTTTTGTCTGGTGTTGTTTTAAACAATTGTGGTTTCAAACAAGTGTACGAAAGTGGCAAATATGTTTTGTCAAAACATGGTGTATTTATGGGATTCGGATATTTATGTAATGGTATGTTTATGTTAAATATTAATGTTTCGTTCGAAAATGATTCTGTTTGCATGACTTCTACTAGTGTGTGTAGAAATATAAATAAAACAGAATTATGGCATGCTAGATTAGGACATGTTCATTATGAAAGAATAAAAGACATGTCTAAAATGAGCCTTATTCCTCCTGTTGATGCAAATAATGAAAAATGTAAAACTTGTATGTTAACTAAGATAACTAGAAAACCTTTCAATAATGTTAACCGAGTTTCCAAAATATTGGAACTAGTACATAGTGATTTATGTGATTTCCATGCTACACCTTCATTAGGAAATAAAAAGTATGTTATTACTTTTATTGATGATGCATCTAGATTTTGCTACATTTATTTGTTGCATGCTAAAAATGAAGCTCTTGATAAGTTTAAAATCTATAAGGTAGAAGTTGAGCTTTATAAGAATGATTTGATTAAAAATCTACGTACGGATAGAGAAGGTGAATATTATGATCCTATATATTTTCAGTCTACGGGTATAATTCATCAAACCACGGCTCCTTATACACCACAACAAAATGGTATAGCTGAAAGGAAGAATAGGACTTTGAAAGAAATGGTTAATTCCATGTTGTCCTATTCGGGTTTGAGTGAAGGATTTTGGGGTGAGGCTATGTTAACAGCCTGTTATTTATTGAATCGTGTTCCTACTAAAAGGAATAAGATGACCCCGTATGAGCTTTGGTTTAAGAAGCCTCCAACACTAAATTATTTGAGAGTTTGGGGTTGTAGAGCTGTTGTAAGACTCACTGAACCTAAAAGGAAAAATTTGGGTGAAAGAGGTATAGATTGTATCTTCATTGGGTATGCTGAGCATTCCATTGCATATAGGTTCTATGTGTTAGAATCTAATGACTATGTGTCGGTGAACACAGTTATCGAGTCAAGAGATGCAATATTTGATGAAGAGAGATTTACTTCTATACCTAGACCTAGAGATTTGATTCAAAACTCTTTGAATAGGAACTCAAGTGAAATTGAAAATATATCAAGTGGTACCAATTGTGTACCTGGACCTTCTGAACCAAGGAGAAGTACTAGAGCCAGAAAAACTAAGTCGTACGGATCTGATTTTCAACTATATTTAGTTGAAGGGTCAAGAGATAAGATTGACTATCAATATCAATACTGTTTTGTTATTGAAGATGATCCAAGGACTTTTAGTGATGCTATGTATCAAGGGATGCTGCATTCTGGAAAGAAGCTATCCAGGATGAAATAGAGTCTATCATGCATAATAATACATGGGAGTTGGCTGATTTACCTCATGGGTGCAAATCATTGGGAAATAGATGGATATTTAAACGAAAAATGAAAGTAGATGGTACTATTGAAATGTATAAAGCTAGATTGGTTATCCAGGGATTTAGACAAAGAGAAGGCATTGACTTCTTTGATACTTATGCTCCGGTTGCTAGGATTTCCACTATTAGATTGTTGATTGCACTTGCATCTGTATACAATCTTTTAATTCATCAAATGGATGTTAAAACAGCATTCTTGAATGGTGATTTGGATGAGGAGATTTATATGAAACAACCGGAAGGGTTTGTGATGCCTGGTTGTGAAAACAAGGTATGCAAGTTGAAAAAGTCTTTGTATGGTTTGAAACAAGCACCAAAAGATTGGCATCAAAAATTTGATAATGTGATATTATCTAATGGATTTATTCTTAACCAAGCAGACAAGTGTGTATATAGCAAATTTGATAATTCTGGTAAAGGAGTTATGATTTGTCTATATGTGGATGATATGTTGATTTTTGGTACTGACCAAAATCAGGTTAATGAAACGAAGAATTTTTTATCATCTAACTTTGAGATGAAGGATTTGGGGGAAGCTGAAATGATTCTTGGTATAAGAATCAAGCGAAAGAACAATAGTATATCGATTTCTCAATCTCACTATATTGAGAAGATATTAAATAAATTTAATTTTAAAGATTGTTCTCCGGTAAGCACACCTATAGATCCTAGTCTTAAGCTTCTACCTAATAAAGGTATTGCTGTATCTCAACTTGAATACTCGAGAGCCATCGGGTGTCTTATGTATGCCATGACTAGCACTAGGCCGGATATTGCCTTTGTTGTTGGAAAACTTAGTAGGTATACTAGCAATCCTAGTTCGCATCATTGGCAAGCTTTAAATCGAGTATTCAAGTATTTGAAAGGAACCATGAATTATGGTTTAACTTATACCGGATTTCTTTCTGTACTTGAAGGATATTCAGACGCGAGTTATATTTCCAATATGGAAGATCATTCTTCCACAAGTGGATGGGTATTTCTACTTGGGGGAGGTGCTATCTCTTGGGCGTCTAAGAAACAAACTTGTATTACTGATTCAACAATGGAATCAGAGTTTGTGGCATTAGCAGCAGCGAGTAAAGAAGCTGGGTGGCTAAGAAATTTAATGTATGAAATTCCGTTGTGGCCTAAACCGATATCACCTATATCTATCAGATGTGATAGTGAGGCTGCCTTGGCCAATGTTTATAGACAAGTTTACAAAGGCAGGTCTAGACACTTTGGTGTTAGACACAGTATGATTCGTGAGTGTATCACGCATGATGTTATTTCAGTAGAGTTTGTGAGAAGTCAATATAACTTAGCCGATCATTTAACCAAGGGGTTAAATAGAGATCTTGTGCACAAATCGGCTATTGGGATGGGATTAAAGTCCATTTGAAATCTCTCATGTTGAGATACCCAATTCCCATCTAATATGAAATTAGGTGTTGAATTCAATGTGGAAAGCTTAACATCAAGATATTGGAACACATTTGTATATCATCCCAAGGTATGTGTTCAGAACTGCAAGTTGTGAAGGTTGAAGATTATCTTCTTAATAGCTCTTTTGAAAAATTGCATATGCAGGTGCAAGATGAAAAGAACTACCTATTTGAGCATGAAGTTTAGCCGCTTCAAGAAGCTAGGACTTGGCTTTGATATGCTTAAGAAGGATAAGGACACAAGGCTAGTAAAATATAGTGTCAAGTAAGAACAACTGAGAATGTAAATTTATGTGTATATTATCTTCATGTATTCATTGTGAATAGTAAAGGTTCAATCCTTAGTGATACCTTGATATTCGAATATTTGGAATGTGTAATATACTAATGTGAAATTCAATCGTTACGATATTTCATTTATGCATAAATTTGATATTTGATATGATTGTGTTTAGTAGATCATGAATTACACTAAAATGGGGGAAGATTGTTATTTATTTTAGTGTAATTGGATCGACTAGTCGACCAATTTAATCATGATATATTATCAAACAAGTCGTAGAGTGCGGAGTGCACGCTTGTTAGATTATATCACGATTAGCGGGGTCAAGGGGCGGAGCCCCTTGCGGGGTCCAAGGGGCGGAGCCCCTGGCTGGGGTCGACAGAATTTCGAAATTGAAAATTGGACCGTTTTATTCAAATTTTAAATTATAGCCGTTTTATTACAAAACTAGTTAAGATACCCTAACTGCCCTAACTTCCAAACTGTTTTTGGTTGGTCGAATTTATAAATATGGGTTCTGTTGAAAAGAAGATCATATTATTTTCATCCTCTCTGTTCAAAGTATATATCTCTGATTTTATCCAATTGAAATTTTTGGAGAACCCCAAAAATATTTCAATAAGAAATGGTTTACAAGACTTCAGAGATTATCCGGAAACGAAACACTATTTTCTACAATTAATTCCCAGAATATGAATAAACTTACTTCAATTTCATTTCCTCTAATATTTCCTTAATCTCTAAGATTTTTGTTGATAATCGGGTGGATGCCTTAATTGAATGGCAGCCCTCAGAGGATGGTTAATTCAATATCAAAGAAACAATGCAGCACATAAGAGACAAAGACAACAAATCATCTCCCTTTCAATTTGTTTTGTTACCAAACTAATCCAAGAAAGTGTTCATTTTATTATACAGATTCCTAAATAATATGCTTCATATTTATTCAATCACAGAGTATAAGCATTTAGTAGTAGTTTCTAAGTGTTATTGTTGTCACAATTTAGAAATTATTAACCACTTATTTGTATCTTGTAACTCTGCTTGGAATATATGAAGTTACATTACATATTTATTCAAGATTAAAATTAGCAAATTCATATCAAATATTCACTTGATCAGATACTAGTTTAGGAAATATCATACCAAGGCTCATATCAACTCTATATTACCTAAAATAATCACCTAGGTTATTTGGCAGACGATGAATAAAGTTAAAATTGAAGGCAACTAGTTCTCTTATATCTCTACAATAAAATATAATAAGCATATTATATGAAGTAATTATCATGCTAACCCTTTTAAGCTCAAACAATGGAAAGACATTGAAAATGCTTCTTATACTCTGAATTGCTTCAATCATCTTATGAAATCCAGAAAAGATTCTTGTATCTCATGGAATTCTCCTTAACTTTGCCAGTACAAACTAAACACAGATGTGTGTTGTCTTGGATCTGGTGAATCCAGTGGAGGTGCAATTATTCTTGATAGTATTCGACACATCCTTCATGGTTATGGTAACCATTATGGCAAGATTGCTCCCCTTAGAGCTGAAGCCAAAGCCCTTCATGATGGTCTTTAGGTCTGTAAAATCAAAATTTTGTCAAAAACAGATATTAAAACAGATTAAAAAATATTAGTTTTTTATTATCCTCTGGTGAATCTCCTCCATCTTTAGAGTCTATTCTTACGAGAATACAATCTTTAATATCTCCCTCAAGGATTATTCATCACATTTTCAGAGAATAAAATCAAGCGGCCGATTGGCTCGTTAGATAGACTCTGAAATGTAAGATGAAAATCGACCATATTAATTTCCAGCCTCCCTCTTACTTAGAAGCAATTGTTAGATCAAAAAGAGTTGGATTGGATTACATGAGATATGAATAAGCTTTTTATGCCATTTTAATTTGTTATACTAATCTTATACCCTTTTTAGTATCTTTATTTTTTAAACAAGTATTTTGTCAATTCATACCTGAGTTAATCTCAAGTTCAAATATCCTACCTGAGCAAAGTTTCATTTCTTAGGTGATTATTATCAGGTTGTCTTAGGGACCTGTATGTTGCATCGGCGAAGTCATTGAGCTCCTTAGTATCAGGAGTTAAAAGAACATCATATCTCTTGATTAACTCTGAATTAATTAGTTGCTTCCTGCTTCAATCAATTGATTCCTCGTTCTTGTCTGTCGATTTCTTCATTTCTCCAGATTTAAGGCAAAGGTCATCCTAGTCTTCATCTACAAAATCCGGAGGGCAATAATAGATTTCATTACAAAACCGGACCCGTGACACCTTACTAACCCATATCCTACTTTTGCGACCCGCTTTCCCATGCACTATTGATTTTAAAATTCTAATAAATACAAAACCAAATCCTTACCGCCTAAGTAAGAAAAATAACAAAACGTTAAATGGTGAGAGTATCGACACATAACCTAAGAAAAATCAATAGAATACCTCCACCGCTATAAATATCTCGAGCTTCCTCTCCAAAACTATACCCTCTCTGTCTTTTGATAGTATCAAAGCTAGGTTTTCCTTTCCAAGAATTATATCTTCTTTCTCAAAGTGGTTTCAAAACCTCTACTTGTGAAAAGAAGATGCGACCCCCTCCAAAAATAGGATCTAATTTATCCCCTAATAAACCTAATAAACCTAGGTGGTCTTCAAAGCCCGAACAAATCGAGATACTCCAGTCCTCTTACAATAGGGGTGTAGTTAACCCAAAAAATAGTGAAACCTCCCGAATCAGAGAACTCCTTGAAAGATTTGGTCCAGTTTCGGATGAAAACATTTCCAACTGGTTCCGAAACCGAAGGGCAAAAGATCGCTACCGACAGCGCAAGCTTGCCGAAGAGCAAAAAAGAACTTTAGTTGCAGGCACACCCACATCTACAACCATGATGTTAGAGCAAGAAACTCCGCCTGCACAATTAAGCCTAGGATTTGGCAGCTATGCAGGCTATGTTGTTGATGAAAATGATGATCTTAAAGGGGTAGTCAAACCAACCAACTGGTTTTCTACTACTTCTGTTGGTTTTGATTCATCTTCATCATTTCCGGTTGAGCCATCTCCTCAAGTTCTTGTCGAGTCTTCCTCAACTACTACTTCTCGTGGAGCTCTGCTCGAAACCAATCCTTATGCAGAGAATCTGGTTCCAGTCTCTGATCAGATGGGTTATAATGGAATCGATCAACCGAGTATAATTAGCTGCCCATCTAATCAAACTCAACTCAATATTTTCAGCACGAACCTTATCAAGCTGATCAAGTTGAAGGTTTCCAGTACCAAGATGATTAGAATATAAGTTATCAACAGCAGCCTGGTAAATTATTAATATATGGCAGGGTTCAATTGATTATATTTCTCTAATTTTTTTTATATATATATATTTATATAGATTGTTTCCGGGTTATAATTATCGAAAATTTTAAAGTATATATAATAAGACTTGATATACAGGTTCATCGATATAGGCCTTTTAATCTTTTGTACAGGTTGTTTTACCAAAATTTGTCCTAGGGTTCCTGTTTTGTTTACATTAGAGTTGGTCTTAATTGAGAATTGAGGCAAGGTAATTATTTTTTAATGAAGCGGCGGAGGGATTCATAAGAGTGTATATCAACGGAGGTCCGGCCCAAGTACCAAGTGGACACATTAACGTGAGAGAAATATTTGGTGAAGGTGTGTTTGTAGTCCACCAGAACTCTGGTATAAATTTTAATGGTGGGTTAAGTTTGTTTTTCAGCCTACGTGTCTTTTTGGACTTTTTACCGCGAGAATAATATGTTTTTATTTATTTTGTAATAATAAAATATCATATTTATATTAGAGAAAAGTACGTGAAAATATCCACTCAACTATCTTATTACCCGGCAGTACCCAAAATTTGACATAGTGTTACTTAATACATAGACTAATAAATTGGACAAAAATACCCTTCCACTATATATACCCATTTTTCAGTTCCAACCCACTTTTTCCACCTTCCTATCACTGTAAACAAACGCAAAAATCTAATTTTAGAAACCACCAGAAAACCGTTCGACTTCGTGATACTCTCCCTCTCAAACCCAAAAACCCTACAGCTTCTCACCGTTCGCACCTTCGACACTATCGCACCGGTCAGCGTCTTTTACTTACTCAGACTACACACCTTCTATTCGACAAAGTTGTCGTGAAGTCGTCTCTGAAAGCTTCAATCTCGTTCTCCGACCAGTGAAATTTAACAGATATGCATTATCGTGGAAAGTGTACTTTTTTTTGCGTTTTTGACGAATTTAAACCACTTTTTTCTGTTAATTCACGATAGACGTTGCTTTTTATACTGGAATGAAGTATCTACTGACGACAGTTGCTCAGTTTATGGGTTTATCGTCGAAGACAGGGTAGAATTTTAGTTGCATGTAATACTAATACTTTCTTGAGAAATATTATGTATGTTAGATCTGCATTAGGTAGTTCATTGTTGATTTTGGTGTTTGTTTAATAATTTCCAGATCCATGCAACGTGCATGTAAAAAGTGTAACAGTTCGCATCCTGATCACCCATTATGCAAGCAATTCGCAGCTCGATTGTATGTTTATGTCGTTTATTTACAAACAATATTTATATATATGCAATTCGCAGCTTGGCATGCGAATTGTTCGTGCCATGTTAAGCAGCTTGTGATGCGAATTATTTGTGACACTCCAACTGATTTGTGTTTGTGCAGAAAGTATGACAACAAAACCTAGCTACTACAGATCAGGGTTGGTGAGCCTTCTGAAGCTACTCAAAGACATGCGTATTACAAGGGCCCACATTGAAGGTGCAAGAAACACACCCTTCTACACACTTCTGAAAACGGCGTTCCAAATCCGTAATGAGGCAGAGCTGCCAAGGAAAAAATTCTACCAAATCATTCAGTATATCATCGAGCAATTCTCAGTGGATAGAGACGCCTTTAGGATTGGCAACAAGTATATAAAGCTAACTGAAAACGATGTGAAGATCATATTCGGGTTGAGGCATGTCACCGAGAAAATGACGTTAACAAAAACTGGAGCTTTTCACAACAAATATGCACCCGGCGAGGAGGACGAATCAAGGATGATGAAGAAATACTTCATGGGTAAAACTGGCAGGAAAGTAGCAGCTAGTAATACCAAAACAATAACAAATGCCATTATAAAGGTACGTCTAAAATGAACTTCATCTTTGTAAAGCAAGATTCTGTACATTTCTAACATAGCATGTTGTCATTGGTTTTACAGGAGGGTATAGAGAAGGCCATAAACGAAGGAGGGGAGCATGAGTTGGAAGATGTTGCGAGGCTGTTGATACTGTTTTTGTGCTCCACACTATTCTACTCCGTATCTGGAGATATCTTGGGTTGGAGCACGGTTTATTACGTTGAAGACCTCAACAGAATAAACAATTATGACTGGGCTGGATCAATACTGTACAAGCTTCGACAGTCTATCAGGAGTTGCTTAGCAATAGAAAGAGCTGATAAAGTCGTCGGCTGCGTCGCCCTTGTAGTTGTAAGATTGATCTATTCAGTATAAAAATTAGTTATGTACAGAACATCTTGTTGATAACACTTGTCCCCATGCAGCCCTTCATCATGGAGCACACAACAATCGGCCACGAGGTAGCGAAGCCAACCTTGATACCAAGGTTTTTCAAATGGTTGGGATTAGAGTGCCAAACATCAACCACGGCATATCTTCTTAGAACACCCTACCTGGATAATGACCATGTATAAGCTTTATATATGTATTGAACTGGGGTTGCATACAGTTCGCAGCATATCATCCGTTTTGCTTAGAAAAATGTATCAATCATTTTGCAACTTGATATGAATTTTACTTCGCAGCTTCTTTTTCCACACAGTTCGCATCATATAGTTTTACACACATTTCACAACTCTGCATGCATCAATCATTTTCGTAGCCTGACATAAATACTTAGTTCGCAGCATGTGGTTTACACTTAGTTCGCAGCATATGGTTTACACATAGTTCGCAGCATATTGTCCCATACACATTTCGCAGCTCAGCATGCGAATTCTTTGCAACTCTAACATTATTAAAATCACACATTTCGCATCATATGATGCGAACTGTTCCTAAAAAACAATTTGTTTGTCTACACCCTCATACTTTCGAAATAATTAATTTACTTACATGTGCCTCTGTTGGTAGGTTTTAAAAGGTCCATTACAGCTTACCGAGGCTGAAAGTGAAGCTTTCGGAGAACGAGAAGATAATGAAGATGCAGAAACCTTTTCTACTTCACCGGAAGAAAGACCAAGGAAGAGGACGAAAAGCACAGCATCAAAACCAAAACAAAGGAGACGAGCATCACAGAATGTAATGAATAAGGTGATGTCTCCCAGACCCGAACAACCAACACCACCCGAGCCAACGATTCCACCACCAAGACTCCCCAAGCAAACGATTCCACCACAACCGAAAGGCAAATCCAGGCAGGAGCCCGCCGACGACGACACAACCAGTATGAGTGAAACAATCGGTGATTATGTACTCAAACGCAGAGGTCCTAATCCCGAGATTTCTGCAATTGGTGCTCAATCAAAGTGTTTGAAGACATACGCCGACAAGAACAAGTACGAGAAAAAGATATAAAAACAGGCCAGAGAAGTAAGTATGACTTGAACCTTAAATAATCACTACAATCAGCACTTAATATGTTTATAAAAAGTTTGCTATCATTTTTGCAGCTGAAAGAATTGAAACGCAAGATAGCGGAACTTGAAGCATAACAACTCCACAATGCTATCTCTCATCCAATTTGCCAGATCGAAAGCCCAATAGTTGAGTAGGTACCAGCAGCATTTCCAGACAGAGAAGAATCCACTGATCATCAAGCATCTGTGTCTAATGCTGATCAGCACCATGCTGATGGAGTATTGCCAGAAGAAATGGACGATGATGCCAACCATTCACCCATACCGGTACAATCTGTAGAGATGGACGTCATGGAGACACAGACAGAGGAGGTAGATAATGTAAGTGGATGATATGATGTTATCAAACAAATATCAGGACTCTTGTGTAGTCCTGTCCAAACGTTTCGCAGCTTAAGCTGAGCTGCGAATTGTTGGGAATGGACAACACAGATATCAGGTCAGCATGTGAATCGTGCTCAACAATGATTAACTTATGCTTAACCCTTCCACCCTTTTGTTTTTTTGGATTTTTGTATAAAACAGGAGACCGAAAGACAACAACAACAACAACAACAGCAGAAACAGCAACACCAGCAACAACAACAAGAACAACAACAGCAACAAGAACAACAGCAACAAGAAGAACAACAACAACAGCAACACCAACAACAACAACAAGAACAACAACACCAACAACACCAACAGCAAGAACAAGAAGAAGAACAACAACAACACCAACAGCAAGACCAAGAAGAACACCACCAGCAACAACAACACCAACAGCAACAACAAGAAGAACACCACCAGCAGCCACAAGTTCAACACGAAGACCGACAACAAGAACAACAACAAGAACAACAACGAGAGCAACAAGGACAACAAGAATAACAACAGCAGCAACAGATAACCTTGGCGAAGAGAGAAAGGCTAACTCAAGAGATAGCACATCAAGAGTCAGAACCTGTCCATCCCGGTGAGAAGACGGAACTACTCAGCCAGGAAGGACCATCCTTAGAAGACAACACCACTTCTTCGGTGGAACCTTAAAGACCAACGGTGCTGTCAGCAAAGTCAGAATTGCTAAGCCAACGTGAAACTGTAGGCCCGGTAACAAATCAACTACAAGCTCCAGAGTCCCACGATAACACAGTAGGTTTACCCGATGCTTTTGTTGATGGTATTTACACTCAAGTTTCACAGACATTTTTAAATGACATTGATAATGTATATTACGATTCTATAATACAACGGTCCTTGGAGAACATGTCGGAGGATGACATTAATGATTTCTGCCGACACGATCCAGATCCTATGCCGAACAAGTCAACGGCATTGGTTGTCGCTGACCGTGCGGTAAGGGCTACTTATAATGATTTCGCATCATGACATGATATTTTTGTTAGCAAACTGATTGGGGTATTACAAACGAATATCAGGGTAGGATGCGAACAGTTCAGTGGAACCTCGAACAGTTCGCATCCTACCTTGATAGATACTATGAAATTTATTCGTCTGGAACCAAACAGTTCGCAGCCTAAGATGCGAACTGTTTGAAGTCGTTGCAATTACAAATACTCACACCCATCTACTTTTGATTTTTGTTATTTACTAAGCTCGAGCCCAGTAAAGAGATAGAGGAGCCAAGTTTTACTCTACTGACACAAACACAGCCTCAAGTGGCAGAGGAGGAGGAAGAGTTCGTTATAACAATACGGGAACCGCCAAAAGTAGAGTACAGCGACTAGCCAAAGAAAACAAAAGTAACTGACTGTATCGATCTGGCAGAATACCACAAAATACAGTTAGTTAAAGCCTACGAGAGCGACATCCCTGATCCAGTGGTATGGCAGTTACCAGAGTCCAAGTTTACATACGGAATCAGAGTGCAAGCGAGTTATGTCATGGCACTACCTTTAGAACTGGAGCTGGACGTAAAGGTATCCAATTGTCAACCAATTCTATTTTCAATGTTTCAAATATGTATTGTATATTTAACATAAATCTACAACTCCTTTGTTAGGTTATCGATGCTTAGATTCGAAAGATACTTGAAGAAGCAGACTTCAAAGTTCCATGCACTAAAGCTAAAGGAGAGCATCATGACGCCGTACTGATTTCGGACATGACTGCGCTAAGTTTAGCTCAGGTAAATTGAACAAATTTCTCAGAAAATGTTCTCATTTTAATATACTCTTGCTTGGATGCAGCATCAAATGAAAGCAGGCTGGCAAGTAGAAAATTTGGTGGACATGGCTTTTAGAATGGGGCGCAAAGATGCCAACATCATCATGGTTCCAGTATGCACCGAGATGAAGGACACCGTAAACCACTCGACGTTTCTCGTCATTGACATCGACGCCGGGACAATTTCAAACTATAATCCGCTTCTGCCTAAGCTGAAAGCCATAGACCACACCACAAGAACACCTGCACTACTGGTAAATATTCCAAACTATACACTTAAATTTAAACACATTTTAAGTATGCATGCTGCGAACTATGATCGGGATATGCTGTGAATTGTGAGTAAATCAATTGTTTTTCGCAGCCTATCCATAACTCAATTCGCAACATATGATGCGAATTATGTTGAACGGGGCATTTCAACAAAAAAATGGGGTGCATATCAAATAATTCGCAGCTTAAGCTGCGAATCGTGTGATATGCCCATGTTGGATTTGTTGTCATACAATTCGCAGCCTAAGGTGCGAATTATGTTGGATTTGTTGTCATATAATTCGCAGCCTAAGGTGCGAATTGTATGTCACCAACTGTTTTTGTTTTTGTGCTTATTCCTAACACTAATTATTATACACAGATCAAATATTTGTTAGATAGAGGATTCATACCTAAATATACTACAGGGTGGAAGGTGAAAGTTGAAAGAGGCATCCCACAACAAAAGCGAGGCACCCTGGACTGTGGTATCTTTGTCTGCAAATATGCAAGAGATATTATCGAGCATGGATTAGTGCAGAAAAAATACGATGCAGATATGGTAACTGCCTTCAGAGCAGAAATGTTTTATTACTTTTTAAATGACAAAGACCGCATCGCATATGGCTGATTCGTGTATTGCTTGTAAATACATCTGTTGCTTGTAAATACATCTGTTGTAATTTTTAGTTTTGTTGTGCATACATAAACAAATTAAATTTTCAGAAATTTGAATATTCCTTAGCTTATAGTTCGCATCATAACCTCATATATAAGGGTTGATTAATATTCGATTAATTCCAACCAAATAATTCGCAGCAAATCCCTGGTATGTATTAACAGTTCGCAGCCTAACTTGATAGATGCTTATTTATCATTAAATAATTCGCAGCCTAACTTATCATCAAATAGTTCGCAGCCTAACCTGATAGATGCTTAGACTACACAAACAGTTCGCAGCCTGGTATACCAGCTTAAAATCAGTTCGCAGCGTGGTGCAGAAATAAAAAATTAAAAATACAAAGTTCAAGGATACGAGCAGGCTGTGGCTTATGCCTTGGTAAACGTTTTCTCCATTGAGCACACAAAAAACAATCTAATCAAGTACATAATTCATTAAATGCTGATTGGACATGGAGGTTATGTAATGATTACCTCATTTCCCTATAAATACCTCTAGTAACCAGAGGCTAATTTTACACCAAACTCTATATTTTTTTAAAAATACCTCTTCTTCTCTTCGAATTCAAACAGTCATGTCTTTTTCCACCACCACAACCACCATCTCATACTCAAACTATGGTTCACTCGGTTCTCTGGGTGACTCCTGGTCATCCTTAACCGTTAACTGGAGTGATGAGTTGATCATGCCAGCAGCACCACTAAACAGCCCAGTATCTATTTTGGGTTAGATATGTATGATGACTACTACTCTGCTAACTCTCAACCAGTGGAAGTTGTTCCACTGGTTGCTGCTGAACCTCTACCAGAAGAGGTTCCAATGCTTACAGATGCACCTAAGCCAGAAAAGGTGCAACCTCAAACGGCAGCGGTTCGAAACAACAAAAGGAAGAGGGAAGACGAAGCTGGTCCATCAAGGACAACAATTTTAAGCATGATCAACACAAAATGGAGAAAGAGGAAGAGAAAGAGAAAGTGGAAGAGAAAGAGGAGAAAGACAAAGATGATCAACACAAAGAGGAGAAAGAGGAAAAAGATGGTGATGAATCCTCTACCAACTGCTAGAGTTGGTTTTTGTTTTTTGTTTTTATGGAATGCAACTAACTAGCAGCAGTAGCTTGTAGTGATATGTATAAACAGTTGTTAGTGCATGAAAATATTGTAATCCTATTTTTTGTAATCCAATTTGTTTACGGACTTTCAATCATATAAACGATTCGCATCCAAATATATTTTGCACATCATTCGCATATTAACCTGCTATATTACTTATTTTCAACCTTACTGAATATCCTGGTATTTTTATTAAAGCACACTTCGCAGCTTAATTCTGGCCATAATTCGCAGCCTATCATGCGAAACGTGTGCGTATAATTATTATCTTATGTTCTGGTCACAATTCGCAGCCTCATGTGTTGATAAATGTTTAATATGATTTTATTAACGATTCGCATCATGGTGAAATTTCACACAAAATCGCATGTAATCCTGATAGATGTTTGCAACAATATACCAACATATTGTACACAATTCGCAGCATAGGATGCGAAATCCTTACAACCCAAAATCATTAACACATTTCATAACTCTAATAATAGCATTACAAAACACAAGAATGTAAAAATGTTTAGTTTGTTGTGCAGAACAATAACATTACTACAAATAAATTTGACCTGGCCAACCAGAATTGTCCACAACATGGATTGTCCTTAAACTGGAACATCACAAGTCCTCCGGTTATGGCCTGATTTCGAACATCGGCCACACCTCAACTGCTTGGTTGAGATTTCTCCTCTGGAAGGGATTCGCTTTTTCTTAGGCCTTCCTGAGCGTCTCTTAACGTTCGGAGGCAGAACTTCAACAAAATAAGGATCGTTAGCGCTGGACCCTTCGCCGAAATCAGTTATAGCTGGTATGCTGAAAGAGTAACTTTCCCTGTAATTCTTAACCGTAAAGAAGGGTTCTATTACAGTCAATGGATCTTGGTCGGTGTATTGTAATGCCGCTAAAGCATGAGGATATGGAAAACACTCTTGTTGCCATGATCCGCCTGAACATTTGAAATCCAATAGATTAACAACAGCCACAGGATTTGAAAAGACTTCGAACATGGCGGTAGAGGACTTACGTACTACCAAACTTCGACACATGTCAACATTCTGCTTTAGCTTCTTCTCGTACTCGGGAACCAAATTAGTACTCCAGCTAAGACCATCTTCATATCTCCGTGAAACTTGAGTCATAAGCAAGACTCTAATCCAATCAATAAACTCAACAATAGGTAAGCCGCAATATTTTTTAATCTGATTGTTAAACGATTCAACTACAGTAGAAGCCATAGAGCCGTATCACTTCCCTTTTACGTAAGCCTGCGCATACTTTTCAGGGGGTAAATTTTCAAGAAAATCCCTCATTCTGTCACCACCTTCACATAGAAAACCCGTTAGTATATCTTTAAAAAGCTCTCGAATGGGAGCATAACCAAGACGATGGAAAAAACTCAACATTTTTTTTATAGTCTCTGTTAGTATGTTCCAGTTTGGCTTTCAAATTATGCATGAGATGGAAATAACAGTACGCATGATAGCAGTTTGGATACAAGACAGAAACAGCATTAACGATACCAGAATGACGGTCTGAAATAAATGTGATCTGGCGATCCAGCAAATGTGGTTTCAAACACCCCAAAAACCACATCCAATTGTCACAATCTTCAATGTTAACTACACCAAAAGCAACAGGGAATAGTCCTTGAAAAAGGCAGATCAAAGTGTTAAAAATTGTAAACAATTCGCATGCTGTTTTGGAACAAACAATTCGCATCTTGTCATGCGAATTATGTTGGACATTTTAATTGCTCATACATGCAATTCGCAGCTTGGCATGCGAATTGTTTATGACAACTTCAAATAATACCTAATTCAAGCTGCGATGTAAGTACAGTTTCAGATAATACCTAGTTCGCAGTAAAGGATGCGAAAGGTTAAGATCATAACACTTCTTAATTTGCAGCCTCTGATGCGAATTGCATCAACATTTTCACACAAAAGATCATTCAGATTAACTAGATAAATGTAACTAACCGTTGTTTCCGTCCTTTGCTACAGCAGTGAGCAAGGTACCCTTGTACTTGCCATATAAGTGGGTTCAATCGACAAACAACATTGGACGGCATGAATGAAAACCCCGAAGGGACGAACCGAATGCTACAAAACAGCGCTTGAATCGGTTTCCAGCTGACAACTCCAACTGGCAGTCTGAAGTAATATCCCGACTCTTCAAGCGTTTGAAGTATCCGCTGAGTAAACTAAAAGAACTTGAACTATCTCCAAAAACTCCCCTCCTAGCCTTCTCTAGAGCATTCCATGACAACCGATAAGAGATGTCAAGACCGTAATCTCGTTTGACAGTCGATTGTATGGTTTTGGCTGTCAACGAATGGCAGGTCCGTAGAGAATCCTGAATTTCCTCTGTAATCAAATCTGATGTCAAATGCCTGTGCCGCTTGTGCTTATGCTTCTGAGAGAAAATAGGACTGCACGTATGGTGTGGGACATACTTCTTGATCGTCATCAAGCTGGTGCTTGATTCAATAGATGCATAAAGACTCCATTTGCACCCACTTGTGAACTTATTTTCACAATAAGCAGTGATCTTATTTGCTGTGATGTGCAGGTATTTAAAAGAAAAACCATGCTCTAACGCAAACTTGCACAAAGATAACCTCAGACCGGCAGCACCTTCTTCAAAAGCTTGACCCACTCCTGTAATAGCATCAGCCCAACCAGCAGTAGCAAGTTGTTTTTTTCTCTGATCAGAATTAACTAAACCGTTGCTACTCTCCCCGCTAACTAGTTGATTGGGAGATGGTTCTCTCAAAATCAAGCTACGCTCTTTACACTTTACACCACAATCCTTACCAGAACTCTTATCAACATAACTTTTATTACCAGAACCCTTATCGAAGACGTGCTGTTCAATGAGAAAACTAACCCGTTTTAAACGCTCCAAATCAAGATATAACACCAACCCAACAAAATCATTCTGGTTATTAAACAAACAATTATTGTGATCCCCACAGAAGTAGGTAATTAGGTAGTCACTTGTGGCAAGCTCCTCCCATGTGTTCTCTACATAAGCTTCGGTACTTTGAAAGCTTTCAAACTCCGTGAAAGGCACAATTGCGGTTTGGTGACCATATTTAAAAATACAAACTCGTGATCTGGACATCTCTTACCCTGGACAGAACAAGTTATTAGTTATTAGTCACAAAAAATATGTGCAAATAATTTACTACTGCATCAAACAATTCGCATCCTAACTTGCGAATTGTGTATACATACATCTATTAATTCGCATCCTGTCCTGATATTTGTGTGTAAAAAAAGTCCTGATATTTGTTTCGATATACAATACTCTAAACAGTTATAAATAGTTCGCATCATAACATGCAAACTGTGTAGAAAATTCTCTAAAGTCCTGGTATTTGTTTGAACACACACTACTCTATAGTTTCACACAGTTCACATCCTAACATGCGAAACGTAGGTAAACTTTGAACTTTGTTCATGTGATTCGCATGTCACCATGCGAACGGATCATACAATTAGCATCTTTCTCATCGAATACACCACACAATTCGCATCTTTAGTGTAAGGCCTGGACAACTAAAACTCGTAATCTACACATGAAATAAAAAACTAAACCATTACAAAAATAGTATATAACATCAGAAAACAAGGACATAAGTATATAACGAACAATATTTACAAACAATAACAGATCACTATAACCCAAAAAACAGAGAAAAGCTTGAAATCAAGCAATGGCGTCTAAAAACAGTAGAATAGAACCTATTCCAACAGGGAAAACCAATAAATAACTTCGAAACCGTTAGGTAATTACCTGAAGAGCAAGCAAAAAGATTACTTCAAAGCCAACAGATTCCAAAAAAACCACGATCAACTCATGTACGTAAAAAACAGTGGTTAAACAGGACTAACACCAAAACCTACATAAATAAACAAACCTTCAGGAACTTCCGATCACCAGAAATGTGATTTCAACCGGTCTTCGTGGTGGTTCGTAGGGTTAGGTGGTTAGAGCGGCTAACAAATTCAAATCTTCAAAAAGCTAGAAAAAATAGAAAGAAAACAGAAAAATATGCTTATATAGTGCGTTAAGGTTAGTTAGGGTATTAAAATAATATCAGGTTGTAAGTGACAATAAGATAGTTGAGTTGGGTATTTATTAACAATTGATCAAACCTTGGGTGGTAAGTGACAATTGAATAGTTGAGTGGGTACTTTAGGTGCAATTTTCCTTTATATTATTATATGGACTAAGAGATGTAATATATTTTCAAGATATGTAGTATAACTAAAATATCTATTGCAATTTTATTGTTAATGAAGAACTTCTTTACAAGTTTTTTGTTTGAAAACCGTATTAACCTATGAAGTTTATATAGATATAGATCTTTTTATATTTACGCAGCTAGTATGATATATAAAAAAGAAAATTTCTAACATTTTCGTGGTATCCATTTGATTTTTATAAAAAAGTTTATTCGTTCACCGTGCCACAAAATTTATATTATAGAAATAATAAATTTTATATGAAAGAATGCATGTACGACAATTCAACGTTAGATATGATGTCAAAATATCATAGATAGATTCAGTAATAAAAAGAAACTACCAAACCCTCTGAAATTGTATATTGAGATGTGTGGTATTTTTATTTTATTTTTTATGGATAAATTTAAATATTTTATAACCTTTATCTATTATAAGATTTAAAAAAAACTTATATGTATAGTATCCAATTTTCATCTATTAAAAATATATTATTTGATAATGGCACAATATACATCACATGTCATGTTTTCTAATGATATGTTGCATCATACTAGTTATCTTAACAAAATGAAATTACCAAACGTAAAAATTGAGATTTGCTTGAGAATACCATAGTTATAATGCATATAACTAGTTTCTCAAAATATTTTTGGCCTTTCAGTGTTCTTATCGAAACTTATCTTATGAATCAGTTACCCAAATTTGTGCGGGAGTTTATCTTATAAACCTAATGCTATAAGCCAAATAATGTTCATGTACATTGATGAGTCCGAATTCTGCCTGCTCCCCGGACGGGGACAGATCGGTCCAAGGCCTCCGGACCGGACAAATCACGTCGAATAAAAGCTCTATGGGACTGTTCGAACTATGACAAAAGTACTAAAAAACCTAAACACTTCTTGACTATGCAACTTGTTCTCTTACTTAGAGCTCATGGGTCTTTAAACATGACCCGGGTCCATTGAACATGACATGAAAGCCCATAAGGGCCCAAATTTAAGGGTATAAATACCCAACCACCTGCATTAAGTGTGGGTAATGAAAATTAACTGCAACCAGCCAGCTTAATTCTCCCTCTACTCTCTACTCTAACTATTAAACACCCACATACTTCTTTAAAACACAAAACAAATTACAAGCCTACCCTCAGGCGATAATTATCCTCACCAAATTGGCGACCACAGTGGGAGAAGAGGGTGCCTGAATCAAGCATTCAAAACCAGCAAAGAAAGTATGTCCGAATGAATCCGGACGATCCAGAAGTACCACCAGCTCTGCTCGAAGTGGTGGGTGAGAATGATGGGTACACTATCGAAGAGCGCGATAGGCTAAAGGGTGAAATAGAAGCTCTGAGGGCAGAAAAGGCTAAGATGGGCGTGAAAGAAAAGTCCAAAGCATCAGTTGCTCATCACACCGATAACCATAGAGAGCATGAGCCTTCAAATACTCATGTGAGTACCAAAAAGACTCATGCCAGCTCCAAAAAATCTCACCGGACTAAGCCAGTAGAGAGCTCTGACTCAAGCTCAGAATCTTCTGACAGCTCTTCGGACAATGAAGGAGTTGAAAAATCCTTATCCTCCAGCAGCGATGAGGGTCGAACTAAAAAGAAGCAAAGGCAGATCAAAAAATATTCAAGAAAAAAGCATAGACATGGAAAGATGAAGAAGAATATTGGCAAAGGGTCATCTCACAGTCGGAGGCATGTAGACCGGATGCTAATGGATCTTTTCGCTTTCCACGATGAGCCAAGTATCTTTGCAACTCCTAATGAGGATACTGTGTTCAGTCGTGGCAGGAATTGGAGGCAATCTCCATTATCCTCTAAAATTCTGTCTGGTAACCTCTCTTAGAGGTTTGACAGCACAAAAATGGAAAAGTACGATGGCAGTACTGATCCGGACAACCATTTGGAACAATTTAAAAACTTCATGATGAACTTTGATGACGATGATAAGATACTTTGCAGAGCATTCTCCCAGTCATTTACGGAAAGTGCTCTAAAATGGTATAACAGCCTACCGCAAGGTTGTATCAAGAATTTCGATACTTTTTGGGTGGCCATTCGAAGGCAGTTCGTTGGGAGTAAAGAATTAAAAGGCAATGGGGACACAATAATCCATTGTGCCCAGGAACCAAATGAGTCCTTGAAAGAGTATATAAGCCGTTTTGTGAACACCAAGAATGGGTTGGCTGATTGCTTCGAGCAAGTGGCAATAACATCCCTAAGGCAGGGTTTCAACCCATGCAATTTAGCTGATTCAGTGACCAGAAAGAAGGCCATGACTTGGGGAGAGTTGCTGAATCAGGTTGGAAAACAGATTAACGTTGATGAAACAAAGAAAACCAGGGTGCACAGGCAGGTGAGGTCTACCCCGGTGACAACAAGTCCCAACCAGAATCAATCCGGGAACAAAGCAAAAGAAACCGGACAGGGGCATGGTAGGGCTAAAGCTCAGTCTCAACCAGTTGCTCCTGCTCAGAGTCAGCAATCCAGAAACAAGAGAGGGCCATGGGTCCAACCGGAGTGGTTCGCAGAATTGAAAGAAAGTGTGGCCACCATTTATGATAAAACAAAGGAAGAAGTGCACTATAGGAGACCAGTCACACTGCAATCTCCTAGGGAGCATCATAATAACTCTTTCTGCGAATATCACAATGACATTGGCCATACTACTCATGACTGTATAGCTTTGAAAGAAGAAGTTCAGAACTTGATTGAGAGGGGAAAGATGGGGGCTTATGTCAAAAGAAGAGGAGGTAACAGACCTGACAACACTCACCGGGTTGGTCCAAGTAATGCTGCTTCGGAGGGAGCCATGGTTATAATTGAGAGGTTTGATGTGGAATCTGAGTACCTGGATCCTGATCCAACTCGAAACAGGGTAGGTGCAATTGAGGAATGCTCTAGGACGGTCTCCGGACTCATTGAGTTTTTTGAGTCCCTTACAATTTTCGGAGGGGATACTATGACAGCTCCTACTGCTTCTTCGAGGAAGAGGCGCGTTCATACTTTAGCCACCCAGCTAGAAGGGGGCATGACTTCCTATCAGTCACAAAATTCATTCCCCTTTATTGTCTTTGATGAAGATGATCTAAGAGATATAGCTGGCCCTCATGAGGATGCTGTTGTCATAGGAGCACCTATTGGGGGCAATGACATAAGACGAATTCTGGTAGATACTGGAAGCTCAGCCAATATCCTTTTCTTAACTACGTACAAGAGAATGAAAAATCCATCTGTAATTCAGAGTTCGGACAGATCAATTGTGGGCTTTACTGGCATCTCAGCAGATGTGATCGCAGAGTTCGAAGAGGAAGTTCTATTAGGCAAGGGCCCTTTCAAGAAAATGGTGAGGATACTTTTTATCGTGGTGGATTGTCCCACTTGCTATAATGCCATTCTAGGGAGGTCTTGGCTCTCTAGGATGCATGCAGTTGCTTCGACAGTCCACCAGTGCTTGAAATATGCTGTTCACGGACAGGTGGGAGTTGTCTGGAGCAGCCAAAAAGTTGCAAGAGAATGTTATGCTACAACACTGGCTCCTCGAACGTTGGAGGCAGTTCGTATTAACAAGCAATAGCAATTTGGAGGACTTTATGAGGGTGAGGGTGAAATTGATGACCCCAGAGAGACCCCTGGAGTGTTAATACCAATCGAAGAGGTAAAGACACATTGTCTAGAAGAAGGAAAAAGTGTCAAGATAGGGTCCAAAATGCCACCCGGTCTGAAAAGCGAAATGTTAAAGTTTTTGAAGAACCATCAGCACGTTTTTGCCTGGTGCAATGCTGATGTTACTGGGGTACCAGCAGATGTGATATCACATCACTTATCTGTCCGGAAAGACGTAACACCAGTGGTTCAAAAGATAAGGGCTTTTTCCAAGAAAAAGGCTGATGTAATTGTGCAAGAGGTTGACAGGCTCACAAAGATGGGGCACATCAAGGAGTCTCAATATCCTTTATGGACTGCCAATCCGGTTTTGGTGAAAAAGAAGAATGGCAAGTGGTGCATGTGCATTGACTTCACAGATCTCAATAGAGCTTGCCCAAAATATTTGTATCCAGTCCCCCGGATTGATCAGTTAGTAGACTCCACCTCTGGGAACAAGCTGCTATTCTTTATGGATGCCTTCTCCGGATACAATCAGATTCAATTAGATCCGAAGGATCAAGAGCATACCACATTTGTCAGTGACAGAGGTCTTCATTGCTATAAGGTAATGTCGTTTGGGTTGAAAAAATACTGGGGCTACCTATCAAAGATTAGTAAACAAAGCCTTTGCTGATCAGATTGGGAGAAATATGGAAGTATACATTGATGACATGATGGTGAAGAGTGTTGATGAGCAATTGCACTTGGCTGATCTCCAAGAAACTTTTGCCAACTTGGTAAAAGTGAATTTGAAATTAAACCCAGAAAAATGTGTGTTCGGAGTGCAGTCGGGGAAGTTTCTAGGCTATATTATAAGTGAGCATGGGATACAACCCGATCCGGACGAACTTAATGCTTTATTCCAAATGGAGCCTCCTCGAAATATTAAAGAAGTATAGCGACTAACGGGGAGACTAGCTGCCTTAAACAGATTCATCTCAAGGTCTTCGGACATGTGTGCCCCGTTCTTTTAAACCTTGAAGGGTGCAAAGGGTTTTGATTGGACCCCACAGTGTGAAGAGGCTTTCAATGAGATCAAGAAGCACCTGTCCTCTCCCAAAACTTTATTTAAACCGGTAGATGGGGAGACACTCTTTGTATATTTGGCAGTTTCAAGTTGTGCCATCAGTGCTGTGTTGATAAGAGAAGTGGATAGTCATCCCCATCCAGTGTACTACATTAGCAAAAGTTTGTTAGATGCAGAAAGGCGCTACTTGAAACTCGAAAAGTTAGCATTAGCCCTGGTGATAGCTGCCATAAAGATGAGGCCTTATTTCCAGGCTCATCCCATCATCGTCCGGACTTCTTTTCCCTTGAATAATGTCCTCCAAAAGGCAGACATTTCGAGCAGGATGACTAAGTGGTCAGTAGAATTGGGGGACTTTGACATAGATTTTGCTCCTTGAACAGCAGTCAAGGCCCAAGCTGTGGCTGATTTTCTAGTTGAATTTCACTCCAACAGGGATTCGGAGCAGACTACTGACATGAAAGATAAAAAGGTTTGGGTAATCCGGACAGATGGTGGATCTAGCACCATGGGATGCGGTGCAGGGGTATGTTTGACTTCTCCATATGGTGATAAAATGTACCAAGCTATATGTTTTGCTTTCAGGGCTTCCAATAATGAGTCTGAGTACGAAGCGGCTATAGCTGGTTTTAAGTTAGCTTACATTTGTGGGGCTAAGAGGGTCAAGCTACTGAGTGACTCTCAGCTTCTTATTCACCATGCCCAAGGTCAATCTGAGGCTAAAAAGGAGCAGCTTGTGAAATATTTACTCCTTCTTAAAAATGAAGCACTCAAGTTTAAAAGTATTATCTATGAGCATATACTCCGGACAGAAAATGAGCTAGCAGACTCATTGGCAACCATAGCATACACGGAGTCATATCCATGGATCCAAGTGCTAGAAAGCCCCTCCATTCAACTAAATATGGGTAAAGGAGAGGAAATTTTTGAAGTACAGGTGAAACAACCTCAGGACTGGAGGTTTTCTCTCATGCAATACCCCTCTGATGGTATCGTGCCTCCGGATGAATCACTAGCCAGAACATTGAAACACAAGGCTCGTGGTTTCATCATATTGAGAGACGTTTTGTATAAAAAGTCTTACAGTAAACCTCTCCTGCGCTGTTTGGGGGATGAAGAGTCTTAAGTAGTCCTCTCCGAATTGCATGATGGTGAGGGATCAGCCCATTGTGGATTCAGGGCTTTAACAAGAAGAGTTCTACTGGCCGGTTACTATTGGCCATCTATCATAAAAGATGCTAAGGAATTGGTAAGAAGGTGTGACCCATGCCAGAGATACAACAATGAAATTCATGTCCCTGCCATTCCTTTAGAGTCAATTTCTGAGCCTATTCCTTTTGCTCGATGGGGGTTGGACTTAGTAGGGCCTCTACCTATGGCATCCGGAGGACGCAAAACTATAATTGTTGCTATAGATTACTTTTCGAAGTGGATTGAAGCAGCCCCTCTAGCAGGAACAACATCAAAAGCTGTTATAAAATTCATTTTATCCAACATTTGTTGCAGATTTGGTGTCCCACAAAAGATAACAACAAACAATGGGCCACAGTTCGACAACAGGGAAATGGAGAGTTTATGTGCCTCAAGGGGTATACAACATTGTTTCTCTTCACCATTCCATCGACAAGAAAATGGACAAGTCGAAGTGGCTAATAGAACTATACTGTCCGGTTTAAAGAAGAATTTGGAAGGGGCTGCTAGGAAGTGGCATAGTTATTTACAAGAGGTCTTGTGGGCCTACCGGACAACACCTGGGGCTGCAACACAAGAGTCACCCTTTGCTTTGGTCTATGGGATGGATGCAGTAGCTCCCATAGAAGCAACTCTCCCATCATTTCGTGTTCAAAACTTCTCCGAACGCGCTAACGAGGTGGCAATTAGAGGCCAGCTCGATTTGGTCGAAGAAAGACGAGTTAAAGCTCACCTTAGAGTTGCACACTATCAGGGGTTGATGAGAAGCAGATTTGCTTCCAGAGTTAAAAGAAGAGATTTCCAACCGGGGGACAAGGTATTAAGGAAAGTCTTCTTACACACTAAAGAAAAGTTGTTCGGCAAATTGGCTCCAACTTGGGAAGGTCCATATGTGGTTGTTGAAAGAATTAAACCTGGAACATATGTGTTGGAAGACAAGGATGGAAGAGTTCTGACCCACCCTTGGAATATCGAACATCTCCGGATGTACTTGGAGTAGTGTTTTTGTAAATATTTACTTGTTTAAACATCCATGTAAATATTTTGGGGCATACTCTTTCCTCCCTGGTGGCATGGGGAGGTTTTAATGAGGTGTCCGGGCCTTTGAATAAAATTTGATGCCTTCTTAAAAAAATTTCTGAAGTGTTTTAAGTTTTGTCCCTTGTCACACCATCCGGAATTAAACGAAAGAGTGATGACCACTTAAATATTCGTCATCGGAGAATTTAAACACTCTCACTACGAAATAACTAAGGTCTATTTAAACTCTAGCCCGAGAATTTAAACACTCTCACTATGAAATAATTAAAGGCTGTTTAAACTCTACCCATCAAAATTAGTACAGACTATGAAAGAAGATGAGAATTGCACAAAACAAAGATATTCATTAAAATAACTGAAAATGCCTTGGCCTTCCAAGGACTTTTGAATTGTCAAAATAAAACAAAAAACCTATCTGGTCAGATACCGGACACGATTACAAAAAAGAGTACCTTGGCCTTCCAAGGACTTTAGTCTAGATAAAAAGTAAAAAAGTAGTTCACAAACTAAGGCTGAGCCTTTGAAGATGGCTCAGCTTCATTCACCTTCTTTTTCCCCTTAGGATCATCTTGATCTTCATCTGGGCTTTCCCTGGTACGTTCTTCGTCATCGGATGAGGAAGCGCTAGAATAGTCATGCAAGTCTCCATCAGCCATTGTATGATACGGGAGGTCGTCAGACTCAACATGAAGCCATAAATCCCCAGGTTCCTCTTCGGAAACTTCTCGTGGAAGAGTAGAACCATGTCAGACCTCACCTTGGCATACATTTCCTCCTGGGTGTCGATCACGTTGTTGGCATAAGCGTCGATCTTGGCTTGAATCTTGGCCTCCTGCTCCCTTAGCAAAGTAGCTTTCTCCTCGGCAGCCTTGGACACCGTATTCTCAAGAGCAATTTTGTCATTTGTCAAGTTGGTGATGATTTGGTCTTTGGCCGTGGATTCCCCCTTTGAGGTGGCAAGGTCTTTCTCCAGTCCGGACAGTTTCTCCCGGAGCTCTGTAATGGTGTCCTCTAAAGTGGTGACTTTTGTGGTACTTGCCTCTTGGTTTCTCTTCAACTCTACATTTTCTTCCTTTAGAATGGCAGCATTGGAAGTGGCAGTGCGAAGGTCATCGGACAACCTCTCTTTGTCAGACTTAAGATCTTTGATGATGTCTGCCTGATTTCGGACTTGTTTCTCCAACACAAGTACAGGATGGACATTGCTTAACAAAGAGTGGGCTATAGCATCCCTTTCACTAGAAATGATAAAGGTCTTACCATTGAAAGTGACCGTGTTTGAGGTGCTCGAAGGGAGGTAAGGTCCGGCAAAATCGTCTCTGGGAAGATTGATGAAGTACTCACCAAGCCCACCTAGACCGGTGATGTCGACCCCGTCAATATTGAGATCTCCCCCCTCGACCTCATCGGTATGGAAGTCACCTGGTATCTCCTCCGCATGCGTTGGGTCAACAGGATCAGCTTGAAAAGAAGGCTCCGGAGCCCGGAGAGAAAGCTCGTCACCCTTAGAAGTCTTCTTCTTCTTGACCTCCCTATCTTTGCTTTCACCTCCCTGTTTGTGATTTCTTTTGGAGGCCCTTGGAGGTTTTGGTGGGTTCACTTCTTGCCTTTCAGTCTCTTGCTCCACCACTTCCAAGAGAGCAGCATCAATTTGGCTGTGGACTGGCCCCTCCGGGTCTATTGGAGCATCCTCCTTTGCATCAGCAGGATTAGCACCACCCACCACCTTTTTGCCTTTCTTTTTACCCTTCATCTTGCTTGGAGCTTTGGCCCGGCCTGGCAGGTAGAGTGTCCCATCTGGTTCATGGGTCCTTTTAAGCACAACATTCGGAGGAGGCTGAGTTGTGAGCTTCTCCCAGGTCAAGTCTCTCCGACCTGTGGTGTTCCACAAGTGAGACCTTGCCAAGTTGCCTCCTGTAAAAGCAGCATGGAACCGATTCCCCCACCTCTCAGCAGCCCAAGCATTGATCTTGGTGCAAGTAGCCTGCCCGGCTTTCAGGTAGTCACTAAATTCCTTGGGCAGTTCTGCTGAGGCAAAAGTAAGACCAATTAGATTAAACTAACTCTAAAAATAAAAAAAGACAAAAATATAAAGCAGGAGACTTACGGTCACTCCTCCATCTGCTTCTGAGAAGGCTTGGGTTCTCTCCGGACTTGATCTTTTTTCCGTTTTCCCAAGCACCACTAACAAACAGGAACTGGTTCCTCCAATTCCTCTCCGCCTCTAACAAATCGTCCACAACTTTGAAATCATCCCCCATATTGAAATGGTAAAAGGGGATGTGGTGGTTTCTACAAAGACTGGCCACAGCAGCAAACTCCTCCATTGGCAGAGGAATCCCGGAGAGCCTTGAAGCCATGATGCAGGACATGAGGGTGTACCATGCGTTGGGGCTCAACTGGCTCGGACAGAGTTTTATCAGATGGAAGTATCTGAAAATTTCTGGGTCCAATGAGAGTCTGAGCCCCAATTGAATAGCTCCGTGAACATGACAACTTCACTCAGTTTGCAGTCCATAGGAGTCTCCGGGTGTATGGGGATCCTGATCTTCACATTCTCCGGTATTCCCCACTTCGTACGCATCCAGCCTAGCTCAGCTGTGTGGATGAATGCGTAGTTAATTTTCTGCAGGGCAAGGAGGTACTTGACGTTGACCTTGTGAAAACAAGGCCCTACCCTTCCTTCGAGACTCGCCGACAGGTCCGGATGCCTCAAACACAACTTCTCTTTGCCTTTGTCTTTTTTGGCAATAACAGCACTGCTGGTCTGACCGGAGGGCTCAGACTCAAATGGAGCCTCTTCGACAGAGTCCTCCATTATTTCCTCCATAATTGTTGAAGGGTTTTCAGTAGCAGTGGCACGGGGAGGATTCAGATCTGGCTCAGCTTGGTCTCCGGACTGCTGGGCTTCAGTGTTCCCTTGGCTTTTGGCCTCCGACTAGGGCTCTGAGGCAGAGGTCTCTCTTCGAAGAACCGGGCTGCTGCCCTCCGGACCAGACAGTCTGTCCCTGGGAGCTCTAATAGGCACCTCTGACCCAGTGCTGCTGTCTTTTGCCCCCGAGTTTGAGGGAGTGTTCTTAGAGGCTTGCCCCTTGACCAACCGGCTCTTTCTCCGGTCAACTAGTTTTTGAGGGGAATGCTCCGTATCAGACCCCATTGCTATAAAGGGTGAGGGTTTTTTGAAACTGGTGACAGTTACCCCTGGCTCGACAATGGGTTCTGATTCTTGAACCGAAGAACCAGAGACGATGGGGGAGAGATTAGTGTGGAATAAATTTCTCGGCTTGATGCCTTTAGAAGAAGAAGAAGAGCCTTGATCTGATTCTGTGGCATAAGTAATTGGTCTATCAACAGGCAAAGTGGGTAACCCTGCCGCAATTCGTCTTTCCCTTTCGACCTTTTGTGCCTTCTCTAATTCAGAAAGGTTGAGCCACCCGCCTTTGATCAGAGCGTTCCTCGCTGTAAACATAAACTATTGAGCAAGTTTTTGCTTTAGAGAGAGAAAGCTTTGAGAAATTATGCAGAGTAAATATGAAAGAGATGGTAAAACAATAGAAAGTGTGTTTGAATTTATAGTAAATCTGAAAAAAGGAAGTTGATTCCTAGGAGAATTCGAAAAGATTGGTAATGATTAAAGACGGCGCTGATGTCACCACCTTTAATTAAAAGGTTGCTTTTCGAAGAAGGTGGGTTCGAAATTCAAGGTGAAAAAACGGCTGAAGCAACCAATCAGAGAGCGACACGTGTCCCACAAACTCTGGCAAAAAACTGTTTGGATTCATGAAGCTTTCTCGGTCCGGATGAAACCATAAGGCAAACAGACCTGTCCGGATTAAAACTACCCCAAAGGTCGGACTGTTTTTCAGGTTTTTGACAAGAATATTTGCTCAAACACCTAAAAAAGGGGCTCCTGATGAGTCCGAATTCTGCCTGCTCCCTGGACGGGGACAGATCGGTCCAAGGCCTCCGGACCGGACAGATCACTTCGAATAAAAGCTCTATGGGACTGTTCGAACTATGACAAAAGTACTAAAAAACCTAAACACTTCTTGACTAAGCAACTTGCTCTCCTACTTAGAGCTCATGGGTCTTTAAAGATGACCCGTGTCTATTGAACATGACCCGAAAGCCCATAAGGGCCCAAATTTAAGGGTATAAATACCCAACCACCTGCATTAAGTGTGGGTAATGAAAATTAACTGCAACCAGCCAGCTTAATTCTCCCTCTACTCTCTACGCTAAATATTAAACACCCACATACTTCTTTAAAACACAAAACAAATTACAAGCCTACCCTCAAGCGATAATTATCCTCACCATACATAACGAGGTGTAATGATTAGTAAGCAAACACACTTATCACAATAGGTTCGTGTATAATGATAAGTAAGCAAACATGGTTAATGAACCAATCACACGGTTGATAAAATGCTAGGTTATGCAAATGGTCATACTAAGCCATGATCTACAAGGCAAATTAGCGAAATGATTAATAAAAATAGCTTATACGGCTGCGCAAGCGGCCATACTGAAACCTAACACACTAGTCAAATTACAATCACGGTTAATCAACCAAGCCTGAGGTTTCCAAAGTCATAAGGTTATGCAAATGTTGGCATTGAGCAGTAAATCGTCCCTCGACTATCACGTTTGGTGGCAGATAGTCCCTTGACTTTCAAATGTCCGTTGACAGTCCCTGGACTATCGCGTTTGGATAAAGTTAGTCCACCAGATCCTCTGATCCATGAGAGGCTGCCATCTGTCACCATAGTCCCCAAATTTTTGTATCACCACTAGTCCTTTGAGTTTAAGTTAAACCCAAAATGTAGAATATTACGAAAAACTAAACTCAAGGGACTAGTGGTGATACAAAAATCTGGGGACTATGGTGACAGGTGGAAGCCTCTCATGAATCAGAGGATCAGGTGGACTAACTTTATCCAAACGCGATAGTCCAGGGACTGTCAACGGACATTTGAAAGTCAAGGGACTATCTGCCACCAAACGCGATAGTCGAAGGACGATGTACTGTTCAAAGCCTGCAAATGTTCATATTGAGCCCTAACATACTAGTCAAATTGTAATCATGGTAAATAAACTAAGTATGATGTTACCAAAGCCACAAGATTATGAAATGTTTTGTATTGAGTTATTACAAACAAGTCAAACATATATATACCGACCCTATGAGGAGAAATGATCTCTAAATATATAACCACATTAAGTATGCTCCAAAAAAAATGAAATTATACAAATACAAATGATTCATATAATAAGCTTCTTCTAGGTAATAACTCCATCAAATAGGCAAGTTCTTGGAATATGCCTAACGACATCCTCGATTTAGCATAACATACATCGAAATAATACATCACTAACACGCTGATACGATGGATAAAGGTGATAGTGGTTAACAATAGTCTAGAAACATAAAATTTAAGATCAACAAACCACAACAAATTCCTATAGTAGTAAGTTCTTAAAAGGGATCAATAAAGCCCATGAAAACAGCCTCGTCTAATCAACTAACACTCGACGATGGCTTTTTTCCATACCAACCCCACCTGCCCTATCCGTATGAGGTGGAATTATATTAACAATGATATCCTCGTTTTAGAAAACCAGAGGTGCATTCACCACCCCCCTCGAGAGTATGACATTCCTCATGGTCGATTTTTTTGTTTTAGCTATATTTGTCCTCACTCGCATCTTTTCCTAGTTCAATGCAACGCGAGCCCAACCACTCGTGCTCAAGCACCTATTGTTTTAGCTTCCCAAGTTCATGTTATGATGTTTTCTCCAAAGGTGCATGATAACATCGTTTTAAACCCTTTCAAGCAGTACCATTCAACGGGATTGTTGAAGCCACACACAAGTACCTTTATCATGGTCAGGTCTCACTTGTGCAACTATAATAGGCTTGGAAACTTGAATTTTATTGGACTAATATCTGACCATGATCGATAAAATACCATTATTAACAAACTTCATTTCATCACTAATGGTAGGGTTATACTCTTTGATGGCAACTCGCACCAAAAGCGGGAGCGTCTTCCTACTTGATGAAAATAACTTCATTTGAGGTAGTAGCACTATTTTTGGTAATAACATGGATCTTATCCAACATGGAGACATTGGACTTAGATATGGGACCTCATTAGTACAAGTAGACTTTTCCCCTTGTAAACTATGACCGCCTTCTTTTTCTGCGTTCACACATTTTTCTTCGGAGGCATTTATGCTTCCGTAGTTTTTCCTTGTCCATTTCAAAAAAATTCGCTCGGGTGCAAAGGATTAACAACAATATTATTTTTCATATTCCTCTTAAAGACAAGCTATTCGATGGATCTTCAAAATCGTCATCCTGACAAGAAAATTTAACTCCGTAAAAAGAGAATGGAAATCGAGAGACCGCATCGAATAGGAAATGACATATAGTATTTTCAAAGGATTTGTCTTAGTTCTCTCCTAAAAATTTCCCTATAGCTGTTGACATGTATTAGATCTACCAAAAATTAAAACACACAAGAAAAACATAAACAAAATATTATCAAATTAATAAGCGAAAATACCACTCAACGAACCCTATTTTACGTGTGTTCATCCACTTCCATTTGACTTGGCTATATTCTATTACAATTTGGTACTCTTATTTCCCACTTACGGAAATAAACGTGTTCTCCAATGATATTTAGAAGTAGGTAAATTGAAAATCGTATTCCCACCTCAAATAGATATGTAATAAAATGGTGAGTTTGGGAATTTCAATACGTTAATATTGGTAAAGTATATGTCGAGTGCACATAAATTTAAACATCGGCCAGTTGAACATTATGCTAGACAAAAGTATTAGTCTAAAAAAAATCGCTCCAACCTCTACATGAGAAACGCTTTTATTGCCTAAAGAGAATTTTGGGGAAAAGTAGCGTCCCTACTAGAATTCAACAGTAGAATTACATACTTCCAATTTCTATTCATAAATTTGAGCTTTCTTCTCTAATATTATTACAAATAGTTACATACAAAATTAGATAACCGATCATATTTAGACAAACTCACACGGAAGGATCAATAGAGTACCAACCTATTGAAGAGGTTGACGATGAAGAAAAAATTAAAACATTGGAGGTTGTTGAAAGGATGCTACACAATATCAATGATATAAAGCAAATGAATAAAAAACCAAATTTAAAAAAATTGTTAATCTGGTATAAATAAGGGCATGAGTGACTAAAAGGTACGAGCTCTTTGTTAAACATGGATCAGCGACCTTAAATAGTCAGTGAATTCACTTTTAATACTAAAAAAATATACATATGAATCATATAAGTATTGATCTCAAAAAATGGAAGGGTTCTTTACTCGTGTCCATATTGGCACGTGGATTCTGACCACACGAGCTATATGTGTTAATACAACTTTGTGTTAATAATATTTATCCCACTCTTAGATCTTTTAATCATAGTTATTAAAATGCTATGTTACATCATCCAAATTATTTTTTGTAGTACTTTAAAGAACTATTTTACTAATTTAGTTTAAGAACTAAGAGGAGTGTTGATAAGGCTATATCTTATAGATAGTATATAATCCTCATAATGACGAGGTAAACTTATAACAAAAACTAATAAAATGATTAGTGGCAGGTAATACGATGCGAACAGAGGACAAGGTGGACACATACGAGACGAGGATAACCAACAACACTAGACGAAGGTCATAAAGAAGGTATAGGACGGGAGCCATGGACGAGAAAACTAAAGGAAGAGGTAGATATATACAAGACGAGGGTCAAGAAGAAGGTAATACAAGACGATTAAAGGACAAAATAATTATACATACATGAGAGGGAGATAAGCGGTACCAGACAAGGATCATGAAAAAAGGAAGAAGACGAGCATATAGAGCATTCAAATAATTATGATTGATTGACACGCGTTCCCGTATATAAATTACTAAAAGACATATCTACATATTTATTATAAAATATGACGAACATTTAAGGCAAGATAACACCTTCAAACGTGTAATGAATAAAGAATAAATATGGAGTGAGAAGATCTCTAAGTGTAAAGTTTGATCATAATATAATACAAAAAAATCATTATACTGATAATCATAATTCTTTCTTGATTTTATTTCATCATCTTTACCCACTATTTGAGGAGGAAATCCTTTATTACTCGTCGGTACTAAGGAATCGGTAAAAAGATTTGACTCGTGTAAGCTTTTTGCCAAAATGAACCATTGCCCAACTGGCCCCCTGGATCAATATTGGAAGCTTTTCCTTTTGATAAGTGGAGAATCAACATGTTCGGACCTTTACCACAAGCTACTTGAGACTTATAACACATCATCATGGCTATAGTTTACTTCTCAAAACAAATGGAGGTCGAACCGTTCACCAAGATAATGATATTAAGCATGGTCAGTTTTATATTGAATTCTCTCTTTCATGGATGATGTAACTCCAGCGGAGTCAAACCTTCCATCTTATAGAGTACTCAAATATTCTGAGTATGTTAGCGAGAAGACAAGAAGAGCATAACTTGATTTAATTGAGGAAATGCGGGCCAATGCACATTTGAAGTTGATGCATTGTCAAACTTTAATTAGGAGTCGCTACAATTTTAGGATAAAACGACAAAATTTCTAGGTAAGGGATAATTAGAGAAAGGTATTTTTATATATGAAGGATAAAGTATTAGGAAAAATGGCTCCAAATTGGAAAGGACCTTACTCAGTGGTAGAAAATACAAACCAAACACATATGACCTTTAAGATAAAGAGGGGAGAGGTTTGCAGCATCCCTGGAACATTGAGAATTTTAAGTTGTATTGTGATTAATTTTTAGTATGCTTATGATACTGTTGTTTTCTTATTTGTACAACTTTTTACAGTGGCATACTCTTTCCTCTCCTGGTGGTCCAGGAAGGTTTCAATGAGGTGTTATATATATCCAGAGTTATAAATAAAATTTATTTTGATTGGCAATTTTTTTTAACTGCTGATAAATTTATTATTTTGGAAATTACACAATGACTGATCATTTTTACGGTAAACTATAAAGATATAATTTTAGGTGCTAACGTTTATTAAAGCACTTATTGAAATGTGAATTTGTGTGGTGATATAATTCGAGGTGCTAAAGTTTATTAAAGCGCTGCTTAAAATATGAATTTGTGTGGTCATATAATTGAAGTTGTTAACATTTATTAAAGCACTGCTTAAATTATGAATTTGTATGGTGATATAATTCGATGTGCTAACGTTAATTCAAAGCATTGTTCGCAGTGTGAATTTATGTGGTGATATAATTTGAAGTTAATGTTGATTTAAAGCATTATTCAAAGTATTAATTTGAATGACAATATTATTTTAAGTGCTCTCATTCATTTAAAACACCTTTCTCAAATGATATTTTGAAGTGTTGATATTAATTAATATGGCAGATAAAATAATTTACTAGGGTAGATAAAATAATTCTTTAAAGTAAAGTTGAAAAAAAGGAATGACATTTAGAATTTTCAATCAGATTACATCTTTTGCAAGGCTCTCCAGTTGGTAGCATCTTCAAGGCCTGAGAAAGGTAGAAGTAGATTTAACAGTTCCTCGGAGGGTTCACCTATACAATGTGGAGGGAATGAGTCATATAAAGCATAGGTAGCTGAAAGAGAAACTGGAGGCGGATATGAACTTTGATTTTGAGGAATTTCAAGTTAATTGACAACCACTGCTAATGCACTATCCACAATAACTTCTAAAATCTAATTGCCAATTTCCATGATGTAGTTTTCTACCTCCTCGGCAGTTGGGGTCAGATTTGGAGTTGACACATCAATCATATTTTCTTTTTCTATCACCTTGTTGGGGAATTTTTTGAGGAGATCTTCTTTTTATTAGAAACAAAAACCTTCTTTCTTTTCTTAGAAGATTCAGCTTCGCTCTCTTCGGTATAAGATGGTTAGCTTCAGAAGCTTTTCTTTTCAATTTTTGTTTAAAGCTGTCTTTTTTGGGTCTTTTGAGGAACCTCTTCGAGATTTATTCTTTTAATTCTTCTTCATTAGGTGGATTTACGCTCTATTTCGAGAAATTTGTGTAATGTGTGCATCAAGAGCAGCCAACCTTTTACAATATCCTCTGCACTATGAGGTTCCATCAATTTGTCAGCAAGAACGACGGAGTCTGAGGAGATTTCCCATAGGTGGCTTTGGACGAAGTTCAGAGGCACGAATGCCTTGTGAAACTTGTTGGACCATTTTTTTTCTTCCAATTTAGTTCGTTTTTTAAATGTCTCTTTGGCAGCAGTTTTGTGGATCTTGTGGTGCCTCAACAAAATTCTATGAGAATAACAAGAGATCGAAATATTTGACAAAACAATTTTTTTATTACTTAATAGTGCAATTTCATTTGAGGTTTAAACTCGAGATATTCTTGGTATAAATTACGTTCCGATTGTCTCAAGCACTACAAACAAATAATAATTTATGTTTCCACATCTATCATCCTCCATGAGATCGTCAATAAGCTTCGAGGAATTTCTGAGGGTAAGGTAGTAGAAAGACATAACGAGATTCTATTTAGAGACCAGTTTGTGTAATGAACTACTCTATTAGTAGAGGTACCTGAGCAAGTCTGGATGCCATTATACTCGATAGCAGACTAAACCATAAATTTGGACTTGCTTGCGTTAGACAAAGATCAATTATCTCAAAATAATCTACCACGACTAGATCCAACATAAACTGAAGGTCCTAGTTTAAAATCTCAAAATAGACAATAAGTTCTTTTTCTCTCAAGAAAAAAGTGGAGTATCTCCCATTATATATAACCGAATAGTGGAATTATCTGGGCTATTCAACTGCTCATTGAGGATCTCTGCCTTAGATTTGTTGAAATACTCATATTGCATATTATTCAGTGCAATAAGGTATTTAGGGATGACTTCCTTCAGATTAAAACTTAAACGTGCAGTGATGTCTTGGGGAAAAAAGATGGCTTCCTTAAATTTTTCTTTTTCTTCTTCTTCTTCTTATTCGAAGATGGTTTCTTTGATGTATTACCCTCAGATTCAGAGGGAAGAGTGCTTCATGAATTTCAAATATCCGAGTTCGTCTATGTCCTAGTCGCTAATTCAACAATCTCCTCAGAGACTTCATCTTGAAGTTGTGGGGGGACAAAAGTGGACGGCATGTTGAGATGAGGTATCAATATTTTGTGAAGTGTTGAGATCATCGAACTTCCCCATAGATACGAATCTAATTTCTCGAGGGAGTTGGCTCTTTTGAGAAGATGCTCCAGAATTTATTTGAGGGGTTTATTTTTTATTGATTCAAAGAGATTGGGTCTTATAGGAAAGATGCTTATGTGTTTGTTTTGATGAGGTTTTTATTTTGCGATTCCAGGAGGTTATTGGGAACATGGTGTAAGGGCTAAATCAGAAGGATTTTGTTTTCCAAAAGAGCAACTCTGATTAGGGTTGAAGGCCCTGTACGAAGTGGTATTGGTGGATAGATTTAGAGAGTTTTCGATGACACATACTTTAGGTATTCGACATCTATAAGAAATGTTGAAGTAATCGTAAATACTGAAGATGGGTTATGTTATGTACATTTATATTTTTTTATAAACCGATCCGCTAGTAGTTCTTCAAACCAAACATGAACAAGGTAAATAGAAATCAGAGAAATTTGAATATCACTGATGAAGGATGAACATGACAGTGATAGTGAAGGAGTAAAATTTCTCAGGCTGCTTTTTCTCTGTATCTATAGAATTTATAAATTATAGGAAAAATGAGTATTGAGGTTGCATTTATAGAAGGAATGGTGATTGTAGGATTAGGATTTTTAAAAAAGGGAGTAATAGAAAGATGAAATAGTAATAGAAAGATACATTTTATAAATTAGGTCGATACGTGTAGAGTATCAGAAGCAGATAGCATGCGCACTAGAAGCTTCTGTAATGTTCTATTATATTCAAGGATGATAACCAGTAAGCCTCTTTAGAACTTTGATGAATAACGAGTTGAGTTATTTTCACCAACGAAGATTGGATATAATAAGACAAATGAAGGTTTTAGAGCAATCAATTTATTTATAATAAGAGTCAGTCCTTCCTCAGAAGTCTTCACAAGGACTAGAGGGCTACCGATAAGGATATAAATAGTTGAGGAGTGAAATCAATTACGAAATTTTTTTAATTTGTTTATTTTGTAGTTAAACAATATCTTTAATACATAATGTAAATGTTAGGGCATGAGAGTGCAATTCGTCATAAACTGAATCTGTTACTTATTACTTTTCCTATAAATAGAGGACGGATTTTGGAAAAAAGAGGGATTGTCAATTTTTACTTACAACAACTCTTAATTTTGTTCTCTTTATGAAAAACTTAATTTACGTTCTCTCTCTAAAATTAATCTAGACATTTTATTCATGCTCGAATAATTTATACTTAACAGAGATGACTTCCTAATAACCAATAAAAATGACTTAACGAACAACCTCTAAGTTTTCATATTATTCTTAAAACCATCAAGAAGTCTTAGAATGCACTCGAGGAGAAGTACGGAGCTAAGGACAATACCAATAAATTATATATATATATATATATATATATATATAGTATTTTGATTATGCGGGGACACATATTCCACTTATTTATAGATATGAGTGAACCTGATCTCGACACTAGTATTATCTTGTCCGCTCTGGGTCTGAATGTCCGCATGGATTGGTTTCTATTCTACTTCTTAAAGTTATGTATTCGCAGAGATTATATTCACACTTATAAACTATAGGTCATTCACATGCTTAACTTATATGGGACTTTAATTTCACTTAACAAATCCTCTTCTCGAACAAAGTATGCATTTAGATTCCTCTTAATTGACTTTCATTCATTCATCTAATCGAGTTGTGTCATGACTCATCACATATGTCATAGAGCTTTAGAATGGATCTATATTTTCATTTTAATAACCCCATGTCTATGAGTCATAGAGCTCAACGACATCTCTTTCATATTGAGTATGATAAATCTCCTATCAATTGAATTTTCTCATCTCACTCAAATATAAATTAACACTTAAAATAAAATATTTATCTTCATATAGATATCTCAGCACTTAACGAGATATTTTACTTTTGAAATTGTGGAATATCTTTAAAAAACCATACACCCATGATTACTAAGTGGTTCTCAATACGTAAAAAAAACTATATAACTATACCTCTTTAAATACATAAGGCTACAACCAAACATGACAAGAATAATTAAAGACGATACAAAGATTGTTTTTTAATTTTTATTTGGAAAAAAGTATTTTGATGATTTTTATTATTTAAAAAATATTTTAATATATATATATATATATATATCATTTTAATAAGTAATAAAAATACTTTTTTATCCTTGTTTTATTGAAGCAAAACATGTTTTTTTATCTCTCTCATATATATATATATATATATAATAACCTAATATTGTATAATAAATTCCATAGAAATCACAATAATTAAAATTAAACTATAACATAAAAAGCTATAAAATCTAGGCAAACGAAAAATGAATTTAACTTATATATATTCCAACTATATCTCCTTTTCTTATGTTAGAAGTTACTGAGCATCATCACACTTCATAATTTGTTTCTTAATGTCTAAACCTAAATTGAATATTTTTAACTATATCCCTAAAGTAACCAACGAAGATGAAAATAACTTACTTACGAGAGAGCCTTCTAAGGAAGAGATCTTCAACATTATATCCAATCTGAACTCTTCCAAAGCTGCTGGAATAGATGGCTTCAATGCTCATTTATTTAAAACTTGTTGGGGCATCATCAAAGCCGATCTCATTGGTGCCATGATGGATTTCATGAATGGTCATAATATCTTTAAAGGTAGTATGGCCACAAGTTTTTGCTTGATTTCGAAATCAATCAACCCTACACATTGGAAAGTTTATCATCTCATTAGTTTGTGTACTTTGTTAATAACAGGTTATCTAAAATGCTTCCTAAAATTATCTCTGAGTCTCAGGGTGGTTTTGTGAACAATAAGTGTATCCATGAAAATACCTTAATAGATAAGGAGCTGGTTTATGATATTAATAGAAAAGCCAAAACAACAAATATTTTAATTCAAATAGACATGTCACGGCTTTTGACAAAATGTCTCATCCTTTGATTATAAAATTATTCTTTTGGCTTTTCTAATAAGTTTATTAACCTCATTAATAATCTTCCAAAGGATGTTTATACTTCATTGGGCTTCATAGAATAGTTTGTGCAAGTTTTTCTCTGAGGAGGGTCTGAATATAAGAAAATTGGTAATGTGCAAGATGCTTTTTCTTGCAAACTATGAGTTACTTTTAGGGACAACAAAACCTTATGGGTTAAGGTTATGAACGACATCTACTGTGACAACACTCACCCGCTCAAATCTGATTTTAGCAAAATGGGTTCTCTTACTTGAACAGGTTATCTAAAAGTAAAGACAAGGCTGATCCTAACATTAATTGGAGTCTGGGAAAATGGGAGATGGACTTTTGGCTTGATAATTGTCATGATAGTCTTCTTATTATAACTCTTGATGAATCTCAAGACAACTTTTGGTTCAACACAGAAACGGTGAACTCTTATTGGGAAGACAATAACCAGAATCTGGATTGCATGAGTGGCTTACTTACTTTAGACATCATTAATAAAGTCAAAGATACTAAAATCAAGAGTAGCAAAGAAGATACAATTCTCTTGAAACTTTCTAAAGATATTAGATTTAACATCAAGGACATCTGGGATTACTTAATGACTCATTTCAACCATTCTAGTCTGATGAACAAGATTTCGATTTCGATTACTCCAAGAAGTATTTTTTATTATTATGGAAATTTTTTAAAGATTATACTACTATAAACTCTATTCTTCAAAAAAAATTAATAACTATTTCGAAATGCCAATTTTGTTATTTTAATGAAATTCATAACCATCTTTTTGTGTCTTATTCTTTTGCCTTCCTTATATGGTCATACTATGCTAATTTATTTAATGTAAAGGTTCGCCGATATTTGACAAAAAATTATATCATCAGGAATTAGTTTAGCTCATCTAACAAGAAGATTTATATAAGATATACTATTACTTTATTAATCATTTTGGTTATATGGCATAACAGAAACAAATCTAAATTTAAAGGGCTTCATTGTTCTAGCGCAGCTATTATTGCATACATTAATTATATTTTGGTAAGCTTCTACTCAAATCTCTTAGCTCCTAAACATTGGGACAATGATAACAAGGTAGTAGAGAAGTTGGGTTGCTACAATTCTATCTAGTATGATACCAAAAAACGTTACTTATAGTGGAAGGCTGCGAATCAGGGTAGGATCAAGATGAATTCTGATGGCTCTTCTGCTAGAAATAGCGATGCTAGCGGGGGAGTTGTCTTCAGGAATGAAGAAGGAGATATCGTCAAAGTCTTTGGGAACGTTTATGGTAAGCTTAGTCCTCTGGATGCAGAAATAAGAGCCTCTTTGGACGGTCTTATTATCTGCAAGAAAGAGGGTTGGTCAAATGTAGACCTCAATATAGATTCTTATGTTTTATTTAAATTACTAGTTAAAAGTACTTACCTTTACTTTCTTAGTCCAATCTTGAAGTGTTATAGGGACCTCATCAATCCTTTACTGCTTCTTATAAACATTTTTAGAGTCCAAAACCAAGTCGCATATTAGCTTGCGAAATGGACTATGAAACGCAAAATAAATATTGATTTTTCTCATAATCAGGCCCCCGATAATCTTCATGTTATTGCCTTGTTGAAAAGCACAAGTATGGGCTACATATCAAATTGTTGATTGTTATTTTTCATTTGGCGTGGATAACAATATTCCTGAAATTAATCAATAAAAATGTTATCTCTAACTTAATAGCAGGAAAATCATGACTAATCTTAAGTGCATCTATAGAAATCATTATTACCTTAATGGAATCTTATTCTCAAAGATGGTGGTTAACTAGGTGTTATATTTTGGAGCCTTTGAGTGGATTTTGGCTTCACATCCTTGGTCATTTTGCATCAATTTAATTAGTTTCGAATATATCATTATATTTACCTGTTACTGCTTTTATGTGGATGGCTTTAGTGAATGATAAGTTCTTCTTTTTTAGGGATCTTCTCTCAGTATTGTGGGAGCACTCTCCTATTTCCAAACCTACATTACTGAGCTCATCTTCTATTGACTAAATCGATACAGTTTATTTTTCATGATAAGGTACTGTATGGGTCATCACCTCACTGGAGAATGTTATGTCCACATGGTTGAAAATCAATCAGCTGCTTGCTGATGGCTTTATATCCTTCTATTATCTCGAATTTATTAACCTATATAGAATTCAAGTGATTAGCCAAATTAGTAAACTGTATAATCTTAATAGGTATATCATGACTAATATCATAATTGCAGGTTCCAAGAATTTAATACCATGAGCACTTTGAGGCCGAAGGCTAGTTAGCTGTCGATTATTAAAGTTCTTTGAAAGAAGAAGCTCTGATTTCTATTATGGATTCTCTTGAAATGATATATCGAAGAGCCGTAACATTATACCTGAGTACGATGTTAGAGGTATTTAGAGAGCGCTCATTTTCCATACCTACTCTATTCTCTAGAGAATCAAAGAATTGGTTAAGCGAGATAAGATTCTCTAGGGATGAGACTTCTCTTCTACGCGGGAGTTCATTCTTTCGATCGAGTGGATAAGTAGAGCCTGCAAAGAAATGGTAGAGCTGATTGTAATGAGTTATGGTTACTTAGCTCTTTTAGCACTTCTCGGATGGACCGTACTCTATCGAGTACGGTGGCTGCAATCTAACTGATCAAAATCGGGTTCAAATGTGCTAGAGTTTCAAAAGATTAGAAAGCTTATATAATTCGGATCCGGTAGAGACCATTTCGCTAGTAAAAGCTCATCTTTAAATTGGATTGAACTTTTGATAAATGGATTAATTATTAGCTTGTGTCCTGATGGTTTTGACCAATACAAGTATTGGTTACCTTAAAAAAATAACTTAACTGAAAATTTCATTTAGAAACCGATACGATTATATGAAGGTAAGGTAATCTAAATATTGCCTATAATTTAGAAATGCAAAAGTATATAAAAAATGTTAAAACTTACTAAAGCATGATATAAAATAAAAATGATAAATTTTAACATTAAGGACCTATAATAGAATTTAATTTTATCATCTAACCATGATGGTAGTGTCGTATACTACGTTTTTTATTTTAAATAAAATTATTGTTCAAAATATATGATTGATGCAATTTGTTTCATTCATTAAAAAAAACAAATACAAACTTCTAAAATTTAATAATATATATATATATGATACTCAACTATATATATTAAAATATATAATTGTGTATTAACGTTTAGATTCGTATTTTTTTAACACGAAACAAGAACTATAATTATATATTTTGTATTGATGCTATTGTTTTCGGGTTTTTAGAAGATGCTATTGTTTTGGGATCTTTTAAAGTTAATAAGTTTACAAAAGTTTATACAAATGAGAAATTTAATAGGTTGAATGCTAACCTAAAATTTTACATATCGCAAATCATTATTTTTTTACAAATAATTTAGTTTATTTTGAAATGAGTAAATAAATAACAAAATATTTGTATTCTTCTATAAATCGAAGATAAAATACACAGTAAATAAAGAGGATGTGGAATATATATAAAATAAAAAATCAATAAATTAAAGTAGATAAATTATGTTTCCAACGCTAGCATCTTAACTGTATATATGTCTGATGCTTCAGACCTAGGCTTTCATTTCCAAGAGGAACTGTTCTTACAAAACCATTACATAAAATGAAAATGCAAAGGCAGTTCACAACCACAATAGACAAAGGCAGTTCACAATTATCATACCAATTTATTTTAAGAGCAATGTTCTCTCAAGATGTGTGTTTTTAATTCACACACCGCCAATCGTGACTAGGAACAGTTTATACTTACTATTTTAAGAGATAATTTATCTTGTAGGTTATAAACGAGATTAATTCTTTAAATTTTGGTAAGAAAAAGTTTCAGAAAATTAATTAACCTTGTTTTATTATGCGGCTCTCTAAATAAATTAACTTATCATTTAGTCAACTTGTGCAATAGTCTATTTATGGAGGATTTTAAGCTCAAAAGAATTGATGTTTTGGTAGGTCTCTGCTATCACTTTCTTGCTATGATGTGACATGTATTAGTTTTCAAGAAATTAATCTCAGAGTTTCGGTTGGTTTACAGGTTAGCCTTAATTTAGTATTAAGGCTAATTCTTAATAAGAAAATAATGCTGAAACCCAAATTCAATTTGGGTAATTTATTTAAAGAAACTAATGAATATATTTTATCATTTAATGAAGCGAGGGAGTGGTTCATCACAGTGCATATTAATGGAGTTCGAGTAGAAGTACCGAGTGGAGTAATTAATTTGACAGAAATGTTCGGTGAGGATGTGTTTTTAGTCGTCGAGGCCTCTGGTTGTTGTTGTAGATCAATCCGGCTTCTTAATATACACTTTAGAAGCTGGTGATTATTACTTACTGGTATGATAAACAACACTATCTATCTTTCTCTTTAAGATATACCTAAACGATTTTTATATTTGTGTGATTTTGTGTGCCTGAAGGGGAAAACACCCCGAGGGGTCGCCTTTCATCCATTGTAGTCTTAAAATCTACTCCATCTTGTGATCCAGATTTGAATAGCCTTACTGCATCAGTGGAATTGCAAAAGGTGAAGTTGAGGTTGGCCGATGCTCCAATTGCAAAAGACAACTCCAGGTCGTGAATGGTCGGGCAAAGCTTGTGCGGAGCAGGAATCAGTACAAAAGTAGTTCCAACAGAAATGGTAGATTAAGCTTGTTTTAGACATAACATAAGTGTCTTTTGAGAGTTTTTATAAGAAGAATAATGGTCAGGGCAGAGTTTTTGTTGGATGAAGAATATGGTTTCTTTTAATACAATAATATCATACCTGTATTATGGTACAGTTGGAGTCTTGGAGATGAAATTTATTGTTGAAATATGCATAATTAAAATATCTATTAGAACTTTATTAATTAGTATGTGTTACTAAAAAACGAAAGCAAATTTGATATATTTAACTAATAAATATGTTTTTTTTGGTTTCTTATAAAAATTTATTATCTATGCTACAACTAGAGATATGTAAATGTTATATGGTTTCGTAAGACATTTTTTTTGGTTTGAAAAGTAATTTGCAAAGTATTCTTTCAATTATAAATAATATTACAGATTAAAGCTGATAAGGGCAGTTTAACTGAATTTTCAAGAGGCGATTGTATTAAATTTGTCATCGTAAGACACCAAAAGATACTCTTTAACCTAATGAGTTTGTTGAAATAATGAATTGAAGGTTGTTGGAAAAGATTTGGTGTATGTTTCTCATTTCTCACGGTTCGAGTGGACCGAAAGTCTAGGGAGAAGTTGTTGTGAATATTATCAGCCGAAGTTCATTTACGACACTCAAGTTTAAATGTCCATAAAAAGTATAGACTTCTTCAGCTATCTCAAATGATCAAAAGTGTTTAGTTTACGGGTAATATTCAAAGAGAAGATCATGCTATTGGTTAAGACAGTTGTGACCAAGCCTAATGGTATAGAGAAGAGATATGATGTCGATGATGAGTCTAAAAAACAGAGTTAAGCATGTGATGTTTCCTAAATAATTTATGATCTGTTACATATGCAACTCATGGATAGAAAAAAAGTTCATTTAATTTCTCTCTCAATTTTCTTTATACCGTGAAAAATAACTATTATATATTTGAATGAGTAATTAAGATGTTATTTATCTTACCAGTAAGTAAGAGGCACCAGGGTCTAAAGTGTGCATCAAGAGGCCAAACTGATTCGGCGGAAGGGTGATACCAGTGGCTTCGTGGACTAAAAACATATCTTCACCAAACCTTCCTCTCAAGTGAATCGGTCCATTTGGTACTTGTGTCAGAACTCCATTAATAAAAACTGTTATGAATCCTCCTGTGGCTCCATTAGACAAAAAATATTATTAGTTACTTATTAATTTTTACTCTTAATTCTTCATTAAGGGTAACTCTTTTTCAAAACAAACCTAAACCCTATGACTAATTTGGTGAAAACTAATACTCCTACTGTCCTACATGTCATATGAGAACAAGAATGTCACGGAGCAACCGGTTTCAATCAAACTGAAACTAAATAAAATAATATTTTTAAAAACTTTCTATAGCTTGAAAGAGAAAAAAAATTGAAGATAGACAAGTTTTGTCAAAAATCAGTTCTTCATGACTCACAAAAAAAACCCATAAACTTATTGTTCCTCAAGTTAGATATATAAAAGTAAATTTAGTTACAAATCTCAAATAGTAATCTAAATTCAGATTCCAGAGTTTATGATCCCTTCTTAGATATCTATTGAGTATAATTATTAAAAAAGGTTTAATTATTCATTTTTTGTTAATTTAATTACATTTCCAAAAAGAGATAATTTTTTTTATAAATAAAATGTCGTTTATATAAACTAATAAAGCATTATTTATGATATCTGGTACATCCTTTATTTATTAATAAGACATTATTTATGATTTTTCATATATAATCTTTTTCAATTTTTAATTATTTTGGTATATAAAAGTATTATTTTTCTCTCTGTCCTAGACAGACACAACCAATAGAGATGATGCATGCAGTCAATAACTTTTTTGCACTCTAAGCAGTTTAAGATTCCAAAACATTTTCAAAAATTATAAGTTTATAATTTTTTTAAAAATTAGCTCAATAAAGCTATATCATAAAGCTCTTTTGATGATTGTTAAACATAATACTCCCAAAGTATTACATTTCACTGCTTTTTTTATGAAAATTGATGGTTAGTCCAAACTTGCTAAAAACTAGTGTTTCCATTTTATAGGTTTCCAGGCAAACATGAGTAGTCAAAAGTTAAAGGTCAATGAAAAGGAAACTTCATCGATCGAAGAATAAGAGCTTTAAGCAGTTTCAGAACTATAGCTTAATGTTCCTTTTATGTATGTATGGAAAACCAAAAGAAAAATAAAATACTAGCATATTTATTTTGTTTATCTCTAAAGAGGAAACATTGTCATCGTCAAGAAGTTGCGTATCTGTTGATTTGTGATGGAGGTCTTAGTTTGACGGTAAAATGCAGTTTGATTGGATCTGTTTGAGGAGCTGGACCTACTGGTGTGTTGGCAAGGAGGTTGGACCGGTGACCATGGAGGGTGGAGGGCAATAAGAAGGTTTGACGCATAAGGGTGGATGGCACTTGCTACCGTGGCCGAATAAATAGTCGGATCAATTTCTTTTTTTAATTTTGCGAAGTTTGATCCTAGAGTTACTCGTCCTTTCAAACTATAATGGATGACTCAAGACAATAATATATAGATATGGGATTTGATCTCTTAAGAGGCAAACGCCGTAGAAGGTGTTGTTTGATGAACTAGCTATAATGGTTAGTTTTTGAAATTTGATAACTTTTATCCTAAAATCTTGTCTATCGTGTAAAAAGAGAAGTTTTCGACATTCACTAACCTAGTAGTTTTGGTTCTAGTAGTACCAAATATATAGTGTAAATAAACAAAGAGAGAAAAAAGAGTAGTAGCAGCTAAAAAGCCGCTATGGAATCTGTTTATTTATAAAGCGTAAGACTAACATAGCATATATGTTTATATTTATAGATAAAATAAAGAGCTAATGGGCTTGGGCCCTTATATCTCGAACACTTTCTCTCAAATTCATAATGCAACAGTAATAAAACTTGAGAGTTTGTTACACAGAAAACAAAACCGCGTTGTTGACTGAGCCATTGTGAAAATATTAGCAACCTGCAAAGCTGATGGAACATATGGAAGCGAGATAGTGCCAATCTGAAGATGATGTCGGGTGAAGTGGCAATCTATTTCAATGTGCTTCGTCCTCTCATGAAATACATTATCCTTTGCTATCTGCATGGTGTTTTTGTTATCACAATGTAAGGCTGTCATTTCCACCGTCTCTTCATAATTATCCAGACTCGTTTTAGTTAAGATAAACTGCTTTGTATAATCTTTGAATTTTTATCTTATTGCTTTCTTGCATTGGATGATTGTATCTCAATTTTCCCTTATCTCCTTACGCCCCACAAAATTCATCATATAATTCTTGAATTGTTTGATGTGATCGTCTGGATCTTGCATCCCATCGCATTTTTAACTTTTGAAATATCAAAACGTTTCTGAAGCATGATAGATCTTATCTCAGTTACCAATGGAGAATTCCTCCAATCAACACCTTAAATAAATTGGTCTTTCGTTCCCATCACTGCATACAAATTCCGATCAGTCCCAACATTATACTGGTTTGATGTATTTCCCTCACACCACTTTGCCTCCCTCAAACATTGAGGTACATTTTCCCTTCTAGATTTATATTTCTTTTTATATTTGCGTGATTGATCATTCACTTCTTTCGAAAATCCTTGATATCTTTTCAAATCAGACTCGGAACTTTCAACATTTTCATCACTAGATGTGACATATCTTTGTTTATCTTTCTTGTCTTTTCTAGAAGAATGACGCTCTTTAGGCGCTTTGAACCATACTTTCGCTTCTGATCTGCCAATCAATGCAAGATCGATCAAATTGATTATTAACATCATTTTGTTCATTCACTTGCCTCACCTCAGATTTTTAGTCTAGCTGGCTGAATCTTCTGCTCTCTCTCTGGTCATATTTCTTGTTGAGGGCATTTATTTTATCCAAACGCTGATTCATTCGTAACTCTATCTCAGATTGAGTTTTATGAATCGGAGTAGATCCTTTTTGTCTATTATTTGTCCTTTGCAAATCATTTTTTATTGTTTCAACAGCCGATCAAACTAACATACCGTTTTCTGGATTCATTGTCGAGCTTAAAAATCGTTTTCAATATTTGAAAGAGAAAAATTTGAACTAATAAACTAGGCACCAGTTAATGATCAGGGTTCCAAAGGCGTTTGATAAAATCTCTTATAGCTTCATTAATAAAGTTCTTCAATCTTTTGGTTTCAATAATAGATTTACCAACTTAATCAGTAGCTTGATAAAGTCTATTTATGAATCTATAATTATCAATAAAAAAACCACTGGATTCTTTAAAACTAATATGGTTATTGGACAAGAGGATCCGTTATCCCCTTGTCGGTTTATAATCGTTGAAGAAATTCTAATAAAGGGTCTTAATAAGCTTTATGAATCTCATAAAACTTTGATATATTTTTGTACAAGTAGCTTTAAACATTTCTTGTCTTACCTTTGCTGATGATTTACTTATATTCTCTAATGGATTGGCTTCTTCTATGAATATTTTAGGTAAATGTTTTTAGACTTACCAAGAAATATTTGGTCAGGCTATCAACAAGGATAAACGAAAATCATCACAACTTTCGATTTAGCTCAAGACAAGATCAATTCGCTAGCAATTCAAACAAGGTTTAGTACCAACTTTCATTCTACAACTTATCCTGGAATCACTCTCAACTCTAGTAATAAAATCAACAACTATATCTCTCTAATATACGAAATCAAAAACAAAAATGTTGAATGGGAGGGAAACAAAGTTTCTGACGGTGGTAGACTTACTTTCATAAACTTTGTTTTGTTTTTAATACATATCAACTGCATTTAGAGTTGTTGGCTTCCTAAAACTATATACAAAGATAGAAGAATGTTAAATAAATTCCTATGGGGCTCTACAAACAATTCTAATAATATTCAACTCTCTTCTTGGTATACTAATTGTAAATCTTTCAAGGAATGTCGTCTCAGTCTTAAAAATCTTAATGACATTTAAAAAACTTTTTTATTGTAAGTTGTGGTACAAATTTAAAGAGAATAAATGTCTTTGGGCCAAATTCGTTCATATCATCTACTCCAAAGACATCCATCATCTCCAGCTCAACTACACGAAGAAGGGTTTTCAGATGTGGAAGAGACTATGTAACATCAAAAACTATATTGAAGGTAACATTAGATGGAAGCTAGGTAAAGAAACTCTAGATTTATGGCTTGATAATTGGTTTGGCAAACCTCATTTGATCAAGTTATACTCTGATAAAGAAAATGACTTGTTTATTAGTGACAAAGTTATATCTTTATGGGAGAATAATTCCCGGAATATGAATAAACTTACTTCAATTTCATTTCCTCTAATATTTCCTTAATATCTAAGTTTTTTTTTATAATTGGGTGGATGCCTTAATTGAATGGAAGCCCTCACAGGATGGTTAATTCAATATCAAAGAAACAATACAGCACATAAGAGACAAACACAACAAATCATCTCTATTTGAATTTTTTTTGGAACCAAACTACTCCGACAAAGTGTTCATTTTTATTATACAGATTCCTAAATAATATGCTTCATATTTATTTAATCATGCAGTATAAAGATTTAGTAATAGTTTCTAAGTATTATTTTTGTCACAATTTAGAAACTATTAACCACTTATTTGTATTTTTTAACTCTGCTTGGAATATATGAAGTTACATTACATATTTATTCAAGATTAATTTTAGAAAATTCATGTAGAAAATTCACTTGATCAGATATTAGTTTAGGAAATCTCATACCAAGGCTCATATCAACTCTATATTACCTAAATTAATCACCTAGGTTATTTGGCAGACCATGAATAAAGTTAAAATTGAAGGTAATTATTTCTCTTCTATCTCCAATAAACTACAATAAGCATATTATATGAAGTTTCTATCATGGTAACCCTTTTAAGCTCAAACAATGGAAAGACATTGAAAATGCTTCTTCTACTATGAATTGCTTCAATCATCTTAAGAAATCCAGAAAAGGTTCTCATATCTCATGGAATCCTCCTCAACTTGGCCAGTACAAACTAAACACATATGTGTGCTGTCTTAAATCTAGTGAATCCAGTGGAGGTGCAATTATTCGTGCTACTATTGGACACATCCTTCATGGTTATGGTAACCATTATGGAAATATTTCTCCCCTTAGAGTTGAAGCCAGAGCCCTTCATGATGGTCTTTAGGTCTGTAAAATCAAAATTTTGTCAAAAATAGATATTGAAACTGATTCAAAAATATTAGTTGTTGATTATCTTCTGGTGAATCTCCTCCATCTTTAGAGCCTATTCTTATGAGAATACAATCTTTAATGTCTCCCTCTATGATTATTCATCACATTTTCAGAGAATAAAATCAAGCGGCCGATTGGCTCGCTAGAGGGACTCTGAAATGTAAGATGAAAATCGACCATATTAATTTGCAGCCTCCCTCTCACTTAGAAGCAATTGCTAGATTAGAAAGAGTTGGATTGGATTACATCAGATATGAATAAGGTTTTTATGTTATTTTAATTTTCTATACTAATCGTATACTCTTTTTAGTATCTTTATATTTAAACAAGTATTTTGTCAATTCATACCTGAGTTAATCTCAAGTGCTGATATCTTACCTGAGAAAAGTTTCATTTCTTAGGTGATTATTATCAGGTGGTCTTAGGGACCTGTATGTTGCATCGGCGAGGTCATTGAGCTCCTTAGTATCAGGAGTTAAAAGAACATCAAATATCTTGGTTAACTCTGAATTAATTAGTTGCTTCCTGCTTCAATCAACTGGTTCCTCGTTCTTGTCTGTTAGCAAAGCTCATCTTAGTCTCCATCTACAAGATCCAGGTGACAATAATGAATTTCATTTGTGGATATGCAATAGTGATTCAAGTCTAGCCTTATCTGATTAAAATGAGTTCTTTATTTACCGTCTTATATTTGATGAGGTCTAGCTAAGCCTTAAAGCGTGCTTTTACTTCCTATTTTCAATCTCGGTTTGGATGGAATTTGAATTCTTGTAAAGAGGGATTTTCAAAAATGTTGGTTTCTTTTGGCCTACTCATCCTAGTTGAATTCGCTATTCTTGGAGTTGAAAAGTGATGTCTTTTTTTAGATGTTCCCTCCTTTCAAACGACTTTAATTTTATTCCGTGAAGTTTAATTTTCCCCAAATTATTAACACTTCAATTATAAGATTTAATTCCTTCAACCGGATTTTAAGTCTATGATTATTTGGGTTGAATTATTTACCATTTAATTAATAAAATTTCGTTTACTTAAAGAATACTATTAGATTTTTTTTCTTTTTTATTATTTCTTCTAAAGCTTTTAAACTAAACTCTGTATATAAACTTGTTTTGGAAAAATTTCACATTCTTGATTATTAGAAATGGATATTTTAGTTTTAGTTTGATGTTGAATTTTAGTTTTTTCTTTATGACCCTATTCAAGTTTACAAACGCAAAAATGAAACAATATAAAAGAACTAACTCTTATAAAATGAATAATATGCTCGACCTAATATATAATAGGTTGAGCCTAGTCTAGTCAACTTGAGAGTACCCTCATATTGATTTTGACATAGCCCGAACCAAAAAGCTTTATCGTATAAGTTTTTTTTGGCAAGTAAAGGCATTTATTACTTAATTGAGCAAGTTACAAAAGTTTGGGATTGAAATTGAAACAAAGGATAAAAGAGGGGACTAAAGTGCAAAAATCTAAGGCGCTTAAAATTCTTCCAAAAATTCAAACACGAACTTCATATTCTTCAGAATCACTTCAGCAAATCAGGTAACATATCCCAGACCCATTCTTTCAATGAGGGCAATTGTTCGCAATTCATTCACAGGATTAGCAAAGTGAAGGCTTTTCTTTTTTGTAAGCACGTTTTTAGCGATCCAATCCAAACACTGGTTCTGGACTCGAGAGATGTGTCTGATCGTCATCTTTGGGTGAATTAAAGATCTGCAAATATCCAACGAAGATTGAAGGTACCATGCTTCCTTTCTGTTAGCAATTAGGTTAATCAGAATCAAATTATCAGATTCCACATCTACTTCAATCCATTTTTTTTGTCTGCATATAATCAATCCCTCAATTAGGGTGCTGATTTCAGCGAAAAGGGGATTGAATTTGCCCAGGAGAGTTCCAGATCCAAGTAAAATGTCGCCCTCAGAGTTTCTAATCAGAATGTCGGTGCTGGTTTCTCCATGTCTGTTGCACGAGCCATCGATATTGAGTTTCATTCTTCCTGGATTTGGAGCAATCGATTTGAGATATCTTGGAACTTCTCTGTTGTTTATTACTGAGCTATAGCATAAAGAAACACTAGCATGATATGCATTAGTCCAGAGTTTATATGATAGCATATTAGACATATCCATACTTCTGATAATATAGATGATTCTGTCAGTAGCTTTCTTGACAGCATCAGGAGAGCCAGAAAATTTTGACCAGTTTCTGTTTCTCCAAATAACCCAGCAGATGACTTGAGGTATAATATGAGTTATATGTCTTTTGCTTTTTGAAAACCAGAACCAGGAGTGATGGATATGAGAAATAACCATATACCTACCAAGTTTGATATTGAAAAGGCAACTAAAGTAGTTCCATAGTTGCCAAGCAAAGCAACATCTTACAAAGAGATGGTTTTCTCTTCGCAGCTGTTGCAGAATTGGCACTTGGAAGCTATTTGAGTGTGACTTTTCATGATAATACAATCAATAGGGATATAACCTTTCAAAAGTTTCCAACATACAAATGAGAATTTTTTAGGGATTGAAGGACTCCAAATCTTGTAGAAAATTCCAGACTTGGTGTGTAGGTATTTCTAATACTTTCCCAAGTAGTCTTAGTTTCAAACTCCTATTTATTAGATAGTCTCCAAATTATTTTGTCTGGCTTATCAGATTCAATAATGTATTTTGATATGTGAGTGATTATATCATTAGGTAGAATATTATGTAAAGCATTGTAGTCCCAATTGTTGTTTTTCCAAAAAATATTTACACTAGCATTAAGATACAAGTTATGAGAGTTAGGATCACTTATCAATGGGGGTTTGTCATGCCAGTCCTCCAACCAGAAGTCCATGTAGCCTTGCCCTAGCTTCCATTTAATATTTTTCTCACCATAATGTTTGATGACAAAGAGCCTTTTCCATACAATTGAGTCTGTGTTTTTGAATTTAGCTTTTAAGGCATGAGTGTCTGAGCAGTAGGTCTTATGCATCATAGTAGGCCATAGGCTATTGTTTTTCCTGAAAATAAACCACAGCTTGTGTGAAAATGTTAATTAAATATCATTCAAACATTTGATGTTTATGCCACCCTCTGCAAATGGTTTGCAAAGCTGGTTACAATTTGACCAGTGGATAGCTTTAACATTAAAGTTTGATCTCCATAAGAATTTGTTAAAGTAAGATTCTATTTTCTTAATGATGTTATTATGAACAAGGGTGTTATGCATCCAGTAGTAGATGACTGGCATTAATACATAGGTTATTAAAGTTAACCTGTCCCCAAAGGACAAGTTATTAAGGTCCCATTCCACAATTTTATCGTGAATCTTGTCTAGAAGGGTAGAGAAATACTTCCCTATATTGTTGCGAGCAATGGTGATCCCCGGGTAGTTGAATGGAAGAGTATCTGTATTGAAGCCAGCATTGATCTTAATGTTGTTTGTGTTTGAATGATTAGTTTTTCTGGATATAATCAACTTTTTTTTCCTCGTGAAGAGCTTGGCTAGATATAAGTTGATAATTATCCAAGAGGTTTCACAACAAAACAATGGAGCTAGGCTTGCAATTTGTGAAGATCAAGACATCATCTTCAAAAGCCAGGAAGGGCACCAAGAAGTTTGATCTAGAAGCATAGTGAAGACTTTTATTATTGTTGAAAAGATTGTAAATCCCTCTTAACAAAACCTCCTCAGCTAGGATAAAAAATCTAAGAGACAAAGGGTCTCCTTGCCTTAGATCTATATTATGTTTAAAGTAACCATTTACTTGACCATTTATAAGAACAGAAATATGAACATTTGTAATCATATTCTTAATTAAAGCTATACATTTATCAGAAAAACCAAAGGATGATAGGACTTTAAGGATAAATGCATGAGATAACTTATCAAATTCTTTCGACATGTCAAGTTGAATGATAGCATTTCCAGTTTTAGGCTTTCTATCAATGTCATGAATCATCTCCTTAGTGACTAAGATGTTTTCATGGATGAGCCTGCCTTTAACAAAGGCTTCCTCCATCTTAAAAACTATGTTAGTCATGATATTAGCTAACCTTGAGTTGATTAAGTTTAAAAATATTCCATTGAACATAGTACAAAGACTTATCGGTCTTCAGTTGTTCCAACCAGTTGGATTTGGGCTTTTAGGAATCATGCAAATACTTGTAGCAAAGACACCACAAGGTATGTTGTTGTCTAAAAGATAAGAATTAAATGCATTATAAAGATCAGTACTAATAATTGACCAACAGGTTTTAAAGAAAAAGATATTGAAACCACCAAGCCCTGCAGCACTATCATTATTCATTTTAGCAATAATACTCCAAACTTCATATTTGTTGGTTTGCCTGGTAATGGAAGCATTGTCTTCTTCTTTAACAAGATTTGGGATATTGTTGAAGATTTCATCCTGCATTAAGAAAACTTCTTCATTTCTGTTATTGTAAGAGTTAGAAGATAAAATAGTTTTAAAGAAGGATTCAACAGAGTTGGAAAGATCAATAGGATTCTCAATCCAAACCCCATTATCTTTGATCCATTTGATAATGTTACGCCTTCTTTTATTGGTCACATAAGCATGGTATAGCAATTGTAACATTTTTGATGTCAACAGCTCTCCTCATTTCTGAGGGCTTTAATATACATGATGTTTGTTTTAGAGACATCAGCCTTAGAAACATTGATATTGTTTTCAGAGTGAATGTTTTCCATTCTCTTGACCACCTCAGCAGCTTCCTTTACCTTACTGAAGATGTTACCAAAAGTATTGGTATTCCAATTCTTATGGCAGTTTTTTAGTCTCCTAAGCTTATACCAAAAGACCTGACCTTGGTTGCCCTTGCAAGCCATATTCCAATTCTTCCTAATAGTGCTTAAGAAGCTATCATCATTAGTCCAGGCATTTATAAATTTTAAACTTTTCTTGCATTTAGTATAATTAGAATTAAAGCTAGACTGAATTAAAAGGGGGGCATGGTCAGAACAAGTTCTGACCATGTGAGACACCTAAGTTTCTTTGAAAGTGTTGATCCACATTTCATTTGCCAAGGTTCTGTCCAGTCTTTTCCAACAAGTGCCTCTATTCCAAGTGTATCTTGAGCCAACATACCCAACATCTTCAAGCTTACACTGCCTAATAACATCATTGAAGTCACTTGTACTAGCATGGTCATAGGTATACCAACCAACTTGGTCGTCAGACAAGTAATGACATTAAAGTTACCGGTTATGATCCAAGGAAACTCATCAGAAGCAATAGTTTTCATCTGAGCCCAAAGATCTAATCTAAGCATACGTTGGCTCTTAGCATAAACAACCGTAAAATTGAAGTTTGTATCACAATCAGGATAAGTCACAGCCATATGAAGAAGCTAATCATGGTCTTTAAGCACATTAATTTCAACATCCTCATCCCAAAAGATCCACACCTTGTTGGAGAAATTTGAAGTGAAGTTTTTGAGGCCAAGAACAACAGACACACCATCAATCTTACTAACATCAACCATGGGTTCTTGAATAGACAAAAAAAATTATTTGTTTTCTTTAATAATAGAAAGGAGCCTTCTCAAAGTAGGCTTATTGTTCAGACCTCTAGCATTCAAATTAGTTATCATTATCTGATACAAATTTTTGTTTCAATTTTTCTCCTTTCTTGGAAAGAGAATCGATGGTAATCTTCTTGTATTTTCTTTTTTTCATTCCAGACTTTAACTTACTGCTGATGATGGTACCAAAGTCACTATTATAAGTAGAGTTTCTAGGAGAATTTTCACAGCTGCCAATATTTTCATAATCAGTAGCCATATTGTTTTCTTCAATCCGAAGGTTGCTTTGAGCAAAGTCTTGATCAAGCCTATGCAAGGCTTCTACAACCTCCATATTTTTTTCAACAGAATCATTGTTTTGACCACTATCTTCCCTTCTATCTTCATTGCACTCTTTTGTTTCTAAATCTTTTTCTTTTCTTGTTACAACAAATTTCAGTTTTCTTCTATAAACTTTGCTAAAGTTTTGAATGTTGCTAGAAACATTTTGAGACGTTCTTGGCTCTTGATATGTATCTTCTTTGTCATTAACTTCATTATTTGACGATGTTCTTATTTCTTTCTTGTTGTTTTTCTTGACAGTTTCATCATGTTTTTCAGCCTTCTCGACTTCTTTATCTTGCTGATTCATCTTTTCAGTCTTTTTACATTCTTCCTCTTTATGACCAACGTGATAACAAACGTTACAATAGGGTGGTAAATTTTTGTAACTTATGTTCATCCGGCAACCATCATTGGATCCAAAGCCTGTCCATATTCTGTATTTAAGTCTTCTTGAGACGTCAACCTCTACATGAGCAAAGCATGCATTCATGACAGTTTTATTATCAGGGACAATTACTTTGTATGTAGTACCAATTGCTGAAGCCAAATCCTGTATAACAGATTCATTATACATGAATTCAGGAACCCTTTCAAGACGTATCCACACAAGAGATTTTGGGCTCTCAAATCTTTTGTTAAATTCAGGATCCCATCGTAAGATTCTCATGATCTTTCCATCTACGTTCCAAACGTTTTTGGACCAAATATTGCTAACATCCTCTTCACAGTGAAACTTTATAAACACATGCCTCGAGTCATGGCTCATAAACTTGTATGTTCCTTTGAATTTGAAGGTTTGAAGAAAGCCTTCTAACACCGATTTTCTTGGAATTCCCTCACTGAACTTTCCAACAATCATAGTAGTTGATTTTTTGAGAAAAAAATCTTTAACATCTTTCGTATATTGTATCGTGTAGTGGTCGTCTGTTTCCTTACAAAACTCTGGCTTGATGTCAAAACTTGGATCGGAGGATATCTGCCTAACAGTTTCAGCGTACGACTTCTTGGTTCTAGAAGTCACATTTTCATGATGAAGAGCACGGAACTCTTCTATATTAGTGAGCTTGTTTGGAGGTAAATCTATAGCAAAGAAGGGGAGAAGAACTGAAGATTTTCAAAGAAAAAGTTTATTAGGAGATAAGAAAACCCATTCTCCTAGTATCCCCTTTTTCTTTACTTCTATATTTTTTATTTTTTTATTAATATTAGGAAGAAATATGGTCATATAAATAGTTTATGATTGCAGAGCTCACTGATTTTAGATTGGTCGACAGCTATCTCGATTTTTGTATTTCTTTTAGTCCTTTGGAAAGCGTTTTTAATTTTCAATCGTTTCTAAAAAAATCTCGTAAAATGTGTATTATGATGAGTTTAACCGCATGTTAAAAAAATGTGACATTTTATTTTGTTAATCGGAGTTAAATCCAATAAATATTTAAATCAATTATTATTATTTTATTTTATTTTTACGTTTTTTATGATATTATATTAAAAATTATTTTAAAAAAGAAAATTGAAGTAAAATTTAAAGATTAACAAAAACTATTCTAAACTTAAAACTTAGTCTTTTTATCTATAAATATTTAATATAAAACTTTAATAAGTACGACTGTGCATTCTTTAAGTACCAATTAGATTAAATTAACAAGGCTGTCTTTGGGTAGTTGATCAGGTTGCTGTTAAAAATGAAGTACATTAAAACAATGTTAAAACTAATAAAGGCATCACAACTAAATTATCTATATAAATTGCACACCATTTTAAAGATTGAAATGTAAAGGTATATCAAGCCGAAATTTAAACTTGGTACTTCATCTCGTAAAATTAAATTTTAATTTAGATTTATTTTAAAAATTGAGATCGATAAAAAACTGGAATAACAAAATTTGTTCGGAATCGAATCGATTTAAGTGATAAATCGATAAAATTGTTCCGGTAAAACTGATAAATTAATAGAATCAAACGGATAAAATCGATAAATCGGCAAAATCAATAAAAATTCCAAACAAAAATTAACTTTCAAATTTTAATTTTTATATTTTTTATTTAAATAAAAAATTTAAAAATCAAAATATAATTAGATTTATTTTTTGAAGTGACCGGACCGATAAAGACCGAATTAAATTCAAACCGAACCGATCGAACCGAATCGGATCGAATTGAACCGTATCGCACAAAAAATATAATGATTTAGTCCAAATTAAATTATCTATATAAAAATGTAAATGTATATTAATCCGAAATTTAAACGTGGTACTTTCATCTGGGCCGTCAACGGTTTTAAAAACCAAACACTATTCGATATCGAATCGAAAACAAATTAAACTTCAATATAAATCATTTTGAAAATTAAGATTAGTAAAGTAAAGAACTGAAATAATAAAATTAGTTCGGAATCGAATCGATTTATCTGATAAATCGAAAATCCTTCCAGTAAAACTGGTAAATTAATATAATGATCCAGTCGGTTTACGAAAAAGTCAAAAAATTAACGATGGATATGATCCTCCAAAAATAGGATCTAATTTATCCCCGAATAAACCTAATAAACCTAGGTGGTCTTCAAAGCCCGAACAAATCGAGATACTAGAGTCCTCTTACAATAGGGGTGTAGTTAACCCAAAAAATAGTGAAACCTCCCGAATCAGAGAACTCCTTGAAAGATTTGGTCCAGTTTCGGATGAAAACATTTCCAACTGGTTCCGAAATCGAAGGGCAAAAGATCGCTACCGACAGCGCAAGCTTGCCCAAGAGCAAAAAAGAACTTTAGTTGCAGACACACCCACATCCACAACCATGATGTTAGAGCAAGAAACTCCGCCTAAACAAGTAAGCCTAGGTTTTGGCAGTTATGGAGGCTATGTTGTTGATGAAAATGATGATCTTAAAGGGGTAGTCAAACCAACCAACTGGTTTTCTACTACTTCTGTTGGTTTTGATCCATCTTCATCATTTCCGGTTGAGCCATCTCCTCATGTTCTTGTCGGGTCTTCCTCAACTACTACTTCTCGTGGAGCTCTGCTCGAATCCAATCCTTATGCAGAGAATCTGGTTCCAGTCTCTGATCAGATGGGTTATAATGGAATCGATCAACCGAATATAATTAGCTGCCCATCTGATCAAACTCAATATTTTCAGCACGAACCTTATCAAGCTGATCAAGTTGAAGGTTTCCAGTACCAAGATGATCAGAATTTAAGTTATCAACAGCAGCCTGGTAAATTATTAATATATGCCAGGGTTCAATTGATTATATTTTTCCATTCTTATATATATAGATTGTTTCCGGGTTATAATTATCGAAAATTTTGGAGTATATATAATAAGACATGATATACAGGTTCATCGATATAGGCCTTGTAATCTTTTGTACAGGTTGTTTTACCAAAATTTGTCCTAGGGTTTCTGTTTTGTTTACATTAGAGTTGGTCTTAATTGAGAACTGAGGCAAGGTAATTATTTTTTAATGAAGCGGTGGAGGGATCCATAACAGTGTATATCAATGGAGATCCGACAGAAGTACCAAGTGGACACATTAACGTGAGAGAAATATTTGGTGAAGGTGTGTTTGTAGTCCACCAGAACTCTGGTATCGTACTTGCTATAGATGAGTGTGGCTTCTTAAAGCACACTTTAGGGGTTGGTGAAAATTACATACTGGTATCGTACTTGCTATAGATGAGTTTGTCTTGTGATGGAGATTTGAGTACCCTTGGTTGATAAGTGGAGATTTGAGGTAAGAAGGTGGATGGTCGGGCAGAACCTGTGCGACACCAGTTCAATGGTGGGTTAAGTTTGTTTTTCAACCTACGTGTCTTTTTGGACTTTTTACAGCGAGAATAATATGTTTTTATTTATTTTTGTAATAATAAAATATCATATTTATATTATGATATGGACTAAGAGATGTAATATATTTTCAAGATACGTAGTATAACTAAAATATCTATTGCAATTTTATTGTTAATGAAGAACTTCTTTACAAGTTTTTTGTTTCAAAACCGTATTAACCTATGAAGTTTATATAGATATAGATTTTTTTATATTTACGCAGCTAGTATGATATATAAAAAAGAAAATTTCTAACATTTTCGTGGTATCCATTTGATTTTTATAAAAAAGTTTATTCGTTCACCGTGTCACAAAATTTATATTATAGAAATAATAAATTTTATACGAAAGAATGCATATACGACAATTCAACGTTAGATATTATGTCGAAATATCATAGATAGATTCCGTAATAAAAAGAAACTACCAAACCTTCTGAAATTGTATATTAAGATGTGTGGTATTTTTAATTTATTTTTTATGGATAAATTTAAATATTTTATAACCTTTATGTATTATAAGATTTTAAAAAACATTTATGTGTATAGTATCCAATTTTCATCTATTAAAAATACATTATTTGATAATGGCACAATATATATCACACGTCATGTTTTCTAATGATATGTTGCATCATACTAGTTATCTTAACAAAATGAAATTACCAAACGTAAAAATCGTGATTTTCTTGAGAATACCATAGTTATAATGCATATAACTAGTTTTTCAAAATATTTTTGGCCTTTTAGTGTTCTTATCGAAACTTATCTTATGAATCAGTTACCCAAATTTGTGCGGGAGTTTATCTTATAAACCTAATGCTATAAGTCAAGTAATGTCCATATACATAACGAGGTGTAATGATTAGTAAGCAAACACACTTATCACAATAGGTTTGTGTATAATGATAAGTAAGCAACCATAGTTAATGAACCAATCACACGGTTGATAAACTGCTAGGTTAGGCAAATGGTCATACTAAGCCATGATCTACTAGGTCAAATTAGCGAAACGGTTAATAAAACAAGCTTATACGGCTGCGCAAGCGGCCATACTGAAACCTAACACACTAGTCAAATTACAATCACGGTTAATCAACCAAGCCTGAGGTTGCCAAAGTCATAAGGTTATGCAAATGTTCATATTGAGCCCTAACATACTAGTCAAATTGTAATCATGGTAAATAAACTAAGTATGACGTTACCAAAGCCACAAGATTATGAAATGTTTTGTATTGAGTTATTACAAACAAGTAAAACATATATATACCGACCCTATGAGGAGAAATGATCTCTAAATATATAACCACATTAAGTATGTCTAACCACATTAAATACAAATGATTCATATAATAAGCTTCTTCTAGGTAATAACTCCATCAAATAGGCACGTTCTTGGAATATGCCTAACGACATCCTCGATTTAGCATAACATACATCGAAATAATACATCACTAACACACGGATACGATGTATAAAGGTGATAGTGGTTAACAATAGTCTACAAACAAAAAATTTAAGATCAACAAACCACAACAAATTCCTATAGTAGTAAGTTCTTAAAAGGGATCAATAAAGCCCATAAAAACAGCCTCGTCCAATCAACTAACACTCGACGATGGCTTTTTCTCCATACCAACCCCACCAGCTCTATTCGTATGAGGTGGAATTATATTAACAATGATATCCTCGTTTTAGACAACCAGAGGTGCATTCACCACCCCCCCTCGAGAGTATGATCTTCCTCATGGTCGATTTTTTTGTGTTAGCTATATTTGTACTCACTCGCATCTTTTCCTAGTTCAATGCAAGGCGAGCCCAACCACTCGTGCTCAAGCACCTATTTTTTCAACTTCCCAAGTTCATGTTATGATGTTTTCTCCAAAGGTGCATGATAACATCGTTTTAAACCCTTTCAAGCAGTACCATTCGACGGGTTTGTTGAAGCCACACACAAGTACCTTTATCATGGCCAGGTCTCACTTGTGAAACTATAATAGGCTTGGAAACTTGAATTTTCTTGGACTAATCTCTGACCACGATCGATAAAATACCATTATTAACAAACTCAATTTCATCACTAATGGCAGGGTTATACTCTTTGATGGCAACTCGCACCAAAAGCGGGAGCATCTTCATTCTTTATGAAAATAACTTCATTTGAGGTGGTAGCACTAATTTTGATAATAACATGGATCTTATCCAACATGGAGACATTGGACTTGAGACATGGGACCTCATTAGTAAAAGTAGACTTTTCCCCTTGTAAAATAGGACCGCATTCTTTTTATGCGTTCACACATTTTTCTTCGGCGACATTTATGCTTCCGCAGTTTTTCCTTGTCCATTTCAGAAAATTTCGCTCGGGTGCAAAGAATTAACAACAATATTATTTTTCATATTCCTCTTAAAGACAAGCTATTCGATGGATCTTCAAGATCGTCATCCTGACAAGAAAATTTAACTCCGTAAAAAGAGAATGGAAATCGAGAGACCGCATCCAATAGGAAATGACATATAGTATTTTTCAAAGGATTTATCTTAGTTCTCTCCTAAAAATTTCCATATATATGTTGACATGTATCAGATCTACCAAAAATTAAAACACACAAGAAAAACATAAACAAAATACTATCAAATTAATAAGCGAAAATACCACTCAACGAGCCCTATTTTACGTGTGTTCAACCACTTCCATTTGACTTGGCTATATTCTATTACAATTTGGTACTCTTATTTCCCACTTACGAAAATAAACGTGTTCTCCAATGATATTTAGAAGTATGTAAATTGGAAATCGTATTCCCACCTTAAATAGATATGTAATAAAATGGTGAGTTTGGGAATTTCAATACGTTAATATTGGTAAAGTATATGTCGAGTGCACATAAATTTTAAACATCCGCCAGTTGAACATTATGCTAGACAAAAGTATTAGTCTAAAAAAATTCTCTCCAACCTCTACATGAGAAACGCTTTTATTGCCTAATTTCAGGGCTCCGCTCATTATGGTAACCATCTTTGGCTAAAGAGAATATTAGGGAAAAGTAGCGTCCCTACTACAATTCAACTGTAGAATTACATACTTCCAATTTCTATTCATAAATTTGAGATTTCTTCTCTAATATTATTACAACTACTTACATACTAAATTAGCTAACCGATCATATTTAGACAAACTCACACGTAAGGATCAATAGAGTACCAACCTGTTGAAGAGGTTGACGATGAAGAAAAAATTAAAACATTGGAGGCTGTTGAAAGGATGCAACACAATATCGATGATATAAAGCAAATGACTAAAAAACTAAATTTAAAAAAAATGGTTAATCTGGTATAAATAAGAGCATAAGTGACTAAAAGGTACAAGCCCTTTGTTAAACATGGATCAACGACCTTAAATAATCAGTTAATTCACTTTTAATAAAAAAATACATATGAATCATATAAGTATGGATCTCAAAAAGTGGAAGGGTTCTTTACGCGTGTCCATATTGGCACGTGGATTCTGACCACACGAGCTACATGTGTTACTACAACTTTGTGTTAATAGTATTTATCCCACTCTTAGATCTTTTAATCATAGTTATTAAAATGCTATATTACCTCATCCAAATTATTTTTTGTAGTACTTTAAAGGATTATTTTATTAATTTAGTCTAAGAACTAAGGGGAGTCTTGATAAGGCTATATCTTATAGATAGTATATAATCCTCATAATGACGAGGTAAGCTTATAACAAAAACTAATAAAATGATTAGTGGCAGGTAATACGATGCGAACAGAGGATAAGGTGGATACATACGAGACGAGGATAACCAACAACACTAGACGAAGGTCATAAAGAAGGTATAGGACGGGAGCCATGGACGAGAAAACTAAAGGAAGAGGTAGACGTATACAAGACGAGGGTCAAGAAGAAGGTAATACAAGGCAATTAAAGGACATAATAATTATACACACATGAGAGGGTGATAAGCGGTACCAGACAAGGATCATGAAAAAAGGAAGAAGACGAGCATATAGAGCATTCAAATAATTATGATTGAGTGACACGCGTCCCCGTATATATATTACTAAAAGACATATCTACACATTTATTATAAAATATGACGAATATTTAAGGCAAGATAGCACGTTCAAACGTGTAATGAATAAAGAATAAATATGGAGTGAGAAGATCTATTGCAAACAATATAAATAGGAACATAACTCTAAGTGTAAAGTTTGATCATAATATAATAATAATAAAAATCATTATACTGATAATCATAATTCTTTCTTGATTTTCTTTCATCATATTTACCCACTACTTGAGGAGGAAATCCTTTATTACGACTGACCCATAATACTCGTCGGTACTAAGGAATCGGTAAAAAGGTTTGACTCGTGTAAGATTTGTGCCAAAATGATCCATTGCCCAACTGGCCCCCTGAATCAATATTGGAATCTTTTCCTTTTGACAAGTGGAGAATCAACATGTTCGGACCTTTACCACAAGCTACTTGAGACTTACAACGCATCATCATGGCTATAGATTACTTCTCAAAATAAATGGAGGTCGAACCGTTCACCAAGATAACGATATAAAGTATGATCAGTTTTATATTGAATTCTCTCTTTCATGGATGATGTAACTCCAGCGGAGTCAAACCTTCCATCTTATAGAGTACTCAAATATTCTGAGTATGTTAGCGAGAAGACAAGAAGAACATAACTTGATTTAATTGAGGAAATGCGGGCCAAGGCACATTTGAAGTTGATGCATTGTCAAACTTTAATTAGGAGTCGCTACAATTTGAGGATAAAACGACAAAATTTAAAGGTAAGGGATAATTTGAGAAAGGTATTTTTATATATGAAGGATAAAGGATTAGGGAAAATGGCTCCAAATTGGGAAGGACCTTACTCGGTGGTAGAAAATACAAACCAAACACATATGACCTTTAAGATAAAGAGGGGAGAGGTTTGCAGCATCCCCGGAACATTGAGAATTTTAAGTTGTATTGCGATTAATTTTTAGTATGCTTATGATACTGTTGTTTTCTTATTTGTACAAATTTTTACAGTGGCATACTCTTTCCTCTCCTGGTGGTCATAAAATTTATTTTGATTGGAAATTTTTTTTAATTGCTGATAAATTTATTATTTTGGAAATTACACAAGTACTGATCATCTTTACGGTAAACTATAAAGATATAATTTGAGGTGCTAACGTTTATTAAAGCACTTCTTGAAATGTGAATTTGTGTGGTGATATAATTTGAGATGCTAAAGTTTATTAAAGCGCTGCTTAAAATATGAATTTGTGTGGTCATATAATTCAAGCTGTTAACATTTATTAAAGCACTGCTCAAAGTGTAAATTTGTATGGTGATATAATTCGAGGTGCTAACGTTAATTCAAAGCATTGTTCGCAGTGTGAATTTATATGGTGATATAATTTGAAGTTAATGTTGATTTAAAGCATTATTCGGAGTATTAATTTGAATGACAATATTATTTTAAGTGCTCTCATTCATTTAAAACACCTTTCTCAAATGATATTTTGAAGTGTTGATATTAATTAATATGGCAGCTAAAATAATTTACTAGGGTAGATAAAATAATTCTTTAAAGTAAAGTTGAAAAAAAAGGAATGGCATTTAGAATTTTCAAAGGCATTATATAATCAAATTAATACGAGGACAATTATGTGCTTAATGAAGGGAGCACAAACATGAATTACGACGATGAGAATCGATAACAAAAACAAAAGAAAAAACAAAGTTTGACATAATCAAGTTACAAATATAAAGGCTTCTATTTGCCTTGAGAATCGTTAGGAGCACTATTTGAGCGGACTTCTTAAGAGCTTCCTTCATCATACGAAGAGCTTGATTGATTATTTTCCTCATATTTATATTCTTTGGAATCATTTGTGATAGATTTAAAATCATTTTTGGGCCGTTGGTCTTCTTCACTTGTCTTCATAGAAGCAAGATAGTCGAGTGCACCAGCATATACAAGCACTTTGATAGCAATCATTTTTATCTCCTCGAACTCGATTTGTTACGATGCTAAGTCTAGGATGACTTTATCTTTTCCCTTTACTATCTTTGTACAACTTCTTTAGTACCGAGTGACTCAACCATATGTTTTTACTTCAGATCCTCCAACTCATTCTGATGATTTAACTTAAGTTCCTCAATTTAATTTTTATCAATCGAGGCCAGACGTCATTTTATCTCAATGGCTTTGTTGTGGAATTATGACCTATCGATTTGAAAGGCTTGTAATTACTTGAATAGGTTTCGATTACAGATATCTGCTTTTTTTATGAAAAGATTATTGTTTCCATCAGATTACATCTTTTGCAAGGCTCTCCAGTTGGTAGCACCTTCGACGCCTGAGAAAGGTAGAAGTAGATTTAATAGTTCCTCGGAGGGTTCACCTATACAATGTGGAAGGAATGAGTCATATAAAGCATAGGTAGCCGAAGAAGAAACTGGAGGCGGATATGAACTTTTATTTTGAGGAATTTCAAGTTAATTGACAACCATTGCTAATGCACTATCCACAATAACTTCTACAATCTGATTGCCAATTTCCATGATGTAGTTTTCTACCTCCTCGGCAGTTGGGGTCAGATTTGGAGTTGACACATCAATCATATTTTCTTTTTCTATCACTTTGTTGGGGAATTTTTTTAAGGAGATCTTCTTTTTATTAGAAACAAAAACCTTCTTTCTTTTCTTAGAAGATTCAGCTTTGCTCTCTTCGGTATTAGATGGTTAGCTTCAGAAGCTTTTCTTTTCAATTTTTGTTTAAAGCTGTCTTTTTGGGTCTTTTGAGGAACCTCTTCAAGATTTATTCTTTTAATTCTTCTTCGTTAGGTGGATTTCCGCTCTATTTCTAGAAATTTGTGTAATGTGTGCATCAAGAGCAACCAACCTTTTTACAATATCCTCTGCACTATGAGGTTCCATCAATTTGTCAGCAAGAACGACGGAGTCTAAGGAGATTTCCCATAGGTGGATTTGGACAAAGTTCAGAGGCACGAATGCCTTGTGAAATATGTTGGACCATTTTTTTTCTTCCAATTTAGTTCGTTTTCTAAATGTATCTTTGGCAGCAGTTTTGTGGATATTATGGTGCCTCAAAAAATTCTATGAGAATAACAAGAGATCAAAATATTTGACAAAACAATTTTTTTATTACTTAATAGTGCAATTTCATTTGAGGTTTAAACTCGTGAGATTCTTGGTATATATTACCTTCCCATTGTCCCAAGCACTAGAAACAAATAATAATTTATGTTTCCACATCTATCATCCTCCAGGAGATCGTCAATAAGCTTCGAGGAATTTCCGAGGGTAAGGTAGTAGAAAGACATAACGAGATTCTATTAGAGACGAGTTTGTGTGATGAACTACTCTATTGGTAGAGGTACCTGAGCAAGTCTGGATGCCATTATACTCGATAGCAGACTAAACCATAAATTTGGACTTGCTTGCGTTAGACAAAGATCAATTATCTCAAAATAATCTACCACGACTAGATCCAACATAAACCGAAGGTCCTAGTTTAGAATCTCAAAATAGACAACAAGTTCTTTTTCTCTCAAGAAAAAAATGGAGTATCTCCCACTATATATAACCGAAGTGTGGAATTATCTGGGCTATTCAACTGCTCATTGAGGATCTCTGCCTTAGATTTTTTGAAATACTCATATTTCATATTATTCAGTGCAATAATGTATTTAGGGATGACTTCCTTGAGATTAAAACTTGAACGTGCAGTGATGTCTTGGGGAAAGAAGATGGCTTCCTTAAATTTTTCTTTTTCTTTTTCTTCTTCTTATTCGAAGATGGTTTCTTTGATGTATTACCCTCAGATTCAGAGGGAAGAGTGCTTCATGCATTTCAAATATCCGACTTCGTCTATGTCCTAGTCGTTAATTCAACAATCTCTTTAGAGACTTCATCTTGAAGTTGCGGAGGGACAAAAGTGGACGGCATGTTGAGATGAGGTAGTGATATTTTGTGAAGTGTTGAGATCATCGGACTTCCCCATAGATACAAATCTAATTTCTCGAGGGAGTTGGCTCTTTTGAGAAGATGCTCCTGAATTTATTTGAGGGGTTTATTTTTTATTGATTCAAAGAGATTGGGTCTTGTAGGAAGATGCTTATGTGTTTGTTTTGATGAGGTTTTTATTTTGCGATTCGAGGAGGTTATTGGGAACATGGTGTAAGGGCTAAATCAGAAGGATTTTGTTTTCCAAAAGAGCGACTCTGATTAGGGTTGATGGCCCTGTACGAAGTGGTATTGGTGGATAGATTTAGAGAGTTTTCGATGACACATGCTCTAGGTATTCGACAGGTCTATAAGAAATGTTGAAGTAATCGTAAATACTGAAGATGGGTTATGTTATGTACATTTAGATTTTTTTCATAAACCGATCCGCTAGCAGTTCTTCAAACCAAACATGAACAAGGTAAATAGAAATCAGAGAAATTTGAATGTGACTGATGAAGGATGAACACGACAGTGATTACTCAGGCTGCTTTTTCTCTGTATCTATAGAATTTATAAATCATAGGAAAAATGAGTATTGAGGTTGCATTTATAGAAGGAATGGTGATTATAGGATTAGGATTTTAAAAAAAAGGAGTTAAAGGGTCTACATTCGTCCATAAGCTGAAATAGTAATCGGAAAGATACATTTTATAAATTAGGTCGATACGTGTAGAGTATCCGAAGCAGATAGCATGCACACTAGAAGCTTCTGTAATGTTCTATTATATTCTAGGATGATATACAGTGAGCCTCTTTAGAACTCCGATGAATAACGAGTTGAGTTATTTTCACCAACGAAGATTGGTGGATATTTTGAAAGGATACACAATTTTCCGAGGCAAAGAAAGATAAGGATTATATTCGAATTACATGAGAAACTTACAAAACTAGGACAAATGAAGGTTTTTAGAGCAATCAATTTATTTATAATAAGAGTTAGTCCTTCTTCAGAAGTCTTCGCAAGGACTAGAGGGCTACCGATAAGGATATAAATAGTTGAGGAGTCAAATCAATTACGAAAATGTTTTAATTTGTTTGTTTTGTAGTTAAACAATATCTTTAATACATAATGTAAATGTTAGGACATGAGAGTGTAATTCGTCATAAACTGAATTTGTTACTTATTACTTTTCCTATAAATAGAGGACGGATTTTGGAAAAAAGAGGGATTGACAATTTTTACTTACAACAACTCTTAATTTTGTTCTCTTTATAAAAAACTTGAATTACTTTCTCTCTCTAAAATTAATCTAGACATTTTATTCATGCTCGAATAATTTATACTTAACAGAGATGACTTCCTAATAAAAAATAAAAATGACTTAACGAACAACCTCTAAGTTTTCATATTATTCTTAAAACCATCAAGAAGTCTTAGAACGCACTCGAGGAGAAGTGTGGAACTAAGGAAAATACCAATAAATTATATATATATATATATATATATAGTATTTTGATTATGCGGGGACACATATTCTACTTATTTATAGTTATGAGTGAACCTCATCTCCACACTAGTATTATCTTGTCCGCTCTGGGTCTGAATGTCCGCATGGATTGGTTTCTAGTCCACTTCTTAAAGTTGTGTATTCGCAGAGATTATATTCACACTTATAAATTATAGGTCATTCACATGCTTAACTTATATAGGACTTTAATTGCACCTAACAAATCCTCTTCTCGAACAAAGTATGCATTTAGATTCCTCTTAATTGACTTTCATTCATTCATCTAATCGAGTTGTGCCATGACTCATCACATATGTCATAGAGCTTTAGAATGGATCTATATTTTCATTTTAATAACACCATGTTTATGAGTCATAGAGCTCAACGACATCTCTTTCATATTGAGTATGATAAATCTCTTATCAATTGAATTTTCTCATCTCACTCAAATATAAATTAACATTTAAAATAAAATATTTATCTTCATATAGATATCTCAGCACTTGACGAGATATTTCACTTTTGAAATTGTGGAATATCTTTAAAAAACCATACAGCCATGATTACTAAGTGGTTCTTAATACGTAAAAACAATTATATAACTATACCTCTTTAAATACATAAGGCTACAACCAAACATGACAAGAATAACTAAAGACGATACAAAGATTGTTTTTTAATTTTTATTTGGAAAAAAGTATTTTGATGATTTTTATTATTTAATTTTTTTTTAATATATATATATATATATATATCATTTTAAAAAGTAATAAAAATACTTTTTATCCTTGTTTTATTGAAACAAAACATGTTTTTTTTATCTCATATATATAAAATAACCTAATATTGCATAATAAATTCTATAGATATCACAATAATTAAAATTAAATTATAACATAAAAAACTTTAAAATCTAGGCAAACTAAAAATGAATTTAACTTATTATATATATATATATATATATATATTCCAACTATATCTCCTTTTCTTATGTTAGAAGTTACTAAGCATTATCACACTTCATAATTTGTTTCTTAATGTCTAAACCTAAATTGAATATTTTTAACTATATCCCTAAAGTAACCAACGAAGATGAAAATAACTTACTTACGAGAGAGCCTTCTAAGGAAGAGATCTTCAACATTATATCCAATCTGAACTCTTCCAAAGCTGCTGGAATAGATGGCTTCAATGTTTATTTATTTAAAACTTGTTGGGGCATCATCAAAGCCGATCTCACTGGTGCCATGATGGATTTCATGAATGGTCATAATATCCCTAAAGGTATTATGGCCACAAGTTTTTGCTTGATTTCGAAATCAATCAACCCTACACATTGGAAAGTTTATCATCTCATTAGTTTGTGTACTTTATTAATAACACATTATCTAAACTGATTCCTAAAATTATCTCTGAGTCTCAGGGTGGTTTTGTGAACAATAAGTGTATCCATGAAAATACCTTAATAGATAAGGAGCTTGTTTATGATATTAATAGAAAAGCCAAAACATCAAATATTTTAATTCAAATAGACATGTCAAGGCTTTTGACAAAATGTCTCATCCTTTGATTATAAAATTATTCTTTTAGCTTTTCTAATAAGTTTACTAACCTCATTAATAATCTTCTAAAGGATGTCTATACTTCATTGGGCTTCATAGAATAGTTTGTGCAAGTTTTTCTCTGAGGAGGGTCTGAATATAAGAAAATTGGTAATGTGCAAGATGATTTTTCTTGCAAACTATGAGTTACTTTTAAGGACAACAAAACCTTATGGGTTAAGGTTATGAACGACATCTATTATGACAACACTCACCCGCTCAAAGCTGATTTCAGCAAAATGGGTTCTCTTACTTGGAACAAGTTATCTAAAAGTAAAGACAAGGCTGATCCTAACATAAACTGGAGTCTGGGCAAAGGGGAGATGGACTTTTGGCTTGATAATTGTCATGATAGTCTTCTTATTATAACTCTTGATTAATCTCAAGACAACTCTTGGTTCAACACTAAAACGGTGAACTCTTAGTGGGAAGACAATAACCGGAATCTGGATTGCATCAGTGGCTTACTTACTTTAGACATCATTAATAAAGTCAAATATACTAAAATCAAGAGTAGCAAAGAAGATACGATTCTCTTGAAAACTTTCTAAAGATATTAGATTTAACATCAAGGACATCTAGGATTACCTAATGACTCATTTCAACCATTCTAGTCTGATGAACAAGATTTCGATTTCGATTACTCGAAGGAAGTATTTTTTATTATTATGGAAAATTCTTAAAGATTATACTCCTATAAACTCTATTCTTCAAAAAAACAATTAATAACTATTTCGAAATGCCAATTCTGTTATTTTAATGAAATTCATAACCATCTTTTTGTGTCTTATTCTTTTGCCTTCCCTATATGGTCATACTATGCTGATTTATTTAATGTAAAGGTTTGCAGATATTTGAAAAAAATTTATATCATCATGAATTGGTTTAGCTCATCTAAGAAGAAGATTTATATAAGATATACTATTACTTTATTAATTATTTTGGTTATATGGCATAACAGAAACAAATCTAAATTTAAAGGGCTTCATTGTTCTAGCTCAGTTGTTATTGCATACATTAATTATATTTTGGTAAGTTTCTACTCAAATCTCTTAGCTCCTAAACATTGGGACAATTATAACAAGGTAGCAGAGAAGTTGGGTTGCTACAATTCTATCTATTATGATACCAAAAAACGTTATTTATAGTGGAAGGCTCTGAATCAGAGTAGGATCAAGATGAATTCTGATGGCTCTTCTGCTAGAAATGGCGACGCTAGCGGGAGAGTTGTATTCAGGAATAAAGAAGGAGATATCGTCAAAGTCTTTGGGAACCTTTATGGTAAGCTTAGTCCTCTGGATGCAGAAATAAGAGCCTCTTTGGACGGGCTTATTATCTGCAAGAAAGAGGGTTGGTCAAATGTAGACGTGAATATAGATTCTTATGTTTTATTTAAATTACTAGTTAAAAGTAATTACCTTTACTTTCTTAGTCCAATCTTGAAGTGTTACAGGGACCTCATCAATCCTTTACTGCTTCTTATAAACATTTTTAGAGTCCAAAACCAAGTCGAATAAGCTTGCGAAATGGACTATGAAATGCAAAATAAATATTGATTTTTCTTATAATCAGGCCCCCGATAATCTTCATGTTATTGCCTTGTTGAAAAGCACAAGTATGGGCTAATAATATTCCTGAAATTAATCAATAAAAATGTTATCTCTAACTTAATAGCAGGAATATCATGACTAATCTTAAGTGCATATATAGAAATCATTATTACCTTAATGGAATCTTGTTCTCAAAGATGGTGGTTAACTAGGTGTCATATTTTGGAGCCTTTGAGTGGATTTTGGCTTCATATCCTTGGTCATTTTGTATCAATCATACATATATAATATTGGTTGAGCTTCTGGTTTAATTAGTTTTGAATATATCATTATATTTACCTGTTACTGCTTTTATGTTGATGGCTCTACTGAGTGATAAGTTCTTCTTTTTAGGGATCTTCTCTCAGTATTGTGGGAGCACTCTCTTATTTCCAAACCTATATTATTGAGCTCATCTTCTATTGACTAAATCGATAGAGTTGTTTTTTCATGATAAGGTACTGTAGGGGTCATCACCTCACTGGAGAATGTTATGTCCACATGGTTGAAAATCAATCAGCTGCTTGCTGATGGCTTTCTATCCTTCTATTATCTCGAATTTATTAACCTATATAGAATTCAAGTGATTAGCCAAATTAGTAAACTGTATAATCTTAATAGGTATATCATGACTAATATCATAATTGCAGGTTCCAAGAATTTAATACCATGAGCACTTTGAGGCCGAAGGCTAGTTAGTTGTCGATTATTAAATTTCTTTGAAAGAAGAAGCTCTGATTTCTATTATGAATTCTCTTGAAAGGAGAAGAGCCCTAACATTATACCCGAGTACGGTGTTAGAGGTATTTTGAGAGCGCTCATTTTCCATACCTACTCTATTCTCTACAGAATCAAAGAATTGGTTGAGCGAGATAAGATTCTCTAGGGATGAGACTTCTCTTCTACGCGGGAGTTCATTCTTTCGATCGAGTGGATAAGTAGAGCCTGAAAAGAAATAGTGGAGTTGATTGTAAGGAGTTATGGTTACTTAGCTCTTTTAGCACTTCTCGGATGGACCGTACTCTATCGAGTACGGTGGCTGCAATCTAACTGATCAAAATCGGGTTCAAATGTGCTAGAGTTTCAAAAGATTAGAAAGCTTATATAATTCGGATCCAATAGAGACCATTTCGCTAGTAAAAGCTCGTATTTAAATTGAATTGAACTTTTGATAAATGGATTAAATATTAGCTTGTGTCCTGATGGTTTTGACCAATACAAGTATTGGTTACCTTAAAAAAAGAACTTAACTGAAAATTTCATTTGGAAACCGGTACGATTATTCGAAGGTAAGGCAATCTAAATATTTCCTATAATTTAGAAATGCAAAAGTATATAAAAAAATGTTAAAACTTACTAAAGCATGATATAAAATAAAAATGATAAATTATATATAAAAATATATAATTGTGTATTAACATTTAGATTCGTATTTCTTTTTATACGAAACAAGAATTATAATTATACAAATGAGAAATTTAATAGGTTGAATGTTAACATAAAATTTTACATATCGCAAATCATTATTTTTTTACAAATAACTTAGTTTATTTTGAAGTGAGTAAATAAATAAATAACAAAATATTTGTATTCTTCTCTAAAGCGAAGACAAAATACACAGTAAATAAAGAGGTTGTGGAATATATATAAAATAAAAAAAATCAATAAATTAAAGTAGATAAATTATGTTTCCAACGCTATATCTCTCTGATGCTTCAGACCTAGGCTTTCATTTCCAAGAGGAAATGTTCTTACAAAACCATTACTTAAAATGAAAATGCAAAGGCAGTTCACAACCACAATAGACAAAAACAGTTTACAACCACAATATGAGACCAATTTATTTTAAGAGCAATGTTCCCTCAAGATGTGTGTTTTTAATTCACACCGCCAATCGTGACTATGAACAGTTAAATAGTACTCATAGTAGATTTATAAATGTAGAATATGTTATTTATTTTAGTGTAATTGGATCGACTAGTCGACCAATTTAATCATGATATATTATCAAACAAGTCGTAGAGTGCGGAGTGCACGCTTGTTAGATTACATCACGATTAGCGGGGTCAAGGGGCGGAGCCCCTTGCGGGGTCCAAGGGGCGGAGCCCCTGGCTGGGGTCGAGCTGTGGTTGAAAGGAACCATGAATTATGGTTTAACTTATACTGGATTTCCTTCAGTACTTGAAGGATATTCAGACGCGAGTTATATTTCCAATATGGAAGATCATTCTTCCACAAGTGGATGGGTATTTCTACTTGGGGGAGGTGCTATCTCTTGGGCGTCTAAGAAACAAACTTGTATTACTGATTCAACAATGGAATCAGAGTTTGTGGCATTAGCAGCAGCGAGTAAAGAAGCTGAGTGGCTAAGAAATTTAATGTATGAAATTCCGTTGTGGCCCAAACCGATATCACCTATATCTATCAGATGTGATAGTGAGGCTGCCTTGGCCAATGTTTATAGACAAGTTTACAAAGGCAGGTCTAGACACTTAGGTGTTAGACACAGTATGATTCGTGAGCGTATCACGCATGATGTTATATCAGTAGAGTTTGTGAGAACTCAATATAACTTAGCCGATCATTTAACCAAGGGGTTAAATAGAGATCTTGTGCACAAATCGGCTATTGGGATGGGATTAAAGTCCATTTGAAATCTCTCATGTTGAGATACCCAATTCCCATCTAATATGACATTAGGTGTTGAATTCAATGTGGAAAGCTTAACATCAAGATATTGGAACACATTTGTATATCATCCCAAGGTATGTGTTCAGAAGTGCAAGTTGTGAAGGTTGAAGATTATCTTCTTAATAGCTCTTTTGAAAAATTGCATATGCAGGTGCAAGATGAAAAGAACTACCTATTTGAGCATGAAGTTTAGCCGCTTCAAGAAGCTAGGACTTGGCTTTGATATGCTTAAGAAGGATAAGGACACAAGGCTAGTAAAATATAGTGTCAAGTAAGAACAAGTGAGAATGTAAATTTATGTGTATATTATCTTCATGTATTCATTGTGAATAGTAAAGGTTCAATCCTTAGTGATACCTTGATATTCGAATATTTGGAATGTGTAATATACTAATGTGAAATTCAATCGTTACGATATTTCATTTATGCATAAATTTGATATTTGATATGATTGTGTTTAGTAGATCATGAATTACACTAAAATGGGGGAAGATTGTTATTTATTTTAGTGTAATTGGATCGACTAGTCGACCAATTTAATCATGATATATTATCAAACAAGTCGTAGAGTGCGGAGTGCACGCTTGTTAGATTACATCACGATTTATTTTGGTTAAATCGGCTATTGTTGCAAGTCAACAGAATTTCGAAATTCAAAATTTGACCGTTTTATTCAAATTTGAAATTATAGCCGTTTTATTACAAAATCAGTTAAGATACCCTAACTGCCCTAACTTCCAAACTGTTTTTGGTTGGTCGAAATTATAAATATGGGTTCTGTTGAAAAGAAGATCATACAATTTTTCATCCTCTCTGTTCAAAGTATATATCTCTGATTTTATCCAATTGAAATTTTTGGAGAACCCCAAAAATATTTCAATAAGAAATTGTTTACAAGACTTCAGAGATTATCCGGAAAACGAAACACCATATTCTACAGAATATTGATCTGAGACGAAAGAAAACTTTCCAAAACTTGATCACGTACCTTATCTTTGATGCGAAGCAGTAAATATATAAAAAATGATTGAGACGGTCCTACCATCTAAGAAAAATGAATAAAATAGAGGAAGAAGTATCTGGAAGCAAGGCACCAACATAATACTGTAATGAGGTTAACAATGCACGTTATTTTCTCCACTAAAACGATAACCCGCCTCTTACTTTTATCTCCGATATTATCAAAAGTTAGCTTTTTTTTTCCAAGAAGCATATCTTCTTTGTCCGAGTCTTTCAAAACCACTGCATGTGAAAAAGAAAATGGGAGACACTTCAAGACGATCTCCTCGGCCACAAATGCAGCTAGGTCTTGGCCGTTCTATTATTGGTGAACTTTATGATTTTGGAGCTGAGATTAGTCTTAGTGAAGTGAACGAGTTTTCTAATACTTCATTGGTTCCTGTTGAGCCATCTTCACATACTCTTGTGGGATCTTCTTTCACTACTTCTGGTGGTGGACCTCTGGTTAATAATAGTCCTTATATGGAGAATCTGGTTTATGTCTCCCATCAAATGAGTTATCATGTAATTAGCGGCTCCTTTGATCAAAGTCAATATCTTCAACACGAACCTCTTCAGAATCAAGGTTTCGAGTACCAGCTGGTAAATTATTAATACATGGCATGGTTTAATTGATTTCTTTTGCCATCCTTATTGTGTATAGATTATTTCGAAATTATAATTATGTCTGGAAAATTGAAGTCGCTATATCTCGGTTTTTCTCTGTGGCTCTGTAAATAGATTAACTTATCATTTAATCAACCTCCATAAATAGTCTATTTATGGAGGTTTTTAAGCTCAAAAGAGTTGATGTTTTTTATGTCTCTGCTATCACTTTCTTGCTATGATGTGACATGTATTAGTTTTCAAGAAATTAGTCTCAGGGTTTCGGTTGGTTTACAGGTTAGCCTCAATTTAGTATTAAGGCTAATTCTTAATAAGAAATTAATGCTGAAACCCAAATTCAATTTGGGTAGTTTATTTAAAGAAACTAATGAATATATTTTATCATTTAATAAAGCCAAGGAGTGGTTCATCACAGTGCATATTAATGGAGTTCGAGTTGAAGTACCGAGTGGAGTAATTAATTTGACAGAAATGTTCGGTGATGATGTGTTTTTAGTCGTCGAGGCCTCTAGTATCACACTTGTTGTTGTAGATCAATCCGGCTTCTTAATATACACTTTAGAAGCCGGTGATTATTACTTACTGGCACAGGCGGAGCCAGGTGGGGTTCTGTGGGGTCCCAGGAATCCACCTGGTTCCATTAACTTATATGTTTAGTAACTCATCTATTTTGTATTAACTATATTAATTTTTATATAGATTTTTAATATATATTTTATTTAGCTTCGAATTTATAATATAAATTTATATTATTTTAATTTATTCATCTATTTTGTTTTAATATATATAACTATATTAATTTTTATATAGATTTTTAATATATATTTTATTTATTTTCGAATTTATAATATAAATCTATATTATTTTAACATAAATAGATATGTTGATTTAAAAAATAATATAAATTTATATAAAATTGATGATGTTGATAGAAAACCCTAATTATAAGATACAATCTTTTAGAACAATTGTCCAAGGGGATAGTCGAGTTAGTTGAGTAAGGCAAGCTTGTGATCAAAGATTATGAGTGTGAGTCCCTCTACGTACGCTTTCTAGGATGAGCCTGTCACCTTGTGTGGTTTACCTTCTGGCGTTGGTTTATAGGGTATTGCGTCAGACTGAGGGTTTATCCCGTGCGTACTCATTGCACTCTGAGTAGCGGCTGCGGGCTCTCTCCTACATGTCTTATATTACTATTCACTAGTTACAAAGATTAACATTGGTTGATCTATATTTTATCTTAAAATAAAAAGATGTAAAGTTCAATTTCAAAGAAAATAGACCTCCATAAATCATAATTTTTATTTTGCTTTGCGAAGTTAAAATATTATTATTTATTGAGTTTGTATGTTTATCATTATATGATGCATAGATATTTCAAAACAACTCCTAAATTTAGAAAATCAAATACAAATGCTCTTAATTTAATTACTGAAGTTAACTGCAGAGAGACACAAAGTTAACTTGTTAATCAACAACCTGAAGTTGAAGCACAATCTTCAAATTGGGAACATTTGGAGGCTTATTGAGGGAAAAAAGACCTAATCTCTAGCTTTCATCCAGATCTTCAAGACTCGATAAGAAGAGCTTACCTTTTAAGGGGTCTAACACAACCTCGTAAGGAGAAATATCCTTATATCGAAGTTACTTATATAATATACTGAACATAATAACTTTGTCCATTGTTGGCTTTGCTTTTACCTGTAGCAACGACGAATGTTGGACAAGTTTTCTCGGGTTTGAATTATGTGAAAAATGAGTTGAAAATTAGAATGAGCGATCCATGGCTTAATAATTGTTTGGTAACATTTGTGGATAAAAAAATATTTACCACGATTAGTAACACAACTAACCTTCAACATTTTTTAACTATGAGTAAGAGAAAAATACAAGTAAATTTAACTTAGATTTATATTTTTATTTTAGTTTTTTTAATCACATTTAAGTTACTTGTGTAACGTATATTATGTCGTAACAATGAAAACTTGATATTTGAGATTTCAATATAAACCATATCTGTTATAACTTTTGTATCTTATTTTAATTTATTTGATAATAATCAAAACGTCCAGGACACCACTATGTTTCGATCCTGGCTACGCCACTGCTTACTGGTATGATAAACAACCCTAAACGATTTTTACATTCGTCTGATTTTGTGTTCCTGAAGGGGAAAAGACCCTGAGGGGTCGCATTTCATCCATTTTAGTCTTAAAATCTACTCCATCTTATGATGCAGATTTGAATAGCCTTATTGCATCAGTGGAAGTTGAGGTTAGCCGATGCTCCAACGGCAAAAGGCAACTCCAAGTGGCGAATGGTCGGGCAGAGCTTGTGCAGCACAGGAATCAGTACCAAAGTAGTTCCAACAGAAATGGTAGATTAAGCTTGTTTTAGACATAACATAAGTGTCTTTTGAGAGTTTTTATAAGAAGAATAATATGTTTTTTTTTTATAAATGGTACCTTTTGAAACTTTTGTTGGACGAAGAATATGGTTTATTTTAATATAATAATATCATAACTGTATTCTGGTAGAGTTGGAGTCTTGGAGATGAAATTTATTGTTGAAATATGCATAATTAAAATATCTATTAGAACTTTATTAATTAGTACGTGTTACTAACAAACAAAAGCAAATTTGATATATTTAACTAATAAAAATGTTTTTTTTTCTTATAAAAATTTATTATCTATGCTACAACTAGAGATATGTAAATGTTATATTGTTTCGCAAGACATTTTTTTGGGTTTGAAAAGTAATTTGCAAGCTATTCTTTCAATTATAAATAATATTACAGATTAAAGCTGATAAGGGCAGTTTAACTGAATTTTCAAGAGGCGATTGAAGATACCAAAAGATAAACTCTTTAACCTAAACTCAAATAATGAATTGAAGGTTGTTGGAAAAAATTTGGTGTATGTTTCTTATTTCTTACCGTTCGAGTGGACCGAAAGTCTAGGGAGAAGTTGTTGTGAAAGCTGGATATATTATCAGAAGAATTTTATTTACGACACTCAAGTTTAAATGTCCATAAAAAGTATAGACTCGAAAGAAACTTGTTAGAACATTTGTGAGTGTTTAGATGTGTTGTATATGTACACGTAAAGTAACATAAGCTTCAACCGAGAGAGCTAAAGTGTTTGTTCTTCAGCTATTTCAAATGATCAAAAGTGTTTAGGTTGCGGGTTTGATTAGTGGTAAAGTAATATTAAAAGAGAAGGTCATGCTATTGGTTAAGACAGTTGAGACCAAACCTAATGGTTTAGAGAAGAGATGTGATGTTAATGATGAGTCTAAAATGATAGTTAAGCGTGTGATGTTTCCAAAATAATTTATGATCTGTTACGTATGCTACTCATGGATAGGAAGTTCACCTATTGCATGAGGATAAAATTGGCCGAGAGTTCCATGTACTATATAGACTTTGGATGTTCACACTCGTGAGCAATATGATTTTTCTGAAATATGGGTTATGCTTTGTAGACTAGAATGTAGTAAATGTTTTTGAACCCCAAAGTTATCACGATGATATGAAGAGAAATGATTAGCATATATGGTTTGTGACCACCTTCTTTCCAAGGAAGAGATGGGGTTTCCATATCCGTCAACTAAAACATAACATCTCGTTTCTTAATAAACTCATGTCTAGACTCAGGCATGTTCCCGTTGACGATAATATCTATATATTGTTGCATAGACTCAATTTATTTTTTTCTCTTTCATGCTATAAAAAGTTTTTAAGAATATTATTATATCTAGTTTTCACCAAATTAGTCTTAGGGTTTACGTTTGTTTTAAAAGAGAGTGAGAGTTACCCTTAACGAAGAATTAAGAGTAAACATTAATAAGTAACTAATAATATTTTTGTCTAATGGAGTCATAAGGGGATTCATAACAGTTTTTATTAATGAAGTTCTGACACAAGTACCAAATGGACCGATTAACTTGAGAGGAAGGTTTGGTGAAAGTAGAATTTAGAGAGTGAGTATTAGAGTAGAATTTGTAAAGATTTTCACTGCTTCATTCATTGTAAACATTTGGTATTTAAGTACAGATTTTGAGATGTAACAAACTTTCATAATATTCTTTTGTTTGTTACAATTCTGTTCATTAATTGAGACTTGTTGTTTGGATACAAGGGTAGGATGAGAGTGAGTGTTTGGTAATAGGGATAGCACATGGGTCTTCTAGGTAGAGAGTCTTGTTGGGCTTTAGGACCACCTTTAGAGTCCAACAGATCATGGCCCTAGGTCTGAATATTTGACCCGATACACAAGCCCAAGGTCATAACCCTAGGACAGAGCTTGTGTTTGGTATCGTGCAATGCTGCCTCTTCTTCTTCACGACTGTCATCGTCGATGGTGAGGTTCACCGGAGATGTATACTTGACATCCCCCCTCAAACGGAGCGGTGACTCAAGGAGCCCGAGTTTGTCCCGTAGATAAGCAAATCGAGACGGAGGTAGAGCTTTGGTGAGAGAATCGGCTACCTGGTCTTGAGTAGGGACATAGCAAATCTGAATGGTCCCTCCAAGAACCTGATCTCGAATGAAATGCACGTCAAGCTCGATGTACTTGGTGCGGGCATGGAAGACGGGGTTAGAAGCCAAAGCACTGGCCCCCAGATTATCGCACCACAAGACAGAGGTAGGTATGAGAGGGATTCGGAGTTCAGTGAGTAACGAGCGAATCCAAATCAACTCGGCAGATAGATTGGCGAGTGCTCTGTACTCAGACTCTGTGGACGATCGAGAGACGACGTTCTGCTTCTTGGAGGACCAGGAGATCAACGTCTCTCCAAGAAAAACACAGTATGCCCCAGTGCTGCATCGATCATCAACAGAGGAGGCCCAGTCAGCATCGGAGTAACCATGTAATTGAAGATGGAAGCAGGGCTTGATATGGATCCCCAGCCAACGTGACCTAGATAAGTACCGTAGTATTCTTTTGAGAAAGTGCCAGTGAGTAGTTGTAGGGGCCTGCTGGTACTGACTGAGTCGATTAACAACATAGGCAATATCGGGTCTGGTGTGTGTTAGATACTGCAAGGCTCCTAACACACTTCGATATTGTGTAGGTGAAGGAAGTGGAGAGCCAGGAGTTGCTGATAGAGCAGTGCCAGGAGCAAGAGGAGTAGGACAAGGCTTGGAGAGAGCAGCACCCTGATTGGTAAGTAAGTTTTCGATATAATTATGCTGAGTAAGATATATACCTGAAGTATTACGATGAACCTCTATTCCTAGGAATAGAGAGAGTGATCCCATATCTTTGAAAGAAAATTTTGCATTTAGGTTGTGAGTGAACTGAGTGAGGCATGCTGCATCATTGCTTGTGACTAGGATGTCATCCACATAAACTAGGATGAGTAGAATGGTAGTTGTAGTGACCAATTAGAAGAGAGAGCAGTCAGCTCTCGAATTCTTGAATCCCCAATCAGTTAGAGTATCTCGTAGCTTAGAAAACCAGGCCCTAGGTGCTTGCTTCAGGCCATAGAGATCCTTGTTTAACTTGCACACATAGGTAGGTTGATTGATATCTTCAAAACCCTGAGGCTGTTGCATATAAACAGTCTCTTGTAGCTCCCCATTTAGAAAGGCATTGTTGATATCAAGTTTCCTGACTGACCAATTCTTTGAGACAGCAATAGTGAGTATGAGCCTGACTGTAGAGGCCTTCACAACAGGGCTGGAAGTATCATAGAAATCAATACCAGGAGTTTGGTGGAAGCCTTTGGCTACGAGCCTTGCTTTGTAACGTTGAACAGACCCATCCATAACATGCTTAACCTTGTAAACCCATTTTCAGCCAACCACAGTAGAGTAAGGTGGTAAAGGAACTAGAGACCAAGTGTTATTAGCCATTAGAGCATTGTATTCAGTATTCATAGCAGCCACCCAATTAGGATTCCCTGCAGCTTTAGAAAAACTAGATGGTGTAAACATGTCCCTGTTAGTAGTATTAAGAATTCCAATGCAGGGTAGTTTGGTTTTATGAATACCAATTTTGTGTCTTGTCTACATGATGTGAGTCTTTGTAAGCTGTGAAGAGGGGCTAGAAGGATTTGGAGTGGGTAAGGGTAAGTCAATGATGAGTGTTGGTGTGGAGCTAGTGTGAGGCTCAGTGTGTTGATAAGGATTAGTAGCAGTGTCAGAGTCAGAGAGTGGATGTGAAGAAGTGTCTGGATAAGGCTTAGATAGTGGGTTAGGTAGAGAGTGTGAGTGAGTGGTTTGATGTTCTGTCTGTGAGGTAGGCTGAGAAGTATGAGGCTCAGTGGAGAGATCAGATGTAGGACTAGTACAAGTGGACACTCTTTCAAAAACCATAGGGCTAGACATAGAAGGTAGCCAGAGACTGACAGACTGATAAGGAGACTGACTACTTTGGGGTTGTTGAAGGAACCCTAAAGTAAAAGGAAAGTCAGTCTCATTGAACACCACATTCCTGGACAAATAGACTCTCCCTGTAGGACTTAAACAATTGTACCCTTTATGGTCGTGACTGTAGCCTAGAAAGACACACTTAAGAAAGTGAAATTGAAATTTGTGAGTTTGATAGGGTCTGAGACAAGGGAAACATGCACACCCAAAAGTTTTGATGACTAGATAGTTGGGTTTTTTGTGAAATAGGGCTTCAAATGGTGAGATATTGGTAAGAGTAGGAGTGGGTAACCTGTTAATAAGATAGATACTTGTTTCAAAAGCTTCAACCCAATATTTATAGGGTAGTTTAGACTGAGCAAGCAGAGTCAGACTAGTCTCCACAAGATCCATGTGCTTACGCTCAGCTCTTCCATTTTGAGCTGATGTGTAAGGGCAGGACCTGCGTAGTAGGATTCCATGTTCTGTAGCCAAGGTAGCTAGAGGTCTAAACTTTCCCCCCCAATCACTTTGAATTGTTTTGATCTTTCACTCAAACTGATTTTCAACAAAAGCTTTAAAGGTTTTAAACACTTCAATGACTTGCCCTTTAGTTTTGATAGGATAGACCCAAGAGTATCTAGAAAAATCATCAAGGAAAAGAACATAGAACCTAAAACCTTCAGTAGATAGGACAGGGGAAGGACCCCAAACATCAGTATGAATAAGGTCTAAGACATTGTTAGCATGAGAAGTAGATATAGGGTAAGAAAGAGTGTGAGACTTGCCTAGCTGACAAGCCTTACAGAAATTGTTCTCATTACTTGAAAGAGTTGGAAGATTACAAGACTTCAGGACACTAAGTAAAACAGACTGAGATGGATGGCCAAGCTTCCTATTCCATCCATCCTTAGAGACCTTAGAAGAACACACCCTAGGAGAACATAAAGGACTCTTAGGCACACAGACTTGAGTATTGAAACTGACTGGATTGGTAGGTAGATGTTGAGAAAGAGTATCCATCTTGTATAAGCCATCTTCACATCTCCTTTTGAGCAATACTGTCCCTGTTAACCTGTCCTTCACAAGACAAAAAGTTTTGTGAAATTCAACAAAAACATCATTATAGCTGGTGAGTTGAGAGATAGACATAAGATTTTTGTTGATTTTGGGAACATGAAGTATAGATTTGAGGATGAGAGGCTGTTTATGTAGTGATAAAAGAGAGGTTTCACCTATGTGAGAGATTGGAAGTCTCTCACCACTACCAAGTAGGACATTTTTAGTACCTGTGTAGTCATGTTTCTGAGTTAGCTAGTTGGTACTACCTGTGACATGGTGGCTGGCTCCACTGTCAGCATACCATACTCCATCTGATGCTGTATCTTGTGCTGCAAGCAAAGCACTGTGATCACCCTCTGATTTAGGGTGTTCTGAAGAGGCTGACCCCATAACTGAAGGGTTATCTCTATAGTAACACACAACAGCAGAATGACCATATCTGCTACAGATTTGGCATGTTGGTTTGTTTTGAGCAAATCTTCCACCCCTGCCTCTGTAAGAGTTGCCTCGACCTCTGTAGTTGGAGTTGAACCTGCCTCTATAGTTTCTATTAAAGTTCCTGTTCTGTCCAGAGTAGCCTCTTGGATTGGCATTGTTAACTTGTTGCTTTGTGTCATTTCTTTGAGCATAATTAAAACTTGTCAAACTAACTGTGGACATTGTATTTTGCAGGTCATTCAGCTGTTCTAACCTGCTTTCGAAGGTTAGAAGACTTGTCTGCAGATCAAGCCAAGAGAGACTGTCTTTGTCAGCCAGACTGACTACTATTGGTGTGTAGTCACCATCAAGGCATGCAAGGACCTGAGTAATCAGATCATCCATGGAGGCAAGACACCCTGCTAGAATTAAATTGTCAAAAATCATTTTCATTTTGTTCAAGTAATCAGACATAGTAGTGGACCCTTTACGAGTTTTCTGAAACTCTGCCTTGAAGTAAGTGATTATGGCTCTTGTCTGAGAGCCATACAGTTTTCCTGCTGCTTCCCAAAGACCTTTAGAGGTCTCTTCTTCCATCAGCTGAGCTGCTATTTCAGGGCTCATAGTGGAATACAACCAACCAAGCAACAATTGGTCCTTTGAGATCCATTCTTCATAGTCTGGATTCTCAGAAATGTTGTCTTCATTATCAGCAGAGGGTTTAGGAGGACAGATCTTCTCACCTGAGATATAGCCACCTAACTTGTTACCTTTGATCATAGGTAACACCACTGTCCTCCAAAGGAGATAATTACTTCTATCAAGTCTGATGTTATTTGCATTGTTGATTGAATGCAGCTGAAGACTTCTTGGAGCAGCAACAGAGTTATTGGGAAGAATGGAGCCTATAGAGTCTGAGGACAGTGACGGAGACTCATCGGCGTTGGCCATTCAACAGATCAGAATAGCTCTGATACCAAGTAGAATTTAGAGAGTGAGTATTAGAGTAGAATTTGTAAAGATTTTCACTGCTTCATTCATTGTAAACATTTGGTATTTAAGTAAAGATTTTGAGATGTAACAAACTTTCATAATATTCTTTCGTTTGTTACAATTTTTTTCATTAATTGAGACTTGTTGTTTGGATACAAGGGTAGGATGAGAGTGAGTGTTTGGTAATAGGGATAGCACATGGGTCTTCTAGGTAGACTCTTGTTGGGCTTTAGGACCACCTTTAGAGTCGAACAGATTATGGTCCTCGGTCTGAATCTTTGACCCGATACACAAGCCCAAGGTCATAACCCTAGGACAGAGCTTGTGTTTGGTATCGTGCGATGCTGCCTCTTCTTCTTCAGGGCACTCATCGTCGATGGTGAGGTTCACCGGAGATGTATACTTGACAGTGAAGATGTTTTTTCAATCGACCAAGCCACTGTTATCACCCTTCCAACGATTCAGTTTGGCTTCTTGATGCACACTTTAGACCCTGGTGCCTCTTACTTACTGGTAAGATAATAACATCTTAATTACACATTTGAAAGATACAACCAATCTCATGCAGTCAATAACTTTTTTGCACTATTAGCATTTTAAGATTCCAAAACATTTCAAAAATTATATGTTTATAATTTTTTTTTAAAAATTAGCTTAATAAAGTTATACCATAAAGCTCTTTTGATGATTGTTAAACATAATACTCCAAAAATATTACATTTCACTGTTTTTTTAACGAAAATTGATGGTTAGTCCAAACTTGTTAAAAACTAGTGTTTCCATTTTATAGGTTTCCAGGCAAACATGAGTAGCTAAAAGTTAAAGGTCAATGAAAAGGAAACTTCATCGAAGAATAAGAGCTTTAAGGAGTTTTGAGAACTATAGCTTAATGTTCCTTTTATCTATGTATGGAAAACCAAAAGAAAAATAAAATACTAGCCTATTTATTTTTGTTTATCTCTAAAGAAGAAGCATTGTCATAGTCAAGAAGTTGTGTATATGTTGATTTGTGAAGGAGGTCTTATTTTGATGGTAAAATGGAGTTTGATTGGATCCGTTTGAGGAGCTGGACCTACTGGTGTGTTGGCAAGGAGGTTGGACCGGTGACCGTAGAGGGTGGATGACAATATGCAGGTTTGACGCATAAGGGTGGATAAAACTTGTTACCGTGGCCGGATAAATAGTCAGATCGAATTATTTTTTTAATTTTGCGAAGTTTGATCCTAGAGTTATTAGTCATTTCAAACTATAATGGACGACTCAAGACAATAATATATAGATATGGGATTCGAACTCGAACACTTTCTCTCAAACTCATAATGCAACAGTAATTAAACTTGAGAGTTTGTCACAAAGAAAACAAAACCGCGTTGTTGACTGAGCCATTGTGAAAATATTAGCAACCTGCAAAGCTGATGGAACATATGGAAGCGAGATAGTGTCAATCTGCAAGAAGCCATCGTAACCAAACAATCTCACATGTGGTCAAAGTCATAGGACGGTACTCAGCTTCAGTAGACGATCTAGAGACAAAATCTTGTTTATTTCTTTTCCATGAGATAATGAATATCCAAGGAAAATACAGAAATCAGTAGTAGATTTTTGGTCATGAGGATCACTATCCCAATCAGCATCGCTATAGGCACGCACTTCAAGTGAAGAGTTCGAAGGAAAGAAAATGCTTTGAAACTGAGTGTCACAAAGATATCTCAATATTCGAAGAACAGCTCCCCAATGGACGGATGTAGGAGCATTAACAAACTGACTAAGCACGTGAACAACATAAGTTATATCTGACAGAGTAACTATAAGATAGACCAAGCTCCCTACGAGAGTTCGATATAGAGTTAGGTCTGACAAAGGAACACCATCAGTTGGAGAACACCAAACATTGGTTTCAAGAAAAGTATCCACCGTCCTGTTATCAAAAATTCATGCTCGCTCGAATAAATCAGATATATATTTTGTCTGAGAGTGATTATAACCTTTTAGAGAGTGAGCCACCTCAATACCTAAAAACTAAAGCAATAGTCCCAAGTCTTGCAACGCAAAACACTGAGCAAAATAATGTTTTAGTGCCTTAATACAATCAATATCATCACCTGTAATGATCATATCATCTACATATATGGATAAAATAATTTTTCTTGCACTCGTACATCTGATAAACAGGGCGGAATCATGATTACTAGCAAGAAAACCAAGTGAAGTAATAACCGTAAAGAATTTTTCAAACCAAGCACGAGGAGCTTTTTTTTGAGATCATATAAAGCTTTCTTAAGTCAACAAACTTCAGCTGCTCGGTGAGCAATACCTGAAGGAAGAGTCATATAAACCTCTTCATGAATATTACCATCCAAAAACACATATTTGACATCTAGTTAGAAGATCTTCCACTACTGAATGAAGGCAACTGCAGTAAGAGTACGAACTGCGTCATTTTTGCCTATGGAAAATATATTATCATAATCAATACCATACTTCTATAAATACCATTTTTCTACAAGACCAGACTTATATCTTTCAATAGACCCATCCGACGTTGTTTTAATTTTAAAAAACCCATCGAGAGCCGATTATATGCTTACCAGATGAAGGTTTAACTATATCCCATGTATGAGTCGGATAAAGAGTGGTAAGCTCTTCGACTATTTTATTTTGTCAGTTAGGATCATAAACAATTTTTTTTAAACAACCGAGGTTCATATCAATCATGTATGTTTGCTATGAAAGAAGTGAAAGGAGTTGAGTAGAAAGAATACGTAAAATCTGGTAGTTTGGTAGACATAGTTGTACGAGTAGATCTTCTGAGGGGTGGAGCAGGTGGTTCACTAAAATAAGGAGTTGACTTAGGCCTTGATAAAGAAAAAGTAGTATCAGTTGTAGTCGATGTCTCATCAGCTGGCACATTAATATAAATGGGTATGTCGTTATTATTTTCAAAAAATCAATAGTTTGAAGTTTGATACTTGTTATATCATATAATTTCGCTGGAATCTAATAAAACGGGATATGCTTAAGAAATCCAACATGTCGAGAGACATAAAGTTTCTAACTAATGGGACGAAGGAGAACAATAACCTTTATGTCTAACACCGGAACCCGAGGACGAAAGATAATATATGTACATCAAAACACTCGTAAGGAAGAATAATCTTGAAGTTATCTGTATAACTTCTGAAGGGAGACATCCTTGTATTATGAGCAGTAGGAATTTGATTAATCACACATACAACAGTAAGAATTTTTTTCCCCAAAAAATAGTAGGAACTTCACCAAATAAAAGAAAAGAACAAGCAGTCTCAACAAGGTGACAGTGTTTTCTTTCTACAAAACCATTCGGCTGAAGGGTGCTAGTGCAACACCATTATTCCAAGGATTGAACATGCTCTGATACCATGTAAATAAATAAAGAGAGAAAATAGAGGCGTCTGTTTATTTAGAAGCGTAAGAATTACATAGAACATATTCTTATATTTATGAATTAAATAAAGAGCTAATGAGCTTGGGCCCTTATATCTCTAACAATCAGTAACCTACACTTTCGATCATAGTAGTATCAAAATATAGAGTATATCCAAATATACGAACGAGGCGAAAAAAAATACGATAAAGACAAAACATGAAGATCCCATACAACATGGCCCAAAATAAGTAATTACCTGAACCGAAAGGAAAACTTGTATAAAATACAAGAAAGAAAAAATAAATTAGCAATATTTTAGCAGAACAAGAAAATCTTGGTGTCATGAAATTTGTAACGGAAGCCCGAAAAGAGACGATAGGATTGGTCAGAATCCAATGATACGGAGTCTGAAAAAAATACTAGAGTTCATATCTTACCAAATATGGTAGACCACCACACAAAAAGTGGTGTGTCGAAATTGACCAATGCCAGTGGAGGAGGGGATCCAAGCACTGACGGTATGTAACCATGACGTCCAATCCGAGATCAAGTTTGCAAACTTGATCTTTCTCAAACTAACATCCTACTCTTGTTAGGAAAATGGACAATCCACCAAGAATTGGTTAAAAAATTCAAAAAAAATTCTACATAAAACCCACTATGGAGGTGTGGTATAACTCCAAACAAATAACTTGTCTACTATTGATTTCTCATATTCAAATTTTTATTTTAATACAATATTATTGATCCAAAGGATTATGACATCATCCAACCCTATAAAATACTAAATCAAATCGATTATAGCTTTTATTTTCTATGTTTACAATATTTTTTTGTAATAGTTTAAAAATATTATTTATTAAAACTATTATAACATTTTTAATATATTATTTAACTTTATTATTTCATTTGAAAAATAAAAATATATATCTAATACTCTAAAACTAATATGGTAAATAGATAATGTTTCCAACCGTTATTTACTTTCAAAAACTAATTTGATTTCACATCGCACGATGTTCAATTTTAATGTTTAATTTTACTAGGTTTTGATTAATTATGTTTTTTTAGTCGTGTTTCTACCCGGCATGTTCTTCTATCAAGTTTAAAACCTGTTTTGAAGATTAAACTTGATGACACATCTAATATTTTTTTACACATAGAAAAAATTTAATGTAATATAAATATAAACATATATCAACTAGCATTAAATCTTTTGATTGTGTACCAAAAGTAAAATTCTATAAATTCTTTGACCGAGCAAAGATAATAGTTTGTGAGATTTTGCAAGTCAACTTAACGTTTTGTTATAGCAAAATAAAATAGTTATATATATTAAGTATAAAATAATATCATGTCGGTTTTTCTTAGTGATGAGATTTTAATCAAAGAAAAGATCAACCACCGGTTTTTCTTAGTGATTTTGGTGGTTTTTTAGCTGATGAAAATTCTTACACTAGCAAAAAAAACTTGAATAAAGATTGATAGTTTGAATGTTGTATGTGTTATTGATTACAGTGTGAGAGATCATATGTTAAATACATTAAGCCATTTTCAAAATTTTCATTCATTTTCTAACCCTTTCAGTTTGCTTCAATAACAAATGGGAAATGTGTTTCTTGTAAGGGTAAGGAAAACATTATACATGTTTCCTATTCTACCAAGTCTAAGATTCTTAATGTTCTTTCCTTCCCATTTCTATCGCTCTATATTCGTAAATTAACAGCATCTCTCAACTATGGAATTATATTTACTCCATACATATTTATTTTTCAAGACCTCATCATAAAATAAAAGATTGGTGAAACATTTCCTTTACATGCACTATACTATTTTTTCGTTAATTCTAAGGTTACCAAAATATTTCATGATTTTTCTCTAATTATTAAGAATCTTTTAAGACAATATTCATCTCGCATATTTCTAAGAATAATAAATAAAGTTCTACCAAGGAAATTGTGATTGTGATATTAGCCATTTTTAAGTTTTATATGCTTATTTTTAATTCGTCTTCGTCTCGAACTACTAAACCCCTTGAAATTTTTACATTGAGATGTGTGGGGTCGTTTTCATATTTTATAGATGGATTTAAATATTTTGCAATGTTTATTTTTTATTCTTCTAAAATTTCTTGAGTGTGCTTACTGAAATAAAAGAAGTGAAATATTTGAGGTTTTTTAGTAGATTTTCATATGTTGTTTTGTATCCAATTTTCAGCTTATATATGTCTCAAGACATGAAAAAGTATATATATTTTCTAATGATAGATTACATCAGACTAGTTGTGTTAGTACATCTCAACAAAATTAGATTATCAAATATAAAAAATCATGGTTTTCTTGAGAAAACCATAACCATAATATTTTTTACGAGTGTCCCAAAACATTTTTGGCCTTTTGCTATTATTATTTCAACTTATTTATAAATCATTTACTCGACCTAGTGATGGATTTTAAATATCTTCTTGAACTATTGTAGGACAAAACTCGTGATTTGTTGAATCTCAATTTTTTTTGTACTTATTATATGCATGTCTCAACTACTCACTATGACAAACTTGATCCTTGATTCGTTAAGTATATATTCCTCGAGTCTCCTATAAAACCATTTCAACAAGGAGATGAGATGAGTTAATACAAGGGACCATACTTTCATTAGCTGAATCACAATTTTTCACTTTTATTTTCTCTCTCTAAAACCAAACTCTCTCTCTCTCTCAAGAATTAAATTCACACATATGAGGTCTGAATTCTTATGTGATACTAAGGTGATCCATATGGCTTGTACTTCCTCAAATCACATTCAATTATGTATTATATGTTATTAAAGGCTAAACCCAACACAAGAATGGTTTCAAATTTCTGAATATGTGTACTTTAGACAAAGACTTCATCAAGTTGATTGACTCTAACTTAAATTTCTTATAGATGATTGCCATATTTATGTCTTTTGGAATAAAATCAAAATACTAAAGATTGCTCTTAAAGAGTGGAACAAGAATCATTTTGGAAATATATTTGACAAAGTTCTATTTACCGAAGATGTTTTGAAATATTATGAAGCCAAATTCATGTCTACTAATAGCATTGAATACAAGAATAACTGATTCAGAGTGAAATGCAAACGAAGCTAAAAGAGGGATAAAAACCCTAATTTTATTAATAAAAACCAACTCCCCAAACAATGTAAAGAAGATATGTTTATATAAGGTTTCAATTGAAACCCTAAAACTAAAATAAGAAAATTACTAAAATATTAAAAACTCGAAATAAGCTGATAAATGAGTCCAAATGCATAAAAAGCCCACATATCACACGCAAAGCTGGTGACTTGCACTCGTGGTGTCATTTCCTTCGAAACAAGGTGTTGTGGGTTAAAGTCAGACACCGGAGCTCCAAACTGTCAATTCACCGCATTCTTCGTGTGATCGCGAGTCTACATAAATTTCAGCGCTAAACTGTCTGCATCATTACTGTCGGGGTCGAGAAGATTCGTCCTCGAATCAGAACCAGTCTCCTCGTTAGAAGAGTCACCTGCATAAGGAATCAGATGCTTAACATTAAAGACATCAGATGTACGAACATGGCTAGGCAAACGCAGTCGATAAGCATTCGGGTTGATCCGCTCCACAATCTCCACCGGGCCAATCTTCCGGGCGGCCAGTTTGTTGTACTCACTAGCAGGGTACCGATTTTTGGTTAAAACTGCCCACACATAGTCACCAACTTCGAACTGAACAGGACGACAATGAGAATCCGCCTGAGATTTATACTTGGCGGTGCTCAAGACAAGCTGATCGTAAGTCGTCTGGTGGGTTTGGCGAATCTGCGATACAAGCTCCTCAGCAGTTGTGTGAACACGAATTTTACTGGGCAGGACGAGCAAGTCGACAGGACCCCAGGGCACAACATCATACATCACCTGGAAAGGACAAAGACCCGTCGAGCGGTGAAGGGCATGATTGTGGGCAATCTCTGTCTGCGGTAGGCGCTGATCTCACGCCTTCGGGTGATCTCCCACCAGGCTGGTGTCACGGTCAGAAACAAGAAACACATCTGTAAACACATCAGTCCCAACAGGGCTAGCAATAGGAAACACATCGGCAAACACATCAGTCACAACAAAGCTAGCAATGGGAAACAAATCTGCAAACACATCCGTCCCAACAGGGCTAGTAATGGGAAACACATCTGCAAACACATCAGTCCCAACATGGCTAGCAATAGGAAACACCTCTGCAAACACATCAGTCCCAACAGGGCTAGCAATAGGAAACACATCTGCAAACACATTAGTCACAACAGGGCTAGCAATGGGAAACACATCTGCAAACACATTAGTCCCAACAGGGCTAATAACAGGAAGCACATCTGCAAACACATCAGTCCCAACAGGGCTAGCAACGGGAAACACATCTGCAAACACATCAGTCCCAACATGGCTAGCAATAGGAAACACCTCTGCAAACACATCAGTCCTAACTGGGCTACAAATAGGAAATACATCTGCAAACACATTAGTCACAACAGGGCTAGCAACCGGAAACACATCTGCAAACACATCAACTGTCACAACCTTCGCCGTAACCTCCGCCATATCATCATCATATGTATCAAACTTTGGGAGACCATCAGGAACAATGACGGCCGGTTCAAATACCTTGTGAGAGAAAAGACCCCTAGCAACCGCAGCATTCAGACATTCTACCTGACGATGTCCTAATTCTCCACAATCAAAACAACGTAACTTACCAGCAGAACGGTTGGTCGCACCAATGGGAACAATGGGAACAGTTGGACGTGGAACTGGTTTGGACGCCGAAGTCCGTGAAGGAGCACCAGTCTGTACGCCAATCTGGGTCCGGCGAGCCAACTGTTTTTCTGCCTGGAGGGCACGCCGATGGGCTTCAGAAACAGAGCGCGAGTCGAACATGTTCAACACATCTTGAAGCTGAAGACGCAACTACAATAAACTACAATAAGCATATTATATAATTTTTTTATCATGCTAACCCTTTTAAGCTCAAACAATGGAAAGACATTGAAAATGTTTCTTCTACTCTAAATTGCTTCAATTATCTTATGAAATCCAGAAAAGATTCTTTATCTCATGGAATCCTCCTCAACTTGGCCAATACAAACTAAACACGGATGTGTGTTGTCTTGGATCTGGTGAATCCAGTGGAGGTGCAATTATTCGTGATAGTATTCGACACATCTTTCATTGTTATGGTAACCATTATGGCAAGATTTCTCCCCTTAGAGCTGAAGCCAAAGCCCTTCATGATGGTCTTTAGGTCTGTAAAATCAAAATTTTGTCAAAAACAGATATTGAAACTGATTCAAAAATATTAGTTTTTGATTATCTTCTGGTGAATCTCCTCCGTCTTTAGAGTCTATTCTTACAAGAATACAATCTTTAATATATCCCTCAATGATTATTCATCACATTTTCAGAGAATAAAATTAAGCGGCCGATTGGCTCGCTAGATGGACTCTGAAATGTAAGATGAAAATCGACTATATTAATTTCCAGTCTCCTTCTCACTTAGAAGCAATTGCTAGATCAAAAAGAGTTGGATTGGATTACATCAGATATGAATAAGCTTGTATGCCATTTTAATTTGTTATGTATTTTGTCAACTCATACCTGAGTTAATCTCAAGTTCAAATATCTTACCTGAGCAAAGTTTTTTGTCTGTCGATTTCTGTAGGGAATATATAAGTAAGAATACTCCGATCTCCACAATAGTGTGATATTGTCCGCTTTGGGCCCACTGGCCCGCACGGCTTTGCTTTTGGTCCACTTCCAAAAGGCCTCACACTAATGGAGATGTATTCTTAACTTATATACTGATCTTTCTTCCCATGTTTAACCAATGTGGGATGTGGGACTTTTGGTCGCACCTAACAATCCTCCTCTCGAACAAAGTACCACTCTAGCCTCCTCTCAATTGACTTCCATCCGCCTACTCGATGACACTGTGCCGCTCCTTGATCAAGCCACCTGCTTGATGAGCTATCCACGACTCCTATAAAGGTCGCACCTAACAATCGTCCTCTCGAACAAAGTACCACTCTAGCCTCCTCTCAATTGACTTCCATCCGCCTGCTCGATGACACTGTGCCGCTCCTTGATCAAGCATGCTTGATGAGCTATCCACGGCTCCTGACTTCCATCCGCCTGCTCGATGACACTGTGCCGCTCCTTGATCAAGCATGCTTGATGAGCTATCCACGGCTCCTATCTTTAGATGAATCTGCGCGTTCACCTTGAGTAACAATAGTGTGATATTGTCCGCTTTGGGTCCGCTTTGGGCCCACTGGCCCGCACGACTTTGCTTTTGGTCCACTTCCAAAAGGTCTCACACTAATGGAGATGTATTCTTAACTTATATACTGATCTTTCTTCCCATGATTAACCGATGTGGGATGTGGGACTTTTGGTCGCACCTAACAATTTCTTCATTTCTCCAGATTTAAGGCAAAGCTCATCCTAGTCTCCATCTACAAGATCCAAGTGGCAATAATAGATTTCATTTGTGGATATGTGATAATGATTCAAGTCTAGCATGATCTAATTGAAATGAGTACTTTATTTACCGTCTTATATTTGATGAGATCTAGTTAAGCCTTAAAGCGTGCTTTTACTTCCTATTTTCAAGCACGGTTTGGCTAGAATTTGAATTATGTGAAGAGGGATTTTAAGAAACTTTGGTTTCTTTTGACCTGGTCATCCTAGTTGAATTCGCTATTCTTCGAGTTAAAAATTGATGTCTTTTTTTTATGTTCCCTCCTTTCAAACGACTTTAATTTATTCCGTGAAGTTTAATTTTTCTCCAAATTATTAACGCTTCAATTATAAGATTTAATTCCTTTAGGTGGATTTTAAATCTGTTATTATTTGGATTGAATTGTTTATCATTTAATGAATATATTTACTTAAAGAATACTATTAGATTTTTTTCCTTTTTATTATTTTTTCTAAAGTTTTTAAACTAAACTCTGTATATAAGCTTGTTTTGGAAAAAATTCACATTCTTGATTATTAGAAATGAACATTTTAGTTTGATGTTGAACTTTAGTTTTTCTTTATGAGTTGCAAAAGTGAAACAATATAAAAGAACTAACGCTTCTAAAGATGAATAATATGCTCGACCTAATATATAATAAGTTGAGCCTAGTCTAGTCAACTTGAGACGTACCCTCCTATCGATTACGAGATAGCCCAAACCAAAAAGTTTTATCGTATAAGTTGTTTAATGCAGCATAAATATAGATAGTTTATGTGCCCAAACCAAAAAGCTTTATCGTATAAGTTGTTTAATGCAGCATAAATATACATAGTTTATGTTTATGTTTGCAGAGCTCATTGATTTTAGATGGTTCGACAGCTATCTCGATTTTTGTATTTATTTTAGACATTTGGAAAATGTTTTTAATTTTCAATTGTTTCTAAAAAAATCTCGTCAAATATGTATTATGATGAGTTTAACCGCATGTTAAAAAATGTGATATTTTATTTTGTTAATTGGGGTTAAATCGAATAAATATTTAAATCAATTATTTTATTTTATCTTTTTTTGCGTTTTTTATGATATTATATTAAAAAATTATTTTAGAAAAGAAAATTGAAGTAAAATTTAAAGATTAACAAAAACTATTGTAAACTTAAAACGTAGTCTTTTTATCTATAAAAGTTTAATATAAAACTTTAATAAGTACGACTGTACAATACTCTTTAAGTACCAATTAGATTAAATTAACAAGGCTGTCTTTGGGTAGTTGATCAGGTTGTTGTTACCTTTAAAAAAACCTTTAAAAATGAAGTACATTAAAACAATGTTAAAACTAGTAAAGGCATCACAACCAAATTATCTATATAAATTGCACGCCATTTTAAAGACTAAGAAATGTAAAGGTATATCAAGCCGAAATTTAAACTTGGTACTTCATTTGGGAAAATTAAATTTTAATGTAGATTTATTTTAAAAATTGAGATCGATAAAGAATTGAAATAATAAAATTTGTTCGGAATCGAATCAATTTAAGTGATAAATCGATAAAATTGTTCCGGTAAAACTAATAAATTAATAGAACCAAACGGATAAAATTGATAAATCGACAAAATCCATAAAAATTCCAACCAAAAATTAACTTTCAAATGTTAATTTTTATATTTTTTATTTAAATAAAAAATTTAAAAATCAAAATATAATTGGATTTATTTTTTGAAGTGACCGTACCGAATTGAAATCGACTGAACCGATAAAAATCAAATTAAATTCAAACCGAACCGAACCGAATCAGATCGGATCGGATCGAACCGTATCGCACCAAAAATATAATGATTTAGTCCGAATTAAATTATCTATATAAAAGCACACCATTTTAAAGATTAAGAAATGTTACTTTCATCTGGGCCGTCAACGGTTTTAACTTATATTAATCCGAAATTTAAACTTGGTACTTTCATCTGGACCGTCAACGGTTTTAAAAACCAAACGCGATTCGATATCGAATCGAAAAAAAATTAAATTTCAATATAGACTCATTTTGAAAATTGAGATCAGTAAAAAACTGAAATAATAAAATTAGTTCGGATCGAATCGATTTATCTTATAAATCGATAAAATCCTTCAGTAAAACTGGTAAATTAATATAATGATCTAGTCGGTTTAAGAAAAAGTAAAAAATTTAACGATGGATATGATCCGAACCCGGTACATCTGATAAACTTCGCGGTACAGTCCCGCTCTTTCCAAACCGGACCCGTGACACCTTATATGGCCATATCCTACTTCTGCGACCCGCTTTCCCATGACACTATTGATTTTAAAATTCTAATAAATACAAAACCAAATCCTTACCGCCTAAGTAAGAGAAATAACAAAACGTTAAACGGCGAGAGTATCGACACATAACCTAAGAAAACTCAATAGAATACCTTCACCGCTATAAATACCTCGAGCTTCTTCTCCAAAACTACTACCCTCTCTGGCTTTTGATAGTATCGAAGCTAGGTTTTCCTTTCAAGAATTATATCTTCTTTGTCAAAGTGGTTTCAAAACCTCTACTTGTGAAAAGAAGATGCGACCCCCTCCAAAAATAGGATCTAATTTATCCCCGAATAAACCTAATAAACCTAGGTGGTCTTCAAAGCCCGAACAAATCGAGATACTAGAGTCCTCTTACAATAGGGGTGTAGTTAACCCAAAAAATAGTGAAACCTCCCGAATCAGAGAACTCCTTGAAAGATTTGGTCCAGTTTCGGATGAAAACATTTCCAACTGGTTCCGAAATCGAAGGGCAAAAGATCGCTACCGACAGCGCAAGCTTGCCGAAGAGCAAAAAAGAACTTTAGTTGCAGACACACCCACATCCACAACCATGATGTTAGAGCAAGAAACTCCGCCTAAGCAAGTAAGTCTAGGTTTTGGCAGCTATGGAGGCTATGTTGTTGATGAAAATGATGATCTTAAAGGGGTAGTCAAACCAACCAACTGGTTTTCTACTACTTCTGTTGGTTTTGATTCATCTTCATCATTTCCGGTTGAGCCATCTCCTCAAGTTCTTGTCGGGTCTTCCTCAACTACTACTCCTCGTGGAGCTCTGCTCGAAACCAATCCTTATGCAGAGAATCTGGTTCCAGTCTCTGATCAGATGGGTTATAATGGAATCGATCAACCGAATATAATTAGCTTCCCATCTGATCAAACTCAATATTTCCAGCACCAACCTTATCAAGCTGATCAAATTGAAGGTTTCCAGTACCAAGATGATCAGAATTTAAGTTATCAACAGCAGCCTGGTAAATTATTAATATATGGCAGAGTTCAATTGATTATATTTTTCCATTCTTATATATATATAGATTGTTTCCGGGTTATAATTATCGATTTTTCTGAGTATATATAATAAGACTTGATACACAGGTTCATCGATATAGGCCTTGTAATCTTTTGTACAGGTTGTTTTACCAAAATTTGTCCTAGGGTTTTTGTTTTGTTTACATTAGAGTTCGTCTTAATTGAGAATTGAGGCAAGGTAATTATTTTTTAATGAAGCGGCGGAGGGATTCATAACAGTGTACATCAATGGAGGTCGGACACAAGTACGTGGACACATTAACGTGAGAGAAATATTTGGTGAAGGTGTGTTTTTAGTCCACCAGAACTCTGGTATCGTACTTGCTATAGATGAGCTTGGCTTCTTAAAGCACACTTTGGAGGCTGGTGAAAGTTACATACTGGTATGATAAACGACACTATCTCTCTTTCACTCCGAGATATCATATACATGAAGCACTTTTACATTCAAGGGATTTAGTGTGTCTGAAAGGTAAAGAAACCATGGAGGGTTGGTGTTTGATGACAACAAACAATTTAAAATCCCTAATCCCTTTGAGTTTGAAACTAGACAATTTTAGTCTTAAAATTTAGTTTGTCTTGTGATGCAGATTTGAGTACCCTTGGTTGATCAAGTGGAGATTTGAGGTAAGAAGGTGGGTTAAGTTTGTTTTTCGACCTACGTGTCTTTTTGGACTTTTTACAGCGAGAATAATATGTTTTTATTTATTTTTGTAATAATAAAATATCATATTTATATTATGATATGGACTAAGAGATGTAATATATTTTCAAGATATGTAGTATAACTAATATATCTATTGCAATTTTGTTGTTAATGAAGAACTTCTTTACAAGTTTTCTTTGTTTCAAAACCGTATTACATATGAAGTTTATATAGATATAGATCTTTTTATATTTACGCACCTAGTATGATATATAAAATAGAATTTTTTTAACATTTTCGTGCTATCCATTTGGTTTTTATAGAGAAGTTTATTCGTTTCACAAAATTTATATTATAGAAATAATAAATTTTATATGATAGAATGCTTTCATGTAAGACAATTCAACGTTAGAGATAGATTTCGTAATAAAAAGAAACTACGAAACCCTCTGAAATTGTATATTGAGATGTGTGGTATTTTTAGTTTATTTTTTATGGATAAATTTAAATATTTTATAACCTTTATCTGTTATAAGATTTAAAAAAAAAACTTATATGTATAGTATCCAACTTTCATCTATTAAAAATACATTATTTGATAATGGCACAATATATATCACATGTCATGTTTTCGAATGATATGTTGTATCATACTACTTATCTTAACAAAATGAAATTACCGAACGTAAAAATCGTGATTGCCTTGAGAATACCATAGTTATAATGCATATAACTAGTTTCTCAAAATATTGTTGGCCTTTCAGTGTTCTTATCGAAACTTATCTTATGAATCAGTTACCCAAATTTGTGCGAGAGTTTATCTTATAAACCTAATGCTATAAGTCAAGTAATGTCCATATACATAACGAGGTGTAATGATTAGTAAGCAAACACACTTATCACAATAGGTTCGTGTATAATGATAAGTAAGCAACCATAGTTAACGAACCAATCACACGGTTGATAAATTGCTAGGTTAGGCAAATGGTCATACTAAGCCATGATCTACTAGGTCAAATTAGCGAAATGGTTAATAAAACAAGATTATACGGTTGCGCAAGCGGCCATACTGAAACCTAACACACTAGTGAAATTACAATCACGGTTAATCAACCAAGCCTGAGGTTGCCAAAGTCATAAGGTTATGCAAATGTTCATATTGAGCCCTAACATACTAGTCAAATTATAATCGTGGTAAATAAACTAAGTATGACGTTACCAAAGCCACAAGATTATGAAATGTTTTGTATTAAGTTATTACAAACAAGTCAAACATATATATACCGACCCTATGAGGAGAAATGATCTCTAAATATATAACCACATTAAGTATGCTCCAAAAATAAAAATGAAATTATACAAATACAAATGATTCATATAATAAGCTTCTTTTAGGTAATAACTCCATCAAATAGGCAGGTTCTTGGAATATGCCTAACGACATCCTCGATTTAGCATAACATACATCGAAATAATACATCACTAACACACTGATACGATGGATAAAGGTGATAGTGGTTAACAATAGTCTACAAACTAGAAAATTTAAGATCAACAAACCACAACAAATTCCTATAGTAGTAAGTTCTTAAAAGGGATCAATAAAGCCCATGAAAACAGCCTCGTCCAATCAACTAACACTCGACGATGGCTTTTTTCCATACCAACCCCACCTGTCCTATCCGTATGAGGTGGAATTATATTAACAATGATATCCTCTCTTTAGACAACCAGAGGTGCATTCACCACCCCCTCGAGAGTATGACCTTCCTCATGGTAGATTTTTTTATTTTAGCTATATTTGTCCTCACTCGCATCTTTTCCTAGTTTAATGCAACGCGAGCCCAACCACTCGTGCTCAAGCACCTATTTTTTCAGCTTCCCAAGTTCATGTTATGATGTTTTCTCCAAAGGTGCATGATAACATCGTTTTAAACCCTTTCAAGCAATACCATTCGACGGGATTGTTGAAACCACACACAAGTACCTTTATCATGGCCAGGTCTCACTTGTGCAACTATAATAGGCTTGGAAACTTGAATTTTATTGGACTAATCTCTGACCATGATCGATAAAATACCATCATTAACAAACTCAATTTCATCACTAATGGCAAGGTTTTACTCTTTGATGGCAACTCGCACCAAAAGCGGGAGCATCTTCCTACTTGATGAAAATAACTTCATTTGAGGTGGTAGCACTATTTTTGGTAATAACATGGATCTTATCCAACATGGAGACAATGGACTTGAGACATGGGACCTCATTAGTACAAGTAGACTTTTCCCCTTGTAAACTAGGACCACCTTCTTTTTATGCGTTCACACATTTTTCTTCGGAGGCATTTATGCTTCCGCGGTTTTTCCTTGTCCATTTCAAAAAACTTCGCTCAGGTGCAAAGGATTAACAACAATATTATTTTTCATATTCCTCTTAAAGACAAGCTATTCGATGGATCTTCAAGATCGTCATCCTGACAATAAAATTTAACTCCGTAAAAAGAGAATGGAAATCGAGAGACCGCATCGAATAGGAAATGACATATAGTATTTTCAAAGGATTTGTCTTAGTTCTCTCCTAAACATTTCCCTATAGGTGTTGACATGTATCAGATCTACCAAAAATTAAAACACACAAGAAAAACATAAACAAAATACTATCAAATTAATAAGCGAAAATACCACTCAACGAGCCTTATTTTACGTGGGTTCATCCACTTCCATTTGACTTGGCTATATTCTATTACAATTTGGTACTCTTATTTCCCACTTACGGAAATAAACGTGTTCTCCAATGATATTTAGAAGTAGGTAAATTGAAAATCTTATTCCCACCTCAAATAGATATGTAATAAAATGGTGAGTTTGGAATTTCAATACGTTAATATTGGTAAAGTATATGTCGAGTGCACATAAATTTTGAACATCCGCCAGTTGAACATTATGCTAGACAAAAGTATTAGTCTAAAAACATTCTCTCCAACCTCTACATGAGAAAGGCTTTTATTGCCTAATTTCGGGGCTCCGCTCATTATGGTAACCATCTTTGGCTAAAGAGAATTTTGGGGAAAAGTAGCGTCCCTACTACAATTCAATTATAGAATTACATACTTCCAATTTCTATTCATAAATTTGAGCTGTCTTCTCTAATATTATTACAACTAGTTACATACTAAATTAGATAACCGATCATATTTAGACAAACTCACACGGAAGGATCAATAGAGTACCAACCTGTTGAAGAGGTTGATGATGAAGAAAAAATTAAAACATTGGAGGTTGTTGAAAGGATGCAACACAGTATCAATGATATAAATCAAATGACTAAAGAACCAAATTTAAAAAAATTGTTAATCTGGTATAAATAAGGGCACGAGTGACTAAAAGGTACGAGCCCTTTGTTAAACATGGACCAACGACCTTAAATAATCAGTGAATTCACTTTTAATAAAAAAAATATACATATGAATCATATAAGTATTGATCTCAAAAAGTGGAAGGGTTTTTTACCCGTGTCCATATTGGCACGTGGATTCTGACCACACGAGCTATATGTGTTAATACAACTTTGTGTTAATAATATTTATCCCACTCTTAGATCTTTTAATCATAGTTATTAAAATGCTATGTTACCTCATCCAAATTATCTTTTGTAGTACTTTAAAGAATTATTTTACTAATTTAGTTTAAGAACTAAGGGGAGTCTTGATAAGGCTATATCTTATAGATAGTATATAATCCTCATAATGACGAGCTAAGCTTATAACAAAAACTAATAAAATGATTTGTGGCAGGTAATATGATGCGAACAGAGGACAATGTTGACACATACGAGACGAGGATAACCAACAACACTAGACGAAGGTCATAAAGAAGGTATAGGACGAGAGCCATGGACGAGAAAACTAAAGGAAGAGGTAGTCATATACAAGACGAGGGTCAAGAAGAAGGTAATACAAAGCGATTAAAGGACAACATAATTATACATACTTGAGAGGGTGATAAGCGGTACCAGACAAGGATCATGAAAAAAGGAAGAAGACGAGCATATAGAGCATTCAAATAATTATGATTGAGTGACACGCGTTCCCGTATATAAATTACTAAAATACATATCTACATATTTATTATAAAATATGACAAACATTTAAGGCAAGATAACACGTTCAAACGTGTAATTAATAAAGAATAAATATGGAGTGAGAAGATCTATTTTAAACAATATAAATAGGACCATAACTCTAAGTATAAAGTTTGATCATAATATAATACAAAAAAATCATTATACTGATAATCGTAATTCTTTCTTGATTTTCTTTCATCATCTTTACCCACTATTTGAGGAGGAAATCCTTTATTACTACTGACCCATAATACTCGTCGGTACTAAGGAATCGGTAAAAAGGTTTGACTCGTGTAAGCTTTTTTCTAAAATGATCCATTGCCCAACTGACCCCCTGAATCAATATTGGAAGCTTTTCCTTTTGATAAGTGGAGAATCAACATGTTCGGACCTTTACCACAAGCTACATGAGACTTATAACACATCATCATGGCTATAGATTACTTCTCAAAATAAATGGAGGTCAAACCGTTCACCAAGATAACGATATAAAGCATAATCAGTTTTATATTGAATTCTCTCTTTCATGGATGATGTAACTCCAGCGGAGTCAAACCTTCCATCTTATAGAGTACTCAAATATTCTAAGTATGTTAGCGAGAAGACAAGAAGAACATAACTTGATTTAATTGAGGAAATGCGGGCCAAGGCACATTTGAAGTTGATGTATTGTCAAACTTTAATTAGGAGTCGCTACAATTTGAGGATAAAACGACAAAATTTCTAGGTAAGGGATAATTAGAGAAAGGTATTTTTATATATGAAGGATAAAGGATTAGGAAAAATGGCTCCAAATTGGGAAGGACCTTACTCAGTGGTAGAAAATACAAACCAAACACATATGACCTTTAAGATAAAAAGGGGAGAGGTTTGCAGCATCCCTGGAACATTGAGAATTTAAGTTGTATTGTGATTAATTTTTAGTATGCTTATGATATTGTTGTTTTCTTATTTGTAAAACTTTTTAAAGTGACATACTTTTTCCTCTCCTGGTGGTCCAGGAAGGTTTCAATGAGGTGTTATATATATCCGGAGTTATAAATAAAATTTATTTTGATTGGTAATTTTTTTTAACTGCTGATAAATTTATTATTTTGGAAATTACACAATGACTGATCATCTTTACTAGTAAACTATAAAGATATAATTTGAGTTGCTAATGTTTATTAAAGCACTTATTGAAATGTGAATTTGTGTGGTGATATAATTCGAGGTGCTAAAGTTTATTAAAGCGCTGCTTAAAATATGAATTTGTGTGGTCATATAATTCAAGCTGTTAACATTTATTAAAGCACTGTTCGCAGTGTGAATTTATGTCGTGATATAATTTGAAGTTAATGTTGATTTAAAGCATTATTCGGAGTATTAATTTGAATGACAATATTATTTTAAGTGCTCTCATTCATTTAAAACACCTTTCTCAAATGATATTTTGAAGTGTTGATATTAATTAATATGGCAGATAAAATAATTTACTAGGGTAGATAAAATAATTCTTTAAAGTAAAGTTGAAAAAAAAAATGATATTTAGAATTTTCAAAGGCATTATATAATCAAATTAATACGAGGACAAATATGTGCTTAATGAAGGGAGCACAAACATGAATTACGACGATGAGAATCGTTAACAAAAACAAAAGAAAAAAAAAGTTTAACATAATCAAGTTACAAATACAAAGGATTCTATTTGCCTTGGGAATCGTTAGGAGCACTATCTGAGCGGACTTCTTAAGAGCTTCCTTCATCATACGAAGGGCTTGATTGATTATTTTCCTCATATTTATATTCGTTGGAATCATTTGTGATAGATTTAAAAGCAATTTGGGGTGTTGGTTTTCTGGTACCAAATCCCAAAACACTACCATGTTCACCTTCGAAAACCTCTAATGAAAATCAGGAACCATTGAGATTTTTACCTCTTCTTCACTTATCTTCATAGAAGCAAGATAGTCGAGTGCACCAACATATACAACCACTTTGATAGCAATAATTTTTATCTTCTCGAACTCGATTTGTTACGATGCTAAGTCTAGGATGACTTTATCTTTTCCTTTCACTATCTTTGTACAACTTCTTTAGTACCGAGCGACTCAACCATATGTTTTAACTTCAGATCCTCCAACTCATTATGATGCTTTAACTTAAGTTCCTCAATTTAATTTTTATCAATCGAGGCCATACGTCATTTTATCTGAATGGTTTTTTGTGGAATTATGACCTATCAATTTGAAAGGCTTGTAATTACTTGAATAGGTTTCGATTACAAATATCTGCTTATTTTTTTATGAAAAGATTATTGTTTCCATCAGGTTACATCTTTTGCAAGGCTCTCCAGTTGGTAGCATCTTCAAGGCCTGAGGAAGGTAGAAGTAGATTTAACAGTTCCTCGGAGTGTTCACCTATACAATGTGGAGGGAATGAGTCATATAAAGAATAGGTAGCTGAAGGAGAAACTGGAGGCGGATATGAACTTTGATTTTGAGGAATTTCAAGTTAATTGACAACCACTTCTAATGCACTATCCACAATAACTTCTGCAATCTGATTGCCAATTTCCATGATGTAGTTTTCTACCTCCTCGGCAGCTGGGGTCAGATTTGGAGTTGACACATCAATCATATTTTCTTTTTCTATCATCTTGTTGGGGAATTTTTTGAGGAGATCTTCTTTTTATTAGAAACAAAAACCTTCTTTCTTTTCTTAGAAGATTCAGCTTCGCTCTCTTTGGTATTAGATGGTTAGCTTCAGAAGCTTTTCTTTTCAATTTTGGTTTAAAGCTGTCTTTTTTGGGTCTTTTGAGGAACCTCTTCGAGATTTATTCTTTTAATTCTTCTTCATTAGGTGGATTTACGCTCTATTTCGAGAAATTTGTGTAATGTGTGCATCAAGAGCAGCCAACCTTTTTACAATATCCTCTGCACTATGAGGTTCCATCAATTTGTCAGCAAGAACGACGGAGTCTGAGGAGATTTCCCATAGGTGGATTTGGATGAAGTTCAGAGGCACGAATGCCTAGTGAAATTTGTTGAACCATTTTTCTTCTTCCAATTTAGTTCGTTTTCTAAATTTCTCTTTGGCAGCAGTTTTGTGGATCTTGTGGTGCCTCAAAAAATTCTATGAGAATAACAAGAGATCAAAATATTTGACAAAACAATTTTTTTATTACTTAATAGTGAAATTTCATTTGAGATTTAAACTCGAGATATTCTTGGTATAAATTACCTTCCCATTGTCTCAAGCACTACAAACAAATAATAATTTATGTTTCCACATCTATCATCCTCCAGGAGATCGTCAATAAGCTTCGAGGAATTTCCGAGGGTAAGGTAGTAGAAAGACATAACGAGATTCTATTAGAGACTAGTTTGTGTGATGAACTACTCTATTGGTAGAGGTACCTGAGCAAGTTTGGATGCCATTATACTCGATAGCAGACTAAACCATAAATTTGGAATTGCTTGCGTTAGACAAAGATCAATTATCTCAAAATAATCTACCACGACTATATCCAACATAAACCGAAGGTCCTAGTTTAAAATCTCAAAATAGACAATAAATTCTTTTTCTCTCAAGAAAAAAGTGGAGTATCTCCCACTATATATAACCGAAGAGTGGAATTATCTGGGATATTCAACTGCTCATTGAGGATCTCTGCCTTAGATTTGTTTAAATACTCACATTGCATATTATTCAGTGCAATAAGGTATTTAGGGATGACTTCTTTAAGATTAAAACTTAAACGTGCAGTGATGTCTTGGGGAAAGAAGATGGTTTCCTTAAAATTTTCTTTTTCTTTTTCTTCTTCTTATTCGAAGATGGTTTCTTTGATGTTTTACCCTCAGATTCAGAGGAAAGAGTGCTTCATTCATTTCAAATATCTGAGTTCGTCTATGTCCTAGTCGCTAATTCAACAATCTCCTCAGAGACTTCATCTTGAAGTTGTGGGGGGACAAAAGTGGACGGCATGTTGAGATGAGGTAGTGATATTTTGTGAAGTGTTGAGATCATCGGACTTCCCCATAGATACGAATCTAATTTCTCGAGGGAGTTGGCTCTTTTGAGAAGATGCTCCTAAATTTATTTGAGGGGTTTATTTTTTATTGATTCAAAGAGATTGGGTCTTGTAGGAAGATGCTTATGTGTTTGTTTTTTTTGAGGTTTTTATTTTGCGATTCGAGGAGGTTATTGGGAACATGGTGTAAGGATTTGTTTTTTTCCAAAAGAGCGACTCTGGTTAGGGTTGAAGGCCCTGTACGAAGTGGTATTGGTGGATAGATTTAGAGAGTTTTCGATGACACATACTCTAGGTATTCGACAGGTCTATAAGAAATGTTGAAGTAATCGTAAATACTGAAGATGGGTTATGTTATTTACATTTGGATTTTTTCATAAACCGATCCGCTAGCAGTTCTTCAAACCAAACATGAACAAGGTAAATAGAAATCAGAGAAATTTGAATGTGACTGATGAAGGATGAACACGACAATGATAGCGAAGGAGTAAAATTTCTCAGGCTGCTTTCTCCCTGTATCTCTAGAATTTATAAATTATAGGCAAAATGAGTATTGAGGTTGCATTTATAGAAGTAATGGTGATGATGGGATTAGGCTTTTTAAAAAAGGGAGTTAAAGGGTCGACATTCGTCCATAAGGTGAAATAGTAATAGAAAGATACATTTTACAAATTAGGTCGATACGTGTAGATTATCAGAAACAGATAGCATGCACATTAGAAGCTTCTGTAATGTTCTATTATATTCAAGGATGATAACCAGTGAGCCTCTTTAGAACTCCGATGAATAACGAGTTGAGTTATTTTCACCAACGAAGATTGGTGGATATTTTGAAAGGATACACAATTTTCCGAGGCAAAGAAAGATAAGGATTATATTCGAATTACATGAGAAACTTACAAAACTAGGACAAATGAAGGTTTTTAGAGCAATCAATTTATTTATAATAAGAGTTAGTCCTTCCTCAGAAGTCTTCGCAAGGACTAGAGGGCTACCGATAAGGATATAAATAGTTGAGGAGTGAAATCAATTACGAAAATGTTTTAATTTGTTTGTTTTGTAGTTAAACAATATCTTTAATACATAATGTAAATGTTAGGGCATGAGAGTGAAATTCGTCATAAACTGAATCTACTACTTATTACTTTTCCTATAAATAGAGGAAGGATTTTGGAAAAAATAGGGATTGACAATTTTTACTTACAACAACTGTTAATTTTGTTCTCTTTCTAAAAAACTTAATTTACGTTCTCTCTTTAAAATTAATCTAGACATTTTATTCATGCTCGAATAATTTATACTTAACAGAGATGACTTCCTAATAACAAATAAAAATGACTTAACGAACAACCTCTAAGTTTTCATATTATTCTTAAAACCATCAAGAAGTCTTAGAACGCACTCGAGGAGAAGTATGGAGCTAAGGACAATACCAATAAATTATATATATATAGTATTTTGATTATGTGGGGACACATATTCCACTTATTTATAGATATGAGTGAACCTGATCTCCACACTAGTATTATCTTGTCCGCTCTGGGTCTGAATGTCCGCATGGATTGGTTTCTAGTCCACTTCTTAAAGTTATGTATTCGCAGAGATTATATACACACTTATAAACTATAGGTCATTCACATGCTTAACTTATATGGGACTTTAATTGCACCTAACAAATCCTCTTCTCGAACAAAGTATGCATTTAGATTCCTCTTAATTGACTTTCATTCATTCATCTAATCGAGTTGTGCCATGACTCATCACATATGTCATAGAGCTTTAGAATGGATCTATATTTTCATTTTAATAACACCATGCCTATGAATCATAGAGCTCAACGACATCTCTTTCATATTGAGTATGATAAATCTCCTATCAATTGAATTTTCTCATCTCACTCAAATATAAATTAACATTTAAAATAAAATATTTATCTTCATATAGATATCTCAGCACTTGACGAGATATTTCACTTTTGAAATTTTGGAATATCTTTAAAAAACCATACACCCATGTTTACTAAGTGGTTCTCAATACGTAAAAAAAACTATATAACTATACCTCTTTAAATACATAAGGCTACAACCAAACATGACAAAAATAACTAAAGACGATACAAAGATTGTTTTTAAATTTTTATTTGGAAAAAAAATATTTTGATGATTTTTATTATTTAATATATATATATATATATCATTTTAATAAGTAATAAAAATACTTTTTTATCCATGTTTTATTGAAACAAAACATGTTTTTTTATCTCTCTCATATATATATATATATATAATAACTTAATATTGCATAATAAATTCTATAGAAATCACAATAATTAAAATTAAACTATAACATAAAAAACTTTAAAATCTAGGCAAACTAAAAATGAATTTAACTTATTATTATTATATATATATATATATTCCAACTATATCTCCTTTTCTTATGTTAGAAGTTAGTGAGCATTATCACACTTCATAATTTGTTTCCAAATGTCTAAACCTAAATTGAATATTTTTAACTATATCCCCAAAGTAACCAATGAAGATGAAAATAACTTACTTACGAGAGAGCCTTCTAAGGAAGAGATCTTCAACATTATATCCAATCTGAACTCTTCTAAAGCTGCTGGAATAGATGGCTTCAATGCTCATTTATTTAAAACTTGTTGGGGCATCATCAAAACCGATCTCACTCGTGCCATGATGGATTTCATGAATGGTCATAATATCCCTAAAGGTATTATGGCCACAAGTTTTTGCTTGATTTCGAAATTAATCAACCCTACACATTAGAAAGATTATTATCTCATTAGTTTGTGTACTTTGTTAATAACAGGTTATCTAAAATACTTCCTAAAATTATCTCTGAGTCTCAGGGTGGTTTTGTGAACAATAAGTGTATCCATGAAAATACCTTAATAGATAAGGAGCTGGTTTATGATATTAATAGAAAAGCCAAAACAACAAATATTTTAATTCAAATAGACATGTCAAGGCTTTTGACAAAATGTCTCATCCTTTGATTATAAAATTATTCTTTTGGCTTTTCTAATCAGTTTATTAACCTCATTAATAATCTTCTAAAGGATGTCTATACTTCATTGGGCTTCATAGAATAGATTGTGCAAGTTTTTCTCTGAGGAGGGTCTGAATATAAGAAAATTGGTAATGTGCAAGATGCTTTTTCTTGCAAACTATGAGTTACTTTTAGGGACAACAAAACCTTATGGGTTAAGGTTATGAACGACATCTACCGTGACAACACTCACCCGCCCAAAGCTGATTTCAGCAAAATGGGTTCTCTTACTTAGAACAGATTATCTAAAAGTAAAGACAAGGCTGATCATAACATAAACTAGAGTCTGGGCAAAGGGGAGATGGACTTTTGGCTTGATAATTGTCATGATAGTCTTCTTATAATAACTCTTGATTAATCTCAAGACAACTTTTGGTTCAACACTGAAACGGTGAACTCTTATTGGGAAGACAATAACTGGAATCTGGATTGCATCAGTGGCTTACTTACTTTAGACATCATTAATAAAGTCAAAGATACTAAAATCAAGAGTAGCAAAGAAGATACAATTCTCTTGAAACTTTCTCAAGATATTAGATTTAACATCAAGGACATCTAAGATTACTTAATGACTCATTTCAACCATTCTTGTCTGATGAACAAGATTTCAATTTCGATTACTCCAAGGAAGTATTTTTTATTATTATTGAAAATTCTTAAAGATTATACTCCTATAAACTCTATTCTTCAAAAAAACAATTAATAACTTTTTCTAAATGCCAATTCTGTTATTTTAATGAAATTCATAACCATCTTTTTGTGTTTTATTCTTTTGCCTTCCCTATATGGTCATACTATGCTGATTTATTTAATGTAAAGGTTTGCAGATATTTGACAAAAAATTATATCATCAGGAATTGGTTTAGCTCATCTAAGACGAAGATTTATATAAGATATACTATTACTTTATTAATCATTTTGGTTATATGGCATAACAGAAACAAATCTAAATTTAAAGGGCTTCATTGTTCTATCTTAGCTGTTATTGCATACATTAATTATAATTTGGTAAGCTTCTACTCAAATCTCTTAGCTCCTAAACATTGGGACAATGATAACAAGGTAGCAGAGAAGTTGGGTTGCTACAATTCTATCTCGTATGATACCAAAAAACGTTACTTATAGTGGAAGGCTGCGAATCAGGGTAGGATCAAGATGACTTCTGATGGCTCTTCTGCTAGAAATGGCGATGCTAGCGGGGGAGTTGTCTTCAGGAATGAAGAAGGAGATATCGTCAAAGTCTTTGGAAACGTTTATGGTAAGCTTAGTCCTCTGGATGCAGAAATAAGAGCCTCTTTGGACGGGCTTATTATCTGCAAGAAAGAGGGTTGGTCAAATGTAGACCTGAATATAGATTCTTATGTTTTATTTAAATTACTAGTTAAAAGTACTTACCTTTACTTTATTAGTCCAATCTTGAAGTGTTATAGGGACCTCATCAATCCTTTACTACTTCTTCTAAACATTTTTAGAGTCCAAAACCAAGTCGCATATTAGCTTGCGAAGTGGACTATGTAATGCAAAATAAATATTGATTTTTCTCATAATCAGGCCCCCGATAATCTTCATGTTATTGCCTTGTTGAAAGCACAAGTATGGGCTACATATCAAATTGTTGATTGTTATTTCTCATTTGGCGTGGATAACAATATTGCTGAAATTAATCAATAAAAATGTTATCTCTAACTTAATAGTAGGAATATCATGACTAATCTTAAGTGCCTCTATAGAAATCATTATTGCATTAATGGAATCTTGTTCTCAAAGATGATGGTTAACTATGTGTTATATTTTGGAGCCTGTGAGTGGATTTTGGCTTCATATCCTTGGTCATTTTGCATCAATCATACATATATAATACTGGTTGAGCTTCTAGTTTAATTAGTTTCAAATATATCATTATATTTACCTGTTACTGCTTTTATGTGGATGGCTTTAGTGAATGATAAGTTCTTCTTTTTAGGGATCTTCTCTCAGTATTTTGGGAGCACTCTCCTATTTCCAAACCTAAATTACTGAGCTCATCTTCTATTGACTAAATCGATACAGTTTATTTTTCATGATAAGGTACTGTAGGGGTCATCACCTCACTAGAGAATGTTATGTCCACATGGTTGAAAATCAATCAACTGCTTGCTAATGGCTTTATATCCTTCTATTATCTCGAATTTATTAACCTATATAGAATTCAAGTGATTAGCCAAATTAGTAAACTGTATAATCTTAATAGGTATATCATGACTAATCTCATAATTGCAGGTTCCAAGAATTTAATACCATGAGTACTTTGAGGCCGCAGGCTAGTTAGTTGTCGATTATTAAAATTCTTTGAAAGAAGAACCTCTGATTTCTATTATGGATTCTCTTGAAAGGATATATCGAAGAGCCCTAACATTATACATGAGTACGATGCTAGAGGTATTTAGAGAGCGCTCATTTTCCATACCTACTCTATTCTCTAGAGAATCAAAGAATTGGTTGAGCGAGATAAGATTCTCTAGGGATGAGACTTCTCTTCTACGCGGGAGTTCATTCTTTCGATCGAGTGGATAAGTAGAGCCTGAAAAGAAATAGTGGAGCTGATTGTAATGAGTTATGGTTACTTAGCTCTTTTAGCACTTCTCGGATGGATCGTACTCTATCGAGTACGGTGGCTGCAATCTAACTGATCAAAATCAGGTTCAAATGTGTTAGAGTTTCAAAAGATTAGAAAGCTTATATAATTCGGATCCGGTAGAGACCATTTCGCTAGTAAAAGCTCCTCTTTAAATTGAATTGAACTTTTGATAAATGGATTAATTATTAGCTTGTGTCCCGATGATTTTGACCAATACAAGTATTGGCTACCTTAAAAAAAGAACTTAACTGGAAATTTCATTTGGAAACCAGTACAATTATACGAAGGTAAGGTAATCTAAATATTGCCTATAATTTAGAAATGCAAAAGTATATAAAAAAATTGTTAAAACTTACTAAAACATGAATATAAAATAAAAATGATAAATTTTAACATTAAGGATCTATAATAGAATTAAAATTTATCATCTAACCATTATGGTAGAGTCGTATACTAAATTTTTTATTTTAAATAAAAATTATTGTTCAAAATATATGATTGATGCAATTTGTTTCATTCATTTAGAAAAAAAATAAAAGCAAGAATCAAATACAAACTTCTAAAATTTAATAATATATACGATACTTAACTATATATAAAAATATATAATTGTGTATTAACATTTAGATTCGTCGAAACAAGAATTATAATTATATATTTTGTATTGATGCTATTGTTTTCGGATCTTTTAAAGTTAAAAGTTTAAAAAGTTTATACAAATGAAAAATTTAATAGGTTGAATGTTAATATAAAATTTTGCATATCGCAAGTAATTATTTTTTTACAAATAATTTAGTTTATTTTGAAATGAGTAAATAAATAACAAAATATTTGTATTCTTCTATAAAGCGAAGATAAAATACACAGTAAATAAAGAGGATGTGGAATATATATAATAAAAAATCAATAAATTAAAGTACATAAATTATGTTTCCAACAGTAAATTATGTTTCCAACAGTACCATCTTAACTGTATATATGTCTGATGCTTCAGACCTAGGCTTTTATTTCCAAGAGGAAATGTTCTTACAAAACCATTACTTAAAATGAAAATGCAAAGGCAGTTCCCAACCACAATAGACAAAGGCAGTTCTTTGCAGTTCCCAACCACAATAGACAAAGGCAGTTCACAATTATCAGACCAATTTATTTTAAGAGCAATTTTCTCTCAAGATGTGTGTTTTTAATTCACGCCGCGAATCGTGATTTGGACCAGTTTATACTTACTATTTTAAGAGATAATTTATGTTGTATGTTATAAACGAAATTAATTCTTTAAATTTTGGTAAGAAAAAGTTTCAGAAAATTAATTAACCTTGTTTTATTTGTGATGTGGTAGTTAGATTTTTTTACTATTTAAACAGTTCAAGACAGATGATAGTAAATTAAAATTACGTAGTCGAAATCAACTAATTTTTTTATAAATATAATATAAATATTATTTCATCGAAACTTAAATTTGAAATATCATTGATTTGACGCAGAGACCTAAATAGAAGAAGATTTATAATGTGATGTAGTTTCGTACTAAATTAGATTTTATGTTACCGTAACCAATATTTCTAATTTAATAACTGAAGTTACCGAACAGAACCACGACATGAAATTTTTATTCTACAAAACACGATTCAATATTAATCCACAACTATAACTATGTAGAACCATAACATTTGGTCTTGGCTATGCCACTAAATGGCCATAAATATAAAATTATTTCCATAGTCAAACAGTAGAACATGTTAAATAATAGGGTTCTGCTAAATTCGGGCCCAAAATATGTTAACTAGCCCAAAAAACAAGCGTTTTTGAAGTGTTACAATTTTACCTTTATCTCGGCGGTTGAACCTTTCTCAACCGTCGGTTGAGACCTCCCACCCGGTGAAAAAACTGTTTCACCCACCGGGGTAAGCTTCCCCGCCGGTTGAAACCTTCTCAACCGGCGGGGTAAAAGACGGCTAAAATTTTAGGGCAGGTTAACATATTTTAGCCCCCAACTTAGCCAAACCCTAAATAGTATTCATAGTAGATTCATAAAGGTAGAATATTGATCTCAGACGAAAGAAAACTTTTCAAAACAGTCCAAAACTTGATCACGTACCTTATCTTTGATGTGAAGCATTAAATATAAAAAAAATATTGAGACGGTCCTCTCATCTAAGAAAAATGAATAAAATAGAGGAAGAAGTATCTGGAAGCAAGGCACCAACATAATACTGTAATGAGGTTATTTTCTCCACTAAAACGATAACCCACCTCTTACTTTTATCTCCGATATTATCAAAAGGTAGCTTTTTTTTCCAAGAAGCATATCTTCTTTGTCCGAGTCTTTCAAAACCACTACATGTGAAAAAGAAAATGGGAGACGCTTCAAGACGATCTCCTCTGCCACAAATGCAGCTAGGTCTTGGCAGTTCTATTATTGGTGAAGTTGATGGTTTCGGAGCTGAGATTAGTCTTAGCGAACTGAACGAGTTTTCTAATACTTCATTGGTTCCTGTTGAGCCATCTTCACATGCTCTTGTGGGATCTTCTTTCACTACTTCTGGTGGACCTCTTGTTAATAATAGTCCTTATCTGGAGATTCCGGTTTATGTCTCCGATCAAATGGGTTATCATGTAATTAGCGGCTCATTTGATCAAAGTCAATATCTTCAACGCTAACTTTTTCGGAATCAAGGTTTCGAGTACCAGCCCCCGGTAAATTATTAATAAATGGCATGGTTCAATTGATTTCTTTTGCCATCCTTATTGTGTATAGATTATTTCGGAATTATAATTATGTCTCAAAAATTGAAGACACTATATCTCCGTTTTTCTATGGAAATCTGTAAATAAATTAACTTATCATTTAATCAAATTGTGGAATAGTCTATTTATGGAGGTTTTTAAGCTCAAAAGAGTTGATGTTTTGGTATGTCTCTGCTATCACTTTCTTGCTATGATGTGACATTTATTCGTTTTCAAGAAATTAGTCTCACCGTCTCACAGGGTTTCGGTTGGTTTAAAGGTTAGCCTTAATTTAGTATTAAGGCTAATTCTTAATAAGAAAATAATGCTGAAACCCAAATTCAATTTCGGGAGTTTATTTAAAGAAACTAATAAATATATTTTATCATTTAATGAAGCGAGGGAGTGGTTCATCACAGTGCATATTAATGGAGTTCGAGTAGAAGTACAGAGTGGAGTAATTAATTTGACAGAAATGTTCGGTGATGATGTGGTTTTAGTCGTGGAGGCCTCTAGTATCACTTGTTGTTGTAGATCAATCCGGCTTCTTAATATACACTTTAGAAGCTGGTGATTATTACTTACTGGTATCATAAACAACACTATCTATCTTTCTCTTTGAGATATACCCAAATGATTTTTACATTCGTGTGATTTTGTGTGCTTGAAGTGAAAAACATCCTGAGAGGTCGCGTTTCATCCATTTTAGTCTTAAAATGTACTTCATCTTGTGATGCAGATTTGAATAGCCTTACTGCATTAGTGGAAGTTGAGGATAGCCGATGCTCCAATTGCAAAAGGCGAAGTTGAGGTTAGTCAATGCTCCAATGGCAAAAGGCAACTCCAGGTGGTAGTCAAATTTAGTGAGTGAACAATAGAGTAGAAAATGTAAAGTTTTTCACTAATTCATTCAATGTAACCAGATGGTATTTAAGTACAGATTTTCAGATGTAACAACCTTTTGGAATATTCTTTTTGTTTGTTACAATGCTGTTCAAAATCAGTCTTGTTGTTTGGATACAGGGGTAGGATGAGAGTGAGTGTTTGGCAATAAAAATAGCACATGGGTCCTTTTAGGAAGGGTCTTGTTGGGATTTAGGACCATCTTAGGAGTCTAATAGATCAAGGTGTTGAGTCTGAGTTTTGGACTCAACACACACAAGCCCAAGGTCATAACCCTTAGGACATAAGCCCAAGGTTATAACCCTAGGACAGAGTTAGGGTTTGAGGTCGTGCGATGCTGCTTCTCCTTCTTCAGAGCAGTCATCGTCGACAGCGAGATTCACCGGAGGCATATACTTGACATCCCCCCTCAAACGAAGCAGTGACTCAAGGAGCCCGAGTTTGTCCCGTAGATAAGCAAATCGAGACGGAGGCAAGGCTTTGGTGAGGGAATCGGCCACCTGGTCTTGAGTAGGGACATAGCGAATCTGAATGGTCCCTCCAAGAACTTGGTCTCGAATGAAATGCACGTCAAGCTCGATGTGCTTGGTGCAGGCATGGAAGACCGGGTTCGAAGCCAAAATACTGGCTCCCACATTGTCACACCACAAGACAGAAGGAGGTATGAGAGGGATTTGATGTTCAGTGAGTAACGAACGAATCCAGATTAACTCAGCAGAATGGTTGGCGAGAGTTCTGTACTCTAGACTCTGTGGATGATCGAGAGACGACGTTCTGCTTCGTGGAGGACCAGGAGATCAACGTTTCTCCAAGAAAGACACAGTATGCTCCAGTGCTGCGTCGGTCATCAACGGAGGAGGCCCAGTCAGCATCGGAGTAACCATGTAATTGAAGATGGAAGCAAGGCTTGATATGAAGCCCCAGCCAACGTGACCCAGATAAGTATCGTAATATCCTTTTGAGACAGTGCCAGTGAGTAGATGTAGGAGCCTGCTGGTATTGACTCAGTCGATTAACAGCATAGGCAATGTCTGGTCTGGTGTGTGTTAGGTATTGTAAGGCTCCTAACACACTTCGATAATGTGTAGGTGAAGGAAGTGGAGAGCCAGTGGTTGCAGACAAGGCAGTGCCAGGAGCAAGAGGAGTAGGACAAGGTTTGGAGAGAGCAGCACCCTGATTGGCAAGTAAGTTCTCGATATAGTTATGCTGTGTTAGGTAGATACCTGTATTATCACGATGAACCTCTATTCCAAGGAATAGAGAGAGTGATCCCATGTCTTTAAGAGAAATTTTTTCATTGAGGTTGTGAGTGAACTGAGTGAGACATGTTGCATCATTGCCTGTGACCAGGATGTCATCCACATACACTAGAATGAGTAGAATTGTAGTTTTGGTAACCAGGTAGAAGAGGGAGCAGTCAGCTCTTGAGTTCTTGAATCCCCAATTAGTTAGAGTATCACGTAGCTTAGAAAACCAGGCCCTGGGTGCTTTCTTCAGACCATAGAGAGCCTTGTTTAACTTGCACACATAGGTAGGGTGATTGACATCTTCAAAACCCTGAGGCTGTTGCATATAGACAGTCTCTTGTAGCTCCCCGTTTAGAAAGGCATTGTTGATGTCAAGTTGCCTGACTGACCAATTCTTTGAGACTGCAATAGTGAGGATGAGCCTGACTGTAGAGGCCTTAACAACAGGGCTGAATGTATCATAGAAATCAATACCAGGAGTCTGGTGGAAGCCTTTGGCTACAAGCCTGGCTTTATAACGTTGAACAGACCCATCCATAGCATGCTTGACCTTGTAAACCCATTTGCAGCCAACAATAGTAGAGTGAGGTGGTAAAGGAACTAGAGACCAAGTGTTGTTAGCCATTAGAGCATGAAATTCAGCCTTCATAGTAGCCACCCAATTAGGATTCCCTACAGCTTTAGAAAAACTAGATGGTGTAGACATGTCCCTGTCAGTAGTGTTAAGAGTTCCAATATAGGGTAGTTTGGTTTTATGGATACCACTTTTGTGTCTTGTCTGCATGGTGTGAGTGTTTGTAGGCTGTGGAGAAGGGTTAGAAGGAGTTGGAGTGGGAAAGGGTAGATCAATGATGAGTGATGTGTGGGGCTAGTATGAGTGTTAGTGTTTTGGTGAGTATTAGTAGCAATGTCAGGGTCAGAGAATAAGTGTGTTTGAGTGGTCTGGTGTTCTGTCTGAGAGACAGGCTGAGAAGTATGAGGCTCAGGGGAGAGATTAGATGTAGGACTAGCACAGATAGACACTCTTTCAGAGACCATAGAAGTAGACAGTGAGGGAAGCCAAAGATTGACAGACTGATAGGGAGACTGACTACCTTGGGGTTGATGAAGAAACCTTGAGGTAAAAGGGAAGTCAGTTTCATTGAAAACTACATTCCTGGACAGATAGACTCTCCCTGTAGGACTTAGACACTTGTACCCTTTGTGATTGTGACTGTAGCCTAGGAAGACACACTTAAGAGAGTGAAATTGAAATTTGTGAGTTTGATAGGGTCTGAGACACGGGAAACAGGCACACCCAAAAGTTTTGATGACTAGATAGTTGGGTTTTTTGTGAAATAGGGCTTCAAATGGAGAAATGTTGTTAAGAGTAGGAGTAGGTAACCTATTAATAAGATAGATGCTTGTTTCAAAGGCTTCAACCCAGTATTTATAGGGTAGTTTAGACTGAGCAAGCAGAGTCAGACCAGTCTCCACAAGATGCTTGTGCTTACGCTCAGCTCTTCCATTTTGAGCTGATGTGTAAGGGCAGGACCTGGGTAGAAGGATGCCATGTTCTGCAGCTAGGGTAGCTAGAGGTCTAAACTCTCCCCGCAATCACTTTGAATTGTTTTGATCTTTCTTTCAAACTGGTTTTCAACAAAAGCTTTAAAGATTTTGAATACTTCAATAACTTGCCCTTTAGTTTTGATAGGGTAGACCCAGAAATATCTAGAGAAATCATCAAGAAACAACACATAAAACCTAAAACCTTCAGTAGATAGAACGAGGATGGACCCCAAACATCAGTGTCAATAAGGTCTAGTACATTGCTAGCATGAGAGGTAGAAGTAGGATAAGACAGAGTGTGAGACTTGCCTAGCTGACAAGCCTCACAGAAAGAGTTCTCATTACTTGAAAGAGTTGGAAAATTATAAGATTTCAGGACACTAAGTAACACAGACTGAGATGGATGGCCAAGTTTTCGATGCCACCCATCCTTAGACACTTTAGAGAAGCACACACTAGGAGAACAAAGGAGACCCTTAGACACACAGACTTGAGTATTGAAACTGACTGGATTGATAGGTAGATGTTGAGAGAGAGTGTCCATCTTGTACAAGCCATCTTCACATCTCCCTTTGAGCAATACTGTCCCTGTTAACCTGTCCTTCACAAGGCAAAAAGTTTTGTGAAATTCAACAAAAACATCATTACAGTTGGTGAGTTGAGAGATAGACAAGAGATTTTTGTTTATTTTGGGAACATGGAGTATAGATTTGAGAAAGAGAGGCTGTTTATGTAGAGATAGAAGAGAGGTTTCACCTATGTGAGAGATTGGAAGTCTCTCACCACTACCAACTAGGACATGTTTAGTACATATGTAGTCTTGTTTCTGAGTTAGCTGATTGGTACTACCTGTGACATGATGGCTGGCTCCATTGTCAGCATACCAAACTCCATCTGATGGTGTATCTTGTGCTGCAAGTAAGGCACTGTGATCACCCTCTGACTTAGGATGTTCTGAAGAGGTTGACCCCATAACTGAAGGGTCATCTCTATAGTAGCACACAACAGCAGAATGACCAAATCTGCAACAGATCTGGCATGTTGGTTTGTTTTTAGCAAATCTTCCACCCCTGCCTTTGTAAGAGTTGCCTCGACCTCTATAGTTGGAGTTGAAACTGCCTCTGTAATTTCTATTGAAATTCCTATTCTGTCCAGAGTAGCCTCTTTGATTGGCATTGTTAGCTTGTTGCTTTGTGTCATTTCTTTGTGCATAATTGACATTTGATAAACTGACTGTGGACATTTTATTTTGCAGGTCATTGAGCTGTTCTAGCCTGCTTTCAAAGGTCAGGAGACTTGTCTGCAGATCAAGCCAGGAGAGACTGTCTTTGTCAGCCAAACCGACCACTATTGGTGTGTAGTCACCATCAAGGCCTGCAAGGACCTGAGTGATCAGGTCATCCATGGAGGTAAGACATCCTCCCAGAATCAAATTGTCGAAAATTATTTTCATTTTGTTCAAGTAATCAGACATAGTGGTGGATCCTTTACGAGTTTTCTGAAACTCTACCTTGAAGTAAGTGATTCTGGCTCTTGTCTGAGAACCAGATAGCTTTACTGCTGCTTCCCAAAGACCTTTAGAGGTCTCTTCTTCCATCAACTGAGCTGATATGTCAAGGCTCATAGTGGAATACAGCCAACCAAGAAGCAGTTGATCCTTTGAGATCCATTCTTCATAGTCTGGATTCTCTGTAACATTTCCTTCACTATCAACAGAGTGTTTAGGAGGACAGATCTTCTCTCCTGAGATGTAGCCTCCTAGCTTGTTACCTTTGATCATAGGTAACACCACTGTCCTCCAAAGGAGGTAATTACTTCTATCAAGTCTGATGTTATTTGCATTGTTGATTGAATGCAGTTGAAGGCTTCTTGGAGCAGCAGCAGATTTATTGGGAAGGATGGAGCCCATAGAGTCTGAGGACAGTGACGGAGACTCATCGGAGTTGGCCATTCAGATCAGAATGGCTCTGATACCAAGTCAAATTTAGTGAGTGAACAATAGAGTAGAAAATGTAAAGTTTTTCACTAATTCATTCAATGTAACCAGATGGTATTTAAGTACAGATTTTCAGATGTAACAACCTTTTGGAATATTCTTTTTGTTTGTTACAATGCTGTTCAAAATCAGTCTTGTTGTTTGGATACAGGGGTAGGATGAGAGTGAGTGTTTGACAATAGGAATAGCACATGGGTCCTTTTAGGAAGGGTCTTGTTAGGCTTTAGGACCATCTTAGGAGTCCAATAGATCAAGGTGTTGAGTCTGAGTTTTGGATTCAACACACACAAGCCCAAGGTCATAACCCTTAGGACATAAGCCCAAGGTTATAACCCTAGGACAGAGTAAGGGTTTGAGGTCGTGCGATGCTGCTTCTCCTTGTTCAGAGCAGTCATCGTCGACGGCGAGATTCACCGGAGGCATATACTTGACAGTGGTGAATGGTCGGGCAGAGCTTGTGCAGCACAGGAATCAGTACAAAAGTAGTTCCATTAGAAATGGTAGATTAAGCTTGTTTAAGACATAACATTAGTGTCTTTTGAGAGTTTTTATAAGAAGAATAATATGTTTTTTGTATAAATGCTACCTTTTGAAACTTTTGTTGGATAAAGAATATGGTTTCTTTTAATACAATAATATCACAACTGTATTCTGGTACAGTTGGAGTCTTGGAGATGAGATTTATTGTTGAAATATGCATAATTAAAATATTTATTAGAACTTTATTAATTAGTACGTGCGACTAACAAACAAAAGCAAATTTGATATATTTAACTAATAAAAATGTTTTTTCGTTTCTTATAAAAATTTATTATCTATGCTACAACTAGAGATATGAAAATGTTATATCATTTCGCAAGACAATTTGTTTTTGGGTTTGAAAAGTAATTTGCAAACTATTCTTTCAATTATAAATAATATTACAGATTAAAGCTGATAAGGGCAGTTTAATACTCGTTCAAAGATATAATATTTATTTTTCACGGTATAGAGAAAATTGAGTGAGAAATTAAAAGATTTTTTTTTCTCCCTATCCTAGACAGACACAACCAATAGAGATGATGCATACAGTCAATAACTTTTTTGCAGTCTAAGCAGTTTAAGATTCCAAAACATTTTAAAAATTATAAGTTTATAATTTTTTTAAAAATTAGCTCAATAAAGCTATATCATAAAGCTCTTTTGATGATTGTTAAACATAATACTCCAAAAATATTACATTTCACTGCTTTTTTATATGAAAATTGATGGTTAGTCCAAACTTGTTAAAAACTAGTGTTTCCGTTTTATAGGTTCAGGCAAACATGAGTAGCCAAAAGTTAAAGGTCAATGAAAAGAAAACTTCATCGATCGAAGAATAAGAGCGCTTAGCAGTTTGAGAACTATAGCTTAATGTTCCTTTTATCTATGTATGGAAAATCAGAAGACAAATAAAATACTAGCCTATTTATTTTGTTTATCTTTTGTTAGGGTGGCGACCAAAGTCCCACATCCCATATCGGTTAAACATGGGAAGGATCAGCATTATATAAGTAAGAACATACCTCAACTAGTATGAGGCATTTTGGTAATGGACCAAATGCAAAGCCGTGAGGGCCTTCGGGTGCCAAAGCAGAGTGTCATGCCCAGACGGAACGTGGATGGTGGTAATATTCTCGGAGGTCGAACTAGGATCTATAGAGTAGATCATTCACTTTTCAAAGCTTTCTTGAAGAGGCTGGTTCCTTTTCGACGCCCGCATGTATACTAAAAGCTGCCACGCACGACCCAATAGGAACGATTTATGTGCCCCTCTCTAGATAAGAAGCAAAACGAGCACCATCACCTACAGCCCTTTCCTCTGCCGGGAACTTCCATGAAATGAAAATGGGCGGCATCGTTGTATGCTCTACATTAGTTGCCCTTGTTTCTATCCCGGAGTAATCCTATGACCGATCTGTCACCCAACCTACTTAAACAAAAGGCTTGGCCCTGTCCCGTTTGGAGGATGACCCTTATGGCACGGCTTAGTCAGTTATTCTCGCAGTTCAGATAAGATTCGGACTGCCACTTCTCTGTAAGCATGGTTCTAGCCTCCTCCTTGGAGCTCGTCCATTCGTTGGGTGATCCCCAGCTCTCACGTTCGAGTGTTTGCTCGTCGTTTAGGCCGGTAAGTGAGATTTCTGTTCATTGCAGTCACCTCCGGTCCTTCGGGTGCGAAAGCGGCCAATATCATACTAGTGTTGAGATCGGTTATGTTCTTACTTATATACGGAGGCAGAATATGCGGACCGGACTCCCATATTCCCAACACGTGGTATCAGAGAGTCAGGCCCAGACGGAACGCGATGGTGGTAATATTCTCGTAGGTCGAACATGATGAACCAGTGGTCATGCTCAAAGTGAATGATCTACTCTATACATCCTAGTTCGGGGCGTCCATGACTCATCAGTGGAGCTAGAGCGTCCATGACTCATCAAGCGGTGGTACTTGATTGGAGTGGATAATGGATCTAGAGCGTCCATGACTCATCAAGCGGTGATACTTGATTGGAGTGGATAGTGGAGCTAAGGAACAAGCGCAGGATGGTCGAGTGAGTAGATAGATCCGCTGTAAAAATCTCTATTGCTCAGATGGAGCAATCTCTTATTAGAGTGAGCGGATGAAAGTCAATTGAGAGGAGGGTAAGTGGTACTTTGTTTGAGAGGAGGGTAAGTGGTACTTTGTTCGAGAGGAGGATTTGTTAGGGTGGCGACCAAAGTCCCACATCTCACATCGGTTAAACATGGGAAGGATCAGCGGTATATAAGTAAGAACATACCTCAACTAGTATGAGGCCTTTTGGTAATGGAACAAATGCAAAGTCGTGAGGGCCTTCGGGTGCCAAAGCGGACAATATCATACTAGTGTTGAGATCGGTTGTGTTCTTACTTATATACGGAGGCGGAATATGCAGACCAGACCCCCATATTCCCAACATCTCTAAAGAAGAAGAAACATTGTCATCGTCAAGAAGTTGCATATCTTAGTTTGATGGTAAAATGCAGTTTGATTGGATATGTTTGAGGAGCTGGACCTACTGGTGTGTTGGCGAGGAGGTTGGATCGGTGACCGTGGAGGGTGGAGGGAAATAAGAAGGTTTGACGCATAAGGGTGGATGGCACTTGCTACCGTGGCCGGATAAATAGTCGGATCAATTTCTTTTTTTAATTTTGCGAAGTTTGATCCTAGAGTTACTAGTCCTTTCAAACTATAATGGATGACTCAAGACAATAATATATAGATATAGGATTTGATCTCTTAAGAGGCAAACACCATAGAAGGTGTTGTTTGATGAACTAGCTATAATGGTTAGTTTTTGAAATTTGATAACTTTTATCCTAAAATCTGGTCTATCTTGTAATGCATATTTGAATAGCCTTACGGTATCAAGTCTGGTTTTTGAGGCTATAGCGATGCTTGAATGGGGAAGACACATTGGTTTCTTTATTTGGATCCGACTATATGGACAATGAGCTTTTTGAAACCTTATAAGTCAGGGTTAACCCTTACATTGCCACAGGAAAATGTAAAATACGACACAAGAATCTTGTCATTGAAAAGTTAAGTTTTTCTCTATGAAAAGTAACATTTTTATGCGGACAAATAAAGAATCAAACAGCCGAAAAAGCAAGGAAGACCAATAGAGAGATTGAGATAGGATGGTGGGTTCCTAAGTTACTAGATAGTAGGGATAAAGTTCCAATAAAGAATCATGTTTCTGCTGCAACCTTGGTCCACCAAATTAATCTACTGGTAAAATAATTTTGAGACAAAAAAAGTAGTTTCTAATATTTCCAATTTTATGCTAGGAAAAAGCAATAATATTCGAACAAGTTTTGGTCGCGGAGGAAATCAGAGTTGTTAGTGGCATAAATTTATCAACCGTTAGCCAAAGTGATCATTAAAACCGGTGAACATCTGTCAAGAGGCTGTTGGAAGTAATCGAAGTTTTGAAGTTTTAAATCTCGAACACAAAGTTAATAAGAAGAAAAATAAAAATAAAAGATAAAAGATTTAAGATTTGGTGTGTTTAAAACACAAAAAAATATCATGTCCATGGCAGTGGACGCAAGTACGAGTTCGGTTCCAGAAGATTTCGACAACTTGTTATTGTCCATTGAATGTAACAAGAGAAGTTTTCGAAAATTAGTAACCTAGCAGTTTTGGTTCTAGTAGTACCAAATATAGAGTGTAAATAAACAAAGAGAGAAAAAAGAGTAGTAGGAACCAAAAAGCGGCTATGTAATATGTTTATTTACAAAGCGTAAGACTAACATAGCATATATGCTTATATTTATAGATAAAATAAAGAGCTAATGGGCTTGGGCCCTTATATCTCGAACACTTTCTCTCAAATTCATAATGCAACACTAATAAAACTTGAGAGTTTGTCACAAAGAAAACAAAACCGCGTTGTTGACTGAGTCATTGTGAAAATATTAGCAACCTGCAAAAAATGGTGGAACATATGGAAGCGAGATAGTGTCAATTTGAAGATGATGCCGAGTGAAGTGGCAATCTATTTCAATGTGCTTCGTCCTCTCATGAAATACATAATCCTTTGCTATCTGCATGGTGTTTTTGTTATCACAATGTAAGGAAGTAGGTTTAGTAACGTTAACCCCCATATCTGCAAGAAACGGTCGTAACCAAACAATCTCACATGTGGTTAAAGTCATAGGACGGTCCTCAGCTTCAGTAGACGATCTAGAGACAACATCTTGTTTATTTCTTTTCCATAAGATAATGAATATCCAAGGAAAATACAGAAATCAGTAGTAGATTTTTGGTCATGAGGATCACTATCCCAATCAGCATCGCTATAGGCACACACTTCAAGTGAAGAGGTCGAAGGAAACAAAATTATTTGGAACTGAGTATCACAAAGATATCTCAATATTCGAAGAACATCTCCCCAATGGACGGATGTAGGAGCAATAACAAACTGATTAAACACGTGAACAACATAAGTTATATCTGGCCGAGTAACTATAAGACAGGCCAAGCTCTCTACGAGAGTTCGATATAGAGTTAGGTCTCACAAAGGCACACCATCAGTTGGAGAACACCAAAAATTGGTTTCAAGAAGAGTATCCACCGTCCTGTTATCAGAAATTCGTGCTCGCTCGAATAAATCAGATATATATTTTGTCTGAGAGAGATTATAACCTTTTAGAGAGTGAGCCACCTCAATACCTAAAAAATAAAGCAATAGTCCCAAGTCTTGCATCGCAAAACACTGAGCCAAATCATGTTTTAGTACCTCAATCCAATCAATATCATCACCTGTAATGATCATATCATCTACATATATAGATAAAATAATTATTCTTGCACTCGTACATCTGATAAATAAGGCGGAATAATGATTACTAGCAAGAAAACCAAGTGAAGTAATAACCGTAGATAATTTTTCAAACCAAGCACGAGGAGCTTGTTTTTGAGATCATATAAAGCTTTCCTAAGTCAACAAAATTCACCTGCTCCGTGAGCAATACCTGAAGGAAGAGTCATGCAAACCTCTTCGTGAATATTACCATTCAAAAACGCATATTTGACATCTAGTTAGAAGATATTCCGCTAGTGAACGAAGGAAACTACAGTAAGAGTACGAACTGCCATCATTTTTGCCTATGGAAAATATATCATCATAATCAATACCATAATTCCGTGAATACCATTTTTCTACAAGACTATCCTTATATCTTTCAATAGACCCATCCGACTTTGTTTTAATTTTAAAAAACCATCGAGAGCCGATTATATGCTTACCAGATGAAGGTTTAACTATATCCCATGTATGAGTCTCGTAAAGAGTGGTAATCTCTTTGACTATTTTATTTTTTCAACTAGGATAAAAAACAAATTCTTTAAACAACCGAGGTTCATATAAATCATGCATGTTTGCTATGAAAGAAGTGAAAGGAGTTGAGTAGAAAGAATACGCAAAATCGGGTAGTTTGGTAGACATTGTTGTACGAGTAGATCTTCTTTGGGGTGGAGCAGGTGGTTCACTAAAAGAAGGAGTTGACTTAGGCCTTGATGAAGTAGAAGTAGTATCAGTTTTAGTCGATGTCTCATCAGCTAGTACATTAATATCAATGGGTATGTCGCTGTTATTTTCAAAAAGATCAATAGTTTGAAGTTTGATACTTGTTATATCATATGATTTCGCTAGCAATCTAATAAAACGGGATATGCTCAAGAAATGCAACATGTCGAGAGACATAAAGCTTTTGACTAGTGGGATCAAAACATCGATAACCTTTATGTCTAACACCAAAATCCGAGGACAAAGGACAATATATGTACATCAAACCACTCGTAAGGAAGAATAATCTGGAAGTTATCTGTATAACTTCTGAAGGGAGACATCCTTGTATTATGAGTAGTGGGAATTCGATTAAGAATTCCCACATACAACAGTAAGAATTCTCACATACAACAGTAAGAATTCACACATATAACAGTAAGAATTTTTTTTTCCCAAAAAATAGTAGGAACTTCACCAAATAAAAGCAAAGAACAAACTGTCTCAACAAGGTGACGGTGTTTTCTTTCTGCAACACCGTTCGGGTGAAGGGTGCCAGTGCAACACCATTACTCCAAGGATTGAACATGCTATGGTACCATGTAAATAAACAAAGAGAGAAAATAGAGAAGTTTCCCCCAAAAAGCGACTATGGTGTCTGTTTATTTAGAAGCGTAAGAATTACATAAAACATATTCTTTTATTTATGAATAAAATAAAGAGCTAATGAGCGTGGGCCCTTATATCTCTGACAATCAGTAACCTGCACTTTCGATCCTATTAGTAGCAAAATATAGAGTATATCCAAATATACGAACGAGGCGAAAAAAATACGATGAAGGCAAAACATGAACATCCCATACAACATGGCCACAAATAAGTAATTAAATGAACCAAAAGGAAAACTTGTATAAAACACAAGAAATAAAAAATAAATTAGCAATGTTTTAGCACAACAAGAAAATCTTTTTGTCATGAAATTTGTAACGAAGGTCCGAAAAGAGACGATGGGATTGGTCAGAATCCCATGATGGGGAGTCTGGAAAAAATACTAAAGTTCATATCCTACCAAATATGGTAGACCACCACACAAAAAGTGGTGTGTCGAAATTGACCAATACCAGTAGAGGAGGGGATCCAAGCATTGACGGTATGTAACCACGACGTCCAATCTGAGATCAAGTTTGGAAACTTGATCTTTCTCAAACTAGCATCCTACTCTTGTTAGGAAAATGGACAATCCACCAAGATTTGGTTGAAAAATTCAAGAAATTTTCCACATAAAACCCACTATGGAGCTGTGGTATAACCCCAAACAAATAACTTGTCTACTAATTTTTTTTATTTTTTACGAATCTCGCTTGTTTTATGTATGGTTTCGCTCCCGTGTTGTTTATTTGTCGTCATTAGTATCGGTTGTTTAAGTATTATCTTTGTAAAAGTTGTTTATTATGTACTCTTCATACCTAAATGTTCATTTTTTACTCACTTAGTAAAATAATACCTCATAAATTATGTACTTTAGTACATATGTATTCATGCGAATGCTTTGATGATGATATATACAACTTTACTATTACTTCATCATATTTTCTTTAAAAAAAATTGTATTATATTCTTATTTAAGATATTGATAAAATAAAAATTTAATTATTGATTTCTCATATTCAAATTTTTATTTTAATACAATATTATTGATCCAAAGGATTATGACATCCTACAATCCTATAAAATACTAAATCAAATCGATTATAGCTTTTATTTTCTATGTTTACAATATTTTTTGTAATAGTTTAAAAATATTATTTATTAAAACTATTATAACATTTTTAATATATTATTTAACTTTATTATTTGATTTGAAAAATAAAAATATATATCTAATACTCTAAAAATAATATGGTAAATAGATAATGTTTCCAACCGTTATTTACTTTCGAAAACTTTAATTTTACTAGGTTTTGAGTAGTCATGTTTTTTTAGTCGTGTTTCTACCCGGCGTGTTCTTCTATCAAGTTGAAAAGGTGTTTTTAAATATTAAACTTGATGACACATCTAATATTTTTTAGACATAGAAAAATTCTATATAATATAAATATAAATATATATCAACTAGCATTAAATCTTTTGAGTGTGTACCAAAAGTAAAACTTCATCGATTCTTTGACCCAACAAAGACAAAATTTTGTGAGATTTTACGAGCCAACTTAACGTTTTGTTATAACAAAATAAAATCGTTATATATATTAAGTATAAAATAATATCATGTCGGTATATTATCAAATGGTAATTGGATAATTAGTAATTACCGGATATTTATCGTTATTTTTTAATTAATAATTAAGGGATATTTATCTTTATTTCTTAAATAATAAGTAATGGATATTTATCGTTATTTCTTAGCCTATGAAATTTTATATCGATTTGTTGTGATATTTATGTACACTGGCGGAGCCAGGTGGGTTCCTGTGGGGTCCCAGGAACCCACCTGATTCTATTAAACATATCTTTAGCAATACTATTTCATATCTTACCTATGGCGAGTTGGCAGAAAGCGCCATTGATTTATGTCCTTTTCAAATTATGTTTAGGTAAAATAAATTTATATCATATTATTATTTTTTATTATTTTAATATAAATATATCATTTATTTTTTATTATATATAAAATACTAATATATTTAAGTAATATAAATTTATATTTGAATTTAATATAAATTTTTATTATATATTATATAGAAAATCCTAACTATAAGATACAATTTTTTAGAACAATTTCTCTTTTACTATCGATTAGACAACTCTAGCTATAAGCTTCAAACACTAAGGTATTTATTGTGTCTCTACGTTATAAATTCTCAAAATTTAAGCTTTGCTACATGTCTTATATTACTATTCACTAGTTACAAAGATTAACATTGGTTGATTTATATTTTTTTTAAGATAGAATGTCGTAGAGTTAAATTTCAAAGCAAATAGACCTCCATAAATCATAATTTTTATTTTGATTTGCTAAGTTTAAATTTTATTATTGATTTAGTTTTTATGTTTGTCACTATAGGATGCATAGATATTTCAAAACAAGTAAATTTAGAAAAGAAAATATAAATATCTTTAATTTAATCAGTGAAGTTAACCGCAGAGGGACACAAGATTAACTTGTTATTCCAGAAGCACATGTTTCGGTGGTCAATAATCCATAACCTGAAGTTGAAGCACAATCTTCGAATTGGGAACATTTGGAGGCTGATCCAGGGAAAAGAGATCGAATCTCTAGCTTTCATCCAAATATTCAAGACTCGGGAAGAAGAGCTTACCTTTTAAGGGGTCTAACACAACCTCGTAAGGAGAAATATCCTTATATCAAAGTTACTTAGAATGTATTAAACATAATAATTATGTCCATTGTTGGCTTTGCTTTTAGCTGTAGCAACGGCGAGTGTTGGGCGATTTTTCTGGGGTTTGAATTTTGTGAAGAAGGAGTTGAAAAATAGAATGAGCGATCTATGGCTTAATGATTGTTTGGTAATATTTGTGGCACGATTAGTAACATAACTACCCTTCAACATTTTCAAGCTATGAATAAGAGAAAAATACAAGTAAAGTTAACTTAAATTTATGTTATTTTAGTTTTTTAATCACATTTTAGTTACTTGTGTAACGTATATTATGACAATGAAAACTTAATATTTGAGATTTCAATATGAATCATGTTTGTTATAACTTTTGTATCTTATTTTAATTTATATGATAATAATCAAAAGATCCAGGACACCACTATGTTTCGATCCTGGTAGTATATATATAAATTAATTTTTTATGGTTATAGATATAATTTTTTATAATTTTTTATATTCATTCACCAATTGCATATACAAATATGTCATGAAAATAATTATTTTTATATAAGATATTTTTCTTTATTTGTCTTTATAAAACATTTGAACAATAATTTTTTTTTTTGGAGTATTTGGATGGATTTGATTTTTTTTCTCGTGAAATATTTGAAATGTAATATTTTATTTCGTGGAGTATTTGAGTGGTCTTTAAACTTTGCTCGTATCTTTTTATTATTAAAGCTAATATTAACGGTGCTCGAGGTTTGAATAAGGTGTTGTCTTTTTCATCAAATTTGTTGATGGTAAATATTAATTAATGTCAATTTTTTTAATGAATTCAATTACCTTCCATGATCAAATGAATTATCATAGATGTACAGTGAGGTTGGGATTCATTAATGATAGTGTCAAATATCATGCATCTATTTCACTAAAGTATAAGGTACGGAGGTCGAAAGACCAACAAGTTATGTCGTGGATGCTTAACTCGATGGAGCGTGATCATGCTATGATTTTAAGTTATTTCTATATAATGTTGTGTGGGACATGTATGTCAAACAGATTAATTATACGAGAATCTTCCAAATTTATTAGGAAATTACAAGCCTTTATCAAGATGGGAAGTCATTCATAAGTTTACTCAGAAAATTGAAGAGTTTGTGGAGTAAGTTGGAGATTTATAGAACTTGTATTCATATTGGCTAGTCCTAGTCCTCATTTGGAGGAACTAAGATGTCATATTCTAAAAAATATCGTTTATTATCCTTCAATAATTCTTGTGTTGTCATTCAACGTGAGGAAGTACGTTGAAACGTCAAGACATGTATTGTACTGTTAATCTCGTTTCTTCTTATGCTCGTGCCTATATTGTTCGTTCACACTCTAAAGAAACATATTATAAGGGAAAATTGCATTATTTTAAATTCAAACATTACCATTAAATTAGAAACTTTATGGATCGTTGTTCGATTCTTCACCCCAGAACTAAAGCTTAAATTTTGTAAAAATCAAAAGGTTGGAGGATACCAAAAGAATATCCATAACCATAAGACTTATTTTGTTACACACTCCACCGACTAACTTTATTCTTATCGTATTACGTTAATTAACTATTTCAGAACTTATTTACAACACACATGTGGTTAGAAGACAGTTCAATGATGAGATTTTAATCAAAGAAAAGATCAACCACCAGTTTTTCTTAGTGATTTTGGTGGTTTTTTAGCTGATGAAAATTCTTACACTAGCAAAAAAAACTTGAATAAATATTGATAGTTTGAATGATGTATGGGTTATTGATTACAATGTGAGAGATCATATGTTATATACATTAAGCCATTTTTGCAACTTTCATTCATTTTCTAACCCTTTTAGTTTGTTCCAATAACAAATGGGAAATGTGTGTCTTTCTTGTAAGGGTAAGGGAAACATTATACATGTTTCCTATACTACCAAGTCTAAGATTCTTAATGTTCTTTCCTTCCCATTTCTATCGCTCTATGTTCGTAAATTAACATCATCTCTCAACTATGGAATTATATATACTCCATACATATTTATTTTTCAAGACCTCACCATAAAATAAAAGATTGGTGAAACATTTCCGTTACATGTACTATATTATTTTTTCGTTAATTCTAAGGTTACCAAACAATTTCATGATTTTTATTCTCTAATTATTAAGAATATTTTAAGAAAATATTCATCTCGCATATTTCTAAGAATAATAAATAAAGTACTACTAAGGAAATCGTGATTGTGATATTTGCCATTTTTAAGTCTTATGTGCTTATTTTTAATTCGTCTTCGTCTCGAACTACTAAACCCCTTGAAATTTTACATTGAGATGTGTGGGGTTGTTTTCATATTTTATAGATGGATTTAAATATTTTGCAATCTTTATTTTTTATTCCTCTAAAATTTCTTGAGTGTGCTTACTGAAATAAAAGAAGTGAAATATTTGAGGTTTTTAATAGATTTTCATTTGTTGTTTTGTATCCAATTTTCAGATTATATATATGTCTCAAGACATAAAAAGTATATATTTTCTAATGATAGATTACATCAGACTAGTTGTGTTAGTACATCTCAACAAAATTAGATTATCAAATATAAAAAATCATGATTTGTTTGAGAAAACCATAACCATAATATTTTTTACGAGTGTCCCGAAACATTTTTTTCCTTTTGCTATTATTATTTCAACTTATTTATGAATCATTTACTCAACCTAGTGATGGATTTTAAATATCCTCTTGAAGTATTATAGGACAAAACTCATGATTTTTTGAATCTCAATATTTTTGGATGCACTTATTATATGCATGTCTCAACTACTCACTATGACAAACTCGATCCTTGAGTTGTTAAGTATATATTCCTTGAGTCTCCAATAAAACCATTTCAACAAGGAGATGAGATGAGTTAATACAAGGGACCATACTTTCATTAGCTGAATCGCACTTTTCATTTTTACTTTCTCTCTCTCTCTCTCTCTCTCTCTCTCTCTCTCTCTCTCTCTCTCTCTCTCTCTCTCTCTCTCTCTTTCATTCTCAAGAATTAAATTCACACATATCAGGTCTGAATTCTTCTATGATACTAAGGTGATCCATATCGCTTGTACTTCCTCAAATCACACTCAATTATGTATTATATATTATTAAAGACTGAACCCAACACAAGAATGGTTTCAAATTTCTGAATATGTGTACTTTAGACAAAGACTTCATCAAGTTGATTGAATCTAACTTAAATTTCTTATCTATTTATGTCTTTTTGAATAAAATCAAAATACTAAAGATTGCTCTTAAAGAGTGGAACAAGAATCATTTTGGAAATATATTTGACAAAGTTCTATTTATCGAAGATGTTGTGAAATATTATGAAGCCAAATTCATGTCTACTAATAGCATTGAATACAAGAATAACCTAGCTAAAGCTACTTCTGAACATCTTATTGATCTAACTATGGAAGAAGAATATTGGTTTCAAAAGTGCTAATCTAGCTGGATCAATGATGGTGATAGAAATAGTAAAGTCTATCATAATTTTGTCAAGAAAAAAATAAGAAAGAGCAGAAACTCCAGATGAAAGATAACAATCACTAGATCACATATGGGAATTTTATTACTTTATCAGCTAAATATTATTTTAAAAATATTCTTTCTTCTTCTTCTTATTAGAATATAGAAGAATAACACGCTTATATGAATGACAATATATTTAATCTTACTCCTAAACTTATTAGTGATGCAGATAAGAACTTACTTTTAGCTCCTCCTTATGAAGATGCAATTCATAGTATAATTCAGAATCTCAAGCCTTCGAGTGCAGTAGAAATGAATGGATTCAACATATGTTTTTTCCTATGTTTTTAGAAAATCATCAAGTAAGGTTTCCGCAAAGTAATAGCATCCTTTATTCTTGGTCAAAATATCTCAAAAGCATCATGGCAATATGCATTTTCCTCATTCCTAAATCCTGCAATCCAACAAATGGAAAGACTTTAGACCAATCAATTTGTGTACTATTATGAATAGAGTAATGCCTAAAATTCTGAATAATAGACTATCTAACCTACTTCCTAAGATAATTTCAGAAATGTAGGGAGGATATGTTAAAGATAGGTCTATTCAAGATAACATCCTTCTTGCGAAGGAGCTTATCTATGACTCAAGAAGAAAAACAAAGGCTGTTAATGCTGAGTTAATTACTTGCATTGTTTAAGTAATTTGAGAGAAGTCTGAATGTAGAGAGATAAATTGGTTTTAGAGAGAGAATATGAGATTGCAAAGATGATCTATCTCAAAACGTAAACCCCTTTATTAGATAGTTACATAAAAAGGATAATTACATATTAGTCCTAGACTTAAATACGAAGTTCTAATTTCTTCCTTTAACTTTACAATCTGTCATAAGAAGTTTTATTCTTTACATTTCAGTCCTCGAAGTTCCATTTCCTTATCAATAGTCGCCTTAGTTCTCATGTAAGTAAATGAATGAGAACTAACTAGCCTCGAATATATTCACATGTAAATAAAATCCCCTTATCCATAATCTGAAGGCTTTAAATATGCTAGTCCACCTTAATTTATGTCAAACACATCGAATTATATTAACAACAAAACCTTTCATTATATATCATGATTCAAAACGGAAGCTAAGTATAGTGGCACTCTATATGACAAGTATATCTCTTAGAAAATAATGACACCCTAGGAAGTAGGCATGCCACTATACCCATAGTGTAACAGGCATTAGATCCTTATCTACGTAACAGCTTCAAATTTTGCCCAATCAGTGTCCACCTCTTCCACTTCTCGATACTTCTTTTCTCTTCTTATAATTAACGTTGTGACCCATTTTTTGTTTTACGGAGAAAATTCCTTGAGATAGAAACTGAAAAAGTTCAAAATTCATTTTCTACCTTCAACACCTTCTTCAATCTATTGGCTACCTTCACCGGAAAATTCAAAATTTTCGTTCAATCTTCCACTAATTTATGAGAAAGCATCCAAAGACTACAAGATCTAAATACGTAATTCCTAAAAAACCCAAATCTTTAAAATCAGATAACAACATCTTCGGAGCTTATGACTACCTCTGTATTAGTGAAAGGGCAGATGAATACAGAGCAACTGGATTAATTAGCAGCGCTCATCTTGGTCTATCTACAAAGACAATATACTACGATAACTTTGATCCTTCCAAACTAATGTTTGTTCACCTTCTCCTCGTACAGAAGAAAGCCAATCATAAAATAATTAAACACCAAAGACACCTCGAATCTCACCCTCCCTTACTGAATAATCATCTCAAATTAGTCGTGAAGTGAGCAACTCATACTTAAAGAACTCCGAAGATAATCATTCCTCAACCAATCTTCCAAAAACTTGCGATCCTCAAACTCTAAGAAAAAGAACTTTCATAGCCATGGGAGATGATACTGATGTCACCTAAAATCCATCAACCACTTCTCCTCATTTGAGGTAGATTGTTGAGACAACGACATCATCTCAAAAAAAATCCCTCAAATGATCATCCTCGACTGATGGACGAGGTATCTGAAGAAGAAATTGATATGGAAGTTACTCAGTCAAATAGCGAAGCCAAAATAGAAGAACACGCTTCAAAAGAATAAGAAAATTCTACAAAAGAAAAAGCTCGTAAACCGAGAAAAAATAAAGCTCGTGTTACAATATCCGACGAGATACGTGCATCAATAAGTGAGAACTTGAGGCCTCTCAAAGTACATTACATATTGGCTCTGATAAATGTTCCCTATACATATTACGAGGAGAGACAATCAACTGATCTAAAGAAGCAATATGGAATGAGAGATAATATTACGATATGCATCGAGGACTTCATTTCTCTGACCAAACTGTCATAGGGACTGGTGCTTTCATTTTATTATCTTACCCTGGATGATGACTTGAAGATAATCGATGACTTACTAGAAGCATACAACTTTTGGAAGCAAAAATTCTTCTTCATCTCATGGGCTTGGGAGAATGGCAAAGAAATATCTAAACCCAATCCATTTAGATTGAACCTCGTCTGGAGGAGTAATCGTAAGTCCTTTAATTTTATTTTTTTGAATTATATTTTCAACTAATGTTATCCTTAAGTTAGTTAAAACACATGGCTAAAGAGGTGATTCATTATAAACATGTTGATGTTGCTGAGAAAAAGATGAGTGACATCTTTGGGAACCTCGTAAGAGATCAGTTTCATGAATTTCAAATGGCCAGATCTGAATTCCTCACATGACTCATTCATGTCATGGAGTATCTCCGAGAAGTGCATCAAAAAGAAAAATAAGATCTTGACGCTTCTCATCAGAATAAAATAGAAGAACTCAAGACTAAACATCTTGAAGAGTTAGCTGCAGAAAATAAAACATTTGATGACCTTCAAGTTTCTTTTGGAAAAAGTAAGGCAGAAAAGAAAAGACTGACACATACGTGACACCCTCAAAGCCCAATTCGATAAGGAGAAGCAACATGCTGTCACTGCTGCTGAGGATGAGTGTGTAAAAGACATGATGGAAGCAATCAAGAACGGAAATAACCAAAATTCATCACACTCCTTTGTGAAATCCATGACACTTATCCGAAAATTGATCTTTCTAGCTTTTGGAGTGAAATTCCCATCGAATGGTTTCCGAACGAGGATTTTGATCCTGTTCCAAGCTGACATCATAAAAGAGAGATTCAATGGAGGATTCCGAAGAGAGCTACGAGGACGATTAATTTTACTATCTCTTTTTTGTACCTGTCATGCAATCACTTGTAATATTTTGTTTTAATAGATGCATTTTCACTTGGTATCCAAGAAATTACACTATGCTCATCAAATTAGATTGAATAACAAAAATATTTGTTTGTCCTTTATTTTCTTCAAGTTATATTTGCATTTGATTGTTATTTATATTAGTTATTCGAATTAAAAATATAACATGGTATTTTAAATAACATTACAACGCGTAACACTTCGAATATTCTAGTGTGTTTAATGGACGTAGCACTTCAAATAATATAGTGTATTTAATAAACGTAACACTCCGAATATTATAGTGTGTTTAATGAACGTAGCACTTTGGATAATATAGTATGTTTAATGAACATAATACTTCCAATATGGTTACTTCTTCTAAAAGCGTATTCAACACTTCGAAATATTCTATTATTGGTCAACCTCAAAGATGATCAGTCTTTGATTAGCTACCAAAATAGTTTAAACAAGCACTTGTAAACAACCATTGGCCAAAAATGCATTCTATTGATAGTTTTGAATATGTACATAACGCCTCGTTAAAACCTTCCTCACCTAAAAGGGTAGGAAAGGGTGCGTTAATTAATCAAAGAAAACAATTTCAAAATACAACACAGTCACTCCCAGTACCATTTTAGTTGTTGTATATTCTATGGATGTTGAAACATCCTCCTCTGATGATCGCAAAGGCGATATGAACCTTGCTTTATCCTTTCAACAACCATATAAGGTCCTTCTAAATCCGGGGCCATCTTACCGAGGCTATTTTCCTTGGCATGGAGGAATACCTTTCTTAACACTTTGTCACCCACCTTGAACTCTCTTCTTTTCACCCTCGAATTATATCTTTTCCTCATAAGAGTTTGATAATGAATTACATTCAAGTGAGCTCGAACTTTTTTCTCTTCAATCAAATCCAAACTTGCTCTTTTGGCTTCATTATTTAAGTCTTCAGAATACTATAATAAAATCCAAGGATACTCTTCTTTGTATACAATTGTTGCAAAAAATCAGAAACCGTGTTATTTCCTCAGTTTATATGTTCGACAATAACATGATCAAACAGAAGAATAAGATTTTGAAAATCTCGAAGATACAAAATTAAATGATTTTTTTTTGCTTCAGAAACTCCAGATACTTGATTTGCTACCAACTAAAAATCTGTTTCTAATCGTACTGAAGTTGCACCACATATCTTTGCTAGCCTCAATTCCGCTAATGCAGCTTCATACTCAGCTTTATTATTCAACGCAAGAAAACCAAATTCAATAGATTGAAGCATCGTTTCTTCATTCGAAAATTCTAGAACCTCCATTGGTTTGAACAATCCACGTCGAATTGATTGGCAATACATCCTTAGTAACTTCTTCATCCGATTTACTTGAGTGAAACTCAACAAGGAACACTGCCAAAGCTTGTGCTTTAATTGTCGTCCGAGGAGAAAAAGTGATGTCAAAGTCTCCTAATTCTACTGACCACATATTCAACCTCCCTGAAATATCATGACATTGTAAAACATTCTTCAATGGAAATAAAGTTTGAATGTCAATAATATGAGCTTAAAAATAAGGACGCATTTTCCTAGAAACCACCACCAATGCCAATGCCAATTTATCGAGCTTCAAATGCCTCTTTTATGCTGCCACCAAACTCTTACTGACATAATACACCGGCCTCAGAATTCCTGAATCCTCACTTATCAATATTGCGCTCACTGAAAATCAGATACCGCAATTCATAAAAAGAGTTTCTCTCCACATCAAATTGACTGGCAAGACATTCTCACTAACTTCTTCATCTGATCTACGTGAGTGAAACTCAACAAGGAAAACAACCAAAGCTTATGCATTAATTCCCGTCCGAGGAGAAAAAGTGATGTCAAAATCTCCTAATTCTACTGACCACTTAGTCATCCTCCCTGAAATATCAGGACGTTATAAAACATTCTATAATGGAAATGAAGTCCAAACCTCAATAGTATGAGCTTGAAAATAAGGATGCATTTTCCTAGCAGTCCAACCAATGCCAATGCCAATTTCTCGAGCTTCAAATCCCTTTTTTATGCTGCCACTAAACTCTTACTGATATAGTACAACGGCCTCAAAATTCCTAAATCCTCACTTATCAATACTGCGCTTACGGAAAAATCAGATACCGCAATGTACAAAAATAATTGCTCTTCACTTGGAGGTTTAGACAATATTTCTGGTGATGATAACAAATCCTTGATACTTGAAAATGTTTCTTCACAATCCGAAGTCCACTCAAACTCTTTTGATCTTCATAAGACTTGAAAGAAAAGGAAACATTTATCAAAAAATCTAGAAATAAATTTGTTAAGTGCTGCTAACCTTATTGTCAAAATTTTTACTTCTTTGAAAGTTCGATGTGATTTCATGGATACTGCAGCTTTTAACTATTCTGGATCAGCTTGTATCCCTTTTTCACTAATAACATAACCCAGATATTTCCCTGATCGAACTCCAAAAGTACATTTTATGGATTCAAATTTAGCCTTGTTGCCTTTAAATTCACAAATTTCTCTTTTAAATCTTTCAAATGTGCATCGTCTGCTAAACGTTTCACCACTATATCATCGATCTGGGTAGTAAAAGCTTTGTTCATTAATCTCTGGTATGTGGCTCCGATATTTATTAATCCAAAAGGCATAACTCTATAATAGTGCAAGCCTCTGTCTTTCATGAAGGTGGTACAATCTTGATTCTTTGGATCCATCTGAATTTGATCATATCTTGCAAAACGATCCATAAGAGTCAATATTTTATTTCTCGAAGTGGAATCAATCAGGTTGTCTATTCGAGGAATGGGAAACGGATCTTTAGGACAAGCTGGATTCAGATATGTAAAATCAACAGACATTCTCCACTTCTTGTTCTTCTTCTTGACCACTACTTGGTTCGCTATCCATAAAGGATACTATGTCTCCCTTATATCTCTGACCTTGGATAACCGGTCCACTTCGAAAAAAATTGTTTCTGCCTTTTTTAATGAGAATGTCAGCCTTTTTTAAATATCAAGTTTCACCTTTGGATTAATGGATATGCTATGGCAAATTACTTTAATTGGAACACCTGTTATATCCTCTATTCTCCAAGCGAAAACATCTAAATTGTGAGATAAAAATTATAATAGCTGTTGACGTAGAATAAGAGTCAGTAAGGTTCCTATTCAAAGTACTCTTCCCTCACGAAAAAAATATTCCTCTATTTCTTCACTTACTATTATTGACCCTTGGGTTTCCCTCGGATCGTCAACCCTGCTATTCATTCATTATATCAACACTAATAGATCCTCGGATCCAAAGAGCAGTGGCATAACATTCTCGGGCAACCTTTTGGTCACTTCTGACGACCCATTCACGGTCTACGATGACATACTTGAAACATTGATCGACTGTTGATACAACGCAATACATCCTTGATCACCAAGACCTTCCAAATATGGCATTATAGCTTGTTGGACAGTCCACCACCATAAAAAGAACTTGAACCTTCTTCTTTAAAGGTTTCTTTCCCAGACTTACCTCCCTCTCGAATTCCTCTATTACTCATGCAGTTACTCTAGTAAATCTGATGATGGTGCGCCCTGATTGGGAAATCCAAGAAGGGTTGTGCATCATGTTATAAGTAGCTTTAAAAAGGACGTTCGCAGAACTCCGGGTATCTATCAACACGCGTCAAATATCAATACCAGCAATCTTCTCTCTAATAACCACTGCATCCTCACGTGGCCCAGCAATACCCCGCAAATCATCTTCACAGAAAAGGATAAAGGGAATGTCTCTCTTACCATACATATGGGTAGACATTTTCCCCTTTATCTGAGTAGCCAAGCTCACTATGTGTCTTTTCCTTGAGCTATTAGTGTTACCAGTCATAGAGTCGCCCCCAAAAATTGCTAAAGACTCAAAATATTTACAATGATTCAAACGTGACCTCAATTTACTGGTTCCTCAACCGCCATCAAAATTGACTTATCTGGGTCCATGTATACGTATTCCGATGCAGCATCAAAATCATCAACCGTCGAATCCAAAATCATTAAATTTCAATATTATGCATTTGGATTGGTTGGTTGTTAATTCGATGTTATAAGATGTTTCGATACATTGCTCTGTGCTTTTACATAAGTTGGTAACTTCCCATTTTCGATTAAAGTCTGGAATTATTTTTTCAAGGCGATGCATTCTGCAGCATCATAACCGATATCATTATGATACTTGGAAACCTGTTATTTTGCTCCTCCCTCAGCCTATTGATTGTAGTGGGCTTCTCAGTCAGGTCTGCATAGTACTCAGGCCTTATCCATTGATTTGACCTCGGCCTATTAAATTGGTAAGATGGAGCTTGGTTCATATACGCTCCAGTTTGAGGTGGTAGATTGTTGTTCCTTGGATGTGCTTGTTGAGTAGAATTCGAAGATTGCCCCTATTATTTGGCGTCTTCCCATAATTCTTTTGACCATTAGCTTCCACTCTTTGGGCCCTCGTTGATTCTTCCACCTTTATTTCATCCTCAACTTGAGCCAACAAAAATCCAAAGGTTAAGGATTTTCTTTTTATTGTGGGGCGTAATGAGATAAGCGAAAGGCTGTCATTTCCACCGTCTCTTCATAATTATCCAAATCTCATGGTTTTAGTTAAGATAAACCGCTTTGTATAATCTTTGAATTTTTATCTTATTGTTTGCTTGCATTGGATTATTGTATCTCAATTTTCCCTTATCTCCTTACGCCCCACAAATTATCTTCGAAAGGCATTGTAAGAGTCTCTGAAATTTCAAATGGACCCCCTTAGAATTCAGTTGTACCATTTCAAAGATATTCCCTTGAAAGTTTGAGAAAACGCCCAACACACTAACCTGTCTTCATCCTCAAAATTCATCATATAATTTTTGAATTGTTCGATGTGATCGTCCGGATCTTACATCCCATCGAATTTTTCAACTTTTGAAATATCAAAACGGTTCAGAAGCATGATAGATCGTATCTCAGTTATCAATGGAGCATTCCTCCAATCAACACCTTGAATAAATTGATATTCAGTTCCCATCACTACATACAGATTCCGATCATTCCCAACATTATACTGGTTTGATATATTTCCCTCACACCACTTTGCCTCCCTCAAACATCGAGGTAAATTTTCCCTTCTAGCTTTATATTTCTTTTTAGATTTGCGTGATTGATCATTCACTTCTTTCGAAAATCCTCGATAGCTTTTCAAATCAGACTCGGAACTTTCAACCTCTTATCACTAGATGTGACATATCTTTGTTTATCTTTCTTGTCCTTTCGAGAAGAATGACGCTCTTTAGGCGCTTTGAAACGCACTTTTTTGTTCGCTTCTGATCTGCCAATCAATGCAAGATCGATCAAATTGATTATTAACGTTATTTTGGTCATTCACTTGCCTCACCTCAGATTTTAGTCTAACTGGCTGAATCTTCTGCTCTCTTTAGTCATATTTCTTGTTCAGAGCATTTATTTTATCCAGAAGCTTATTCATTCGTAACTCTATCTCAGATTGAGTTTGATGAATCGGAGTAGATCCTTTTTGTCTATCTTTTGTCCTTTCCAAATCATTTTTAGTGTTTCAACAACCGATCTAACTAACATACCGTTTTCTGGATTCATTGTCAAGCTTAAAATCATTTTGAAAATTTGAAAGAGAAAAAATTGAATTAATAAACTAGGCACTAGTTAATGATCAGGTCTCTAATGAATTCGTCAATATGGTGAGTTGATTACTTGGATTGTCTTAGTAATTTGAGAGAAGTTTGAATGTAGAGAATTGGTTTTACAGAGATAAAATCAAATTGCTAAAGTGATCTATCTCAAAAGGCAACCCCGTTATTAGATCAGCCTTGGCCTTCATATATAGGCGCAAAACAATTACATAAAAGGGATAATTACATATTAGTCCTCGTATAAATACAAAGTTTTAATTTCTTCCTCTAACTTTATAATCTGGCATAACAAAAGTTTTATTCTTTACATTTCACTTCTAGAAGTTCCATTTTCTTATCAGGTAACATTTTCATTAAATTCGATACGACAAAAGCGTTTGATAAAATCTCTTATAGCTTCATTAATAAAGTTCTTCAATCTTTTGGTTTCACTAATAGATTTACCAACTTAATCAGTAGCTTGATAAAGTCTATTTACGTCTCCATAACTATCAATGAAAAAAAACCATTAGATTCTTTAAAACTAATATGGTTATTAGTCAAGAGGATCCATTATCCCATGGTCGATTTATAATTGTTGAAGAAACTCTAGTAAAGGGTTTTAATAAGCTTTATGAATCTCATAAAACTTTGATATATTTTTGTACAAGTAGCTTTAAACATTTCTTGTATTCCATTTGCTGATTATTTACTTATATTCTCTAATGGATTGGCTTCTTCTATGAATATTTTTGGTAAATATTTGTAGACTTACCAAGAAATATCTGGTCAGGCTATCAACAAGGATAAACGAAAATCATCACACCTTTTCGATTTAGCTCAAGACAAGATCAATTATCTAGAAATTCAAACAAGTTTTAGTACCAACTTTCTTCCTACAGCTTATCTTAGAATCACTCTCAATTCTAGTAACAAAATCAATAACTATATCTCTATACGAAATTAGAAACAAAAATGTTGAATGGGAGGGAAACAAAGTTTCTTACGGTGGTAGACTTACTTTCATAAACTTTGTTTTTTTTCTATATATATCAACTGGATTCAGAGTTGTTGGCTTCCTAAAACTATTTACAAAGATAGAAAAATGTTAAACAAATTCATATGGGGATCTACAAACAATTCCAATAATATTCAACTGTTTTCGTGGTCTACTAATTGTAAATTTTTCAAATAATGTCGTCTCAGTCTTAAAAATATTAATGATATTTAAAAAGTTTTTTATTGTAAGCTGTGGTATAAATTTAGAGAGAATAATGTCTTTGGGTCAAATTCTTTCATATCATTTATTGCAAAGACATCCATCATCTCCAGCTCAACTACACGAAGAAGGGATTTCAGATGTGGAAGAGACTATGTAACATAAAAAAGTATGTTGAAGGTAACATTAGATGGAAGTTGGGTAAAGAAAATCTAGATTTATGGCTTGATAATTGGTTTGGCAAACCTCTTTTTATCAAGTTAGACTCTGATAAAGAAAATGGCTGGTTTATTAGTGATAAAGTCAAATCTTTCTGGGAAATTAATTCCCGGAATATGAATAAACTTACTTCAATTTCATTTCTTGTAATATTTCCTTAATCTCTAAGATTTTTGTTGATAATCGGGTGGATGCCTTAATTGAATGGAAACCCTCAGAGGATGGTTACTTCAATATCAAAGAAACAATGCAGCACATAAAAGACAAACACAACAAATCATCTCCATTTGAATATGTTTTGTAACCAAACTACTCCAAGAAAGTGTTCATTTTTATTATACAGATTCCTAAATAATATGCTTCATATTTATTCAATCATGCAGTACAAACATTTAGTAGTAGTTTCTAAGTGTTATTTTTGTCACAATTTAGAAATTATTAACCACTTATTTGTATCTTCTAACTCTGCTTGGAATATATGAAGTTACATTACATATTTATTCAAGATTAAAATTAGCAAATTCATGTCAAAAATTCACTTGATCATATACTAGTTTAGGAAATCTCATACCAAGGCTCATATCAACTCTATATTACCTAGAATAATCACCTAGGTTATTTGGCAGACCATGAATAAAGTTAAAATTGAAGGCAACTAGTTCTCTTATATCTCTACAATAAACTACAATAAGCATATTATATGATTTTTTTATCATTCTAACCCTTTTAAGCTCAAACAATGGAAAAACATTGAAAATTCTTCTTCTACTCTGAATTGCTTCAATCATCTTATGAAATCCAGAAAAGATTCTTGTATCTCATGGAATCCTCCTCAACTTGGCCAGTACAAACTAAACATAGATGTGTGTTGTCTTGGATCTGGTGAATCCAGTGGAGGTGCAATTATTCGTGATAGTATACGACACATCCTTCATGGTTATGGTAACCATTATGGCAAGATTTCTCCCCTTAGAGCTGAAGCCAGAGCCCTTCATGATGGTCTTTAGGTCTGTAAAATCAAATTTTGTCAAAAACAGATATCAAAACTGATTCAAAAATATTAGTTTTTGATTATCTTCTGGTCAACCTCCTCCATATTTAGAGTCTATTCTTACGAGAATACAATCTGTAATATCTTCCTCAATGATTATTCATCACATTTTCAGAGAATAAAATCAAGCGGTCGATTGGCTCGCTATATGGACTCTGAAATGTAAGATGAAAATCGACCATATTAATTTCCAGCCTCCCTCTCACTTAGAAGCAATTGCTAGATCAAAAAGAGTTGGATTGGATTACATTAGATATGAATAAGCTTTTTATGCCATTTTAATTTGTTATACTAATCTTATACTCTTTTTAGTATCTTTATTTTTAAAACAAGTATTTTGTCAATTCATACCTGAGTTAATCTCAAGTTCAAATATCTTATCTGAGCAAAGTTTCATTTCTTAGGTGATTATTATCAGGTGGTCTTAGGGACCTGTATGTTGCATCGGCGAAGTCATTGAGCTCCTTAGTATCAGGAGTTAAAAGAACATCATATCTCTTGGTTAACTCTGAATTAATTAGTTGCTTCCTGCTTCAATCAACTGGTTCCTCGTTCTTGTCTGTCGATTTCTTCATTTCTCCAGATTTAAGGCAAAGCTCATCCTAGTCTCCATCTACAAGATCCAGGTGGCAATAATAGATTTTATTTGTGGATATGTGATAGTGATTCAAGTCTAGTCTTATCTAATTAAAATGAGTACTTTATTTACCGTCTTATATTTGATGAGATCTAGCTAAGCCTTAAACGTGCTTTTACTTCCTATTTTCAAGCACGGTTTGGCTAGAATTTGAATTTTGTAAAGAGGGATTTTAAGAAACTTTGGTTTCTTTTGACCTGCTCATCCTAGTTGAATTCGCTATTCTTGGAGTTGAAAATTAATTTCTTTTTTAGATATTCCCTCCTTTCAAACGACTTTAATTTTATTCCGTGAAGTTTAATTTTTCTCCAAATTATTAACGCTTCAATTATAAGATTTAATTCCTTCAACTGGATTTTAAATATTTTATTATTTGGATTGAATTGTTTACCATTTAATTAATAAAATTTCATTTACTTAAAGAATACTATTAGATTTTGTTTCCTTTTTATTATTTCTTCTAAAGTTTTTAAACTAAACTCTGTATATAAGCTTGTTTTGGAAAAATTTCACATTCTGGACATTTTAGTTTGATGTTAAACTTTAGTTTTTCTTTATGAGTTATGACCCTATTCAAGTTTACAAAAGCAAAAGTGAAACAATATAAAAGAACTAACTCTTCTAAAGATGAATAATATGCTCGACCTAATATATAATAGGTTGAGCCTAGTCTAGTCAACTTGAGTCGTACCCTCCTATCGATTTCGAGATAGCCCAAACCAAAACGTTTTACCGTAGAAGTTGTTTAATGCAGCATAAATATAGATAGTTTATGTGCCCAAACCAAAAAGCTTTATCGTATAAGTTGTTTGATGTAGTATAAATATAAATAGTCCAAAAAGCTTTATCGTATAAGTTGTTTAATACAGCATAAATATACATAGTTTATGTCAAGAATCAAAGAGTGCAGCGTAGACAGCTCTGGAGTCAAATATGTCAGCTCTCCTGTGATAAAAAGCCCTGGATAGTTGCTGGAGACTTTAATACCATCACTTATCCTGAAAATCAACTTTGTTGTGCTTTTTTTGATGATGGTAGTGTAGATGAGTTTAATGATTGCATCAGACACTGTAATCTTGAAGACCCTGGTTACAGTGGTTCTAGGTATACCTAGAGCAATAACAAAATTTGGAAAATGTTAGATATGGTGTTAGTCAATCAGAAATTGATATCTTCTTGGAGTGTTCAGGTTTGTCACATGGTCAGAACGTGTTCTGACCATACCCCTCCTTATCACTATCTCTAACATTCAGAACAGATTTTCATACTATAATAAAGGCAACTTTAAGTTTATAAACGCTTGGTCTAATCACCCTGATTCTTTAAGCTGTAGCAGAAATGGACTAAGCATTGCAATTGTGATTCTAATGTTATTTTCTGGTACAAGCTCAAGAGATTAAGGAAGTGTCTCAAAGAATGGAATTCTTCTACTTTTGGTAACATTTTTAACAAAGTCAAATATGCTACTAATGAGGTGGACAATTGTGAGCTCATTCACCAGCAGATTAACATCAACATTACTAAGGCTAATCTATCTAAATCCAATAGTTTTCTCATCCTTGATCTAAAAAATGAAGAGTGTTACTCGCGTCAGAAGTGCTACAATACTTGGCTCAATGACAGTGATGGTAACACTAAGTTATATCACATTTATGTTGCCAAGAAGAGAAAAAAGAACATTATAAATGGTATTAAAGATGAGGGTATCTCGCTTACTGACCAGGATGATATTGCTAAATCAGCTGAGTCTTATTTCAAAAAGATCCTATCTAATAACTCTTATGTTTGTAACACTGTCAATTCTCACGATTCTATTCTTAACAATATTCCTAAGCTAATTGTGGACAGGGACATTGAGGCTATCCTCAAGCATACAAATAAAAATGAAGTATGGTCTATTATCAAAGAGATGAGGAATGATAGTGCCCTTGGCACTGATGGTTTCAATTGTTTCTTCCTTAAATCTTGTTAGGACATTATTAGTAGTGATCTTTGCAATGGATTAAATTCATATCTTGTGGGTAACTGTATTCCCAGTGGTGTATTTGCCATTGGTATTTGTCTTATTCCTAAAGGTCCAAATCCCATATCCTGGAATAACTTTAGGTCTATTAGTCTGTGTACTATTTTCAACAGATTAATTTCTGGCCTTATCAATAAGAGAATTTTTACATCATTCCTAATATCATTTCTAGAGGTCAAAGTGCATTTGTTAAAGACAGGATTATCCATGATAACATTCTTATTATTAAAGAAATGCTTCATAACATCAAGAGAATGCCTTCTAAAGGCAATATTATCTTGCAGTTAGACATGGCAAAGGCATTTGACAGAATGTCACATACCTTTGTCATTAATACTTTAAGATGTTTTGGTTTCTCTGATGATATTGTGGCCCTTATTAATAAGCTGATATCTAATTTCATGGTCTCTATCTTGATTAATGGTGTTAGCATCGGTTATTTCCCTCAGAAGAATGGTTTAAGACAAGGGGACCCTTTGTCTCCTTGTCTTTTCATTCTTGCTGAGGAAGCTCTGTTAAGAGGGCTCTCTAACCTTTATAATACTAATAACAGCATGAAATACTATTTAAAATTAGGTTTTATCTTACCTTGTTTGGCATTTGCAGATGAGATCATAATCTTTTCTAATATCTCTCCCTCCTCCATTAGCTGTCTAAGTCATCTGCTCGAAAAATACCAAATTGAGTCTGGGCAGCTGATTAATAAAGATAAGACTAAACTTATTACCTCATCCAATTATTCTCATGCCACATTTGCTAGGATCGAGTCAGCAACTGGTTTCAATCTTGAACAAGCTCGTTTCACTTATTTGGGCATCACTATAGCTCCAAACAACAAATGGAAGCATTATTTACCTCTTCTTGCTAAAATTCATAATAAAATTCATGATTAGGATATGAAGAATCTTTCTTTTGGGGGCAGGTTGTCTCTCATAAAGAATGTTCTCTATCCTATTATCTATTTCTGGATGCAGAACAGTCTGATCCCCAAAAACATTATTAACAGAATTGAGCTTTGTTTCAACAAGTTCCTTTGGAGATCTAAATATAATGAAAATGCTATACACTAGTCTGCATGGAGTAGTCTCTGTAAGCCTTTTGATGAAGGTGGGTTGAACATCAAAGAATTGTATGATATTCAACTCTCCTTCTCCTACAAGCTTTGGTTCCTTTTCAGAAAAGGAAAGTCTCTTTGGGCTGATCTCATTAATAAAACTTATTGTAGCAACACTCATCCTTTAAATGCTAATTGTAAAGCTTCTGATTCAATCATTTGGAAAAGGTTTTGCTCTGTTAAGGGTCAGGCTGATCAAAGTGTCTACTGGATGCTTGGCAATGGGGACATTGATTTTTGGAGAGATTCTTGGCATGAAATGCCTCCTATTGCTAATGATCATGCTTTAAACAGTTGTTTTATTCCTGTTAAAGTGAACTCTTTTTGGAAAGAGGGCAAATGGGATACTCCCATTCTCCTTTCCTTCCTTTCTCAAGAAAGATTAAAACATATTAGCAGTGTTAAAATCATTCATGATCAGGAAGATAGAATTGAATGGAAGCTCTCCAAAGAAAAAAAATTTAACACAAAGGCAACTTGGGAAAACATCAGAATTAATCATTCTAAGCTTTCTATTCTTAAAAAGATTTGGCATCATTTCATTCCAACTAAATTTTCATTTTTAAGCTGGAAGTTATTAAAAAAATTTGCACATATTGACAACATTCTCTCCAAAAGACATTTTGTGTTGGTCTCTAAACGTCAGTTCTGCTGTAACTGTGAAGACAAAAATCATCTCTTCATAAGTTACAGTTTTGTCTGGTCTTTATGGAATTACTTTGGAATTCTGTTCAGAATTCTTGTGAGACGTTTCATGTCTCTGAGTCATATGATTCACTGTTTGTTTTGGTCTTCTCATTGTAAATTTCACATTACTCACATTGTCCCACAAATTATTTGTTAGGCAATCTGGGTAAATAGAAATCATTGCAAGTTCAATAATTCCTTTGATAGCTTCTCTAGTGCTGTTAATAGAATTAAAAAGGTAATTCTTGGTATTGACTCAAAGAATATGCTTAAGGCTAAGCACTGGTATGGTGTTATCGATGCAGGTGCTGCTCTAGGATGTCTAACTATAGGAAAGGTCAAAACAAAGTACTTGAAATGGCTTCCTCCAGTTGCTGGGAGACTCAAAATCAACGTAGACGGTGCGAGCAGTTTCGTAGGTGAAGCTTCTGGTGGTTTGTTAGTCAGAAACAATTTAGGCAACATTATTGCTGGAGCTGGCTTTTTGTTTGGCAAATTGGGTCCTCTTCAAGCTGAGAGCAAAGCTCTGCTTGAGGCTCTTATTCTGTGCAAGAACAACGGCTGGCATTAGGTTGATATAGAGTCGGATTGCTTAACTCTAATCAACAACATAGCCACTGACAGTGCTATGAACAACCTAATTGCTTCTATTTAATGCAGTCTCATTCATTCTTCTATGAGTCTTCGTCACATCACTCGTACTCAAAATGCTGCTCCGGATTGGATTGCAAAATGGGTTTTGCTTGAGCGATCAAACAGGCCATTCACCAATGTTGATGCTTCATCCCCTCTTCTGGCTATTATCACTCTTGAAAGTCTTGGTGTTGGATATATTGACCCTCGTTAGTTGGAGTTCCCATGGGATCAGCATCAAAGCTTTTTGTTGATAGCTCTGTTCTGTCTTCATCATCGGGTCGAAGTCGATGTTGGACTCTGTGTAGGTTTGTTGTTAGGGTTCCTGATTTAGAAAATTAGAACTCTTCTTTTTTATTTTTTTATTTAGGTTTTCTTTTTATTAGTTTTTATTAAGAAGGACTTTGATTTGTAAAACATTTCAATTCAATAATACCGTTTTTTTTTGCCAAAAAAAAGTACCGATTAGATTAAATTCACAAGGCTGTCTTTGGGTATTTGATTAGGTTGTTGTTACCTTAAAAATGAAGTACATTAAAACAATGTTAAAACTAATAAAGGCATCACAACTAAATTATCTATATAAATTGCACACCATTTTAAAGACTAAGAAATGTAAACGTATATTAATCCGAAATTTAAACTTGGTATTTCATCTGGGCCATCAACGGTTTTCGAAGTAAAAAACCAAACGCGATTCGATATCGAATCGAAAAATATTAAATTTCAATATAGATTCATTTTGAAAATTGAGATCAATAAAATACTGAAATAACAAAATTAGTTCAGAATCAAATCGATTTGACTGATAAATCGATAAAATCCTTCCATTAAAACTGGTAAATTAATATAATGATTTAGTCGGTTTAAAAAAGTCAAAAATTTAACGACGGATCTGATCCGAACCAATAAAATTTAACGTTACATCTGATAACCGATAAACTTCGAGGTACAGTCCGCTCTTTCCAAACCGGACCCGTGACACCTTACTCACCCATATCCTACTTCTGCGACCCGCTTTCCCATGACACTATTGATTTTAAAATTCTAATAAATACAAAACCAAATCCTTACCGCCTAAGTAAGAGAAATAACAAAACGTTAAACGGCGAGAGTATCGACACATAACCTAAGAAAACTCAATAGAATACCTTCACCGCTATAAATACCTCGAGCTTCTTCTCCAAAACTACTACTCTCTCTGGCTTTTCCTTTCCAAGAATTATATCTTCTTTCTGAAAGTGGCTTCAAAACCTCTACTTTGAAAACAAGATGCGACCCCCTCCAAAAATAGGATCTAATTTATCCCCTAATAAACCTAATAAACCTAGGTGGTCTTCAAAGCCCGAACAAATCGAGATACTGGAGTCCTCTTACAATAGGGGTGTAGTTAACCCAAAAAATAGTGAAACCTCCCGAATCAGAGAACTCCTTGAAAGATTTGGTCCAGTTTCGGATGAAAACATTTCCAACTGGTTCCGAAATCGAAGGGCAAAAGATCGCTACCGACAGCGCAAGCTTGCCGAAGAGCAAAAAAGAACTTTGTTGGATAAACATTGAACAGACACGTGTTATTATGTCAGTTAGTAAGGATAAGATCAAACAGTTAGTAATTTGTCTATATAAGCGACAAACCGTGTACATTTGATCTTCGGAATGACCGTTATCATTCCCATACTGATCATGGAATGACCGTTATCATTCCCATACTGATCATGGAATGACCGGTATCATTCCCATACTGATCATGGAATGACCGTTATCATTTCCATACTGATCATGGAATGACCCTTATCATTCCAATATTGATCTTTGAAATGACAGATATCATTTTCCATACTTGCTGTCTGCTTTGTTTGTTTTAATAAGAGGGACCTAGTCCCTTCATTTGGTATCAGAGCCCGTGTTTTCAAAGTAATGGCAAGCAGTTGCAGTCAAGGAGTCTCAGTCCCGATTCAATATCCAACGTTAAGCGAAACGAACTACGGCATATGGGCTGTCATTTCTCAAGGCGGAGAAACAGACGGCAAGGCGGCCATTTCTCAGGCGGAGAAACAGACGGCAAGGCGGCCATTTCTCAAGCGGAGAAACAGAGGGCAAGGCGGCCATTTCTCAAGCGGAGAAACAGACGGCAACAAGATTTTCAACAACTCTTCAGATAAAGAGGAAGATCAGGCAGACGACGAAGAAGACAGGAGTCGAGTTCAATGTTAAGGAGGAGAATGTTGGATAAACATTGAACAGACACGTGTTATTATGTCAGTTAGTAAGGATAAGATCAAACAGTTAGTAATTTGTCTATATAAGCGACAAACCGTGTACATTTGATCTTCGGAATGACCGTTATCATTCCCATACTGATCATGGAATGACCGTTATCATTCCCATACTGATCATGGAATGACCGTTATCATTCCCATACTGATCATGGAAATGACAGATATCATTTTCCATACTTGCTGTCTGCTTTGTTTGTTTTAATAAGAGGGACCTAGTCCCTTCAAACTTTAGTTGCAGACACACCCACATCCACAACCATGATGTTAGAGCAAGTAACTCCACCTAAACAAGTAAGCCTAGGTTTTGGCAGTTATGGAGGCTATGTTGTTGATGAAAATGATGATCTTAAAGGGGTAGTCAAACCAACCAACTGGTTTTCTACTACTTCTGTTGGTTTTGATCCATCTTCATCATTTCCGGTTGAGCCATCTCCTCAAGTTCTTGTCGGGTCTTCCTCAACTACTACTCCTCGTGGAGCTCTGCTTGAAACCAATCCTTATGCAGAGAATCAGGTTCCAGTCTCTGATCAGATGGGTTGTAATGGAATCGATCAACCGAATATAATTAGCTGCCCATCTGATCAAACTCAATATTTTCAGCACCAACCTTATCAAGCTGATCAAATTGAAGGTTTCCAGTACCAAGATGATCAGAATTTAAGTTATCAACAGCAGCCTGGTAAATTATTAATATATGACAGAGTTCAATTGATTATATTTTTCCATTCTTATATATATATATATAGATTGTTTCCGGGTTATAATTATCGATTTTTCTGAGTATATATAATAAGACTTGATACACAGGTTCATCGATATAGGCCTTCTAATCTTTTGTACAGGTTGTTTTACCAAAATTTGTCCTAGGGTTTCTGTTTTGTTTACATTAGAGTTGGTCTTAATTGAGAATTGAGGCAAGGTAATTATTTTTTAATGAAGCGGCGGAGGGATTCATAAGAGTGTATGTCAACGGAGGTCTGGCAAAAGTACCAAGTGGACAAATTAACGTGAGAGAAATATTTTGTGAAGGTGTGTTTGTAGTCCACCAGAACTCTGGTATCGTACTTGCTATAGATGAGTTTGGCTTCTTAAAGCGCACTTTAGAGGCTGGTGAAAATTACATACTGGCATCGTACTTGCTATAGATGAGTTTGTCTTGTGATGGAGATTTGAGTACCCTTGGTTGATCAAGTAGAGATTTGAGATAAGAAGGTGGGTGGTCGGGCAGAACCTGTGCGACACCAGTTCAATGGTGGGTTAAGTTTGTTTTTCAACCTGCGTGTCTTTTTGGACTTTTTACAGCGAGAATAATATGTTTTTATTTATTTTTGTAATAATAAAATATCATATTTATATTATTATATGGACTAAGAGATGTAATATATTTTCAAGATATGTAGTATAACTAAAATATCTATTGCAATTTAATTGTTAATGAAGAACTTTTTACAAGTTTTTTGTTTCAAAACCGTATTAACCTATGAAGTTTATATAGATATAGATCTTTTTATATTTACACAGATAGTATGATATATAAAAAAGATTATGTGCTTAATGAAGGGATCACAAACATGAATTACGACGATGAGAATCGTTAACAAAAACAAAAGAAAAAACAAAGTTTGACATAATCAAGTTTCAAATATAAAGGCTTCTATTTGCCTTTGAGAATCGTTAGGAGCACTATTTGAGCGGACTTCTTAAGAGCTTCTTTCATTATACGAAGAGCTTGATGGATTATTTTCCTCATATTTATATTCTTTGGAATCATTTGTTATAGATTTAAAAGCATTTTTGGGACGTTGGTTTTCTGGTACCAAATCCCAAAACACTACCATGTTCAGCTTCGAAAACCTCTAATGAAAATCAAGAACCATTGAGATTTTTACCTCTTCTTCACTTGTCTTCATAGAAGCAAGATAGTTGAGTGCACCAGCATATACAACCACTTTGATAGCAATAATTTTTATCTCCTCGAACTCGATTTGTTACGGTGCTAAGTCTAGGATGACTTTATCTTTTCCCTTCACTATCTTTGTACACCTTCTTTAGTACAGAGTGACTCAACCATATGTTTTAACTTTAGATCCTCCAACTCATTCTGATGCTTTAACTTAAGTTCCTCAATTTAATTTTTATCAATCAAGGCCAGACGTCATTTTATCTGAATGGCTTTGTTGTGGAATTATGACGTATCGATTTGAAAGGCTTGTAATTACTCGAATAGGTTTCGATTACAGATATCTGCTTATTTTTTTATGAAAAGATTATTGTTTCCATCAGATTACATCTTTTGCAAGGCTCTCCAGTTGGTAGCACCTTCGAGGCCTGGGAAAGGTAGAAGTAGACTTAATAGTTCCTCGGAGGGTTCACCTATACAATGTGGAGGGAATGAGTCATATAAAGCATAGGTAGCCGGAGGAGAAACTGGAGGCGGATATGAACTTTTATTTTGAGTAATTTCAAGTTAATTGACAACCACTGCTAATGCACTATCCACAATAACTTCTACAATCTGATTGCCAATTTCCATGATGTAGTTTTCTACCTCCTCGACAGTTGAGGTCAGATTTGGAGTTGACATGCTGGGGAATTTTTTTAAGGAGATCTTCTTTTTATTAGAAACAAAAACATTCTTTCTTTTTTTTAGAAGATTCAGGTTCGCTCTCTTTGGTATGAGATGGTTAGCTTCAGAAGCTTTTCTTTTCAATTTTTGTTTAAAGCTGCCTTTTTGGGTCTTTTGAGGAACCTCTTCGAGATTTATTCTTTTAATTCTTCTTCGTTAGGTGGATTTACGCTCTATTTCGAGAAATTTGTGTAATGTGTGCATCAAGATCAACCAACCTTTTTACAATATCCTCTGCACTATGAGGTTCTATCAATTTGTCAGCAAGAACGGCGGAGTTTGAGGAGATTTCCCATTTGTGGATTTGGACGAAGTTCAGAGGCACGAATGCCTTGTGAAATTTGTTGGACCAATTTTTTCTTCCAATTTAGTTCGTTTTCTAAATGTCTCCTTGGCAGCAGTTTTATGGATCTTGTGGTGCCTCAAAAAATTCTATGAGAATAACAAGAGATCAAAATATTTGACAAAACAAATTTTTTATTACTTAATAGTGCAATTTCATTTGAGGTTTAAACTCGAGAGATTCTTGGTATAAATTACCTTCCCATTGTCCCAAGCACTAGAAACAAATAATAATTTATGTTTCCACATCTATCATCCTCCAGGAGATCGTCAATAAGCTTCGAGGAATTTCCGAGGGTAAGGTAGTAGAAAGACATAACGAGATTCTATTAGAGACCAGTTTGTGTGATGAACTACTCTATTGGTAGAGGTACCTGAGCAAGTCTGGATGCCATTATACTCGATAGCAGACTAAACCATAAATTTGGACTTGCTTGCGTTAGACAAAGATCAATTATCTCAAAATAATCTACCACGACTAGATCCAACATAAACTGAAGGTCCTAGTTTAGAATCTCAAAATAGACAACAACCGGAAGAGTGGAATTATCTGGGCTATTCAACTGCTCATTGAGGATCTCTGCCTTAGATTTGTGGAAATACTCAAGGACAACTCTTGATTATTGTCATGATAGTCTTCTTATTATAACTCTTGATTAATCTCAAGACAACTCTTGGTTCAACACTGAAACGGTGAACTCTTACTGGGAAGACAATAACCGGAATCTGGATTGCATCAGTGGCTTACTTACTTTAGACATCATTAATAAAGTCAAAGATACTAAAATCAAGAGTAGCAAAGAAGATACAATTCTCTTGAAACTTTCTAATGATATTAGATTTAACATCAAGGACATCTAGGATTACCTAATGACTCATTTCAGCCATTCTAGTCTGATGAACAAGATTTCGATTTCGATTACTCGAAGGAAGTATTTTTTATTATTATGGAAAATTCTTAAAGATTATACTCCTATAAACTCTATTCTTCAAAAAAACAATTAATAACTATTTCGAAATGCCAATTCTGTTATTTTAATGAAATTCATAACCATTTTTTTGTGTCTTATTCTTTTGCCTTCCCTATATGGTCATACTATGCTGATTTATTTAATGTAAAGGTTTGCAGATATTTGAAAACAAATTATATCATCAGGAATTGATTTAGCTCATCTAAGAAGAAGATTTATATAAGATATACTATTACTTTATTAATCATTTTGGTTATATGGCGTAACAGAAACAAATCTAAATTTAAAGGGCTTCATTGTTCTAGCTCAGCTGTTATTGCATACATTAATTATATTTTGGTAAGTTTCTACTCAAATCTCTTAGCTCCTAAACATTGGGACAATGATAACAAGGTAGCAGAGAAGTTGGGTTGCTACAATTCTATCTAGTATGATACCAAAAAAACGTTACTTATAGTGGAAGGCTCCGAATCAGAGTAGGATCAAGATGAATTCTGATGGCTCTTCTGCTAGAAATGGCAACGCTAGCGGGAGAGTTGTCTTCAGGAATGAAGAAGGAGATATCGTCAAAGTCTTTGGTAACCTTTATGGTAAGCTTAGTCCTCTGGATGCAGAAATAAGAGCCTCTTTGTACGAGCTTATTATCTGCAAGAAAGAGGGTTGGTCAAATGTAGACCTGAATATAGATTCTTATGTTTTATTTAAATTACTAGTTAAAAGTAATTACCTTTACTTTCTTAGTCCAATCTTGAAGTGTTACACGGACCTCATCAATCCTTTACTGCTTCTTATAAACATTTTTAGAGTCCAAAACCAAGCCGCATATTAGCTTGCGAAATGGACTATGAAATGCAAAATAAATATTGATTTTTCTCATAATCAGGCCCCCGATAATCTTCATGTTATTGCCTTGTTGAAAAGCACAAGTATGGGCTACATATCAAATTGTTCATTGTTATTTCTCATTTGGCGTGGATAACAATATTCCTGAAATTAATCAATAAAAATGTTATCTCTAACTTAATAGCATGAATATCATGACTAATCTTAAGTGCATATATAGAAATCATCATTACCTTAATGGAATCTTGTTCTCAAATATGGTGGTTAACTAGGTGTCATATTTTGGAGCCTTTGAGTGGATTTTGGCTTCATATCCTTGGTCATTTTGCATCAATCATACATATATAATACTGGTTGAGCTTCTGATTTAATTAGTTTCGAATATATCATTATATTTATCTGTTACTGCTTTTATGTGGATGGCTTTACTGGATGATAATTCTTCTTTTTAGGGATCTTCTCTCAGTATTGTGGGAGCACTCTCCTATTTCCAAACCTACATTACTGATCTCATCTTCTATTGACTAAATCGATAGAGCTGTTTTTTCATGATAAGGTACTGTAGGGGTCATCACCTCACTGGAGAATGTCATGTCCACATGATTGAAAATCAATCAGCTGCTTGCTGATGGCTTTATATCCTTCTATTATCTCGAATTTATTAACCTATATAGAATTCAAGTGATTAGCCAAATTAGTAAACTGTATAATCTTAATAGGTATATCATGACTAATATCATAATTACAGGTACCAAGAATTTAATACCATGAGCACTTTGAGATCGAAGGCTAGTTAGTTGTCGATTATTAAAGTTCTTTGAAAGAAGAAGCTCTGATTTCTATTATGGATTCTCTTGAAAGGATATATCGAAGAGCCCTAACATTATACCTGAGTACGGTGCTAGAGGTATTAAGAGAGCGCTCATTTTCCATACCTACTCTATTCTCTACAGAATTGGTTGAGCGATATAAGATTCTCTAGGGATGAGACTTCTCTTCTACGCGGGAGTTCATTCTTTCGATCGAGTGGATAAGTAGAGCCTGAAAAAAAATAGTGGAGCTGATTGTAATGAGTTATGGTTACTTAGCTCTTTTAACACTTCTCAAATGGACCGTACTCTATCGAGTACAATGGCTGCAATCTAATTGATCAAAATCGGGTTCAAATGTGCTAGAGTTTCAAAAGATTAGAAAGCTTATATAATTCGGATCCGGTAGAGACCATTTCGCTAGTAAAAGCTCATCTTTAAATTGAATTTAACTTTTGATAAATGGATTAAATATTAGCTTGTGTCCCGATGGTTTTGACCAATACAAGTATTGGTTACCTTAAAAAAAGAACTTAACTGAAAATTTTATTTGGAAACCGATACGATTATACGAAGGTAAGATAATCTAAATATTGCCTATAATTTAGAAATGCAAAAGTATATAAAAAAATGTTAAAACTTACTAAAGCATGATATAAAATGATAAATGATAAATTTTAACAAGGACCTATAATAGAATTAAAATTTATCATCTAACCATTATGGTAGAGTCGTATACTACGTTTTTTATTTTAAATAAAATTATTGTTCAAAATATACGATTGATATCATTTGTTTCATTCATTTAGAAAAAAAGTAAAAGAAAGAAACAAATACAAACTTCTAAAATTTAATAATATATATGATACTCAACTATATATAAAAATACATAATTGTGTATTAACATTATATTCGTACTTCTTTTTATACGAAACACGAATTATAATTATATATTTTGTATTGATGTTATTGTTTTTGGTTATTTTGAAGATGCTATCGATTTCGGATCTTTTAAAGTTAATAAGTTTACAAAAGTTTATACAAATGAGAAATTTAATAGGTTGAATGTTAACATAAAATTATACATATCGCAAATCATTATTTTTTTACAAATAATTTAGTTTATTTTGAAATGAGTAAATAAATAAATAACAAAATATTTGTATTCTTCTCTAAAGCGAAGACAAAATACACAGTAAATAAAGAGGTTGTGGTATATATATAAAATAAAAAAAATCAATAAATTAAAGTAGATAAATTATGTTTCCAACCTATATCTCTGTGATGCTTCAGACCTAGGCTTTCATTTCCAAGAGGAAATGTTCTTACAAAACCATTACTTAAAATGAAAATGCAAAGGCAGTTCACAACCACAATAGACAAAAACAGTTCACAACCACAATAGACAAAAAGAAAACTATTATCTCCGATATTATCAAAAGTTAGCTTTTTTTTTCTCCACTAAATCGATAACCCACCTCTTACTTTTATCTCCGATATTATCAAAAGTTAGCTTTTTTTTTCCAAGAAGCATATGTTCTTTTTCTGAGTCTTTCAAAACCACTACATATGAAAAAGAAAATGGGAGACCCTTCAAGACGATCTCCTCGGCCACAAATGCAGCTAGGCCTTGGCAGTTCTATTATTGGTGAAGTTAATGGTTTTGGAGCTGAGATTAGTCTTAGTGAACTGAACTGAACGAGTTTTCTAATACTTCATTGGTTTCTGTTGAGCCATCTTCACATGCACTTGTGGGATCTTCTTTCACTACTTCTGGTGGAGCTCTGGTTAATAATAGTTCTTATATGGAGAATCCGGTTTATGCCTCCGATCAAATGGGTTATCATGTAATTAGCGGCTTCTTTGATCAAAGTCAATATCTTCAACACGAACCTCTTCAGAATCAATTATGGTTATTGTGTATAGATTATTTCAGAATTATAATTATGTCCGGAAAATTGAAGTTCACTATTTCTCCGTTTTTCTATGTGGCTCTGTAAATAAATTAACTTATCATTTAATCAAATTGTGGAATAGTCTATTTATGGAGGTTTTTAAGCTCAAAAGAGTTGATGTTTTGGTATGTCTCTGCTATCACTTTTTTGTTATGATGTGACATTTATTCGTTTTCAGGACATTAGTCTCAAAGGGTTTCGGTTGGTTTACAGGTTAGCCTTAATTTAGTATTAAGGCTAATTCTTAATAAGAAAATAATGCTGAAACCCAAATTCAATTTCGGTAGTTTATTTAAAGAAACTAATAAATATATTTTATCATTTAATGAAGCGAGGGAGTGGTTCATCAGAGTGCATATTAATGGAGTTCGAGTAGAAGTACAGAGTGGAGTAATTAATTTGACAGAAATGTTCGGTGATGATGTGTTTTTAGTCGTGGAGGCCTCTGGTATCACACTTGTTGTTGTAGATCAGTCCGAATTCTTAATATACACTATCTATCTTTCTCTTTGAGATATACCTAAACGAATTATACACTGAGGGGTCGCTTTTCATCCATTTTAGTCTTAAAATCTACTCCATCTTGTGATGCAGATTTGAATAGCCTAACTGCATCAGTGGAATCAGTACCAAAGTAGTTCCAACAGAAATGGTAGATTAAGCTTGTTTTAGACATAACATAAGTGTCTTTTGAGAGTTTTTATAAGAAGAATAATATGTTTTTTATAAGTGGTACCTTTTGAAACTTTTGTTGGATGAAGAATATGGTTTCTTTTAATACAATAATATCATAACTGTATTATGGTACAGTTGGAGTTTTGGAGATGAAATTTATTGTTGAAATATGCGTAATTAAAATATCTATTAGAACTTTATTAATTAGTATGTGTTACTAAAAAACAAAAGCAAATTTAATATATTTAACTAATAAAAATGTTTTTTTTGGTTTCTTATAAAAATTTATTATCTATGCTACAACTAGAGATATGTAAATGTTATATGGTTTCGTAAGACATTTTTTTGGGTTTGAAAAGTAATTTGCAAACTATTCTTTCAATTATAAATAATATTACAGATTAAAGCTGATAGGGGCAGTTTAACTGATTTTTCAAGAGGCGATTGTATTAAATTTGTAATTGTAAGACACCAAAAGATAAACTCTTTAACCTAATGAGTTTGTTGAAATAATGAATCGAAGGTGGGTTGAAAAAATTTGGTGTATGTTTCTTAAATGAACAAAAGTGTTTAGGTTGCCAGTAATATTCAAAGAGAAGATCATGCTATTGGTTAAGACAGTTGAGACCAAACCTAATTTGGAGAAGAGATTTGATGTTGATGATGAGTCTAAAAAACAGAGTTAAGCATGTGATGTTTCCTAAATAATTTATGATCTGTTACATATGCAACTCATGGATAGAAAAAAAAGTTCATTTAATTTCTCTCAATTTGTTGCATAGAAAAAAAGTTCATTTAATTTCTCTCTCAATTTTCTTTAGACCGTGAAAAATAAATATTATATCTTTGAATGAGTAATTAAGATGTTATTTATCTTACCAGTAAGTAAGAGGCACCAGGGTCTAAAGTGTGCATCAAGAGGCCAAACTGATTCGGCGGAAGGGTGATACCAGTGGCTTCGTGGACTAAAAACATATCTTCACCAAACCTTCCTCTCAAGTGAATCGGTCCATTTGGTACTTGTGTCAGAACTCCATTAATAAAAACTGTTATGAATCCTCCTGTGGCTCCATTAGACAAAAAATATTATTAGTTACTTATTAATTTTTACTTTTAATTCTTCATTAAGGGTAACTCTCTTTCAAAACAAACCTAAACCCTATGACTAATTTGGTGAAAACTAATACTCCTACATGTCATATGAGAACAAGAATGTCACGGAGCAACTGTGTTCTGCACCGGTTTCAATCAAACTGAAACTAAATAAAATAATATTTTTAAAAACTTTCTATAGCTTGAAAGAGAAAAAAAAATTGAAGATAGACAAGTTTTGTCAAAAATAAGTTCTTCATGACTTAAAAAAAAAACCCATAAACTTATTGTTCCTCAAGTTAGATATATAAAAATAAATTTAGTTACAAATCTCAAATAGTAATCTAAATTAAGATTCCAGAGTTTATGATCCCTTCTTAGATATCTATTGAGTATAATTATTAAAAAAGGTTTAATTATTCATTTTTTTGTTAATTTAATTACATTTCCAAAAAGAGATAATTTTTTTATAAATAAAATGTCTTTATATAAACTAATAAAGCATTATTTATGATATCTGGTACGTCCTTTATTTATTAATAAGACATTATTTATAATTTTTCATATATAATTTTTTTTTTCAATTTTTAATTATTTTGTTATATAAAAATATTATTTTTCTCTCTGTCCTAGACAGACACTGTTAAGTTTTTTTCAACTAATCTGCATTTCCAATGAAGCCAGTGCTTGCCATCACTTGAGTAAAATGTATCATAACCTTCAAGTAGAATGTGTTATTTTGACATAATAATCCAGTATTATTATTGGATAGAAGAGATTCTAGATGAAAAGACAGTGGAAGATAGTGGAGATGAGGCAAGTGTTAAGCACATTAAACAGAACTGGAGTGAATTGAAAAGACAGTGTAATTTTAGGGGGTTATAAATTACACATTAAGGACTGTAATATTTTTTCCTTTTAAGTGTTACAGTCTCTACAAAACCGAGTGTTAGGGTTTTTGTGTATTCAATAGAAACGGCAGTCACTGTGTTCTTCCTAATAAAATCGATCTGCAGCAGGTCCGGAGACGTAGGCATAATTTGCTGAACTCCGTTAACAATTGTGTCTTTGATTTCACTTTTGTTTTGTGCTTTCCTTTCCTTTTTTTTCTTTTGATCTGATTTGACAGGAAATTATCATATTTCCCTAAGAACTGGTATCAGAGCCAGACTGGTAGCGATCCAAAGGAAATCAGATTTGAGTGGGAGCAATGGCTACAGACGAAGGAAAGGTGAGACTCGAAAAATTCGATGGTGTAGATTTTGGGTTCTGGAAGATGCAGATTGAAGATTATCTGTACCAGAAAAAACTTTATCAACCCCTCTCAGAAAAGAAACCAGAAGGTATGAAAGATGAAGAATGGACCCTTCTTGATAGACAAGCTCTTGGAGTCATCCGATTGACGCTATCCCGCAACGTTGCTTTTAACATCATAAAGGAAACAACCACGGCGGGTCTTATGAAGGCTCTTTCCAGTATGTATGAGAAGCCATCAGCTTCTAACAAAGTTCACTTGATGAGGCGTTTATTCAATTTGCGAATGATGGAAGGCGCTTTGGTAGCTCAACACCTCAATGAACTTAATAAAATCACAAGCCAATTGAGTTCAGTTGAAATTGATTTTGATGAAGAAATACGAGCATTGATACTGTTGTCTTCACTACCAGATAGTTGGAATGCTACTGTCACTGCGCTGAGTAGCTCATCAGGAAGAAATAAATTGAAATTTGATGATGTTCGTGACCTAGTTCTCAGTGAAGAGATTCGAAGGAGAGAATCAGGCGAGTCATCAATCTCCTCAGTCTTACATATAGAATCGAGAGGAAGAAATTCAACCAGAGTATATGGACGTGGTAAATCGAACTACCGAGGCAAATCAAGAGACTGGAGGTCCAAGTTTAAGAATCCTAAAAATTCCCAAGGGTTGAGAAACATCGAGTGTTGGAATTATAGGAAGACCGAACACTTAAAATATCAGTGCAAGAGAGAACCAAAGGAACAAGAGAAGAAGACAGAGGCAAATATCACTTCAGAAGGAGATGATGCGTTAATATGCTCCTTAGAAAGCAGGGAAGAGTCTTGGGTATTAGACTCCGGAGCATCATTTCACGCGACTTCGAAGAAAGAATTCTTCGAGAGGTATGTCCCTGGTAACCTTGGAAAAGTATATCTTGGTGATGATCAACCTTGTGATATTATTGGTAAATGTACTGTGAAGATTAAGTTGAATGGGTCTATGGGAACTGAAAGATGTCAGACATATCCCCAGTCTGAGAAATAACTTAATCTCAGTAGGTCAGTTGGCTAGCGAAGGCTATAGTACGATCTTCTATGGTGGCAATTGGAAAATTTCAAAGGGAGCAATGACGATTGCTCGCGGAAAGAAGAGTGGTACTCTTTACAAGACAGCAGAGATGAGCTGTTCAATTGCAATAGCAGCAGGAAACGAAAATCCAAATGTTTGGCACCAGAGGCTTGGCCATATGAGTGTGAAGGGTATGAAAATTATGTACTCGAATGGGAAGCTTCCAGGTCTAAAGTCAGTCGATATAGACATGTGTGAAGATTGCATACTTGGAAAACAGAAAAGGGTTAGTTTTCAGACGAGTGGTAGAACCCCAAAGAAAGAAAGACTGGAGCTTGTTCACTCTGACGTTTGGGGGCCAACAACTGTTTCATCTATAGGAGGGAAACACTATTTCGTGACCTTTATCGATGATCATTCTTGAAAGGTATGGGTTTATTTTCTGAAGCATAAATATGAAGTGTTTGATGTTTTTAGGAGATGGAAATCTATGGTTGAGAATGAGACAGGTCTGAAGATTAAAAAGCTGAGAACTGATAATGGTGGTGAATATGAGGACACCAAATTCAAGAACTTTTGTTATGAGCATGGTATCAGGATGGAGAGAACTGTTCCAGGTACGCCTCAACTCAATGGTATTGCCGAACGTATGAATAGAACGTTGACAGAAAGAGCCAGAAGCATTCGAATACAGTCTGGTTTACCGAAGCAGTTCTGGGCAGAAGCAATCAACACATCGGCTTACCTGGTTAACCGAGGCCCGTCGGTTCCCTTAGAACATCGAATACCCGAGGAGGTATGGAGTGGTAAGGATATAAAATTATCACATCTAAGAGTTTTTGGTTGTACAGCATATGTTCATATAAGTGACCAAGGCAGGAACAAGCTTGATCCGAAATCGAAAAAAATGTTTCTTGATCGGCTATGGCGAAGATGAGTTCGGTTATCGTGTTTGGGATGAGGAGAACAAGAAGATGATACGAAGCAGAGATGTGATCTTCAATTAAACATTGATGTACAAGGACAGACATAAAACTGAAGCAAATGACTCAAAGCCGTATGAATCAGTATTCGCAGATATCGAGGGAGTCCCAGATAGTCAAGAAATAGAGTCGATCAGATTAACCCCTCAAGAAGGAGAGTCTGTTGGACAGACAGATCGACAGCAATCTGATACCCTACAGCCGACCGAGGCAGTTCCTGTTTTGCGAAGATCTTCCCGACCCCATGTACCCAACAGGAGATACTTGAACTATCTGTTACTTACCGATGGAGGAGAACCCGAATGCTATGATGAAGCTTGCCAGACCAGTGATGCTAGTAAGTGGGAGTTTGCTATGAAAAATGAGATGAAGTCTTTAATCTCAAATGATACATGGGATCTAACTGAGTTACCAATGGGTAAGAAGGCACTTAATAACAAATGGGTGTATCGGGTGAAAGATGAGCATGATGGCTCTAAGAGATACAAAGCACGACTAGTTGTCAAAGGGTTCCAGCAAAAAGAAGGAATTTATTACACCGATATTTTTGCTCCAGTTGTGAAGCTCAATACTATTAGATCAGTGTTGAGTATTGTTGCCATTGAAGACCTTTATCTTGAACAGTTAGATGTGAAGACTGCATTTCTTCACGGGGATTTGGATGAGGAGATATACATGTATCAACCAGAAGGTTTCTTAAAAGAAGGGAAAGAAAACATGGTATGCAGACTTAAGAAAATTTTGTATGGTTTAAAACAAGCTCCAAGACAGTGGTACAAGAAATTTGACGGTTTTACGCACAAAGAGAGTTTTCAGAAGTGTAATGCGAACCACTGTTGCTATTTTAAAAGATGTAAGTCCAGTTATATCATTTTGCTACTCTATGTTGATGATATGTTAGTAGCAGGTTCAGATATGGATGATATTAGAAGATTGAAGCTACAATTGTCAAAAGAATTTGACATGAATGACTTGGGTCCGGCGAAGAAGATTCTTGGAATGCAAATCATAATAGATAAGCATAGAAATTTTTTGCAGTTATCTCAGTCAGAGTACATCGATCGCGTTTTGAAGAGATTTGACATGTGTGATGCAAAGCCAGTTAGTACACCATTGGCAGGTCACTTTCGTTTATCCAAGGATCAATCCCCTAAGACGGATGAAGAAAAAGACTTCATGGCTAAGGTTCCTTACGCCTCAGCTATTGGAAGTTTGATGTATGCAATGGTCTGTACGAGACCAGACATTAGTTATGCAGTGGGAGTTGTGAGTAGGTTTATGTCAAACCCAGGGAAAATTCATTGGGAAGCTGTCAAATGGATTTTGAGGTACCTACTAGGTACCATAGAAAAGTGTTTGTACTTTGGTAAGGGTGAGTTAAAGGTACAAGGCTACGTAGATGCAGATTTTGGAGGTGAAGTTGATCACCGGAAAAGCACTACCGGTTATATATTTACTGTTGGAACTACAACTGTTAGTTGGATGTCAAAATTACAGAAAATTGTCACTTTATCAACTACAGAGGCTGAGTATGTAGAAGTGACCGAAGCTAGTAAAGAGATGATATGGCTTCAAAGTTTGTTAACCGAGTTGGGATTCAAACAGAAGAACAACGTTCTGCATAGTGATAGTCAAAGTGCAATTCAATTGGCGAAGAATTCAACATTCCATTCAAGAACCAAGCACATTAGTCTTCGTTATCATTTCATTAGATCTTTATTGGAAGATGAGGTGCTAATACTGGAAAAGATCCAAGGAAGCAAGCATCCAGCTGATATGTTGACAAAGACAGTAGCCATTGAAAAACTGAAGTTGTGTTCAGCTTCAGTTGGTCTACAAGAGTAATAAGACCAGAAAGATCTGCTGCATAGATCAAGGTGTGAAGAGAGGTTGAAATCAGTCTTCAAGTGGGAGATTGTTAAGTTTTTCTCAACTAATCTGCATTTCCAATGAAGCTAGTGCTTGCCATCACTTGAGTAAAATGTATCATAACCTTCAAGTAGAATGTGTTATTTTGACATAATAATCCAGCATTATTATTGGATAGAAGAGATTCTAGATGAAAAGACAGTGGAAGATAGTGGAGATGAGGCAAGTGCTAAGCACATTAAAGAGAACTGGAGTGAATTGAAAAGACAGTGTAATTTTAGGGGGTTATAAATTACACATTAAGGACTGTAATATTTTTTCCTTTTTAAGTGTTACAGTCTCTACAAAACCGAGTGTTAGGGTTTTTGTGTATTCACTAGAAACGACAGTCACTGTGTTCTTCCTAATAAAATCGATGTGCAGCAGGTCCGGAGACGTAGGCATAATTTGCTGAACTCCGTTAACAATTGTGTCTTTGATTTCACTTTTGTTTTTGTGCTTTCCTTTTCTTTTTTTTCCTTTTGATCTGATTTGACAGGAAATTAGCATATTTCCCTAAGAGACACAACCAATAGAGATGATGCATGCAGTCAATAACTTTTTTGCACTCTAAGCAGTTTAAGATTCCAAAACATTTTTCAAAAATTATAAGTTTATAATTTTTTAAAAAATTAGCTCAATAAAGCTATATCATAAAGCTCTTTTGATGATGGTTAAACATAATACTCCCAAAATATTACATTTCACTGCTTTTTTTATGAAAATTGATGGTTAGTCCAAACTTGCTAAAAACTAGTGTTTCCATTTTATAGGTTTCCAGGCAAACATGAGTAGTCAAAAGTTAAAGGTCAATGAAAAGGAACTTCATCGATCTAAGGATAAGAGCTTTAAGCAGTTTCAGAACTATAGCTTAATATTCCTTTTATGTATGTATGGAAAACCAAAAGAAAAATAAAATACTAGCATATTTATTTTGTTTATCTCTAAAGAGGAAACATTGTCATCGTCAAGAAGTTGCGTATCTGTTGATTTGTGATGGAGGTCTTAGTTTGACGGTAAAATGCAGTTTGATTGGATCTGTTTGAGGAGCTGGACCTACTGGTGTGTTGGCAAGGAGGTTGGACCGGTGACCGTGGAGGGTGGAGGGCAATAAGAAGGTTTGACGCATAAGGGTGGATTGCACTTGCTACCGTGGCCGGATAAATAGTCGGATCGATTTCTTTTTTTTACTTTTGCGAATTTTGATCCTAGAGTTACTAGTCCTTTCAAACTATAATGGATGACTCAAGGCAATAATATATAGATATGGGATTTGATCTCTTAAGAGGCAAATACCATAGAAGGTGTTGTTTGATGAACTAGCTATAATGGTTAGTTTTTGAAATTTGATAATTTTTATCCTAAAATCTGGTCTATCTTGTAATGCATATTTGAATTGTCTTACGGTATCAAGTCTGAGTTTTGAGGCTATACAGATGCTTGCATGGGGAAGGCACATTGGTTTCTTTATTTGGATCCTACTATATGGACAATGAGCTTTTTGAAACATTATAAGTCAGGATTAACCCTTACATTGCCACGGAAAAATGTAAAATACGACCCAAGAATCTTGTCATTGAAAAGTTAAGTTTTTCTCTATGAAAAGTAACATTTTCATGCGGACAAATAAAGAATCAAACAGCCGAAAAAGCAAGGAAGACCGATAGAGTGATTGAGATAGGATGGTGGGTTCCTAAGTTACTAGATAGTAGGGATAAAGTTCCAATAAAGAATAATGTTTCTGTTGCAACCTTGGTCCACCAAATTAATCAACGGTAAAAAAAAAAATTGAGACAAAAAAAGTAGTTTCTAATATTTCCAATTTTATGCTAGGGAAAAGAAATAATATTCGAACAAGTTTTGGTCGAGGAGGAAATCAGAGTTATTAAGGAAATCAGAGTTATTAGTGGCATAAATTTATCAACCGTTAGCCAAAGTGATCGTTAAAACCGGTGAACATCTGTCGAGAGAAGTAATCGAAGTTTTAAATCTCGAACACAAAGTTAATGAGAAGAAAAATAAAAATAAAAGTTAAAAGATTTAATATTTGGCGCATTTAAAACACAAAGAAATATCATGTCCATGGCAGCGGACACAAATACGACTTCGGTTCCAGAAGTTTTCGACAACCAGTTATTTTCCATTGAATGTAACAAGAGAAGTTTTCGACAATCAGTAACCTAGCAGTTTTGGTTCTAGTAGTACCAAATATAGAGTGTAAATAAACAAAGAGAGAAAAAAGAGTAGTAGCAGCCAAAAAGCGGCTATGGAATCTGTTTATCTACAAAGCGTAAGACTAACATAGCATATATGCTTATATTTATAGATAAAATAAAGAGCTAATGGGGTTGGGCCCTTATATTTCGAACACTTTCTCTCAAATTCATAATGCAACAGTAATAAAACTTTAGAGTTTGTCACAAAGAAGACAAAACCGCGTTGTTGACTGAGCCATTGTGAAAATATTAGCAACCTCCAAAGCTGATGGAACATATGGAAGCGAGATAGTGCCAATCTGAAGATGATGCCGAGTGAAGTGGCAATCTATTTCAATGTGCTTCGTCCTCTCATGAAATACATAATCATTTGCTATCTGCATGGTGTTTTTGTAGTAGGTTTAGTAACGTTAACCCCCATATCTGCAAGAAGCGGTCGTAACCAAACAATCTCACATGTGGTTAAAGTCATAGGACGGTACTCAGCTTCAGTAGACGATCTAGAGACAACATCTTGTTTATTTCTTTTCCATAAGATTAGTGAATATCCAAGGAAAATACAGAAATCAGTAGTAAATTTTTGGTCATGAGGATCACTATCCCAATCAGCATCGCTATAGGCACACACTTCAAGTGAAGAGGTCGAAGGAAACAAAATTCTTTGGAACTGAGTATCACAAAGATATCTCAATATTCGAAGAACAGCTCCCCAATGGACGGATGTAGGAGCAATAACAAACTGATTAAACACGTGAACAACATAAGTTATATTTGGCCGAGTTACTATAAGACATACCAAGCTCTCTACGAGAGTTCGATATAGAGTTAGGTCTCACAAAGGAAAACCATCAGTTGGAGAACACCAAACATTGGTTTCAAGAAGAGTATCCACCGTCCTGTTATTAGAAATTCGTGCTCGCTCGAATAAATCAGATATATATTTTGTCTGAGAGAGATTATAACCTTTTAGAGAGTGAGCCACCTCAATACCTAAAAAATAAAGGAATAGTCCCAAGTCTTGCATCGCAAAACACTGAGCCAAATCATGTTTTAGTACCTCAATACAATCAATGTCATCACCTGTAATGATCATATCATCTACATATATAGATAAATAATTATTCTTGCACTCGTACATTTGATAAACAAGGCGGAATCATGATTACTAGCAAGAAAACCAAGTGAAGTAATAACCGTAGAGAATTTTTCAAACCAACCACGAGGAGCTTGTTTTTTAGATCATATAAAGCTTTCTTAAGTCAACAAACTTCACCTGCTTGGAGAGAAATACCTGAAGGAAGAGTCATGCAAACCTCCTCGTGAATATTACCATTCAAAAACACATATTTGACATCTAGTTAGAAGTTATTCCACTAGTGAACGAAGGCAACTACAGTAACAGTACGAACTGCCGTCATTTTTGCCTATGGAAAATATATCATCATAATCAATACCATACATCTGTGAATACTATTTTTCTACAAGACTAGCCTTATATCTTTCAATAGACTCATCCGACTTTGTTTTAATTTTAAAAACCCATCGAGAGCCGATTATATGCTTACCGGATGAAGGTTTAACTATATCCCATGTATGAGTCTGGTAAAGAGTGGTAAGCTTTTCGATTATTTTATTTTGTCAACTAGGATAAAAAACAACTTCTTTAAACAACCGCGGTTCATATAAATCATGTATGTTTGCTATGAAAGAAGTGAAAGAAGTTGAGTAAAAAGAATACGCAAAATCGGGTAGTTTGGTAGACATAGTTGTACGAGTAGATCTTCTGAGGGGTGGAGCAGGTGGTTCACTAAAAGAAGGATTTGACTTAGGCCTTGATGAAGCAGAAGTAGTATTAGTTTTAGTTGACGTCTCATCAGCTGGCACATTAATATCAATGGGTATGTCGCTATTATTTTCAAAAAGATCAATAGTTTGAAGTTTGCTCGTGGGATCAAAACACGGATAACCTTTATGTCTAACACCAAAATCTGAGGACGAAGGGCAATATATGTACATCAAAACACTCGTAAGGAAGAATAATCTGGAAGTTATCTGTATAACTTCTGAAGGGAGACATCCTTGTATTATGAGTAGTGGGAATTCGATTAAGAATTCCCACATACAACAGTAAGAATTCTCACATACAAAAGTAAGAATTCACACATACAACAGTAAGAATTTCTTTTTCCCAAAAAATAGTATGAACTTCACCAAATAAAAGCAAAGAACAAGCAGTATCAACACCATTACTCCAAGGATTGAACATGCTATGGTACCATGCAAATAAACAAAGAGAGAAAATAGAGAAGTAGCCGCCAAGAAGCGACTATGGTGTCTGTTTATTTAGAAGCGTAAGAATTACATAAAACATATTCTTATATTTATGGATAAAATAAAGAGCTAATGAGCTTGGACCCCTATATCTCTACCAATCAGTAACCTGCACTTTCGATCCTAGTGGTAGCAAAATATAGAGTATATCCAAATATACGAACGAGGCAAAAAAAATACGTTGAAGACAAAACATGAAGATCCCATACAACATGGCCACAAATAAGTAATTACATGAACCGAAAGGAAAACTTGTATAAAACACAAGAAAGAAAAAATAAATTAGCAATGTTTTATCACAACAAGAAAATTTTTGTGTCATGAAATTTGTAACGGAGGTCCGAAAAGAGACAATGGGATTGGTCAGAATCCAATGATTGGGAGTCTGGAAAAAATACTAGAGTTCATATCCTACCAAATATGGTAGACCACCACACAAAAAGTGGTGTGTCGAAATTGACCAATACCAGTAGGGGAGGGGATCCAAACACTGACAGAATGTAACCACGACGTCCAATCCAAGATCAAGTTTGGAAACTTGATCTTTCTCAAACTAGCATCCAACTCTTGTTAGGAAAATGGACAATCCACCAAGATTTGGTTGAAAAATTCAAGAAATTTTCCACATAAAACCAACTATGGAGCTGTGGTATAACCCCAAACAAATAGCTTGTCTACTAATTTTTTCTAGTTTTTACGAATCTCGCTTGTTTTATGTATGGTTTCGCTCTTGTGTTGTTTATTTATCGTCATTAGAATCGGTTGTTTAAGTATTCTCTTTCTAAAAGTTGTTTATTTTGTACTCTTCATACCTAAATGTTCATTTTTTTACTCACTTAGTAAAATAATACCTCATAAATTATGTACTTTAGTACATATGTATTCATGAGAATGCTTTGATGATGATATATACAATTTTTTACTATTACTTCATCATTCTTTCTTTAAAAAGATTATATTTTTATATTTATTTAAGATATTGATAAAATAAAAAATTTAGCTATTGATGTCTCATATTCAAATTTTTATTTTAATACAATATTATTTATCGAAAGGATTATGACATCCTCCAACCTATAAAATACTAAATCAAATCGATTATAGTTTTATTTTTCTATGTTTACAATATTTTTTGTAATAGTTTAAAAATATTATTTATTAAAACAATTATAACATTTTTAATATTTATTTAACTTTATTATTTGATTTGAAAAATAAAAATATATATCTAATACTCTAAAACTAATATAGTAAATAAATAATGTTTCCAACCGTTATTTACTTTCGAAAACTTTAATTTTACTAGGTTTTGAGTAGTCATGTTTTTTTAGTCGTGTTTCTACCCAGCGTGTTCTTCTATCAAGTTTAAAAGATGTGTTTGAAGATTAAACTTGATGACACATATAATATTTTTTAAACATAGAAAAATTCAATGTAATATAAATATAAACATATATCAACTAGCATTAAATCTTTTGAGTGTTTATCAAAAGTAAAATTCTATAAATTCTTTGACTCAACAAAGACAAACGTTTGTGAGATTTTGCAACTCAACTTAACGTTTTGTTATAACAAAAATAAAATCGCTATATATATTAAATATAAAATAATATCATGTCGGTATATTATCAAATGATAATTGGATAATTAATAATTAGCGGATATTTATCGTTATTTTTTAATTAATAATTAAGGGATATTTATCGTTATTTCTTAGCCTATGAAATTTTATATTCATTTGTTGTGAAATTTATGTAGCTAGTATATATATAAATTAATTTTTTATGGTTATAGATATAATTTTTTAGATTTTTTATATTCATTCACCAATTGTATATACAAATATATCATGAAAATAATTATTTTTATATAAGATATTTTTCTTTATTTGTCTTATAAAACATTTAAACAATAATTTTTTTTGGTTTGGATGGATTTGATTTTTTTTTCTCGTGAAATATTTGAAATGTAATATTTTATTTCGTGGTGTATTTGAGTGGTCTTTAAACTTTGCTCGTATCTTTTTATTATTAAAGCTAATATTAACGGTGCTCGAGGTTTGAATGAGGTGTTGTCTTTTTCATCCAATTTGTTGATGGTAAATATAAATTAAAGTCAATTTTTTTAATGAATTCAATTACCTTCCATGATCAAATGAATTATCATAGATGTACAGGGAGGTTGGGATTCATTAATGATAGTTTAAAATATCATGCATCTATTTCACTAAAGTATAAGGTACGGAGGTCGAAAGACCAACAAAGTTATGTCGTGGATGCTTAACTCGATGGAGCGTGATCATGCTATGATTTTAAGTTATTCCTATATGATGTTGTGTGGGACATGTATGTCAAACAAATTAATTATACGAGAATCTTCCAAATTTATTAGGAAATTACAAGCCTTTATCAAGATGGGAAGTCATTCATAAGTTTACTCAGATAATTGAAGAGTTTGTGGAGTAAGTTGGAGATTTATAAAACTTGTATTGTTATTGGCTAGTCATAGTCCTCATTTTGAGGAACTAAGATGCCATATTCTAAAAAATATCGTTTATTATCCTTCAATAATTCGTGTGTTGTCATTTAACGTGAGGAAGTACGTTGAAACGTCAAGATATGTACTGTACTGTTAATCTCGTTTCTTCTGATGCTCGTGCCTATATTGTTCGTTCACACTCTAAAGAAACATATTATAAGGGAAAATTGCATTATGATTAAATTAGAAAATTTATGGATCGTTGTTCGATTCTTCACCCCAGAACTAAAGCTTAAATTTTGTAAAAATCAAAAGGTTGGAGGATACCAAAACAATATCCATGACCATAAGACTTATTTGGTTACACACTCCACCGACTAACTTTCTTCTTATCGTACTACGTTAATTAATTATTTCAGAAATTATTTACAACACACATGTGGTTAGAAGACAATTCAATGATGATATTTTAATCAAAGAAAAGATCAACCACCTGTTTTTTTTAGTGATTTTGGTGGTTTTTTAGCTGATGAAAATTCTGACACTAGCAAAAAAACCTTGAATAAAAATTGATAGTTTGAATGATGTATGGGTTATTGATTACAATGTGAGACATCATATGTTATATACATTAAGCCATTTTCACAACTTTCATTCATTTTCTAACCCTTTTAGTTTGTTCCAATAACAAATGAGAAATGTGTGTCTTTCTTGTAAGCGTAAGGGAAACATTATACATGTTTCCTATACTACCAAGTCTAAGATTCTTAATGTTCTTTCCTTCCCATTTCTATCGCTCTATGTTCGTAAATTAACATCATCTCTCAACTATGGAATTATATTTACTCCATACATATATATTTTTCAAGACCTCACCATAAAATAACAGATTGGTGAAACATTTCCGTTACATGTACTATACTATTTTTTTGTTAATTCTAAGGTTACGAAACAATTTCATGATTTTTATTCTCTAATTATTAAGAATCTTTTAAGAAAATATTCATCTCGCATATTTCTAAGAATAATAAATAAAGTTCTACTAAGGAAATCGAAATTATGATATTGGCCATTTTTAAGTCTTATATGCTTATTTTTAATTCGTCTTCGTCTCGAACTACTAAACCCCTTGAAATTTTACATTGAGATGTGTGGGGTCGTTTTCATATTTTATAGATGGATTTAAATATTTTGCAATTTTTATTTTTTATTCCTCTAAAATTTCTTGAGTGTGCTTACTAAAATAAAAGAAGTGAAATATTTGAGGTTTTTAATAGATTTTCATTTGTTGTTTTGTATCCAATTTTCAGTTTATATATATTTCTCAAGACATGAAAAGTATATATTTTCTAATGATAGATTACATCAGACTAGTTGTGTTAGTACATCTCAACAAAATTAGATTATCAGATATAAAAAATCATGATTTGTTTGAGAAAACCATAACCATAATATTTTTTACGAGTGTCCCAAAATATTTTTGGCCTTTTGCTATTATTATTTCAACTTATTTATGAATCATTTACTCAACCTAGTGATGGATTTTAAATATCCTCTTGAAGTATTGTAGGACAAAACTCATGATTCGTCGAATCTCAATATTTTTGGGTGCACTTATTATATGCATGTCTCAACTACTCACTATGACAAACTCGATCCTTGAGTCGTTAAGTATATATATTCCTCGAGTCTCCAATAAAACCATTTCAACAAGGAGATGAGATGAGTTAATACAAGGGACCATACTTTCATTAGCTGAATCACACTTTTCACTTTTACTTTCTCTCTCTAAATTCAAACTCTCTCTCTCTCTATCTCTCTATCTCTCTCTCTCTTTCATTCTCAAGAATTAAATTCACACATATCAGTTCTGAATTCTTCTGTTATACTAAGGTGATCCATATGGCTTGTACTTCCTCAAATCACACTCAATTATGTATTATATATTATTAAAGACTGAACCCAACACAAGAATGCTTTCAAATTTCTGAATATGTGTACTTTAGACAAAGACTTCATCAAGTTGAATGAATCTAACTTAAATTTCTGAATGGTTTCAAATTTCTGAATATGTGTAATTTATGTCTTTTGGAATAAAATCAAAATACTAAAGATTGCTGTTAAAGAGTGGAACAAGAATCATTTTGGAGATATATTTGATAAAGTTCTATTTACCGAAGATGTTGTGAAATATTATGAAGCCAAATTCATGTCTACTAATAGCATTGAATACAAGAATAACCTAGCTAAAGCTACTTCTGAACATCTTATTGATCTAACTATGGAAGAAGAATATTGGTTTCAAAAGTGCTAATCTAGCTGGATCAATGATGGTGATAGAAATAGTAAAGTCTATCATAATTTTGTCAAGAAAAAAATAAGAAATAGCAGAAACTCCAGATGAAAGATAACAATCACTAGATCACATATGGGAATTTTGTTACTTTATCATTTTAAAATTATTCTTTCTTCTTCTTTTTATCAGAATAGAGAAGAATAACACGCTTATATGAATGACAATATATTCAATCTTACTCCTAAACTTATTAGTGATGCAGATAAGAACTTACTTTTAGCTCCTCCATATGAAGATGAAATTCATAGTATAATTCAGAATCTCAAGCCTTCGAGTGCAGCAGAAATGAATGGATTCAAAATATGTTTTTTCCTATCTTTTTAGAAAATCATCAAGCAAGCTTTCTGCAAAATAATAGCATCCTTTATTATTGGTCAAAATATCTCAAAATCATCAGGGCAATATGCATTTTCCTCATTCCTAAATCCTGCAATCCAACACAATGGAAAGACTTTAGACCAATCAACTTGTGTACTATTATGAATAGAGTAATGTCTAAGATTCTGAATAATAGACTATCTAACCTACTTCTTAAGACAATTTCAGAAATGTAGGGAGGATATGTTAAAGATAGGTCTATTCAAGATAGCATCCTTCTTGCGAAGGAGCTTATCCATGACTCAAGAAGAAAAACGAAGGTTGTTAATGCTGAGTTAATTACTTGCATTGTTTAAGTAATTTGAGAGAAGTCTGAATGTAGAGAGATAAATTGGGTTTAGAGAGAGAATATCAGATTGCAAAGATGATCTATCTCAAAACGTCAACCCCTTTATTAGATAGTTACATAAAAGGGATAATTACATATTAGCCCTAGCCTTAAATACGAAGTTCTAATTTCTTTCTTTAACTCTACAATCTGTCATAAGATGTTTTATTCTTGACATTTCAGTCCTCGAAGTTCCATTTCCTTATCAATAGCCGCCTTAGTTCTCATGTAAGTAACTGAATGAGAACTAACTAGCCTCGAATGTATTCACAGGTAAATAAAATCCCCTTATCCATAATCTGAAGGTTTTAAATATGCTAGTCCACCTTAATTTATGTCAAACACATCGAATTATATTAACAACAAAACCTTTCATTATATATCACGATTCAAAGCGGAAGTTAAGTATAGTGGCACTCCATATGACAAGTATATTTTAGAAAATAATGATACCCTAAGAAGTAGGCATGCCACTAGACCCATATTGTAACAGGCGTTAGATCCTTATCTACGTAACAGTTTAAAAAAAATTCAATCAATGTCCACCTCTTCCACTTCTCGATACTTATTTTCTCTTCTTATAATTAACGCTGCGACCCATTTTTTCATTTACAGAGAAAATTCCTTGAGATAGAAACTGAAAAAGTTCAAAATTCCCTTTCTACCTTCAACACTTTCTTCAATCTATTGGCTACCTTCACCGGAAAATTAAAAAATTTCGTTCAATCTTCAACTACTTTATGAGAAAGCATCCAAAGCCTAGAAGATCTAAATACGTAATTCCCAAAAAAACCCAAATCTTCAAAATCAGATAACAACATCTCTGGAGCTTATGACTACCTCTGTATTAGTGAAAGGGCAGATGAATACAGAGCAACTGGATTAATAATCAGCGCTCATCTTGGTCTATCTACAAAGACAATATACTACGATAACTTTGATCCTTCCAAACTCATGTTTGTTCACCTTCTCCTCGTACAGAAGAAATCCGATCATAAAAAACTTGAACACCAAAGACACCTTGAATCTCACCCTCCCTTACTGGATAATCATCTCAAATTAGCCGTGAAGTGAGCAACTCATACTTAAAGAACTCCGAAGAGACTCATTCCTCAACCAATCTTCCAAAAACTTGCGATCCTCAAACTCCAAGAAAAAGAACTTTCATAGCCATGGGAGATGATACTGATGTCACCTAAAATCCATCAACCACTTCTCCTCCCTTGAGGTAGATTGTTGAGACAACGACATCATCTCAAAAAAATCCATCAAGTGATCATCCTCGACTAATGGACGAGGTATCTGAAGAAGAAATTGATACTGAAGTTAATCAGTCAAATACTGAAGCCAAAACAGAAGAACAAGCTTCAAAAGAATGAGAAAATTCTACAAAAGAAAAATCTCGTAAACCGTGAAAAAATAAAGCTCGTGTTACAATATCCGACGAGATGCGTGCATCAATAAGTGAGAACTTGAGGCCTCTCAAAGCACATTACATATTGGCTCTAAAAAATGTTCCTTATACATATTACAAGGAGAGACAAGCAACTGATCTAAAGAGGCAATAGGGAATGAGAGATAATATTACGATATGGATCGAGGACTTCATTTCTCTGACCAAACTGTCAAAGGGACTGGTGCTTTCATTTTATTATCTTACTCTAGATGGTGATTTGAAGATAATCGACGACCTACTAGAAGCAGACAACTTTTGGAACCAGAAATTCATCTTCATCTCATGGGCTTGGGAGAATGGCAAAGAAATATCTAAAGCCAATCCATTTATATTGAACCTCGTCTGGAGGAGTAATCGTAAGTCCTTTAATTTTATTTCTTTGAATTATATTTTCAACTAATGTTATCCTTAAGTCAGTTAAAACACATGGCTAAAGAGGTGATTCATTATAAAAATGCTGCTGTTTCTGAGAAAAAGATGAGTGACATCTTTGGGAACCTCGTAAGAGATCAGTTTCATGAATTTCAAATGGTCAGATCTGAATTCCTCAGATGAATCATTCATGTCATGGAGTATCTCCGAGAAGTGCATCAAAAACAAAAAGAAGATCTTGACGCTTCTCATCAGAATAAAATAAAAGAACTCAAGACTAAACATCTTGAAGAGTTAGCTGCATAAAATAAAAAATTCGATGACCTTCAACTTTCTTTCGGAAATAGTAAAGCAGAAAACAAAAGACTGACACATACGTGTCACCATCAAAGCCCAATTCGATAAGGAGAAGCAACATGCTGTCACTGCTGCTGAGGATGAGTGTGTAAAAGACATGATGGCAGCTATCAAGAACGGAAATAACCAAAAATCATCACACTCCTTTGTGAAATCCATGCCACATATCCTAAAATTGATCTTTCTAGGTTTTGGAGTGAAATTCCCATCGAATGGCGTCCGAACGAGGATTTTGGTCCTGTTCCAAGCTCATCATCCGAAGAGAAAGATTCAATGGAGGATTCCGAAGAGACCTACGAGGACGATTAATATTACTATCTCTTTTTTGTACATGTCATGCAATCACTTGTAATATTTTGTTTTAATATATGCATTTTCACTTGGTATCCAAGAAATTACACTATGCTCATCAAATTAGATTGAATAACAAAAATATTTGTTTGTCCTTTATTTTCTTCAAGTTATATTTGCATTTGATTGTTATTTATATTAGTTATTCGAATAAAAAATATAACATGGTATTTTAAATAACATTACAATGCGTAACACTTCGAATATTATAGTGCGTTTAATGGACGTAACAATTTGGATAATATAGTATGTTTAATGAACATAACACTTCCAATATGGTTGCTTCTTCGAAAAGCGTATTCAACACTTCGAAATATTCTACTATTGGTCAACCTCAAAGATGATCAGTCTTTGATTAGCTACCAAAATAGTTTAAACAAGCACTTGTACACAACCATTGGCCAAAAATGCATTTTATTGATAGTTTTGAATATGTACATAACGCCTCGTTAAAACCTTCCTCACCTAAAAGGGTAGGAAAGGGTGCGTTAATTAATCAAATAAAACAATTTCAAAATACAACACAATCACTCCCAGTACAATTTTAGTTGTTGTATATTCTATGGATGTTGAAACATCCTCCTCTGATGATCGCAAAGGCGATAAGAACATCTCTTTATCCTTTCAACAACCATATAAGGTCCTTCTAAATCCGGGGCCATCTTACCGAGGCTATTTTCCTTGGTATGGAGGAATACCTTTCTTAAAACTTTGTCACCCACCTTGAACTCTCTTCATTTCACCCTCGAATTATATCCTTTCGTCATAAGAGTTTGATAATGAATTACATTCAAGTGAGCTCGAACTCTTTTCTCTTCAATTAAATCCAAACTTTCTCTTTTGGCTTCATCATTTAAGTCTTCAGAATACTATAATAAAATCCAAGGATACTCCTCTTTGTATATAATTGTTGCGAAAAATCAGAAACCGTGTTATTTCCTCAGTTTATATGTTCGACAACAACATGATCGAACAGAAGAATAAGATTTTGAAAATCTTGAAGATACAAAATTAAATGATCTTTTTTTGCTTCAAAAACTCCAGATACTTGATTTGCTACCAACTAAGAATCTGTTTCTAATCGTACTAAAATTGCACCACATATCTTTGCTAGCCTCAATTCTGCTAATGCAGCTTCATACTCAACTTTATTATTCAAAGCATGAAAAGCAAATTCAATAAATTGAAGCATCGTTTCTTCATTCGAAAATTCTAGAACCTCCATTGGTTCGAACGATCCACATCGAATTGATTGGCAATACATCCTTAGTAACTTCTTCATCCAATTTACTTGAGTGAAACTCAACAAGGAAAACTGCCAAAGCTTGTGCTTTAATTGTCGTCCGAGGAGAAAGAGTGATGTCAAAATTTCCTAATTGTACTGATTACTTATTCAACCTCCCTGAAATATAATGACATTGTAAAACATTCTTCAATGGAAATAAAGTTCGAACCTCAATAATATGAGCTTAAAAATAAGGACGCATTTTCCTAGCAACCACCACCAATCCCAATGCCAATTTATCGAGATTCAAATATCTCTTTTATGCTGCCACCAAACTCTTACTAACATAATACACCGGCCTTAGAATTCCTGAATCCTCACTTATCAATATTGCGCTTACTGAAAATCTGATACCGCAATGCACAAAAAGAGTTGCTCTCCACATCAAATTGATTGGCAAGACATTCTTACTAACTTCTTCATCCGATCTACGTGAGTAAAACTCAACAAGGAAAATAGCCAAAGCTTATGCATTAATTCCCGTCCGAAGAGAAAAAGTGATGTCAAAATCTCCTAATTCTACTGACCACTTAGTCATCCTCCCTGAAATAGCAGTACGTTATAAAACATTTTATAATGGAAATGAAGTTCGAACCTCAATAGTATGAGCTTGAAAATAAGGATGCATTTTCCTAGCAGTCACCACCAATGCCAATGCCAATTTCCCAAGCTTCAAATACCTCTTTTATGCTGCCACTAAACTCTTACTGATATAGTACAACGGCCTCAGAATTCCTAAATCCTCACTTATCAATACTGCGCTTACGGAAACATCAGATACCGCAATGTACAAAAAGAATTGCTCTTCACTTTGAGGTTTAGACAATATTTCTGGTGATGATAACAAATCCTTGATACTTGAAAATGTTTCTTCACAATCCGAAGTCCACTCAAACTCTTTTGATCTTTATAAGACTTGAAAGAAAGGGAAAAATTTATCATAAAATCTAGAAATAAATTTGTTAAGTGCTGCTAAACTTACTATCAAAATTTGTACTTCTTTGAAAGTTCGATACGATTTCATGGATACTGCAGCTTTTAACTATTCTGGATCAGCTTGTATCCCATTTTCACTAATAACATAACCCAGTTATTTCCCTGATCGAACTCCAAAAGTACATTTTTTTTGGATTCAAATTTAGCCTTATTGCCTTTAAATTCACAAATTTCTCTTTTAAATCTTCCAAATGTGCATCGTCTGCTAAACGTTTCACCACCATATCATCGATCTGGGTAGCAAAGGCTTTGTTCATTAATCTCTGGTATGTGGCTCTGATATTTTTTAATCCAAAAGGCATAACTCTATAACAGTGCAAGCCTCTGTCTGTCATGAAGGTGGTATATTCTTGATTCTTTAGATCCATCTGAATTTGATTATATCGTGCAAAAGGATCCATAAGAGTCAATATTTTATTTCTTGAAGTGGAATCAGCCAGGTTGTCTATTCAAGGAATGGGAAACGGGTCTTTAGGACAGGCTTGCTTCAGATATGTAAAATCAACACACATTCTCCACTTCTTATTCTTCTTCTTGACCACCACTTTGTTCGCTATCCATAAAGGATACTATATCTCCCTTATATCTCTGACCTTGGATAACCGGTCCACTTCGAAAAACATTGCTTCTGCCTTTTTTAAATATCAGGTTTCACCTTTGGATTAATGGATATGCTTTGGCAGATTACTTTAATTGGAACACCTGTTATATCCTCTATTCTCCAAGTGAAAACATCTAAATTGTGAGATAAAAATTATAATAGATGTTGACGTAGAATAAGAGTCCGTAAGGTTTCTATTCGAAGTACTCTTCCCTCACGAAAAACATATTCCTCTATTTCTTCACTTACTGTTATTGACCCTCGGGTTTCCCTCGGATCTTCAACCCTGCTATTCATTCATTATATCACCACTACTAGATCCTCGGATCCGAGGAGCAGTGGCATAACATTCTCGGGCAACCTTTTGGTCACTTCTGACGACCCATTCACGGTCTACGATGACATACTTGAAACATTGATCGACTGTTGATACAACGCAATACATCCTTGATCACCAAGACCTTCCAAAGATGGCATTATAGCTTGTTGGACAGTCCACCATCATAAAAAAGAACTTGAACCTTCTTCTTAAAAGGTCTCTTTCCCAGACTTACCTCCCTCTCGAATTCCCCTATTACTCATGCAGTTACTCTAGTAAATCTGATGATGGTGCGCCGCAATACTAGCAATCTTCTCTCTAATAACTACTGCATCCTCACGTGGCCCCGCAATACCCCGCAAATCATCTTCACAGAAAAGGATAAAGCGAATGTCTCTCTTACCATACAGATGGGTAGACATTTTTCCCTTTATCTGAGTAGCCAAGCTCACTATATGTCTTTTCCTTGAGCTATCAATGTTACCAGTCATAGAGTCGCCCCCGAAAATTGCTAAGGACTCAAATTTTTTACAAGGCTTCAAACATGACCTCGCTTTACTGGTTCCTCAACCGCCATTAAAATTGACCGATCTGGGTCCATGTATAAGTATTCCTATACAGCATCAAAATCATCAATCTTCGAATCCAAAACCATTAAATTTCAATTTTATGCATTTGGATTGGTTGGTTGTTAATTCGATGTTATAAGATGTTTCGATGCATTGCTCTGTGTTTTCACATAAGTTGGTAACTTCCCATTTTCGATTAAAGTCTGAACTTCTTTTTTCAAGGCGATGCATTCCGCGGCATAACCGATATCATTACGATACTTGGAAACCTGTTATTTTTCTCAGCCCTCAGCCTATTGATTGGAGCGGGCTTCTCAGTCAGGTCTGCATAGTACTCAGGCCTTATCCATTGATTGGACCTCGGCCTATTAAATTGATAAGATGGAGCTTGGTTCAAATACACTCCAGTTTGAGGTGGTAGATTGTTGTTCCTTGGATGTGCTTGTTGAGTAGAATTCGAAGATTGCCCATATTATTTGGCACCTTCCCATAATTCTTTTGACCATTAGCTTCCACTCTTTCGGCCTTGGTTGATTCTTCCACCTTTATTTCGTCCTCAACTTGAGCCAACAAAAATCCAAAGGTTAAGGATTTTCTTTTTATTGTTTCATTAGCTAGATCTCCTGGTAGAAATCCCTGGCAAAAGGCTGTCATTTCCACCGTCTCTTCATAATTATCCAAATCTCCTGGTTTTAGTGAAGATAAACCGCTTTGTATAATCTTTGAATTTTTATCTTATTGCTTGCTTGCATTGGATGATTGTATCTCAATTTTCCCTTATCTCCTTACGCCCCACAAATTATCTTCGAAAGGCATTGTAAGAGTCTCTAAAATTTTAAATGGGCCCCCTTAGAATTCAGTTGTACTATTTCAAAGCTATTCCCTTGAAAGTTTAAGAAAATGCCCAACACACTAACCTGTCTTCATCCTCAAAATTCGTCATATAATTTTTTAATTGTTCGATGTGATCGTCCGGATCTTACATCCCATCGAATTTTTCAACTTTTGAAATATCAAAATGGTTCGGAAGCATGATAGATCTTATCTCAGTTATCAATGGAGCATTCCTCCAATCAACACCTTGAATAAATTGATCTTTAGTTCCCATCACTGCATACAGATTCCGATCATTCCCAACATTATACTGGTTTGATATATTTCCCTCACACCACTTTGCCTCCCTCAAACATCGAGGTAAATTTTCCCTTCTAGCTTTATATTTCTTTTTAGATTTGCATGATTGATCATTTACTTCTTTCGAAAATCCTCGATATCTTTTCAAATCAGACTCAGAACTTTCAACCTCTTCATCACTAGATATGACATATCTTTTTTCTATCTTTCTTGTCCTTTCGAGAAGAATAACGCTCTTTATGCGCTTTAAAACACACTTTTTTGTTCGCTTCTGATCTGCCAATCAATGCAAGATCGATCAAATTGATTATTAATGTTATTTTGGTCATTCACTTGCCTCACCTCAGATTTTAGTCTAGCTGGCTGAATCGTCTTCTCTCTCTGGTCATATTTCTTGTTCAGAGCATTTATTTTATCCAAAAGCTTATTCATTTGTAAATCTATCTCAGATTGAGTTTGATAAATCAGAGTAGATCTTTTTTGTCTACCATTTGTCCTTTGCAAATCATTTTTAGTGTTTCAACAACCGATCGAACTAACATACCGTTTTCTGGATTCATTGTCAAGCTTAAAATCGTTTTCAAGATTTGAAAGAGAAAAATTCGAACTAATAAACTATGCACTAGTTAATGATCAGGTCTCCAGTGAATTCCTAAATTTGGTGAGTTGATTACTTGGAGTGTCTTAGTAATTTGAGAGAAGTTTGAATGTAGAGAATTGGTTTTAGAGAGTTATAATCAAATTGCTAAAGTGATCTATCTCAAAAGGCAACCCCGTTATTAGATCAGCCTTGGCCTTCATATATAGGCGTAATGACTTAGCTCTTAACTTAAACAATTACATAAAAGGGATAATTACATATTAGTCCTCACATAAATACAAAGTTTTAATTTCTTCCTCTAAGTTTATAATATGGCATAAGAAAAGTTTTATTCTTTACATTTCACTTCTGGAAGTTCAATTTTCTTATCAGGTAACATTTTTATTAAATTCGATACGACAAAAGCGTTTGATAAAATCTCTTATAGCTTCATTAATAAAGTTCTTCAATCTTTTGGTTTCACTAATAGATTTACCAACTTAATCAGTAGCTTGATCAAGTCTATTTATGTCTTTATAATTATCAATGAAAAAAACCATTGGATTCATTAAAACTAATATGGTTATTAGTCAAGAGGATCCATTATCCCCTGGTCGGTTTATAATTGTTCAAGAAATTCTAATAAAGGGTCTTAATAAGGTTTATGAATCTCATAAAACTTTGATATATTTTTGTACAAGTAGCTTTAAACATTTCTTGTCCTACCTTTGCTGATGATTTACTTATATTCTCTAATGGATTGGCTTCTTCTATGAATATTTTTGGTAAATATTTGTAGACTTACCAAGAAATATCTCGTCAGGCTATCAACAAGGATAAACGAAAATCATCACAACTTTTCGATTTAGCTCAAGACAAGATAAATTCTCTAGCAATTCAAACAATTTTTAGTACCAACTTTCTTCCTACAACTTCTCTTGGAATCACTCTCAATTCTAGTAACAAAATCAACAACTATATCTCTCTTGTATACGAAGTCAGAAACAAAAATGTTGAATGGGAGGGAAACAAAGTTTCTTACGGTGGTAGACTTACTTTCATAAACTTTGTTTTGTTTTCTATATATATATCAACTGGATTCAGAGTTGTTGGCTTCCTAAAACTATTTACAAAGATAGAAAAATGTTAAACAAATTCCTATGGGGATTTACAAACAATTCTAATAATATTCAACTGTCTTCGTGGTCTACTAATTGTAATTTTTTCAAAGAATGTCGTCTCAGTCTTAAAAATATTAATGATATTTAAAAAGCTTTTTATTGGAAGCCGTGGTACAAATTTAGAAAGAATAATGTCTTTGGGCCAAATTCTTTCATATCTTTATTGCAAAGACATCCATCATCTCCAGCTCAACTACACGAAGAAGGGTTTTCAGATGTGGAAGAGACTATGTAACATCAAAAACTATGTTGAAGGTAACATTAAATGGAAGCTGGGTAAAGAAAATCTAGATTTATGGCTTGATAATTGGTTTGGCAAACCTCCTTTTATCAAGTTAGACTCTGATAAAGAAAATTACTGGTTTAATAGTGATAAAGTCAAATCTTTCGGGGAAATTAATTCCCGGAATATGAATAAACTTACTTTAATTTCATTTCCTCTAATATTTCCTTAATCTCTAAGATTTTTGTTGATAATCGGGTGGATGCCTTAATTGAATGGCAGCCCTCAGAGGATGGTTAATTCAATATCAAAGAAACAATGCAGCACATAAGAGACAAACACAACAAATCATCTCCATCTGAATTTGTTTTGTAACCAAACTACTCCAAGAAAGTGTTCATATTTATTATACAGATTCCTAAATAATATGCTTCATATTTATTCAATCATGCAGTATAAACATTTAGTAGTAGTTTCTAAGTGTTATTTTTGTCACAATTTAGAAATTATTAACCACTTATTTGTATCTTGTAACTCTGCTTGGAATATATGAAGTTACATTACATATTTATTCAAGATTAAAATTAGCAAATTCATCAAATATTCACTTGATCAGATACTAGTTTAGGAAATCTCATACCAAGGCTCATATCAACTCTATATTACCTAAAATAATCACCTAGGTTATTTGGCAGACCATGAATAAAGTTAAAATTGAAGGCAACTAGTTCTCTTATATCTGTACAATAAACTACAATAAGCATATTATATGAATTTTTTATCATGCTAACCCTTTTAAGCTCAAACAATGGAAAAACATTGAAAATTCTTCTTCTACTCTGAATTGCTTCAATCATCTTATGAAATCCAAAAAAGATTCTTGCATCTCATGGAATCCTCCTTAGTATCAGGAGTTAAAAGAACATCATATTTCTTGGTTAACTCTGAATTAATTAGTTGCTTCCTGCTTCAATCAACTGGTTCCTCGTTCTTGTCCGTCGATTTCTTCATTTCTCCAGATTTAAAGCAAAGCTCATCCTAGTCTCCATCTACAAGATCCAGGCGGCAATAATAGAAATTATTTGTGGATATGTGATAGTGATTCAAGTCTAGCCTCATCTAATTAAAATGAGTACTTTATTTACCGTCTTATATTTGATGAGATCTAGCTATGCCTTAGAGCGTGCTTTTACTTCCTATTTTCAAGCACGGTTTGGCTAGAATTTGAATTCTGTGAAGAGGGATTTTAAGAAACTTTGGTTTCTTTTGACCACCTCATCCTAGTTGAATTCGCTATTCTTGGAGTTGAAAATGATGTCTTTTTTTAGTGTTCCCTCCTTTCAAACGACTTTAATTTTATTCCGTCAAGTTTATCCTAGTTGAATTTGCTATTCTTGGAGTTTAAAATTGATGTCTTTTTTTAGATGTTCCCTCTTTTCAAACGACTTTAATTTTATTCCGTGAAGTTTAATTTTTCTCCAAATTATTAACGCTTCAATTATAAGATTTAATTCCTTCGACTGGATTTTAAATTTGTTATTATTTGGATTGAATTGTTTACCATTTAATTAATAAAATTTCATTTACTTAAAGAATACTATTAGATTTTATTCTTTTTTATTATTTCTTCTAAAGTTTTTAAACTAAACTCTGTATATAAGCTTGTTTTGGAAAAATTTCACATTCTTGATTATTAGAAATGGACATTTTAGTTTGATGTTGAACTTTAGTTTTTCTTTATGAGTTATGACCCTAGTCGAGTTTACAAACGCAAATGTGAAACAATATAAAAGAACTAAGTCTTCTAAAGATGAATAATATGCTCGACCTAATATATAATAGGTTGAGCCTCTAGTCAACTTGAGACGTACCCTCCTATCGATTTCGAGATAACCCAACCAAAAAGTTTTATGGTATAAGTTGTTTAATGCAGCATAAATATAGATAGTTTATGCGACCAAACCAAAAAGCTTTATCGTATAAGTTGTTTGATGCACCATAAATATAAATAGTTTATGTGCCCAACCCAAAAAGCTTTATCGTATAAGTTGTTTAATGCAGCATAAGTTAAGTTGTTTAATGCAGCATAAATATACATAGTTTATGTTTATGTTTGCAGAGCTCATTGATTTTAGATGGTTCGACAGCTATCTCGATTTTTGTATTTATTTTAGACATTTGGAAAGTGTTTTTAATTTTCAATTGTTTCTAAAAAAATCTGGTCAAATATGTATTATGATGAGTTTAACCGCATTTTCGATTTTTGTATTTATTTTAGACATTTGGAAAGTGTTTTTAATTTTCAATTGTTTCTAAAAAAATCTCGTCAAATATGTATTATGATGAGTTTAACCGCATGTTAAAAAATGTGATATTTTATTTTGTTAATCGGGGTTAAATCGAATAAATATTTAAATCTTTGTTTTTTTTGCGTTTTTTTATGATATTATATTAAAAAATTATTTTAGAAAAGAAAATTGAAGTAAAATTTAAAGATCAACAAAAACTATTCTAAACTTAAAACTTAGTCTTTTTATCTATAAATATTTAATATAAAACTTTAATGAGTACGACTGTACAGTACTCTTTAAGTACCAATGAGATTAAATTAACAACGCTGTCTTTGGGTAGTTGATCAGGTTGTTGTTAAAAATGAAGTACATTAAAACAATGTTAAAACTAATAAAGGCATGACAACTAAATTATCTATATAAATTGCACACCATTTTAAAGACTAAGAAATGTAAAGGTATATCAAGCCGAAATTTAAACTTGGTACTTCATCTCGAAAAATTAAATTTTAATGTAGATTTATTTTAAAAATTGAGATCGATAAAGAACTAAAATAACAAAATTTGTTCGGAATCGAATCGATTTAAGTGATAAATCGATAAAATTGTTCCGATAAAACTGGTAAATTAATAGAACCAAACGGATAAAATCGATAAATCGGCAAAACCGATAAAATTCCAAACAAAAATTAACTTTCAAATTTTAATTTTTATATTTTTATATTTAAATAAAAATTTTAAAAATCAAAATGTAATTGGATTTATTTTTTGAAGTGACCGTACCGAATTGAAATCGACTAAACCGATAAAGACCGAATTAAATTCAAACCGAACCGAACCAGACCGAATCAGATCGAATTGAACCGTACCGCACCAAAAATATAATGATTTAGTCCGAATTAAATTATCTATATAAATTGCACACCATTTTAAAGACTAAGAAATGTAAACGTATATTAATCCGAAATTTAAACTTGGTACTTCATCTGGGCCGTCAACGGTTTTCGAACTAAAAAACCAAACGCGATTCGATATCGAATCGAAAAAAATTTAAATTTCAATATAGATTCATTTTGAAAATTGAGATCAATAAAAAACCGAAATAACAAAATTAATTCGGAATCGAGTCAATTTAACTGATAAATCGATAAAATCTTTTCAATAAAAAATTTAATTTAAAATAATAATTTAGTCGGGTTTAAAAAAAGTCAAAAATTTAACGACGGATCTGATCCGAACCGATAAATTTAACGGTACATCTGATCACTGGCCGAACCCACGGTTTTTATATATATTGATTAATGAGCACACAAAATACTGGAATACAGCCTATCCCAGTAGAAAAGGTTGAGCTAGGAACCCATGAGGTCATAGGTTGAACATTGATTATATCATAAATTTCCAGTCACTCGAATCCTACAGATCTCAACAAAATCAAATATGCACACATTATACGCATATAAGTAAAAAAGACTAAGATAAAAAAATCTAAATGTGATGCAGCATTGTCAAGCTCGATAACCATGTTGTTCATGATTATAGATAGACAAAATACTGAAAAAAATAACCAATACATAAAAGATTTATAAATAAAAAACACTAGTTAACAAAAAAAACATGATGGATAAAAGCTTAAAAAAAAATTATGTTATTTTATTTTATCAAATCCTGATAACACTGCATCTGATCCGAAGTAAACTTCGCGGTACAGTCCACTCTTTCCAAACCGGACCCGTGACACCTTATATGGCCATATCCTACTTCTGCGACCCGCTTTCCCATGACACTATTGATTTTAAAATTCTAATAAATACAAAACCAGATCCTTACCGCCTAAGTAAGAGAAATAACAAAACGTTAAACCGCGAGAGTATCGACACATAACCTAAGAAAAATCAATAGAATACCTTCACCGCTATAAATACCTCGAGCTTCTTCTCCAAAACTACTACCCTCTCTGGCTTTTGATAGTATCAAAGCTAGGTTTTCCTTTCAAGAATTATATCTTCTTTGTCAAAGTGGTTTCAAAACCTCTACTTGTGAAAAGAAGATGCGACCCCCTCCAAAAATAGGATCTAATTTATCCCCTAATAAACCTAATAAACCTAATAAACCTAGGTGGTCTTCAAAGCCCGAACAAATCGAGATACTAGAGTCCTCTTACAATAGGGGTGTAGTTAACCCAAAAAATAGTGAAACCTCCCGAATCAGAGAACTCCTTGAAAGATTTGGTCCAGTTTCGGATGAAAACATTTCCAACTGGTTCCGAAATCGAAGGGCAAAAGATCGCTACCGACAGCGCAAGCTTGCCGAAGAGCAAAAAAGAACTTTAGTTGCAGACACACCCACATCCACAACCATGATGTTAGAGCAAGAAACTCCGCCTAAGCAAGTAAGTCTAGATTTTGGCAGCTATGGAGGCTATGTTGTTGATGAAAATGATGATCTTAAAGGGGTAGTCAAACCAACCAACTGGTTTTCTACTACTTCTGTTGGTTTTGATTCATCTTCATCATTTCCGGTTGAGCCATCTCCTCAAGTTCTTGTCGGGTCTTCCTCAACTACTACTCCTCGTGGAGCTCTGCTCCAAACCAATCCTTATGCAGAGAATCTGGTTCCAGTCTCTGATCAGATGGGTTATAATGGAATCGATCAACCGAATATAATTAGCTGCCCATCTGATCAAACTCAATATTTTCAGCACCAAGCTTATCAAGCTGATCAAATTGAAGGTTTCCAGTACCAAGATGATCAGAATTTAAGTTATCAATAAATTATTAATATATGGCAGAGTTCAATTAATTGTATTTTTTCATTCTTATATATATATATAGATTGTTTCCGGGTTATAATTATCGAAAATTTTAGAGTATATATAATTAGACTTGATATACAGGTTCATCGATATAGGCCTTGTAATCTTTTGTACAGGTTGATCTACCAAAATTTGTCCTAGGGTTTCTGTTTTGTTTACATTAGAGTTCGTCTTAATTGAGAATTGAGGCAAGGTAATTATTTTTTAATGAAGCGGCGGAGGGATTCATAACAGTGTACATCAATGGAGGTCGGACACAAGTACGTGGACACATTAACGTGAGAGAAATATTTGGTGAAGGTGTGTTTTTAGTCCACCAGAACTCTGGTATCGTACTTGCTATAGATGAGCTTGGCTTCTTAAAGTACACTTTGGAGGCTGGTGAAAGTTACATACTGGTATGATAAACGACACTATCTCTCTTTCACTCCGAGATATCATATACATGAAGCACTTTTACATTCAAGGGATTTAGTGTGTCTGAAAGGTAAAGAAACCATGGAGGGTTGGTGTTTGATGACAACAAACAATTTAAAATCCCTAATCCCTTTGAGTTTGAAACTAGACAATTTTAGTCTTAAAATTTAGTTTGTCTTGTGATGCAGATTTGAGTACCCTTGGTTGATCAAGTGGAGATTTGAGGTAAGAAGGTGGATGGTCGGGCAGAACCTGTGCGACACCAGTTCAATGGTGGGTTAAGTTTGTTTTTCGACCTACGTGTCTTTTTGGACTTTTTACAGCGAGAATAATATGTTTTTATTTATTTTTGTAATAATAAAATATCATATTTATATTATGATATGGACTAAGAGATGTAATATATTTTCAAGATATGTAGTATAACTAATATATCTATTGCAATTTTGTTGTTAATGAAGAACTTCTTTACAAGTTTTCTTTGTTTCAAAACCGTATTACATATGAAGTTTATATAGATATAGATCTTTTTATATTTACGCACCTAGTATGATATATAAAATAGAAATTTTTTTAACATTTTCGTGGTATCCATTTGGTTTTTATAGAGAAGTTTATTCGTTTCACAAAATTTATATTATAGAAATAATAAATTTTATATGAAAGAATGCATGTACGACAATTCAACGTTAGATATTATGTCGAAATATCATAGATAGATTCCGTAATAAAAAGAAACTACCAAACCCTCTGAAATTGTATATTGAGATGTGTGGTATTTTTATTTTATTTTTTATGGATAAATTTAAATATTTTATAACCTTTATCTATTATAAGATTTAAAAAAAAAATTATATGTATAGTATCCAATTTTCATCTATTAAAAATATATTATTTGATAATGGCACAATATATATCACATGTCATGTTTTCTAATGATATTTTGCATCATACTAGTTATCTTAACAAAATGAAATTACCAAACGTAAAAATCGTGATTTTCTTGAGAATACCATAGTTATAATGCATATAACTAGTTTCTCAAAATATTTTTGGCCTTTCAGTGTGCTTATCGAAAGTTATCTTATGAATCAGTTACCCAAATTTGTGCGGGAGTTTATCTTATAAACTTAATGCTATAAGTCAAGTAATGTACATATACATAACGAGGTGTAATGATTAGTAAGCAAACACATTTATCACAATAGGTTCGTGTATAATGATAAGTAAGCAACCATAGTTAACGAACCAATCACACGGTTGATAAATTGCTAGGTTAGGCAAATGGTCATACTAAGCCATGATCTACTAGGTCAAATTAGCGAAATGGTTAATAAAACAAGCTTATACGGTTGCGCAAGCGGCCATACTGAAACCTAACACACTAGTCAAATTACAATCACGGTTAATCAACCAAGCCTGAGGTTGCCAAAGTCATAAGGTTATGCAAATGTTCATATTGAGCCCTAACATACTAGTCAAATTGTAATCGTGGTAAATAAACTAAGTATGACGTTACCAAAGCCACAAGATTATGAAATGTTTTGTATTGAGTTATTACAAACAAGTCAAACATATATATACCGACCCTATGAGGAGAAATGATCTCTAAATATATAACCAAATTAAGTATGCTCCAAAAATAAAAATGAAATTATACAAATACAAATGATTCATATAATAAGCTTCTTCTAGGTAATAACTCCATCAAATAGGCAGGTTCTTGGAATATGCCTAACGACATTCTCGATTTAGCATAACATACATCGAAATAATACATCACTAACACACTGATACGATGGATAAAGGTGATAGTGGTTAACAATAGTCTACAAACAGAAAATTTAAGATCAACAAACCACAACAAATTCCTATAGTAGTAAGTTCTTAAAAAAGATCAATAAAGCCCATGAAAACAGCCTCGTCCAATCAACTAACACTCGACGATGGATTTTTTTCCATACCAACCCCACCAGTCCTATTCGTATGAGGTGGAATTATATTAACAATGATATCCTCGTTTTAGACAACCAGAGGTGCATTCACCACCCCCCTCGAGAGTATGATCTTCCTCATGGTCGATTTTTTTGTGTTAGCTATATTTGTCCTCACTCGCATCTTTTCCTAGTTCAATGCAAGGCAAGCCCAACCACTCGTGCTCAAGAACCTATTTTTTCAGCTTCCCAAGTTCATGTTATGATGTTTTCTCCAAAGGTGCATGATAACATCGTTTTAAACCCTTTCAATCAGTACCATTCGACGGGATTGTTGAAGCCACACACAAGTACCTTTATCATGGCCATGTCCCACTTGTGAAACTATAATAGGCTTGGAAACTTGAATTTTATTTGACTAATCTTTGACCACGATCGATAAAATACCATTATTAACAAACTCAATTTCATCACTAATGGCAGGGTTATACTCTTTGATGGCAACTCGCACCAAAAGCGGGAGCATCTTCATTCTTGATGAAAATAACTTCATTTGAGGTGGTAGCACTATTTTTGGTAATAACATGGATCTTATCCAACATGGATACATTGGACTTGAGACATGGGATCTCATTAGTAAAAGTAGACTTTTCCCCTTGTAAATTAGGACCGCTTTCTTTTTATGCGTTCACACATTTTTCTTCGGAGGCATTTATGCTTCCGCAGTTTTTCCTTGTCCATTTCAGAAAATTTCGCTCGGGTGCAAAGAATTAACAACAATATTATTTTTCATATTCCTCTTAAAGACAAGCTATTCGATGGATCTTCAAGATCGTCATCCTGACAAGAAAATTTAACTCCGTAAAAAGAGAATGGAAATCGAGAGACCCCATCGAATAGGAAATGACATATAGTATTTTTCAAAGGATTTATCTTAGTTCTCTCCTAAACATTTCCCTATAGCTGTTGACATGTATCAGATCTACCAAAAATTAAAACACACAAGAAAAACATAAACAAAATACTATCAAATTAATAAGCGAAAATACCACTCAACGAGCCCTATTTTACGTGTGTTTATCCACTTCCATTTGACTTGGCTATATTCTATTACAATTTGGTACTCTTATTTCCCACTTACGAAAATAAACATGTTCACCAATGATATTTAGAAGTAGGTAAATTGGAAATTGTATTCCCACCTCAAATAGATATGTAATAAAATGGTGAGTTTGGGAATTTCAATACGTTAATATTGGTAAAGTATATGTCGAGTGCACATAAATTTTAAACATCCGCCAGTTGAACATTATGCTAGACAAAAGTATTAGTCTAAAAACATTCTCTCCAACCTCTACATGAGAAACGCTTTTATTGCCTAAATTCGGGGCTCCGCTCATTATGGTAACCATCTTTGGCTAAAGAGAATATTAGAGAAAAATAGCATCCCTACTACAATTTAACTGTAGAATTACATACTTCCAATTTCTATTCATAAATTTGAGATTTCTTCTCTAATATTATTACAACTAGTTACATACTAAATTAGTTAACCGATCATATTTACACAAACTCACACGTAAGGATCAATAGAGTACCAACCTATTGAAGAGGTTGACGATGAAGAAAAAATTAAAACATTAGAGGCTGTTGAAAGGATGCAACACAATATCAATGATATGAAGCAAATGACTAAAAAACCAAATTTAAAAAATGGTTAATCTAGTATAAATAAGGGCATAAGTGAATAAAATGTACGAGCCCTTTGTTAAACATGGATCAACGACCTTAAATAATAAGTGAATTCACTTTTAATAAAAAAAAATATACATATGAATCATATAAGTATGGATCTCAAAAAGTGGAAGGGTTCTTTACCCGTGTCCATATTGGCGCGTGGATTCTGACCACACGAGCTACATGTGTTACTACAACTTTGTGTTAATAATATTTATCCCACTCTTAGATCTTTTAATCATAGTTATTAAAATGCTATATTACCTCATCCAAATTATTTTTTGTAGTACTTTAAAGAATTATTTTACTAATTTAGTTTAAGAACTAAGGGGAGTCTTGATAAGGCTATATCTTATCAAATAGTATATAATCCTCATAATGACGAGGTAAGCTTATAAAAAAAACTAATAAAATGATTAGTAGTAGGTAATACGATGCGAACAGAGGACAAGGTGGATACATACGAGACGGGCATAACCAACAACACTAGAAGAAGGTCATAAAGAAGGTATAAGACGGGAGCCATGGACGAGAAAACTAAAGGAAGAGGTAGACATATACAAGACGAGGGTCAAGAAGAAGGTAATACAAGGCGATTAAAGGACACAATAATTATACATACATGAGAGGGTGATAAGCGGTACCAGACAAGGTTCATGAAAAAAAAGAAGAATATGAGCATATAGAGCATTCAAATAATTATGATTGAGTGACACGCGTCCCCGTATATAAATTACTAAAAGACATATGTACACATTTATTATAAAATATGACGAATATTTAAGGAAAGATAACACGTTCAAACGTGTAATGAATAAAGAATAAATATGGAGTGAGAAGATCTATTGCAAACAATATAAATAGGACCATAACTCTAAGTGTAAAGTTTGATCATAATATAATACAAAAAAATCATTATACTGATAATCATAATTCTTTCTTGATTTTCTTTCATCATATTTACCCACTACTTGAGGAGGAAATCCTTTATTACTACTGACCCATAGTACTCGTTGGTACTAAGGAATCGGTAAAAAGGTTTGACTCGTGTAAGCTTTTTGCCAAAATGATCCATTGCCCAACTGGCCCCCTGAATCAATATTGGAAGCTTTTCCTTTTGATAAGTGGAGAATCAACATGTTCGGACCTTTACCACAAGCTACTTGAGACTTACAACGCATCATCATGGCTATAGATTACTTCTCAAAATAAATGGAGGTCGAACCGTTCACCAAGATAACGATATAAAGCATGATCAGTTTTATATTGAATTCTCTCTTTCATGGATGATGTAACTCCAGCGGAGTCAAACCTTCCATCTTATAGAGTACTCAAATATTATGAGTATGTTAGCGAGAAGACAAGAAGAACATAACTTGATTTAATTTAGGAAATGCGGGCCAAGGCACATTTGAAGTTGATGCATTGGCAAACTTTAATTAGGAGTCGCTACAATTTGAGGATAAAACGATAAAATTTCAAGGTAAGGGATAATTGGAGAAAGGTATTTTTATATATGAAGGATAAAGGATTAGGAAAAATGGCTCCAAATTGGGAAGGACCTTACTCAGTGGTAGAAAATACAAACCAAACACATATGACCTTTAAGATAAAGAGGAGAGAGGTTTGCAGCATCACTGGAACATTGAGAATTTTAAGTTGTATTGCGATTAATTTTTAGTATGCTTATGATACTGTTGTTTTCTTATTTGTACAACTTTTTACAGTGGCATACTCTTTCCTCTCTTGGTGGTCCAGGAAGGTTTCAATGAGGTGTTATATATATCCGGAGTTATAAATAAAATTTATTTTGATTGGCAATTTTTTTTAACTGCTGATAAATTTATTATTTTGGAAATTACACAAGGACTGATCATCTTTACGGTAAACTATAAAGATATAATTTGAGGTGCTAACGTTTATTAAAGCACTTCTTGAAATGTGAATTTATGTGGTGATATAATTCGAGGTGCTAAAGTTTATTAAAGCGCTGCTTAAAATATGAATTTGTGTGGTCATATAATTCAAGATGTTAACATTTATTAAAGCACTGCTCAAAGTGTAAATTTGTACGGTGATATAATTCGAGGTGCTAACGTTAATTCAAAGCATTGTTCGCTGGGTTAAAATTATATGGTGATATAATTTGAAGTTAATGTTGATTTAAAGTATTATTCAGAGTATTAATTTGAATGAAAATATTATTTTAAGTGCTCTCATTCATTTAAAACACTTTTCTCAAATGATATTTTGAAGTGTTGATATTAATTAATATGGCAGCTAAATAATTTACTAGGGTAGATAAAATAATTCTTTAAAGTAAAGTTGAAAAAAAAGAATGACATTTAGAATTTTCAAAGGCATTATATAATCAAATTAATACGAGGACAATTATGTGCTTAATGAAGGGAGCACAAACATGAATTACGACGATGAGAATCGTTAACAAAAACAAAAGAAAAAACAAAGTTTGACATAATCAAGTTACAAATATAAAGGCTTCTATTTGTCTTGAGAATCGATATTAGATGGTTAGCTTCAGAAGCTTTTCTTTTCAATTTTTGTTTAAAGGTGCTTTTTTTGGGTCTTTTGAGGAACCTCTTCGAGATTTATTCTTTTAATTCTTCTTCGTTAGGTGGATTTACGCTCTATTTCGAGAAATTTGTGTAATGTGTGCATCAAGAGCAGCCAACCTTTTTACAATATCCTCTGCACTATGAGGTTCCATCAATTTGTTAGCAAGAACGACGGAGTCTGAGGAGATTTCCCATAGGTGGATTTGGACGAAGTTCAACAGAACTCTGGTATCGTCTTAATTGAGAATTGAGGCAAGGTAATTATTTTTTAATGAAGCGGTGGAGGATCCATAAGAGTGTATATTAACGTGAGAGAAATATTTGGTGAAGGTGTGTTTGTAGTCCACCAGAACTCTGGTATCGTACTTGCTATAGATGAGTTTGGCTTCTTAAAGCACACTTTAGAGGTCGGTAAAAATTACATACTGGTATCGTACTTGCTATAGATGAGTTTGGCTTCTTAAAGCACACTTTAGAGGTCGGTAAAAATTACATACTGGTATCGTACTTGCTATAGATGAGTTTGTCTTGTGATGGAGATTTGAGTACCCTTGGTTGATAAGTGGAGATTTGAGGTAAGAAGGTGGATGGTCGGGCAGAACCTGTGCGACACCAGTTCAATGGTGGGTTAAGTTTGTTTTTCAACCTACGTGTCTTTTTGGACTTTTTACCGCGAGAATAATATGTTTTTATTTATTTTTGTAATAATAAAATATCATATTTATATTATGATATGGACTAAGAGATGTAATATATTTTCAAGACATGTAGTATAACTAAAATACCTATTGCAATTTTATTTTTAATGAAGTACTTCTTTACAAGTTTTTTTGTTTTTATATAGATATAGATCTTTTGATATTTACGCAGCTAGTATGATATATAAAAAAGAAAATTTCTAACATTTTTGTTGTATCTATTTGATTTTTATAAAAACGTTTATTACGAGTTCCCCGTGTCACAAACTTTATATGATAGAAATAATAAATTTTATATGAAAAAAATGCATGTACGACAATTCAACATGTCGAAATGTCATAGATAGATTCCGTACCAAAAAAAACTATCAAACCATCTGAAATTGTATATTGAAAGGTGTGGTCACTTTTTTTATTGTTTATGGATAAATTTAATTATTTTATAACTTATATTTATTATAAGTATTTAATTTTTTTAATAATATTATTTGATAATGGCACAATATATATCTCATGTCATGTTTTCTAATGACATGTTGCATCGCACTAGTTATGTTAGTATTTTTTAACAAAATGAAATTATCAAACGTAAAAATCGTGATTTGCTTGAGAATACCATAGTAATAATGCATATAACTAGTTTATCAAAATATTTTTGTCCTTTCGGTGTTCTTATCGAAACTTATCTAATGAATCAGTTACCCAAATTTATGCGGGAGTTTATCTTATAAACCAAATACTATAAGCCAAGTAATGTCCATATACATAACGAGGTGTAATGATTAGTAAGCAAACACACTTATTACAAGAGGTTCGTGTATAATGATAAGTAAGCAAACATGGTTAATGAACCAATCATACGGTTGATAAATTGCTAGGTTATGCAATTGGTCATACTAAGCCATGATTCAACAAGGTCAAATTAGCGAAATGGTTAATAAAACAAGCTTATACGGCTGCGCAAGCGGCCATACTGAAACCTAACACACTAGTCAAATTACAATCACGATTAGTCAACAAAGCCTGAAGTTGCCAAAAGTCATAAAGTTAAGCAAATGGTCATATTGAGCCCTAACCTACTAGTCAAATTGTAATCATGGTAAATAAATCAAGTCTGACGTTACCAAAGCCACAAGATTATGAATTTTTTTGTATTGAGTTATTACAAGCAAGTCAAACATATATACCGACCCTATGAGGAGAAATGATCTCTAAATATATAACCACATTAAGTATGCTCCAAAAATAAAAATGAAATTATACAGATACAAATTATTCATATAATAAGCTTCTTCTAGGTAATAACTCCATCAAATAGGCAGGTTCTTGGAATATGCCTAACGACATCCTCGATTTAGCATAACATACATCGAAATAATACATCACTAACACACTGATACGATGGATAAATACTAAAGGTGATAGTGGTTAACAATAATCTACATACAAAAAATTTAAGATCAACAAACCACAACAAATTCCTATAGTAGTAAGTTCTTAAAAGGGATCAATAAAGCCCACGAAAACAGCCTCGTCCAATCAACCAGCACTCGACGATGGCTTTCATTCTATACCGACCCCACTTGCCCTATCCGTATGAGGTGGAATTATATTAACAATGATATCCTCGTTTTAGACAACCAGAGGTGCATTCACCACCCCCTCGAGAATATGATCTTCCTTATGGTCGATTTTTTGTTTTAGCTATATTTGTCCTAACTTGCATCTTCTCCTAGTTCAATGCAAGGCGAGCCCAACCACTCGTGCTCAAGCACCTATATTTGCAGCTTCCCAAGTTCATGTTATGATGTTTTCTCCAAAGGTGCATGATAACATCGTTTTAAACCCTTTCAAGCAGACTCCATTCGACGGGATTGTTGAAGCCACACAAGTACCTTTATCATGGCCAAGTCTCACTTGTGTAACTATAATAGGCTTGACAACTCAAATTTTATTGGACTAATCTCTGACCACGATCGATAAAATACCATTATTAACAAACTAAATTTCATCACTAATGGGAGGGTTCTTCTCTATGATGGCAACTCGCACCAAAAGCGGGAGCATCTTCCTAGTCGATGAAAATAACTTCATTCGAGGTGGTAGCACTGTTTTTGGTAATAACATGGATCGTATCCAAAATGGAGACATTGGACTTGAGACATGGGACCTCATTAGTAAAAATAGACTTTTCCCCTTGTAAACTAGTTACGCATTCTTTTTATGCTTTCACATATTTTTCTTCGGAGGAATTTATGCTTCCGCAGTTTTGCCTTGCCCATTTTAAAAATTTTTGCTCGGGTGCAAAGGATTAAAAACAATATTATTTTTCATATTCCTCTTAAAGACAAGCTATTCGATGGATCTTCATGGTCGTCATCCTGACAAGAAAATTTAACTCTGTAAAAAGAGAATGGAAATCAAGAGACCGCATTGAATAGGCAATGACATATATTATTTTCAAAGGATTTGTCTTAGTTCTCTCGTAAAACCTTCCTATAGCTGTTGACATGTATCAGACCTACCAAAAATTAAAACACACAAGAAAAATATAAATAAAATACTATCAAATTAATAACCTAAAATACGACTCAACGAACCCTATTTTACGTGTGTTCATCCATTTCCATTTGACTTGGCTATATTCTATTACAATTTGGTACTTTTATTATCACTTACGAAAATAAATGTGTTCTCCAATGATATTTAGAAGTAGGTAAATTGAAAAAATTATTCCCACCTCAAATAGATATGTAATAAAATGATGACTTTGGGAATTTCAATACGTTAATATTGGTAAAGTATATGTCAAATGCACATAAATTTTAAACATCCTCTAGTTGAACATTATGCTAGACAAAAGTATTAGTCTCAAAAATTTATCTCCAACCTTTATATGAGAAACGCTTTTATTTCCTAATTTTGGGCTCCACTCATTATGGTAACCATCTTTTGCTAAAGAGAATTTTGGGGAAAAGTAAGCGTCCCTACTACAATTCAACTGTAGAATTACATAATTCCAATTTCCATTCATAAATTTGAGCTTTTTTCTGCAATATTATTACAACTAGTTACATACTAAATTAGCTAACCCATCATATTTAGACAAACTCACACGGAAGGATCAATAGAGTACCAACCTGTTGAAGAGGTTGACGATGAAGAAAAAATTGAAAAAATTGAAGGATGTTGTAAGGATGCAACACAATATCAATGCTATAGAGGAAATGACTAATTTTTTTTAAAAAAAAAGTGGTTAATCTGGTATAAATAAGGGCATGACTGACTAAAAGGTACGATCTCTTTTCTTAAACATGGATCAACGACCTTAAATAATCAGTGAATTCACTTTTAATAAAAAAAAATATACATATGAATCATATAAGTATGGATCTCAAAAAGTGGAATGGTTCTTTACCAGTGTCCATATTCGCACGTGGATTCCGACCACACGAGCTACATGTGTTACTACAACTTTGTGTTAATAATGTTTATCCCACTCTTAGATCTTTTAATCATAGTTATTCAAATGCTATGTTACCTCATCCAAATTATTTTTGTAGTAATTTAAAGAATTATTTTACTAGTTTAGTTTAAGAACTAAAGGGAGTCTTGATAAGGATATATCCTATAGATAGTATATAATCCTCATAATGACGAGGTAAGCTTATAACAAAAACTAATAAAAGGAATAGTGGCAGGTAATACGATGTGACCTGAAGAAGACAAGGTGGACACATACGAGACGAGGATAAACCAACAACACTAGACGAATGTCATAAAGAAGGTATAGGAAGGGAGCCATGGACGAGGAAACTAAAGGAAGAGGTATACATATACAAGACAAGGGTCAAGAAGAAGGTAATACAAGGAAATTAAAGGACAAAATAATTATACATACATGAGAGGGTGATAGGCGGTACCAGACAAGGATCATAAAAAAGGAAGAAGACGAGCATATAGGGCATTCAAATAATTATGATTGAGTGACACGCGTCCCCGTATATAAATTACTAAAAGAAATATATACATATTTATTATAAAATATGAAGAACATTTAAGGTAAGATAACACGTTCAAACGTGTAATGAATAAAGAATAAATATGGAGTGAGAATATTTATTGCAAACAATATAAATAGGACTATAACTCTAATTGTAAAGTTTAATCATAATATAATACAAAAAAATCATTATACTAATAATCATATTTCTTTCTTGATTTTCTTTCATCATCTTTACCCACTATTTGAGAAAGAAATCCTTTATTACTATTGACCCATAATACTCGCCGGTACTAAGGAATTGGTAAAAAGGTTTGACTCGTGTAAGATTTTTTCCAAAATGATCCATTGCTCAACTGCCCCCCTGAATCAATATTGGAAGTTTTCCTTTTGATAAGTGGAAAATCAACCTGTTCGGACCTTTACCACAAGCTACTTGAGACTGTCAACACATCATCGTGGCTATAGATTACTTCTCAAAATAAATTGAGGTCGAACCGTTCACCAATATAATGATATAAAGCACGATTAGTTTTATATTAAATTCTCTCTTTCATGTATGATGTAACTCCCGCGGAGTCAAACCTTCCATCTCATAGAGTACTCATATATTCATAGTATGTTAGCGAGAAGACAAGAAGAACATAACTTGATTTAATTGAGGAAATGCGGGCCAAGGCACATTTGAATTTGATGCGTTGTCAAACTTTAATAAGGAGTTGCTACAATTTGAGGATAAAACAACGAGATTTCAAGGTAGGGGATAATTGGAGAAAGCTATTTTTATATATGAAGGATAAAGGATTTGGAAAAATGGCTCCACATTGGGAAAAACATTACTCAGTGGTAAAAAATACAAACCAAACACATATCACCCTTAAGATAAAGAGGGGAGAGGTTTGCAGCATCCGTGGAACATTGAGAATTCGAAGTTGTATTGTGATTAATTTTTAGTATGTTTATGATACTGTTGTTTTCTTATTTGTACAACTTTTATACTGGCATACTCTTTCCTCTCCTGGTGGTCCAGGAAGGTTTCAATGAGGTGTCATATATATCCGGAGTTATGAATAAAATTTATTTTGATTGGCAATTTTTTTTAACTGTTGATAAATTTATTATTTTGGAAATTACACAAGGACTGATCATCTTTAGGGTAAACTATAAAGATATAATTCAAGGTGCTAACATTTATTAAATCGCTGCTTGAAGTGTTAATTTGTGTGGTGATATAATTTGAGGTGCTAAAGTTTATTAAAGCACTACTTAAAGTATGAATTTGTGTGGTTATATAATTCAAGCTATTAACATTTATTAAAGCACTACTCAAAGTGTGAATTTTTATGGTGATATAATTTGAGGTGCTAACGTATATTCAAATCATTGTTCGCAGTGTGAATTTATGTGGTGATATAATTTGAAGTTAATGTTCATTTAAAGCATTATTCGGAGTATTAATTTGAATGAAAATATTATTTTAAGTGCTCTCATTCATTTAAAACATAGTTTGAAGTGCCAATGAGATTGACGGTATGATTAACACATTTCTCAAATGATATTTTGAACTGTTGATATTAATTAATATGGCAGATAAAATAATTTATTAGGGTAGATAAAATAATTCTTTAAAGTAAAGTTGAAAAAAAGAAATGACATTTAAAATTTTCAAAGGCATTATATAATCGAATTAATATGAGGACAATTATGTGCCTAATGAAGGGAGGACAAACATGAATTACGACGATGAGAATCGTTAACAAAAACAAAAGAAAAAACAAAGTTTGACATAATCAAGTTACAAATATAAAGGCTTCTATTTGCCTTGAGAATCGTTAGGAGAACTATTTGAGCTGACTTCTTAAGAGCTTCCTTCATTATAGTAAGAGTTTGATTGATTATTTTCCCCATATTTTGATTCTTTGGAATCACTTGTGATAGATTTAAAAGCGTTTTTGGGGCGTTTGCTTTCTGGTACCAAATCTCAAAACACTACCATGTTCACCTTCGAAAACCTCAAATGAAAATCAAGTACCGTTGAGATTTTTACCTCTTCTTCACTTGTCTTCATAGAAACAAGATAGTCAAGTGCACGAGCATATACAACCACTTCGATTTTGTATGATGCTAAGTCTTGGATGACTTTATCTTTTCCCTTCACTTTCTTTGTACAACTTCTTTAGTACCGAGTGACTCAACCATATGCTTTAACTTCAGATCCTCCAACTCATTCTGATGCTTTAACTTAAGTTCCTCAATTTTATTTTTATCAATCGAGGTCAGACGTCATTTTATTTGAATGGCTTTGTTGTGGAATTATGACCTATCGATTTGAAAGGCTTAGAATTACTCGAATAGGTTTCGATTACATATATCTGCATATTGTTTTATGAGAAGATTATTTTTTTCCATTAAATTACATCTTTTGCAAAGCTCTTCAGTTGGTAGCACCTTCGAGGCCTGCGAAAGGTAGAAGTAGATTTAACAGTTCCTCGGAGGGTTCACCTACACAATATGGAGGGAATGAGTCGTATAAAGTAAAGGTAACTGAAGGAGAAACTGGAGGCGGAGATGAAATTTGATTTTGAGGAATTTCAAGTTAATTGACAACCACTGCTAATGCATTATCCACAATAACTTCTGCAATCTGATTGCCAATTTCCATGATATAGTTTTGTACCTTCTCGGCAGTTGGGGTTGGATTTGGAGATGACACATCAATCATATTTTATTTTTTTATCACCTTGTTGGGGGAGTTTTTGAGGAGAACTTCTTTTTATTAGAAGCAAAAACCTTCTTGCTTTTTTGAGAAGATTCAGCTTCTCTCTCTTCGGTATTAGGGTGTTAGCTTTGGAAGCTTTTCTTTTCAATTTTAGTTTAAAGATCTCTTTTAGGTCTTTTGAGGAACCTCTTCGAGATTTCTTCTTTTAATTCCTCTTCGTTAGGTGGCTTTGCGCTCTATATCGAGAAATTTGTGTAATGTGTGCATCAAGAGAAGCCAACCTTTTTACAATATCATCTGCACTATGAGGTTCCATGAATTTGTCAGCAAGAACGACGGAGTCCGAGGAGATTTCCCATATAGGTGGCTTTGGACGAAGTTCAGAGGCACGAATGCCTTGTCAAATTTGTTGGACCACTTTTCTTCTTCCAATTTAGTTCGTTTTGTAAATGTCTCTTCGGCAGCAACTTTGTGGATCTTGTGACGCCTCAAATAATTCTATGAGAATAACAAGAGATCAAAAGATTTGAAGAAAAATTGCGCTCGAAACAAAACAATTTTTTTTATTACTTAACAATGCTATTTCATTCGAGGTTTAACCTTGAGATATTATTGGTATAAATTGCCTTCCCATTCTCCCAAGCACTATAAACAAAGAATAATTTATGTTTCCACATTTATCATCCTTGAGGAGATCGTCAATAAGCTTCGAGGAATTTCCGAGGGTAATATAGTAGAAAGACATAACGAGATTCTATTAGAGACCAATTTATGTGATGAACTACTCTATTAGTAGAGGTATTTGAGCAAGTCTGGATGCCATTATACTCGATAGTGGACTAAACTATAAAATCCGGACTTTCTTGCGTTGGACAAAGATCAATTATCTCAAAATAATCTACCAAGACTAGATCCAACATAAACCGAAGGCCCTAGTTTAGAATCTCAAGATAGACAACAAGTTCTTTTTCTCTCAATAAAAAAATGGAGGATCTCCCACTACGTATAAACGAAGAGTGGGATTATCTGGTCTATTCAACTGTTCTCTGAGGATCTCGGCCTTAGATTTGTTAAAATACTCATATTGCACATTATTCAGTGCAATAAGGTATTTAGGGATGACTTATTTAAGATGAAAACTTAAATGTGCAATGATGTCCTCGGGAAAGAAGATGGCCTCTTTAACTTTTTCTTTTTCTTCTTCTTATTTTTATTCAAAGATGGTTTCTTTGATGTATTACCTTCGGATTCAGAGGGAAGAGTGTTTCCTGCATTTCAAATATATGAGTAAGTCTATGTCCTCGTCGCTAAATCAACAATCTCCTCAGAGACTTCATCTTGAAGTTGTGGGGGGACAAAAGTGGACGACATCTCGAGATAAAGTAGTGATATTTTGTGAACTTTTGAGATCATCGAACTTCCCCATAGATATGAATCTAATTTCTCAAGGGAGTTGGCTCTTTTGAGAAGACGCTCCTAAATTTATTCGAGGGGTTTATTTTTTATTGATTCAAAGAGATTGGGTCCTGTAAGAAGATGCTTATGCGCTGTTTCGATGAGGTGTTTATTTTGAGATTCAAAGAGGTTGTTGGGAACATGAAGTAAGGGCTAAATCAGAACGATTTTGGTTTCCAAGAGAGCGAATTTGATTAGGGTTGAAGGCCCTGTACGAAGTGGTATTGGTGGATAACTTTAGTGCGTTTTAGATGACACAGGCTCTAGGTATTCGGCAGGTCTATAAGAAATGTTGAGGTAATCGTAAATACTGAAGATGGGTTATGTTATTTACATTTTAATTTTTTAAAAAAGTGATCCGCTAGCACTTCTTCAAACCAAACATGAACAAAGTGAATAGAAATCAAAGAAATTTGAATGTCACTCATGAAGGTTGAACATGATAGTGATAGCAGAGGAGTCAAATTTCTCAGGATGCTTTCTCTCTCTATCTCTAGAATTTATAAATTATAGGCAAACTGAGTATTGAGATTGCATTTATAGAAGGAATGGTGAAGATGTGATTAGGTTTTTCAAAAAGGGAGTTAAAGGGTCGACATGCGTCTATAAGGTGAAATAGTAATAAAAAAAATATATTATCTAAAGTAGGTCGATACGTGTAGAGTATCTAAAGTAGATTGCATGCGCACTAGGAAGCTTCTCTAATGTTTCTAGGATGATAAAGAGTGAGCCTCTTTAGAACTCCAATAAATAACGAGTTGAGTTATTTTCACCAACGAAGATTGGTGGATATTTTGAAAGAATACACAATTTTCCGAGGCAGAATGTATTTAATTTGAGTGTTTTGTAGTTAAATAATATATTTAATACATAATGTAAATGTTAGGGGATAATAGTGCAATTCGTCATAAACCGAATCTGTTAGTTATACCCTTTTCCTATAAATAGAGGACGGATTTTGGAAAAAAGAGGGATTGACAATTTTTACTTACAACTACTCTTAATTTTATTCTCTTTATAAAAAACTTGAATTACTTTCTCTCTCTAAAATTAATCTGGACATTTTATTCATGCTCGAATAATTTATACTTAACAGAGATGACTTCCTAATAACAAATACAAATGACTTAACGAACAACCTCTAATTTTTCATATTATTCTTAAAACCATCAAGAAGTCTTAGAACGCACTCGAGGAGAAGTATGGAACTAAGGACAATACCAATAAATTATATATATATATATATATGGTATTTTGATTATACGGGGACACATATTCCACTTATGTATAGATATGAGTGAACCCGATCTCCACACTAGTATTATCTTGTCCGCTCTGGGTCCGAATGTCCGCATAGATTGGTTTATGGTCCACTTCTTAAAGTTGTGTATTCGCATAGATTATATTCACACTTATAAACTATAGGTCATTCACATGCGTAACTTATATGGGACTTTAATTGCACCTAACAAATCCTCTTCTCAAATAAAGTATGCATTTAGACTCCTCTTAATTGACTTTCATTCATTCATCTAATCGAGTCGTGCCATGACTCATCACATATGTCATAGAGCTTTAGAATGGATCTATATTTGCATTTTAATAACACCATGTGTATGAGTCATAGAGCTCAACAACATCTCTTCCATCTTGAGCATTATGAATCTCCTATCAATTGAATTTTATCATCTCACTCAAATATAAATTAATAGTTAAAATAAAATATTTATCTTCCTATAGATATCTTAGAACTTGACGAGATATTTCACTTTTGAAATTTTGAAGTATCTTCCAAAAACTATACACCCATGATTACTAAATGGTTCTCAATACGTAAAAAAATATATATAACTATACCTCTTTAAATACATAAGGCTACAACCAAACATGACAAGAATAACTAAAGAAGATACAAAGATTGTTTTTTCTTTTTTATTTGGAAAAACGTATTTGGATGAGTTTTATTATTTAAAAAAGTAATAAAAACACTTTTTTATCCTTGCTTTATTGAAAAAAAACATGTTTTTATCATATATATATACATATATAATATTGCATAATAAATTCTATAGAAATCACAATAATTAAAAATAAACTATAACATAAAAAAATTTAAAATTTAGGCAAACTAAAAATAAAAATGATTTTAACTTATTATAGATATGTATTTTCCAACTATATCTCCTTTTCTTATGTTAGAAGTTACTGAGAATTATCACACTTCATAATTTGTTTCTCAATTTTTAAACCTAAATTGAATATTTTTAACTATATCCCTAAAGTAACCAACGAAGGTGAAAATAACATACTTACGAGAGAGCCTTCTAAGGAAGAGATCTTTAACATTATATCCAATCTGAACTCTTCCAAAGCTACTGACGTAGTTGGCTTAAATGATTATTTCTTTAAAACTTGTTGGGGCATCATCAAAGCTAATCTCACTGGTACCTTGATGGATTTCTTGAATGGTCATAATATCCTTAAAGGGAATATGGCCACAAGTTTGTACTTGATTTCGAAATCAATCAACCCTACTCATTGGAAAGAGTATCATGTCATTAGTTTGTGTACTTTGTTAATAAGAGTTTATCTAAACTGCTTCTTAAAATTATCTATGAGTCTCAGGGTGGTTTTGTGAACAATAAGTTTATCCATGAAAATACCTGAATAGATAAGGAGCTGGTTTATGATATTAATAGGAAAGCCAAAACAACAAATATTTTAATTCAAATAGACTTGTCAAGGCTTTTGACAAAATTTCTCATCCTTTTATTATAAAATTATTCCTTTGGCTTTTCTAATAAGTTTATTAACCTCATTAATAATCTTCTAAATACTGTCTATACTTCATTGGTCTTCATAGAATAGTTTTTAAAGATTTTTCTCTAATGAGGGTCTGAATATAAGAAAATCGGTAATGTGCAAGATGTTTTTTCTTGCAAACTATGGGTTACTTTTAGGGATAACAAAACCTTATGGGTTAAGGATATGAACGGGATCTACTGTGACAACAATTAATAACTATTTCGAAATACCAATTCTGTTATTCTAATGAAACTCATAACCATATTTTTGTGTTTTATTATTTTGCCTTCCCTATATGGGCATACGATGCTGATTTATTTAATGTAAAGGTTTGCAGATATATGACAAAAAATTATATCATCAGGAATTGGTTTAGCTCATCTAAGAAGAAGATTCATATAAGATATACTATTACTTTATTAATCATTTGGGCTATATGGCATAACGGAAACAAATCTAAATTTAAAGGGCTTCATTGTTCTAGGTCAGCTGCTATTGCATACATTAATTATATTTTGGTAAGCTTAGACTACTCAAATCTCTAAACTCCTAAACATTGGGACAATGACAACAATGTAGCAGAAAAGTTGGGTTGCTATGATTCTATCTAGTATGATACCAAAAAACGTTACTTATAGTGGAAGGCTCTGAATCAGGGTAGGATCAAGATGAATTTTTATGGCTCTTCTGCTAGAAATGGCGATGCTAGCGGGGGAGTTGTCTTCAGGAATGAAGAAGGAGATATCTTCAAAGTCTTTGAGAAACTTTATAGTAAGCTTAGTCCTCTGGATGCAGAAATAAGAGCCTCTTTGGACGGGCTTATTATCTGCAAGAAAGAGGGTTGCTCAATTGTAGACCTGAATATAGATTCTCATGTTTTATTTAAATTACTAGTTAAAAGTACTTACCCTTACTTTCTTAGTCCAATCTTGAAGTGTTACAGGGACCTCATTAATACTTTAATACTTTTTATAAACATTTTTAGTGTCAAAAAACAAGTCGCATATTAGCTTGAAAATGGACTATGAAATGCAAAATAAAGATTGATTTTGCTCATAATTAGGCCCCCGATAATCTTCATGCTCTTTCCTTGTTGGAAATCAAAAGTATGAGCTACATATCAAATTGCTGATTGTTATTTCTCATTTGTCGTGGATAACAAAATTTCTGAAATTAATCAATAAAAATGTTGTCTCTAACTTAATAACAGGAATATCCTGACTAATCTTAAGTGCATATATAGAAATCATTATTACCTTAATGGAATCTTGTTCTTAAAGATGGTGGTTAACTAGGTGTCATATTCTATAGCCTTTGAGTGGATTTTGTCTTCATATCCTTGGTCATTTTGCATCAATCATACATATATAATACTGGTTGAGCTTCTAGTTTAATTAGTTTCGAATAGTGGAGATAACTTTAGTGAACGATAAGTTCTTCTTTTTTAGGGATCTTCTCTCAGTATTGTGGAAGCACTCTCTCATTTCCAAACCTACATTACTGAGCTCATCTTCTATTGACTAAATCGATAGAATTGGTTTTTCATGATAAGGTACTGTAGGGGGCATCACCTCACTGGAGAATGTTATGTCCGCATGGTTGAAAATCAATTTGTTGCTTGTTGATGGCTTTATATCCTTCTATTGTATCGAATTTATTAACCTATATAGAATTTAAGTGATTAGCCAAATTAGTAAACTGTATAATCTTAATAGGTATATCATGACTAATATCTTAATTGCAGGATCTAGGAATTTAATACCTTGAGCACTTTGAAGCCGAAGGCTAGTTACTTGTCGATTATTAAAGCTCTTTAAAAGAAGAAGCTCTGATTTCCATTATGGATTCTCTTGAAAGGATATATCAAAGAGCCCTAACCTTATACATGAGTACGGTGCTAGAGCTATTTAGAGAGCTCTCATTTTCCATACCAACTCTGTTCTCAAGAGAAGCAAAGGATTGGTTGAGCGAGATAAGGTTCTCTAGGGAGGAGACTTCTCTTCTATGCGTGAGTTCATTCTTTTGATCAAGTGAATAAGGAAAGCCTAGAAAGAAATAGTGGAGTTGATTGCAATAAGTTATGGTTACTTAGCTCTTTTAGCACTTCTCGGATGGACCGTACTCTATCGAGTACGGTGGCTGCAATCTAACCGATCAAAATTAGGGTTCAAATGTGCTAGAGTTTCAAAAGATTAGAAAGCTTATATAATTCGGATACGGTAGAGACTAGGAGAGACCATTTCCACAGTAAAAGCTCATCTTTAAATTGAATTGAACTTTTTATAAAAGGATTAATTATTAGCTTGTGTCCTTAAAAAGTTTATTGTTGTATACCAAATTGACCGGCTTTGACCAATACACGTATTAATTACCTTAAAAAAGAACTTAAATTCAAATTTTAAATTGGAAACCGGTACAATTATACGTAGGTAAACTAAATATTGACCATAATTTAGAAATACAAAAGTATATAATTTTTGTAAAACTTACTAAATCATGATATAAAATAAAAATGATAAATTTTAACAGAACCTATAATAGAATTAAAATTCATCATCTAACCATTATGGTAGACTAGTATACTATGATTTTGATTTTAAATAAAATTATTGTTCAAAATATATGTTTGATACAATTTGTTTCATTCATTTAAAAAAAATAAAAGAAGGAAACAAATACAAACTTCTAAAATTTAATAATATATAAGATATTCAACTATATATAAGAAAATATATAATTGTGTATTAACATTTAGATTTGTATTTCTTTTTATACGAAACAAAAGAATTATAATTGTTTATTTTGTATTGATGCTATTGTTTTCCAATCTTTTAAAGATGCTATTGTTTTCCAATCTTTTAAAGTTAATAAGTTTACAAACGTTTATACAAATGGGAAATTTAATAGGTTGAATGTTAACATAAAATTTTACAGCAAATCATTATTTTTTTACAAATAATTTAGTTTATTTTGAAATGAGTAAATAAATAAATAACAAAATATTTGTACTCTTCTATAAAGCGAAGATAAAATACACAGTAAATAGAGAGGATGTGGAATATATATAAAATAAAAAATCAATAAATTAAAGTAGATAAATTATGTTTCCAACGCTAGCTTTACTGTATATCTCTCTGATGCTTCAGACCTAGGCTTTCATTTCCAAGAGGAAGTGTTCTTACAAAACCATTACTTAAAATGAAAATGCAAAGGCAGTTCACAACCACAATAGACAAAAAGAAAACAATTATAAGACCAATTTATTTTAAGAGCAATGTTCCCTCAAGATGTGTGTCTAGGAACAGTTAAATAGTACTCATAGTAGATTTATAAATGTAGAATATTGATCTCAGACAAAAGAAAACTTTCCAAAACAGTCCAAAACTTGATCACGTACCTTATCTTTGATGCGAAGCAGTAAATATATAAAAAAAATGATTGAGACCATCCTACTATCTCAGAAAAATGAATAAAATAGAGGAAGAAGTATCTGGAAGCAAGGCACCAACATAATACTGTAATGAGGTTAACAATGCACGGTTAGTCTTAGTGAAGTGAACGAGTTTTCTAATACTTCATTGGTTCCTGTCGAGCCATCTTCACATGCTCTTGTGGGATCTTCTTTCACTACTTCTGGTGGTGGACCTCTGGTTAATAATAGTTCTTATATGGAGAATCTGGTTTATGTCTCCGATCAAATGGGTTATCATGTAATTAGCGGCTCCTTTGATCAAAGTCAATATCTTCAACACGAACCTCTTCAGAATCAAGGTTTCGAGTACCAGCCGGTAAATTATTAATACATGGGATGGTTCAATTGATTTCTTTTGCCATCCTTATTGTGTATAGATTATTTCTGGAGAATTGAAGTCACTATTTCTCGGTTTTTCTATGTGGCTCTGTAAATAAATTAACTTATCATTTAATCAAATTGTGGAATAGTCTATTTATGGAGGTTTTTAAGCTCAAAAGAGTTGATGTTTTGGTATGTCTCTGCTATCACTTTTTTGTTATGATGTGACATTTATTCGTTTTCAAGAAATTAGTCTCAGAGGGTTTCGGTTGGTTTACAGGTTAGCCTTAATTTAGTATTAAGGCTAATTCTTAATAAGAAAATAATGCTGAAATCCAAATTCAATTTGGGTAGTTTATTTAAAGAAACTAATGAATATATTTTATCATTTAATGAAGCCAGGGAGTAGTAGTTCATCACAGTGCATATTAATGGAGTTCGAGTAGAAGTACCGAGTGGAGTAATTAATTTGACAGAAATGTTCGGTGATGATGTGTTTTTAGTCGTCGACGCCTCTAGTATCACACTTGTTGTTGTAGATCAATCCGGCTTCTTAATATACACTTTAGAAGCTGGTGATTATTACTTACTGGTATGATAAACAACACTATCTATCTTTCTCTTTGAGATATACCTAAACGATTTTTACATTCGTGTGATTTTGTGTGCCTGAAGGGGTTACATTCGTTTGATTTTGTGTGCCTGAAGGGGAAAACACCCTGAGGGGTCGCGTTTCATCCATTTTAGTTTTAAAATCTACTCCATCTTGTAACGCAGATTTGAATAACCTTACAGCATCAGTGGAAGTTGAGGTTAGCTGATGCTCCAATTGCAAAAGGCAACTCCAGATCGTGAATGGTTGGGCAGAGCTTGTGCGGCACAGGAATCAGTACCAAAGTAGTTCCAACAGAAATGGTAGATTAAGCTTGTTTTAGACATAACATAAGTGTCTTTTGAGAGTTTTTATAAGAAGAATAATATGTTTTTGTTATAAATGGTACCTTTTGAAACTTTTGTTGGATGAAGAATATGGTTTCTTTTAATACAATAATATCATAACTGTATTATGGTACAGTTGGAGTCTTGGAGATGAAATTTATTGTTGAAATATGCATAATAAAAATATCTATTAGAACTTTATTAATTAGTACGTGTTACTAACAAACGAAAGCAAATTTGATATATTTAACTAATAAAAATGTTTTTTATGGTTTCTTATAAAAATTTATTATCTATGCTACAACGAGAGATCTGTAAATGTTATATTGTTTCCCAAAACTTTTTTTGTGTTTGAAAATTAATTTGCAAACTATTCTTTCAATTGTCAATAATATTACAGATTAAAACTGATAAGGGCAGTTTAACTGAATTTTCAAGAGGCGATTTAAATTGTAAGAGACCAAACATTGAGATAAACTCTTTAACCTAATGAGTTTGTTGAAATAATGAATCGAAGGTTGTTGGAAAAAAATTGGTGTATGTTTCTCATTTCCCACAGTTTGAGTGGACCGAAAGTCTAGGGAGAAGTTGTGCGAAAGCTGGCAGCAGAAGTTCATTTACAACACTCAAGTTTAAATGTCCATAAAAAGTATAGACTCGAAAGAAACTTGGTAGAACATTTGTGAGTGTTTAGATGTGTTGTATATGTACACGTAAAGTAACATAAGCTTCAACCGAGAGAGTTAAAGTGTTTGTTCTTCAGCTATCTCAAATGATCAAAAGTGTTTAGGTTGCGGGTTTGAAACCTAGAAGTTAGAAGGCTTTGATTAGTCGTGAAGTAATATTCAAAGAGAAGGTCATGCTATTTGTTAAGACAGTTGAGACCAAGCCTAATGTTGTAGAGAAGAGATGTGATGTTGATGATGAGTCTAAAAAAGAGAGTTAAGCATGTGATGTTTCCAAAATGATTTCTGATCTGTTACATATGCAACTCATGGATAGGAAGTTCACCTATCGCACGAGGATAAAACTGGCAAGCCTCCAATCTTTTCTTAAACCACAATTATCATGAACTACACGAGACCATCGATTTTCGCATCAAGCACATACGAAAACTACTTGACGATGGAGCAGCAGCGAAATATGACGATGAGGCGAATGGGTTATATGTTGGGCAAAAGTGTTTTCGATGGTTGGGTAACTAAGACATGGCCTGAGGCTGAGTTGAGGAAGCTTGCATTCAGTGAATTTTCGGGGATAATGGTTATTAGCTCGCAATTGAGATTGGAGCTCATTTCTTCTTAAGGTATTGTCATATTTTTGCTAAATTTCCAGTCTTAATTGACATGTTTGGACTGTTTATTTTGTGTCTTCATGTAACTATGAAGGTATTGTCGTATTTTTGCTAAATTTTCAGTCTTAATTGGCGTGTTTGGACGGTTTATTTTGTTCCTTTACGTAACTACACAGGTTTTAGTCATAGATGTAGATTAGAGGTGTTATCGATCATCTCTCTCCGTCTAACTGATGGCTTGTTAGGATCTCAAATGTAGATAAATTATTTAGCCTTGTTGCTTTATCCTCCATTTGATCATAAGAAACTAATGATTAGTAGTTTCATTGTTACATAATCCAAAATATAATGTTCGTTCAGTTCTTTATAGTTCTTTCAGTATGAATAGCCAGGAAAGCTTTAGAATATTTAGTATTTAAGAAAATTTTATGTGTATTCCTATAGGCAAGAGCCTTTATTGTTTTGGGTTTAACCAACAATTTGTTACACCATGTTATTCTGTGTGCGAGATTATTATTCTAAAATACTCTTATCAGCTTTGTACTTTTAGTGAGATGGATCGTCGCATCAGACAATCGAGGTAGAGGAATTTATAGCTCCCTAAGCACTAATTGAAGTCAAAAGAGTTCATCAGAAAGGTTAGCGAGAGCTCGATATTCTGACCTTATGCAAGACCTCGCAACGACTTGGTATTTCTTGGAAGACCAGAAGATTAGCGCGTCTCTAAAAAACACTAAATATCCTCCAAGCGGTATATTGTCATCAGACGAACTTGCTAAATCCGCACTATAGAACCCTTTGATACACAACTGAGACGACGACTTAAAGTGAAGTCCAAGACCATGTGTGCTAGATAAGTACTTTAATACGCACTTTACATATTGTAAATATGTAGTTGTAGATGCTTTTAGAAACTTATTAATATAAAGGAAATATTAGGCCTTGTGTGCCGTAAAAATATTACAACGGATGTAGCTGTCCTACTGACATCCGAGTAGGGAAATGTTTGGACTTGGTAATTCCACTATAGGTAAGAAAATATTTAACATATACAGTTTGTGACCACCTTCTTTCCAAGGAACAGATGGGGGTTCCATATCCGTCAACTAAAACATACATGTAGTTTCTTAATAAACTCATGTATAGACTCAAGCATGTTCCCGTTGACGATAATATCTATATATTGTTGTCTTGAGTCATCAACTATAGTTAATTATAGTTTGAAAGGACTAGTGCCTCTAGTATCAAACTTCGCAAAATTGAAAATAATAATTGATCCGACTATTTATCCGGTCACGATAGCTAGTGCCATCCACCCTTATGCGTAAAACCTTCTTATTTCACTCAAACTCCACAAACCCTTTCAAAACGAATTCGCAAAACATGACAAGTTGCCTCTCTTGCCGTCTTACCGTCAAAGTAAGACCTCCATGACAAACCATCAGATAAATTCTTGATGACGACAACGTTTCTTCTTTAGAAATAAACAAAATAGATGGGCTAGTATTTTATTTTTCTTTTGGTTTTCCATACATAGATAAAAAGCAAATTAAGCTATAATTCTGATACTGCTTAAAGCTCCAATTCTTCGATGAAGTTTCCTGCTTATTAAACCTGTCAAATAGAAACACTGTCAAATGGAAATACTAGTTTTTAACAAGCTTAGACTAACCATCAATTTCCATACAAAAGAAACGGTGAAATGTAATATTTTTGGAGTATTATGGTTAACCATCATCAAAAGAGCTTAAGATATAGCTTTATCGAGCTAATTGTTAAAAAAATTATTTACTTATAGTTTTTTGTAACCTTAAACTGGTAAGAGTACAAAAAATAATTGACTGCTTGCCGAAAGAAAAAAAGTTCATTTAATTTCTCTCTCAATTTTCTTTATACCGTGAAAAAAAAATATTATATCTTTGAATGAGTAATTAAGATGTTATTTATCTTACCAGTAACTAAGAGGCACCAGGGTCTAAAGTGTGCATCAAGAGGCCAAACTGATTCGGTGGAAGGGTGATACCAGTCGCTTCGTGGACTAAAAACATATCTTCACCAAACCTTCCTCTCAAGTGAATCGGTCCATTTGGTACTTGTGTCAGAACTCCATTAATAAAAACTGTTATGAATCCTCCTGTGGCTCCATTAGACAAAAAATATTATTAGTTACTTATTAATTTTTACTCTTAATTCTTCATTAAGGGTAACTCTCTTTCAAAACAAACCTAAACCCTATGACTAATTTGGTGAAAACTAATACTCCTACATGTCATATGAGAACAAGAACGTCACGGAGCAACTGTGTTCTGCACCGGTTTCAATCAAACTGAAACTAAATAAAATAATATTTTTAAAAACTTTTTATAGCTTGAAAGAGAAAAAAAATTGAAGATCGACAAGTTTTGTCAAAAATCAGTTCTTCATGACTTACAAAAAAAACCCATAAACTTATTGTTCCTCAAGTTAACTATAAAAATAAATTTAGTTACAAATCTCAAATAGTAAAAAACAATATATTAATAATTTACCAGGTTGATATTGATAGCTTGAATTATGATAAGCTTGGTTTTGAAAACATGGAGTTTGCTCCCATGGCAGCTCAATAAATTTGGCAGTATCTGATCAGGGACTGGAACGACATTCGCCACATACAACCATTACTAAGAAAAGCTCCACCAGAAGTAGTTGAAGAAGACGACGAGGAGCCCATAAAAACGCCTGAAAAAGACACAAGTGGAACTCATGAAGATGACCTAAAAAAAATGAATAGGAGACACATCCAAGTCACTAAGAGTAATACCAAGTTCTTTACCATCAATTTCACCAGGAGCAGACTTTTCAAGATCCAGTTTTCGTCGTAGGGCGGATTTAGGGGAAGATTGGACAACCCTAAATTAGAAAAATAAGTTTAGTATAGTGGTTAAATTTTTAAATAGTATACTTCAGGTCTTGGGTTGAACACCTATTGGATACCCACTTTGTTATTTCGTTTCTTCTATAATTTTTTACTTTTTATTTTTACTATATTTCCCAACTTCTCTCAAATAAAAGCTTAACTTCTTTAAATTATTTATTTCACTTCTTTACATTCTTTTACTTTCTATTTTTCTTTAAATTCTTTTATTTCACTTCTTCTTTATATTCTTTTACTTTTTATTTTTACTATATTTTCCAACTTTTTTCAAATAAAAGCTTCACTTCTTTAAATTCTTTTATTTCAATTCTTTACATTCTTTTACTTTCTATTTTACTCTATTTTCCCCTAATCGTATATGTCTCTTTCCCAACTTCTCTCAAATAAAAACAACATAAAACTATAGAATTAAATATTTAGTTGATTCAGTTAACAAATCATTGAAAAATTGGGGATTTTCAAACTTACTTCAACTTTGATTCAACAAATCATTGAAAAAATTGGGAATTTTCAAACCCTAGTTTTCCTTTTTATAATAAAATTATATGATATGCGTGGTTGTTAATCATTCATTCCAAATTGATTGCATATTTCATTGCAAGTTAATGATTAATGAACACGAAGATTTGCAGATGATTGATGTAATATCTTGTCCACCCGCTAAATTGTAAGATTTTTCCTTAGTTGAAGTTTACTACGATTATCATTCAACAAAGCAATAAAAATTTTCCATTTGGTTTTACTTCAATTTTGATTCAACAAATCACCAAAAAAATGGGAATTTTCAAACCCTAGTTTTCCTTTCAATAAGAAAATTATCTCGGATCTACGTAAGACTTTTATTTGTACAAAAAAACACTAGATATTTGGATTTGTGTACAGACTTTTGAAGCGAGTTTTGTCCTTACCGGTTGCTACCGCAAGTTTTGAGCGAGTATTTTCTCGCATGCAATTGGTGAAGAATGAGTTGAGAAATAGAATGGTCAATTCAAGATTCACGGCTTAATGATTGTTCAGTGACATTTGTGGAGAAAGAAGTATTTTCTACGGTTGATGATCTAGATTATATCCAATGCTTTCAAAGCATGAGTAAGAGAAGAATGCATTTACTTTTATAGAATATATTTTCATTTTGAATTGTAACTAGAATATTTACATATTTTTATTATGCAATACTCGAATATTTATATTTTAATGAAATTTTTCATAACATCTTTCAGCATACCTTGAATTTCATTCTTGGATCCGCCACTGTCGTGACGGTGGGTCCTGAAGAAAATAAATGTAAGAGAATTTGTTTTCCTGAAATTCTAAATCCATTCAAGCGGATCAGATTATATATATATATATATATATATATATATATAACGGAAACGAGGAATTTACAGAGGCAGTTACAACGGCACATAATTTATAACGGAAACTAATAAAATATAACTGCATACATATAAATAAGATACGAGATTATATTAATTATGCCAACATTTCTCCCTCTTAATCTCGTAACTCAGGCTTCAAGTCGAACACACCAGTTGCTTCTCTTAAGAACTCGAATCTGTCACGCGGCAATGGCTTGGTAAACAAATCTGCAATTTGTTCTTCTGTGTTGACATGCGCAATATCAAGGATTCCTTGTTTCAGGCAATCACGCAAAAAATGAATCTTGATATCTATATGTTTACTTTTTCCATGGAAGACTGGGTTCTTTGCTAAAGCAATTGCAGACTTGTTATCAACTCGCAGGCTAACTTTTTCAACTTTAATTTCACATAACTCTTCCAGCAACCTCTTGAGCGACATTGCTTGGCAAGCTCCTGCAGAAGCAGCAACATATTCAGCTTCACATGAAGACAGTGCTACAACCTTCTGTTTTTGTGAAGTCCAACTAATCGGATCACTGCCCAGAAAAAAAAACAACCCTAGAGGTACTTTTCTGATCATCAATGTCTCCAGCAAGATCACTATCAGCATACCCAATCAACTCTGGATGTTGCTGTTCTCTTTTAATATACTTCAAACCGAAATTAAGTGTACCCTTTATATATCGAAGAATTTGTTTGACAGCACTCATATGTTTTATAGAGGGTTTTTCCATGAAACGACTAGCCACGCCAACAGCAAATGATATATCAGGTCTAGTATGGACTAAGTACCTCAAACTCCCAATGACACTGCGATACATTGTTGCATCAACGGATGGATTTCTATCAGTCTTGCTTAGATTTAGCCTTGAATCCATTGGTACACGAGATGGATTACAACTCAGCATTCCCATTTTCTCCAAAATCCTTTCTGCATAACTTGTTTGGCTCAAAGGTATTTGATCAGACCTCTGTTTAACCTCAATTCCCACATAAAAACTTAATAAACCCAAATCTGTCATGTCAAACATTTCTTTCATCTTTGCTTTGAAACCTCTCAGGTTCGCCAAGTTTGAACCGGTTATTACTAAATCATCCACATAAACACCAACATACTGCATATCACCTCCATTTCTTCTTTTGTAAACTGCATGTTTGAGACTACATTTCTCATAACCCAAATTTTGTAAACAAAAGTCTAGTTTTTCATTCCAAGCTCTTGGAGCCTGTCTCAAACCATACAATTTTTTTTTCAATCTCAGAACTTCATCTTCTCTTCCTTTCTCAACAAAACCTGGTGGTTGCTTAACATAAACCAATTCATTTAGATCTCCATTCAAGAACGCTGATTTCACGTCCATATGGTGTACTTCCCACCCTTCATGGGCTGCTAGTGCCATAATAAATCTAATAGTTTCTAATCAAGCAACTGGAGCAAAAACCTCGTCATAATCAATTCCATGTTCTTGAATGTAGCCTTTGACCACGAGTCTTGCCTTATATTTAATAATGTCACCGTATGGATTCTTCTTCAACTTATAAACCCATTTTAAACCTATTGTTTTGTGTTCTGGTGGTAATTTTCTAAGCTCCCATGTTCTATTTTTCTTAATCACCTCAAGCTCCTCTAACATTGCCAGCCTCCAATTTTCATTGTTGAATGCTTCTTCTTGCGTCGTTGGTTCTTCAATAGACAGAAGGCTCATATCTGAATCTAACCCAATTTCTTTAGTTTCATCATATAACTCTTGTAAAGATCGAAACTTTTTTGGTGGAGTTTCATCGTCCTCGTTGCTAGGTTCCTCATATGATCTTGTATCATCCCAATTTAATACACTTTGAGAAGAAATGGATGGTGATTCAAGATTCATAGATTCTACTTCTCTAGTTGAATATCTAATGGAAATGGAGTTACTGGGTTGAGGTTCCATGGATTCTGCAGTGTCAGACCAGTTCCATTTCTCAGACTCTCGAAATACCACATCTCGACTCACTATTATTTTCATTGTTTTTTTATTCACAAATCTGTAGGATTTTAAACCAGGTTCATAACAAAGAAAAACAACTTTGTTGCTTCGATCATCAAGCTTCTTCACATCATATTTCAGATTTTTAACATAAGCCATACATCCAAAAATTCGAAAATGACTTACACTTGGTGTTTTTCCGAAGTAGACTTCATATGGTGTCCTTCCACTTATAGCTCTTGTAGGACAACGATTTAGAAGATAGGTTGCTGTAACTGCAGCTTCTGCCCAAAATTCATATGGTATTTGTTTATCCTTCAGCAAACATCTCATCATCTCGACAATGGTTTGATTTCTTCTTTCCACCACACCATTTTGTTGTGGTGAATATGGTGCTGTCATTTGCCTTTGAATTCTATGAAGCTCACAAAATAATTTAAACTCTTGAGACTGAAATTCTCCGCCTCTGTCTGTCTGTAACATTTTTATTTTCTTTCCCAATTGCGTCTCGACCTCTGCTTTGAACTTCTTAAATCCAGTAAGTGCTTCATCTTTTGATTTCAGTGGTTTTACCCACATGTACCTGCTAAAATCATCAACAAACAAAATAAGTTACCTATTTCCTCCTTTGGTAATTGGTGAAATAGGACCACAAATATCTGCATGGATTAGATCTAACAATGAACTTGCTCGATAGTGACTTTGTGTGGGAAAGCTTCTTCTGTGTTGTTTCCCAAGAACACATACATCACAATTCTGACCATCTTGTTTAAACTCAGGTAATCCATGGGCTAATTTATCTCGTCCAAGTTTTTGCAAGTCTTGAAAGTACAGATGCCCATAACGAGCATGCCACAAGCGAGAGTTTTCAGATTCCGTAGATAGGAGAAATTGTGAAATTGCTTGACTCATTTTCATTGCATAGAGTCTATTTTCTGCTCGAGGTATTTTGGCCACCATATTGTAATATGCATAAAAAACAGTTAGAAATCTACCCTCAACAACAACGTTTCCTCCTGACTCATCTACTTGTCCCAAACTAATGATATTAGATTTTAATCCTGGTACATAATAGTTAACAAAAGAATATTTTATTTTTTTCATTACAATCTACTCAACTTCTAAGTTAGACCGCCTTTACTTTGGTATAGAAAAGAATATTTTATTGTTTTTACTTTAGCGTATACGTTATACCACCTAAATTGTTTGCTCATTTTTTATTAATTTTTTTTATTAGATTTTTTTTCTGGAGGAAACCCACATCCGCTACTGAGAGTGCAATGAGTGCGCACAAGGTAAACCCTCCGCACAAGGTAAACCCTCAGTCTGACGTAATAACCTGTAAATCAACGCTAAAAAGGTAAACTACATAACGTGATAGACTAGCCGAGAAAGTGTATGTAGAGGGACTCAACTCATGATTTTTGGTCACAAAATTGCCTTACTCAACCAACTCGGCCCCCATTTTGAAGGCTAATTTCATCATTAATGTGCGATTAAATAACTGTTAAATAATTTTTAGCCGAACTATATATTTCTAATCATACCAATCTCATTCAGGTTTAGATATGCTATTAGCATCCGTTTTTTTCCTTTTTTTTTTGTAGTTTTTCATTTTAAAATATTTGATAAAAAAAATTTATTCGTCAATTTTAATATATCAATTATTTTAATTTAATAGTGTTTATTTAATATTTTTAAATTATGACGATATTTCTTTAAGAATTTCTTTCGTATAGTTCTTTTACTTCAATATATCTGACACGGTATTTACTTTCGTATAGTCTTTTAACTTTAAAATATTACATGAAAATCGCTTTAGTTATCGATTTTGATAAGTTTAATTTTTTTAAGTACTAAATGGTTTGTCGACTACAACCATTTTGATCCATTCTGTTCAACGAATATTTTAAAATAAAAAATAATATATTAAAAGCCATCACTTTCAAGATTAAATGAAATGATTATTTCAAAAAAAATTCAGACAATCAAAAAATTAATTACTAATCTAAATTCAAATTCTAGAGTTTGGGCGCCTTCTTAAATATCTATTCAGTATAATTATTGAAAAAAAGTTTAATTATTCTTCTTTTGTTAATAGTTATGGAAAGGGTGATTAAATAATTTGTAGACGGACGATATATGTATTTCTAATCATACCAATCTCATACAGGTTTAGATATGCTACTAGGGTCCTGGTTTTTTTTATAGTTTTTTATTTTAAAATATTTGATGAAATTTTTTTATTAGTCAATTTTAGTAAATTAATTATTTTAATTTAACAATTTTAGTTAATATTTTTAAACTATGACGATCTTGATTAATTTGGTCCTTTGCATCAACGGTACGCTATTTCTTTCGTATAGTTTTTTTACTATAAAATATCTGGCACGGTCATTTTTTTCGTATCGTCTTTTAACTTCAAAATATTACATGAAAATCGCTTTAGTTATCGATTTTGATAAGTTTATTTTTTTATAAATAGTAAATGTTCGCCTACTACAATCATTTTATTCCATTTTTTCAACAAATATTTTAAAATAGCAAAATAATATATTAAAAACCATCACTTTCACCACTAAATGAAATTATTATTTCAAAATTGTTACTCAATCAAAAAAATCAATTACTAATCTAGATTCAGATTCCAGAGTTTATGATCCCTTCTTAAATATCTATTGAGTATAATTATTAAAAAAGGTTTAATTATTCATTTTTTATTAATTTAATTACATTTCCAAGAAGAGATAATTTTTTTTATAAATAAAATGTCGTTCATATGAACTAATAAAACATTATTTATGATATCTGGTACGTCTTTTATTTATTAATAGGACATTATTTATGATTTTTCATATATAATATTTTTCAATTTTTAATTATTTTGGTATATAAAAGTATTATTTTTCTCTCTGTCCTAGACAGACACAACCACAGGCGGAGCCACGGTGATAAGCTAATAAAATATTAGAATTTATCCTACCCCGGTACTCGCCATGTGCAACACGGATGCATAGGCCACAAAACCAGTAGTGTTGGGGCCTCAGTACCGAGCGTACTGAGTCCCCAACACCACCGGTTCGTGGTAAAAGCTGAGGTAGGAACCGAGAGGTTGTGGGATCATATATTGTAATTTGTATTTATATTTACATCAAAATTATTTATTATTCTATATTTAGATCACTGAATTATGGATTCTATCAAATATATAATTGAGATTTATTTAACTAACTGATATTTACATATTCAACTAACTCAGTATATTCTATTGATTTCTTAATATTATAATATTATTGATTTCTTAATTTATATTATATATATTTCTTATTTTATATTCAGGTAATTTGTATTTATATTTACATCAAAATTATTTATTATTCTATATTTAGATCACTGAATTATGGATTCCATCAAATATATAATTGAGAATTATGGATTCTATCAAATATATAATTGACTACGGATTCGAATCATAGCTATTTCGTAAAATATTTAGAATTCGATTCTATCAAATATATAATTGACTACGGATTCGAATCATAGCTATTTCATAAAATATTTATAAAATCGTAGGAATTTTTGCGTGTGATCTTTAAATTTCAAAATATAGTGCATCAAAATTACAAACAAATTTCTTATTCAATTCTTAAAACACAAGAAGTTTTTTAATGATAATCGATGTGTCGAATTATGGATTCTATCAAATATATAATTGACTACGGATTCGAATCATAACTATTTCATTAAACATTTATAAAACCGTGCCAATTCTTCTGTGTGATCTTTAAATTTTAAAGTCCTATATACTGGTGAAGATATTTTAAATCATAGTCTTTAAATTTCAAATTTTAAAGATAATTTAAATTACAAAACCACAAAATGTTAAAATTCCAGGCGAAGAAAGAAAAACATAATTAATATGATTGTATAGCTGCCTTTGAAAATTTTAGGGATGACTTTAAACCCTTTCTTTTTTTGCCTTTAACAAGAACCTAATTTTAACATTGACTATATCATAGATTTGTCGTCTCTCGACTCCTACAGATCTCAACACAATCAAAGACGTGTTGAGATACACACACAATACTAAATATGATAACTTTGGTGTGCTCATGATTATAAATTGGTGTGCTACTAAAGAAAATAACCAATATATAATGAATGGATTCATGAATACAAAAAACACTGGTTAACCAAACAACCAAAAAAATTATACATGGTGCATAAAAGCCGATTTTTTTTATATTTTCTACTATTTCATTTTTGGATAATAACCAGGACCCCATAAGAATCAAATCCTGGCTACGCCACTGGACACAACCAATAGACATGATGCATGCAGTCAATAACTTTTTTGCACTCTAAGCAGTTTAAGATTCCAAAACATTTCAAAAATTATAAGTTTATAATTTTTAAAAAAATTAGCTCAGTAAAGCTATATCATAAAGCTCTTTTGATGATTGTTAAACATAATACTCCAAAAATATTACATTTCACTGCTTTTTTTTATGAAAATTGATGGTTAGTCCAAACTTGTTAAAAACTAGTGTTTCCATTTTATAGGTTTCCATGCAAACATGAGTAGACAAAAGTTAAAGTTAAAGGTCAATGAAAAAAGAAACTTCATCGATCGAAGAATAAGAGCTTTAAGCAGTTTCAGAACTATAGCTTAATGCCCCTTTTATCTATGTATGGAAAACCAAAAGAAAAATAAAATACTAGCCTATTTATTTTGTTTATCTCTAAAGAAGAAACATTGTCATCGTCAAGAAGTTGCGTATCTATTGATTTGTGATGGAGGTCTTAGTATGACTAGTAAAATGCAGTTTGATTGGATCTGTTTGAGGAGCTGGACCTACTGGTGTGTTGGCGCGGAGGTTGGACCGGTGACCGTGGAGGGTGGAGGGCAATAAGAAGGATTGACGCATAAGGGTGGATGGCACTTGCTACCGTGGCCGGATAAATAGTCGGATCAATTTGTTTTTTAATTTTGCGAAGTTTGATCCTAGAGTTACTAGTCCTTTCAAACTATAATGGATGACTCAAGACAATAATATATAGATATGAGATTTGATCTCTTAAGAGGCAAACACCATAGAAGGTGTTGTTTGATGAACCAGCTATAATGGTTAGTTTTTGAAATTTGATAACTTTTATCCTAAAATCTGGTCTATCTTGTAATGCATATTTGAATAGCCTTACGGTATCAAGTTTGAGTTTTGAAGCTATAGAGATGCTTGCATGGGGAAGGCACATTGGTTTCTTTATTTGTATCCTACTATATGGACAATGAGCTTTTTGAAACCTTATAAGTCAGGGTTAACCCTTACATTGCCACGGAAAAATGTAAAATACGACACAAGAATCTTGTCATTGAAAATTTAAGTTTTTCTCTATGAAAAGTAACATTTTTATGCGGACAAATAAAGAATCAAACAGCCGAAAAAGCAAGGAAGACCAATAGAGTGATTGAGATAGGATGGTGGGTTCCTAAGTTACTAGATAGTAGGCATAAAGTTCCAATAAAGAATCATGTTTCTGTTGCAACCTTTGGTCCACCAAATTAATGAACGGTAAAATAATTTTGAGACAACAAAAAAAAAAGTAGTTTCTAATATTTCCAATTTTATGTTAGGGAAAAGCAATAATATTCGAACAAGTTTTGGTCGCCGAGGAAATCAGAGTTGTTAGTGGCATAAATTTATCAACCGTTAGCCAAAGTGATCGTTACAACCGGTGAACATCAGTTAAGAGGCTGTTGGAAGTAATCGGAGTTTTGAAGTTTTAAATCTCGAACACAAAGTTAATAAGAAGAAAAATAAAAATAAAAGATAAAAGATTTAAGATTTGGCGTGTTTGAAACACAAAGAAATATAATGTCCATGGCAGCGGATACAAGTACGACTTCGGTTCCAGAAGTTTCCGACAACCAGTTATTGTCCATTGAATGTAACAAGAGAAGTTTTCGACAATCACTAACCTAGTAGTTTTGGTTCTAGTAGTACCAAATATGGAATCTGTTTATTTACAAAGCGTAAGACTAACATAGCATATATGTTTATATTTATAGATAAAATAAAGAGCTAATGGGCTTGGGCCCTTATATCTCGAACACTTTTCCTCAAATTCATAATGCAACAGTAATAAAGCTTGAGAGTTTGTTACAAAGAAAACAAAACCGCTTGTTGACTGAGCCATTGTGAAAATATTAGCAACCTGCAAAGCTGATGGAACATATGGAAGCGAGATAGTGCCAATCTGAAGATGATGCCTAGTGAAGTGGCAATCTATTTCAATGTGCTTCGTCCTCTCATGAAATACATTATCTTTTGCTATCTGCATGGTGTTTTTGTTATCACAATGTAAGGAAGTAAGTTTAGTAACGTTAACCCCCATATCTGCAAGAAGCGGTCGTAACTAAACAATCTCACGTGTGGTTAAAGTCATAGGACGGTACTCAGCTTTAGTAGACGATCTAGAGACAACATCTTGTTTATTTCTTTTCCATAAGATTAGTGAATATCCAAGGAAAATACAAAAATCAGTAGTAGATTTTTGGTCATGAGGATCAATATCTCAATCAGCTTCGCTATAGACACACACTTCAAGTGAAGAGGTCGAAGGAAACAAAATGCTTTGGAACTGAGTATCACAAAGATATCTCAATAGTCGAAGAAAAGCTCCCCAATGGACGGATGTACGAGCAATAACAAACTGATTAAACATGTGAACAACATAAGTTATATCTGGCCGAGTAACTATAAGATAAGCCAAGCTCTCTACGAGAGTTCGATATAGAGTTAGGTCTCACAAAGGAACACCATCAGTTGGAGAACACCAAACATTGGTTTCAAGAAGAGTATCCACCATCTTGTTATCAGAAATTCGTGCTCGCTCGAATAAATCAGATCTATATTTTGTCTGAGAGAGATTATAACCTTTTAGAGAGTGAGCCACCTCAATACCTAAAAAATAAAGCAATAGTCCCAAGTCTTGCATCGCAAAACACTGAGCCAAATCATGTTTTGATACCTCAATACAATCAATATCATCACCTGTAATGATCATATCATCTACATATATAGATAAAATAATTATTCCTGCACTCGTATATCTGATAAACAAGGCGGAATCATGATTACTAGCAAGAAAACCAAGTGAAGTAATAACCATAGATAATTTTTCAAACCAAGCACAAGGAGCTTGTTTTTTAGATCATATAAAGCTTTCCTAAGTCAACAAACTTTACCTGCTCGGTGAGCAATACCTGAAGGAAAAGTCATGCAAACCTCCTCGTGAATATTACCATTCAAAAATGCATATTTGACATCTAGTTAGAAGATATTCCAGTAGTGAACGAAGGCAACTACAGTAAGAGTACGAACTACTGTCATTTTTTCCTATGGAAAATATATCATCATAATCAATACCATACTTCTGTGAATACCATTTTCTACAAGACTAGCCTTATATCTTTCAATAGACCCATCCGACTTTGTTTTAATTTTAAAAACCTATCGAGAGCCGATTATATGCTTACAAGATGAAGGTTTAACTATATCCTATGTATGAGTCTGGTAAAGAGTGGTAAGCTCTTCGACTATTTTATTTTGTCAACTAGGATAAAAAAACAACTTCTTTAAACAACCGAGGTTCATATAAATCATGTATGTTTGCTATGAAAGAAGTGAAAGGAGTTGAGTAGAAAGAATACGCAAAATCGGGTAGTTTGGTAGACATAGTTGTACGAGTAGATCTTCTGAGGGGTAGAGCAGGTGGTTCACTAAAAGAAGGAGTTGACTTAGGCCTTGATGAAGCAGAAGTAGTATCAGTTGTAGTCGATGTCTCATCAGCTTGCACATTCATGTCAATGGGTATGTCGCTATTATTTAAAAAAAAAAAATCAATAGTTTGAAGTTTGATACTTGTTATATCATATGATTTCGCTAGGAATCTAATAAAACGGGACATGCTCAAGAAATGTAACATGTCGAGAGACATAAAGTTTTTGACTAGTGGGATCAAAACACCGATAACCTTTATGTCTAACACTAAAATCCGAGGACGAAGGACAATATATGTACATCAAAACACTCGTAAGGAAGAATAATCTGGAAGTTATCTGTATAACTTCTGAAGGGAGACATCCTTTTATTATGAGTAGTGGGAATTCGATTAAGAATTCCCACATACAACAGTAAGAATTCTCACATACAACAGTAAGAATTCACACATACAACAGTACGAATTTCTTTTTCCCAAAAAATAGTAGGAACTTCACCAAATAAAAGCAAAGAACAAGCAGTCTCATCAAGGTGACGGTGTTTTCATTCTGCAACACCGTTCGGCTGAAGGGTGCCAGTGCAACACCATTACTCCAAGGATTTAGCATGCTATGGTACCATGTAAATAAACAAAGAGAGAAAATAGAGAAGTAGCCGCCAAGAAGCGACTATGGTGTCTGTTTATTTAGAAGCGTAAGAATTACATAAAACATATTCTTATATTTATGAATAAAATAAAGAGCTAATGAGCTTGGGCTCTTATATCTCTAACAATCAGTAACCTGCACTTTCTATCCTAGTAGTAGAAAAATATAGAGTATATCAAAATATACGAACGAGGCGAAAAAAATACGATGAAGACAAAACATGAAGATCCCATACAACATGGCCACAAATAAGTAATTACATGAACCGAAAGGAAAACTTGTATAAAACACAAGAAATAAAAAATAAATTAGCAATGTTTTAGCACAACAAGAAAATCTTTATGTCATGAAATTTGTAACGGAGGTCCGAAAAGAGACGATGGGATTGGTCAGAATCCAATGATGGGGAGTCTGGAAAAAATATTAGAGTTCATATGCTACCAAATATGGTAGACCACCACACAAAAAGTGGTGTGTCAAAATTGACCAATACCAGTAGAGGAGGGGATCCAAGCACTGACGGTATGTAACCACGACGTCCAATCCGAGATCAAGTTTGGAAACTTGATCTTTCTCAAACTAGCATCCTACTCTTGTTAGAAAAATGAACAATCCACCAAGATTTGGTTGAAAAATTCAAGAAATTTTCTACATAAAACCCACTATGGAGCTGTGGTATAACTCCAAATAAATAGCTTGTCTACTAATTTTTTTTTAGTTTTTACGAATCTCGCTTGTTTTATGCATGGTTTCACTCCCGTGTTGTTTATTTGCCGTCATAGAATCGGCTGTTTAAGTATTCTCTTTGTAAAAGTTGTTTATTTTGTACTTTTCATACCTAAATGTTCATTTTTTTTACTCACTTATTAAAATAATATATCATAAATTATGTACTTTAGTACACATGTATTCATGAGAATGCTTTGATGATGATATATACAATTTTTTACTATTATTTCATCATGCTTTTTTATAAAAAAAATTATATTATATTTTTATTTAAGATATTGATAAAATAAAAATTTTAACTATTGATTTCTCATATTCAAATTTTTATTTTAATACAATAATAATATTATTGATCTAAAGATTATGACATCCTCCAATCTTATAAAATACTAAATCAAATCGATTATAGCTTTTATTTTCTATGTTTACAATATTTTTTGTAATAGTTTAAAAATATTATTTATTAAAACTATTATAACATTTTTAATATATTATTTAACTTTATTATTTGATTTGAAAAATAAAAATATATATCTAATATTCTAAAACTAATATGGTAAATAGATAATGTTTCCAAACGTTATTTACTTTCGAAAACTTTAATTTTACTAGGTTTTGAGTAGTCATGTTTTTTAGTCGTGTTTCTACCCGGCGTGTTCTTCTATCAAATTTAATAGGTGTTTTTGAAGACTAAACTTGATGACACATCTTATATTTTTTAGACATAGAAAAATTCAATGTAATATAAATATAAACATATATCAACTAGCATTAAATCTTTTGAGGGTGTACCAAAAATAAAATTCTATAAATTCTTTAACCCAACAAAAACAAAATTTGTGAGATTTTGCAAGTCAACTTAATGTTTTGTTATAACAAAATAAAATCGTTATATATATTAAGTATAAAATAATATCATGTCAGTATATTATCAAATGACGATTGGATAATTAATAATTAGCGTATATTTATCGTTATTTTTTAATTAATAATTAACGGATATTTATCGTTATTTCTTAGCCTATGAAATTTTATATCGATTTGTTGTGATATTTATGTAGCTATATATATATATATATTAATTTTTGTTATGGTTATAGATATGATTTTTTATATTCATTATATACAAATATATCATGAAAATAATTATTTTTATAGAAGATATTTTTCTTTATTTGTCTTATAAAATATTTGAACAATAATTTTGTTTTTGAGTATTTGGATCGATTTGATTTTTTTTTTCTCGTTAAATATTTGAAATGTAATATTTTATTTCATGGAGTATTTGAGTGGTCTTTAAACTTTGCTCGTATCTTTTTATTATTAAAGCTAATATTAACGGTGCTCGAGGTTTGAATGAGGTGTTTTTTTCATCCAATTTGTTGATGGTAAATATAAATTAATGTCAATTTTTTAATGAATTCAATTACCTTCCATGATCAAATGAATTATCATAGATGTACAGTGAGGTTGGTATTCATTAATGATAGTGTCAAATATCATGCATCTATTTCACTAAAGTATAAGGTACAGAGGTCGAAAGACCAACAAGTTATGTCGTGGATGCTTAACTCGATGGAGCGTGGTCATGCTATGATTTTAAGTTATTCCTATATAATGTTGTGTGGGACATGTATGTCAAACAAATTAATTATATGAGAATCTTCCAAATTCATTAGGAAATTACAAGCCTTTGTCAATATGGGAAGTCATTCATAAGTTTACTCAGAAAATTGAAGAGTTTGTGGAGTAAGTTGGAGATTTATAGAACTTGTATTGTTATTGGCTAGTCCTAGTCCTCATTTTGAGGAACTAATATGCCATATTCTCTAAAATACAGTTTATTATCCTTCAATAATTCTTGTGTTGTCATTCAACGTGAGGAAGTACGTTGAAACGTCAAGACATGTACTGTACTGTTAATCTCGTTTCTTCTGATGCTCGTGCCTATATTGTTCGTTCACACTCTAAAGAAACATATTATAAGGGAAAATTGCATTATTTTAAATTCAAACATTACCATTAAATTAGAAACTTTATGGATCGTTGTTCGATTCTTCACCCCAGAACTAAAGCTTAAATTTTGTAAAAATCAAAAGGTTGGAGGATACCAAAACAATATCCATGACCATACTTATTTGGTTACGCACTCCACCGACTTACTTTCTTCTTATCGTACTACATTAATTAATTATTTCAGAAATTATTTACAACACACACGTGGTTAGAAGACAGTTCAATGATGAGATTTTGATCAAAGAAAAGATCAACCACCTGTTTTTCTTAGTGATTTTGGTGGTTTTTTAGCTGATGAAAATTCTTACACTAGGAAAAAAAACTTGAATAAAGATTGATAGTTTGAATGATGTATGGGTTGTTGATTACAAAGTGAGAGATCATATTTTATATACATTAAGCCATTTTCACAACTTTCATTCATTTTCTAACCCTTTTAGTTTGTTCCAATAACAAATGGGAAATGTGTGTCTTTCTTGTAAGGGTAAGGGAAACATTATACATGTTTCCTATACTACAAAGTCTAAGATTCTTAATGTTCTTTCCTTCCCATTTCTATCGCTCTATGTTTGTAAAATAACATCATCTCTCAACTATGGAATTATATTTACTCCATACATATTTATTTTTCAAGACCTCACCATAAAATAAAAGATTGGTGAAACATTTCCGTTACATGTACTATACTATTTTTTCGTTAATTCTAAGGTTACCAAACAATTTCATGATTTTTATTCTCTAATTATTAAAAATCTTTTAAGAAAATATTCATCTCGCAAATTTCTAAGAATAATAAATAAAGTTCTACTAAGGAAATCGTGATTGTGATATTGGCAATTTTTAAGTCTTATATGCTTATTTTTAATTCGTCTTCTTGCGAAGGAGCTTATCCATGACTCAAGAAGAAAAACGAAGGCTGTTAATGCTGAGTTAATTACTTGCATTGTTTAAGTAATTTGAGAGAAGTCTGAATGTAGAGAGATAAATTGGTTTTAGAGAGAGAATATCAGATTGCAAAGATGATCTATCTCAAAACGTCAACCCCTTTATTAGATAGTTACATAAAAGGGATAATTACATATTAGTCCTAGACTTAAATACGAAGTTCTAATTTCTTCCTTTAACTTTACAATCTGTCATAAGAAGTTTTATTCTTTACATTTCAGTCCTCGAAGTTCCATTTCCTTATCAATAGTCGCCTTAGTTCTCATGTAAGTAAATGAATGAGAACTAACTAGCCTCGAATATATTCACATGTAAATAAAATCCCCTTATCCATAATCTGAAGGCTTTAAATATGCTAGTCCACCTTAATTTATGTCAAACACATTAAATTATATTAACAAAAAAACCTTTCATTATATATCATGATTCAAAGCGGAAGCTAAGTATAGTGGCACTCTATATGACAAGTATATCTCTTAGAAAATAATGACACCCTAGGAAGTAGGCATGCCACGAGACCCATAGTGTAACAGGCGTTAGATCCTTATCTACGTAACAGCTTAAAATTTTTCCCAATCAATGTCCACCTCTTCCACTTCTCGATACTTCTTTTCTCTTTTTATAATTAACACTGCGACCCATTTTTTGTTTTACAGAGAAAATTCTTTGAGATAGAAACTGAAAAAGTTCAAAATTCCTTTTCTACCTTCAACACCTTCTTCAATCTATTGGCTACCTTCACCGGAAAATTTAAAATTTTGGTTCAATCTTCAACTACTTTATGAGAAAGCATCCAAAGCCTAGAAGATCTAAATATGTAATTCCCAAAAAACCCAAATCTTCAAAATCAGATAACAACATCTTCGGAGCTTATGACTACCTCTGTATTAGTGAAAGGGCAGATGAATACAGAGCAACTGGATTAATAAGCAGCGCTCATCTTGGTGTATCTACAAAGACAATATACTACGATAACTTCGATCCTTCCAAACTCATGTTTGTTCACTTTCTCCTCGTACAGAATAAAGCCAATCATAAAAAAACTTGAACACCAAAGACACCTCGAATCTCACCCTCCCTTACTGGATAATCATCTCAAATTAGTCGTGAAGTGAGCAACCCATACTAAAAGAACTCCGAAAAGACTCATTCCTCAACCAATCTTCCAAAAACTTGCGATCCTCAAACTCCAAGAAAAACAACTTTCATAGCCATGGGTGATGATACTGATGTCACCTAAAATCCATCAACCACTTCTCCTCCCTTATGGTAGATTGTTGAGACAACGACATCATCTCAAAAAAATCCCTCAAGTGATCATCCTCGACTGATGGACGAGGTATCTGAAGAAGAAATTGATATTGAAGTTACTCAGTCAAATACCAAAGCCAAAACAGAAGAACAAGCTTCAAAAGAATAAGAAAATTCTACAAAAGAAAAAGCTCGTAAACCGAGAAAAAATAAAGCTCGTGTTACAATATCCGACGAGATAGGTGCATCAATAAGTGAGAACTTGAGGCCTCTCAAAGCACATTACATATTGGCTCTGAAAAATGTTCCATATACATATTACGAGGAGAGACAAGAAACTGATCTAAAGAAGCAATAGGGAATGAGAGATAATATTACGATATGCATCGAAGACTTCATTTCTCTAACCAAACTGTCAAAGGGAGTGATGCTTTAATTTTATTATCTTACCCTGGATGATGACTTGAAGATAATCGATGACCTACTGAAGTAGACAACTTTTGGAAGCAGAAATTCGTTTTCATCTCATGGGCTTGGGAGAATGGCAAACAAATATCTAAAGCCAATCCATTTAGATTGAACCTCGTCTGGAGGAGTAATCGTAAGTCCTTTAATTTTATTTCTTTGAATTATATTTTCAACTAATGTTATCCTTAAGTCAGTTAAAGCACATGGCTAAAGAGGTGATTCATTATAAAAATGCTGATATGGCTGAGAAAAAGATGAGTGACATCTTTGGGAACCTCGTAAGAGATCAGTTTCATGAATTTCAAATGGCCAGATCTGAATTCCTCAGATGACTCATTCATGTCATGGAGTATCTCCGAGAAGTGCATCAAAAAGAAAAAGAAGATCTTGACGCTTCTCATCAGAATAAAATAGAAGAACTCAAGACTAAATATCTTGAAGAGTTAGCTGCTAGAAAATAAAAAATTCGATGACCTTCAAGTTTCTTTTGGAAATAGTAAGGCAGAAAAGAAAAGACTGACACATACGTGACACCCTCAAAGCCCAATTCGATAAGGAGAAGCAACATGCTGTCACTGCTGCTGATGATGAGTGTGTAAAAGACATGATGGCAGCTATCAAGAACGAACGAGGATTTCTAGCTTTTGGAGTGCTATTTCTAGCTTTTGGAGTGAAATTCCCATTGAATGGCATCCGAACGAGGATCTTGATCCTGTTCCAAGCTCATCATCCGAAGAGAAAGATTCAATGGAGGATTCCGAAGAGAGCTACGAGGACGATTAATTTTACTATCTCTTTTTTGTACCTGTCATGCAATCACTTGTAATATTTTGTTTTAATAGATGCATTTTCACTTGGTATCCAAGAAATTACACTATGCTCATCAAATTAGATTGAATAACAAAAATATTTGTTTGTCCTTTATTTTCTTCAAGTTATATTTGCATTTGATTGTTATTTTTATTAGTTATTCGAATTAAAAATATAACATGATATTTTAAATAACATTACAATGCGTAACACTTCGAATATTATAGTGCGTTTAATGGACGTAGCACTTCGAATAATATAGTGTATTTAATAAACGTAACACTCCGAATATTATAGTGTGTTTAATGAACTTAACACTTTGGATAATATAGTATGTTTAATGAACATAACACTTCCAATATGGTTGCTTCTTCGAAAAGCGTATTCAACACTTCGAAATATTCTACTATTGGTCAACCTCAAAGATGATCAGTCTTTGATTAGCTACCAAAATAGTTTAAACAAGCACTTGCAAACAACCATTGGCCAAAATGCATTTTATTGATAGTTTTGAATATGTACATAACGCCTCGTTAAAACCTTCCTGACCTAAAAGGGTAGGAAAGGGTGCGTTAATTAATCAAAGAAAACAATTTGAAAATACAACACAGTCACTCTAGTACAAATTTTAGTTGTTGTATATTCTATGGATGTTGAAACATCCTCCTCTGATGATCGCAAAGACGATAAGAACATCGCTTTATCCTTTCAACAACCATATAAGGTCCTTCTAAATCCGGGGCCATCTTACCAAGGCTATTTTCCTTGGTGTGGAGGAATACCTTTCTTAACACTTTGTCACCCACCTTGAACTCTCTTCTTTTCACCCTCAAATTATATCTTTTCCTCATAAGAGTTTGATAATGAATTACATTCAAGTGAGCTCGAACTCTTTTCTCTTCAATTAAATCCAAACTTGCTCTTTTGGCTTCATCATTTAAGTCTTCAGAATACTATAATAAAATCCAAGGATACTCTTCTTTGTATACAATTGTTGCAAAAAATCAGAAACCTTGTTATTTCCTCAGTTTATATGTTCGAAAACAACATGATCAAACAGAAGAATAAGATTTTGAAAATCTCGAAGATACAAAATTAAATGATCTTGTTTTGCTTCAGAAACTCCAAATACTTGATTTGCTACCAACTAAGAATTTGTTTCTAATTGTACTGAAGTTGCACCACATATCTTTGCTAACCTCAATTCCGCTAATGCAGCTTCATACTCAGCTTTATTATTCAACGCATGAAAACAAGATTCAATAGATTGAAGCATCGTTTCTTCATTCGAAAATTCTAGAACCTACATTGGTTCGAACAATCCACATCGAATTGATTGGCAATACATTCTTAGTAACTTCTTCATCCGATTTACTTGAGTGAAACTCAACAAGGAAAACTGCCAAAGCTTGTGCTTTAATTGTCGTCTGAGGAGAAAAAGTGATGTCAAAATCTCCTAATTCTACTGATCACTTATTCAACCTCCCTGAAATATCATGAGATTGTAAAACATTCTTCAATGGAAATAAAGTTTGAACCTCAATAATATGAGCTTAAAAATAAGGACGCATTTTCCTAGCAACCACCACTAATGCCAATGCCAATTTATCGAGCTTCAAATACCTCTTTTATGCTGCCACCAAACTCTTATTGACATAATACACCGGCCTCAGAATTCCTGAATCCTCACTTATCAATATTATGCTTACTCAAAATCAGATACCGCAATGCACAAAAAGAGTTGCTCTCCACGTCAAATTGATTGGAAAGACATTCTTACTAACTTCTTCATCCGATCTACGTGAGTGAAACTCAACAAGGAAAATAGCCAAAGCTTATGCATTAATTCCCGTCCGAGGAGAAAAAGTGATGTCAAAATCTACTAATTCTACTGACCACTTAGTCATCCTCCCTGAAATATGAGGACGTTATAAAACATTCTATAATGGAAATAAAGTTTGAACCTCAATAGTATGAGCTTGAAAATAAGGATGTATTTTCCTAGCAGTCACCACCAATGCCAATGCCAATTTCTCGAGCTTCAAATACCTCTTTTATGCTGCCACTAAACTCTTACTGATATAGTACAGCGGCCTCAGAATTCCTAAATCCTCACTTATCAATACTGCGCTTACGGAAAAATCAGATACCGCAATGTACAAAAAGAATTTCTCTTCACTTTGAGGTTTAGACAATATTTCTGGTGATGATAACAAATCCTTGATACTTGAAAATGTTTTTTCACAATCCGAAGTCCACTCAAACTCTTTTGATCTTCATAAGACTTGAAAGAAAGGGAAACATTTATTAGAAAATCTAGAAATAAATTTGTTAACTGCTGCTAACCTTACTGTCAAAATTTATACTTCTTTGAAAGTTCGATGCGATTTCATGGATACTGCAACTTTTAACTATTCTAGATCAGCTTGTATCCCTTTTTCACTAATAACATAACCCAGATATTTCCCTGGTCGAACTCCAAAAGTACATTTTTCTGGATAACCGGTCCACTTCAAAAAAAATTGCTTCTGCCTTTTTTAATGAGAATGTCAGTTTTTTTAAATATCAGGTTTCACCTTTGGATTAATGGATATGCTATGTCAAATTACTTTAATTGGAACATCTGTTATATCCTCTATTCTCCAAGAGAAAACATCTAAATTGTGAGATAAAAATTATAATAGTTGTTGACGTAGAATAAGAGTCAGTAAGGTTCCTATTCGAAGTACTCTTCCCTCATGAAAAACATATTCCTCTATTTATTCACTTACTGTTATTGACCCTCGGGTTTCCCTCGGATCATCAACCCTGCTATTCATTCATTATATCACCACTACTAGATCCTCGGATCCGAAGAGCAGTGGCATAACATTCTCGGGCAACCTTTTGGTCACTTCTGACGACCCATTGACGGTCTATGATGACATACTTGAAAAATTGATTGACTGTTGATACAACGCTATACATCCTTGATCACCAAGACCTTCCAAAAATGGCATTATAGCTTGTTGGACAGTCCACCACCATAAATAGAACTTGAACCTTATTCTTAAAAGGTATCTTTCCCAGACTTACCTCCCTCTCGAATTCCCCTATTACTCATGCAGTTACTCTAGTAAATCTGATGATGGTGCGCCCTGATTGGGAAATCCAAGAAGGGTTGTGCATCATGTTATAAGTAGCTTTAAAAAGGACGTTCGCAGAATTACAGGTATCTATCAACACGCGTCAAATATCAATACCAGTAATTTTCTCTCTAATAACCAATGCATCCTCACGTGCCCCGCAATACCCCGCAAATCATCTTCACAGAAAAGGATAAAGTGAATGTCTCTCTTACCATACAGATGGGTAGATATTTTCGCCTTTATATGAGTAGCCAAGCTCACTATTTGTCTTTTCCTTGAGCTATCAGTGTTACCAGTCATAGAGTCGCCCCCGAAAATTGCTAAGGACTCAAAATATTTACAAGGCTTCAAACGTGACCTCGCTTTACTAGTTCCTCAACCGCCATCAAAATTGACCGATCTGGATCCATGTATAAGTATTCCGATGCAGCATCAAGACCATCAACCTTCGAATCCAAAACTATTAAATTTCAATTTTATGCATTTGGATTGGTTGGTTGTTAATTAGATGCTATAAGATGTTTCGATGCAATGCTCTGTGCTTTCACATAAGTTGGTAACTTCCCATTTTCGATTAAAGTCTGAACTTCTTTTTTCAAGGCGATGCATTCCGCGGCATCATAACCGATATCATTATGATACTTGGAAACCTGTTATTTTCCTCCTCCCTCAGCCTATTGATTGGAGCGAGCTTCTCAGTCAAGTCTGCATAGTACTCAGGCCTTATCTATTAATTGGACCTCGGCCTATTAAATTGGTAAGATGGAGCTTGGTTCAAATACACTCCAGTTTGAGGTGGTAGATTGTTGTTCCTTGTACGTTCCTGTAGAGTAGAATTCGAAGATTTTCCTATTATTTGGTGCCTTCCCATAATTCTTTTCACCATTAGTTGCCACTCTTTGGGCCCTGGTTGATTCTTCCACCTTTATTTCGTCCTCAACTTGAGCCAACAAAAATCCAAAGGTTAAGGATTTTCTTTTTATTGTTTCATTAGCTAGATGTCCTGGTAGAAATCCCTGGCGAAAGGCTGTCAATTCCACCGTCTCTTCATAATTATCCAAATCTCCTGGTTTTAGTTAAGATAAACCGCTTTGTATAATCTTTGAATTTTTATCTTATTGCTTGCTTGAATTGGATGATTGTATCTCAATTTGACCTTATCTCCTTACCCCCACAAATTATCTTTGAAAGGTATTGTAAGAGTCTCTGAAATTTCAAATGGACCCCCTTAGAATTCAGTTGTACCATTTCAAAGCTATTCCCTTGAAAGTTTGAGAAAATGCCCAACACACTAACCTGTCTTCATCCTCAAAATTCATCATATAATTTTTGAATCGTTCGATGTGATCGTCCGGATCTTACACCCCATCGAATTTTTCAAATTTTGAAATATAAAAACGGTTCGGAAGCATGATAGATCTTATCTCAGTTATCAATAGAGCATTCCTCCAATCAACACCTTGATTAAATTGATCTTCAGTTCCCATCACTGCATACAGATTCCGATCATTCCCAACATTATATTGATTTAATATATTTCCCTCACACCACTTTGCCTCCCTCAAACATCGAGGTAAATTTTCCGTTCTAGCTTTATATATCTTTTTAGATTTGCGTGATTCATCATTCACTTCTTTCGAAAATCCTCGATATCTTTTCAAATCAGACTCGGAACTTTCAACCTCTTCATCGCTAGATGTGACATATCTTTGTTTATCTTTCTTGTCCTTTCGAGTAGAATAACGCTCTTTAGGCGTTTTGAAACGCACTTTTTTGTTTGCTTCTGATCTGTCAATCAATGCAAGATCGATCAAATTGATTTTTAACTTTATTTTGGTCATTCACTTGCCTCACCTCAGATTTTAGTCTAGCTGGCTGAATCTTCTGCTCTCTCTGGTCATATTTCTTGTTCAGAGCATTTATTTTATTCAGAAGCTTATTCATTCGTAACTCCATCTCAGATTGAGTTTGATGAATCAGAGTAGATCCTTTTTGTCTATCATTTGTCATTTGCAAATCATTTTTTAGTGTTTCAACAACCGATCGAACTAACATACCGTTTTCTGGATTTATTGTCAAGCTTAAAATCGTTTTCAAGATTTGAAAGATAAAAAATTGAACTAATAAAGTAGGAACTAGTTAATGATCAAGTCTCCAATGAATTCGTCAATTTGGTGAGTTGATTACTTGGATTGTCTTCGTAATTTGAGAGAAGTTTGAATGTAGAGAATTGGTTTTAGAGAGATAAAATCAAATTGCTAAAGTGATCTATCTCAAAAGGCAACCCCGTTATTAGATAGGCCTTGGCCTTCATATATAGGCGCAATGACTGAGCTCTTAACTTAAACAATTACATAAAAGGGATAATTACATATTAGTCATCTCATAAATACAAAGTTTTAATTTCTTCCTCTAACTTTATAATCTGGCATAAGAAAAGTTTTATTCTTTACATTTCACTTCTGGAAGTTCCATTTTCTTATCAAGTAACATTTTCATTAAATTCTATACGACAAAAGCGTTTGATAAAATCTCTTATAGCTTCATTAATAAAGTTCTTCAATCTTTTGGTTTCACTAATAGATTTACCAATTTAATCAGTAGCTTGATAAAGTCTATTTATGTCTCTATAATTATCAATGAAAAAAACCATTGGATTCTTTAAAAATAATATGGTTATTAGTCAAGAGGATCCATTATCCCCTGGTCGGTTTATAATTTTTGAAGAAATTATAATAAAGGGTCTTAATAAGCTTTATGAATCTCATAAAACTTTGATATATTTTTGTACAAGTAGCTTTAAACATTTCTTGTCTTACCTTTGCTGATGATTTACTTATATTCTCTAATGGATTGGCTTCTTCTATGAATATATTTGGTAAATATTTGTAGACTTACCAAGAAATATCTGGTCAGGCTATCAACAAGGATAAACGAAAATCATCACAACTTTTCGATTTAGCTCAAGAAAAGATCAATTCTCTAGCAATTCAAACAAGTTTTAGTACCAAATTTCTTCCTACAACTTATCTTAGAATCACTCTGAACTCTAGTAACAAAATCAACAACTATATCTCTCTTGTATACGAAATCAAAAACAAAAAATGTTGAATCGAAGGGAAACAAAGTTTCTTACGGTGGTAGACTTACTTTCATAAACTTTGTTTTGTTTTCTATATATATCAACTGGATTCAGAGTTGTTGGCTTCCTAAAACTATTTACAAAGATAGAGGAATGTTAAACAAATTCCTATGGGGTTCTACAAACAATTCTAATAATATTCAACTGTCTTCGTGGTCTACTAATTGTAAATTTTTCAAAGAATGTCGTCTCAGTCTTAAAATCTTAATGATATTTATAAAGATTTTTATTGTAAGATGTGGTACAAATTTAGAGAGAACAATGTCTTTGGGCCAAATTCTTTTATATCATTTATTGCAAAGACATCCATCATCTCCAGCTCAACTACACGAAGAAGGGTTTTCCGATGTGGAAGAGACTATGTAACATCAAAAACTATGTTGAAGGTAACATTAGATGGAAGCTGGGTAAATAAAATCTAGATTTACGGCTTGATAATTGGTTTGGCAAACCTCCTTTTATCAAGTTAGAACCTGATAAAGAAAATGGCTGGTTTATTAGTGATGAAGTCAAATCTTTGTGGGAAATTAATTCCCGGAATATGAATAAACTTACTTCAATTTTATTTCCTCTAATATTTCCTTAATCTCTAAGATTTTTGTTGATAATCGGGTGGCTGCCTTAATTGAATGGCAGCCCTCAGAGGATGGTTAATTCAATATCAAAGAAACAATGCAACACATAAGAGACAAAGACAACAAATCATCTCCATTTCAATTTATTTTGTAACCAAACTAATCCAAGAAAGTGTTCATTTTTATTATACTGATTCCTAAATAATATGCTACATATTTATTCAATCACGCAGTATAAACATTTAGTAGTAGTTTCTAAGTGTTATTTTTGTCACAATTTAGAAATTATTAACCACTTATTTGTATCTTGTAACTTTGCTTGGAATATATGAAGTTACATTACATATTTATTCAAGATTAAAATTAGAAAATTCATATAAAAAATTCACTTGATCAGATACTAGTTTAGGAAATCTCATACCAAGGCTCATATCAACTCTATATTACGTAAAATAATCACCTAGGTTATTTGGCAGACCATGAATAAATTTAAAATTGAAGGCAACTAGTTCTCTTATATCTCTACAATAAACTACAATAAGCATATTATATGAAGTTTTTATCATGCTAACCCTTTTAAGCTCAAACAATGGAAAGACATTGAAAATTCTTCGTATACTCTGAATTGCTTCAATCATCTTATGAAATCCAGAAAAGATTCTTGTATCTCATGGAATTATCCTTAACTTGGCCAGTACAAACTAAACACAGATGTGTGTTGTCTTGGATCTGGTGAATCCAGTGGAGGTGCAATTATTCTTGATAGTATTCGACACATCCTTCATGGTTATGGTAACCATTATGGCAAGATTTCTCCCCTTAGAGCTGAAGCCAGAGCCCTTCATGATGGTCTTTAGGTCTGTAAAATCAAAATTTTGTCAAAAACAGATATTGAAACTGATTCAAAAATATTAGTTTTTGATTATCTTCTGGTGAATCTCCTCCATCTTTAGAGTCTATTCTTACGAGAATACAATCTTTAATATCTCCCTCAAGGATTATTCATTTCATTTTCAGAGAATAAAATCAAGCGGCCGATTGGCTCGTTAGATGGACTCTGAAATGTAAGATGAAAATCGACCATATTAATTTGTTATTAACGCTTCAATTATAAGATTTAATTCCTTCGACTGGATTTTAAATCTGTTATTATTTCGATTGAATTGTTTACCATTTCATTAATAATATTTCATTTACTTAAAGAATATTATTATATTTTTTTCCTTTTTTATTATTTCTTCTAAAGTTTTTAAACTAAGCTCTGTATATAAGCTTGTTTTGGAAAAATTTCACATTCTTGATTATTAGAAATGGACATTTTAGTTTGATGTTGAACTTTAGTTTTTCTTTATGAGTTATGACCCTATTCAAGTTTACAAACGCAAAAGTGAAACAATATAAAAGAACTAACTCTTCTAAAGATGAATAATATGCTCGACCTAATATATAATAGGTTGAGCCTAATCTAGTCAACTTGAGACGTACCCTCCTATCGATTTCGAGATAGCCCAAACCAAAACATTTTATGGTATAAGTTGTTTAATGCAGTATAAATATAGATAATTTATGTGCCCAAACCAAAAAGCATTATCGTATAAGTTGTTTGATGCAGTATAAATATAAATAATTTATGTGCCCAAACCAAAAAGTTTTATCGTATAAGTTGTTTAATGCAGCATAAATATACATAGTTTATGTTTATGTTTGCGGAGCTCATTGATTTTAGATGGTTCCACAGCTATCTCGATTTTTGTATTTATTTTAGACTTTTGGAAAGTGTTTTTAATTTTCAATTGTTTCTAAAAAAATCTCTCAAAATATGTATTATGATGAGTTTAACTTGTTAAAAAATGTGATATTTTATTTTGTTAATGGGGTTAAATCGAATAAATATTTAAATTAACTATTATTATTTTATTTTATTTTTGCGTTTTTTATGATATTATATTAAAAAATTATTTTAGAAAAGAAAAATGAAATAAAATTTAAAGATTAACAAAAACTATTCTAAACTTAAAACTTAGTCTTTTTATCTATAAAACTTTAATAAGTACGACTGTACAGTACTCTTTAAGTACCAATTAGATTAAATTAACAAGGCTCTCTTTGGGTAGTTGATCAGGTTGTTGTTACCTTTAAAAATGAAGTACATTAAAACAATGTTAAAACTAATAAAATCGATAAATCGGCAAAACCGATAAAAAATCCAAACAAAAATTAACTTTCAAATTTTATTTTTTATATTTTTTATTTAAATAAAAAAATTTAAAAATCAAAATGCAATTGGATTTATTTTTTAAAGTGACCGTACCGAATTGAAATCGACTGAACCGATAAAGACCGAATTAAATTCAAACCGAACCGAACCGAACCGAATCGGATCGAATTGAACCTATGGCACCAAAAATATAATGATTTAGTCCGAATTAAATTATCTATATAAATTGCACACCATTTTAAAGACTAAGAAATGTAAACTTATATTAATCCGAAATTTAAACTTGGTACTTTCATCTGAGCCATCAACGGTTTTAAAAACCAAACGCGATTCGAAAAACAGAGAGTTAAATTTCAATATAGATTCATTTTGAAAATTGAGATCAATAAAAAACTGAAATAACAAAATTAGTTCGGAATCGAATTGATTTATCCGATAAATCGATAAAATCCTTCCAGTAAAACTGGTAAATTAATATAATGATCTAGTCGGTTTAAGAAAAAGTCAAAAAAATTGACGATGGATATGATCCGAATCCGGTACATCTGATCCGCACTGATAAACTTCGCGGTACGGTCCCGCTCTTTCCAAACCGGACCCGTGACACCTAACTCAGCCATATCCTACTTCTGCGACCCGCTTTCCCATGACACTATTGATTTTAAAATTCTAATAAATACAAAACCAAATCCTTACCGCCTAAGTAAGAAAAATAGCAAAACGTTAAATGGTGAGAGTGTCGACGCATAACCTAAGAAAAATCAATAGAATACCTCCACCGCTATAAATACCTCGAGCTTCTTCTCCAAAACTACTACCCTCTCTGGCTTTTGATAGTATCAAAGCTAGGTTTCCCTTTCAAGAATTATATCTTCTCTGTCAAAGTGGATTCAAAACCTCTACTTGTGAAAAGAAGATGCGACCCCCTCCAAAAATAGGATCTAATTTATCCCCTAATAAACCTAATAAACCTAGGTGGTCTTCAAAGCCCGAACAAATCGAGATACTGGAGTCCTCTTACAATAGGGGTGTAGTTAACCCAAAAAATAGTGAAACCTCCCGAATCAGAGAACTCCTTGAAAGATTTGGTCCGGTTTCGGATGAAAACATTTCCAACTGGTTCCGAAATCGAAGGGCAAAAGATCGCTACCGACGGCGCAAGCTTGCCGAAGAGCAAAAAAGAACTTTAGTTGCAGACACACCCACATCCACAACCATGATGTTAGAGCAAGAAACTCCGCCTAAACAAGTAAGCCTAGGTTTTGGCAGCTATGCAGGCTATGTTGTTGATGAAAATGATGATCTTAAAGGGGTAGTCAAACCAACCAACTGGTTTTCTACTACTTCTGTTGGTTTTGATCCATCTTCATCATTTCCGGTTGAGCCATCTCCTCAAGTTCTTGTCGGGTCTTCCTCAACTACTACTCCTCGTGGAGCTCTGCTCCAAACCAATCCTTATGCAGAGAATCTGGTTCCAGTCTCTGATCAGATGGGTTATAATGGAATCGATCAACCGAATATAATTAGTGTTGGAATTAATTTAAATTGGTTTTGTATTTTACGTTTTGTATTTTGTTTTAAATAAGAGACGTTACCAACTTGTACAAGTGGGTGATTAAGTCGTAGTGTCCGTTATTATTTCGTGGAAGTAGTGGAGAGTTAATAGGGAGCAGATGAGTCTTGAAGTGTTAGTCTCTATTTATAACGTTGTAACCTTCTATTCAAGACATCCAAGAAGTTCTAACTCTGCTCCTCTCAGTTAAACGTTTACATCTGTGTGTGTGTGTTGTATATACCAGTTTGTGTTTCTTTCACTTGGTATCAGAGCACGGCATTCAGGGTGTTCTCTTTCAGATGGACGCGGGGAAAGGCAAGGCTGGATCTTTTGGGCTAACGTATCCAATGTTGTCTAAGGGGAATTACACAGCGTGGGCGTTAAAGATGAAGGTTTTTATGCAGGCCCAGGGAGTTTGGGCAGCAGTAGAACCGAGTGATGCCCAAGCAGTGATTCATGAGAAGAATGACAAGGTCGCTTTGGCCATGATCTACCAAGGCATACCTGAAGAGATGCTGTTATCCATTTCTGAGAAGAAGACAGCAAAGGATGGCTGGGAAGCCATCAAGGTCATGTGTCAAGGGGCTGATAAGGTGAGGAAGGCCAGAATTCAGACGTTGAAGGCGGAATTTGAGTCGCTGCGTATGGATGACAGTGAACAACTCGACGCTTTCTACATGAAGCTCAACGGACTGGTGTCCACTATCCGAGCCTTAGGTGATGAAATGGAGGAGTCGTACGTTGTCAAGAAGCTACTTCGGGCTGTTCCATCTAAATTTCTACAAATTACTTCAACAATTGAGCAATTTGGAGATTTAGAATCAATGACAATCGAAGAAGCTATTGGGTCTTTACAAGCTCATGAGGAAAGGTTGAAAGGTCAAAGTGTGACTACGGGAAACAAACTGTTATTGACAGAAGAGGAGTGGTCCAGGCGCGAGAAGAATGAGGACAAACTTCTTCTCACTCGAGAGGACTGGATGAAACGGAATCGAGAAGGAGGACGTGGGGGACGCGGTCTCCAGGGTACTGGTCGTGATAGAAGCACTGTAAGGTGTTTTAATTGTAGTATTTTGGGTCACTATGCTATAGAGTGTAAGAGGCCACGACGAGAACGAGGTCAAAGAAGTGAAGCAAACTTGGTGCAGATCAAGGACGACGAACCTGCTCTGTTACTGTCAGAATCAGATGAAAAGCTGACTGAGTTGGCGTTGGTGAATGAAGAAAGGGCCATCCCAAAGTTGGAGAGAAATATAACAGAGAGAAAAACGTCACACCTGTGGTACTTAGACAACGGCGCTTCAAATCACATGACTGGGGACAGGTCAAAGTTCTCACAGATAAATGAAGACGTGACAGGCGAAGTAAAACTTGGAGATGGGTCAACGGTATGCATTAAAGGAAAAGGGTCGATCACGTTTGTTTGCAAAACCGGAGAAGAAATAGTGTTTAACAATGTCCTCTACATTCCAAATATGTTCAACAACATAATTAGCCTTGGGCAAATGTCAGAAGAAGGTAATAAAGTGGTGTTACATGGTGAGTTTCTGTGGGTGCATGACGGGGATGGGAAGCTATTGATGAAAGTTAGACGATCAGTAAATCGTCTATACAAGATCTTGCTGGAAGAATCCAAGGAATCCAAGGGTGCTTGTCTACTTGCAAAATTGGAAAGGGACTCGTGGCTCTGGCACTCTCGCTTAGGCCATGTGAACTTTGATGCATTAAAACTTATGACTCGGAATAAGATGGTTTATGGCCTGCCCAAAATGATGCATCCAAAGGCACTGTGTAAGGACTGTTTAATGGCAAAGCAAACAAGAACTCCCTTTCCTTCACAATCGAGTTACAGATCAACCAAGGTGCTGGAATTAGTGCATGGAGATATTTGCGGACCAATCACACCATCAACACCATCCGGCAAGAGGTATTTTCTACTTTTTGTTGATGACTTTAGTCGTGCAATGTGGGTTTATTTTCTGTCAACCAAAGATGAAGCATTAGGAGCATTTATAAGATTCAAGCGTCTTGTTGAAAAAGACTCTGAGGAAAAGATTAAAGCCCTGCGTACGGACAGAGGAGGAGAATTTTGCTCACATCAGTTTACAAGTGTCTGTGAAGACGCTGGGATCATGAGACAATATACGGCCCCTTACTCTCCACAGCAAAATGGAGTGGCAGAGCGAAGGAACCGAACGGTGGTGTCAATGGCTAGAAGTTTATTAAAGGAGAAGCATGTCCCATCTAGATTTTGGGGTGAAGCAGTACGACACTCTGTTTATGTGCTTAACAGACTGCCCACACGTGCTCTCTCTACTGACACTCCATACGCAGCTTGGTCAGGTAAGAAGCCAGATATTAGTCACATAAGAATTTTTGGCTGTTGTGCTTACATGAAGGTGCCTGGCATTCATACAAGGAAACTGGATGATCGGTCAAAGTCAGTAGTTTATTTTGGAAGAGAGCCTGGTACAAAAGCACATCGACTGTATGACCCAGAAGAGAACAGAGTTCATGTTAGCAGAGATGTGTATTTCGACGAGCTTAAGTCATGGAAATGGGCTAATGATGACAGTGTAGTTGGAGAGACTCACACCCATTTCGTGGTGGTTGACTCTGTAATCTCGACGGAAGCAACAGAAAACGGTAATGAGGAGTCTTTGACAGAGCTCGGTAATGAGGAGTCTTCAACAGAGCCTAACACTCCTGTACAGTCCTCTCATTCGACTGAGTCACAGGCAACACAAGCAACACCGACTTCATTAACACAGTCGAGTGAAGTCAGTTCAGCAAAACTGGGAGTAGCAGTGTGCCAACGCGCTTCAGGTCTTTGCGCGACATTTATGCTGATACAGTCGAAATCGAGCTTGGTGAAGATGAGTTGCTGTTTCTTATGGAGGAGCCAGTCACATATAAACAAGCTGTCCAAGAAAGATCATGGGGGAAGGCTATGGAGAGCGAAATAGAAGCAATAGAAAAAAATTGCACTTGGCAGCTTGTGGAATTGCCACCTGGGCACAAACACATTGGCCTGAAATGGGTGTACAAACTAAAAAGGAACACAGAAGGTGAAATTATAAAGCATAAGGCGAGGCTCGTCGCGAAGGGTTACGTTCAGAAACAAGGGGTTGATTTTGAGGAGGCGTTCGCACCTATCACACGATTGGAAACTGTAAGGCTATTATTGGCGTTGGCTGCAAATCGTGGTTGGGAAATTCATCATCTAGATGTCAAGTCAGCTTTCTTGAATGGCGACCTGCATGAAGATGTGTACGTACAACAACCCGAAGGTTTTGTGAAGCAAGGCAAGGAGCATTTGGTCTATAAGTTAATAAAGGCTCTTTATGGGCTTAGACAGGCGCCACGAGCCTGGTACGAGAAGTTAAACGAGTGCTTGAAAAGTTTGGGATTCACAAAATGTCCTTATGAGCATGGTGTGTACATAAAAAGGGAGAAGGAAGAGGTCTTAACCATTGGGGTATATGTTGATGATTTGCTGATCACGGGCTCGAGTATAACAACAATTCAGAGGTTCAAGGAACAAATGGGCAGGAAATTTGATATGACTGATCTAGGAAAGCTTTCTCACTATCTTGGGATTGAGGTGAAGCAAACTAAGGAGTACATCGAATTGAAGCAGTCGGCCTATGCTCGAAAGGTCCTGGAGAAGAGTGGCATGGCAGAATGTAAACCGACGAAGTACCCTATGGAGCCAGCGTTGCAACTGCACAAAGATGAAACTGGACAGGCTGTTGATTCAACTATGTTTAAAAGCATTTTGGGAGGATTAAGGTATCTAGTTCATACTAGACCAGACATAGCATTTGCAGTTGGTATAGTCAGTCGTTACATGGAACGACCAACTGAGATGCACCTCAATGCTGTTAAGCGAATTCTGAGGTATTTAAAAGGTACTTTGAGATATGGTTTGGTGTATTCAAGGGGAAGCAATAACAACATGTTGTCAGGATATTCCGACAGCGATTTGGCTGGGCAGATTGAAGATAGGAAGAGTACTGGAGGGATGGCTTTCTACCTAAATGCGAGCTTGATCACGTGGGTGTCTCGGAAACAACGTTGTGTGGCATTATCATCCTGTGAAGCGGAGTTTATGGCAGCTACAGCGGCTGCTTGTCAAGGCATATGGCTGCGTAATTTGCTTGGTAAACTTACTAATTCTGATGTTGGTCCTGTAGTGCTCTACATAGACAACAAGTCAGCGATAGACTTGGCTAAAAATCCAGTTTTTCATGGACGTTCTAAGCATATTGACATCCGGTACCATTTTATTCGAGAGTGCGTTGAAAAAGGTGAGATCGTGATCAAACACATTGGAACAGAGGATCAACGTGCTGATATTTTGACGAAAGCCATGGCCACTGTGAAGTTCGAAAAGATGCGTGCACTCCTTGGCATCAGGAAGATTCAAAACCAGGTTTAAATTCAGGAGGTGCTTGTTGGAATTAATTTAAATTGGTTTTGTATTTTACGTTTTGTATTTTGTTTTAAATAAGAGACGTTACCAACTTGTACAAGTGGGTGATTAAGTCGTAGTGTCCGTTATTATTTCGTGGAAGTAGTGGAGAGTTAATAGGGAGCAGATGAGTCTTGAAGTGTTAGTCTCTATTTATAACGTTGTAACCTTCTATTCAAGACATCCAAGAAGTTCTAACTCTGCTCCTCTCAGTTAAATGTTTACATCTGTGTGTGTGTTGTATATACCAGTTTGTGTTTCTTTCAATTAGCTGCCCATCTGATCAAACTCAATATTTTCAGCACCAACCTTATCAAGCTGATCAAATTGAAGGTTTCCAGTACCAAGATGATCAGAATTTAAGTTATCAACAGCAGCCTGGTAAATTATTAATATATGGCAGAGTTCAATTGATTATATTTTTCCATTCTTATATATATATATATAGATTGTTTCCGGGTTATAATTATCGATTTTTCTGAGTATATATAATAAGACTTGATACACAGGTTCATCGATATAGGCCTTGTAATCTTTTGTACAGGTTGTTTTACCAAAATTTGTCCTAGGGTTTCTGTTTTGTTTACATTAGAGTTCGTCTTAATTGAGAATTGAGGCAAGGTAATTATTTTTTAATGAAGCGGCGGAGGGATTCATAACAGTGTACATCAATGGAGGTCGGACACAAGTACGTGGACACATTAACGTGAGAGAAATATTTGGTGAAGGTGTGTTTTTAGTCCACCAGAACTCTGGTATCGTACTTGCTATAGATGAGCTTGGCTTCTTAAAGCACACTTTGGAGGCTGGTGAAAGTTACATACTGGTATGATAAACGACACTATCTCTCTTTCACTCCGAGATATCATATACATGAAGCACTTTTACATTCAAGGGATTTAGTGTGTCTGAAAGGTAAAGAAACCATGGAGGGTTGGTGTTTGATGACAACAAACAATTTCAAATCCCTAATCCCTTTGAGTTTGAAACTAGACAATTTTAGTCTTAAAATTTAGTTTGTCTTGTGATGCAGATTTGAGTACCCTTGGTTGATCAAGTGGAGATTTGAGGTAAGAAGGTGGATGGTCGGGCAGAACCTGTGCAACACCAGTTCAATGGTGGGTTAAGTTTGTTTTTCGACCTACGTGTCTTTTTGGACTTTTTACAGCGAGAATAATATGTTTTTATTTATTTTTGTAATAATAAAATATCATATTTATATTATGATATGGACTAAGAGATGTAATATATTTTCAAGATATGTAGTATAACTAATATATCTATTGCAATTTTGTTGTTAATGAAGAACTTCTTTACAAGTTTTCTTTGTTTCAAAACCGTATTACATATGAAGTTTATATAGATATAGATCTTTTTATATTTACGCACCTAGTATGATATATAAAATAGAAATTTTTTAACATTTTCGTGGTATCCATTTGGTTTTTATAGAGAAGTTTATTCGTTTCACAAAATTTATATTATAGAAATAATAAATTTTATATGAAAGAATGCATGTACGACAATTCAAGTTAGATATTATGTCGAAATATCATAGATAGATTCCGTAATAAAAAGAAACTACCAAACCCTCTGAAATTGTATATTGAGATGTGTGGTATTTTTATTTTATTTTTTATGGATAAATTTAAATATTTTATAACCTTTATCTATTATAAGATTTTTAAAAAAAAACTTATATGTATAGTATCCAATTTTCATCTTTTAAAAATATATTATTTGATAATGGCACAACATATATCACATGTCATGTTTTCTAGTGATATTTTGCATCATACTAGTTATCTTAACAAAATGAAATTACCAAAGGTAAAAATCGTGATTTTCTTGAGAATACCATAGTTATAATGCATATAACTAGTTTCTCAAAATATTTTTGGCCTTTCAGTGTGCTTATCGAAAGTTATCTTATGAATCAGTTACCCAAATTTGTGCGGGAGTTTATCTTATAAACCTAATGCTATAAGTCAAGTAATGTACATATACATAACGAGGTGTAATGATTAGTAAGCAAACACACTTATCACAATAGGTTCGTGTATAATGATAAGTAAGCAACCATAGTTAACGAACCAATCACACGGTTGATAAATTGCTAGGTTAGGCAACTGGTCATACTAAGCCATGATCTACTAGGTCAAATTAGCGAAATGGTTAATAAAACAAGCTTATACGGTTGCGCAAGCGGCCATACTGAAACCTAACACACTAGTCAAATTACAATCACGGTTAATCAACCAAGCCTGAGGTTGCCAAAGTCATAAGGTTATGCAAATGTTCATATTGAGCCCTAACATACTAGTCAAATTGTAATCGTGGTAAATAAACTAAGTATGACGTTACCAAAGCCACAAGATTATGAAATGTTTTGTATTGAGTTATTACAAACAAGTCAAACATATATATACCGACCCTATGAGGAGAAATGATCTCTAAATATATAACCACATTAAGTATGCTCCAAAAATAAAAATGAAATTATACAAATACAAATGATTCATATAATAAGCTTCTTTTAGGTAATAACTCCATCAAATAGGCAGGTTCTTGGAATATGCCTAACGACATCCTCGATTTAGCATAACATACATCGAAATAATACATCATTAACACACTGATACGATGGATAAAGGTGATAGTGGTTAACAATAGTCTACAAACAGAAAATTTAAGATCAACAAACCACAACAAATTCCAATAGTAGTAAGTTCTTAAAAAGGATCAATAAAGCCCATGAAAACAGCCTCGTCCAATCAACTAACACTCGACGATGGATTTTTTTCCATACCAACCCCACCAGTCCTATTCGTATGAGGTGGAATTATATTAACAATGATATCCTCGTTTTAGACAACCAGAGGTGCATTCACCACCCCCCTCGAGAGTATGATCTTCCTCATGGTCGATTTTTTTGTGTTAGCTGTATTTGTCCTCACTCGCATCTTTTCCTAGTTCAATGCAAGGCAAGCCCAACCACTCGTGCTCAAGAACCTATTTTTTCAGCTTCCCAAGTTCATGTTATGATGTTTTCTCCAAAGGTCCATGATAACATCGTTTTAAACCCTTTCAATCAGTACCATTCGACGGGATTGTTGAAGCCACACACAAGTACCTTTATCATGGCCATGTCCCACTTGTGAAACTATAATAGGCTTGGAAACTTGAATTTTATTTGACTAATCTTTGACCACGATCGATAAAATACCATTATTAACAAACTCAATTTCATCACTAATGGCAGGGTTATACTCTTTGATGGCAACTCGCACCAAAAGCGGGAGCATCTTCATTCTTGATGAAAATAACTTCATTTGAGGTGGTAGCACTATTTTTGGTAATAACATGGATCTTATCCAACATGGATACATTGGACTTGAGACATGGGATCTCATTAGTAAAAGTAGACTTTTCCCCTTGTAAATTAGGACCGCCTTCTTTTTATGCGTTCACACATTTTTCTTTGGAGGCATTTATGCTTCCGCAGTTTTTCCTTGTCCATTTCAGAAAATTTCGCTCGGGTGCAAAGAATTAACAACAATATTATTTTTCATATTCCTCTTAAAGACAAGCTATTCGATGGATCTTCAAGATCGTCATCCTGACAAGAAAATTTAACTCCGTAAAAAGAGAATGGAAATCGAGAGACCCCATCGAATAGGAAATGACATATAGTATTTTTCAAAGGATTTATCTTAGTTCTCTCCTAAACATTTCCCTATAGCTGTTGACATGTTTCAGATCTACCAAAAATTAAAACACACAAGAAAAACATAAACAAAATACTATCAAATTAATAAGCGAAAATACCACTCAACGAGCCCTATTTTACGTGTGTTTATCCACTTCCATTTGACTTGGCTATATTCTATTACAATTTGGTACTCTTATTTCCCACTTACGAAAATAAACATGTTCACCAATGATATTTAGAAGTAGGTAAATTGGAAATTGTATTCCCACCTCAAATAGATATGTAATAAAATGGTGAGTTTGAGAATTTCAATACGTTAATATTGGTAAAGTATATGTCGAGTGCACATACATTTTAAACATCCGCCAGTTGAACATTATGCTAGACAAAAGTATTAGTCTAAAAACATTCTCTCCAACCTCTACATGAGAAACGCTTTTATTGCCTAAATTTGGGGCTCCGCTCATTATGGTAACCATCTTTGGCTAAAGAGAATATTAGAGAAAAATAGCATCCATACTACAATTTAACTGTAGAATTACATACTTCCAATTTCTATTCATAAATTTGAGATTTCTTCTCTAATATTATTACAACTAGTTACATACTAAATTAGTTAACTGATCATATTTAGACAAACTCACACGTAAGGATCAATAGAGTACCAACCTGTTGAAGATGTTGACGATGAAGAAAAAATTAAAACATTAGAGGCTGTTGAAAGGATGCAACACAATATCAATGATATAAAGCAAATGACTAAAAAACCAAATTTAAAAAATGGTTAATCTAGTATAAATAAGGGCATAAGTGAATAAAATGTACGAGCCCTTTGTTAAACATGGATCAACGACCTTAAATAATAAGTGAATTCACTTTTAATAAAAAAAATATACATATGAATCATATAAGTATGGATCTCAAAAAGTGGAAGGGTTCTTTACCCGTGTCCATATTGGCGCGTGGATTCTGACCACACGAGCTACATGTGTTACTACAACTTTGTGTTAATAATATTTATCCCACTCTTAGATCTTTTAATCATAGTTATTAAAATGCTATATTACCTCATCCAAATTATTTTTTGTAGTACTTTAAAGAATTATTTTACTAATTTAGTTTAAGAACTAAGGGGAGTCTTGATAAGGTTATATCTTATCAAATAGTATATAATCCTCATAATGACGAGGTAAGCTTATAAAAAAAACTAATAAAATGATTAGTAGTAGGTAATACGATGCGAACAGAGGACAAGGTGGATACATACGAGACGGGCATAACCAACAACACTAGAAGAAGGTCATAAAGAAGGTATAAGACGGGAGCCATGGACGAGAAAACTAAAGGAAGATGTAGACATATACAAGACGAGGGTCAAGAAGAAGGTAATACAAGGCGATTAAAGAACAAAATAATTATACATACATGAGAGGGTGATAAGCGGTACCAGACAAGGTTTATGAAAAAAGGAAGAATATGAGCATATAGAGCATTCAAATAATTATGATTGAGTGACACGCGTCCCCGTATATAAATTACTAAAAGACATATGTACACATTTATTATAAAATATTACGAATATTTAAGGAAAGATAACACGTTCAAACGTGTAATGAATAAAGAATAAATATGGAGTGAGAAGATCTATTGCAAACAATATAAATAGGACCATAACTCTAAGTGTAAAGTTTGATCATAATATAATACAAAAATATCATTATACTGATAATCATAATTCTTTCTTGATTTTCTTTCATCATATTTACCCACTACTTGAGGAGGAAATCCTTTATTACTACTGACCCATAATACTCGTTGGTACTAAGGAATCAGTAAAAAGGTTTGACTCGTGTAAGCTTTTTGCCAAAATGATCCATTGCCCAACTGGCCCCCTGAATCAATATTGGAAGCTTTTCCTTTTGATAAGTGGAGAATCAACATGTTCGGACCTTTACCACAAGCTACTTGAGACTTACAACGCATCATCATGGCTATAGATTACTTCTCAAAATAAATGGAGGTCGAACCGTTCACCAAGATAACGATATAAAGCATGGTCAGTTTTATATTGAATTCTCTCTTTCATGGATGATGTAACTCCAGCGGAGTCAAACCTTCCATCTTATAGAGTACTCAAATATTATGAGTATGTTAGCGAGAAGACAAGAAGAACATAACTTGATTTAATTTAGGAAATGCGGGCCAAGGCACATTTGAAGTTGATGCATTGGCAAACTTTAATTAGGAGTCGCTACAATTTGAGGATAAAACGATAAAATTTCAAGGTAAGGGATAATTGGAGAAAGGTATTTTTATATATGAAGGATAAAGGATTAGGAAAAATGGCTCCAAATTGGGAAGGACCTTACTCAGTGGTAGAAAATACAAACCAAACACATATGACCTTTAAGATAAAGAGGGGAGAGGTTTGCAGCATCATTGGAACATTGAGAATTTTAAGTTGTATTGCGATTAATTTTTAGTATGCTTATGATACTGTTGTTTTCTTATTTGTACAACTTTTTACAGTGGCATACTCTTTCCTCTCTTGGTGGTCCAGGAAGGTTCTAATGAGGTGTTATATATATCCGGAGTTATAAATAAAATTTATTTTGATTGGCAATTTTTTTTAACTGCTGATAAATTTATTATTTTGGAAATTACACAAGGACTGATCATCTTTACGGTAAACTATAAAGATATAATTTGAGGTGCTAACGTTTATTAAAGCACTTCTTGAAATGTGAATTTATGTGGTGATATAATTCGAGGTGCTAAAGTTTATTAAAGCGCTGCTTAAAATATGAATTTGTGTGGTCATATAATTCAAGATGTTAACATTTATTAAAGCACTACTCAAAGTGTAAATTTGTATGGTGATATAATTCGAGGTGCTAACGTTAATTCAAACCATTGTTCGCTGGGTTAAAATTATATGGTGATATAATTTGAAGTTAATGTTGATTTAAAGCATTATTCAGAGTATTAATTTGAATGAAAATATTATTTTAAGTGCTCTCATTCATTTAAAACACCTTTCTCAAATGATATTTTGAAGTGTTGATATTAATTAATATGGCAGCTAAATAATTTACTAGGGTAGATAAAATAATTCTTTAAAGTAAAGTTGAAAAAAAAGAATGACATTTAGAATTTTCAAAGGCATTATATAATCAAATTAATACGAGGACAATTATGTGCTTAATGAAGGGAGCACAAACATGAATTACGACGATGAGAATCGTTAACAAAAACAAAATAAAAAACAAAATTTGACATAATCAAGTTACAAATATACACTACAAGAATTTTTGTTATATACAACGATATTATTAGCAACAAAAAAAAATATTGTAAAAAATAGCCATTTAGAACGACAATAAATATTCGTTGCATGACATTTAAAAAATTATTTGCAGCAAAAAAAATGTTGTTAAAGACCTAAGTATTTACAACGACTTGAATTATTTATTGTAAAATAAATTTGCAATAAGTCTATCATTGCTAAAAGAGTAATAGAAAGAGCAACGAAATATATTTATTGCAAATAAAAAAAAAATTTCTTGTTAAAGTACTATTTATTTACAGACTAATTAATTGTTGTAAAATAAATTTAAAAAAAATGAAAAAAAATAGATTGATAATCTTATGAATTACGCTAGAAGAATATTTTAGCCGTAAAAAATATATTCATTGTGATAAAATTATAATTCATAAAGAATAAAAGTGATTCTTGTCACAAAATATTATGATATTTAAAAAAAAAATATAATCAAACTTTAGGTCTAAAAAATATCCTTATTTTTTATCATTCATTTATATTATATAAAATCTTATAAAAATTTTGATATTATATATAGATATTCTTTTTATCCAAAAATATTTGTTCTTATCATTTTGTTGTAATAAGTATTGCGAATTTGATAATCATTAACTAACATAAATATGAATTTGATATTATTAATTAATTTTTTAATAATATTTTTTTTAAAATTTATTTTATTGAATAATGAAAATTAAAAAAAAACATTAAATATGTGTACTGTTACAAAAAATACAGAATATATTTTATTAAAAAGATGGAGAGAAAAAAATAGAAAAACACAAAATTTTATTTAATAACTAAGAAATGAACCTATTTTCAACCATTTTATCTTGTTAAGAAGTATTATTGTTCCAAGACCATTGAAGGATTGTATAATTTTGTTTCATGTTCATGTAGGAGGGGAGCAAGAAATGAAATGAATTCCATACCGTTACATCATCTAGGATTACATTAGAAATAATATCATCAGTATAACAACGTAAACAAATCTTTCTAGAATTAAATTTCTGATTTTACTTAATATTTTTCTACCTACCAGAATGTTGTTGGGCTTGTATAATAGGCTTTGGTTTTGTGACACGAGCCACTTCAAAAATTATCCGAAAACAAACAAACCAGGGGAGAAATGGTTTCCTTAGGTGGAGTCTTTCCTTCAGTGGAGAATAGTCTGGTTTCCTTAGGTGGAGAACAGTCTTTCCTTCAGTGGAGAATAGTCTTTCTAAACTTCTATTTTGTAACGATTCATAGACGAAGACGCCATTCTCAGGACAAGTGCAAGCTCCAAATAGCGAAACTATGTAGGAATGTAGGTAAACCTCCTTATGAGTAATAATAGGTTTCACACGTGAAATTACACTGCATAATGCTCTTGACACAATCAGACACCATTACAAGTTAGAAAAACCTATCCCATCTTGACACATTCAGACATCATTACAAGTGATAAAGACCTATCACGACATGTATACTTATTTTTTGCCACTAACCGAAGTAATCTATAAAGCGAAATTGAAGAAGTAATCTATAAAGCGAAATTGAAGTCAAATAAATAAAACAGAAGGGTCGGGGAGGTCGTGTAATGTACTAGCTGTGAAAACAATAGAATCAATTGAAATCCTTACTAGTCATATTAAAAAAGTAACCTAATTGATTTAGGTTGACATGCATTTGAATTCTTCCTCTTGTTACCTGTGTGCTTTAATGTGAATACATGCCTTGGGGAGCTGCAAGTAGTTTGAAACTAGATTAAGAAGAAAATAACGTTTTTTCTCGGTCATACCTGATGCTTTCTCTTTTGCAAAAGGAACCATATCTTTTGGATTTACCTCAGGATCGAAGTCCAACTTCTCCTTTGTAATAGCCTGAAATATGATGAGCAAAGATACCACAAAATGCATATATGGGATCTGAATTAGAAGTTTCAATTAACATATTATAGAAGATATCAAGAATATGTTGTGGTAAGCTCATAACAAGAATTTTCATACATAAAAATTGTGTTATGAAACTTGATCCTTACACGTACTATGTAAGCCTTCCGCATCTGAGGGATGTCAACTACAATTGACTTGAGCTGCAAGAAGGCAGTTCTTTTAGTGTTATTTTCAGAGCTTATTCGATTCTTTATAACGTGAAAACTAGTTTTGGTTAAAGAAGACACAGTTGTATATGTATGCAAAAGTGAGAGGTACATTATGAGAGTGAGATCACTCCTAAAGATTTTCTTTTTGTAAACTCCTTATATGCATTAGATGGTTCAGTCACAGACCCTTAAAGAACTTCTATGCATCTTTCTACAATATGTATGCAAGAGTGGGGGAGAGCTTACTTCTGTGCATCCTTCTACCAAACAATAGTTTCCTGTTACATAAAACATAGACCTTGTGTAGTTTCGACAATATAATAGCTTCCATTCTTTTTTCCACAGATAAAGGGAGAATTTATGAAGCACCTCAACATACAGTCAGAGTGTAGTAAGCTCTACAGTTTTCCTTAGTTGTGTCATTTCTCCATTATAAGAGGAGCAAACCTCAGAAGCAGATTGACCTGCCCTCATCTTCCATGCTTTTTTGCAGATCAATGGAGAATTTATAAAACACCTCTTTCTTGTTACTGCAGTTTGCAACAAATTCAAATCAAATTTAAACACCAAAGAAGATAAAAGACTACCTCAACCACCATTGCCCCAAAAAAACACCATGGAACAGTATTCGAAAGCATAATAATGAACAACTAACTGACATCTTTTACTCTTTCTCCTCAAATTGAAATGGATGAAGATGTAAACACAGAAGCCCTCAAAATGAGTAAGCCATTGGAAACATTAAAAAAAATTATGCTTCTCATAATGGCCTTGGAACGTAGAACTTACACTTTTTGATGTACTTCATGAACTAGAAAATCGACCAGTAACAGAAAGGCTAATCAATCCTTAGATTTCCCACATCTTAAAGAATTCTTAAGCATCTAAAAAACACACAGCCGAAAGAATTCTTAAATCTCAAAAACACCTAACAGAAACAGGTCCTCAGTTTTCAAGATAATGTAGCTCATAATGGACACTAGTATATACAACTTTCAAACTTAAAAAAACAAGTAAATTCATCATAAAATCGAGAATCACTTGCATTTTCATTTTCTACGAGGAGAATAGACCACTAAAACAAAGTTAATACCAATTCGAACTTACACTGTGTGATTTCTAACACGAATCGAAGTGAAACACCAGCTAGAAACAAATGAAAATTCAAAATTAAATGAGAAAACGGATAGACACATCGATTCAACATTTGTGAAAGTTGAACTTACCATCCTGAGTTTCGAGAAAGATAACAATAAGTAGAAAGAAATCTATTGATATGCGCGGACTGGGATTATAGTATTAATAGTAACAGATCTCTTCACGAGCGATGAGAGGTCTCTTGTGACTAAGAAAGTAAGAAAAATGCATTATAAAGCTGCAAAATTAGGGATTTTAATTGAGGAAAGAAGAACGACCATATTAAAGACCTTCCGACTGGGGTACTGGGGTGTTACCATAAATTATTAATAATTAATATTAATTCATAATATTTAAGTTAAGGGTTTGCGATTTTTTTTAACTTGTAACAATGTTACAAGAAATTATCCTAACGGATAATACTTAGTTATTTGATTCGGATAATTTATATACTAATTCTTAATATACTATTTGATTGGTTAAAATTTATAATCAATATAATTAGATGGTTTTTTGTTTTTTTGTTTTTTTTGTAAAATTTATTTATTTATTTAATTGAAATTAATTTACATTTAAATTCAAATTTAAATTAGTTAAATATGAAAACCAAATATATTTTATACTTCATTCCAATCTAAGTAAAAGAATTATAATCAAGTTAAAATTAAAATTAAATTTTATATTTAAAATAATTATTTGCAATTAATATTTATAATTATTTAATAAATAAAATATAAAATAGTTGATTATAAAAATAAATATGAGGTAGACCAATTAAAACAAATTATCATAGGTTAAATATAAACTGCGAATCGTGACTTGAAAGTGAATAATAAATCATTTGTACAAATTTAAACTAAAAATCAATGGTTAAAGGCCAAAACTATTTCCTCCATGTTATTTTTTATTTCCTCCATCATTCAAACTTTTAAAAACACTAGTGACTTGCTTTTACCAAATTACCCTTATTTTTATTTCAAATTTAACACTAGATGTCATTGATCTAATAGATAGTCTTATATGAAAAAACACACCAATAACCTAACTTTAATCCAACATATATGATTCTACTTCTAAAATTAACCTTAAAACAAAGAACTTCAATTTTATTGAAGATTAATCATGAAAAATGAAGAAACCCAAACTAAACCGGAATGAACAAGGTAATTTAATCTTTGTTTTGTAATCTTTGTTTTTATGTTTTACCATTTCGGAACTTCTTTTTTTTCAGCCAAACCCGATTTCTGCAGTTCTGAACGAAAAATAACTGAAGTATCTCAGAATCAGTTGTTTTGTTCAGAAGCAACTATTGCTAGCCAAAATATTTAGACATTAGCGAAAGCATGTGATTCCGAGATGGCCTCTCGGAATCACATGCTTTCGCTAAAAAAACAGAATATAAAAGAACCGCCAATGAACAAAACTCGAAAATAGATCCAACCAAAAGCATAAACCCTAATCGAACCCTAAATCTACCAAATAAGAACCCTAATCAAACCATAAATCTACCAAATAAGAATCCTAAACTAACAAGAAGAGCCATAGCCAAAAGAAACTGGAAAACAAAAGGCAGTAGATAAATGAAGAGATTAGGGGTTTGAAAAGAAACTGGGAAACAAAAGAAAGTAGAAAAATGAAGAGAGAGATAAGTATGGTTTTTTTTCTTTGAATTTGTTAATAGGTAGGATAATAGAATAAATGGGTAGAATAAGGGTGTTCTTGAAAAGGAAAGAGATAGAACAAATGGGTAGAAGGACAAATGTGTAATTTCTTTTATGGAGGAAATAACAAACTGGGGTTATTTTCAAACTATGGAGGAAATAAAAATTATGATGGAGGAAATAGCTTTGGCCATGGTTAAATACAAACTAAGAATAATATATTATAATTTCTTCAAATCCAAACTAAAAATCAAGGGCAAGGATATATCTGGACCTCATTTGGCACTTTTTATTTTACTTTGTGTAAAATGACTATTTTACCCATCATATAAAACCAAGTTTTCAACCAAAAATCTAAACAATTGTCTTCCTCTTCTCGAACCAAATTCTCTCTAAAACTAATCTAATACCCAAAGAATGAATACATTAAAATCTAACTATTTTCTTCCTCTTCTTTAACAAAACTTCTCTCTATTTTTTAATTATATTTTAATATCTTCATGTGGAACTTTCCGAGAGCTGCAATTTAAAAAAAATCAAAAAAATCAATATTTCAAATCAAAATCTTTGACTAATAGCGAAATCAGAAACATCAATCAGATAACAAAACCACAAGAAATAAAACAACACATCGAATTAAATTGACAACCCGAAACCCTAAATCCCCAAATTCCATAACCTAAGAACTTGTAAACTTTGTAACAACCTTCGTTCCTTCAGATTCAGCATGTTTAGCAAATTCACCAGACAACACCAACCTCACCGCAGTCTGGATTTTCCTTGAAGTGATAGTCTGTTTCTTGTTGTACCTCGCAAGCTTCGCAGACTCAATATCCAATTTCTCGAAGATATCGTTGATGAAACTGTTCATAATTCCCATAGCTTTGCTCGAAAATTGATTTATTTAACTACCGAAAACCGAGCGTACTGAGTCCCCAACACCACCAGTTCGTGGTAAAAGCTGAGGTAGGAACCGAGAGGTTGTGGGATCATATATTGTAATTTGTATTTATATTTACATCAAAATTATTTATTATTCTATATTTAGATCACTGAATTATGGATTCTATCAAATATATAATTGAGATTTATTTAACTAACTGATATTTACATATTCAACTAACTCAGTATATTCTATTGATTTCTTAATATTATAATATTATTGATTTCTTAATTTATATTATATATATTTCTTATTTTATATTCAGGTAATTTGTATTTATATTTACATCAAAATTATTTATTATTCTATATTTAGATCACTGAATTATGGATTCCATCAAATATATAATTGAGAATTATGGATTCTATCAAATATATAATTGACTACGGATTCGAATCATAGCTATTTCGTAAAATATTTAGAATTCGATTCTATCAAATATATAATTGACTACGGATTCGAATCATAGCTATTTCATAAAATATTTATAAAATCGTAGGAATTTTTGCGTGTGATCTTTAAATTTCAAAATCCTATATACTAGTGCATCAAAATTACAAACAAATTTCTTATTCAATTCTTAAAACACAAGAAGTTTTTTTAATGATAATCGATGTGTCGAATTATGGATTCTATCAAATATATAATTGACTACGGATTCGAATCATAACTATTTCATTAAACATTTATAAAACCGTGCCAATTCTTCTGTGTGATCTTTAAATTTTAAAGTCCTATATACTGGTGAAGATATTTTAAATCATAGTCTTTAAATTTCAAATTTTAAAGATAATTTAAATTACAAAACCACAAAATGTTAAAATTCCAGGCGAAGAAAGAAAAACATAATTAATATGATTGTATAGCTGCCTTTGAAAATTTTAGGGATGACTTTAAACCCTTTCTTTTTTTGCCTTTAACAAGAACCTAATTTTAACATTGACTATATCATAGATTTGCCGTCTCTCGACTCCTACAGATCTCAACACAATCAAAGACGTGTTGAGATACACACACAATACTAAATATGATAACTTTGGTGTGCTCATGATTATAAATTGGTGTGCTACTAAAGAAAATAACCAATATATAATGAATGGATTCATGAATACAAAAAACACTGGTTAACCAAACAACCAAAAAAATTATACATGGTGCATAAAAGCCGATTTTTTTTATATTTTCTACTATTTCATTTTTGGATAATAACCAGGACCCCATAAGAATCAAATCCTGGCTACGCCACTGGACACAACCAATAGACATGATGCATGCAGTCAATAACTTTTTTGCACTCTAAGCAGTTTAAGATTCCAAAACATTTCAAAAATTATAAGTTTATAATTTTTAAAAAAATTAGCTCAGTAAAGCTATATCATAAAGCTCTTTTGATGATTGTTAAACATAATACTCCAAAAATATTACATTTCACTGCTTTTTTTTATGAAAATTGATGGTTAGTCCAAACTTGTTAAAAACTAGTGTTTCCATTTTATAGGTTTCCATGCAAACATGAGTAGACAAAAGTTAAAGTTAAAGGTCAATGAAAAAAGAAACTTCATCGATCGAAGAATAAGAGCTTTAAGCAGTTTCAGAACTATAGCTTAATGCCCCTTTTATCTATGTATGGAAAACCAAAAGAAAAATAAAATACTAGCCTATTTATTTTGTTTATCTCTAAAGAAGAAACATTGTCATCGTCAAGAAGTTGCGTATCTATTGATTTGTGATGGAGGTCTTAGTATGACTAGTAAAATGCAGTTTGATTGGATCTGTTTGAGGAGCTGGACCTACTGGTGTGTTGGCGCGGAGGTTGGACCGGTGACCGTGGAGGGTGGAGGGCAATAAGAAGGATTGACGCATAAGGGTGGATGGCACTTGCTACCGTGGCCGGATAAATAGTCGGATCAATTTGTTTTTTAATTTTGCGAAGTTTGATCCTAGAGTTACTAGTCCTTTCAAACTATAATGGATGACTCAAGACAATAATATATAGATATGAGATTTGATCTCTTAAGAGGCAAACACCATAGAAGGTGTTGTTTGATGAACCAGCTATAATGGTTAGTTTTTGAAATTTGATAACTTTTATCCTAAAATCTGGTCTATCTTGTAATGCATATTTGAATAGCCTTACGGTATCAAGTTTGAGTTTTGAAGCTATAGAGATGCTTGCATGGGGAAGGCACATTGGTTTCTTTATTTGTATCCTACTATATGGACAATGAGCTTTTTGAAACCTTATAAGTCAGGGTTAACCCTTACATTGCCACGGAAAAATGTAAAATACGACACAAGAATCTTGTCATTGAAAATTTAAGTTTTTCTCTATGAAAAGTAACATTTTTATGCGGACAAATAAAGAATCAAACAGCCGAAAAAGCAAGGAAGACCAATAGAGTGATTGAGATAGGATGGTGGGTTCCTAAGTTACTAGATAGTAGGGATAAAGTTCCAATAAAGAATCATGTTTCTGTTGCAACCTTTGGTCCACCAAATTAATGAACGGTAAAATAATTTTGAGACAACAAAAAAAAAGTAGTTTCTAATATTTCCAATTTTATGTTAGGGAAAAGCAATAATATTCGAACAAGTTTTGGTCGCCGAGGAAATCAGAGTTGTTAGTGGCATAAATTTATCAACCGTTAGCCAAAGTGATCGTTAAAACCGGTGAACATTAGTTAAGAGGCTGTTGGAAGTAATCGGAGTTTTGAAGTTTTAAATCTCGAACACAAAGTTAATAAGAAGAAAAATAAAAATAAAAGATAAAAGATTTAAGATTTGGCGTGTTTGAAACACAAAGAAATATAATGTCCATGGCAGCGGATACAAGTACGACTTCGGTTCCAGAAGTTTCCGACAACCAGTTATTGTCCATTGAATGTAACAAGAGAAGTTTTCGACAATCACTAACCTAGTAGTTTTGGTTCTAGTAGTACCAAATATGGAATCTGTTTATTTACAAAGCGTAAGACTAACATAGCATATATGTTTATATTTATAGATAAAATAAAGAGCTAATGGGCTTGGGCCCTTATATCTCGAACACTTTTCCTCAAATTCATAATGCAACAGTAATAAAGCTTGAGAGTTTGTTACAAAGAAAACAAAACCGCTTGTTGACTGAGCCATTGTGAAAATATTAGCAACCTGCAAAGCTGATGGAACATATGGAAGCGAGATAGTGCCAATCTGAAGATGATGCCTAGTGAAGTGGCAATCTATTTCAATGTGCTTCGTCCTCTCATGAAATACATTATCTTTTGCTATCTGCATGGTGTTTTTGTTATCACAATGTAAGGAAGTAAGTTTAGTAACGTTAACCCCCATATCTGCAAGAAGCGGTCGTAACTAAACAATCTCACGTGTGGTTAAAGTCATAGGACGGTACTCAGCTTTAGTAGACGATCTAGAGACAACATCTTGTTTATTTCTTTTCCATAAGATTAGTGAATATCCAAGGAAAATACAAAAATCAGTAGTAGATTTTTGGTCATGAGGATCAATATCTCAATCAGCTTCGCTATAGACACACACTTCAAGTGAAGAGGTCGAAGGAAACAAAATGCTTTGGAACTGAGTATCACAAAGATATCTCAATAGTCGAAGAACAGCTCCCCAATGGACGGATGTACGAGCAATAACAAACTGATTAAACATGTGAACAACATAAGTTATATCTGGCCGAGTAACTATAAGATAAGCCAAGCTCTCTACGAGAGTTCGATATAGAGTTAGGTCTCACAAAGGAACACCATCAGTTGGAGAACACCAAACATTGGTTTCAAGAAGAGTATCCACCATCTTGTTATCAGAAATTCGTGCTCGCTCGAATAAATCAGATCTATATTTTGTCTGAGAGAGATTATAACCTTTTAGAGAGTGAGCCACCTCAATACCTAAAAAATAAAGCAATAGTCCCAAGTCTTGCATCGCAAAACACTGAGCCAAATCATGTTTTGATACCTCAATACAATCAATATCATCACCTGTAATGATCATATCATCTACATATATAGATAAAATAATTATTCCTGCACTCGTATATCTGATAAACAAGGCGGAATCATGATTACTAGCAAGAAAACCAAGTGAAGTAATAACCATAGATAATTTTTCAAACCAAGCACAAGGAGCTTGTTTTTTAGATCATATAAAGCTTTCCTAAGTCAACAAACTTTACCTGCTCGGTGAGCAATACCTGAAGGAAAAGTCATGCAAACCTCCTCGTGAATATTACCATTCAAAAACGCATATTTGACATCTAGTTAGAAGATATTCCAGTAGTGAACGAAGGCAACTACAGTAAGAGTACGAACTACTGTCATTTTTTCCTATGGAAAATATATCATCATAATCAATACCATACTTCTGTGAATACCATTTTCTACAAGACTAGCCTTATATCTTTCAATAGACCCATCCGACTTTGTTTTAATTTTAAAAACCTATCGAGAGCCGATTATATGCTTACAAGATGAAGGTTTAACTATATCCTATGTATGAGTCTGGTAAAGAGTGGTAAGCTCTTCGACTATTTTATTTTGTCAACTAGGATAAAAAAACAACTTCTTTAAACAACCGAGGTTCATATAAATCATGTATGTTTGCTATGAAAGAAGTGAAAGGAGTTGAGTAGAAAGAATACGCAAAATCGGGTAGTTTGGTAGACATAGTTGTACGAGTAGATCTTCTGAGGGGTAGAGCAGGTGGTTCACTAAAAGAAGGAGTTGACTTAGGCCTTGATGAAGCAGAAGTAGTATCAGTTGTAGTCGATGTCTCATCAGCTTGCACATTCATGTCAATGGGTATGTCGCTATTATTTTAAAAAAAAATCAATAGTTTGAAGTTTGATACTTGTTATATCATATGATTTCGCTAGGAATCTAATAAAACGGGACATGCTCAAGAAATGTAACATGTCGAGAGACATAAAGTTTTTGACTAGTGGGATCAAAACACCGATAACCTTTATGTCTAACACTAAAATCCGAGGACGAAGGACAATATATGTACATCAAAACACTCGTAAGGAAGAATAATCTGGAAGTTATCTGTATAACTTCTGAAGGGAGACATCCTTTTATTATGAGTAGTGGGAATTCGATTAAGAATTCCCACATACAACAGTAAGAATTCTCACATACAACAGTAAGAATTCACACATACAACAGTACGAATTTCTTTTTCCCAAAAAATAGTAGGAACTTCACCAAATAAAAGCAAAGAACAAGCAGTCTCATCAAGGTGACGGTGTTTTCATTCTGCAACATCGTTCGGCTGAAGGGTGCCAGTGCAACACCATTACTCCAAGGATTTAGCATGCTATGGTACCATGTAAATAAACAAAGAGAGAAAATAGAGAAGTAGCCGCCAAGAAGCGACTATGGTGTCTGTTTATTTAGAAGCGTAAGAATTACATAAAACATATTCTTATATTTATGAATAAAATAAAGAGCTAATGAGCTTGGGCTCTTATATCTCTAACAATCAGTAACCTGCACTTTCTATCCTAGTAGTAGAAAAATATAGAGTATATCAAAATATACGAACGAGGCGAAAAAAATACGATGAAGACAAAACATGAAGATCCCATACAACATGGCCACAAATAAGTAATTACATGAACCGAAAGGAAAACTTGTATAAAACACAAGAAATAAAAAATAAATTAGCAATGTTTTAGCACAACAAGAAAATCTTTGTGTCATGAAATTTGTAACGGAGGTCCGAAAAGAGACGATGGGATTGGTCAGAATCCAATGATGGGGAGTCTGGAAAAAATATTAGAGTTCATATGCTACCAAATATGGTAGACCACCACACAAAAAGTGGTGTGTCAAAATTGACCAATACCAGTAGAGGAGGGGATCCAAGCACTGACGGTATGTAACCACGACGTCCAATCCGAGATCAAGTTTGGAAACTTGATCTTTCTCAAACTAGCATCCTACTCTTGTTAGAAAAATGAACAATCCACCAAGATTTGGTTGAAAAATTCAAGAAATTTTCTACATAAAACCCACTATGGAGCTGTGGTATAACTCCAAATAAATAGCTTGTCTACTAATTTTTTTTTAGTTTTTACGAATCTCGCTTGTTTTATGCATGGTTTCACTCCCGTGTTGTTTATTTGCCGTCATAGAATCGGTTGTTTAAGTATTCTCTTTGTAAAAGTTGTTTATTTTGTACTTTTCATACCTAAATGTTCATTTTTTTTACTCACTTATTAAAATAATATATCATAAATTATGTACTTTAGTACACATGTATTCATGAGAATGCTTTGATGATGATATATACAATTTTTTACTATTATTTCATCATGCTTTTTTATAAAAAAAATTATATTATATTTTTATTTAAGATATTGATAAAATAAAAATTTTAACTATTGATTTCTCATATTCAAATTTTTATTTTAATACAATAATAATATTATTGATCTAAAGATTATGACATCCTCCAATCTTATAAAATACTAAATCAAATCGATTATAGCTTTTATTTTCTATGTTTACAATATTTTTTGTAATAGTTTAAAAATATTATTTATTAAAACTATTATAACATTTTTAATATATTATTTAACTTTATTATTTGATTTGAAAAATAAAAATATATATCTAATATTCTAAAACTAATATGGTAAATAGATAATGTTTCCAAACGTTATTTACTTTCGAAAACTTTAATTTTACTAGGTTTTGAGTAGTCATGTTTTTTAGTCGTGTTTCTACCCGGCGTGTTCTTCTATCAAATTTAATAGGTGTTTTTGAAGACTAAACTTGATGACACATCTTATATTTTTTAGACATAGAAAAATTCAATGTAATATAAATATAAACATATATCAACTAGCATTAAATCTTTTGAGGGTGTACCAAAAATAAAATTCTATAAATTCTTTAACCCAACAAAAACAAAATTTGTGAGATTTTGCAAGTCAACTTAATGTTTTGTTATAACAAAATAAAATCGTTATATATATTAAGTATAAAATAATATCATGTCAGTATATTATCAAATGACGATTGGATAATTAATAATTAGCGTATATTTATCGTTATTTTTTAATTAATAATTAACGGATATTTATCGTTATTTCTTAGCCTATGAAATTTTATATCGATTTGTTGTGATATTTATGTAGCTATATATATATATATATATATTAATTTTTGTTATGGTTATAGATATGATTTTTTATATTCATTATATACAAATATATCATGAAAATAATTATTTTTATAGAAGATATTTTTCTTTATTTGTCTTATAAAATATTTGAACAATAATTTTGTTTTTGAGTATTTGGATCGATTTGATTTTTTTTTCTCGTTAAATATTTGAAATGTAATATTTTATTTCATGGAGTATTTGAGTGGTCTTTAAACTTTGCTCGTATCTTTTTATTATTAAAGCTAATATTAACGGTGCTCGAGGTTTGAATGAGGTGTTTTTTTTCATCCAATTTGTTGATGGTAAATATAAATTAATGTCAATTTTTTAATGAATTCAATTACCTTCCATGATCAAATGAATTATCATAGATGTACAGTGAGGTTGGTATTCATTAATGATAGTGTCAAATATCATGCATCTATTTCACTAAAGTATAAGGTACAGAGGTCGAAAGACCAACAAGTTATGTCGTGGATGCTTAACTCGATGGAGCGTGGTCATGCTATGATTTTAAGTTATTCCTATATAATGTTGTGTGGGACATGTATGTCAAACAAATTAATTATATGAGAATCTTCCAAATTCATTAGGAAATTACAAGCCTTTGTCAATATGGGAAGTCATTCATAAGTTTACTCAGAAAATTGAAGAGTTTGTGGAGTAAGTTGGAGATTTATAGAACTTGTATTGTTATTGGCTAGTCCTAGTCCTCATTTTGAGGAACTAATATGCCATATTCTCTAAAATACAGTTTATTATCCTTCAATAATTCTTGTGTTGTCATTCAACGTGAGGAAGTACGTTGAAACGTCAAGACATGTACTGTACTGTTAATCTCGTTTCTTCTGATGCTCGTGCCTATATTGTTCGTTCACACTCTAAAGAAACATATTATAAGGGAAAATTGCATTATTTTAAATTCAAACATTACCATTAAATTAGAAACTTTATGGATCGTTGTTCGATTCTTCACCCCAGAACTAAAGCTTAAATTTTGTAAAAATCAAAAGGTTGGAGGATACCAAAACAATATCCATGACCATACTTATTTGGTTACGCACTCCACCGACTTACTTTCTTCTTATCGTACTACATTAATTAATTATTTCAGAAATTATTTACAACACACACGTGGTTAGAAGACAGTTCAATGATGAGATTTTGATCAAAGAAAAGATCAACCACCTGTTTTTCTTAGTGATTTTGGTGGTTTTTTAGCTGATGAAAATTCTTACACTAGGAAAAAAAACTTGAATAAAGATTGATAGTTTGAATGATGTATGGGTTGTTGATTACAAAGTGAGAGATCATATTTTATATACATTAAGCCATTTTCACAACTTTCATTCATTTTCTAACCCTTTTAGTTTGTTCCAATAACAAATGGGAAATGTGTGTCTTTCTTGTAAGGGTAAGGGAAACATTATACATGTTTCCTATACTACAAAGTCTAAGATTCTTAATGTTCTTTCCTTCCCATTTCTATCGCTCTATGTTTGTAAAATAACATCATCTCTCAACTATGGAATTATATTTACTCCATACATATTTATTTTTCAAGACCTCACCATAAAATAAAAGATTGGTGAAACATTTCCGTTACATGTACTATACTATTTTTTCGTTAATTCTAAGGTTACCAAACAATTTCATGATTTTTATTCTCTAATTATTAAAAATCTTTTAAGAAAATATTCATCTCGCAAATTTCTAAGAATAATAAATAAAGTTCTACTAAGGAAATCGTGATTGTGATATTGGCAATTTTTAAGTCTTATATGCTTATTTTTAATTCGTCTTCTTGCGAAGGAGCTTATCCATGACTCAAGAAGAAAAACGAAGGCTGTTAATGCTGAGTTAATTACTTGCATTGTTTAAGTAATTTGAGAGAAGTCTGAATGTAGAGAGATAAATTGGTTTTAGAGAGAGAATATCAGATTGCAAAGATGATCTATCTCAAAACGTCAACCCCTTTATTAGATAGTTACATAAAAGGGATAATTACATATTAGTCCTAGACTTAAATACGAAGTTCTAATTTCTTCCTTTAACTTTACAATCTGTCATAAGAAGTTTTATTCTTTACATTTCAGTCCTCGAAGTTCCATTTCCTTATCAATAGTCGCCTTAGTTCTCATGTAAGTAAATGAATGAGAACTAACTAGCCTCGAATATATTCACATGTAAATAAAATCCCCTTATCCATAATCTGAAGGCTTTAAATATGCTAGTCCACCTTAATTTATGTCAAACACATTAAATTATATTAACAAAAAAACCTTTCATTATATATCATGATTCAAAGCGGAAGCTAAGTATAGTGGCACTCTATATGACAAGTATATCTCTTAGAAAATAATGACACCCTAGGAAGTAGGCATGCCACGAGACCCATAGTGTAACAGGCGTTAGATCCTTATCTACGTAACAGCTTAAAATTTTTCCCAATCAATGTCCACCTCTTCCACTTCTCGATACTTCTTTTCTCTTTTTATAATTAACACTGCGACCCATTTTTTGTTTTACAGAGAAAATTCTTTGAGATAGAAACTGAAAAAGTTCAAAATTCCTTTTCTACCTTCAACACCTTCTTCAATCTATTGGCTACCTTCACCGGAAAATTTAAAATTTTGGTTCAATCTTCAACTACTTTATGAGAAAGCATCCAAAGCCTAGAAGATCTAAATATGTAATTCCCAAAAAACCCAAATCTTCAAAATCAGATAACAACATCTTCGGAGCTTATGACTACCTCTGTATTAGTGAAAGGGCAGATGAATACAGAGCAACTGGATTAATAAGCAGCGCTCATCTTGGTGTATCTACAAAGACAATATACTACGATAACTTCGATCCTTCCAAACTCATGTTTGTTCACTTTCTCCTCGTACAGAATAAAGCCAATCATAAAAAAACTTGAACACCAAAGACACCTCGAATCTCACCCTCCCTTACTGGATAATCATCTCAAATTAGTCGTGAAGTGAGCAACCCATACTAAAAGAACTCCGAAAAGACTCATTCCTCAACCAATCTTCCAAAAACTTGCGATCCTCAAACTCCAAGAAAAACAACTTTCATAGCCATGGGTGATGATACTGATGTCACCTAAAATCCATCAACCACTTCTCCTCCCTTATGGTAGATTGTTGAGACAACGACATCATCTCAAAAAAATCCCTCAAGTGATCATCCTCGACTGATGGACGAGGTATCTGAAGAAGAAATTGATATTGAAGTTACTCAGTCAAATACCAAAGCCAAAACAGAAGAACAAGCTTCAAAAGAATAAGAAAATTCTACAAAAGAAAAAGCTCGTAAACCGAGAAAAAATAAAGCTCGTGTTACAATATCCGACGAGATAGGTGCATCAATAAGTGAGAACTTGAGGCCTCTCAAAGCACATTACATATTGGCTCTGAAAAATGTTCCATATACATATTACGAGGAGAGACAAGAAACTGATCTAAAGAAGCAATAGGGAATGAGAGATAATATTACGATATGCATCGAAGACTTCATTTCTCTAACCAAACTGTCAAAGGGAGTGGTGCTTTAATTTTATTATCTTACCCTGGATGATGACTTGAAGATAATCGATGACCTACTGAAGTAGACAACTTTTGGAAGCAGAAATTCGTTTTCATCTCATGGGCTTGGGAGAATGGCAAACAAATATCTAAAGCCAATCCATTTAGATTGAACCTCGTCTGGAGGAGTAATCGTAAGTCCTTTAATTTTATTTCTTTGAATTATATTTTCAACTAATGTTATCCTTAAGTCAGTTAAAGCACATGGCTAAAGAGGTGATTCATTATAAAAATGCTGATATGGCTGAGAAAAAGATGAGTGACATCTTTGGGAACCTCGTAAGAGATCAGTTTCATGAATTTCAAATGGCCAGATCTGAATTCCTCAGATGACTCATTCATGTCATGGAGTATCTCCGAGAAGTGCATCAAAAAGAAAAAGAAGATCTTGACGCTTCTCATCAGAATAAAATAGAAGAACTCAAGACTAAATATCTTGAAGAGTTAGCTGCTAGAAAATAAAAAATTCGATGACCTTCAAGTTTCTTTTGGAAATAGTAAGGCAGAAAAGAAAAGACTGACACATACGTGACACCCTCAAAGCCCAATTCGATAAGGAGAAGCAACATGCTGTCACTGCTGCTGATGATGAGTGTGTAAAAGACATGATGGCAGCTATCAAGAACGAACGAGGATTTCTAGCTTTTGGAGTGCTATTTCTAGCTTTTGGAGTGAAATTCCCATTGAATGGCATCCGAACGAGGATTTTGATCCTGTTCCAAGCTCATCATCCGAAGAGAAAGATTCAATGGAGGATTCCGAAGAGAGCTACGAGGACGATTAATTTTACTATCTCTTTTTTGTACCTGTCATGCAATCACTTGTAATATTTTGTTTTAATGTATGCATTTTCACTTGGTATCCAAGAAATTACACTATGCTCATCAAATTAGATTGAATAACAAAAATATTTGTTTGTCCTTTATTTTCTTCAAGTTATATTTGCATTTGATTGTTATTTTTATTAGTTATTCGAATTAAAAATATAACATGATATTTTAAATAACATTACAATGCGTAACACTTCGAATATTATAGTGCGTTTAATGGACGTAGCACTTCGAATAATATAGTGTATTTAATAAACGTAACACTCCGAATATTATAGTGTGTTTAATGAACTTAACACTTTGGATAATATAGTATGTTTAATGAACATAACACTTCCAATATGGTTGCTTCTTCGAAAAGCGTATTCAACACTTCGAAATATTCTACTATTGGTCAACCTCAAAGATGATCAGTCTTTGATTAGCTACCAAAATAGTTTAAACAAGCACTTGCAAACAACCATTGGCCAAAATGCATTTTATTGATAGTTTTGAATATGTACATAACGCCTCGTTAAAACCTTCCTGACCTAAAAGGGTAGGAAAGGGTGCGTTAATTAATCAAAGAAAACAATTTGAAAATACAACACAGTCACTCTAGTACAAATTTTAGTTGTTGTATATTCTATGGATGTTGAAACATCCTCCTCTGATGATCGCAAAGACGATAAGAACATCGCTTTATCCTTTCAACAACCATATAAGGTCCTTCTAAATCCGGGGCCATCTTACCAAGGCTATTTTCCTTGGTGTGGAGGAATACCTTTCTTAACACTTTGTCACCCACCTTGAACTCTCTTCTTTTCACCCTCAAATTATATCTTTTCCTCATAAGAGTTTGATAATGAATTACATTCAAGTGAGCTCGAACTCTTTTCTCTTCAATTAAATCCAAACTTGCTCTTTTGGCTTCATCATTTAAGTCTTCAGAATACTATAATAAAATCCAAGGATACTCTTCTTTGTATACAATTGTTGCAAAAAATCAGAAACCTTGTTATTTCCTCAGTTTATATGTTCGAAAACAACATGATCAAACAGAAGAATAAGATTTTGAAAATCTCGAAGATACAAAATTAAATGATCTTGTTTTGCTTCAGAAACTCCAAATACTTGATTTGCTACCAACTAAGAATTTGTTTCTAATTGTACTGAAGTTGCACCACATATCTTTGCTAACCTCAATTCCGCTAATGCAGCTTCATACTCAGCTTTATTATTCAACGCATGAAAACAAGATTCAATAGATTGAAGCATCGTTTCTTCATTCGAAAATTCTAGAACCTCCATTGGTTCGAACAATCCACATCGAATTGATTGGCAATACATTCTTAGTAACTTCTTCATCCGATTTACTTGAGTGAAACTCAACAAGGAAAACTGCCAAAGCTTGTGCTTTAATTGTCGTCTGAGGAGAAAAAGTGATGTCAAAATCTCCTAATTCTACTGATCACTTATTCAACCTCCCTGAAATATCATGAGATTGTAAAACATTCTTCAATGGAAATAAAGTTTGAACCTCAATAATATGAGCTTAAAAATAAGGACGCATTTTCCTAGCAACCACCACTAATGCCAATGCCAATTTATCGAGCTTCAAATACCTCTTTTATGCTGCCACCAAACTCTTATTGACATAATACACCGGCCTCAGAATTCCTGAATCCTCACTTATCAATATTATGCTTACTCAAAATCAGATACCGCAATGCACAAAAAGAGTTGCTCTCCACGTCAAATTGATTGGAAAGACATTCTTACTAACTTCTTCATCCGATCTACGTGAGTGAAACTCAACAAGGAAAATAGCCAAAGCTTATGCATTAATTCCCGTCCGAGGAGAAAAAGTGATGTCAAAATCTACTAATTCTACTGACCACTTAGTCATCCTCCCTGAAATATGAGGACGTTATAAAACATTCTATAATGGAAATAAAGTTTGAACCTCAATAGTATGAGCTTGAAAATAAGGATGCATTTTCCTAGCAGTCACCACCAATGCCAATGCCAATTTCTCGAGCTTCAAATACCTCTTTTATGCTGCCACTAAACTCTTACTGATATAGTACAGCGGCCTCAGAATTCCTAAATCCTCACTTATCAATACTGCGCTTACGGAAAAATCAGATACCGCAATGTACAAAAAGAATTTCTCTTCACTTTGAGGTTTAGACAATATTTCTGGTGATGATAACAAATCCTTGATACTTGAAAATGTTTTTTCACAATCCGAAGTCCACTCAAACTCTTTTGATCTTCATAAGACTTGAAAGAAAGGGAAACATTTATTAGAAAATCTAGAAATAAATTTGTTAACTGCTGCTAACCTTACTGTCAAAATTTATACTTCTTTGAAAGTTCGATGCGATTTCATGGATACTGCAACTTTTAACTATTCTAGATCAGCTTGTATCCCTTTTTCACTAATAACATAACCCAGATATTTCCCTGGTCGAACTCCAAAAGTACATTTTTCTGGATAACCGGTCCACTTCAAAAAAAATTGCTTCTGCCTTTTTTAATGAGAATGTCAGTTTTTTTAAATATCAGGTTTCACCTTTGGATTAATGGATATGCTATGTCAAATTACTTTAATTGGAACATATGTTATATCCTCTATTCTCCAAGAGAAAACATCTAAATTGTGAGATAAAAATTATAATAGTTGTTGACGTAGAATAAGAGTCAGTAAGGTTCCTATTCGAAGTACTCTTCCCTCATGAAAAACATATTCCTCTATTTATTCACTTACTGTTATTGACCCTCGGGTTTCCCTCGGATCATCAACCCTGCTATTCATTCATTATATCACCACTACTAGATCCTCGGATCCGAAGAGCAGTGGCATAACATTCTCGGGCAACCTTTTGGTCACTTCTGACGACCCATTGACGGTCTATGATGACATACTTGAAAAATTGATTGACTGTTGATACAACGCTATACATCCTTGATCACCAAGACCTTCCAAAAATGGCATTATAGCTTGTTGGACAGTCCACCACCATAAATAGAACTTGAACCTTATTCTTAAAAGGTATCTTTCCCAGACTTACCTCCCTCTCGAATTCCCCTATTACTCATGCAGTTACTCTAGTAAATCTGATGATGGTGCGCCCTGATTGGGAAATCCAAGAAGGGTTGTGCATCATGTTATAAGTAGCTTTAAAAAGGACGTTCGCAGAATTACAGGTATCTATCAACACGCGTCAAATATCAATACCAGTAATTTTCTCTCTAATAACCAATGCATCCTCACGTGCCCCGCAATACCCCGCAAATCATCTTCACAGAAAAGGATAAAGTGAATGTCTCTCTTACCATACAGATGGGTAGACATTTTCGCCTTTATCTGAGTAGCCAAGCTCACTATTTGTCTTTTCCTTGAGCTATCAGTGTTACCAGTCATAGAGTCGCCCCCGAAAATTGCTAAGGACTCAAAATATTTACAAGGCTTCAAACGTGACCTCGCTTTACTAGTTCCTCAACCGCCATCAAAATTGACCGATCTGGATCCATGTATTAGTATTCCGATGCAGCATCAAGACCATCAACCTTCGAATCCAAAACTATTAAATTTCAATTTTATGCATTTGGATTGGTTGGTTGTTAATTAGATGCTATAAGATGTTTCGATGCAATGCTCTGTGCTTTCACATAAGTTGGTAACTTCCCATTTTCGATTAAAGTCTGAACTTCTTTTTTCAAGGCGATGCATTCCGCGGCATCATAACCGATATCATTATGATACTTGGAAACCTGTTATTTTCCTCCTCCCTCAGCCTATTGATTGGAGCGAGCTTCTCAGTCAAGTCTGCATAGTACTCAGGCCTTATCTATTAATTGGACCTCGGCCTATTAAATTGGTAAGATGGAGCTTGGTTCAAATACACTCCAGTTTGAGGTGGTAGATTGTTGTTCCTTGTACGTGCCTGTAGAGTAGAATTCGAAGATTTTCCTATTATTTGGTGCCTTCCCATAATTCTTTTCACCATTAGTTGCCACTCTTTGGGCCCTGGTTGATTCTTCCATCTTTATTTCGTCCTCAACTTGAGCCAACAAAAATCCAAAGGTTAAGGATTTTCTTTTTATTGTTTCATTAGCTAGATGTCCTGGTAGAAATCCCTGGCGAAAGGCTGTCAATTCCACCGTCTCTTCATAATTATCCAAATCTCCTGGTTTTAGTTAAGATAAACCGCTTTGTATAATCTTTGAATTTTTATCTTATTGCTTGCTTGAATTGGATGATTGTATCTCAATTTGACCTTATCTCCTTACCCCCACAAATTATCTTTGAAAGGCATTGTAAGAGTCTCTGAAATTTCAAATGGACCCCCTTAGAATTCAGTTGTACCATTTCAAAGCTATTCCCTTGAAAGTTTGAGAAAATGCCCAACACACTAACCTGTCTTCATCCTCAAAATTCATCATATAATTTTTGAATCGTTCGATGTGATCGTCCGGATCTTACACCCCATCGAATTTTTCAAATTTTGAAATATAAAAACGGTTCGGAAGCATGATAGATCTTATCTCAGTTATCAATAGAGCATTCCTCCAATCAACACCTTGATTAAATTGATCTTCAGTTCCCATCACTGCATACAGATTCCGATCATTCCCAACATTATATTGATTTAATATATTTCCCTCACACCACTTTGCCTCCCTCAAACATCGAGGTAAATTTTCCGTTCTAGCTTTATATATCTTTTTAGATTTGCGTGATTCATCATTCACTTCTTTCGAAAATCCTCGATATCTTTTCAAATCAGACTCGGAACTTTCAACCTCTTCATCGCTAGATGTGACATATCTTTGTTTATCTTTCTTGTCCTTTCGAGAAGAATAACGCTCTTTAGGCGTTTTGAAACGCACTTTTTTGTTTGCTTCTGATCTGTCAATCAATGCAAGATCGATCAAATTGATTTTTAACTTTATTTTGGTCATTCACTTGCCTCACCTCAGATTTTAGTCTAGCTGGCTGAATCTTCTGCTCTCTCTGGTCATATTTCTTGTTCAGAGCATTTATTTTATTCAGAAGCTTATTCATTCGTAACTCCATCTCAGATTGAGTTTGATGAATCAGAGTAGATCCTTTTTGTCTATCATTTGTCATTTGCAAATCATTTTTTAGTGTTTCAACAACCGATCGAACTAACATACCGTTTTCTGGATTTATTGTCAAGCTTAAAATCGTTTTCAAGATTTGAAAGAGAAAAAATTGAACTAATAAAGTAGGAACTAGTTAATGATCAAGTCTCCAATGAATTCGTCAATTTGGTGAGTTGATTACTTGGATTGTCTTCGTAATTTGAGAGAAGTTTGAATGTAGAGAATTGGTTTTAGAGAGATAAAATCAAATTGCTAAAGTGATCTATCTCAAAAGGCAACCCCGTTATTAGATAGGCCTTGGCCTTCATATATAGGCGCAATGACTGAGCTCTTAACTTAAACAATTACATAAAAGGGATAATTACATATTAGTCATCTCATAAATACAAAGTTTTAATTTCTTCCTCTAACTTTATAATCTGGCATAAGAAAAGTTTTATTCTTTACATTTCACTTCTGGAAGTTCCATTTTCTTATCAAGTAACATTTTCATTAAATTCTATACGACAAAAGCGTTTGATAAAATCTCTTATAGCTTCATTAATAAAGTTCTTCAATCTTTTGGTTTCACTAATAGATTTACCAATTTAATCAGTAGCTTGATAAAGTCTATTTATATCTCTATAATTATCAATGAAAAAAACCATTGGATTCTTTAAAAATAATATGGTTATTAGTCAAGAGGATCCATTATCCCCTGGTCGGTTTATAATTGTTGAAGAAATTATAATAAAGGGTCTTAATAAGCTTTATGAATCTCATAAAACTTTGATATATTTTTGTACAAGTAGCTTTAAACATTTCTTGTCTTACCTTTGCTGATGATTTACTTATATTCTCTAATGGATTGGCTTCTTCTATGAATATATTTGGTAAATATTTGTAGACTTACCAAGAAATATCTGGTCAGGCTATCAACAAGGATAAACGAAAATCATCACAACTTTTCGATTTAGCTCAAGAAAAGATCAATTCTCTAGCAATTCAAACAAGTTTTAGTACCAAATTTCTTCCTACAACTTATCTTAGAATCACTCTGAACTCTAGTAACAAAATCAACAACTATATCTCTCTTGTATACGAAATCAAAAACAAAAAATGTTGAATCGAAGGGAAACAAAGTTTCTTACGGTGGTAGACTTACTTTCATAAACTTTGTTTTGTTTTCTATATATATCAACTGGATTCAGAGTTGTTGGCTTCCTAAAACTATTTACAAAGATAGAGGAATGTTAAACAAATTCCTATGGGGTTCTACAAACAATTCTAATAATATTCAACTGTCTTCGTGGTCTACTAATTGTAAATTTTTCAAAGAATGTCGTCTCAGTCTTAAAATCTTAATGATATTTATAAAGATTTTTATTGTAAGATGTGGTACAAATTTAGAGAGAACAATGTCTTTGGGCCAAATTCTTTTATATCATTTATTGCAAAGACATCCATCATCTCCAGCTCAACTACACGAAGAAGGGTTTTCCGATGTGGAAGAGACTATGTAACATCAAAAACTATGTTGAAGGTAACATTAGATGGAAGCTGGGTAAATAAAATCTAGATTTACGGCTTGATAATTGGTTTGGCAAACCTCCTTTTATCAAGTTAGAACCTGATAAAGAAAATGGCTGGTTTATTAGTGATGAAGTCAAATCTTTGTGGGAAATTAATTCCCGGAATATGAATAAACTTACTTCAATTTTATTTCCTCTAATATTTCCTTAATCTCTAAGATTTTTGTTGATAATCGGGTGGCTGCCTTAATTGAATGGCAGCCCTCAGAGGATGGTTAATTCAATATCAAAGAAACAATGCAACACATAAGAGACAAAGACAACAAATCATCTCCATTTCAATTTATTTTGTAACCAAACTAATCCAAGAAAGTGTTCATTTTTATTATACTGATTCCTAAATAATATGCTACATATTTATTCAATCACGCAGTATAAACATTTAGTAGTAGTTTCTAAGTGTTATTTTTGTCACAATTTAGAAATTATTAACCACTTATTTGTATCTTGTAACTTTGCTTGGAATATATGAAGTTACATTACATATTTATTCAAGATTAAAATTAGAAAATTCATATAAAAAATTCACTTGATCAGATACTAGTTTAGGAAATCTCATACCAAGGCTCATATCAACTCTATATTACGTAAAATAATCACCTAGGTTATTTGGCAGACCATGAATAAATTTAAAATTGAAGGCAACTAGTTCTCTTATATCTCTACAATAAACTACAATAAGCATATTATATGAAGTTTTTATCATGCTAACCCTTTTAAGCTCAAACAATGGAAAGACATTGAAAATTCTTCGTATACTCTGAATTGCTTCAATCATCTTATGAAATCCAGAAAAGATTCTTGTATCTCATGGAATTATCCTTAACTTGGTCAGTACAAACTAAACACAGATGTGTGTTGTCTTGGATCTGGTGAATCCAGTGGAGGTGCAATTATTCTTGATAGTATTCGACACATCCTTCATGGTTATGGTAACCATTATGGCAAGATTTCTCCCCTTAGAGCTGAAGCCAGAGCCCTTCATGATGGTCTTTAGGTCTGTAAAATCAAAATTTTGTCAAAAACAGATATTGAAACTGATTCAAAAATATTAGTTTTTGATTATCTTCTGGTGAATCTCCTCCATCTTTAGAGTCTATTCTTACGAGAATACAATCTTTAATATCTCCCTCAAGGATTATTCATTTCATTTTCAGAGAATAAAATCAAGCGGCCGATTGGCTCGTTAGATGGACTCTGAAATGTAAGATGAAAATCGACCATATTAATTTGTTATTAACGCTTCAATTATAAGATTTAATTCCTTCGACTGGATTTTAAATCTGTTATTATTTCGATTGAATTGTTTACCATTTCATTAATAATATTTCATTTACTTAAAGAATATTATTATATTTTTTTCCTTTTTTATTATTTCTTCTAAAGTTTTTAAACTAAGCTCTGTATATAAGCTTGTTTTGGAAAAATTTCACATTCTTGATTATTAGAAATGGACATTTTAGTTTGATGTTGAACTTTAGTTTTTCTTTATGAGTTATGACCCTATTCAAGTTTACAAACGCAAAAGTGAAACAATATAAAAGAACTAACTCTTCTAAAGATGAATAATATGCTCGACCTAATATATAATAGGTTGAGCCTAATCTAGTCAACTTGAGACGTACCCTCCTATCGATTTCGAGATAGCCCAAACCAAAACATTTTATGGTATAAGTTGTTTAATGCAGTATAAATATAGATAATTTATGTGCCCAAACCAAAAAGCATTATCGTATAAGTTGTTTGATGCAGTATAAATATAAATAATTTATGTGCCCAAACCAAAAAGTTTTATCGTATAAGTTGTTTAATGCAGCATAAATATACATAGTTTATGTTTATGTTTGCGGAGCTCATTGATTTTAGATGGTTCCACAGCTATCTCGATTTTTGTATTTATTTTAGACTTTTGGAAAGTGTTTTTAATTTTCAATTGTTTCTAAAAAAATCTCTCAAAATATGTATTATGATGAGTTTAACTTGTTAAAAAATGTGATATTTTATTTTGTTAATGGGGTTAAATCGAATAAATATTTAAATTAACTATTATTATTTTATTTTATTTTTGCGTTTTTTATGATATTATATTAAAAAATTATTTTAGAAAAGAAAAATGAAATAAAATTTAAAGATTAACAAAAACTATTCTAAACTTAAAACTTAGTCTTTTTATCTATAAAACTTTAATAAGTACGACTGTACAGTACTCTTTAAGTACCAATTAGATTAAATTAACAAGGCTCTCTTTGGGTAGTTGATCAGGTTGTTGTTACCTTTAAAAATGAAGTACATTAAAACAATGTTAAAACTAATAAAATCGATAAATCGGCAAAACCGATAAAAAATCCAAACAAAAATTAACTTTCAAATTTTATTTTTTATATTTTTTATTTAAATAAAAAAATTTAAAAATCAAAATGCAATTGGATTTATTTTTTAAAGTGACCGTACCGAATTGAAATCGACTGAACCGATAAAGACCGAATTAAATTCAAACCGAACCGAACCGAACCGAATCGGATCGAATTGAACCTATGGCACCAAAAATATAATGATTTAGTCCGAATTAAATTATCTATATAAATTGCACACCATTTTAAAGACTAAGAAATGTAAACTTATATTAATCCGAAATTTAAACTTGGTACTTTCATCTGAGCCATCAACGGTTTTAAAAACCAAACGCGATTCGAAAAACAGAGAGTTAAATTTCAATATAGATTCATTTTGAAAATTGAGATCAATAAAAAACTGAAATAACAAAATTAGTTCGGAATCGAATTGATTTATCCGATAAATCGATAAAATCCTTCCAGTAAAACTGGTAAATTAATATAATGATCTAGTCGGTTTAAGAAAAAGTCAAAAAAATTGACGATGGATATGATCCGAATCCGGTACATCTGATCCGCACTGATAAACTTCGCGGTACAGTCCCGCTCTTTCCAAACCGGACCCGTGACACCTAACTCAGCCATATCCTACTTCTGCGACCCGCTTTCCCATGACACTATTGATTTTAAAATTCTAATAAATACAAAACCAAATCCTTACCGCCTAAGTAAGAAAAATAGCAAAACGTTAAATGGTGAGAGTGTCGACGCATAACCTAAGAAAAATCAATAGAATACCTCCACCGCTATAAATACCTCGAGCTTCTTCTCCAAAACTACTACCCTCTCTGGCTTTTGATAGTATCAAAGCTAGGTTTCCCTTTCAAGAATTATATCTTCTCTGTCAAAGTGGATTCAAAACCTCTACTTGTGAAAAGAAGATGCGACCCCCTCCAAAAATAGGATCTAATTTATCCCCTAATAAACCTAATAAACCTAGGTGGTCTTCAAAGCCCGAACAAATCGAGATACTGGAGTCCTCTTACAATAGGGGTGTAGTTAACCCAAAAAATAGTGAAACCTCCCGAATCAGAGAACTCCTTGAAAGATTTGGTCCGGTTTCGGATGAAAACATTTCCAACTGGTTCCGAAATCGAAGGGCAAAAGATCGCTACCGACGGCGCAAGCTTGCCGAAGAGCAAAAAAGAACTTTAGTTGCAGACACACCCACATCCACAACCATGATGTTAGAGCAAGAAACTCCGCCTAAACAAGTAAGCCTAGGTTTTGGCAGCTATGCAGGCTATGTTGTTGATGAAAATGATGATCTTAAAGGGGTAGTCAAACCAACCAACTGGTTTTCTACTACTTCTGTTGGTTTTGATCCATCTTCATCATTTCCGGTTGAGCCATCTCCTCAAGTTCTTGTCGGGTCTTCCTCAACTACTACTCCTCGTGGAGCTCTGCTCCAAACCAATCCTTATGCAGAGAATCTGGTTCCAGTCTCTGATCAGATGGGTTATAATGGAATCGATCAACCGAATATAATTAGTGTTGGAATTAATTTAAATTGGTTTTGTATTTTACGTTTTGTATTTTGTTTTAAATAAGAGACGTTACCAACTTGTACAAGTGGGTGATTAAGTCGTAGTGTCCGTTATTATTTCGTGGAAGTAGTGGAGAGTTAATAGGGAGCAGATGAGTCTTGAAGTGTTAGTCTCTATTTATAACGTTGTAACCTTCTATTCAAGACATCCAAGAAGTTCTAACTCTGCTCCTCTCAGTTAAACGTTTACATCTGTGTGTGTGTGTGTTGTATATACCAGTTTGTGTTTCTTTCACTTGGTATCAGAGCACGGCATTCAGGGTGTTCTCTTTCAGATGGACGCGGGGAAAGGCAAGGCTGGATCTTTTGGGCTAACGTATCCAATGTTGTCTAAGGGGAATTACACAGCGTGGGCGTTAAAGATGAAGGTTTTTATGCAGGCCCAGGGAGTTTGGGCAGCAGTAGAACCGAGTGATGCCCAAGCAGTGATTCATGAGAAGAATGACAAGGTCGCTTTGGCCATGATCTACCAAGGCATACCTGAAGAGATGCTGTTATCCATTTCTGAGAAGAAGACAGCAAAGGATGGCTGGGAAGCCATCAAGGTCATGTGTCAAGGGGCTGATAAGGTGAGGAAGGCCAGAATTCAGACGTTGAAGGCGGAATTTGAGTCGCTGCGTATGGATGACAGTGAACAACTCGACGCTTTCTACATGAAGCTCAACGGACTGGTGTCCACTATCCGAGCCTTAGGTGATGAAATGGAGGAGTCGTACGTTGTCAAGAAGCTACTTCGGGCTGTTCCATCTAAATTTCTACAAATTACTTCAACAATTGAGCAATTTGGAGATTTAGAATCAATGACAATCGAAGAAGCTATTGGGTCTTTACAAGCTCATGAGGAAAGGTTGAAAGGTCAAAGTGTGACTACGGGAAACAAACTGTTATTGACAGAAGAGGAGTGGTCCAGGCGCGAGAAGAATGAGGACAAACTTCTTCTCACTCGAGAGGACTGGATGAAACGGAATCGAGAAGGAGGACGTGGGGGACGCGGTCTCCAGGGTACTGGTCGTGATAGAAGCACTGTAAGGTGTTTTAATTGTAGTATTTTGGGTCACTATGCTATAGAGTGTAAGAGGCCACGACGAGAACGAGGTCAAAGAAGTGAAGCAAACTTGGTGCAGATCAAGGACGACGAACCTGCTCTGTTACTGTCAGAATCAGATGAAAAGCTGACTGAGTGTGCGTTGGTGAATGAAGAAAGGGCCATCCCAAAGTTGGAGAGAAATATAACAGAGAGAAAAACGTCACACCTGTGGTACTTAGACAACGGCGCTTCAAATCACATGACTGGGGACAGGTCAAAGTTCTCACAGATAAATGAAGACGTGACAGGCGAAGTAAAACTTGGAGATGGGTCAACGGTATGCATTAAAGGAAAAGGGTCGATCACGTTTGTTTGCAAAACCGGAGAAGAAATAGTGTTTAACAATGTCCTCTACATTCCAAATCTGTTCAACAACATAATTAGCCTTGGGCAAATGTCAGAAGAAGGTAATAAAGTGGTGTTACATGGTGAGTTTCTGTGGGTGCATGACGGGGATGGGAAGCTATTGATGAAAGTTAGACGATCAGTAAATCGTCTATACAAGATCTTGCTGGAAGAATCCAAGGAATCCAAGGGTGCTTGTCTACTTGCAAAATTGGAAAGGGACTCGTGGCTCTGGCACTCTCGCTTAGGCCATGTGAACTTTGATGCATTAAAACTTATGACTCGGAATAAGATGGTTTATGGCCTGCCCAAAATGATGCATCCAAAGGCACTGTGTAAGGACTGTTTAATGGCAAAGCAAACAAGAACTCCCTTTCCTTCACAATCGAGTTACAGATCAACCAAGGTGCTGGAATTAGTGCATGGAGATATTTGCGGACCAATCACACCATCAACACCATCCGGCAAGAGGTATTTTCTACTTTTTGTTGATGACTTTATTCGTGCAATGTGGGTTTATTTTCTGTCAACCAAAGATGAAGCATTAGGAGCATTTATAAGATTCAAGCGTCTTGTTGAAAAAGACTCTGAGGAAAAGATTAAAGCCCTGCGTACGGACAGAGGAGGAGAATTTTGCTCACATCAGTTTACAAGTGTCTGTGAAGACGCTGGGATCATGAGACAATATACGGCCCCTTACTCTCCACAGCAAAATGGAGTGGCAGAGCGAAGGAACCGAACGGTGGTGTCAATGGCTAGAAGTTTATTAAAGGAGAAGCATGTCCCATCTAGATTTTGGGGTGAAGCAGTACGACACTCTGTTTATGTGCTTAACAGACTGCCCACACGTGCTCTCTCTACTGACACTCCATACGCAGCTTGGTCAGGTAAGAAGCCAGATATTAGTCACATAAGAATTTTTGGCTGTTGTGCTTACATGAAGGTGCCTGGCATTCATACAAGGAAACTGGATGATCGGTCAAAGTCAGTAGTTTATTTTGGAAGAGAGCCTGGTACAAAAGCACATCGACTGTATGACCCAGAAGAGAACAGAGTTCATGTTAGCAGAGATGTGTATTTCGACGAGCTTAAGTCATGGAAATGGGCTAATGATGACAGTGTAGTTGGAGAGACTCACACCCATTTCGTGGTGGTTGACTCTGTAATCTCGACGGAAGCAACAGAAAACGGTAATGAGGAGTCTTTGACAGAGCTCGGTAATGAGGAGTCTTCAACAGAGCCTAACACTCCTGTACAGTCCTCTCATTCGACTGAGTCACAGGCAACACAAGCAACACCGACTTCATTAACACAGTCGAGTGAAGTCAGTTCAGCAAAACTGGGAGTAGCAGTGTGCCAACGCGCTTCAGGTCTTTGCGCGACATTTATGCTGATACAGTCGAAATCGAGCTTGGTGAAGATGAGTTGCTGTTTCTTATGGAGGAGCCAGTCACATATAAACAAGCTGTCCAAGAAAGATCATGGGGGAAGGCTATGGAGAGCGAAATAGAAGCAATAGAAAAAAATTGCACTTGGCAGCTTGTGGAATTGCCACCTGGGCACAAACACATTGGCCTGAAATGGGTGTACAAACTAAAAAGGAACACAGAAGGTGAAATTATAAAGCATAAGGCGAGGCTCGTCGCGAAGGGTTACGTTCAGAAACAAGGGGTTGATTTTGAGGAGGCGTTCGCACCTATCACACGATTGGAAACTGTAAGGCTATTATTGGCGTTGGCTGCAAATCGTGGTTGGGAAATTCATCATCTAGATGTCAAGTCAGCTTTCTTGAATGGCGACCTGCATGAAGATGTGTACGTACAACAACCCGAAGGTTTTGTGAAGCAAGGCAAGGAGCATTTGGTCTATAAGTTAATAAAGGCTCTTTATGGGCTTAGACAGGCGCCACGAGCCTGGTACGAGAAGTTAAACGAGTGCTTGAAAAGTTTGGGATTCACAAAATGTCCTTATGAGCATGCTGTGTACATAAAAAGGGAGAAGGAAGAGGTCTTAACCATTGGGGTATATGTTGATGATTTGCTGATCACGGGCTCGAGTATAACAACAATTCAGAGGTTCAAGGAACAAATGGGCAGGAAATTTGATATGACTGATCTAGGAAAGCTTTCTCACTATCTTGGGATTGAGGTGAAGCAAACTAAGGAGTACATCGAATTGAAGCAGTCGGCCTATGCTCGAAAGGTCCTGGAGAAGAGTGGCATGGCAGAATGTAAACCGACGAAGTACCCTATGGAGCCAGCGTTGCAACTGCACAAAGATGAAACTGGACAGGCTGTTGATTCAACTATGTTTAAAAGCATTTTGGGAGGATTAAGGTATCTAGTTCATACTAGACCAGACATAGCATTTGCAGTTGGTATAGTCAGTCGTTACATGGAACGACCAACTGAGATGCACCTCAATGCTGTTAAGCGAATTCTGAGGTATTTAAAAGGTACTTTGAGATATGGTTTGGTGTATTCAAGGGGAAGCAATAACAACATGTTGTCAGGATATTCCGACAGCGATTTGGCTGGGCAGATTGAAGATAGGAAGAGTACTGGAGGGATGGCTTTCTACCTAAATGCGAGCTTGATCACGTGGGTGTCTCGGAAACAACGTTGTGTGGCATTATCATCCTGTGAAGCGGAGTTTATGGCAGCTACAGCGGCTGCTTGTCAAGGCATATGGCTGCGTAATTTGCTTGGTAAACTTACTAATTCTGATGTTGGTCCTGTAGTGCTCTACATAGACAACAAGTCAGCGATAGACTTGGCTAAAAATCCAGTTTTTCATGGACGTTCTAAGCATATTGACATCCGGTACCATTTTATTCGAGAGTGCGTTGAAAAAGGTGAGATCGTGATCAAACACATTGGAACAGAGGATCAACGTGCTGATATTTTGACGAAAGCCATGGCCACTGTGAAGTTCGAAAAGATGCGTGCACTCCTTGGCATCAGGAAGATTCAAAACCAGGTTTAAATTCAGGAGGTGCTTGTTGGAATTAATTTAAATTGGTTTTGTATTTTACGTTTTGTATTTTGTTTTAAATAAGAGACGTTACCAACTTGTACAAGTGGGTGATTAAGTCGTAGTGTCCGTTATTATTTCGTGGAAGTAGTGGAGAGTTAATAGGGAGCAGATGAGTCTTGAAGTGTTAGTCTCTATTTATAACGTTGTAACCTTCTATTCAAGACATCCAAGAAGTTCTAACTCTGCTCCTCTCAGTTAAACGTTTACATCTGTGTGTGTGTGTTGTATATACCAGTTTGTGTTTCTTTCAATTAGCTGCCCATCTGATCAAACTCAATATTTTCAGCACCAACCTTATCAAGCTGATCAAATTGAAGGTTTCCAGTACCAAGATGATCAGAATTTAAGTTATCAACAGCAGCCTGGTAAATTATTAATATATGGCAGAGTTCAATTGATTATATTTTTCCATTCTTATATATATATATATATATATAGATTGTTTCCGGGTTATAATTATCGATTTTTCTGAGTATATATAATAAGACTTGATACACAGGTTCATCGATATAGGCCTTGTAATCTTTTGTACAGGTTGTTTTACCAAAATTTGTCCTAGGGTTTCTGTTTTGTTTACATTAGAGTTCGTCTTAATTGAGAATTGAGGCAAGGTAATTATTTTTTAATGAAGCGGCGGAGGGATTCATAACAGTGTACATCAATGGAGGTCGGACACAAGTACGTGGACACATTAACGTGAGAGAAATATTTGGTGAAGGTGTGTTTTTAGTCCACCAGAACTCTGGTATCGTACTTGCTATAGATGAGCTTGGCTTCTTAAAGCACACTTTGGAGGCTGGTGAAAGTTACATACTGGTATGATAAACGACACTATCTCTCTTTCACTCCGAGATATCATATACATGAAGCACTTTTACATTCAAGGGATTTAGTGTGTCTGAAAGGTAAAGAAACCATGGAGGGTTGGTGTTTGATGACAACAAACAATTTCAAATCCCTAATCCCTTTGAGTTTGAAACTAGACAATTTTAGTCTTAAAATTTAGTTTGTCTTGTGATGCAGATTTGAGTACCCTTGGTTGATCAAGTGGAGATTTGAGGTAAGAAGGTGGATGGTCGGGCAGAACCTGTGCAACACCAGTTCAATGGTGGGTTAAGTTTGTTTTTCGACCTACGTGTCTTTTTGGACTTTTTACAGCGAGAATAATATGTTTTTATTTATTTTTGTAATAATAAAATATCATATTTATATTATGATATGGACTAAGAGATGTAATATATTTTCAAGATATGTAGTATAACTAATATATCTATTGCAATTTTGTTGTTAATGAAGAACTTCTTTACAAGTTTTCTTTGTTTCAAAACCGTATTACATATGAAGTTTATATAGATATAGATCTTTTTATATTTACGCACCTAGTATGATATATAAAATAGAAATTTTTTAACATTTTCGTGGTATCCATTTGGTTTTTATAGAGAAGTTTATTCGTTTCACAAAATTTATATTATAGAAATAATAAATTTTATATGAAAGAATGCATGTACGACAATTCAAGTTAGATATTATGTCGAAATATCATAGATAGATTCCGTAATAAAAAGAAACTACCAAACCCTCTGAAATTGTATATTGAGATGTGTGGTATTTTTATTTTATTTTTTATGGATAAATTTAAATATTTTATAACCTTTATCTATTATAAGATTTTTAAAAAAAAACTTATATGTATAGTATCCAATTTTCATCTTTTAAAAATATATTATTTGATAATGGCACAACATATATCACATGTCATGTTTTCTAATGATATTTTGCATCATACTAGTTATCTTAACAAAATGAAATTACCAAAGGTAAAAATCGTGATTTTCTTGAGAATACCATAGTTATAATGCATATAACTAGTTTCTCAAAATATTTTTGGCCTTTCAGTGTGCTTATCGAAAGTTATCTTATGAATCAGTTACCCAAATTTGTGCGGGAGTTTATCTTATAAACCTAATGCTATAAGTCAAGTAATGTACATATACATAACGAGGTGTAATGATTAGTAAGCAAACACACTTATCACAATAGGTTCGTGTATAATGATAAGTAAGCAACCATAGTTAACGAACCAATCACACGGTTGATAAATTGCTAGGTTAGGCAACTGGTCATACTAAGCCATGATCTACTAGGTCAAATTAGCGAAATGGTTAATAAAACAAGCTTATACGGTTGCGCAAGCGGCCATACTGAAACCTAACACACTAGTCAAATTACAATCACGGTTAATCAACCAAGCCTGAGGTTGCCAAAGTCATAAGGTTATGCAAATGTTCATATTGAGCCCTAACATACTAGTCAAATTGTAATCGTGGTAAATAAACTAAGTATGACGTTACCAAAGCCACAAGATTATGAAATGTTTTGTATTGAGTTATTACAAACAAGTCAAACATATATATACCGACCCTATGAGGAGAAATGATCTCTAAATATATAACCACATTAAGTATGCTCCAAAAATAAAAATGAAATTATACAAATACAAATGATTCATATAATAAGCTTCTTTTAGGTAATAACTCCATCAAATAGGCAGGTTCTTGGAATATGCCTAACGACATCCTCGATTTAGCATAACATACATCGAAATAATACATCATTAACACACTGATACGATGGATAAAGGTGATAGTGGTTAACAATAGTCTACAAACAGAAAATTTAAGATCAACAAACCACAACAAATTCCAATAGTAGTAAGTTCTTAAAAAGGATCAATAAAGCCCATGAAAACAGCCTCGTCCAATCAACTAACACTCGACGATGGATTTTTTTCCATACCAACCCCACCAGTCCTATTCGTATGAGGTGGAATTATATTAACAATGATATCCTCGTTTTAGACAACCAGAGGTGCATTCACCACCCCCCTCGAGAGTATGATCTTCCTCATGGTCGATTTTTTTGTGTTAGCTGTATTTGTCCTCACTCGCATCTTTTCCTAGTTCAATGCAAGGCAAGCCCAACCACTCGTGCTCAAGAACCTATTTTTTCAGCTTCCCAAGTTCATGTTATGAAGTTTTCTCCAAAGGTCCATGATAACATCGTTTTAAACCCTTTCAATCAGTACCATTCGACGGGATTGTTGAAGCCACACACAAGTACCTTTATCATGGCCATGTCCCACTTGTGAAACTATAATAGGCTTGGAAACTTGAATTTTATTTGACTAATCTTTGACCACGATCGATAAAATACCATTATTAACAAACTCAATTTCATCACTAATGGCAGGGTTATACTCTTTGATGGCAACTCGCACCAAAAGCGGGAGCATCTTCATTCTTGATGAAAATAACTTCATTTGAGGTGGTAGCACTATTTTTGGTAATAACATGGATCTTATCCAACATGGATACATTGGACTTGAGACATGGGATCTCATTAGTAAAAGTAGACTTTTCCCCTTGTAAATTAGGACCGCCTTCTTTTTATGCGTTCACACATTTTTCTTTGGAGGCATTTATGCTTCCGCAGTTTTTCCTTGTCCATTTCAGAAAATTTCGCTCGGGTGCAAAGAATTAACAACAATATTATTTTTCATATTCCTCTTAAAGACAAGCTATTCGATGGATCTTCAAGATCGTCATCCTGACAAGAAAATTTAACTCCGTAAAAAGAGAATGGAAATCGAGAGACCCCATCGAATAGGAAATGACATATAGTATTTTTCAAAGGATTTATCTTAGTTCTCTCCTAAACATTTCCCTATAGCTGTTGACATGTTTCAGATCTACCAAAAATTAAAACACACAAGAAAAACATAAACAAAATACTATCAAATTAATAAGCGAAAATACCACTCAACGAGCCCTATTTTACGTGTGTTTATCCACTTCCATTTGACTTGGCTATATTCTATTACAATTTGGTACTCTTATTTCCCACTTACGAAAATAAACATGTTCACCAATGATATTTAGAAGTAGGTAAATTGGAAATTGTATTCCCACCTCAAATAGATATGTAATAAAATGGTGAGTTTGGGAATTTCAATACGTTAATATTGGTAAAGTATATGTCGAGTGCACATACATTTTAAACATCCGCCAGTTGAACATTATGCTAGACAAAAGTATTAGTCTAAAAACATTCTCTCCAACCTCTACATGAGAAACGCTTTTATTGCCTAAATTTGGGGCTCCGCTCATTATGGTAACCATCTTTGGCTAAAGAGAATATTAGAGAAAAATAGCATCCATACTACAATTTAACTGTAGAATTACATACTTCCAATTTCTATTCATAAATTTGAGATTTCTTCTCTAATATTATTACAACTAGTTACATACTAAATTAGTTAACTGATCATATTTAGACAAACTCACACGTAAGGATCAATAGAGTACCAACCTGTTGAAGATGTTGACGATGAAGAAAAAATTAAAACATTAGAGGCTGTTGAAAGGATGCAACACAATATCAATGATATAAAGCAAATGACTAAAAAACCAAATTTAAAAAATGGTTAATCTAGTATAAATAAGGGCATAAGTGAATAAAATGTACGAGCCCTTTGTTAAACATGGATCAACGACCTTAAATAATAAGTGAATTCACTTTTAATAAAAAAAAATATACATATGAATCATATAAGTATGGATCTCAAAAAGTGGAAGGGTTCTTTACCCGTGTCCATATTGGCGCGTGGATTCTGACCACACGAGCTACATGTGTTACTACAACTTTGTGTTAATAATATTTATCCCACTCTTAGATCTTTTAATCATAGTTATTAAAATGCTATATTACCTCATCCAAATTATTTTTTGTAGTACTTTAAAGAATTATTTTACTAATTTAGTTTAAGAACTAAGGGGAGTCTTGATAAGGTTATATCTTATCAAATAGTATATAATCCTCATAATGACGAGGTAAGCTTATAAAAAAAACTAATAAAATGATTAGTAGTAGGTAATACGATGCGAACAGAGGACAAGGTGGATACATACGAGACGGGCATAACCAACAACACTAGAAGAAGGTCATAAAGAAGGTATAAGACGGGAGCCATGGACGAGAAAACTAAAAGAAGATGTAGACATATACAAGACGAGGGTCAAGAAGAAGGTAATACAAGACGATTAAAGAACAAAATAATTATACATACATGAGAGGGTGATAAGCGGTACCAGACAAGGTTCGTGAAAAAAGGAAGAATATGAGCATATAGAGCATTCAAATAATTATGATTGAGTGACACGCGTCCCCGTATATAAATTACTAAAAGACATATGTACACATTTATTATAAAATATGACGAATATTTAAGGAAAGATAACACGTTCAAACGTGTAATGAATAAAGAATAAATATGGAGTGAGAAGATCTATTGCAAACAATATAAATAGGACCATAACTCTAAGTGTAAAGTTTGATCATAATATAATACAAAAATATCATTATACTGATAATCATAATTCTTTCTTGATTTTCTTTCATCATATTTACCCACTACTTGAGGAGGAAATCCTTTATTACTACTGACCCATAATACTCGTTGGTACTAAGGAATCAGTAAAAAGGTTTGACTCGTGTAAGCTTTTTGCCAAAATGATCCATTGCCCAACTGGCCCCCTGAATCAATATTGGAAGCTTTTCCTTTTGATAAGTGGAGAATCAACATGTTCGGACCTTTACCACAAGCTACTTGAGACTTACAACGCATCATCATGGCTATAGATTACTTCTCAAAATAAATGGAGGTCGAACCGTTCACCAAGATAACGATATAAAGCATGGTCAGTTTTATATTGAATTCTCTCTTTCATGGATGATGTAACTCCAGCGGAGTCAAACCTTCCATCTTATAGAGTACTCAAATATTATGAGTATGTTAGCGAGAAGACAAGAAGAACATAACTTGATTTAATTTAGGAAATGCGGGCCAAGGCACATTTGAAGTTGATGCATTGGCAAACTTTAATTAGGAGTCGCTACAATTTGAGGATAAAACGATAAAATTTCAAGGTAAGGGATAATTGGAGAAAGGTATTTTTATATATGAAGGATAAAGGATTAGGAAAAATGGCTCCAAATTGGGAAGGACCTTACTCAGTGGTAGAAAATACAAACCAAACACATATGACCTTTAAGATAAAGAGGGGAGAGGTTTGCAGCATCATTGGAACATTGAGAATTTTAAGTTGTATTGCGATTAATTTTTAGTATGCTTATGATACTGTTGTTTTCTTATTTGTACAACTTTTTACAGTGGCATACTCTTTCCTCTCTTGGTGGTCCAGGAAGGTTCTAATGAGGTGTTATATATATCCGGAGTTATAAATAAAATTTATTTTGATTGGCAATTTTTTTTAACTGCTGATAAATTTATTATTTTGGAAATTACACAAGGACTGATCATCTTTACGGTAAACTATAAAGATATAATTTGAGGTGCTAACGTTTATTAAAGCACTTCTTGAAATGTGAATTTATGTGGTGATATAATTCGAGGTGCTAAAGTTTATTAAAGCGCTGCTTAAAATATGAATTTGTGTGGTCATATAATTCAAGATGTTAACATTTATTAAAGCACTACTCAAAGTGTAAATTTGTATGGTGATATAATTCGAGGTGCTAACGTTAATTCAAACCATTGTTCGCTGGGTTAAAATTATATGGTGATATAATTTGAAGTTAATGTTGATTTAAAGCATTATTCAGAGTATTAATTTGAATGAAAATATTATTTTAAGTGCTCTCATTCATTTAAAACACCTTTCTCAAATGATATTTTGAAGTGTTGATATTAATTAATATGGCAGCTAAATAATTTACTAGGGTAGATAAAATAATTCTTTAAAGTAAAGTTGAAAAAAAAGAATGACATTTAGAATTTTCAAAGGCATTATATAATCAAATTAATACGAGGACAATTATGTGCTTAATGAAGGGAGCACAAACATGAATTACGACGATGAGAATCGTTAACAAAAACAAAATAAAAAACAAAATTTGACATAATCAAGTTACAAATATACACTACAAGAATTTTTGTTATATACAACGATATTATTAGCAACAAAAAAAAATATTGTAAAAAATAGCCATTTAGAACGACAATAAATATTCGTTGCATGACATTTAAAAAATTATTTGCAGCAAAAAAAATGTTGTTAAAGACCTAAGTATTTACAACGACTTGAATTATTTATTGTAAAATAAATTTGCAATAAGTCTATCATTGCTAAAAGAGTAATAGAAAGAGCAACGAAATATATTTATTGCAAATAAAAAAAAAATCTTGTTAAAGTACTACTTATTTACAGACTAATTAATTGTTGTAAAATAAATTTAAAAAAAATGAAAAAAAATAGATTGATAATCTTATGAATTACGCTAGAAGAATATTTTAGCCGTAAAAAATATATTCATTTTGATAAAATTATAATTCATAAAGAATAAAAGTGATTCTTGTCACAAAATATTATGATATTTAAAAAAAAAATATAATCAAACTTTAGGTCTAAAAAATATCCTTATTTTTTATCATTCATTTATATTATATAAAATCTTATAAAAATTTTGATATTATATATAGATATTCTTTTTATCCAAAAATATTTGTTCTTATCATTTTGTTGTAATAAGTATTGCGAATTTGATAATCATTAACTAACATAAATATGAATTTGATATTATTAATTAATTTTTTAATAATATTTTTTTTAAAATTTATTTTATTGAATAATGAAAATTAAAAAAAAAACATTAAATATGTGTACTGTTACAAAAAATACAGAATATATTTTATTAAAAAGATGGAGAGAAAAAAATAGAAAAACACAAAATTTTATTTAATAACTAAGAAATGAACCTATTTTCAACCATTTTATCTTGTTAAGAAGTATTATTGTTCCAAGACCATTGAAGGATTGTATAATTTTGTTTCATGTTCATGTAGGAGGGGAGCAAGAAATGAAATGAATTCCATACCGTTACATCATCTAGGATTACATTAGAAATAATATCATCAGTATAACAACGTAAACAAATCTTTCTAGAATTAAATTTCTGATTTTACTTAATATTTTTCTACCTACCAGAATGTTGTTGGGCTTGTATAATAGGCTTTGGTTTTGTGACACGAGCCACTTCAAAAATTATCCGAAAACAAACAAACCAGGGGAGAAATGGTTTCCTTAGGTGGAGTCTTTCCTTCAGTGGAGAATAGTCTGGTTTCCTTAGGTGGAGAACAGTCTTTCCTTCAGTGGAGAATAGTCTTTCTAAACTTCTATTTTGTAACGATTCATAGACGAAGACGCCATTCTCAGGACAAGTGCAAGCTCCAAATAGCGAAACTATGTAGGAATGTAGGTAAACCTCCTTATGAGTAATAATAGGTTTCACACGTGAAATTACACTGCATAATGCTCTTGACACAATCAGACACCATTACAAGTTAGAAAAACCTATCCCATCTTGACACATTCAGACATCATTACAAGTGATAAAGACCTATCACGACATGTATACTTATTTTTTGCCACTAACCGAAGTAATCTATAAAGCGAAATTGAAGAAGTAATCTATAAAGCGAAATTGAAGTCAAATAAATAAAACAGAAGGGTCGGGGAGGTCGTGTAATGTACTAGCTGTGAAAACAATAGAATCAATTGAAATCCTTACTAGTCATATTAAAAAAGTAACCTAATTGATTTAGGTTGACATGCATTTGAATTCTTCCTCTTGTTACCTGTGTGCTTTAATGTGAATACATGCCTTGGGGAGCTGCAAGTAGTTTGAAACTAGATTAAGAAGAAAATAACGTTTTTTCTCGGTCATACCTGATGCTTTCTCTTTTGCAAAAGGAACCATATCTTTTGGATTTACCTCAGGATCGAAGTCCAACTTCTCCTTTGTAATAGCCTGAAATATGATGAGCAAAGATACCACAAAATGCATATATGGGATCTGAATTAGAAGTTTCAATTAACATATTATAGAAGATATCAAGAATATGTTGTGGTAAGCTCATAACAAGAATTTTCATACATAAAAATTGTGTTATGAAACTTGATCCTTACACGTACTATGTAAGCCTTCCGCATCTGAGGGATGTCAACTACAATTGACTTGAGCTGCAAGAAGGCAGTTCTTTTAGTGTTATTTTCAGAGCTTATTCGATTCTTTATAACGTGAAAACTAGTTTTGGTTAAAGAAGACACAGTTGTATATGTATGCAAAAGTGAGAGGTACATTATGAGAGTGAGATCACTCCTAAAGATTTTCTTTTTGTAAACTCCTTATATGCATTAGATGGTTCAGTCACAGACCCTTAAAGAACTTCTATGCATCTTTCTACAATATGTATGCAAGAGTGGGGGAGAGCTTACTTCTGTGCATCCTTCTACCAAACAATAGTTTCCTGTTACATAAAACATAGACCTTGTGTAGTTTCGACAATATAATAGCTTCCATTCTTTTTTCCACAGATAAAGGGAGAATTTATGAAGCACCTCAACATACAGTCAGAGTGTAGTAAGCTCTACAGTTTTCCTTAGTTGTGTCATTTCTCCATTATAAGAGGAGCAAACCTCAGAAGCAGATTGACCTGCCCTCATCTTCCATGCTTTTTTGCAGATCAATGGAGAATTTATAAAACACCTCTTTCTTGTTACTGCAGTTTGCAACAAATTCAAATCAAATTTAAACACCAAAGAAGATAAAAGACTACCTCAACCACCATTGCCCCAAAAAAACACCATGGAACAGTATTCGAAAGCATAATAATGAACAACTAACTGACATCTTTTACTCTTTCTCCTCAAATTGAAATGGATGAAGATGTAAACACAGAAGCCCTCAAAATGAGTAAGCCATTGGAAACATTAAAAAAAATTATGCTTCTCATAATGGCCTTGGAACGTAGAACTTACACTTTTTGATGTACTTCATGAACTAGAAAATCGACCAGTAACAGAAAGGCTAATCAATCCTTAGATTTCCCACATCTTAAAGAATTCTTAAGCATCTAAAAAACACACAGCCGAAAGAATTCTTAAATCTCAAAAACACCTAACAGAAACAGGTCCTCAGTTTTCAAGATAATGTAGCTCATAATGGACACTAGTATATACAACTTTCAAACTTAAAAAAACAAGTAAATTCATCATAAAATCGAGAATCACTTGCATTTTCATTTTCTACGAGGAGAATAGACCACTAAAACAAAGTTAATACCAATTCGAACTTACACTGTGTGATTTCTAACACGAATCGAAGTGAAACACCAGCTAGAAACAAATGAAAATTCAAAATTAAATGAGAAAACGGATAGACACATCGATTCAACATTTGTGAAAGTTGAACTTACCATCCTGAGTTTCGAGAAAGATAACAATAAGTAGAAAGAAATCTATTGATATGCGCGGACTGGGATTATAGTATTAATAGTAACAGATCTCTTCACGAGCGATGAGAGGTCTCTTGTGACTAAGAAAGTAAGAAAAATGCATTATAAAGCTGCAAAATTAGGGATTTTAATTGAGGAAAGAAGAACGACCATATTAAAGACCTTCCGACTGGGGTACTGGGGTGTTACCATAAATTATTAATAATTAATATTAATTCATAATATTTAAGTTAAGGGTTTGCGATTTTTTTTAACTTGTAACAATGTTACAAGAAATTATCCTAACGGATAATACTTAGTTATTTGATTCGGATAATTTATATACTAATTCTTAATATACTATTTGATTGGTTAAAATTTATAATCAATATAATTAGATGGTTTTTTGTTTTTTTGTTTTTTTTGTAAAATTTATTTATTTATTTAATTGAAATTAATTTACATTTAAATTCAAATTTAAATTAGTTAAATATGAAAACCAAATATATTTTATACTTCATTCCAATCTAAGTAAAAGAATTATAATCAAGTTAAAATTAAAATTAAATTTTATATTTAAAATAATTATTTGCAATTAATATTTATAATTATTTAATAAATAAAATATAAAATAGTTGATTATAAAAATAAATATGAGGTAGACCAATTAAAACAAATTATCATAGGTTAAATATAAACTGCGAATCGTGACTTGAAAGTGAATAATAAATCATTTGTACAAATTTAAACTAAAAATCAATGGTTAAAGGCCAAAACTATTTCCTCCATGTTATTTTTTATTTCCTCCATCATTCAAACTTTTAAAAACACTAGTGACTTGCTTTTACCAAATTACCCTTATTTTTATTTCAAATTTAACACTAGATGTCATTGATCTAATAGATAGTCTTATATGAAAAAACACACCAATAACCTAACTTTAATCCAACATATATGATTCTACTTCTAAAATTAACCTTAAAACAAAGAACTTCAATTTTATTGAAGATTAATCATGAAAAATGAAGAAACCCAAACTAAACCGGAATGAACAAGGTAATTTAATCTTTGTTTTGTAATCTTTGTTTTTATGTTTTACCATTTCGGAACTTCTTTTTTTTCAGCCAAACCCGATTTCTGCAGTTCTGAACGAAAAATAACTGAAGTATCTCAGAATCAGTTGTTTTGTTCAGAAGCAACTATTGCTAGCCAAAATATTTAGACATTAGCGAAAGCATGTGATTCCGAGATGGCCTCTCGGAATCACATGCTTTCGCTAAAAAAACAGAATATAAAAGAACCGCCAATGAACAAAACTCGAAAATAGATCCAACCAAAAGCATAAACCCTAATCGAACCCTAAATCTACCAAATAAGAACCCTAATCAAACCATAAATCTACCAAATAAGAATCCTAAACTAACAAGAAGAGCCATAGCCAAAAGAAACTGGAAAACAAAAGGCAGTAGATAAATGAAGAGATTAGGGGTTTGAAAAGAAACTGGGAAACAAAAGAAAGTAGAAAAATGAAGAGAGAGATAAGTATGGTTTTTTTTCTTTGAATTTGTTAATAGGTAGGATAATAGAATAAATGGGTAGAATAAGGGTGTTCTTGAAAAGGAAAGAGATAGAACAAATGGGTAGAAGGACAAATGTGTAATTTCTTTTATGGAGGAAATAACAAACTGGGGTTATTTTCAAACTATGGAGGAAATAAAAATTATGATGGAGGAAATAGCTTTGGCCATGGTTAAATACAAACTAAGAATAATATATTATAATTTCTTCAAATCCAAACTAAAAATCAAGGGCAAGGATATATCTGGACCTCATTTGGCACTTTTTATTTTACTTTGTGTAAAATGACTATTTTACCCATAATATAAAACCAAGTTTTCAACCAAAAATCTAAACAATTGTCTTCCTCTTCTCGAACCAAATTCTCTCTAAAACTAATCTAATACCCAAAGAATGAATACATTAAAATCTAACTATTTTCTTCCTCTTCTTTAACAAAACTTCTCTCTATTTTTTAATTATATTTTAATATCTTCATGTGGAACTTTCCGAGAGCTGCAATTTAAAAAAAATCAAAAAAATCAATATTTCAAATCAAAATCTTTGACTAATAGCGAAATCAGAAACATCAATCAGATAACAAAACCACAAGAAATAAAACAACACATCGAATTAAATTGACAACCCGAAACCCTAAATCCCCAAATTCCATAACCTAAGAACTTGTAAACTTTGTAACAACCTTCGTTCCTTCAGATTCAGCATGTTTAGCAAATTCACCAGACAACACCAACCTCACCGCAGTCTGGATTTTCCTTGAAGTGATAGTCTGTTTCTTGTTGTACCTCGCAAGCTTCGCAGACTCAATATCCAATTTCTCGAAGATATCGTTGATGAAACTGTTCATAATTCCCATAGCTTTGCTCGAAATACCGATATCGAGATAAACGTGCTTCAAGATCTTGAAGATGTAGATCTTATAGGTCTCGACACTTTTCTTGGATCGTTTCTTCTTTTTAGCAGCTTCGGCGCCAGCTTCTTTTGGTAACTTCTTTCTCGCCTTTGGTTTCTTCTCATCTAATGCGGCGACCAAGGGATATTTCTCGACGACTTTCTTCTCGGTCGGCTTCTTTTCTGCTTGGGTGCTATTGTTGATTTTGATTAGAAAATTAGTTCTCTAGAAAAATATTAATTGGAGAAGATACATATTTTTTTTATTTTGATTGGTGAGATGCGAATTTAATAAAAAAGAAAAAAAATTAAAAAGAGAGAAGAGAGATAGTCGGCTGAAAAATGTTTATATATTAAGGGTATTTTAGTAAAATTTGGGGTCTCATTATAGTTAAAGTAGGTCTCATTATAACGGGGTCTCATTATAACCAAAACGGGTCTCGGTTTAGCGTTGCCCAAAAATCAATGGTTAAATACAAACTAAGAATAATATATTAAATCTGAATTGAAAATACGAATCAACTTAGTGCGAACTGAGAATCAAGGACTACGAATCAACTTAGTGCGAACTGAGAATCAAAGACTAAATGCAAATTGAAAATCATGTGTTAAATCTAAATTAACAATGATTGGTTAAATAATAACTTTGAATCATAGTTTAAATATGAATTACTAATTATATGTTAAATTTTGATTGAGAATCATGTGTTAAATCCGAACTAAGAATCATAGTGACATTCATGTGTTAAATCTGAACTAAAAATCACGGATTCAATGTGAATCACAAATCACGTGTTAATTTTGAACGGAGAATTAACGATTAAATGTGAACTCAAAATCACATGTTGAATTTGAAGTGAGTATCATGAATCATGTATGAAATCCAAACTTATAATAACAAGTTAAATACAAACTGAAAATCATGGGTTAAATACCAACTGAGAATCATGTATTTAATCTCAACTGAGAATCATGAGTTAAATACAAATCGTAAATCATTTATTAAATTTGAATTGAGAATCAATGCTTATATGTGAAATTAGAATCATGTATTGATTATTAGTGCATTTTTCTTACTTGATATAATAATGAATATATATAGTAAAAATTACCTAATATTTATTTGCTGAGATTGTACTTGAGAATTGTTTTCCTCATACATGCTACGATATTATTTATTGGATACTATTGGCAAACATGTTTGTCTTTAGTTTTTATGTAACATTTATACGCAAATAAGATATTGCAATGATGTGATCACTGATGATATGATTGTTCACGCTACTAGTAGTTATTTGATACATATGTTTGGTTGTTGCATGCTTGCGAACAAAATGGATAATGTTATGTCCCTTGACAATCTACAGGTTATTGAGAACTGTAACAGTTTGTGCATGTATAACTTTAGTCAAATGGTACTGGCAAAATTATATTGCTAGTTTGGTATTAGTTGTTCATATTGCACCTCGGGTTTTACTAGTGTCTTCATATTATTACATACATATATCTAGAGTCACCCAATCTCATATGTGTAGATATGCACCTCCTTATTTTCATTTGAAACCTATCGATTCGAAACCAAATTCGTCAATCTTTATCTATGTTTATAGAGGAAGATGTAACTTTTATTTGTCGTTTGTATTTTTTTACTATATTTATCTTTATTTCAATATGAATTTTATTTATACTAACATTATGTTTATTTTGTAAGACTTCTTCAAGTAATATTTGTATTTACGTGATGTTATAGCTCTCTCTCTCAGGTTGCTTGGATAGATGTTATATTAAATTTTTGAGACATCGTGGAAGCTTACTATCCCTTCCGTCTCGCTCGACAACTGGGGCATGTTGAAGATATACATGGTTTATTAAGATGAACTTTGGTAAGTAGTTGTAAATTTAGATGTGCAAACATGTGTTATTTATGATATGAATCTATTTAGACTACATGACAGTCTCATAATGTTGACTCTCTTTATGAGGTGCTCTATACTGGTTTAGTCATAATGGTACAATATCGTTATACCCTGTATAGATAACAAATAAACTATGTTATGTATATGATTCACCATGAGTCTCATCGTACAAATACATATGTTGGGGTGAACCACTCTATGACCATTAATCATGTGAGGTTATATTATTGACATATTGGTTACTCGAGATCAATGTGATATACCATGTATTGACTATGTACGAGAGGTGTGATGGTTGACTTAATTGTTTCCGACGTGCGCACTGCTAAGCAAGTTGATTTTACTACGTGTATTGTTTGTTTTGTTACAACTCTTTTGTTATATAGTACTTTGATGTTTACCTTTTGTTATTTATGAATTTTATAGAGCTCAAACTCATTTTGTAGTTATATCTGATATGGAAATGAGTTTTTAGGAATTAGTTTGTATACAGTGTAAATTCATGGACTTGATTGTAATTAGTGTAAGTTTTGTCTTTAGTTTATGAATGACGTAAGTTTTAGGAATCTATTATGATTTTACATAATCTGTAATGACAAAATGACAATTAATCTGTTTTGTAACAGATTCAGTTATTCAACTAAGTCTTGGCTCCTCTATATAAAGGACCAGACAGATCTAATAAAGGGATTGAACACTTTTTACTTGAAACTCATTTTGTAATTGTGTTTTCTCTCTCTAAAAACTCTAAAGAAATTTCTCTCTCTAGAATTTCTCTCTAACAACTTACATAAGCAAATCAAAACCTTATCAAATTGGCAACTTCATTGGGGACTAGTAGAAAAATCAGTAGCTTATTCGTTTGGTGATATTTTTTAACTCAAATTCCTAAGACGAATCCTGAAAATAACAATCCCACACTTCAATCAGCATTAGAAACAGTGAGAGATGATTTGCAAAAGAGTGGGACTGATGGAAATAGAACTGACGGGTCGTCTCTGGTCCAAGTTTGATCTGATGTTGAGACAATAATGAATCAACTTCTTGATAAAATCAATGCATTGAATGAAAAATATGAACGAAGGGAACAATAAATACTTTCTGCTAGAATCAGATCTGAGGTTAGGCAGGAGTTGGAAAAGACCGATGTTGAAGGTCAATCAGATCGATCTTTCGATGATAGACATGCTAAGACTGAACATAAAAAGCACGTTTTGTGTCTCTTAAAGAGAGGTATTCATCTCGAAAAGATAAGAAAGATAAGCAACAATTGATAACTTCCAATGATGAGGAGGTAGAAAGCTCAGCTTCAGGATTTAAGAGGCATAGAGGTTCTTCAAAGGGAGAATCGGAAAGAGATTATTCGAGGAGGTATAAAAAAGATAACAAGTCTAAGAATTCTCCTCGATCAACTTGGTATGAAGGAAATCCTTCAAATCAATATGCTGAGACGGACAAGAATTTTTATGTTACAATGGGTCAATTTGTTCAAGGTGTTGATTGGAGGAACTCTCCATTAACAGATGAAATTCGCTCTATGACGCTTCCAAAGCGTTTTGATATTTCGAAAGTTGAAAAGTTCGATGGGATGCAAGATCCTGATGATCACATCGAACAGTTCAAAAATTATATGATGAATTTCAAAGACGACGATCGGCTTGTGTATCGTGCTTTCTCTCAAACTTTTAAAGGAACATCTCTCAAGTGGTACAACAGGATTCGGAGGGGGGCCATTTCAAATTTCAGGGATTTTTATACTCAAATCTCAAGTGCTAAAATTGTTTGGATCTTTGAGTATTGCCTAACATTACTTGTTTAGTATGCGGGTTACGGGATTTTTATTTGAAGCTGTTGTGCCCTTCCTTCGGACCTCGAGAAAAAGGGGGTCTGTCGAAGAAAGCAGGCAAAGGAAAAGATGAGATTGAATCTGCTTTTCAAGAGTTTTAGTTATCATATAAAACTTGCATAGTCAATGAGTGTGAGACCCAAAAATCCTTGAGCAGAACGTGCAACCACTTCAACTCACAAGTCAATCCTACCATAGATCGGTACTCTGCTTCAGCGAAGGACAATGCAACGACACCTTGTTTCTTAGTCTTCCAAGAAACAGAGGAATCACCTAAGAAACACCATCCAACCACTCACACTACACGAATCTTAGGACATATAGCCTAACTGGAACCACACCAGCTTGTTAGAGTGAGATTACAACTACTTGGTAGAAGAATTTCCTAACCTTGGCTCCCTTTGAAATAACGAACAACTCGTAATGCAGACTGCAATGATCTTCATTTAGTTTATGCACAAAATCAGATAGAGTATGTATCAAAAAATAGATATATTGATATGTAAACGCCAGATAAATCAGTGTGCACACCAACGTGCGGTATGCGGATCCGTCAATGAGTAGCGCCGACTCGGTCTTGCCGAGCTGGTGGTTTTACTCGAGGGAAAATTGTGCAAGCTTGCTGCCAAGTAAACCTGTTTCTGAAATAATGTCTAGAGTATATTTACGTTGGCAAAGAAAGATACCCGCGGGACTCCGTGCTACTTCAACTTCAATTTTTTTTGAGATGACCTAAGTCCTTCATATGAAAGCAAGTGCTCAAGTATTTCTTAAACTCTATCAATGCACCGAGGTCATTCCCATATAGAATAAAATCATCAACATACACCAAAACATGCATACGACAACCACTCATGGAATAAGAGAATACAGAATAATCTAAATAGAACTGAACAAACCCGTACCTCTTCAGTGCAGTCACTAACTTGGAAAACCAACACCGAGGTGCCTGCTTCAGACCATACAACGATTTGCGAATGTAACAGACTTGTCATTTTTGCCCTCTTTCAAAACCTGAAGGAATTTTCATGTAAACCTTATCATCCAGATCATCATACAAAAAGGCACTCTGTATATTCATCTGATGTAACTTACAATTTTGAGCGGCTGCAACCGCCAAGAAAAGACGTATAGTAACCATCTTGGCAACACGGGCAAAAGATCTATGTATAATCAACCACTTCTACTTGGTGATTACGAAACACGACCAAACGAGCTTTTAGGCGCTCTCCTCTCCTATCAGCATGATATTTAATTTTATAAATCCACTCACTCCTCAAAGCTTTCTTATTTTGAGGTAGACGCTCCAAGGACCAAGTATGATTATCCTCTAGTTCCTGAATTTCATATTGCATTGTATCTATTCAACTACTGTGTCATATAATAACCATCTTGGCAACACGGGAAAAAGGTCTATGTATAATCAACCACTTCTACTTGGTGATTACCAAACGAGCTTTTAGGCGCTCTCCTCTCCTATCAGCATGATATTTAATTTTATAAATCCACTGACTCCTCAAAGCTTTCTTCTTTTGAGGTAGATGTGCCAAGGACCAAGTATGATTATCCTCTAGTTCCTGAATTTCATGTTGCATTGTATCTCTTCAACCACTGTGTCATATAGCCTCTCGGAATGACTTAGGCTCATCCCTAAAGGTAATAGATGCAAAAAAAGGCGGTGTGCCACGAGAAACAAGAATTGTCTATATAATAAGTGTGAGGATAAGGCATAGTGCGATCAGAAGATGGACTAGAATCGAGATCATGACGAGAAGATGACATTAAATGTATTACTGTAGTCATCATAAAATCCTTCAAACGAGTAGAAGGAATTTTATTACGCTTGCTTCATCCAAGATCTGAAGAATTCCACGGAGTCTCTGAAACAACATCTGAAACTACTAGCGGATTTGAGATACTATTGCCACCAATCGGAGATGGAGATTACGCATCACCAACTTCAGCAACCTCCACGAGTGGCGTTACCACAGGGCAACACAGGCAAAAGATCTAAGTATAATCAACCACTTCTACTTGGTGATTACGAAACACGACCAAACGAGCTTTTAGGCACTCTCCTCTCCTATCAGCATGATATTTAATTTTATAAATCCACTGACTCCTCAAAGCTTTCTTATTTTGAGGTAGACGTTCCAAGGACCAAGTATGATTATCCTCTAGTTCCTGAATTTCATATTGCATTGTATCTATTCAACCACTATGTCATATAGTAACCATCTTGGCAACATGGGCAAAAGGTCTATGTATAATCAACCACTTTTACTTGGTGATTACCAAACACGACCAAACGAGCTTTTAGGCGCTCTCCTCTCCTATCAGCATGATATTTAATTTTATAAATCCACTGACTCCTTAAAGCTTTCTTCTTTTGAGGTAGATGTGCCAAAGACCAAGTATGATTATCCTCTAGTTCCTGAATTTCATGTTGCATTGTATCTCTTCAACCACTGTGTCATATAGCCTCTCGGAATGACTTAGGCTCATCCCTAAAGGTAATAGATGCAAAAAAGACGGTGTGCCACGAGAAACAAGAATTGTCTATATAATGAGTGTGAGGATAAGGCATAGCGCGATCAGAAGATGGACTAGAACCGAGATCATGAGGAGAAGATAACATTAAATGTATTACTGTAGTCATCATAAAATCCTTCAAACGAGTAGAAGGAATTTTATTACCCTTGCTTCGTCCAAAATCTGAAGAATTCCACGGAGTCTCTGAAACAACATCTGAAACTACTAGCGGATTTGAGATATTATTGCCACCAATCGGAGATGGAGATTACGCATCACCAACTTCAGCAACCTCCACGAGTGACGTTACCACAGGGACCCCCCCCCCCCCCCCCCATGGTGTGACTCCCCCTCTTTAATCGGCAAAGGCTTCTCAATTTTCTCCAAAAAATATGAAGCAGTAGTAAGAGGTGCAGTGACTCCAATCTCAGGACAAGCCAACTCAGAGAGTATAGTAACAGATGCAAATGGAAATATATGTTCAAAAAAATTCACATCACGGGAAACAAAACAATATTGTCTCTCTAAATCATATACTTTCTAGCATTTTTTGAAATACGGGTAACCCACAAAAACACACCGACGACTACAAATCGAAAACTTATCACCCTTAGACATCTTATCATGCACATAACATAGAGACCCAAACACACAAAGCTCACCAAAAATAATCTCAAATGAAGTTTTGGAACCCAAAAACAGAGAAGGAGTTCTATTAATCAAATCTTCGGTAGTCAAAATACACGCTCCCAAAAAATTTCACAAGTAAGTTACCCCGAATTTTGAAAGCACGGGAAATATTTAAAATATATTTATGTTTCCGTTCGACCCTACCATTCTGATGAGAAGTACCCACACATGAAAATTGAAAAATAATAGCCAACTTATAAAAAACATGGTACACAGAAAAATTCAGTATCATTGCCACTGCGCATTGTCTTAACAACTCCATTAAATTGTTTATTAGCCATTGCGAGAAAATGTAAAAACATTGAAGTTATTTCTGTTTTCTTAGCCAACAAATAAATCCATACAGCACGAGAGTACTCATCAACAATACTGAGAAAATATCACGCATTACATGAGGATAAAGTATGACAAGGACCCCATAAATCACAACAAATTAAGAATAAAATGTTATATATACGAACTAAGAATCAAGGGTTATATATACGAACTAATAATCATGGGTTATTTACGAATTAAGAATCGTGTATGACCTTAGAATTATATATGAAATTTTTGACTGATACTCATAAGTTAAATACGAATTGAGAATCATGGGTCAAATGCGAATTGAAAATTATGTGTTAAATTTGAACTGATAATCATTTCTTAAATCCAAACTGTATTTTTTTGGATTAAGAATCACAAATCATTCACTAAATCCGAATTGAGAATCAATGGTTAAATTTGAATCACATATCAAGGTTAAAGACGAGTGACGAAACAATTTTTATATTTAAATTGAGAATCATATATTAAATGTGAATCATAAGTCAAGTGTTAAATATGAACAAATATTTTTCGAATGTACTTGTGGTTCACGTGTAACCCATTATTAGCGATTCACACGCTACCATTGATTCTAGTTTGTATTTAGCCAATTGTTCGCGATACATATTCAAATATTGGTTCTCAGTTTGGCTTTAACACATGATTCTCAGTTCGCATTTAACCCTTGATTCTCAGTTCGGATTTAACACATTACTTTGAGTTCACATTTAACCTTTGATTCTCAATTCGGATTTAATAAATGATTCGTGATTCATATTTAACTAATGATTCTCAATTCTTATTTAACACATAATTCTCAGTTCATATATAAAACATGATTCGACTCGCATTTGACCTATATTTTTTAATTGACATTTAGCTTATGATTCTGAGTTCAAATTTCATACACGATTCTCCGTTTGCAATTAACATTTGGGTCTTAGTTCATATTTAACACTTGATACATTATTCCGATTTAACATCAGATTCTTAAATCATGGATAAGCCATTATTCACAATTCATAGCTTACCATTAATTATTAGCTCAGATTTAAAACATGATTCTCGACTTGTATTTAACCTTTAATTCTTAGTTCGGATTTAACACTTCATTTTTATTCACGTTTAACCTTTAATTCTAAGTTCGGATTTAACACTTCATTTTTATTCACGTTTAACCTATGATACTCCGTTTAGATTTAACAAATGATTCTCAGTTCGTATTTAACTATATAAACTGAGAGTTTAGATTTTACAAATGATTAGATTTAACAAATGACTCTCAGTTCGTATTTAAGCATCAAATTTAACTATATAAATTGAGAGTTTAGATTTAACAAATGAATCTCAGTTCGTATTTAACCATCGTATTTAACTATATAAACTGAGAGTTTAGATTTAACAAATGATAAATTTATACTAAAAATTAGGTTCGAACTCATGACCTTTGGTCACAAGCATGACTTACTCCACCAACTCGGCTACCGTTTTTGGAGCACATGTGTAATATATGTACTAAGTATCTTGGGTTAAAATCTAATTGTAAATTATTTATTAAATAAAAACTAATAATTAATTATTATATACGAACTAAGAAACATGTGGTAAATATAAACGGAAAAACAAGGGTTGATTGTGAAATGATAACCATATATTAATTATAAACTAAAAATAAATGACTAAATACAAATTGAGAAGCAGATGTCAATTCCAATTTGAGAAGCAATGGTAAAATGCAAATTTCAAATAATAGGTTAAATATGAATTAAGAATAAAATGTTAAATATGGGGTAAGAATAATGTGTTAAATTCGAACTGAGCATCATGAGTTAAACACAAATGACGAATCATGTGTTGAATCTGAAATGTGAATCAAATGTTAAAATAAGAAACTAAGAATCAAGGTGAAATATGAATTGAGAATCGCGTGTGAAATCTAAACTAAGAATCATGTATAAAATGTGAAATGAGAATCACGTGTTAAATGCAAACTGAGAGTCCTGACTTAAATGCGAATTGAGACTCATGTGCTAAATACAAATTGATAATCAGAGGTTAAACACGAATAAATGCGTTCAACGCCAATTGTTAAATGCTTACTGATAATCATGTGTTAAATCTGAACAAAGTATTATGAGATATATATGAACTAAGAATCAAGGGCTAAGTACAAACTGATAATCAAGGGTTAAATACAAATTGAAAAGCAAAGGCTAAATCCGAATTGAGAATCACATAATTTTGGAATCACGTGTTAAATCTAAACGAAAAATCAATAGTTAAAATCATGGGTTAAATTTGAACTAAGAATAATATGTAAAATGCGAATCATGTGATTAGTCCAAATTGAGATGATACTCTAGTCCAAATGAAATTTATTACGACTAAAACCATTGTTTTCATCACTTAAATACATATTTTTAAAGATATTACGGATTGAAGTTATCCACCAAATAGGTGTTGAGATATAGTTTTTCCCTCATTTTATTTACTTTAATCTTCAACAAAATGACTTTTTTATTAATACACACATTATGTATAAAACTATTATGGTAACAAATTATTTAATTTATTATTATTATTATTATTATTATTATTTACATATTAAAAATAATTGTAAAACTATCTAAAATAAAATTAGTAAATTAAATAATATCAAATCCAATCTTTAAATATTTTAGATGGTGTATAAATTTAAACCATTAATTTTGAAAAAATGAAAAATAAAAATTAATTATTAAGTTTATAATTATCTTGCAACCTTCTGAAATACTTATTTCAGATTTAATACTAATTTGAGTTTATAATTTTTTTTATTAATTTATTTATATTATTCATAGATGATTGAATTATAATATCTATTAATTATATTTTTTTTAAAAAAAATTAATTGGATGAGAAAAAGAAGCGAAATTTAAAATAGAATTGAATTTTATGTATATTAGTAAGAGATTATTGAAATGCAGGATAAATTTTATAATATTTTTAAAAAATTAATTGGATGTCAGTAGTTTTATGAGTTAAAATTAACAAATACATGAAATTTGAAACCGAATTAAATTCATACAATCTTAATCAATTATTATATTATATTATATTATACACATACCATTAATCAATTATTATATTATATTATATTATACACATACCATTGTAATACGCTATCAATCGACTAAACATTATTAAATGTGCTATTTATTATTTAATTAACTAATTGTAAAACATTTTTTTTAAATTAAATGGATGACGCCTGTGCTATGAATTTATACAAAAGTTTTAAATTATTTTAATTTGTATATAGTCAAAGATTGTTGAGATGGATTATTAAATAGTTGTAGAGTATTTTGATCGAAATTAATTAGATGATGTATTTTTATGATGTTAAAAAAGATAAATTTTAAACCCAATTGAATTTATAACTTAATTTGTATATATTAATAAGAAAATATTGAAACGCATTACTAATTATGGTAGAGTATTTTTTAAATTAATTGGATAGCGGTAGTTTTGCGAGTTAAAAAAACACTAAATTTAAAAGTGAATTAATTTCTTTTGATTTATATATATATATATATATATATATATTAATTAGTAAAGTATTATTAAAATCCAATATGAAATAATTTTATAGTTTTTTTTAAAAATTAATTGAATGACGGTAGTTTGATGAATTAAGAAAATGAAAGCGAAATTTAAAACCGATTGATTCATAATTTTTTTAAAATTAATTTGTATATATTACTAATTTTTTTTAAATGCACTATCCATTAGATGTAGAGTATTTGTTTTCAAAATTAATGGTACAACGGAAGTTTCATTAATTTAAAAAAATACGAAATCCAAAATTAAATTGAGTTTATAACTTTATTTTTTATTTTTTTATTACTTTGTATATATTAGCTAAAATTAGTAAAGTGTAGAATATTTTTTAAATGTTAAATGGATAACTATAATTGTATGGTTAAAAAGAAAAACAAAACAAAGTTTAATACCAAATTTATTTATTAATATTTTATATTAAAATTTATATCTATTAGTTAAAAAATATTAAATGTATTAATTGTATTTTGTAGAAATTAAATAAAAAGAGCATTTCCATACATTAGAAAAAAAGTGTTTTAAAATTTAATTGAAAACTATTAATTGTTGAGCGGTAAGTGAAAATATTTGGGGGGAAGAATATAAATTTCATAAGTACGCTTTAATTTTTATTTCACCCTATCGATTTTTCCTTTCCCTCTTCTTTCCTTTTTATTCTCCCCCTTTAAGCTTTACTTTTTCATTTCTCTCCATACGGGTGTTCAGCGATGGCAGTAATCGGTTTTCCCCTTTCCCTCTTCTTCCTTTGTTTTTTTTCTTTTCTCTTTTTAGGTTTTACATTTTCTTTTCGGTCTTTAGCAATGGTAATAAGAAATTTGGGTGAGTAACTAATTTTATCTATTATTGTTTTAGGTTTTAATTAGATTATAGGGTTTAATTGTGATATTCTCATTCAGTTAGTGTTATGATTTTGATCGTGATAGATTGTTATTTTGTTTCTACAGTTTGAAGCTTTAAACTTCTCCCTTCGGCAGCTGTTGAGAAGTAATTTCACACAGGTGGGTTCTGATAACCCAAAACCCAAACTTATATTATGTGTAGCAGCCTAGCTACCGTCACTCTTATCTTTGCACACAGAACCTGCTCGACAAAATTCCGCTAGTATTACTGTAGAGTGTCCTCGAAGATGTATCTCATTAAGAGAGATGCGAAGAAAGAGCAAGTTCATCGGTGATGTGGTCGTCACAGCCCAAAAGGTCTGCCGGATTGTTTATAAAGGTGTTACAACTAGTCGGCTCTAATGAATTGGCTAGATTATGCTTCTGTAAGTTGTATATATTATGTTTGAGTTTTGTGTTGGTTACTGTGCTTGTTGATAATGTTGTTTGGGTTTCTAAGGAAATTGCTTTGAATTGGAAGATTTTGATTATTTGAACTTATTTTGTGTCTAATTGAACAAGTGCAGTTGCCTACCAGAATAGGCTGCCAGATTAGCTGTTTCGATCTGCATAAGAACACTAAGGAAGTGTTTTACCTCTTAATATTTCAAGGAGTAGCTGTAGAGAGACCTCCCTTGCATCAAGGAGACGGTGAGTATTAGTTATTGTTTCTGTCATGGTTTAATTTTACATATTTCTCTCTGTCAACAGGGGTTCCAATCGAACCTCATCTATTGAAGCTTGTAGGGAGCAGAGAATCAAAGAACCATTACTTTGATTCTCTTTATACAAGACGTGTATTTTGATTCTTAATCGTACTTTTGCTTTGGTAACTCAATTGTTACTACGAATGTCAACAAAGATTATAGTTAATTACTGTCATTTTAAACTACAAAAGGGTGAAATATGAGGCATGCTGATTCACAAGAGGTAATTTGTAGTTCCCTTTGTTTTATTTGCATTCAGTTTGAATGTCTGATCTTTTACGATTGCAGCTAAAGATGGCCCTTATAATCTCAAAGTTATTTGAGTCTCGAGAGGTAATTTGTAGTTCCCTTCGTGTTTATCTGATGGTCCTTATAATGTCAAAGTCATTCCAATGTCTAGAGGTAATTTGTAGTTCCCTTTGTGTTTTTTTTTGCATTCAGTTAGCTCTGTCTCTCACGACGACTGCATCAAGCAACTAATCTAAGTACCTCAGCTCTGTCTCTCACAACGACTGCATCAAGCAACTAATCTAAGTACTTTTATGGTGACGATTATGACTAACGGGACTACAAAGAATGAGAAGCTTGGCTGGAACCGAGGTCGGCTGGATTATTTTTACTGGCTACTGCCAATTCTCGGCATTCTCTAATTCCTGGTTTATCTTTGGATATCTAAGTGTTTTATTTACAAGAAGACTACATGCCTTGCTACAGTAGAATGAAATAATGTTTAGATAGTTCAAGGAGTGCCTCTCTTCAACAAAAACTGAAAGGTTTATATTTCGTTTCTTACTATTCTTTGCTGGTCGGACTTGTATTTTCGGTTTGAAATTTGAAGGTGTTTCGTACAGTGTACATTATATAAGGTTCAATTATTTATGTCAAGTAAAATGAAGTTATATGTATTTTTTTCGATTCCAGTATCAATTAGTTTGCATTTAAATTTGGTATAAAAGAATAGATTTTTGAATAATTAAAAATACTTATTTATAACTAAAATTTATTATTATGACAAATTATTTGTAAATATTAAATTTATAAATAAAAAAGTTAAAATTAAAATTATTATTTAGCAAAAATGTATTTTGTTGCATATATTTACATTTGGAAAAAAAAAATTTGGGGTTAATATGTTGCAATTATGATATTTTTGCAATTACATATAAACTTATTGTAATTACAATTTCATACAATGAAAAATAAAATTATTGCCACTACTAAGTTTTTAAAACAAAAAAATAGAATTATTGCAAATTCATAATTTTTATAGCAAAACATAATATTATTGCAATTACATATTTTTTACAGCGAAACATAATATTATTGTAATTATAGATTTTTTGCAGCGAAAAACAAAATTATTGCAATTAAGCATTTTTTACAACGACAAATATATTTGTCGTTTCTAAGGACTTTAAGCGTCCAACCTAAAGCAACAAATCTTTTGAAACAATTTTTTTATTGCTAAAAGGTTTTACCAACGAATAAGCAGCAAATTTTTTTCGTTGCTTATTCTAAATTTTCTTGTAGTGATAAAGGCTTCTATTTGCCTTGAGAATCGTTAGGAGCACTATTTGAGTGGACTTCTTAAGAGCTTCCTTCATCATACGAAGAGCTTGATTGATTATTTTCCTCATATTTATATTCTTTGGAATCATTTGTGATAGATTTAAAAGCATTTTTGGGGCGTTGGTTTTCTGGTACCAAATCACAAAACACTACCATGTTCAGCTTCGAAAACCTCTAATGAAAATTAAGAACCATTGAGATTTTTACCTCTTCTTCACTTGTCTTCATAGAAGCAAGATAGTTGAGTGCACCAGCATATACAACCACTTTGATAGCAATAATTTTTATCTCCTCGAACTCGATTTGTTACGATGCTAAGTCTAGGATGACTTTATCTTTTCCCTTCACTATCTTTGTACAACTTCTTTAGTACCGAGTGACTCAACCATATGTTTTAACTTCGGATCCTCCAACTCATTCTTATGCTTTAACTTAAGTTCCTCAATTTAATTTTTATCAATCGAGGCCAGACGTCATTTTATCTGAATGGCTTTGTTGTGGAATTATGACCTATCGATTTGAAAGGCTTGTAATTACTCGAATAGGTTTCGATTACAGATATCTGCTTATTTTTTTATGAAAAGATTATTGTTTCCATCAGATTACATCTTTTGGAAGGCTCTCCAGTTGGTAGCACATTCGAGGCATGAGAAAGGTAGAAGTAGACTTAATAGTTCCTCGGAGGGTTCACCTATACAATGTGGAGGGAATGAGTCATATAAAGCATAGGTAGCCGAAGGAGAAACTGGAGGCGGATATGAACTTTTATTTTGAGTAATTTCAAGTTAATTGACAACCACTGCTAATGCACTATCCTCAATAACTTCTACAATCTGATTGCCAATTTCCATGATGTAGTTTTCTACCTCCTCGACAGTTGGGGTCAGATTTGGAGTTGACACATCAATCATATTTTCTTTTCCTATCACATTGTTGGGGAATTTTTTTAAAGAGATCTTTTTTTTATTAGAAACAAAAACCTTCTTTCTTTTTTTAGAAGATTCAGCTTCGCTCTCTTTGGTATGAGATGGTTAGCTTCAGAAGCTTTTCTTTTCAATTTTTGTTTAAAGCTGCCTTTTTGGGTCTTTTGAGGAACGTCTTCGAGATTTATTCTTTTAATTCTTCTTCGTTAGGTGGATTTACGGTCTATTTCGAGAAATTTGTGTAATGTGTGCATCAAGAGCAGCCAACCTTTTTACAATATCCTCTGCACTATGAGGTTCTATCAATTTGTCAGCAAGAACGGCGGAGTCTGAGGAGATTTCCCATAGGTGGATTTGGACGAAGTTCAGAGGCACGAATGCCTTGTGAAATTTGTTGGACCAATTTTTTCTTCCAATTTAGTTCGTTTTCTAAATGTTTCTTTGGCAGCAGTTTTATGGATCTTGTGGTGCCTCAAAAAATTCTATGAGAATAACAAGAGATCAAAATATTTGACAAAACAAATTTTTTATTACTTAATAGTGCAATTTCATTTGAGCTTTAAACTCGAGAGATTCTTGGTATAAATTACCTTCCCATTGTCCCAAGCACTAGAAACAAATAATAATTTATGTTTCCACATCTATCATCCTCCAGGAGATCGTCAATAAGCTTCGAGGAATTTCCGAGGATAAGGTAGTAGAAAGACATAACGAGATTCTATTAGAGACCAGTTTGTGTGATGAACTACTCTATTGGTAGAGGTACCTGAGCAAGTCTGGATGCCATTATACTCGATAGCAGACTAAACCATAAATTTGGACTTGCTTGCGTTAGACAAAGATCAATTATCTCAAAATAATCTACCACGACTAGATCCAACATAAACCGAAGGTCCTAGTTTAGAATCTCAAAATAGACAACAAGTTCTTTTTCTCTCAAGAAAAAAGTGGAGTATCTCCCACTATATATAACCGAAGAGTGGAATTATCTGGGCTATTCAACTGCTCATTGAGGATCTCTGCCTTAGATTTGTTGAAATACTCAAGGACAACTCTTGATTATTGTCATGATAGTCTTCTTATTATAACTCTTGATTAATCTCAAGACAACTCTTGGTTCAACACTGAAACGGTGAACTCTTACTGGGAAGACAATAACCGGAATCTGGATTGCATCAGTGGCTTACTTACTTTAGACATCATTAATAAAGTCAAAGATACTAAAATCAAGAGTAGTAAAGAAGATACAATTCTCTTGAAACTTTCTAAAGATATTAGATTTAACATCAAGGACATCTAGGATTACCTAATGACTCATTTCAACCATTCTAGTCTGATGAACAAGATTTCGATTTCGATTACTCGAAGGAAATATTTTTTATTATTATGGAAAATTCTTAAAGATTATACTCCTATAAACTTTATTCTTCAAAAAAACAATTAATAACTATTTCGAAATGCCAATTCTGTTATTTTAATGAAATTCATAACCATCTTTTTGTGTCTTATTCTTTTGCCTTCCCTATATGGTCATACTATGCTGATTTATTTAATGTAAAGGTTTGCAGATATTTGAAAAAAAATTATATCATTACGAATTGATTTAGCTCATCTAAGAAGAAGATTTATATAAGATATACTATTACTTTATTAATCATTTTGGTTATATGGCGTAACAGAAACAAATCTAAATTTAAAGGGCTTCATTGTTCTAGCTCAGCTGTTATTGCATACATTAATTATATTTTGGTAAGTTTCTACTCAAATCTCTTAGCTCCTAAACATTGGGACAATGATAGCAAGGTAGCAGAGAAGTTGGGTTGCTACAATTCTATCTAATATGATACCAAAAAAAAACGTTACTTATAGTGGAAGGCTCCGAATCAGAGTAGGATCAAGATGAATTCTGATGGCTCTTCTGCTAGAAATGGCGACGCTAGCGGGAGAGTTGTCTTCAGGAATGAAGAAGGAGATATTGTCAAAGTCTTTGGGAACCTTTATGGTAAGCTTAGTCCTCTGGATGCAGAAATAAGAGCCTATTTGGACGAGCTTATTATCTGCAAGAAAGAGGGTTGGTCAAATGTAGACCTGAATATAGATTCTTATGTTTTATTTAAATTACTAGTTAAAAGTAATTACCTTTACTTTCTTAGTCCAATCTTGAAGTGTTACAGGGACCTCATCAATCCTTTACTGCTTCTTATAAACATTTTTAGAGTCCAAAACCAAGCCACATATTAGCTTGCGAAATGGACTATGAAATGCAAAATAAATATTGTTTTTTCTCATAATCAGGCCCCCGATAATCTTCATGTTATTGCCTTGTTAAAAAGCACAAGTATGGGCTACATATCAAATTGTTCATTGTTATTTCTCATTTGGCGTGGATAACAATATTCTTGAAATTAATCAATAAAAATGTTATCTCTAACTTAATAGCATGAATATCATGACTAATCTTAAGTGCATATATAGAAATCATTATTACCTTAATGGAATCTTGTTCTCAAATATGGTGGTTAACTAGGTGTCATATTTTGGAGCCTTTGAGTGGATTTTGGCTTCATATCCTTGGTCATTTTGCATCAATCATACATATATAATACTGGTTGAGCTTCTGATTTAATTAGTTTCGAATATATCATTATATTTACCTGTTACTGCTTTTATGTGGATGGCTTTACTGGATGATAAGTTTTTCTTTTTTAGGGATCTTCTCTCAGTATTGTGGGAGCACTCTCCTATTTCCAAACCTATATTACTGAGCTCATCTTCTATTGACTAAATCGATAGAGTTGCTTTTTCATGATAAGGTACTGTAGGGGTCATCACCTCACTCGAGAATGTTATGTCCACATGATTGAAAATCAATCAGCTGCTTGCTGATGGCTTTATATCCTTCTATTATCTCGAATTTATTAACCTATATAGAATTCAAGTGATTAGCCAAATTAGTAAACTGTATAATCTTAATAGGTATATCATGATTAATATCATAATTGCAGGTTCCAAGAATTTAATACCATGAGCACTTTGAGGCCGAAGGCTAGTTAGTTGTCGATTATTAAAGTTTTTTGAAAGAAGAAGCTCTGATTTCTATTATGGATTCTCTTGAAAGGATATATCGAAGAGCCCAAACATTATACCTGAGTACGGTGCTAGAGGTATTTAGAGAGCGCCCATTTTCCATACCTACTCTATTCTCTACAGAATCAAATAATTGGTTGAGTGAGATAAGATTCTCTAGGGATGAGACTTCTCTTCTATGTGGGAGTTCATTCTTTTGATCGAGTGGATAAGTAGAGCCTGAAAAGAAATAGTGGAGCTGATTGTAATGCGGACAAATAAAGAATCAAACGGCCGAAAAAGCAAGGAAGACCAATAGAGAGATTGAGATAGGATGGTGGATTCCTAAGTTACTAAATAGTAGGGATGAAGTTCCAATAAAGAATCATGTTTCTATTGCAACCTTGGTCCACCAAATTAATCAACGATAAAAGTAATTTTGAGACAAAAAAAATAGTTTCTAATATTTCCAATTTTATGCTAGGGAAAAGCAATAATATTTGAACAAGTTTTGGTCGTAGATGAAACAAGAGTTGTTGTGGCATAAATTTATCAACCATTAGCCAAAGTGACTGTTAAAACCGGTGAACATCTGTCAGGAGGCTGGTGGAAGTAATTGAAGTTTTAAAGTTTTAAATCTCGAACACAAAGTTAATAAGAAGAAAAATAAAAATAAAAAATAAAAAATTTGACGTGTTTAAAACAAGAAAGAAATACTATGTCCACGGCAGCGGACACAATTACGACTTCGATTCCAAAAATCTTCGACAACTAGTTATTGTTTATTGGATGTAACAAGAGAATTTTTCAACAATCAGTGCGGTTCTACTAGTACCAAATATAGAGTGTAAATAAACAAAGAGAAAAAAAATAGTAGTAGCGGCCAAAAAGTAGCTATGGAATCTTACGCTTATTTACAAAGCGTAAGAATTACATAACATATATGTTTATATTTATTAAAATAAAATAAAGAGTTAATGGGCTTGGGCCTTTATATCTCGAACACTTTATTTCAAACTCATAATGCAATAGTACTAAAACTTGAGAGTTTGTCACAAAGAAAACAAAACCGCGTTGTTGACTGAGCCATTGTGAAAATATTAGCAACCTGCAAAGCTGATGGAACATATGGAAGCGAGATAGTGTCAATTTGAAGATGATGCCGAGTGAAGTGGCAATCTATTTCAATGTGCTTCGTCCTCTCATGAAATACATAATCCTTTTCCTTTGCTATCTGCATGGTGTTTTTGTTATCACAATGTAAGGAAGTAGGTTTAGTAACGTTAACCCTCATATCTGCAAGAAGCCATCGTAACTAAACAATCTCACATGTGGTCAAAGTCATAGGACGATACTCAGCTTCAGTAGACGATCTAGAAACAACATCTTGTTTATTTCTTTTCCATGAGATTAATGAATATCCAAGGAAAATACAGAAATCAATAGTAGATTTTTGGTCATGAGGATCACTATCCCAATCAGCATCGATATAGGCACGCATTTCAAGTGAAGAGGTCGAAGGAAACAAAATACTTTGGAACTGAGTGTCACAAAGATATCTCAATATTCGAAGAACAGCTCCCTAATGGACAGATGTAGGAGCAGTAACAAACTGACTAAACACGTGAACAACATAAGTTATATATGGCCGAGTAACTATAAGATAGACCAAGCTCCCTACGAGAGTTCGATATAGAGTTAGGTCTGATAAAGGAACACCATCAGTTGGAGAACACCAAACATTGATTTCAAGAAGAGTATCCACCGTCCTGTTATCAGAAATTCATGCTCCCTCGAATAAATCAGATATATATTTTATCTCAGAGAGATTATAACCTTTTAGAGATTGAGCCACCTCAATACCTAAAAAAATAAAGCAATAGTCCCAAGTTTTGCATCGCAAAACACTTAGTCAAATCATGTTTTAGTGCCTCAATACATTCAATATCATCACCTGTAATGATCATATCATCTATATATATGGATAAAATAATTCTTCTTGCACTCGTACATCTGATAAACAAGGTGGAATCATGATTACTAGCAAGAAAACCAAGTGAAGTAATAACCGTAGAGAATTTTTCAAACCAATCACGAGGAGCTTGTTTTTGAGATCATATAAAGCTTTCCTAAGTCAACAAACTTCACCTTCTCGGTGAGCAATACCTGAAGGAAGATTCATGCAAACCTCCTCATGAATATTACCATCCAAAAACGCATATTTGACATCTAGTTAGAAGATCTTCCACTAGCGAACGAAGGCAACTATAGTAAGAGTACGAACTGCCTTCATTTTTTCCTATGGAAAATATATCATCATAATCAATACCATACTCCTGCGAATACCATTTTTATACAAGACCAGACTTATATCTTTCAATAGATCCATCAGACTTTGTTTTAATTTTAAAAACCCATGGAGAGCCGATTATATGCTTATCTGATGAAGGTTTAACTATATCTCATGTATGAGTCTGGTACTGAGTGGTAAGCTCTTCGAATATTGTATTTTGTCAACTAGGGTCAGAAACAACTTATTTAAACAATCAAGGTTCATATATCTCATGTATGAAGATCTCATACAACATGGCCACAAATAAGTAATTACCTAAACCGAAAGGAAAACTTGTATAAAACACAAGAAAGAAAAAATAAATTAGCAATGTTTTAGCACAATAAGAAAATCTTTGTGTCATGAAATGTGTAACTAGGTCCGAAAAGAGACGATGGAATTGGTCAGAATCCAATGATGGGGAGTCTGAAAAAAAATACTAGAGTTCATATCCTACCAAATACGGTAGACCACTAGACAAAAAGTGGTGTGTCGAAATTGACCAATACCAGTGGAGGAGGGGATCCAAGCACTGACGGTATGTAACCACGACATCCAATCCGAGATCAAGTTTGGAAACTTGATCTTTCTCAAAACTAGCATCTTACTCTTGGTAGGAAAATGGACAATCCACCAAGATTTGGTTGAAAAATTCAAGAAATTTTCCACATAAAACCCACTACGAAGTTGTGGTATAACCCCAAACAAATAGCTTGTCTACTAGTTTTTTTGTTTTAGTTTTTATGAATCTCGCTTGTTTTATGTATGGTTTCGCTCTCGTGTTGTTTCTTTGCCGTCATTAGAATTGGTTGTTTAAGTATTATCTTTATAAAAGTTATTTATTTTGTACTCTTCGTACCTAAATGTTTATTTTTTTACTCACTCAGGAAATTAATAATACCTCATAAATTATGTATTTTAGTACATATGTATCCTTTAGTACATATGTATCCATGAGAATACTTTGATGCTGATATATACAAATTTTTACTATTACTTCATCATGCTTTCTTTAAAAAATGTATATTTTATTTTTATCTAAGATATTGATAAAATAAAAATTTTAACTATTGATTTCTCATATTCAAAGTTTTATTTTAATACAATATTATTGATCCAAAGGATTATGACATCGGCCAACCCTCTAAAATACTAAATCAAATCGATTATAACTTTTATTTTCTATGTTTACAATGTTTTTTGTAATAGTTTAAAAATATTATTTATTAAAACTATTATAACATTTTTATATTTAACTTTATTATTTAATTTGTAAAATAAAAATATATATCTAATACTCTAAAACTAATACTCTTAATGTTCTTTCCTTCCCATCTCTATCGCTGTTCGTAAATTAACATTATCTCTCAACTATGGAATTATATTTACTCCATACATATTTATTTTTCAAGACCTCGTCATAAAATAAAAGATTGGTGAAACATTTCCTTTACATGTACTATACAATTTTTTCCTTATTTCTAAGGTTACCAGACAATTTCATGATTTTTATTCTCTAATTATTAAGAATCTTTTAAGACAATATTCATCTCGCATATTTCTAAGAATAATAAATAAAGTTCTACCAAGGAAATCGTGATTGTGACATTGGCCATTTTTAAGTCTTATATGCTTATTTTTAATTCGTCTTCGTCTCGAGCTACTAAAGCCCTTGAAATTTTACATTGAGATGTGTGGGGTATTTTTCATATTTTATAGATGGATTTAAATATTTTGAAATGTTTATTTTTTATTCCTCTAAAATTTCTTAAGTGTGCTTATTGAAATAAAATAAGTGAAATATTTGAGGTTTTTTAATAGATTTTCATATGTTATTTTGTATCCAATTTTCAGCTTATATATATATATATGTCTCAAGAAATGAAAAAGTATATATTTTCTAATGATAGATTACAGCAGACTAGTTGTGTTAGTACATCTCAACAAAATTAGATTATCAAATATAAAAAATCATGATTTTCTTGAGAAACCCATAACCATAATATTCTTTACGAGTGTCCCAAAACATTTTTGACCTTTTGCTATTATTATTTCAACTTATTTATGAATCATTTACTCAACCTAGTCATGGATTTTAAATATCCTCTTGAAGTATTGTAGGACAAAACTCATGATTTGTTGAATCTCAATATTTTTGGACGCACTTATTATATGCATGTCTCAACTACTCACTATGAAAAACTTGATCCTTGAGTCGTTAAGTATACATTCCTCGAGTCTCCAATAAAACCATTTCAACAAGGAGATAAGATGAGTTAATACAAGGGACCATACTTTCATTAGCTGAATCACACTTTTCACTTTTACTTTATCTCTCTAAAATCAAACTCTCTCTCTCTCTCTCTCTCTCTCTCTCTCCCTCTCTCTCTCATTCTCAAGAATTAAATTCACACATACCAGGTCTGAATTCTTTTGTGATACTAAGGTGATCCATATGGCTTGTAATTCCTCAAATCACACTCAATTATGTATTATATATTATTAAAGACTGAACACAACACAAGAATGGTTTCAAATTTCTGAATATGTGTACTTTAGACAAAGACTTCATCAAGTTGATTGACTCTAACTTAAATTTCTTATAGATGATTGCCTTATTTATGTCTTTTGGAATAAAATCAAAATACTAAAGATTGCTCTTAAAGAGTGGAACAAGAATCATTTTAGAAATATATTTGACAAAGTTCTATTTACCGAAGATGTTGTGAAAGATTATAAAGCCAAATTCATGTCTACTAATAGCATTGAATACAAGAATAAACTAGCTAAATTTACTTCTGAACGTCTTATTGATCTAACTATGGAAGAAGAATATTGGTTTCAAAAGTGCTACTCTAGCTGGATCAATGATGGTGATAAAAATAGTAAAGTCTATAATAATTTTGTCATGAAAAAAAGAAGAAAGAGCAGAAACTCCACATGAAAGATAAAAAACATTAGATCACATATGGGAATTTTATTACTTTATCACCTAAATCTTATTTAAAAAATATTATTTCTTCTTCTTCTTATCAGAATATAGAAGAATAACACGCTTATATGAATGACAATATATTTAATCTTACTCCTAAACTTATTAGTGATGCAGATAACAACTTACTTTTAGCTTCTCCTTATAAAGATGAAATTCATAGTATAATTCAGAATCTCAAGCCTTCGAGTGCAGCAGAAATGAATGGATTCAACAAATGTTTTTTCATATCTTTTTAGAAAATCATCAAGCAGGTTTTCTGCAAAACAATAGCATCCTTTATTCTTGGTCAAAATATCTCAAAAGCATCATGGCAATATGCATTTTCCTCATTCCTAATCCTACAATCCAACACAATGGAAAGACTTTAGACCAATCAATTTGTGTACTATTATGAATAGAGTAATGTCTAAGATTCTGAATAATAGACTATCTAACCTACTTCCTAAGATAATTTCAGAAATGTAGGGAGGATATGTTAAAGATATGTTTGTTCAAGATACCATCCTTCTTGCGAAGGAGCTTATCCATGACTCAAGAAGAAAAATGAAGGCTGGAAATGCTGAGTTAATTACTTGCATTGCCTAAGTAATTTGAGAGAAGTCTGAATGTAGAGAGATAAATTGGTTTTAGAGAGAGAATATTAGATTGCTAAGGTGATCAATCTCAAAAAGTCAACCCTTTTATTAGATAGTTACATAAAATAGTTAATTACATTCCTAGACTTAAATACGAAGTTCTAATTTCTTCCTTTAAATTTATAATATGTCATATGAAGTTTTATTCTTTACATTTCACTCCTCGAAGTTCCATTTCCTTATAAATATCCCCTTAGTTCTCATGTAAGTAAATGAATGAGAATTAACTAGCCTCGAACATATTCACAGGTAAATAAAATCCCCTTATCTATAATCTGAAGGCTTCAAATATGCTAGTCCACCTTAATTTATGTCAAACACATCGAATTATATTAACAACAAATCTTTTCATTATATATCATGATTCGAAGTGGAAGCTAAGTATAGTGGCACTTTATATGCCAAGTATATCTCTTAGAAAATAAGGACACCCTAGGCAGTAGGCCTGTCACTAGACTCATAGTGTAACAGGCGTTAGATCCTTATATACGTAACACCTTCAAATTTTGCCCAATCAATGTCCACCTCTTCTACTTCCCGATACTTCTTTTCTCTTCTTATAAGTAACGCTGCGGCCCATTCATTGTTTTACAAAGAACATTCCTTGAGATAGAAACTGCAAAAATTCAAAATTCCTTTGCTACCTTCAACAACTTCTTCAATCTATTGGCTACCTTCACCGGAAAATTCAAAATTTTTGTTCAATCTTCAACTACTTTATGAAAAAGCATTTAAAACCTAGAAGATCTAAATACGTAATTCCTAAAAAACCCAAATCTTCAAAATCAGATAACAACATCTTCGGAGTTTATGACTACCTCTGTATTAGTGAAAAGGCAGATGAATACATAGCATCTCGATTAATAAGTAACGCCCATCTTGGTCTATCTACAAAGACAATATACTACAATAACTTCGATCCTTCCAAACTCATGTTTTTTCACCTTCTCCTCGTATAGAAGAAAACAAATCATCAAAAACTTGAACACCAAAGACACCTCGAATCTCACCCTCTATTAGTGGATAATCATCTCAAATTAGTTGAGAAGTGAGCATCTCATCCTTAAAGAACTCCGAACAGAACCATTCCTCAACCAATCTTCCAAAAACTTGCGATCCTCAAACTCCAAGAAAAAGGACTTTCATAGCCATGGGAGATGATACTGATATCACCTCAAATCCATCAACCACTTCTCCTCCCTTTAAGGTAGATTGTTGAGACAACGACATCATCTCAACAAAACCCCTCAAGTGATCATCATCGACTGATGGACGAGGCATCTGAAGAAGAAATTGATTCTGAAGCTACTCATTCAAATAACGAAGCCAAAACAGAAGAACAAGCTTAAAAATAATAAGAAAATTCTACAAAAGAAAAAGCTCGTAAACCGAGAAAAAAAAGCTTGTGTCACAATATTCGACGAGATGCGTGCGTCAATAAGTGAAAACTTGAGGCCTCTCAAAGCACATTACATATTGGCTCTAAAAACTATTCCCTATACATATTACGAGGAGAGACAAGCAACTGATCTAAAGAAGCAATATGGAATGAGAGATAATATTACGATCTGCATCGAAGACTTCATTTCTTTGACCAAATTGTCAAAGGGACTGGTGCTTTCATTTTATTATCTTACCCTGGATGATGCCTTGAAGACAATCGATGACCTACTAGAAGCATACAACTTTTGGAAGCAGAAATTCGTCTTCATCTCATGGGCTTGGGAGAATGGCAAAGAAATATCTAAGGCCAATCTATTTATATTGAACCTCGTCTGGAGGAGTAATCGTAAGTCCTTTAATTTTATTTCTTTGAATTATATTTTCAACTAATGTTATCCTTAAGTCAGTTAAAACACATGGCTAAAGAGGTGATTCATTATCAAAATGATGTTACTGCTGAGAAAAGGATGAGGGACATCTTTGGGAACTTCGTAAGAGATCAGTTTCATGAATTTCAAATGGCCAGATCTGAATTTCTTAGATGACTCATTCATGTCGTTGAGTATCTCCGAGAAGTGCATCAAAAAGAAAAATAAGATCTTGACGCTTCTCATCAAAATAAAATAGAAGAACTCAAGACTAAACATCTTGAAGAGTTAGCTGCAGAAAATAAAACATTCGATGACCTTCAAGTTTCTTTTGAAAATAGTAAGGCAGAAAAGAAAAGACTGACAGATACCTGACACCCTCAAAGCCCAATTCGATTAGGAGAAGCAAGATGCTGTCATTGCTGCTAAGGATGAGTGTGTAAAAGACATGATGGCAGCTATCAAGTACGGAAATAACCAAAAAACATCACACTACTTTGGGAAATCTATGCCACATATCCTAAAATTGATCTTTCTAGCTTTTGGAGTGAAATTCCCTTCGAATGGCGTCCGAGCAAGGATTTTGATCTTGTTCCAAGCTCATCATCCGAAGAGAAAGATTCAATGGAGGATTCTGAAGAGAGGTACGAGGACGATTAATTTTACTATCTCTTTTTTTGTACCTGCCATGCTACTTGTAATATTTTGTTTTAATAGATGCATTTTCACTTGGTATCCAATAAATTACACTATGCTCATCAAATTAGATTGAATAACAAAAATATTTGTTTGTCCTTTATTTTCTTCAACTTATATTTGCATTTGATTGTTATTTATATTAGTTATTCGAATTGAAAAATATAATATGGTATTTTAAATAACATTACAATGCGTAACACTTCGAATATTATAGTGCGTTTAATGGACGTAGCACTTCGAATAATATAGTGTGTTTAATAAACATAACACTCCGAATATTATAGTGTGTTTAATGAACGTAGCACTTCGAATAATATAGTATGTTCAATGAACATAACACTTCCAATATGGTTGCTTCTTCGAAAAGTGTATACAACACTTCAAAATATTCTATTATTGGTCAACCTAAAAAATGATTAGTCTTTGATTAGCTACCAAAATAGTTTAAACAAGCACTTGTAAATAACCATTGGCCAAAAATGCATTTTATTGATAGTTTTAAATATGTACATAGCGTCTCGTTAAAACCTTCCTCGCCCAAAAGGGTAGGAAATAGTGCGTAAATTAATCAAAGAAACAATTTCAAAATACAACACAGTCACTCCCAGTACAATTTTAGTTGTTGTATATTCTATGGATGTTGAAACATCCTCCTCTGATGATCGCGAAGGCGATAAGAACCTCGCTTTATCCTTTCAACAACTATATAAGGTCCTTCTAAATCCGGGGCCATCTTACCGAGGCTATTTTCCTTGGTATAGAGGAATACATTTCTTAACACTTTGTCGCCCACCTTGAACTCTCTTCTTTTCACCCTCGAATTATATCTATTCCTCATAAGAGTTTGATAATGAATTGCATTCAAGTGAGCTCGAACTCTTTTCTCTTCAATCAAATCCAAACTTGCTCTTTTGGCTTCATCATTTAAGTCTTCGGAATATTATAATAAAATCCCAAGGATACTCTTCTTTATATACAATTGGTGCGAAAAATCAGCAAGCGTGTTATTTCCTCGGTTTATATGTTCGACAACAACATGATCAAACAGAAGAATCAGATTTTGAAGCTCTCGAAGATACAAAATTAAATGATATTTTTTTGCTTCAGAAACTCCAGATACTTGATTTGCTACCAACTAAGAATCTGTTTCTAATCGTACTGAAGTTGCACCATATATCTTTGCTAGCCTCAATTCCGCTAATGCAGCTTCATACTCAGCTTCATTATTCAACGTATGAAAACCAAATTTAATAGATTGAAGAATCGTTTCTTCATTCGAAAATTCTAGAACCTCCATTGGTTCGAACAATCCACATCGAATTGATTGGCAATACATCCTTAGTAACTTCTTCATCCGAATTACTTGAGTGAAACTCAACAAGGAAAACTACCAAAGCTTGTGCTTTAATTTTCGTCCGAGGAGAAAAATTGATGTCAAAATCTCCTAATTCTACTGACCACTTATTCAACCTCCCTAAAATATCATGACGTTGTAAAAAATTCTTTAATGGAAATAAAGTTTGAACCTCAATAATATGAGCTTAAAAATAAGGATGCATTTTCCTAGCAGCCATCTCCAATGCCAATGCCGATTTCTCGAGCTTCAAATACCTCTTTTATGTTGCTACCAAACTCTTATTGACATAATACACCGGCCTCAGAATTCCTGAATCCTCACTTATCAATATTGCGCTTACTGAAAAATCAGATACTGCAATTCACAAAAATAGTTCTCTCCACATCAAATTGATTGGCAAGACATTCTTACTAACTTCTTCATCCGATCTACGTGAGTGAAACTCAACAAGGAAAACAGCAAAGCTTGTGTTTTAATTCTCGTCCGAGGAGAAAAAGTGATATCAAAATCTCCTAATTCTACTGACCACTTAGTCATTCTCCCTGAAATATCAGGACGTTATAAAACATTCTCTAATGGAAATGAAGTTTGAACCTCAATAGTATGAGCTTTAAAATAAGGATGCATTTTCCTAGCAATCACCACCAATGCCAATGCCAATTTCTCGAGCTTCAAATACCTCTTTTATGCTGCCACTAAACTCTTACTAACGTAGTACAACAGCCTCAGAATTCCTAAATCCTCACTTATCAATACTGTGCTTACAGAAAAATCAGATACCGCAATGTACAAAAAGAATTTCTCTCAACTTTGAGGTTTAGACAATATTTCTGGTGATGATAACAAATCCTTGATACTTGAAAATGTTTCTTCACAATCTGAAGTTCACTCAAACTCTTTTGATCTTCATAAGACTTGAAATAAAGGGAAATATTTATCAGAAAATCTAGAAATAAATTTGTTAAGTGTTGCTAACCTTACTGTCAAAATTTGTACTTCTTTGATAGTTCGATGCGATTTTATGGATACTGCAGCTTTTAACTATTCTGGATCAGCTTCTATCTCTTTTTCACTGATAACATAACCAAGATATTTCCCTGATCGAACTTTAAAAGTACATTTTTTTGGATTCAAATTTAGCCTTATTGCCTTTAAATTCAGAAATTTCTCCTTTAAATCTTTCAAATGTGCATCGTCTGCTAAAGTTTTCACCACCATATCATCGATACATACTTCCATGTTCTTCCCGATCTGGGTAGTAAAGGCTTTGTTCATTAATCTCTGGTATGTGGCTCCGATATTTTTTAATCCAAAAGGCATAACTTTATAACAGTGCAAGCCTCTATCTGTGATGACGGTGGTACATTCTTGATTCTTTGGATCCATCTGAATTTAATTATATCCTACAAGAGGATCCATAAGAGTCAATATTTTATTTTTCTAAGTGGAATCAATCAGGTGGTCTATTCGAGGAATGGGAAACGAGTCTTTAGGACAAGCTTGATTTAGATCTGTAAAATCAACACACATCATCCACTTCTTATTCTTCTTCTTGACCACCACTGGGTTCGCTATCCATAAATGATACTATGTCTCCCTTATATCTCTGACCTTGGATAACCGCTCCACTTCGGAAAAAATTGGTTTTGTATTTTGGAATGAGAATGTCAGCCTTTTTTAAATAACAGGTTTCACCTTTGGATTAATGGATATGCTATGGCAAATTACTTTAATTGGAACACCTGTTATATCCTCTATAATCCAAGCGAAAACATCTAAATTGTGAGATAAAAATTATAATAGTTGTTGACGTAGAATAAGAGTCAGTAAGGTTCCTATTCGAAGTACTCTTCCCTCACGAAAAACATATTCCTCTATTTCTATACTTACTGTTAGGGACCCTGGGGTTTCCCTCGGATCGTAAACCCTGCTATTCATTCATTATATCACCACTACTAGATCTTCGGATCCGAAAAGCAGTGGCATAACATTCTCGGGAAATATTTTGGTCACTTCTGACGACCCATTCACGGTCTACGATGACATACTTGAAACATTGATCGACTGTTGATACAATGCAATACATCTTTGATAACCAAGACCTTCCAAAGATGGCATTATAGCTTGTTGGGCAGTCCACCACCATAAAAAGCACTTGAACCTTCTTCTTAAAAGGTCTCTTTCCCAGACTTACCTCCATCTCAAATTCCCCTATTACTCATGCAGTTACTCTAGTAAAACGGATGATGGTGCGCCCTGATTGGGAAATCCAAGAAGGATTGTGCATTATGTTATAAGTAGCTTTAAAAAGGACGTTCGCAAAACTCCCGGTATCTATCAACACACGTCAAATATCAATACCAGCAATATCTGCTCTAATAACCACTGAATCCTCATGTGGCCCCGCAATACCCAGCAAATCATCTTCACGGAAAAGGATAAAGGGAATGTCTCTCTTACCATACAGATGGGTAGACATTTTTCCCTTTATCTGAGTAGCCAAGCTCACTATGTGTCTTTTCCTTGAGCTATCAGTGTTACCAGTCATAGAGTGGCCCCTGAAAATTGCTAAGGACTCAAAATATTCACAAAGGCTTCAAACGTGACCTCGCTTTACTCGTTCCTCCACCGCCATCAAAATTGACCGATCTGGGTCCATCTATAAGTATTCTGATGCAATATCAAAATCATCAACCTTCGAATCCAAAACTATTAAATTTCAAGTTTATGCATTTGGATTGGTTGGTTGTTAATTCGATGCTATGAGATGTTTTGATGCATTGCTCTGTGCTTTCACATAATTCGGTAACTTCCCATTTTCGATTAAAGTATGAACTTCTTTTTTCAAAGCAATGCATTCTGCGGCATCATAACCGATATCATTATGATAGTTGGAAACCTGTTATTTCGCTCCTCCCTCAGCCTATTGATTGGAGCGGGCTTCTCAGTGAGGTCTGCATAGTACTCAGGCCTTATCCATTGATTGGATCTCGGCCTATTAAATTGGTAAGATAGAGCTTGGTTCAAATACCCTCTAGTTTTAGGTGGTAGATTGTTGTTCCTTGGACGTGCTTGTTGAGTAGAATTCGAAGATTGCCCATGTTATTTGGCGCCTTCCCATAATTCTTTTGACCATTAGCTGCCACTCTTTGAACCCCGGTTGATTCTTCCATCTTTATTTGGTCCTCAACTTGAGCCAACAAAAATCTATAGGTTAAGGATTTTCTTTTTATTGTTTCATTAGCCAGATCTCCTAGTAGAAATCCCTGACAAAAGGCTGTCATTTCCACCGTCTCTTCATAAATATCCAGACACGTTTTAGTTAAGATAAACTGCTTTGTATAATCTTTGAATTTTTATCTTATTTATTTTTTGCATTGGATAATTGCATCTCAATTTTCCCTAATCTCCTTACACCCCACAAAATTCATCATATAATTCTTGAGTTGTTCGATGTGATCGTCTGGATCTTGCATCCCATCGAATTTTTCTACTTTTGAAATATCAAAACGTTTCAGAAGCATGATAGATCTTATCTGAGTTACCAATGGAGAATTCCTCCAATCAACACCTTAAATAAATTGGTCTTCCATTCCTATCACTGCATATAGATTCTGATAAGTCCCAAAATTATACTGGTTTGATGTATTTCCCTCACACAAATTTGCCTCCCTCAAACATCGAGGTACATTTTCCCTTCTAGCTTTATATTTCTTTTTAGATTTGCGTGATTGATCATTCACTTCTTTCGAAAATCCTCGATATCTTTTCAAATCAGACTCAGAACTTTTAACATTTTCATCACTAGATGTGACATGTCTTTGTTTATCTTTCTTGTCCTTTCGAGAAGAATGACGCTCTTTAGGCGCTTTGAACCACACTATTCCGTTCGCTTCTGATCTGCCGATAAATGCAACATCGATCAAATTGATTATTAACGTCATTTTGTTCATTCACTTGCCTCACCTCAAATTTTAGTCTAGCTGGCTGAATCTTCTGCTCTCTCTGGTCATATTTCTTGTTCAGGGCATTTATTTTATCCAGACGCTGATTCATTCCTAAATCTATCTCAGATTGAGTTTGATGAATCGGAGTAGATCCTTTGTGTCTATCATTTGTCCTTTGAAAATTATTTTTTAGTGTTTCAACAACCGATCGAACTAACATACCGTTTTCTGGATTCATTGTCAAGCTTAAAATTGTTTTCAATATTTGAAAGAGAAAAAATCGAACTAATAAACTAGGCACCAGTTAATGATCAGGTCCCCAATGAATTCGTCAATTTGGTGAGTTGATTACTTAGATTGTCTAAGTAATTTGAGAGAAGTTTGAATGTAGAGAGAGAAATTGGTTTTAGAGAGAGAAAATCAAATTGCTAAAGTGATCTATCTCAAAAGGTCAACCCCGTTATTAGATCAGCCTTGGCCTTCATATATAGGCGCAATGACTTAGCTCTTAACTGAAACAATTACATAAAAGGGATAATTACATATTAGTCGTCGCATAAATACAAAGTTTTAATTTCTTCCTCTAACTTTATAATTTGGCATAAGAAAAGTTTTATTCTTTACATTTCACTTCTGGAAGTTCCATTTCCTTATCAGGTACCATTTTCATTAAATTCGATACGACAAAGGCATTTGATAAAATCTTTTATAGCTTCATTAATAAAGTTCTTCAATCTTTTGGTTTCAATAATAGATTTACCAACTTAATCAGTAGCTTGATAAAGTCTATTTATGAATCTATAATTATCAATGAAAAAAACCATTGGATTCCTTAAAACTAATATGGTTATCACACAAGAGGATCCGTTATCTCCTAGTCGGTTTATAATTGTTGAAGAAATTCTAATAAGGGGTCTTAATAAGCGTTATGAATCTCATAAAACTTTGATATATTTTTGTACAAGTAGCTTGAAACATTTTTTGTCTTACCTTTGCTGATGATTTACTTATATTCTCTAATGGATTGGCTTCTTCTATGAATATTTTAGGTAAATTTTTTTAGACTTACCAAGAAATATTTGGTCAGGCTATCAACAAGGATAAACGAAAATCATCACACTTTCGATTTAGCTCAAGACAAGATCAATTCTCTAGCACGTCAAACAAGGTTTAGTACCAACTTTCTTCCTACAACTTATCCTGGAATCACTCTCAACTCTAGTAACAAAATCAACAACTATATCTCTCTTATATACGAAATCAGAAAAAAAAATGTTGAATGGGAGGGAAACAAAGTTTCTTACGGTGGTAGACTTACTTTCATAAACTTTGTTTTGTTTTTAATACATATCAAAGTATGTTAAACAAATTCCTATGGGGCTTTACAAACAATTCTAATAATATTCAACTGTCTTCTTGGTATACTAATTGTAAATCTTTCAAGGAATGTCGTCTCAGTCTTAAAAATCTTAATGACATTTAAAAAACTTTTTGTTGTAAGCTGTGGTACAAATTTAGAGAGAATAAATGTCTTTGGGCCAAATTCTTTCATATCATCTATTGCAAAGACATCCATCATCTCCAGCTCAACTACACGAAGAAGGTTTTTCAGATGTGGAAGAGACTATGTAACATCAAAAACTATACTGAAGGTAACATTAGATGGAAGCTGGGTAAAGAAAATCTAGATTTATAGCTTGATAATTGGTTTGGCAAACCTCCTTTTATCAAGTTATACTCTGATAAAGAAAATGACTTGTTTATTAGTGAAAAAGTCAAATATTTCTGGGAAAATAATTCCCGGAATATGAATAAACTTACTTCAATTTCATTTCCTCTAATATTTCCTTAATATCTAAATTTTTTGTTGATAATTGGGTGGATGTCTTAATTGAATGGAAGCCCTCACTGGATGGTGAATTCAATATCAAAGAAACAATGCAGCACATAAGAGACAAACACAATAAATCATCTCCATTTGAATTTGTTTTGGAACCAAACTACTCCGAGAAAGTGTTCATTTTTATTATACAGATTCCTAAATAATATGCTTCATATTTATTCAATCATGCAGTATAAACATTTAGTAGTAGTTTCTAAGTGTTATTTTTGTCACAATTTAGAAATTATTAACCACTTATTTGTATCTTGTAACTCTGCTTGGAATATATGAAGTTACATTACATATTTATTCAAGATTAAAATTAGCAAATTCATGTAAAAAATTCACTTGATCAGATATTAGTTTAGGAAATCTCATACCAAGGCTCATATCAACTCTATATTACCTAAAATAATCACCTAGGTTATTTGGAAGACCATGAATAAAGTTAAAATTGAAGGCAACTATTTCTTTTCTATCTCCAATAAACTACAATAAGCATATTATATGAAGTTTTTATCATGCTAACCCTTTTAAGCTCAAACAATGGAAAGACATTGAAAAATGCTTCTTCTACTATGAATTGCTTCAATCATCTTAAGAAATCCAGAAAAGGTTATGATATCTCATGGAATCCTCCTCAACTTGGCCAGTACAAACTAAACACATATGTGTGTTGTCTTGGATCTGGTGAATCCAGTGGAGGTGCAATTATTCGTGCTACTATTGGACACATCCTTCATGGTTATGGTAACCATTATGGCAAGATTTATCCCCTTAGAGTTGAAGCCAGAGCCCTTCATGATGGTCTTTAGATCTGTAAAATCAAAATTTTGTCAAAAACAGATATTGAAACTGATTCAAAAATATTAGTTGCTGATTATCTTCTGGTGAATCTCCTCTATCTTTAGAGTCTATTCTTATGAGAATACAATCTTTAATGTATCCCTCAATGATTATTCATCACATTTTCAGAGAATAAAATCAAGCGGCCGATTGGCTCGCTAGATGGACTCTGAAATGTAAGATGAAAATCGACCATATTAATTTCCAGCCCCCTCTCACTTGGAAGCAATTGCTAGATTAGAAAGAGCTGGATTGGATTACATCAGATATGAATAAGGTTTTTATGCTATTTTAATTTGTTATACTAATCTTATACTCTTTTTAGTATCTTTAATTTTTAAACAAGTATTTTGTCAATTCATACCTGAGTTAATCTCAAGTTCTAATATCTTACCTGAGAAAAGTTTCATTTCTTAGGTGATTATTATCAGGTGGTCTTAGGGACCTGTATGTTGCATCGGCAAAGTCATTGAGCTCCTTAGTATCAGGAGTTAAAAGAACATCAAATATCTTGGTTAACTCTGAATTAATTAGTTGCTTCCTGATTCAATCAACTGGTTCTTCGTTCTTGTCTGTTGGCAAAGCTCATCCTAGTCTCCATCTACAAGATCCAGGTGACAATAATGGATTTCATTTGTGGATATGTAATAGTGATTCAAGTCTAGCCTTATCTGATTAAAATGAGTTCTTTATTTACCGTCTTATATTTGATAAGATCTAGCTAAGCCTTAAAGCGTGCTTTTATTTCCTATTTTCAAGCTCAGTTTGGATGGAATTTGAATTCTGTAAAGAGAGATTTTCAAAAAAGTTGGTTTTTTTTGGCCTACTCATTCTAGTTGAATTCGCTATTCTTGGAGTTGAAAATTGATGTTTTTTTAGATGTTCCCTCCTTTCAAACGACTTTAATTTTATTTCGTCAAGTTTAATTTTTTCCCAAATTATTAACGCTTCAATTATAAGATTTAATTCCTTTAACCGGATTTTAAGTCTGTGATTATTTGGGTTGAATTATTTACCATTTAATTAATAAAATTTTGTTTACTTAAAGAATACTATTAGATTTATTTTTTCTTTTTTATTATTTCTTCTAAAGTTTTTAAACTAAACTCTGTATATAAACTTTTTTTGGAAAAAATTCACATTCTTGATTATTAGAAATGGACATTTTAGTTTTAGTTTGACGTTGAACTTTACTTTTTCTTTATGATCCTATTCAAGTTTACAAACGCAAAAGTGAAATAATATAAAAGAACTAACTCTTATAAAGATGAATAATATGCTCGACCTAATATATAATAGGTTGAGCCTAGTCTAGTCAACTTGAGAGTACCCTCCTATCGATTTCGACATAGCCCGAACCAAAAAGGTTTATCGTAAAAGCATTTATTTCTTAATTGAACAAGTTACAAAAGTTTGGGTTTGAAATTGAAACAAAAAATAAAAGAGGGGACTAAAGTATAAAAATCTAAGGCGCTTAAAACTCTTCCAAAAATTCAAATACGAACTTCATTTTCTTCAGAATCACTTCAGCAAATCAGGTAACATATCCCAGACCCATGCTTTCAAGGAGGGAAATTGTTCGTAATTCATTCGGAGGATTAGCAAAGTGAAGGCTTTTCTTTTTGGTAAGCACGTTTTTAGTGATCCAATCCAAACACTGGTTCTGGACTCGAGAGATGTCTCTGATCGTCATCTTTGGGTGAATTAAAGATCTGCAAATGTCCAACGAAGATTGAAGGTACCATGCTTCATTTCTGTTAGCAATTAGGTTAATCAGAATCAAATTATCAGATTCCACATCTACTTCAATCCATTTTTTTGTCTGCATATAATCAATCCCTCAATTAGGGCGCTGATTTCAGCGAAAAGGGGATTCCATTTGCCCAGGAGAGTTCCAGATCCACGTAAAATGACGCCCTTAGAGTTTCTAATCAGAATGTCGGTGTTGGTTTCTCCATGTCTGTTGCACGAGCCATCTACATTGAGTTTTATTCTTCATGGATTTGGAGCAATCCGTTTGAGGTATCTTGGAACTTTTCTGTTGTTTATTACTGAGCTATAGCATAAAGAAACACTAGCATGATATGCATTAGTCCAGAGTTTCTATGATAGCATATTAGACATGTCCATACTTCGGATAATATAGATGATTCTGTCAGTAGCTTTCTTGACAGCATCAGGAGAGCCAGAAAATTTTGACTAGTTTCTGTTTCTCCAAATAACCCAGCAGATGACTTGAGGTATAATATGATTTATATGTCTTTTGTTTTTTGTAAACCAGAACCAGGAGTGAAGGACATGGGAAAGAACCATATACCTACCAAGTTTGATATTGAAAAGGCAACTAAAGTAGTTCCATAGTTGCCAAGCAAAGCAACAGCTTACAAAGAGATGGTTTTTCTCTTCGCAGTTGTTGCAGAATTGGCACTTGAAAGCTATTTGAGTGTGCCTTTTCATGATAATACAATCAATAGAGATATAACCTTTCAAAAGTTTCCAACATACAAATGAGAATTTTTTAGGGATTGAAGAACTCCAAATCTTGTAGAAAATGCCAGACTTGGTGGTGTAGGTATTTATAATACTTTCCCAAGTAGTCTTAGTTTCAAACTCCTTTTTGTTAGATAGTCTCCAAATTATTTTGTCTGGCTTATTAGTTTGAATAATGTATTTTGATATGTGAGTGATTCTATCATTATGCAGAATATTATGTAAAGCATTGTAGTCCCAATTGTTGTTTTTCCATAAACAATTTACACTAGCATTAAGATACCAGTTACGAGAGTTAGGATCACTTATCAATGGGGGTTTATCATGCCACTCCTCCAACCATAATTCCATGCAGCCTTGCCCTAGCTTCCATTTAATATTTTTCTCAGCAGAACTTTTGATGACAGAGAGCCTTTCCCATACAGTTGAGTCTGTGTTTTTGCATTTAGCTTTTAAGGTATGAGTGTCTGAGCAGTAGGTCTTATGCATCATAGTAGGCCATAGGCTATTGTGTTTCCTGAAAATAAACCATAGCTTGTGTGAAAATGTTAATTGAATATCATTCAAACATTTGATGTTTAAGCCACCCTCTGCAAATGGTTTGCAAAGCTGGTTCCAATTCGACCAGTGGATAGCTTTAACATTAAAGTTTGATCTCCATAAGATTTTGTTAAAGTAAGATTCTATTTTCTTAATGATGTTATTATGAACAAGGGTGTTATGCATCCAGTAGTAGATGATTGGCATTAATACATAGGTTATTAAAGTTAACCTGCCCCCAAAGGACAAGTTATTAAGGTCCCATTCCACAATTTTATCGTAAATCTTGTCTAGAAGGGTAAAGAAATACTTCCTTATATTGGTGATCCTCGGGTAGTTGAATGGAAGAGTATCTGTATTGAAGCCAACATTGATCTTAATGTTGTTTGTGTTTAAACGATTAGCTTTTCTGGATATAATCAACTTTGTTTTTTCCTTGTTAACAGCTTAGCCAAAGATAAGTTAATAATTATCCAAGAGGTTCCACAACAAAACAATGGAGCTAGGCTTTCAATTTGTGAAGATCAAGACATCATCTTCAAAAGCCAGGCAGGGCACCAAGAAGTTTAATCTAGAAGCATAGTGAAGACTTTTATTATTGTTGAAAAGATTATAAATCCCTCTTAACAAAACCTCCTCATCTAGGATAAAAAGTCTAAGAGACAAAGGGTCTCCTTGCCTTAGACCTTTCTTCTGTTTAAAGTAACCATTAACTGAACAATGTATAAGAACAGAAATATAAACATTTGTAATCATATTCTTAATTAAAGCTATACATTTATCAGAAAAACCAAATCATGATAGGATTTTAAGGATAAATGCATGAGATAACTTATAAAATTCTTTCGACGTGTCAAGTTGAATGATAGCATTTCCAGTTTTAGGCTTTCTATCAATGTCATGAATCATCTCCGTAGTGATTAAGATGTTTTCATGGATGAGCCTGCCTTTAACAAAGGCTAACTCCATCTTAGAAACTATGTTAGTCATGATATTAGCTAATCTTGAGTTGTTTAAGTTTGAAAATATTTTATTGAACATGGTACAAAGACTTATCGGTCTTTAGTTGTTCCAACCAGTTGGATTTGGGCTTTTAGGAATCAGGAAAATACCTGTAGCAAAGACACCACAAGGTATGTTGTTGTCATAAAGATAAGAGTTAAATGCATTATAAAGATCAGTAGTAATAATTGACCAACAGGTTTTAAAGAAAAAGATATTGAAACCATCAAGCCCTGCAGCACTATCATTATTCATTTAGCAATAATACTCCAAACTTAATCTCTGTTGGTTTGCCTGGTAATGGAAGCATTGTCTTCTTCTTTAACAAGATTTGGGATATTGTTGAAGATTTCATCCTGCATTAAGAAAATTTCTTCATTTCTGTTAGTGTAAGAGTTAGAAGATAAAATAGTTTTAAAGAAGGATTCAGCAGAGTTGGAAAGATCAATAGGATTCTCAATCCAAACCCCATTATCTTTGATCACTTTGATAATATTACACCTTCTTTTCTTGGTCACATAAGCATGGTATAGCTTTGTGTTACCATCACCATCTCTAAGCCAACCATTGTAACATTTTTTATGCCAAAAGCTCTCCTCATTTCTGAGGGCTTTAATATACATGATGTTTGCTTTAGAGAGATCAGCCTTAGAAACATTGCTATTGTTTTCAGAGTGAATGTTTTCCATTCTCTTGACCACCTCAGCAGCTTGCTTAACCTTACTAAAGATGTTACCAAAAGTATTGGTATTTCAATCCTTAAGGCATCTTTTTAGTCTCCTAAGCTTATACCAAAAGACCTGACCCTGGTTGCCCTTGCAAGCCATATTCCAATTATGCCTAATAGTGCTTAAGAAGCTATCATCATTAGTCCAGGCATTAATAAATTTAAAACTTTTCTTGCAATTGATATAATTAGAATTAAAGCTAGACTGAATTAAAAGGGGGGCATGGTCAGAACAAGTTCTGACCATCTGAGACACCTGAGTTTCTTTGAAAGTGTTGATCCACATTTCATTTGTTAAGGTTCTGTCCAGTCTTTTCCAACGAGTGCCTCTATTCCAAGTGTATCTTGAGCCAACATACCCAATATCTTCAAGCTTACACTGCCTAATAGCATCATTGAAGTCACTTGTACTAGCATGGTCATAGGTAGAATAGCCAACTTGGTCCTCAGAACAAGTAATGACATTAAAGTCACGGTTATGATCCAAGGAAACTCATCAGAAGCAATAGTTTTTATCTGAGCCTAAAGATCTAATCTAAGCATACGTTGACTCTTAGCATAAACAGCTGTAAAATTGAAGTTTGTATCACAATCAGGATAAGTCATAGCCATATGAAGAAGCTCATCATGGTCTTTAAGCTCATTAATTTCAACATCCTCATCCCAGAAGATCCACACCTTGTTGGAGCAATTTGAAGTGAACTTTTTGAGGCCAAGAACAACAGACACACCATCAATCTTACTAACATCAGCCATGGGTTCTTGAATAAACAAAAAAATTTATTTATTTTCTTTAATAATAGAAAGGAGCCTTCTCAAAGTAGGCTTATTGTTCAGACCTCTAGCATTCTAATTAGTTAACTTTATCATTATCTGATAAAGATTTTTGTTTCAGTTTTTCTCCTTTCTTGGAAAGAGAATTGATGGTAATCTTCTTGGATTTTCTTTTTTTCATTTCAGACTTTAACTTACTGCTGATGATGGAACCAAAGTCACTATTGTAAGTAGAGTTTCTAGGAGAATTTTCACATCTGCCAATGTTTTCATAATCAGTAGCCATATTGTTTTCTTCAATCCGAAGGTTGCTTTGAGCAAAGTCTTGATCAAGCCTATGCAAGGCTTCTACAACATCCATATTGTTTTCAACAGAATCATTGTTTTGACCACTATCTTCCCTTCTATCTTCACTGCACTCGTTTGTCTCTAAATCTTTTTCATTTCTTGTTAGAACAGATTTCAATTTTCTTCTATAAACTTTGCTAAAGGTTTGAATGTTGCTAGAAACATTTTTAAGACGTTCTTGGTTCTTGATATGTATCTTCTTTGTCATTAACTTCATTATTTGACGATGTTCTTATTTCTTTCTTGTTGTTTTCCTTGACACTTTCATCATGTTTTCAGCCTTCTCAGCTTCTTTATCTTGCTGATTCATCTTTTCAGTCTTTTTACATTCTTCCTCTTTATGACCAACGTGATAACAAACGTTACAATAGGGTGGTAAATTTTTGTAACTTATGTTGATCCAACAACCATCATTGGATCCAAAGCCTGTCCATATTATGTATTTAAGTCTTCTTGAGACGACAACCTCTACATGAGCAAAGCATGCATTCATGGCAGTTTTATTATCAGGGAAAATTACTTTGTATGTAGTACTAATTGTTGAAGCCAAATCATGTATAACAGATTCATTATACATGAATTCAGGAACCCTTTCAAGACGTATCCACACAAGAGACTTTGGGCTCTCAAATCTTTGTTAAATTCAGGATCCCATCGTAAGATTCTCATGATCTTTCCATCTACGTTCCAAACATTTTTGGACCAAATATTGCTAACATCCTCTTTACAGTGAAACTCTATAAACATATGCCTCGAGTTATGGCTGATAAACTTGTATGTTCCTTTGAATTTGAAGGTTTGAAGAAAGCCTTATAACACCGATTTTATTGGAATTCCCTCACTGAACTTTCCAACAATCATAGTAGTTGATTTTTTTAGCAAAAAATCTTTAACATCTTTCGTATATTGTATCGTGTAGTGGTCGTCTGTTTCCTTACAAAACTTTGGCTTGATGTCAAGACGGACTGGAGGATGTATGCCTAACAGTTTCAGCGTACGACTTCTTGGTTCTAGAAGTCACATTTTGATGATGAAGAGCAGGAACCCCTTCTATATTAGTGAGCTTGTTTGGAGGTAAATCCATGACAAGGATTCAAAGAATAAAAAAAAGGGAGAATAACTGAAGATTTTCAAAGAAAAGGTTTCTTGGAAAAGAAGAAAACCCATTCTCCAACTACCCCTTCTTCTTTACTTCTATATTTTCTATTTTTTTTATTAATATTAGAAAGAAATATGGTCGTATAAATAGTTTATGTTTGTAGAGTTCATTGATTTTAGATGGTTCGACAGCTATCTTGATTTTTGTATTTCTTTTAGACCTTTGGAAATCGTTTTTAATTTTCAATTGTTTCTAAAAAAAATCTCGTAAAATATATATTCTGATGAGTTTAACCGCACGTTAAAAAATGTAACATTTTATTTTGTTAATCGGGGTTAAATCAAATTAATATTTAAATCAATTATTTTTATTTTTTATTTTTGCGTTTTTTACGATATTATATTAAAAAATTATTTTAGAAAAGAAAAATTGAAATAAAATTGAAAGATTAACAAAAACTATTCTAAACTTGGTCTTTTTATCTATAAGTATTTAATATAAAACTTTAATAAGTATGACTCTTTAAGTACCAATTAGATTAAATTAACGAGGCTGTCTTTGGGTAGTTGATCAGGTTGTTGTTACCTTTAAAAATGAAGTACATTAAAACAATGTTAAAACTAATAAAGGCATCACAACCAAATTATCTATATAAATTGCACACCATTTTAAAGACTAAGAAATGTAAAGGTATATCAAGCCGAAATTAAACTTGGTATTTCATCTGGAAAAATTAAATTTTAATGTAAATTTATTTTAAAAATTGAGATCGATAAAGAACTGAAATAACAAAATTTGTTCGGAATCGAATGAATTTAAGTGATAAATCGAAAAAATTGTTCTGATAAAACTGGTAAATTAGAACCAAATGGATAAAATCGATAAATCGACAAAACCGATAAAAATTATAACAAAAAATTAACTTTCAAATTTTAATTTTTATATTTTTTATTTAAATAAAAAATTTAAAAATCAAAATATAATTGGATTTATTTTTTGAAGTTACCGTACCGAATTGAAATCGACTAAACCAATAAAGACCGAATTAAATTCGAACCAAGTCGAACCGGACCGAATCGGATCAAATTGAACCGTACCGCACCAAAAATATAATGATTTAGTCCGAATTAAATTATCCATATAAATTGCACACCATTTTAAAGACTAAGAAATGTAAACGTATATTAATCCGAAATTTGAACTTGGTACTTTATCTGGGCCGTCAACGGTTTTAAAAACCAAACGTGCGAATCGAAAAAAAATTAAATTTCAATATAGATTCATTTTGAAAATTGAGATCAATAAAAAAGGTGAAATAAGAAGATTAGTTTGGAATCGAATTGATTTATCTGATAAATCGATAAAATCCATACAGTAAAAATAGTAAATTAATATAATGATCTGGTCGATTTAAGAAAAAGTCAAAAATTTAACGATGGATATGATCCGAACCCGGTACATCTGATCCGCGCTGATAAACTTCGCGGTACAGTCCCGCTCTTTCCAAACCTGACCCGTGACACCTTATATGGCCATATCCTACTTCTGAGACCCGCTTTCCCATGACACTATTGATTTTAAAATTCTAATAAATACAAAACCAAATCCTTACCGCCTAAGTAAGAAATATAACAAAACGTTAAATGGTGAGAGTGTCGACACATAACCTAAGAAAAATCAATAGAATACCTTTACCGCTATAAATACCTCGAGCTTCTTCTCCAAAACTACTACCCTCTTTTGATAGTATCAAAGCTAGGTTTCCCTTTCAAGAATTATATCTTCTTTGTCAAAGTGGATTCAAAACCTCTACTTGTGAAAAGAAGATGCGACCCCCTCCAAAAATAGGATCTAATTTATCCCCTAATAAACCTAATAAACCTAGGTGGTCTTCAAAGCCCGAACAAATCGAGATACTGGAGTCCTCTTACAATAGGGGTGTAGTTAACCCAAAAAATAGTGAAACCTCCCGAATCAGAGAACTCCTTGAAAGATTTGGTCCGGTTTCGGATGAAAACATTTCCAACTGGTTCCGAAATCGAAGGGCAAAAGATCGCTACCGACGGCGCAAGCTTGCCGAAGAGCAAAAAAGAACTTTAGTTGCAGACACACCCACATCCACAACCATGATGTTAGAGCAAGAAACTCCGCCTAAACAAGTAAGCCTAGGTTTTGGCAGCTATGCAGGCTATGTTGTTGATGAAAATGATGATCTTAAAGGGGTAGTCAAACCAACCAACTGGTTTTCTACTACTTCTGTTGGTTTTGATCCATCTTCATCATTTCCGGTTGAGCCATCTCCTCAAGTTCTTGTTGGGTCTTCCTCAACTACTACTCCTCGTGGAGCTCTGCTCGAAACCAATCCTTATGCAGAGAATCTGGTTCCAGTCTCTGATGAGATGGGTTATAATGGAATCGATCAACCGAATATAATTAGCTGCCCATCTGATCAAACTCAATATTTTCAGCACCAACCTTATCAAGCTGATCAAATTGAAGGTTTCCAGTACCAAGATGATCAGAATTTAAGTTATCAACAGCAGCCTGGTAAATTATTAATATATGGCAGAGTTCAATTGATTATATTTTTCCATTCTTATATATATATATATATAGATTGTTTCCGGGTTATAATTATCGATTTTTCTGAGTATATATAATAAGACTTGATACACAGGTTCATCGATATAGGCCTTGTAATCTTTTGTACAGGTTGTTTTACCAAAATTTGTCCTAGGGTTTCTGTTTTGTTTACATTAGAGTTCGTCTTAATTGAGAATTGAGGCAAGGTAATTATTTTTTAATGAAGCGGCGGAGGGATTCATAACAGTGTACATCAATGGAGGTCGGACACAAGTACGTGGACACATTAACGTGAGAGAAATATTTGGTGAAGGTGTGTTTTTAGTCCACCAGAACTCTGGTATCGTACTTGCTATAGATGAGCTTGGCTTCTTAAAGCACACTTTGGAGGCTGGTGAAAGTTACATACTGGTATGATAAACGACACTATCTCTCTTTCACTCCGAGATATCATATACATGAAGCACTTTTACATTCAAGGGATTTAGTGTGTCTGAAAGGTAAAGAAACCATGGAGGGTTGGTGTTTGATGACAACAAACAATTTCAAATCCCTAATCCCTTTGAGTTTGAAACTAGACAATTTTAGTCTTAAAATTTAGTTTGTCTTGTGATGCAGATTTGAGTACCCTTGGTTGATCAAGTGGAGATTTGAGGTAAGAAGGTGGATGGTCGGGCAGAACCTGTGCGACACCAGTTCAATGGTGGGTTAAGTTTGTTTTTCAACCTACGTGTCTTTTTGGACTTTTTACAGCGAGAATAATATGTTTTTATTTATTTTTGTAATAATAAAATATCATATTTATATTATTATATGGACTAAGATATGTAGTATAACTAAAATATCTATTGCAATTTTATTGTTAATGAAGAACTTCTTTACAAGTTTTTTGTTTCAAAACCGTATTAACATATGAAGTTTATATAGATATAGATCTTTTTATATTTACGCAGCTAGTATGATATATGAAAAAGAAAATTTCTAACATTTTCGTGGTATCCATTTGATTTTTATAAAAAAGTTTATTCGTTCACCGTATCACAAAATTTATATTATAGAAATAATAAATTTTATACGAAAGAATGCATGTATCGACAATTCAACGTTAGATATTATGTCGAAATATCATTGATAGATTCCGTAATAAAAAGAAACTACCAAATCCTCTGAAATTGTATATTAAGATGTGTGGTATTTTTTTTTTTTTTTTTTGGATAAATTTAAATATTTTATAACCTTTATGTATTATAGGATTTAAAAAAAAAAAACTTATGTGTATAGTATCCAATTTTCATCTATTAAAAATACATTATTTGATAATGACACAATATATATCACACGTCATGTTTTCTAATGATATGTTGCATCATACTATTTATCTTAACAAAATGAAATTACCAAACGTAAAAATCGTGATTTTCTTGAGAATACCATAGTTATAATGCATATAACTAGTTTTTCAAAATATTTTTGGCCTTTTAGTGTTTTTATCGAAACTTATCTTATGAATCAGTTACCCAAATTTGTGCGGGAGTTTATCTTATAAACCTAATGCTATAAGTCAAGTAATGTCCATATACATAACGAGGCGTAATGATTAGTAAGCAAACACACTTATTACAATAGGTTTTTGTATAATGATAAGTAAGCAACCATAGTTAATGAACCAATCACACGGTTGATAAACTGCTAGGTTAGGCAAATGGTCATACTAAGCCTAGGTCAAATTAGCGAAACGGTTAATAAAACAAGCTTATACGGCTGCGCAAGCGGCCATACTGAAACCTAACACACTAGTCAAATTACAATCACGGTTAATCAACCAAGCATGAGGTTGCCAAAGTCATAAGATTATGCAAATGTTCATATTGAGCCCTAACATACTAGTCAAATTGTAATCATGGTAAATAAACTAAGTATGACGTTACCAAAGCCACAAGATTATGAAATGTTTTGTATTGAGTTATTACAAACAAGTCAAACATATATATACCGACCCTATGAGGAGAAATGATCTCTAAATATATAACCACATTAAGTATGTCTAACCACATTAAATACAAATGATTCATATAATAAGTTTCTTCTATGTAATAACTCCATCAAATAGGCAGGTTCTTGGAATATGCCTAACGACATCCTCGATTTAGCATAACATACATTGAAATAATACATCACTAACACACGGATACGATGTATAAAGGTGATAGTGGTTAACAATAGTCTACAAACAGAAAATTTAAGATCAACAAACCACAACAAATTCCTATAGTAGTAAGTTCTTAAAAGGGATCAATAAAGCCCATAAAAACAGCCTCGTCCAATCAACTAACACTCGACGATGGATTTTTTTCCATACCAACCCCACCAGCTCTATTCGTATGAGGTGGAATTATATTAACAATGATATCCTCGTTTTAGACAACCAGAGGTGCATTCACCACCACCCCTCGAGAGTATGATCTTCCTTATGGTCGATTTTTTTGTGTTAGCTATATTTGTCCTCACTCGCATCTTTTCCTAGTTCAATGCAAGGCGAGCCCAACCACTCGTGCTCAAGCACCTATTTTTTCAGCTTCCCAAGTTCATGTTATGATGTTTTCTCCAAAGGTGCATGATAACATCGTTTTAAACCCTTTCAAGCAGTACCATTCGACGGGTTTGTTGAAGCCACACACAAGTACCTTTATCATGGCCAGGTCTCACTTGTGAAACTATAATAGGCTTGGAAACTTGAATTTTATTGGACTAATCTCTGACCACGATCGATAAAATACCATTATTAACAAACTCAATTTCATCACTAATGGCAGGGTTATACTCTTTGATGGCAACTCGCACCAAAAGCGGGAGCATCTTCATTCTTGATGAAAATAACTTCATTTGAGGTGGTAGCACTATTTTTGGTAATAACATGGATCTTATCCAACATGGAGACATTGGACTTGAGACATGGGACCTCATTAATAAAAGTAGACTTTTCCCCTTGTAAATTAGGACCGCCTTCTTTTTATGCGTTCACACATTTTTCTTCGGCGGCATTTATGCTTCCGCAGTTTTTCCTTGTCCATTTCAGAAAATTTCGCTCGGGTGCAAAGAATTAACAACAATATTATTTTTCATATTCCTCTTAAAGACAAGCTATTCGATGGATCTTTAAGATCGTCATCCTGACAAGAAAATTTAACTCCGTAAAAAGAGAATGGAAATCGAGAGACCGCATCCAATAGGAAATGACATATAGTATTTTTCAAAGGATTTATCTTAGTTCTCTCCTAAAAATTTCCATATAGCTGTTGACATGTATCAGATCTACCAAAAATTTAAAAACACAAGAAAAACATAAACAAAATACTATCAAATTAATAAGCGAAAATACCACTCAACGAGCCTTATTTTACGTGTGTTCATCCACTTCCATTTGACTTGGCTATATTCTATTACAATTTGGTACTCTTATTTCCCACTTACGAAAATAAACGTGTTCTCCAATGATATTTAGAAGTAGGTAAATTGGAAATCGTATTCCCACCTCAAATAGATATGTAATAAAATGGTGAGTTTGGGAATTTCAATACGTTAATATTGGTAAAGTATATGTCGAGTGCACATAAATTTTAAACATCCGCCAGTTGAACATTATGCTAGACAAAAGTATTAGTCTAAAAATATTCTGTCCAACCTCTACATGAGAAACGCTTTTATTGCCTAATTTCAGGGCTCCGCTCATTATGGTAACCATCTTTGGCTAAAGAGAATATTAGGGAAAAGTAGCGTCCCTACTACAATTCAACTGTAGAATTACATACTTCCAATTTCTATTCATAAATTTGAGATTTCTTCTCTAATATTATTACAATTAGTTACATACTAAATTAGCTAACCGATCATATTTAGACAAACTCACACGTAAGGATCAATAGAGTACCAACCTGTTGAAGAGGTTGACGATGAAGAAAAAATTAAAACATTGAAGGCTGTTGAAAGGATGCAACACAATATCAATGATATAAAGCAAATGACTAAAAAACCAAATTTTAAAAAAATGGTTAATCTGGTATAAATAAGGGCATAAGTGACTAAAAGGTACGAGCCCTTTGTTAAACAGGGATCAACGACCTTAAATAATCAGTGAATTCACTTTTAATAAAAAAAAAGATATGAATCCTATAAGTATGGATCTCAAAAAGTGGAAGGGTTCTTTACCCGTGTCTATATTGGCACGTGGATTCTGACCACACGAGCTACATGTGTTACTACAACTTTGTGTTAATAATATTTATCCCACTCTTAGATCTTTTAATCATAGTTATTAAAATGCTATACTACCTCATCCAAATTATTTTTTGTAGTACTTTAAAGAATTATTTTACTAATTTAGTTTAAGAACTAAGGGGAGTCTTGATAAGGCTATATCTTATAGATAGTATATAATCCTCATAATGACGAGGTAAGCTTATAACAAAAACTAATAAAATGATTAGTGGCAGGTAATACGATGCGAACAGAGGACAAGGTGGATACATACGAGACGAGGATAACCAACAACACTAGACGAAGGTCATAAAGAAGGTATAGGACGGGAGCCATGGACGAGAAAACTAAAGGAAGAGGTAGACATATACAAGACAAGGGTCAAGAAGAAGGTAATACAAGGCGATTAAAGGACAAAATAATTATACATACATGAGAGGGTGATAAGCGGTACCAGACAAGGATCATGAAAAAAAGGAAGAAGACGAGCATATAGAGCATTCAAATCATTATGATTGAGTGACACGCGTCCCCGTATATAAATTACTAAAAGATATATCTACACATTTATTATAAAATATGACGAATATATAAGGCAAGATAACACGTTCAAATGTGTAATGAATAAAGAACAAATATGGAGTGAGAAGATCTATTGCATACAATATAAATAGGACCATAACTCTAAGTGTAAAGTTTGATCTTAATATAATACAAAAAAATCATTATATTGATAATTATAATTCTATCTTGATTTTCTTTCATCATCTTTACCCACTACGTGAGGAGGAAATCCTTTATTACTACTGACCCATAATACTCGTTGGTACTAAGGAATTGGTAAAAAGGTTTGACTCGTGTAAGCTTTTTCCCAAAATGATCCATTGCTCAACTGGCCCCCTGAATCAATATTGGAAGCTTTTCATTTTGATAAGTGGAGAATCAACATGTTCGGACCTTTACCACAAGCTACTTGAGACTTACAACGCATCATCATGGCTATAGATTACTTCTCAAAATAAATGGAGGTCGAACCGTTCACCAAGATAACGATATAAGCATGATCAGTTTTATATTGTATTCTCTCTTTCATGGATGATGTAACTCCAGCGAAGTCAAACCTTCCATCTTATAGAGTACTCAAATATTCTGAGTATGTTAGCGAGAAGACAAGAAGAACATAACTTGATTTAATTGAGGAAATGCGGGCCAAGGCACATTTGAAGTTGATGCATTGTCAAACTTTAACTAGGAGCCGCTACAATTTGAGGATAAAACGACAAAATTTCAAGGTAAGGGATAATTGGAGAAAGATATTTTTATATATGAAGGATAAAGGATTAGGAAAAATGGCTCCAAATTGGGAAGGACCTTACTCAGTGGTAGAAAATACAAACCAAACACATATGACCTTTAAGATAAAGAGCGGAGAGGTTTGCAGCATCCGTGGCACATTGAGAATTTTAAGTTGTATTGCGATTAATTTTTAGTATGCTTATGATACTTTTGTTTTCTTATTTGTACAACTTTTTACAGTGGCATACTCTTTCCTCTCCTGGTGGTCCGGGAAGGTTTCAATGAGGTGTTATATATATCCGGAGTTATAAATAAAATTTATTTTGATTGGCAATTGTTTTTAACTGCTGATAAATTTATTATTTTGGAAATTACACAAGGACTGATCATCTTTACGGTAAACTATAAAGATATAATTTGAGGTGCTAACGTTTATTAAAGCACTTCTTGAAATGTGAATTTGTGTGGTGATATAATTCGAGGTGCTAAAGTTTATTAAAGCGCTGCTTAAAATATGAATTTGTGTGGTCATATAATTCAAGCTGTTAACATTTATTAAAGCACTGCTCAAAGTGTGAATTTGTATGGTGATATAATTCGAGGTGCTAACGTTAATTCAAAGCATCGTTCGCTGGGTTAAAATTATGCGGTGATATAATTTGAAGTTAATGTTGATTTAAAGCATTATTCGGAGTATTAATTTGAATGACAATATTATTTTAAGTTATCTCATTCATTTAAAACACCTTTCTCAAATGATATTTTGAAGTGTTGATATTAATTAATATGGCAGCTAAAATAATTTACTAGGGTAGATAAAATAATTCTTTAAAGTAAAGTTGAAAAAAAGGAATGGCATTTAGAATTTTCAAAGGCATTATATGATCAAATTAATACGAGGACAATTATGTGCTTAATGAAGGGAGCACAAACATGAATTACGACGATGAGAATCGTTAACAAAAACAAAAGAAAAAACAAAGTTTGACATAATCAAGTTACAAATATAAAGGCTTCTATTTACCTTGAGAATCATTAGGAGCCCTATTTGAGCGGACTTCTTAAGAGCTTCCTTCATCATACGAAGAGCTTGATTGATTATTTTTCTCATATTTATATTCCTTGGAATCATTTGTGATAGATTTAAAAGCATTTATGGGGCGTTGGTTTTCTGGTACCAAATCCCAAAACACTACCATGTTGAGCTTTGAAAACCTCTAATGAAAATCAAGAACCATTGATATTTTTACCTCTTCGTCACTTGTCTTCATAGAAGCAAGATAGTCGAGTGCACCAACATATACAACCACTTTGATAGCAATAATGTTTATCTCCTCGAACTCGATTTGTTACGATGCTAAGTCTAGGATGACTTTATCTTTTCCCTTAATTATCTTTGTACAACTTCTTTAGTACCGAGTGACTCAACCATATGTTTTAACTTCAGATCCTCCAACTCATTCTGATGCTTTAAATTAAGTTCCTCAATTTAATTTTTATCAATCGAGGCCAGACGTCATTTTATCTGAATGGATTTGTTGTGGAATTATGACATATCGATTTGAAAGGCTTGTAATTACTTGAATAGATTTCGATTACAGATATCTGCTTATTTTTTTATGAAAAGATTATTGTTTCCATCAGATTACATCTTTTGCAAGGCTCTCCAGTTGGTAGCACCTTCGAGGCCTGAGAAAGGTAGAAGTAGATTTAATAGTTCCTCGGAGGGTTCACCTATACAATGTGGAGAGAATGAGTCATATAAAGCATAGGTAGCCAAAGGAGAAACTAGAGGCGGATATGAACTTTTATTTTGAGTAATTTCAAGTTAATTGACAACCAATGCTAATGCACTATCCACAATAACTTCTACAATCTGATTGCCAATTTCCATGGTGTAGTTTTCTACCTCCTCGGTAGTTGGGGTCAGATTTGGAGTTGACATATCAATCATATTTTGTTTTCCTCTCACCTTGTTGGGGAATTTTTTTAAGGAGATCTTCTTTTTATTAGAAACAAAAACCTTCTTTCTTTTCTTAGAAGATTGAGCTTCGCTCTCTTCGGTATTAAATGGTTAGCTTCAGAAGCTTTTATTTTCAATTTTTGTTTAAAGCTGCCTTTTTTGGGTCTTTTGAGGAACCTCTTCGAGATTTATTCTTTTAATTCTTCTTCGTTAGGTGGATTTACGCTCTATTTCGAGAAATTTGTGTAATGTGTGCATCAAGAGCAGCCAACCTTTTTACAATATCCTCTGCACTATGAGGTTCCATCAATTTGTCAGCAAGAACGACCGAGTTCAGAGGCACGAATGCCTTGTGAAATTTGTTGGACCATTTTTTTCTTCCAATTTAGTTCGTTTTCTATATGTCTCTTTGGCAGCAGTTTTGTGGATCTTGTGGTGCCTCAAAAAATTCTATGAGAATAACAAGAGATCAAAATATTTGACAAAATAATTTTTTATTACTTAATAGTGCAATTTCATTTGAGTTTTAAACTCTAGAGATTCTTGGTATAAGTTACCTTCCCATTGTCCAAGCACTAGAAACAAATAATAATTTATGTTTCCACATCTATAATCCTCGAGGAGATCGTCAATAAGCTTCGAGGAATTTCCGAGGATAAGGTAGTAGAAAGACATAACGAGATTCTATTAGAGACCAGTTTGTGTGATGAACTACTCTATTGGTAGAGGTACCTGAGCAAGTCTGGATGCCATTATACTCGATAGCAGACTAAACCATAAATTTGGACTTGCTTGCGTTAGACAAATATCAATTATCTCAAAATAATCTACCACGACTAGATCCAATATAAACCGAAGGTCCTAGTTTAGAATCTCAAAGTAGACAACAAGGTCTTTTTCTCTCAAGAAAAAAGTGGAGTATCTCCCACTATATATAACCGAAGAGTGGAATTATCTGGGTTATTCAACTGCTCATTGAGGATCTCTGCCTTAGATTTGTTGAAATACTCATATTTCATATTATTCAGTGCAATAAAGTATTTAGGGATGACTTCCTTGAGATTAAAACTTAAACGTGCAGTGGTGTCTGGAAAGAAGATGGATTCCTTAAATTTTTCTTTTTCTTCTTCTTCTTGTTATTCAAAGATGGTTTCTTTGATGTATTACCCTCAGATTCAGAGGGAAGAGTGCTTCATGCATTTCAAATATCCGAGTTCGTCTATGTCCTAGTCGTTAATTCAACAATCTCCTCATAGACTTCATCTTGAAGTTGTGGGGGGACAAAAGTGGACGCCATGTTGAGATGAGGTAGTGATATTTTGTGAAGTGTTGAGATCATCGGACTTCCCCATAGATACGAATCTAATTTCTCGAGGGAGTTGGCTCTTTTGAGAAGATGCTCCTGAATTTATTTGAGGGGTTTATTTTTTATTGATTCAAAGAGATTGGGTCTTGTAGGAAGATGCTTATGTGTTTGTTTTGATGAGGTTTTTATTTTGCGATTCGAGGAGGTTATTGGGAACATGGTGTAAGGGCTAAATCAGAAGGATTTTGTTTTCCAAAAGAGCGACTCTGATTAGGGTTGAAGGCCCTGTACGAAGTGGTATTGGTGGATAGATTTAGAGAGTTTTCGATGACACATGCTCTAGGTATTCGACAAGTCTATAAGAAATGTTGAAGTAATCGTAAATACTGAAGATGGGTTATGTTATTTACATTTAGATTTTTTCATAAACCGATCCACTAGCAGTTCTTCAAACCAAACATGAACAAGGTAAATAGAAATCAGAGAAATTTGAATGTGACTCATGAAGGATGAACACGACAGTGATAGTGAAGGAGTAAAATTTCTCAGGCTGCTTTCTCTCTGTATCTATAGAATTTATAAATTATAGGAAAAATGAGTATTGAGGTTGCATTTATAGAAGGAATGGTGATTATAGGATTAGGATTTTTAAAAAGGGAGTTAAAGGGTCGACATTCGTCCATAAGGTGAAATAGTAATAGAAAGATACATTATCTAAAGTAGGTCGATACGTGTAGAGTATCAGAAACAGATTGCATGCGCACTAGGAATATTCTGTAATGTTTTATTATGTTCTAGGATGATAACCAGTGAGCCTCTTTAGAACTCCGATAAATAACGAGTTGAGTTATTTTCACCAACGAAGATTGTTGGATATTTTGAAAGGATACACAATTTTCCGAGGCAAAGAAAGATAGGGATTATATTCGAAATACATGAGAAACTTACAAAACTAGGACAAATGAAGGTTTTTAGAGCAATCAATTTATTTATAATAAGAGTTAGTCCTTCTTCAGAAGTCTTCGCAAGGACTAGAGGGCTACCGATAAGGATATAAATAGTTGAGGAGTGAAATCAATTACGAAAATGTTTTAATTTGTTTGTTTTGTAGTTAAACAATATCTTTAATACATAATGTAAATGTTAGGACATGAGAGTGCAATTCGTCATAAACTGAATCTGTTACTTATTACTTTTCCTACAAATAGAGGACGGATTTTGGAAAAAAGAGGGATTGACAACTTTTACTTACAACAACTCTTAATTTTATTCTCTTTATAAAAAACTTGAATTACTTTCTCTCTCTAAAATTAATCTAGACATTTTACTCATGCTCGAATAATTTATACTTAACAGAGATGACTTCCTAATAACAAATAAAAATGACTTAACGAACAACCTCTAAGTTTTCATATTATTCTTAAAACCATCAAGAAGTCTAAGAACACACTCGAGGAGAAGTATGGAACTAAGGACAATACCAATAAATTATATATATATATATATATATATATATATATATATATATATATATATATAGTATTTTGATTATGCGGGGACACATATTCCACTTATTTATAGATATGAGTGAACCTCATCTCCACACTAGTATTATCTTGTCCGCTCTGGGTCTGAATGTCCGCATGGATTGGTTTCTAGTCCACTTCTTAAAGTTGTGTATTCGCAGAGATTATATTCACACTTATAAACTATAGGTCATTCACATGCTTAACTTATATGGGACTTTAATTGCACCTAACAAATCCTCTTCTCGAACAAAGTATGCATTTAGATTTCTCTTAATTGACTTTCATTCATTCATCTAATCGAGTTGTGCCATGACTCATCACATATGTTATAGAGCTTTAGAATGGATCTATATTTTCATTTTAATAACACCATGTCTATGAGTCATAGAGCTCAACGACATCTATTTCATATTGAGTATGATAAATCTCATATCAATTGAATTTTCTCATCTCACTAAAATATAAATTAACATTTAAAATAAAATATTTATATTCATATAGATATCTCAGCACTTGACGAGATATTTCACTTTTGAAATTGTGAAATATCTTTAAAAAACCATACACCCATGATTACTAAGTGGTTCTCAATACGTAAAAAAAATTATATAACTATACCTCTTTAACTACATAAGGCTACAACCAAAAATGACAAGAATAACTAAAGACGATACACAGATTGTTTTTTAATTTTTATTTGGAAAAAAGTATTTTGATGATTTTTATTATTTAAAAAATATTTTAATATATATATATATATATATATATATATATATATATATATATATATATATCATTTTAAAAAGTATAAAAAAAACTTTTTTATCCTTGTTTTATTGAAACAAAACATGTTTTTTTATCTTTTATATATATATATATATATATATATAATAACCTAATATTGCATAATAAATTCTATAGAAATCACAATAATTAAAATTAAACTATAACATAAAAAACTTTAAAATCTAGGCAAACTAAAAATGAATTTAACTTATTATATATATATATATATATATATTCCAACTATATCTCATTTTCTTATGTTAGAAGTTACTGAGCATTATCACACTTCATAATTTGTTTCTTAGTGTCTAAACCTAAATTGAATATTTTTAACTATATCCCTAAAGTAACCAACGAAGATGCAAATAACTTACTTACGAGAGAGCCTTCTAAGGAAGAGATCTTCAACATTATATCCAATCTGAACTCTTCCAAAGTTCTTGGAATAGATGGCTTCAATGTTCATTTATTTAAAACTTGTTGGGGCATCATCAAAGCCGATCTCACTGGTGCCATGATGGATTTCATGAATGGTCATAATATCCCTAAAGGTATTATGGCCACAAGTTTTTGCTTGATTTCGAAATCAATCAACCCTACACATTGGAAAGTTTATCATCTCATTAGTTTGTGTACTTTGTTAATAACACGTTATCTAAACTGCTTCCTAAAATTATCTCTGAGTCTCAGGGTTGTTTTGTGAACAATAAGTGTATCCATGAAAATACCTTAATTTATAAGGAGCTTGTTTATGATATTAATAGAAAAGCCAAAACAACAAATATTTTAATTCAAATAGACATGTCAAGGATTTTGACAAAATGTCTCATCCTTTGATTATAAAATTATTCTTTTGGATTTTCCTAATAAGTTTACTAACCTCATTAATAATCTTCTAAAGGATGTCTATACTTCATTGGGCTTCATAGAATAGTTTGTGCAAGTTTTTCTCTGAGGAGGGTCTGAATATAAGAAAATTGGTAATGTGCAAGATGTTTTTTCTTGCAAACTATAAGTTACTTTCAGGGACAACAAAACCTTATGGGTTAAGGTTATGAACGGCATCTACTGTGACAACACTCACCCGCTCAAAGCTGATTTCAGCAAAATGGGTTCTCTTACTTGGAACAGGTTATCTAAAAGTAAAGACAAGGCTCATCCTAACATAAACTAGAGTCTGGGCAAAGGGGAGATGGACTTTTGGCTTGATAATTGTCATGATAGTCTTCTTATTATAACTCTTGATTAATCTCAAGACAACTCTTGGTTCAACACTGAAACGGTGAACTCTTACTGGGAAGACAATAACCAGAATCTGGATTGCATCAGTGGCTTACTTACTTTAGACATCATTAATAAAGTCAAAGATACTAAAATCAAGAGTAGCAAATAATATACAAATCTCTTGAAACTTTCTGAAGATATTAGATTTAACATCAAGGACATCTAGGATTACCTAATGACTCATTTCAACCATTCTAGTCTGATGAACAAGATTTCGATTACTCGAAGGAAGTATTTTTTATTATGATGGAAAATTCTTAAGGATTATACTCCTATAAACTCTATTCTTCAAAAAAAAAATTAATAACTATTTCGAAATGCCAATTGTGTTATTTTAATGAAATTCATAACCATTTTTTTGTGTTTTATTCTTTTGCCTTCCCTATATGGTCATACTATGCTGATTTATTTAATGTAAAGGTTTGCAAATATTTGAAAAAAACTTATATCATCAGGAATTGGTTTAGCTCATCTAAGAAGAAGATTTATATAAGATATACTATTACTTTATTAATAATTTTGGTTATATGGCGTAACATAAAAAAATCTAAATTTAAAGGGCTTCATTGTTCTAGCTCAGCTGTTATTGCATACATTAATTATATTTTGGTAAGTTTATACTCAAATCTCTTAGCTCCTAAACATTGGGACAATGATAACAAGGTAGCAGAGAAGTTGGGTTGCTACAATTCTATCTATTATGATACCAAAAAACGTTACTTATAGTGGAAGGCTCCAAATCAGAGTAGGATCAAGATGAATTCTGATGGCTCTTCTGCTAGAAATGGCGACGCTAGCGGGAGAGTTGTCTTCAGGAATGAAGAAGGAGATATCATCAAAAGTCTTTGGGAACCTTTATGGTAAGCTTAGTCCTCTGGATGCAGAAATAAGAACCTCTTTCGACGGGCTTATTATCTGCAAGAAAGAGGGTTGGTCAATTGTAGACCTGAATATAGATTCTTATGTTTTATTTAAATTACTAGCTAAAATAAATTACCTTTACTTTCTTAGTCCAATCTTGAAGTGTTACATGGACCTCATCAATCCTTTATTGCTTCTTATAAACATTTTTAGAGTCCAAAACCAAGTCGCATATTAGCTTGCGAAATGGAATATGAAATACAAAATAAATATTGATTTTTCTCATAATCAGGCCCCCGATGATCTTCATGTTATTGCCTTGTTGAAAAGAACAAGTATGGGCTACATATCAAATTGTTGATTGTTATTTCTCATTTGGCGTGGATAACAATATTCCTGAAATTAATCAATAAAAATGTTATCTCTATCTTAATAGCAGGAATATCATGACTAATCTTAAGTGCATATATAGAAATCATTATTACCTTAATGGAATCTTGTTCTCAAAGATGGTGGTTAACTAGGTGTCATATTTTGGAGCCTTTGAGTGGATTTTGTTTCATATCCTTGGTCATTTTGCATCAATCATACATATATAATACTGGTTGAGCTTCTGGTTTAATTAGTTTCGAATATATCATTATATTTACCTGTTACTGCTTTTATGTGGATGGCTTTACTGAATGATAAGTTTTTCTTTTTTAGGGATCTTCTCTCAGTATTGTGGGAGCACTCTCCCATTCCTAAACCTACATTACTGAGCTCATCTTCTATTGACTAAATCGATAGAATTGGTTTTTCATGATAAGGTACTGTAGGGGGCATCACCTCACTAGAGAATGTTATATCTGCGTGGTTGAAGATCAATCGGCTGCTTTCTGATGGCTTTATATCCTTCTATTATCTCAAATTTATTAACCTATATAGAATTTAAGTGATTAGCCAAATTAGTAAACTGTATAATCTTAATAGGTATATCATGACTAATATCATAATTGCAGGTTCCAAGAATTTAATACCATGAGCACTTTGAGGCCGAAGGCTAGTTAGTTGTCGATTATTAAAGTTCTTTGAAAGAAGAAGCTCTGATTTCTATTATGGATTCTCTTGAAAGGATATATCAAAGAGCCCTAACATTATACCTGAGTACGGTGCTAGAGGTATTTAGAGAGCGCTCATTTTCCATACCTACTCTATTCTCTACAGAATCAAAGAATTGGTTGAGCGAGATAAGATTCTCTAGGGATGAGACTTCTCTTCTACGCGGGAGTTCATTCTTTCGATCGAGTAGATAAGTAGAGCCTGAAAAGAAATAGTGTAGCTGATTGTAATGAGTTATGGTTACTTAGCTCTTTTAGCACTTCTCAGATGGACCGTACTCTATAGATTACGGTGGCTGCAATCTAATTGATCAAAATCGTGTTCAAATGTGCTAGAGTTTCAAAAGATTAGAAAGCTTATATAATTCGGATCTGGTAGAGACCATTTCGCTAGTAAAAGGTCATCTTTAAATTGAATTGAACTTTTGATAAATGGATTAAATATTAACTTATGTCGTGATGGTTTTGACCAATACAAGTATTGGTTACCTTAAAAAAAGAACTTAAGTGAAAATTTCATTTGGAAACCGGTACGATTATACGAAGGTAAGGTAATCTAAATATTGCCTATAATTTAGAAATGCAAAAGTATATAAAAAAATGTTAAAACTTACTAAAGCTCATATAAAATAAAAAATGATAAATTTTAACATTAAGGACCTATAATAGAATTAAAATTTATCATCTAACCATTATGGTAGAGTCGTATACTACTTTTTTTATTTTAAATAAAATTATTGTTCAAAATATATGATTGATACAATTTGTTTCATTCATTTAGAAAAAAATAAAAGAAAGAAACAAATATAAACTTCTAAAATTTAATAATATATATGATAATCAACTATATATATAAAAATATATAATTGTGTATTAACATTTAGATTCGTATTTCTTTTTATACGAAACAAGAATTATAATTATATATTTTGTATTGATGTTATTGTTTTCGGTTCTTTTGAAGATGCTATTGATTTCGGGTCTTTTAAAGTTAATAAGTTTACAAAAATTTATATAAATGAGAAATTTAATAGGTTGAATGTTAACATAAAATTTTACATATCGCAAATCATTATTTTTATACAAATAATTTAGTTTATTTTGAAATGAGTAAATAAATAAATAACAAAATATTTGTATTCTTCTCTAAAGCGAAGATAAAATACACAGTAAATAAAGAGGTTGCGGAATGTATATAAAATAAAAAAATCAATAAATTAAAGTAGATAAATTATGTTTCCAACGCTATATCTCTCTGATGCTTCAGACCTAGGCTTTCATTCCCAAGAGGAAATGTTCTCACAAAACCATTACTTAAAACCAAAATGCAAAGGCAGTTCACAACCACAATAGACAAAAACAGTTCACAACCACAATAGACAAAAAGAAAACTATTATAAGACAAATTTATTTTAAGAGCAATGTTCCCTCAAGATGTGTGTCTAGGAACAGCTAAATAGTACTCATAGTAGATTTATAAATGTAGAATACTGATCTCAGACGAAAGAAAACTTTCCAAAACAGTCCAAAACTTGATCACGTACCTTATTTTTGATGCGAAGCAGTAAATATATAAAAAATGATTGAAACGGTCCTACCATCTAAGAAAAATGAATAAAATAGAGGAAGAAGTATCTGGAAGCAAGGCACCAACATAATACTGTAATGAGGTTAACAATGCACGGTTATTTTCTCCACTAAAACGATAACCCACCTCTTACTTTTATCTCCGATATTATCAAAAGTTACCTTTTTTTTTTTCAAGAAGCATATCTTCTTTGTTCGAGTCTTTCAAAACCACTACATGTGAAAAAGAAAATGGGAGACCCTTCAAGACGATCTCCTCGGCCACAAATGCAGCTAGGTCTTGGCCGTTCTATTATTGGTGAACTTGATAATTTTGGAGCTGAGATTAGTCTTAGTCAAGTGAACGAGTTTTCTAATACTTCATTGGTTCCTGTTGAGCCATCTTCACATGCTCTTATACTTCATTGGTTCCTGTTGAGCCATCTTCACATGCTCTTGTGGGATCTTCTTTCACTACTTCTGGTGGTGGACCTCTGGTTAATAATAGTCCTTATATGGAGAATCTGGTTTATGTCTCCGATCAAATGAGTTATCATGTAATTAGCGGCTCCTTTGATCAAAGTCAATATCTTCAACACGAACCTCTTCAGAATCAAGGTTTCGAGTACCATCCGGTAAATTATTAATACATGGCATGGTTCAATTGATTTCTTTTGCCATCCTTATTGTGTATAGATTATTTCCGAATTATAATTATGTTTGAAAAATTGAAGACACTATATCTCCGTTTTTCTATTTGGCTCTGTAAATAAATCAACTTATCAGTTATTCAACTTGTGGAATAGTCTATTTATGGAGGTTTTCAAGCTAAAAAGAGTTGATGTTTTGGTATGTTAGATGTGACATTTATTAATTTAGTATTAAGACTAATTTAGTATTAAGGCTAATTCTTAATAAGAAAATAATGCTGAAACCCAAATTCAATTTGGGTAGAAACTAATGAATATATTTTATCATTTAATGAAGCCATGGAGATCTGTTAATGGAGTTCGAGTAAAAGTACCGAGTGCACTAATTAATTTGACAGATATGTTCGGTGAGGACGTGTTTTTAGTCGTCGAGGCCTCTGGTATCACACTTGCTGTTGTAGATCAATCCGGCTTCTTAATATACACTTTTGAAGCGGGTGATTATTACTTACTGGTATGATAAACAACACTATCTATCTTTCTCTTTGAGATATACCTAAACAATGTTTACATTCTGTGTGATTTTGTGTGCCTGAAGGGGCTACATTCGTGTGATTTTGTGTGCCTGAAGGGGAAAACACCCTGAGGGGTCGCGTTTCATCCATTTTAGTTTTAAAATCTACTCCATCTTGTGATGCAGATTTGAATAGCCTTACTGCATCAGTGGAAGTTGAGGTTAGCCGATTCTCCGATTGCAAAAGGCTAAGTTGAGGTTAGCCGATGCTCCAACGGCAAAAGGCAACTCCAGGTGGTGAATGGTCGGGCAGAGCTTGTGCAGCACAGTGTTAGAATAATCTAAACATGTTTAAACATTCTAGCCGTTGTTTGAGTTTGTCAACGTGTATAAACGTTGGAACTGGTCTTAGTGTTTACGTATTATTAGGAACTGAAAAATAGGTAGTGCAGTAGTGGTAGGAGTTTGTTTGGAGTGGTTCCTTGTTTGTAGTAACCACCTGTTTATTTCCCTTTATATTCTGTATTTGTTTACGCATGAAAATATAAGTTTTCCATTACTCAAGTGTGTGTAATACAAACAGGTGTGTGTTTATCATATCTGAATTATACTTGGTATCAGAGCATCAGGAAGCTGTTTCAATCGCAACACCCAGACCTGCTTCGAGATGGAGACAAACAAAGGCAAAGAGAGCTCGATCGGACTGAGCTACTCACTGTTAACAAAAACGAACTATACAGCCTGGGCCCTCAAAATGCAAGTGTTCATGCAAGCGCACGGCGTGTGGGAGGCTGTTAAACCTAAAGATCCTAAGGCAGCAGTGGAGGATAAGAAGGATAAAAGAGCTTTAGCAGTCATTTACCAGGGGGTCTCAGAGGACGTATTAATGTCCATCGCAGAAAAAAGGACATCTAAGGAGGCTTGGAACGCGATTAAGACGATGTCATTGGGGGCAGACAGGGTAAGACAAGCAAAGGCACAGACCCTGAAATGTGAGTTGAAGCGCTGGTAATGAAGGACAGTGACCAGCTGGACGATTTATATTTAAAGCTAAATAATCTGGTTACCAATATAAGGGCCTTGGGAGAAAAGGTGGAGGAAACTTATGTCGTTAAAAAACTACTCAGGGCTGTCCCCTCCAAGTTTCTACAAATAGCATCTGCAATCGAGCAATTTGGTAACCTGGAGGAGATGTCGGTGGAAGAGGTTGTTGGTTCGCTCCGAGCTCACGAAGAACGCTTAAAAGGAGTAACTGAGTCAGGCCAAGGACAACTACTGTTGACAGAAGACGAGTGGAAGAAAAGAGAAGGCGACGATGGACAGTTGCTTTTGACTCGAGATGAGTGGTTGAAGAAGACCAACAGAGGGACTCGAGGTGGTAGTGAAAACCGTGTGAGAGATGGATATCGTGGGGGACGGGACAAAAGCAAGGTAAGATGCTTCCGTTGCCAAACATACGGTCACTACGCTGCGGAGTGTCGCAGATCACGTGGGGAAAGAGAGGCACAAAAGGAGGCCAACCTCTCACAGACTCTGGACGACGAACCAGCACTTTTGATAGCTGAGGTAGGAGACACAGAAGTCAAGTCGATGCTATTAAAGGAGGATGCTGTGATCCCAACGTTACTGAAAAATACTGATGAGCGAAGAGACTCACAAGTCTGGTATCTGGACAACGGGGCATCAAATCATTTGACAGGGGCACGAGGAAAATTAATGGAACTAGATGAACGTATGGCAGGAAAGGTGAAATTCGGAGATGGGTCTACTGTGAACATTGAAGGAAAGGGGACGATCGCATTCAAATGCAAAAACGGGGAGGTAAGGATTCTCAAAGATGTTTACTTCATCCCAAACTTATGCAATAACATCATAAGTTTGGGTCAGTTGTCTGAGGCTGGGAATAAGGTGATACTTGAAGACGAACCCTTGTGGGTCTACGAAAGCTGTGGCACACTGCTCATGATGGTGAAGCGAACAGAAAACCGCCTTTACAAGATCAGCCTGGAGGAAAGTGGATCGTCGTGTTTGCTTACAAAACAGGAGAAAGATACATGGCTGTGGCACGCCAAATTGAGCCATGTGAATTTTCGAGCTTTAGAAATCATGTCAAGGTAGGAGATGGCATACGGACTTCCAAGGTTAGCACAACCACTAAAGAAGTGCGAAGGATGCTTAATGTCTAAACAAACCAGAAAACCGTTTCCATCACAAGCTAAATTCGAATCAAAGAAGCCACTGGAGATAGTACATGCCGATATTTGTGGACCAATTTCACCAACGACACCCGGAATCGCTATTTTTTATTATTTGTTGATGACTACAGCAGAAAAATGTGGGTTTTCATGATGAAAGAAAAGAGTGACGCGTTTGAGATGTTCAAGAGATTCAAAGCTCTGGTCGAGAAAGGAAAGGAGGTCAGAATTAAAACCTTGAGAACGGACCGAGGTGGAGAGTTTTGTTCGAAGGAATTCACTTTGTTTTGCGATGAGAACGGCATCCAGAGACACTACACTGCACCATACACCCCACAACAAAATGGGGTGGTGGAACGTAGAAATCGAACAATTGTTGCTATGACAAGAAGTCTCCTGAAGGAAGCAAAATTACCGGCATTCATGTGGGGGGAAGCGGTACGCCACTCAATCTATTTGTTAAATCGTTTGCCAACTCATATTTTAAATGGAAAAACTCCGTATGAAGCATGGGGAAACATGAAGCCAGACCTATCACAATTAAGGATTTTTGGATGCACAGCGTATATGAAGATTCCAGCCACTCGTGTAAAAAAACTAGACGATCGAAGAAAGGTAGCTGTGTACCTCGGTAAGGAGCCATGAACAAAGGGGGTTCGACTGTATGATCCAGAAACTGGAAACGTCCAAGTAAGCAGGGACGTAATATACGAGGAGGACAAGTTCTAGGTCTGGGAGCATAAAGAAGACAAAGAATCACATTTCCCTGGTCAGTATATCGAAATAGGCAGTTCGATGGCAACCGAAGACGGTGCAGAAGCTGAACATGAACCTGTGACACCTTCACAGACGACACGTGAGCAAACGACAACTGCATCTGGTGAAACAACAGCAGGGTCGACATTCGTAACAGGCGAATCAAAACAAGATCTATTGGAGCATCTTCTACAGAGAGCAGCGAACCAAGACGATATAGGTCGTTGGCAAAAATATACAACGAAACTGATATTGTGGATTTGATTGACGAGTTAATGCTGCTGAAAGTAGAAGGTCCAACCTCTTTTAGAGAAGCAACAGAAGAGAAGGAATGGCAGGACGCGATGAGATTAGAATTCGACACAATTGAGAAGAACGACACTTGGACCCTCACAGACTTGCCACCTGGGCATAAACCGATTGGTTTGAAGTGGGTTTACAAAGTAAAGAAGGACCCAGAAGGAAATGTGGTCAGGCACAAGGCTCGCCTCGTGGCAAAAGGGTACGTTCAAAGGAAGCAGATTGATTACGATGAAGATTTCGCACCGGTGGCTCGTCTTGACACAGTTTGGTTGTTGCTGGCCTTGTCAGCTAAGGAGGGATGGTAAATACACCATCTTGACGTCAAATCAGCATTTCTAAATGGTGAACTTCTCGAGGAAGTTTATGTGGTTCAACCGGAAGGGTTCATAAAGAAAGGTGAAGAACATAAGGTATATAAGCTGTCAAATGCGTTGTATGGCTTGCGTCAAGCACCTAGAGCCTGGAACACGAAGTTGGATAAGTGTCTGAGAGAGTTGGGCTTCAAGAGGTGTCTACACGAATAAGTTGTGTATACGAGAACTGGAAACGGTAGTGTCCTTGTGGTTGGTGTGTACGTGGATGATCTGCTAGTAACAGGATCGAGCAGGCATGAGATCGAAGGATGAACGATCAGTTCGAGATGAGTAACCTGGGTCTCTTGTCATTTTACCTCGGCATAGAAGTAAATCAAGCGGGGTCGTTCATAACGATTAAACAGTCCGCATATGCAAAGAAGCTGTTGGTTAGGTCTGGGATGGCGAACTGCAACGCTTCGAAATATCCTATGGAACACAAGTTGCAGCTTGACAAGGACGAGGCAGGAAAGTTAGTAGATGCAACTGAATACAGGTGCATTGTTGGGAGTCTACGGTATTTAACTCACACCCGTCCGGACATCTCTTTTGCAGTTGGAGTAGTGAGTCGCTTCATGGACAGTCCCACAGAAAAACACCAACAAGCAATAAAGCACATCTTAAGGTATATAAGGGGGACGATTAACTATGGGTTGGTATATGCGAAAGAGGAAAAGGAAAGAGTCTTGTCTGGGTTTACTGATAGTGATTTAGCAGGTGATGTCGTGGATAGAAGAAGAACTGGTGGGATGTGTTTCTACTTAAACAAGAGTCTGGTGTCGTGGGCATCACAGAAGCAGAGAATGGTCACACTCTCATCGTGCGAGGCTGAATATATGGCAGCAACAACAGCAGCTTGCCAAAGTATATGGCTCCGAGGATTGCTGGAAGAAATCACAGGTCAACGTCCCGGCCCAGTTGTTCTTCATGTGGATAACAAATCGGCCATTGAGTTAATGAAGAATCCTGTCCTTCATGGAAGAAGCAAGCACATTGATGTGCATTTTCACTTCATTCGTGAATGTATAGAACAAGGTAAGTTGGTGATTGAACATGTAGTTACGCAACGACAACGGGGAGACATCTTGACTAAAGCTTTGGGAAGAGTGAGGTTTGAGGAAATGAGGAAACTAATTGGAGTTGAAGACATTGCTGCAATAAAGGCAAACACAGGACATGTTTAGATTATGAGGGAATGTGTTAGAATAATCTAAACATGTTTAAACATTCTAGCCGTTGTTTGAGTTTGTCAACGTGTATAAACGTTGGAACTGGTCTTAGTGTTTACGTATTATTAGGAACTGAAAAATAGGTAGTGCAGTAGTGGTAGGAGTTTGTTTGGAGTGGTTCCTTGTTTGTAGTAACCACCTGTTTATTTCCCTTTATATTCTGTATTTGTTTACGCATGAAAATATAAGTTTTCCATTACTCAAGTGTGTGTAATACAAACAGGTGTGTTTATCCTATCTGAATTATACACGGTACCAAAGTAGTTCCAACAGAAATGGTAGATTAAGCTTGTTTTAGACGTAACATAAGTGTCTTTTGAGAGTTTTTATAAGAAGACTAATATGTTTTTTTTATAAATGGTACCTTTTGAAACTTTTGTTGGATGAAGAATATGGTTTCTTTTTAATACAATAATATCATTTGTGTATTCTGGTACAGTTGGAGTCTTGGAGATAAAATTTATTGTTGAAATATGCATAATTAAAATATCTATTAGAACTTTATTAATTAGTACGTGTTACTAACAAACAAAAGCAAATTTGATATATTTAACTAATAGAAATGTCTTTTTGGTTTCTTATAAAAATTTATTATCTATGCTACAACTAGAGATATGTAAATGTTATATCGTTTCGCAAGACATTTTTTTTGGGTTTGAAAAGTAATTTGCAAACTATTCTTTCAATTATAAATAATATTACAGATTAAAGTTGATAAGGGCAGTTTAACTGAATTTTCAAGAGGCGATTGTATTAAATTTGTCACTGTAAGACACCAAAAGATAAACTCTTTAACCTAATGAGTTTGTTGAAATAATGAATTGAAGGTTGTTGGAAAAATTTGGTGTATGTTTCTCATTTCTTACAGTTCGAGTGGACCGAAAGTCTAGGGAAAAGTTGTGAAAGCTGGATATATTATCAGAAGAAGTTTATTTACGACACTCAAGTTTAAATGTCCATAAAAAGTATAGACTCGAAAGAAACTTGTTAGAACATTTGTGAGTGTTTAGATGTGTTGTATATGTACACGTAAAGTAACATAAGCTTCAACCGAGAGAGCTAAAGTGTTTGTTCTTGATTTAGAGTGGAACGCAAAAGAAGCTAGATAGAGGGATAAACCTTAATTTTATTAATAAAAACAACTACCCAAACAATGTAAAGAAGATATGTTTATATAAGGTTTCAGTTCAAACCCTAAACCTAAAATAAGAAAATTACTAAAATATTCTAAAGTATTAAAAACTCGAAATAAGCTGATAGATGAGCCCAAATGCCTAAAACATCCATATGTCACAAGCAAAGCTGGTGACTTGCACTCGTGGCGTCGTTTCCTTCGAAACAAGTTGCTGTGGGTCAAAATCAGACATCGGAGCTCCAAACTGTCAATTCACCGCATTCTTCGGGTGATCGCTAGTCTTCATAAATTTCAGCGCTAAACTGTCTGCATCATTCCCACCGGGGTCGAGATGATTCGTCCTCGAATCAGAACCAGTCTCCTCGTCAGAAGAGTCACCTGCATAAGGAATCAGATGCTTAACATTAAAGACATCAGACGTACGAACATGGCTAGGCAAACGCAGTGGATAAGCATTCGGGTTGATCCGCTCCACAATCCCCGGGCCAATCATCCGGGCGGCCAGTTTGTTGTACTCACTAGTAGGGTACTGATGTTTGGTTAGAACTGCCCACACATAGTCACCAACTTCGAACTGAACAGGACGACGATGAGAATCCGCCTGAGACTTATACTTGGCGGTGCTCAAGACAAGCTGATCGTAAGTCGTCTGATGCGTTTGGCGAATCTGCGATACAAGCTCCTCAGCAGTTGTGTGAACACGAATTTTACTGGTTAGTCCAAACTTGTTAGAAATTAGTGTTTCCATTTGATAGGTTTCCAGGGAAACATGAGTAGCCAAAGGTTAAAGGTCAATGAAAAGGAAACTTCATCGAAGAATAAGAGGTTTAAGTAGTTTCAGAACTATAGCTTAATGTTCCTTTTATCTATGTATGGAAAACCAAAAGAAAAATAAAATACTAGCCTATTTATTTTGTTTATCTCTAAAGAAAAAACATTGTCATAGTCAAGAAGTTGCGTATATGTTGATTTGTGAAGGAGCTCTTAGTTTGACGGTAAAATAGAGTTTGATTGGATCCGTTTGAGGAGCTGGACCTACTGGTGTGTTGGCAAGGAGGTGGACCGGTGACCCTTGGCAAGGAGGTTGGACCGGTGACCGTAGAGGGTGGAGGGCAATATGAAGGTTTGACGCATAAGGGTGGATGAAACTTGCTATCGTGGCCGGATAAATAGTCAGATCGATTTCTTTTTTTAATTTTGCGAAGTTTGATCCTAGAGTTACTGGTCTTTTCAAACTATAATGGACGACTCAAGACAATAATATATAGATATGGGATTTGATCTCGAACATTTTCTCTCAAACTCATAATGCAACGGTAATAAAACTTGAGAGTTTGTCCCAAAGAAAACAAAACCGCGTTGTTGACTGAGCCATTGTGAAAATATTAGCAACCTGCAAAGCTGATGGAACATATGGAAGCGAGATAATGTCAATCTGCAAGAATCCATCGTAACCAAACAATCTCACATGTGGTCAAAGTCATAGGACGGTACTCAACTTCAGTAGACGATCTAGAGACAACCTCTTGTTTATTTCATTTCCATGAGATAATGAATATCCAAGGAAAATACAGAAATCAGTAGTAGGTTTTTGGTCATGAGGATCACTATCCCAATCAGCATCGCTATAGGCACGCACTTCAAGTGAAAAGGTCGAAGGAAAGAAAATGCTTTGGAACTGAGTGTCACAAAGATATCTCAATATTCGAAGAACAACTCCACAATGGACGGATGTAGGAGCAGTAACAAACTGACTAAGCACGTGAACAACATAAGTTATATCTGACCGAGTAACTATAAGATAGACCAAACTCCATACGAGAGTTCGATATAGAGTTAGGTCTGACAAAGGAACACCATCAGTTGGAGAACACCAAACATTGGTTTCAAGAAGAGTATCCACCGACCTGTTATCAAAAATTCGTGCTCGCTCGAATAAATCAGATATATATTTTGTCTGAGAGCGATTATAACCTTTTAGAGAGCGAGCCACCTCAATACCTAAAAACTAAAGCAATAGTCCCAAGTCTTGCAACGCAAAACACTGAACCAAATCATGTTTTAGTGCCTTAATACTGATGAGTCCGAATTCCGCATGCTCCCTGGACAAGGACAGTTCGGTCCAATGCCTCCGGACCGGACAGATCACTTCGAACACTCAGACTATAGGACTGTTCGAACTATGACAAAAGTACTAAAAAACCTAAACACTACTTGACTAAGCTACTTGTTCTCCTACTTAGAGCTCATGGGTCTTTGAACATGACCCGGGTCCATTAAACATGACCCGAAAGCCCATAAGGGCCCAAACATCAGGGTATAAATACCCAACCACCTGCATTAAGTGTGGGTAATGAGAATTAACTGCTACCAGGCTGCTTAATTATCTCTCTACTCTCTACTCTAAACACATAACACCCACACACTATTATAATACACCAACCAAATTACTAACCTACCCTCATGCGATTATTATCCACACCAAATTGGCGACCACAGTGGGAGGAGAAGGTGTCTGAATCAAGCATTCAAAACCAGCTAAGAAAATCTGTCCGAATGAATCCGGACAACCCAGAAGTACCACCAGCTCTGCTCGAATTGGTGGGAGAGAACGATGAATACAATATTGAAGAGCGTGATAGGCTAATGGGTGAAATAGAAGCTCTGAGGGCAGAAAAGGACAAGATGGGCGTCAAAGAAAAGTCCAAAGTATCGGTTGCTCATCACACCGATAACCCCAGAGAGCATGAGTCTTCAAAGACTCATGTGAGCACTAAAAAGACTCATGCCAGTTCTAAAAAGTCTCACCGGTCTAAGCCAGTGGAGAGTTCTGACTCAAGCTCAGAATCTTCTGATAGCTCTTCGGACAGTGAGGGAGTTGAAAAATCCTTGTCCTCTAGCAGCGATGGGGGTCGAACTAGAAAAAAGCAAAAGCAGATTACAAAATATTCAAGAAAAAGGGATAGACAAGGAAAGATGAAGAGGCATATTGGTAAAGGATCATCTCATAGCCAGAAGCATGTGGACCGGATGCTGATGGATCCCTTCGCTTTTCACGATGAACCATGTATCTTTGCAACTCCAAATGAGGGTACTGTGTTCAGCCGTGGAAGAAACTGGAGGCAATCTCCATTGTCTTCTAAAATTCTGTCCGGAAACCTCCCTAAGAGGTTTGATAGCACCAAAATAGAGAAGTACGATGGCAATACTAATCCGGAAAACCATCTGGAGCAATTTAAAAACTTCATGATGAACTTTGACGACGACGATAAACTACTTTGTAGGGCATTCTCCCAATCATTTACGGGGAGTGCTCTAAAATGGTACAACAGCCTGCCTCAAGGTTGTATTAAAGACTTCGATACTTTTTGGGTAGCCTTTCGAAGGCAGTTCGTAGGGAGTAAAGAGCTAAAGGGCAATAGAGACACAATACTCCATTGTGCTCAGGAACCAAATGAGTCCTTGAAAGAATATATAAGCCGTTTTGTGAACACCAAGAATGGGTTGGCTGATTGCTTCGAAAAGGTAGCAATAGCATCCCTAAGACAAGGTTTGAACCCAGGCAATCTAGCTGATTCAGTGACCAGAAAGAAGGCCATGACATGGGGAGGGTTGCTGAATCAGGTTGGAAAACAAATAAACGTTGATGAAACAAAGAAAACCAGGGTGCACAGGCAGGTGAGGTCTACCCTAGTGGCACCAAATCCCAATCAGAATCAGTCCGGGAATAAAGCAAGAGAGACCGGACAGGGGCATGGCTGGGCAAAAGCTCAGTCTCAGCGAGGTGCTCCTGCTCAAAGTCAGGAATCCAGAAACAAGAGAGGGCCATGGGTCCAACCAGAGTGGTTCGCAGAGTTAAAAGAAAGCGTGGCCACTATTTTTGATAAAACAAAGGAAGATGTGCATTACCGGAGACCGGCTACATTGCAGTCTCCCACAGAGCATCGTAATAACTCTTTTTGTCAGTATCACAACGATATTGGTCATACCACTGATGACTGCATAGCATTGAGACAAGAAGTTCAGAACTTGATTGAGAGGGGAAAGCTGGGGGTTACGTCAAAAGAAGAGGAGGCAACATGCCTGACAACACTCACCGGGTTGGTCCAAGTAATGCTGCTCCGGAGGGAGCCATGGTTATAATTGAAAGGTTTGACGTGGAATCTGAGTACTTGGATCCTGATCCAACTCGAAACAGAGTGGGTACAATTGAGGAATGTTCTAGGTCGATCTCCGGACTCATTAAGTTTTTTGAGTCACTTACAATTTTCGGAGGGGACACTATGACAGCTCCTACTGCTTCTTCGAGAAAGAGGCATGTGCATACTTTAGCCTCCCAGCTAGAAGGAGGCATGACTTCCTATCAGTCACAAAACTCATTCCCTTTCATTATTTTTGATGAAGATGATTTAAGAGACATTGCTGGCCCTCATGAGGATGTTGTTGTCATAGGAGCATCTATTGGGGGCAACGACATAAGGCGGATACTGGTGGATACTGGAAGCTCAGCCAATATCCTTTTCTTAACCACATACAAGAGAATGAAAAATCCAGCTGTAATTCAGAGTTCGGACAGATCAATTATGGGCTTTACAGGCAGCTCAGAAGATGTGATCATTGAGTTCGAAGAGGAAGTTCTATTGGGCAAGGGCCCTTTCAAGAAAATGGTTAGAATACTCTTTATTGTGGTGGATTGTCCCACTTACTATAATGCTATTCTAGGGAGATCTTGGCTCTCTAGGATGCATGCAGTGGCTTCAACAGTCCACCAGTGCTTAAAATATATTGTTCAGGGACATGTTGGAGTCGTCCGGAGCAGCCAGAAGAATGCAAGAGAATGTTATGCCACTGCCATGGCTCCTCGAACGCTGGGGGTAGTCCGAATTAATGAACAATAGCAGTTTAAGGGCCTTTCTGGGGGTGAGCGTGAAATTGATGACCCCAGAGAGACCCCTGGAGTATTGATACCGGTTAAAGAGGTAGAAACACAGTGTTTAGAAGATGGGAAAAGTGTCAAGATAGGGTCTAAGATGCCACCTGTTTTGAAAGATGAAATGTTAAAGTTTTTAAAGAACCATCAGCACGTTTTTGCTTGGTGCAATGCTGATGTTACTGGGGTTCTATCAGAAGTGATATCACATCACCTATCTGTCCGGAGAGACGTAGCACTAGTGGTTCAAAAAAGAAGAGCTTTTTCTAAAGAGAAGGCTGATGTTATTGTGCAAGAAATTGACAGGCTCACAAAGATGGGGCACATCAAGGAATCTCAATATCCTTTGTGGACTGCCAATCCGGTTCTGGTAAAAAAGAACAATGGCAAGTGGCGCATGTGCATTGACTTCACAGATCTCAATAGAGCTTGCCCAAAAGATTTGTATCCGGTCCCCCGGATTGATCAATTAGTAGACTCCACCTCTGGGAACAAGTTACTTTCCTTTATGGATGCCTTCTCCGGATACAATTAAATTCAAGTAGATCCGAAGGATCAAGAGCATACCACATTTGTCACTGACAGAGGTTTTCATTGCTACAAGGTGATGCCATTTGGTTTGAAAAATGCTGGGGCTACTTATCAGAGATTAGTAAACAAGGCATTTACTGATCAAATTAGAAGAAATATGGAAGTATACATTGATGACATGATGGTGAAGAGTGTGGATGAGCAATTGCATTTGTCCGATCTCCAAGAAACTTTTGCCAACTTGGTAAAAGTGAATCTGAAATTAAACCCAGAAAAATGTGTGTTCGGAGTACAGTCCGGGAAGTTTCTAGGCTATATTATAAGTGAACATGGAATACAACCCGACCCGGACCAGCTTAATGCCCTATTTCAAATGGAGCCTCCTCGAAACATTAAAGAAGTACAGCGGTTAACGGGGAGATTAGCTGCCTTAAACAGGTTTATCTCCAGGTCTTCGGACAGGTGTGCCCCTTTCTTTCAAACCTTGAAGGGTGCAAAGGGCTTCGATTGGACTCCACAGTGTGATGAGGCTTTCAATGAGATCAAAAAGCACATGTCCTCCCCCAAAACTTTGTTTAAGCCAATTGATGGGGAGACACTCTTCGTATATTTGGCATTTTCAAGTTGTGCCATTAGTGCTGTGTTGGTAAGAGAGGTCGATGGACATCCCCATCCAGTGTACTACATCAGAAAAAGTTTGATAGACGCAGAAAGGCGTTACTTGAAACTTGAAAAACTAGCATTAGCCCTGGTGATAGCTGCCAGGAAGATGAGGCCTTATTTTCAGGCTCATCCCATCATCGTCCGGACTTCTTTTCCCCTGAAGAATGTCCTCCAAAAAGCAGACATTTCGAGTAGGATGACTAAGTGGTCAGTAGATTTGGGGGACTTTGACATAGACTTTGCTCCCCGAACAGCAGTCAAGGCCCAAGCTGTGGCTGATTTTCTGGTTGAATTTCACTCCGACGGGGATTCAGAGCAAACTACTGACATAAAAGATAAAAAGGTATGAGTCGTCCGAACAGATGGTGGATCTAGCACTATGGGATGTGGTGCAGGGGTGTGTTTAACTTCCCCATATGGAGAAAGAATGTACCAGGCTATTTGTTTTGCTTTCAGGGCATCTAATAATGAGTCCGAATACGAAGCAGCTATAGCTGGTTTAAAGTTAGCCTACATTTGTGGGGCTAAGAGGGACAAGCTACTAAGTGATTCCCAGCTTCTGATCCATCATGCCCAAGGCCAATCTGAGGCTAAGAAAGAGCAGCTTGTGAAATATTTACTCCTCCTAAAAAATGAAGCACTTAAGTTTAAAGGTGTTGTCTATGAGTACATTCCCCGGGTAGAAAATGAGCTAGCAGACTCATTGGAAACCATAGCATATACGGAGTCATATCCATGGATCCATGTGCTCGAAAGCCCCTCCATTCAACTTAGTAAGGGTAAAGAAGAGGAAATTTTTGAAATACAAGTGAAACAACCTCAAGACTGGAGGTTTCCTCTCTTGCAATATCTCTCCGATGGTGTCGTGCCTCCGGATAAGTCACTGGCCAGAACACTGAAGCACAAGGCTCGTGGTTTTATCATATTAAGAGACGTGTTGTACAAAAAATCTTACACTATACCTCTCCTGCGCTGTTTGGGGGATGAAGAGTCTCAAGTAGTCCTCTCCGAATTGCATGATGGTGAGGGATCAGCCCATTGTGGGTTTAGAGCTTTAACAAGAAGAGTTTTACTCTCCGGTTACTATTGGCCATCAATCATGAAAGATGCTAAGGAATTGGTAAGAAGGTGTGACCCATGCCAGAGGTACAACAATGAGATTCATGTCCCAGCTATTCCTTTGGAATCAATTTCTGAGCCTATTCCTTTTGCTCGATGGGGGTTGGATTTAGTAGGGCGTCTCCCTGTGGCTTCCGGAGGACGCAAAACTATAACTGTGGCCATAGACTACTTCTCGAAGTGGATTGAAGCAGCCCCTCTAGCAGGGACAACATCAAAAGCTGTTATAAAGTTCATTTTATCCAACATCTGTTGCAGATTTGGTGTCCCACAAAAGATAACAACAGACAACGGGCCACAGTTCGACAATAGGGAAATGGAGAGCTTCTGTGCCTCAAGGGGTATACAACATTGTTTTTCTTCACGTTTCCACCCACATGCAAATTGGCAAGTTGAAGTGGCTAATAGGACTATACTGTCCGGTTTAAAGAAGAATTTGGAAGGGGCTACTAGGAAGTGGCCTAGTTATCTACAAGAGGTCTTGTCGGCCTACCGGACAACACCTGAGGCTACAACACAAGAATCACCCTTTGCTTTGGTCTATGGGATGGATGCAGTAGCTCCCATAGAAGCAACTCTCCCCCTCCTTTCGTGTTCACAACTTCTCCGAACACGATAACGAGGTGGCAATCAGAGGTCAACTTGATCTGATAGAAGAAAAACGAGTTAAAGCTCACCTTAGAGTTGCACATTATCAGGGTTTCATGAGAAGCAGGTTTGCTTCCAAAGTTAAAAGAAAAGATTTCCAACCAGGGGACAAGGTATTAAGGAAAGTCTTCTTACACAGTAAAGAAAAGCTGTTCGGAAAGCTGGCCCCAACTTGGGAAGGTCCCTACATAGTTGTTGAAAGAATTAAACCTGGAACATATTGGTTGGAAGACAAAGATGGAAGGGTTTTGACTCATCCTTGGAATATTGAGCATCTCCGGATGTACTTGGAGTAGCATTTGTGTAAATATTTACTTGTTTAAACATCCATGTAAATATTTGGGGGCATACTCTTTCCTCCCTGGTGGCACGGGGAGGTTTTAATGAGGTGTCCGGGCTTTTGAATGAAATTTGATGCCTTCTTAAAAAAAATTCCAAGTGTTTTAAGTTTTGTCTTTTGTCATACTATCCGGATTGAAATAACTAAGGGCTATTTAAACTCTAGCCGGAGAACTTAAACACTCTCACTATGAAATAATTAAAGGCTATTTAAACTCTAGCCATCGAAATTGGAACAAACGATGAAAGAAGATGAGATTTGTGCAAAACAGAAACATTCATTGAAATAACTTAAAGTGCCTTGGCCTTCCAAGGACTTTTGAATAGTCAAAGTAAGAACAAAAAACCTATCCGGTCAGATACTGGACACAATTACAAAAAGAATGCCTTGGCCTTCCAAGGACTTTAGTTTGAATAAAAGGTAAACAAGTTAAATCATAAGTTAAGGTTGAGCCTTTGAAGATGGCTCACCTTCATCTGCCTTCTTTCCATTAGGATCGTCTTTCTCTTCGCCAATTTTCTCCCCGTAGTGTTCTTCATCATCTGAGGAATCACTAGAGTAGCCATACCTGTCGCCTTCGGCCATCGTGTGGTAGGGGAGGTCTTCAGGCTCAACATGAAGCCATAAGTCCCCTAGGTTCTTCTTCGGAAACTTTTCATGGAAAAGTAGAACCATGTCAGACCACACCAGCAAAGTCATCTCTAGGGAGATTAAGGAAGTATTCACCAAGCTCACCAAGACCGGTGATGTCTACTCCATCGATGTTGATATCTCCCCCCTCAACCTCATCAGTATGAAAGTCGCCTGGAATCTCCTCGGCATGCGTCGGGTCAGCAGGGTCAGCATGGATAGAAGGTTCCGGAGCCCGAAGAGAAAGCTCGTCTCCCTTAGACGTTTTCTTCTTCTTGGCCTTCCGGTCTATGCCTTCGCTTCCCTGTTTACGATTCCTCTTAGAAGCCCGTGGAGGTTTTGGGAGGTTCGCTTCTTGTTTCTCAGTCTCTTGCTCCACCACTTCCAGGAGAGCAGCATCAATTTGTCTCTGGGCTGGCCCCTCCGGATCTGTTGGAGCATCCTTCTCTGCATCAGGAGGGTTAGCATCACCCACCACCTTTTTGCCCTTCTTCTTCTTGCCTTTAATCTTGCTCGGGGCTTTGGCCCGGCCTGGGAGGAAGAGTGTCCCATCTGGTTCATGGGTCCTCTTAAGCACAACGTCCGGAGGAGGCTGGGTGGTGAGATTCTCCCAAGTCAAGTCTCTCCGACCTGTGGTATTCCACAGGTGAGACCTTGCCAAGTTGCCACTGGTGAAAGAAGCATGGAATCGGTTCCCCCAGTTCTCAGCAACCCAGGCATTAATCTTGCCGCAATTGACCTGCCCGACTTTCAAGTAGTCACTAAACTCCTTGGGCAGTTCTGCTAAGACAAAAGCAAGACAAATTAGTACAAATTAAGTCTAAAAAGAAAAGAGAAGAGGGACAAAAATATAAAGGCAAGATACTTACGGTCACTCCTCCATCTGCTTCTGAGGAGGCTTGGGTTCTCTCCGGATTTTATCTTCTTGCCGTTCTCCCAAGCACCACTAATAAATAGGAACTGAGTCCTCCAGTTCCTCTCCGCCTCCAACAGATCGTCCACAGCCTTAAAGTCATCCCCCATATTGAAATGGTAAAAGGGAATGTGGTGGTTTCTGCAAAGGCTGGCCACTGCAGCAAATTCCTCCATTGGCAGAGGGATCCCGGACAGCCTTGATGCCATGATACATGACATAAGGGTATACCAAGCATTGGGGCTCAGCTGGCTCGGACAGAGTTTGATCAGATGGAAGTATCTGACAATCTCTGGGTCTAGTGGGAACCTGAGCCCCCAGTTGAACAACTCCGTGAAGATCACCACTTCACTCAACTTGCAGTCCATGGGGGTCTCCGGGTGTATAGGAATCCTGATCTTTACATTTTCTGGAATTCCCCACTTCGTACGCATCCTGCCCAGCTCAGCAGTGTGGATGAATGCGTAGTTGATTTTTTGTAAGGAGAGGAGGTAATTAACGCTGACCTTGTGAAAAAAGGCCCTACTTTTCCTTCTAGGCTCTCCGGCAGATCCGGATGCCTCAAGTACAGCTTCTCCTTGCCCTTGTCCTTCTTGGCAACTATCTCTTTACTGGTCCGACCGGAGGGCTCAGACTCAAATGGGGCCTCTTCAACAGAGTCCCCCATCACTTCCTCCATGATTGTTGAAGGGATTTCAGCAGCTGCAGTGGGGGGAAGGTTCAAACTTGACTCAGCCTTGTCTCCGGACTGATGGGCCTCAGTGCCCCTTTGATTTCTGCTCTCCGGTAGAGTGTCTAGAGCAGAAGTTTCTGGTTGGAGATTTGGATTGGGGCCCTCCGGTCCGGACAGCCTGTCCTTGGGGGCTTTAATAGACACATCTGATCCGGTGCTACTGTCCTTTGCCCCCGACCTTGAGGGAGTGTTTTTAGTCCACTGGCCTTTAACCAACTGGTCTTTCCTCCTGTCGACCAGCTTCTCGGGAGAGTGCTCCGTATCCAATCCCATTGCAATAAAGGGAGAAGGTTTTCTGAGGCTAGTGGCTGTAACTCCTGGCTCGACAGCAGGCTCCGATTTCTGAACTGAGGAACCAGAGATTATGGGGGAGAGGTTGGTTTGAAATAGTTTTCTAGGCTTAGTGCCTTTGGAAGAAGAAGAGCCTCGATCTGACTCAGAAGCAGAGGTGTTTGGTCTATCAATAGGCGAGGTGGGTAACCCTGCTGCGATCCGTCTATCTCTTTCGACTTTTTGAGCCTTCTCTAACTCAAAAAGGTTGAGCCACCCGCCTTTGACAAGAGCGTTCCTCGCTGTAAACATAAACTATCAAATAAAGTTTTGGCTTTAGAGAGAGAAAGCTTTGAGAGATTTTGTAGAGTAAATTTGAAGGAGATGGTAAAACAGTAGAACGTGAGTTTGTATTTATAGTAAAATCTGAAAAAGGAAGTTGATTCCTAGGAGAATTCGAAAAGTTTGGCAATGATTAAAAGACGGCGCTGATGTCACCACCTTTAATTAAGAGGTTGCTTTTCGAAGAAGGTGGGTTCGAAATTCAAGATGAAAAAACGGCTGAAGCAACCAATCAGAGAGTGACACGTGTCCCGCGAACTCTGGCAAAAACCGTTTTGAATTCGTGAAGCTTTATCTGTCCGGATAAACTTATAGCCCGAATTGATAGACCTGTCCAGATAAAAACTACCCCTGATGTCTGACTGTTTTTCAGGTCTTTGACAAGAGTATTTGCACAAACACCTAAAAAAGGGGCTCCTGATGAGTTCGAATTCCGCATGCTCCCCGGACGAGGAAAGTTCGGTCCAATGCCTCCGGACCGGACAGATCACTTCGAACACTAAGACTATAGGACTGTTCGAACTATGACAAAAGTACTAAAAAACCTAAACACTACTTGACTAAGCTACTTGCTCTCCTACTTAGAGCTCATGGGTCTTTGAACATGACCCGGGTCCATTAAACATGACCCGAAAGCCCATAAGGGCCCAAACATCAGGGTATAAATACCCAACCACCTGCATTAAGTGTGGGTAATGAGAATTAACTGCTACCACGCTGCTTAATTATCTCTCTACTCTCTACTCTAAACACATAACACCCACACACTACTATAAAACACCAACCAAATTACTAGTCTACCCTCAGGCGATTATTATCCACACCAAATACAATTAATATCATCACCTGTAATGATCATATCATCTACATATATGGATAAAATAATTTTTCTTGCACTCGTACATCTGATAAACAGGACGGAATCATGATTACTAGCAAGAAAACCAAGTGAAGTAATAATTGTAAATAATTTTTTAAACCAAGCACGATGAGCTTTTTTTGAGATCATATAAAGCTTTCTTAAGTCAACAAACTTTAGCTTCTCGGTGAGCAATACCTGAAAGAAGAGTCATGCAAACCTCTTCATGAATATTACCATTCAAAACGCATATTTGACATCTAGTTAGAAGATCTTCCACTAGTGAATGAAGGAAACTACAGTAAGAGTACGAACTGCCGTCATTTTTGCGTATGGAAAATATATCATCATAATTAATACCATACTTCTATAAATACCATTTTTCTACAAGACCAGCCTTATATCTTTCAATAGACCCATCCAACATTGTTTTAATTTAAAATACCCATTGAGAGCCGATTATATGCTTACCAGATGAAGGTTTAACTATATCCCATGTATGAGTCGGATAAAGAGTGGTAAGCTCTTCGACTATTTCATTTTGTCAACTAGGATCATAAACAATTTTTTTAAACAACCGAGGTTCATATAAATCATGTATGTTTGCTATGAAAGAAGTGAAAGGAGTTGAGTAGAAAGAATACGCAAAATCTGGTAGTTTGGTAGACATATTTGTAAGAGTAGATCTTCTGAGGGGTGGAGCAGTTGGTTCACTAAAAAAAGGAGTTGACTTAGGCCTTGATGAAGCAGAAGTAGTATCAGTTGTAGTCGATGTCTCATCAGCTGGCACATTAATATAAATGGGTATGTCGCTATTATTTTCAAAAGATCAATAGTTTAAAGTTTGATACTTGTTATATCATATGATTTCGCTGGAATCTAATACAACGGGATATGCTCAGGAAATGTAACATGTCGAGAGACATAAAGTTTCTAACTAGTGGGACGAAGGACAACGATAACCTTTATGTCAAACACCGGAACCCGAGGACGAAAGATAATATATGTGTATCAAAACACTCGTAAGGAAGAATAATCTTAAAGTTATCTATATAACTTCTGATGGGAGACATCCTTGTATTATGAGCAGTGGGAATATGATTAATCACACATACAACAGTAAGAATTGCTTTTCCCCAAAAAATAGTAGGAACTTCACCAAATAAAAGCAAATAACAAGCAGTCTCAACAAGGTAACAGTGTTTTCTTTCTGCAACACCATTCGGCCGAAGGGTGCTAGTGCAACACCATTACTCTAAGGATTGAACATGCTCTGATACCATGTAAATAAACAAAGAGAGAAAATAAAGGTGTCTGTTTATTTAGAAGCGTAAGAATTACATAGAACATGTTCTTATATTTATGAATAAAATAAAGAACTAATGAGCTTGGACCCTTATATCTCTAACAATCAGTAACCTGCACTTTCGATCCTAGTAGTATCAAAATATAGAGTATATCAAAATATACGAACGAGGCAAAAAAAATACGATAAAGACAAAACATGAAGATCCCATACAACATGGCCCCAAATAAGTAATTACCCGAACCGAAAGAAAAACTTGTATAAAACACAAGAAAGAAAAAATAAATTAGCAATATTTTAGCACAACAAGAAAATCTTTGTGTCATGAAATTTGTAACGGAGGCCCGAGAAGAGACGATAGGATTGGTCAGAATCCAATGATACGGAGTCTGAAAAAAATAATAGAGTTCATATCCTACCAAATATGGTAGACCAGCACACAAAAAATGGTGTGTCGAAATTGACCAATACCAATAGGGGAGGGGTCCAAGCACTTACGGTATGTAACCACGACGTCCAATCCGAGATCAAGTTTGGAAACTTGATCTTTCTCAAACTAGTATCCTACTATTGTTAGGAAAATGGACAAGCCACCAAGATTTGGTTGAAAATTTTAAGAAATTTTCACATAAAACCCACTATGGAGATGTGGTATAACCCCAAACAAATAGCTTGTCTACTAGTTTTTTTGTTTTAGTTTTTACGAATCTCGCTTGTTTTATGTATGGTGTCGCTCCCGTGTTGTTTCTTTGCCGTCATTAGAATCGGTTGTTTAACTATTCTCTTTATAAAAGTTGTTTATTTTGTACTCTTCATACCTAAATGTTCCATTTTTTACTCACTTAGTAAAATAATACCTCATAATTATGTATTTTAGTACATATGTATTCATGAGAATGCTTTGATAATGATATATACAAATTTTTACTATTACTTCATCATGCTTTATTTAAAAAAATGTATATTTTATTTTTATTTAAAATATTTATAAAATACAAATTTTAACTATTGATTTCTCATATTCAAATTTTTGTTTTAATACAATATTATTGATCCAAAGAATTATGACATCCTCCCACCCTATAAGATACTAAATCAAATCGATTATAGCTTTTATTTTCTATGTTTACAATATTTTTTATAATAGTTTAAAAGTATTATTTATTAAAACTATTATAACGTTTTTAATATATTATTTAACTTTATTATTTGATTTGAAAAATAAAAATATATATCTAATACTCTAAAACTAATATGGTAAATAGATAATGTTTCCAACCGTTATTTACTTTCGAAAACTTAATTTGATTTCACATCTTACGATGTTCAATTTCAATGTGTTATTGTTTGACGAATGTTTCATTCTACTAGGTTTTGATTAGTTATGTTTTTTTAGTCGTGTTTCTACCCCAGCGTGTTCTTCTATCAAGTTTAAAATCTGTTTTGAAGATTAAACTTGATGATACATCTAATATATTTTTTACACATAGAAAAATTCAATGTAATATAAATATAAACATATATCAACTACCATTAAATCTTTTGAGTGTGTACCAAAAGTAAAATTCTATAAATTCTTTGACCGAGCAAAGATAATAGTTTGTGAGATTTTGCAAGTGAACTTAACGTTTTGTTATAACAAAATAAAATAATTATATATATATTAAGTATAAAATAATATCATATCGGTATATTATCAAATGATAATTGGATAATTAATAATTAGCGAATATTTATCGTTATTTTTAATTAATAATTAACAGATATTTATCGTTATTTCTTAGCCTATGAAATTTTATATCGATTTATTGTGATATTTATGAAGCTATATATATATATATACAAATATATCATGAAAATAATTATTTTTATATAAGATATATTTTTTATTTGTCCTATAAAACATTTGAACGATTAGTTTTTTTGTGTGTGGAATATTTGGATGGATTTGATTTTTTTTCACGTGAAATATTTGAAATGTAATATTTTATTTCGTGGAGTATTTGAGTGATCTTTAAACTTTACTCGTATCTTTTTATTATTAAAGGTAATAGTAATGTTGCTCGAGGTTTGAATGAGGTGTTGTATTTTTCATCCAATTTATTGATGGTAAATATAAATTAATGTCAAATTTTTTAATGAATTGAATTACCTTCCATGATCAAATAAATTATCATAGATGTATAGTAAGGTTGAGATTCATTAATGATACTGTCAAATATCATGTATCTATTTCACCAAATTAAAAGGTATGGAGGTCGAAAGACCAACAAGTTATGTTGTGGATGCTTAACTCGATGGAGCATGATCATTCTATGATTTTAAGTTATTCCTATATAATGTTGTGTGGGACATCTATGTCAAACAAATTAATTATACGAGAATCTTCCATATTCATTACGAAATTACAAGCCTTTATCAAGATGGGAAGTCATTCATAAGTTTACTCAGAAAATTGAAGAGTTTGTGGAGTAAGTTGTAGATTTATAGACCTTGTATTGTTATTGGCTAGTCCCAGTCCTCATTTTGAGGAATTAAGATGGTATATTCTAAAAAATACCATTTATCATCCTTCAATAACGCTTGTGTTGTCATTTAACGTGAGGAACTACGTTGAAACGTCATTGCATGTACTGTTAATCTCGTTTTTTCTGATGCTCGTGCCTATATTGTTCGTTCACACTCTAAAGAAACATATTATAAGGGAAAATTGCATTATTTTAAATTCAAACATTGCCATTAAATTAGACACTTTATGGATCGTTGTTCGATTCTTCACCCGAGAACTGAAGCTTAAATTTTTGTAGAGATAAAAAGGTTGGAGGATACCAAAAGAGTATCCATGACCATAAGACTTATTTGGTTACGCACTCCACCGACTCATTTTCTTCTTATCGTACTACGTTAATTAATTATTTTAGAAATTATTTACGATACACACGTGGTTAGAAGACAGTTCAATGGTGAGATTTTAATAAAAGAAAAGATCAACCACCGGTTTTTCTTAGTGGTTTTGGTGGTTTTTTAGCTCATGAAAATTCTTACACTAGCAAAAAAAACTTGAATAAAGATTGATAGTTTGAATGTTGTATGGGTTATTGATTATAGTGTGAGAGATCATATGTTAAATACATTAAGCCATTTTCAAAATTTTCATTCATTTTCTAACCCTTTTAGTTTGTTTCAATAACAAATGGTAAATGTGTTTCTTGTAAGGGTAAGGAAAACATTATACATGTTTCCTATACTACCAAGTCTAAGATTCTTAATGTTCTTTCCTTCCTATTTCTATCGCTCTATGTTCGTAAATTAACAACATCTCTCAACTATGGAATTATATTTACTCCATACATATTATTTTTCAAGACCTCATCATAAAATAAAAGATTGGTGAAACATTTCCTTTACATGTACTATACTATTTTTTCCTTAATTCTAAGGTTACCAAACAATTTCATGATTTTTTCTCTAATTATTAAGAATATTTTAAGACAATATCCATCTCGCATATTTCTAAGAATAATAAATAAAGTTCTACCAAGGAAATCGTGATTGTGATATTAGCCATTTTTAAGTCTTATATGCTTATTTTTAATTCGTCTTCGTCTCGAACTACTAAACCCCTTGAAATTTTTACATTGAGATGTGTGGGGTCGTTTTTATATTTTATAGATGGATTTAAATATTTTGCAATGTTTATTTTTTATTCTTCTAAAATTTCTTGAGTGTGCTTACTCAAATAAAAGAAGTGAAATATTTGAGGTTTTTTAGTAGCTTTTCATATGTTGTTTTGTCTCCAATTTTGAGCTTATATATGTCTCAAGACATGAAAAAGTATATATTTTCTAATGATAGATTACATCAGACTAGTTGTGTTAGTACATCTCAACAAAATTAGATTATCAAATATAAAAAATCATGGTTTTCTTGAGAAAACCATAGCCATAATATTTTTTATGAGTGTCCCAAAACATTTTTGGTCTTTTGCTATTATTATTTCAACTTATTTATGAATCATTTACTCGACCTAGTGATGGATTTTAAATATCCTCTTGAACTATGGTAGGACAAAACTCCTGATTTGTTGAATCTCAATATTTTTTGTTGTACTTATTATATGCATGTCTCAACTACTCACTATGACAAACTTGATCCTTGAGTCGTTAAGTATATATTCCTCGAGTCTCCAATAAAACCATTTCAACAAGGAGATAAGATGAGTTAATACAAGGGACCATATTTTCATTAGCTGAATCACACTTTTCACTTTTATTTTCTCTCTCTAAAACCAAACTCTCTCTCTCTCTCTTTCATTCTAAAGAATTAAATTCACACATATCAGGTCTGAATTCTTCTGTGATACTAAGGTGATCCATATGGCTTGTACTTCCTCAAATCACACTCAATTATGTATTATATATTATTAAAGACTAAACCCAACACAAGAATGGTTTCAAATTTTTGAATATGTGTACTTTAGACAAAGACTTCATCAAGTTGATTGACTATAACTTAAATTTCTTATAGATGATTGCCATATTTATGTCTTTTGGAATAAAATAAAAATACTAAAGATTGCTCTTAAAGAGTGGAACAAGAATCATTTTGGAAATATATTTGACAAAGTTCTATTTACCGAAGATGTTTTGAAATATTATGAAGCCAAATTCATGTCTACTAATAGCATTGAATACAAGAATAACCTAGCTAAAGCTACTTCTGAACATCTTATTGATCTAACTATGGAAGAAGAATATTAGTTTCAAAAGTGCTACTCTAGCTGGATTAATTATGGTGATAGAAATAGTAAAGCCTATCATAATTTTGTCAAGTAAAAAGGAAGAAACAAAAGAACTCCACATGAAAGATAACAATCACTAGATCACATATGGGAATTTTATTACTTTATCAGCAAAATTTTATTTTAAAATTTTTATTTCTTCTTCTTATCAGAATATAAAAGAATAGCACGCTTATATGAATGCTAATATATTCAATATTACTCCTAAACTTATTAGTGATGCAGATAACAACTTACTTTTAGCTCCTCCTTATGAAGATGAAATTCATAGTATAATTCGATATCTCAAACCTTCGAGTGCAGCAGAAATGAATGGATTCAACATATGTTTTTTCATGTCTTTTTCGAAAATCATCAAGCAAGGTTTCTGCAAAACAATAGCATCCTTTATTCTAGGTCAAAATATCTCAAAAGCATCATGGCAATATGCATTTTCCTCATTCCTAAATTTTTCAATCCAACACAATGGAAAGACTTTAGACCAGTCAATTTGTGTACTATTATGAATAGAGTAATGTCTAAGATTCTGAATAATAGACTATCTAACCTACTTCCTAAGATAATTTCAGAAATGTAGGGAGGATATGTTAAAGATAGGTCTATTCAAGATAACATCATTCTTGTGAAGGAGCTTATCCATGACTCAAGAAGAAAAATGAAGGCTGGTAATGCTGAGTTAATTACTTGCATTGCCTAAGTAATTTGAGAGAAGTCTCAATGTAGAGAGATAAATTGGTTTTAGAGAGAATATCATATTGCTAAGGTGATCTATCTCAAAAAGTCAACCCCTTTATTAGATAGTTACATAAAAGGGATAATTACATATTAGTCCTAGACATAAATACGAACTTCTGATTTCTATCTTTAACTTTACAATCTGTCATAAAAAGTTTTATTCTTTACATTTGAGTCCTCGAAGTAAATGAATGAGAACTAACTAGCCTCGAACATATTCACAGGTAAATAAAATCCCCTTATCCATAATTTGAAAGCTTCAAATATGCTAGTCCACCTTAATTTATGTCAAACACATCGAATTATATTAACAAAAAATCCTTTCATTATATATCATGATTCAAAGCGGAAACTAAGTGTAGTAGCACTCTATATGCCAAGTATATCTCTTAGAAAATAAGGAAACCCTAGGCAGTAGGCCTGCCACTAGACCCATAATGTAACAGACGCTAGATCCTTATCTACATAACAACTTCAAATTTTGCCCACTTCCACTTCTCGATACTTCTTTTCTCTTCTTATAAGTAACGTAGTGACCCATTCTTTGTTTTATAGAGAAACCTCCTTGAGATAGAAACTGTAAAAGTTCAAAATTTCTTTGCTACCTTTAACAACTTCTTCAATCTATTGGCTACCTTCACCGGAAAATTCAAAATTTCCGTTCAATCTTCAACTACTTTATGAGAAAGCATCCAAAGCCTAGAAGATCTAAATACGTAATTCCTAAAAAACCCCAATCTTTAAAATCAGATAACAACATCTTCGGAGATTATGACTACCTTTGTATTAGTGAAAGGGTAGATGAATACAGAGCAACTGGATTAATAAGCAACGCTCATCTTGGTCTATCTACAAAGACAATATACTACGATAACTTCGATCCTCCAAACTCATGTTTTTTCACCTTTTCCTCGTAGAGAAGAAAGCCAATCATCAAAAACTTGAACACTAAAGACACATTGAATCTCATCCTTCCTTACTGGGTAATCATCTCAAATTATTATTGAAGTGGGCAACTCATCCTTAAAGAACTCCGAAGAGACTCATTCCTCAACGAATCTTTCAAAAACTTACGATCCTCAAACTCTAAGAAAAAAGACTTTCATAGTCATGGGAGATGATACTGATGTCACCTCAAATCCATCAACCACTTCTCCTCCCTTGAGGTAGATTGTTGAGACAACGACATCATCTAACCAAAATCCCTCAAGTGATCATCCTCGACTGATGGACGAGACATCTGAAGGAGAAATTGATACTGAAGCTACTCAGTCAAATGATGAAGCCAAAACAGAAGAACAAGCTTCAAAAGAATAAGAAAATTCTACAAAACAAAAATCTCGTAAACCGAGAAAAGAGAAAGCTCGTGTCACAATATCCGACAAGATGCATCCGTCAATAACTGAGAACTTGAGGCCTCTCAAATCATATTACATATTGGCTATGAAAAATGTTCCCTATACATATTACGAGGAGAGGCAAGCAACTGATCTAAACAAGAAATATGGAATAAGAGATAATATTACGATCTGCATCGAGGACTTCATTTCACTGACCAATCTGTCAAAGGGACTGGTGCTTTCATTTTATTATCTTACCCTGGATGATGACTTGAAGATAATCGATGACCTACTAGAAGCACACAAATTTCGGAAGTAGAAATCTGTCTTCATCTCATGGGCTTGAGAGAATGGCAAAGAAATATCTAAAGCTGATCCATTTAAATTGAATCTCGTCTGGAGGAGTAATCGTAAGTCCTTTAATTTTATTTCTTTGAATTATATTTTTAACTAATGCTATACTTAAGTCAGTTAAAACATATGGCTAAATAGGTGGTTCATTATAAAAATGCTGCAGCTGCTGCTGAGAAAAAGCTGAGGGACATCTTTGGCAACCTCGTAAGAGATCAGTTTAATGAATTCAAATGGCCAGATCTGAATTCCTCAGATGACTCATTCATGTCATGGAGTATCTCCGAGAAGTGCATCAAAAATAACAAGAAGATCTTGACGCTTCTCATCAGAATAAAATAAAAGAACTCAAGACTAAACATCTTGAAGCGTTAGCTGTATAAAATAAAATATTTGATGACCTTCAAGTTTCTTTTGGAAATATTAAGGCAGAAAAGAAACGATTGACACATACGTGACACCCTCAAAGCCCAATTCGATAAGGAGAAGTAACATGCTGTCACTGCTGCTGAAGATGAGTGTGTAAAAGACATGATGGCAGGTATCAAGAACGGAAATAACCAAAAATCATCACACTCCTTTGTGAAATCCATGCCACATATCCTAAAATTGATCTTTCTAGCTTTTGGAGTGAGATTCCCATTGAATGGCGTCCGAGCGAGGATTTTGATCATATTCCAAGCTCATCATCCAAAGAGAAAGATTCAATAGAGGATTCCGTAGAGAGCTACGAGGACGATTAATTTGACTATCTTTATTTTGTACCTGTCATGCAATCACTTGTAATATTTTGTTTTAATAGATGCATTTTCACTTGGTATCCAAGAAATTACACTATGCTCATCAAATTCGATTGAATAACAGAAATATTTGTTTGTCCTTTATTTTCTTCAAGTTATATTTTCATTTGATTGTTATTTATATTAGTTATTCGAATTGAAAATATAACATGGCATTTTAAATAACATTACAATGCGTAACACTTCGAATATTATAGTGCGTTTAATGGACGTAACACTTCAAATAATATAGTGTGTTTAGTAATAGTAACACTCCGAATATTATAGTGTGTTTAATGAACGTAGCACTTCGAATAATATAGTATGTTTAATGAACATAATACTTCCAATATGGTTGCTTCTTCGAAAAGTGTATTCAATACTTTGAAATATTCTACTATTGGTCAACCTCAAAGATGATCAGTCTTTGATTAGCTACCAAAATAGTTTAAACAAGCACTTGCAAACAACCATTGGTAAAAGCTGCATTCTATTGATAGTTTTGAATATGTACATAGCGCCTCGTTAAAACCTCCTCGTCTAAAAGAATAGGAAATAATGCGTTAATTAATCAAAGAAAACAATTTCAAAATACAACACAGTCACTCCCAGTACAATTTTAGTTATTGTATATTCTATGGATGTTGAAACATCCTCCTCTGATGATTGCAAAGGCGATAAGAACCTCGCTTTATCCTTTCAACAACCATATAAGGTCCTTCTAAATCCGGGGTCATCTTACCGAGGCTATTTGCCTTGGAATGGAGGAATACCTTTCTTAACACTTTGTCACCCACCTTGAACTCTCTTCTTTTCACCCTCGAATTATATTGATTCCTTATAAGAGTTTGATAATGAATTACATTCAAGTGAGCTCGAAATATTTTCTATTCAATCAAATCCAAACTTTCTCTTTTGGCTTCATCATTTAAGTCTTCGGAATATTATAATAAAATCCAAGGATACTCTTTTTTGTATAAAATTGTTGAAAAAAATCAACAACCGCGTTATTTCATCAGTTTATATGTTCGACAACAACATGATCAAACAGAAAAATTAGATTTTGAAGCTCTCGAAGATACAAAATTTAATGATTTTTTTTTGCTTCAGAAACTCCAGATACTTGATTTGCTACCAACTAAGAATCTGTTTCTAATCGTACTGAAGTTACACCACATATCTTTGCTAGCCTTAATTCCGCTAATGCAGCTTCATACTCAGCTTCATTATTCAATGCATGAAAACCAAATTTAATAGATTGAAGCATCGTTTCTTCATTCGAAAATTCTAGATCATTTATTGGTTCGAACAATCCACATCGAATTGATTGGCAATACATCCTTAGTAACTTCTTCATCCGATTTACTTGAGTGAAACTCAACAAGGAAAACCTGCCAAAGCTTGTGCTTTAATTGTCGTACGAGGAGAAAAAATGATGTCAAAATCTCCTATTTCTACTGACCACTTAATCAACCTCCCCGAAATATCACGACGTGGTAAAACATTCTTCAATGGAAATAAAGTTTGAACCTCAATAATATGAGCTTAAAAATAAGGATGCATTTTCCTAGCAACCACCACCAATGCCAATGCCAATTTCTCGAGATTCAAATACCTATTTTATGCTGCCACCAAACTCTTACTGACATAATGTATCGGCCTCAGAATTCATGAATCCTCACTTATCAATATTGCGCTTACGGAAAAATCAGATACTGCAATGCACAAAAAGAGTTGCTCTCCACATCAAATTGATTGGCAAGACATTCTTACTAACTTCTTCATCCGATCTACATGAGTGAAAATCAACAAGGAAAACAGCCAAAGCTTGTGCTTTAATTCCCGTTTGAGGAGAAAAAGTGATGTCAAAATCTCCTAATTCTACTGACCACTTAGCCATCCTCACTGAAATATCAGGACGTTATAAAACATTCTCTAATGGAAATGAAGTTCGAACCTCAATAGTATGAGCTTGAAATAAGGATGCATTTTCCTAACAGTCATTACCAATGCCAATGCCAATTTCTTGAGCTTCAAATACCTATTTTATGCTGCCACTAAACGCTTACTGACATAGTACAACGACCTGAGAATTCCTAAATCCTCACTTATCGATACTGCGCTTACGGAAAAATCGGATACCGCAATGTACAAAAAGAATTGCTCTCCACTTTGAGGTTTAGACAATATTTCTGGCGATGATAAAAAATCCTTTATACTTGAAAATGTTTCTTCACAATCCGAAGTCCACTCAAACTCTTTTGATCTTCATAAGACTTGAAAGAAAGGGAAACATTTATCAGAAAATCTAGAATTAAATTTGTTAAGTGCTACTAACCTTACTGTCAAATTTTTTACTTCTTTGATAATTCGATGCGATTTCATGGATACTGCATCTTTTAACTATTCTGGATGAGCTTCTATCCCTTTTTTACTGATAACATAACCCAGATATTTCCCTATTCGAACTCAAAAAGTATATGTTTTTGGATTCAAATTTAGCCTTATTTCCTTTAACTATTCTGGATCAGCTTCTATCCCTTTATCACTAATAACATAACCCAAATATTTCCCTGATCAAACTCCAAAAGTATATTTTCCTGGATTCAAATTTAGCCTTATTTCCTTTAAATTCAGAAATTTCTCCTTTAAATCTTTTAAATGTGCTTCGTCTGCTAAACTTTTCACAACCATATCATCGATCAGGGTAGCAAAATCTTTGTTCATTAATCTCTGGTATGTGGATCCAGTATTTTTTAATCTAAAAGGCATAACTCTATAACAGTGCAAGCCTCTGTCTGTGATGAAGGTGGTACATTTTTTATTCTTTGGATCCATCTGAATTTGATTATATCCTGCAAAAGGATCCATAAGAGTCAATATTTTATTTCTCGAAGTGGAATCAATCAGGTGGTCTATTCGAGGAATGAGAAACGGGTCTTTAGGACAGTCTTGATTCAGATCTGTAAAATCAACACAAATTCTCCACTTCTTATTCTTCTTCTTGACCACCACTGGGTTCGCTATCCATAAAGGATACTATGTCTCCCTCATATCGCTGACCTTGGATAACCGGTCCACTTCGGAAAAAATTGCTTCTGCCTTTTTATAATGAGAATATCAGCCTTTTTTTAAATAACGGGTTTCACATTTGGATTAATGGATATGCTATGGCAAATTACTTTAATTGGAACGCCTGTTATATCCTCTATTCTCCAAGCGAAAACATCTAAATTGTGAGATAAAAATTATAATAGTTGTTGACGTAGAATAAGAGTCAGTAAGGTTCCTATTCAAAGTACTCTTCCCTCACGAAAAACATATTCCTCTATGTCTTCACTTACTGTTAGTGATCCTGGGGTTTCCCTCGGATCGTCAACCCTGAAATTCATTTATTATATCACCACTACTAGATCCTTAAATCCGAAGAGCAGTGGCATAACATTCTCGGGCAACTTTTTGGTCACTTCTGACGACCCATTCACGGTCTATGATGACATACTTAAAACATTGATCAACTGTTGATATAACGCAATACATCCTTGATAAGCAAGACCTTCCAAAGATGGCATTATATCTTGTTGGACAGTCCACCACCATAAAAAGCACTTGAACCTTCTTCTTAAAACATGGCAATATATGTATATTACAACTATATCTCCTTTTCTTATGTTAGAAGTTACTGAGAATTATCACACTTCATAATTTGTTTCCTAATGTCTAAACCTAAATTGAATATATTTAACTATATCCCTAAAGTAACCAAAGAAGATGAAAATAACTTACTTACGAGAGAGCCTTCTAAGGAAGAGATCTTCAACATTATATCAACCTTGAACTCTTCCAAAGCTGCTGACATAGATGGCTTCAATGCTCATTTCATTAAAACTTGTTGGGGAATCATCAAAGCTGATCTCACTGGTACCATGATTGATTTCATGAATGGTCATAATATCCCTAAAGGGATTATGGCCACAAGTTTGTGCTTGATTTCAAAATCAATCAACCCTACACATTGGAAATATTATAGTCTCATTAGTTTGTGTACTTTGTTAATAATAGGTTATCTAAACTGGTTCCAAAAATAATATATGAGTCTCAAGGTGGTTTTGTGAACAATAAGTCTATCCATGAAAGTACCTTAATAGCTAAGGAGCTAGTTTATGATATTAATAGGAAATCCAAAACAACAAATAGTTGAATTCAAATCGACATGTCAACGCTTTTAATAAAATGTCTCATCCTTTTATAATTAAAAATTTCCTTTGGATTTTCTAATAAGTTTACAAACCTGATTAATAATCTTCTGAAGGATGTCTATACTTCATTAGGTTTCATAGAATAGTTTGTGCAGACCCTTCTCTGAGGAGGGTTTGAATATAAGAAAATTGGTAATGTGCAAGATCCTTTTTCTTGCAAACTATTGGTTACTTTTAGGGACAACAAAACCTTATGGGTTAAGGTTATGAACGACATCTACTGTGACAACACTCACCCCCTCAAAGTTGATTTCAATAAAATAGGTTCTCTTACTTGGAACATGTTATCTAAAAGTAAAGACAAGGTTGATCCTAACATAAACTGGAGTCTGGGAAAAGAGGAGATGGAATTTTGGCTTGATAATTGACATAATAGTCTTCTTATTATAAATCTTCATTAGTCTCAAGACAACTCTTGATTCAACACTGAAGCGGTCACCTCTTATTGGAAAGACAATAACCGGAATCTAGATTGCATCAGTGGCTTACTTACTTAGGACATCATTAATAAAATCAAAGCTACTAAAATCAAGATGAGCAAAGAAGATACAATTCTCTTGAAACGTTCAAAAGATATTAGACTTAACATCAATGACATTTGGATTACCTAATGACTCATTTTAACCATTCGAATCTGATGAACAAGATTTTGATTTGGATTACTCCAAGGAAGTATTTTTTTCTTATTATGGAAAATTCTTAAAGATTATATTCCTATAAACTCTATTCTTAAAAAGAACAATTAATAAATATTTCGAAATGCCAATTCTCTTATTCTAATGAAACTCATAACCATCTTTTTGTGTCTTATTCTTTTGTCTGTCCTATACGGTCATACTATGCTGATTTATTTAATGTAACGGTTTGCAGATTTATGACAAAACATTATATCATCAGGAATTGGTTTAGCTCATCTAAGAAGAAGATTCATATAAGATATATTATTACTTTATTAATCAGTTGGGTTATATGGCATAACATAAACAAATCTAAATTTAAAGGGCTTCATTGTTCTAGCTCAGTTGTTATTGCATACATTAATCATATTTTGGTAAGCTTAGACTAATCAAATCTCTTAAATCCTAAACATTGGGACAATGAGAACAAGGTAGCAGAGAAGTTGGGTTGCTACAATTCTATCAAATATTATACCAAAAAAAGTTACTTATAGTGGAAGGCTCCGAATCAAGGTAGGATCAAGATGAATCTTTGGGAACCTTTATGGTAAGCTTAGTCCCCTGGATGCAGAAATAAGAGCCTCTATGGACGGGCTTATTATCTACAAGAAAGAGGGTTGGTCAAATGTAGACATAGATATAGATTCTCATGTTTTATTTAAATTACTAGTTAAAAGTAGTTACCCTTACTTTCTTAGTCCAATTTTGAAGTGTTACAAGGACCTCAACAATCCTTCAATTCTTTTTATAAACATTTTTAGAGTCCAAAACCAAGTCGCATAATAGGAAGCGAAATGGACTATGAAATGCAAAATGAAGATTGATTTGGCTTATAATCAGGCCCCCGATAATCTCTATGATATTGCCTTGTTGGAAAGCACAAGTATGGGCTACATATAAAATTGCTGATTGTTATTTCTTATTTGGTGTGGATAACAAAATTTCTAAAATTAATCAATAAAAATCTTTAGGACTTTAGAGATTTGAGTAGTCTAAAGAAATTTTGTTCTTAAAGATGGTGGTTAACTAGTTGTCATATTTTGGAGCCTTTGAGTAGATTTTGTCGTTACATCCTTGGTCATTTTGCATCAATCATACATATATCATACTGATTGAGCCTTTGGTTTAATTAGTTTCGAATATATCATTATATTTACCTATTACTCCTTTTGTGTGGATGGCTTTAGTGAACGATAAGTTCTTCTTTTTTAGGGATCTTCTCTCAGTATTGTGGGAGCACTCTCCCATTCCTAAACCTACATTACTGAGCTCATCTTCTATTGACTAAATCGATAGAATTGGTTTTTCATGATAAGGTACTGTAGGGGGTATCACCTCACTAGAGAATGTTATATCTGCGTGGTTGAAGATCAATCGGCTGCTTTCTGATGGCTTTATATGCTTCTATTATCTCGAATTTATTAACCTATATATATTCAAGTGATTAGCCAAATTAGTAAACTGTATAATCTTAATAGGTATATTATGACTCATATGTTAATTTCAGAATCTAGGAATTTAATACCTTGAGCATTCATCTCATCTTCGAAGCTGAAGGCTAGTTAGTTGTCGATTATTGAAGCTTTTTAAAGAAGATGGCTGGATTTCTCTTATGAATTTTCTTGAAAGGATATATCGAAGAGCCTTAAAATTATACATGAGTACGGTGCTAGAGGTATTTGGAGAACACTCATTTTCCATACCTACTATGTTCTCTAGGGAATCAAAGGATTAGTTGAGCGAGTTAAGGTTATCTAGGGAGGATACTTCTCTTCTATGCGGGAGTTCATTCTTTCGATCGAGTGGATAAGGAAAGCCTGAAAAGCAATAATGGAGTTGATTCCAATGAGTTATGGTTACTTAGCTCTTTTTGCACTTCTCGGATGGAGATGACTCTATCGAGTACGGTGGCTGCAATCTAGCTTATGAGAATTAGGGTTCAAATGTGCTAGGGTTTTAAGAGATTAGAAAGCTTATATAATTCGGATCCGGCAGAAACTAGGAGGGGCCATTTCTCCAGTAAAAACTCATATTTAATTCAATTGAACTTTTGATAAATAGATTAATTATTAGCTTGTTTCTTGAAGAGTTTATTGTTGTATACCAAATTGATGGGGTTTGACTGATACAAGTATTTGTTACCCGAGAAAAAAACTTAAATTGAAAATTTCATTTGGAAACCGGTACGATATACAAAAGTGAAATAATCTAAATATTGCCCATAATTTAGAAATGGAAATGTATATAAAAAATGTTAAAACTTACTAAAGCATGATATAAAATAAAAATCGTAAATTTTAACATTAATCATCTTTAATAGAATTAATATTTATCATCCAACCATTATGGTAGAGTGGTATACTGTGGTTTTGATTTTAAATAAAATTATTGTTCATAATGATACAATTTGTTTCATTCATTTAGAAAAAATAAAAGAAAGAAACAAATACAACCTTCTAAAATTTAATGATATATAAGATATTCAACATTATATAAAAATATATAATTGTGTATGTAACATTTAGATTTGTATTTCTTTCTATACTAAACCTAGCATTATAATTCTATATTTTAGATTGATGCTATTGTTTTCGGTGTTTTAAAGTTTAAAAGTTTAAAAAAAGTTCATACCAATGAGAAATTTAATAGGTCCCATCATTACTTTTTTACAAATAATTTAGTCTATTTTGAGATGAATATATAAAAAAAAAAAATTGTATTCTTCTATAAAGCAAGTATAAATAGCCAATCATTTTTTCTAAATAACAATATTTACCATATTATTTTTTTAATATGAATAAAAACAAAAAAATATATTATTTATTGTCCATATAATCAATTAAATTCTTCTGCAAAATATTTTGATTCGTGTCTACATTTTTGAAAAAAGTCTTATCTCGTCAAATATTTAAATATTTTAAAAAATATATATTATTTGAATTTCAAATAAAAACATAATATCATCTCTACATTTAAAAATTCCAAATATGATAATGGATAATCTCATCACAAATGGTTCTTTTAATCATTCTATACTTTTTAATATGTTTAATACGTAAATATATGGATCTAAATAATTATACATATTCAAAAACATAACACTACAGCTAAACATGATAAAATAGAATTAAAAATGATAAATATTTTATTTAGTTTTTATTTTAAAAAAAATATTATGATAGTTTATGTTAGTTTTAAAAAACTAGGTCTATCACATATTTATTATTTTTAAATAATCAACAAAATTGTAATTGGATATCTTTTATGTATTTTTATAAAATGGAACACATTTTGTTTTCTTTTTATAGTACAAGTTACTTGTCATTATCGCACTACCTACATTGAACACGTTGTTTGGGGAAGAGATGTGTTTATATAAAGGTAAACTAATTTCCACATTCCCCATAATTTTATATATATATATATATATATATAAATCAATAAATTAAAGTAGATAATTTATTTCGGCTGACATCTTTACTGTATATCTCTGTGATGCTTCGGTGCTATGTTTTTTTTCCAAGAGTCACATGTTCTTAAAAACCACTGCTTCAAATGAAAATGCAAAGACAACCACAATAGACAAAAAAGAAAACTATTAGCAGACCAATTTGTTTTATTAGTGTGTGGCAGTTAGATTTTTTTTTTGCTATTTAAGTAGTTCAAAATTCTCAGACATTGAACATTTAGAGTTTTATAATTTTATTTTTAGAATTAGTTTAATAGTTATTAAAATCTGTTTACTAAGATAATAATGTATGTTTGAAACTCTAAAAAAAATTAATTTAATTTTCTAATTCAGACCATATTTATACTTACAGAATAATGTTTTTGTTTTCTTATGAAAATAACATTTAAAGAATTAACTTTTTTTAATTGTATATTGAATTTATGAAGTTATATCTAACATATTATCCTTTAGTATCTCAAAGACATCTTATCCTTTAGTATCTCAAAGACGACGGATAGTGAATTAAAATTATGTAGCCGAAATCAACTAGGTTTTTTTTTTTAAATATAAATATTATATCATCAAAAACTTAAATTTTAAATATCATTGGTTTGACATAGAGATCTTAAGTTAAAACCCAAAGAGACGAAGAGACAACTTACAATGTTGTGTAGTTTCGATCATTTTCTTTGTTCTTTCAGTTTTACTAGGTTTGAGTCTAAGCCATATTTAGGCTGTAATTAATTTTTTACTAGAATATATTAATATTTGACATGCAAGGCTTAAATCAGGAAATAATCCCTTGACTATCACGTTTTCTTTCATTTAGTTTCTCGACTAAAAAATCACCAGTGAGCTAAGTCAGGATGAGTACATACCATGGCATACATGAGACTTCCAACTACAGATGCATATGGAATATTAGCCATATCTCTTTTTTCTTCATTAGTTGAAGGACATTGTTTCCTGTTTAACTTGAAGTGACCGGAAAGTGGTGAGCTAACCACTTTAGTTTTGTCCATCTTAAACTTCTGAAGAATTTTCTCAATGTATTTTTCTTGTGACAAGAAAAACTTTTTGAAATCTCTGTCTCTAGTAATTCGAATTCCCAGAATCTGGTTTGCTCGGCCTAAATCTTTCATTGCGAAAGACTTACTTAATTGTTTCTTCAAAGAATCAATCCGCGAAGTATTCTTCCCGACAATAAGCATATCATCCACGTAAAGTAAGAGAACAATAAAATCGGCATCGGCAAATTTCTTCACAAATACACAAATATCAGAGGAAGTCTTCTTGTAGTCCTGCTCCCCCATAACTGATATGAACTTCTTATACAACTGTCTCGAAGCTTGCTTCAAACCATATAGACTCTTTTTCAGTCTGCACACATAATCTTCTTCTCCTTCAACCACAAAACCTTCAGGCTGTTTCGTAAAAATCTCTTCTTCCAAGTCACCATGCAAAAATGCTGTTTTTACATCCATTTGCTCAATTTCGAAGTCTAGACTCGCTGCAATGCCTAGAACCACACGAATAGATGACATTTTTACAACTGGAGAAAATATTTCATCAAAATCAATACCTTTTCTATGACCAAAGCCTTTGACTACCAATCTTGCTTTGTACCGAGGTTGCAAAGAACTATCATCTTGCTTCAACCTATACACCCACTTGTTACTCAAGGCTTTTCTCCCTTCAGGTATCTTCACTAACTCAAATGTATGATTCTCACGAAGTGATTGCATCTCTTCATTCATTGCTTCAATCCATTAATTTTTACACACACCACTAATAGCCTCATCATAACACCCAGGCTCACCTGCATCGGTTAACAAAATATATTGATCAAAAGGATATCTAGTACAGGGTTGTCTATCTCTAGTAGATCTCCGCGTTGGAACTTCAGGTTGTTCAACATCTTCTTCATTAACTGGTTCATCCACAAAATCATTATCACGATCACCAGTATAAAAAATATGTGAACCTCTTGAAGCAGGTGAGTCACCATCTGAATTTTCTTCAAATTCTGTAGGATTATGTGCAAGCGGAATATGCCTTAAACTACCAAGTCATTCTCAGGCATAGGCACTGAATTTTGACTCTTATCAATATCATGAACTATCTGATCTTCCATAAACACAACATCTCGGCTCCTAATAAGCTTCTTATTAATTGGATAATGAGATCTTTAGCCGAACTCATCAAGACCATAACCGATGAATACACACTTTCTTGTCTTTGAATTGAGTTTAGATCTCTCATCTTTAGGAATATGAACATAAGCTGTGCACCCAAAGACACGCAAATGATCATAAAAAACATCTTTACCTGTCCAAACCCTATTTGGGATATCTCTATCTAAAGGTACAAAAGGACTAAGATTCAAGACATGTACCACTATATTCAAAGCTTCACCAAAAGTATTTAGGGAGTTGTGATTGTGAAAGAAGACATCTTACCCTTTCAATTAATGTTCAGTTTAGTCTCTCAGCTACGCCATTCAACTAAGGGGTCTTGGGAGGTGTCTTTTGATACCGAATACCTTGCTTCCTACAATAATCATCAAAGGGACCAACGTATTCTTCTCCATTATCACTTCTAACACACTTCAATTTTTTCCCAGTTTGTCTCTCAACTGAAGCTTGAAACTACTTAATGACATCTAAAACTTGATCTTTGGTTTCAAAGTGTAAGCCCAAACTTTCGTGGAATGATCATAAAAAAAAGTAACAACGTACAGACAACCACCAAGTGTTCTCGTTTTGAAAGGACCACAAACATCAGTATATACCAAGTCAAGCAAACTTGGTTTTCTTGAAGGAGCCGAGCTATTGAAAGATACTCTATTATGCTTTCCAGCCAAATAATGTACTCATTTCTTTAAGTGAGCTTTATGTATCCCACGAATGTATTATTTCTTCCTCAGAATATCTAATCCTTTTTCGCTAATGTGAGTGAGTCTTTTATGCCTCAAATCAACCATTGATTCATCATTAACAGCATTTATTTTCTCAGCAGGAACCCTTGCAGACATGATGTAGAGGGCTGAATATTTTTGTCATCTTGCCACAACCAACGAGCCCTTAGTAAGTTTTCACTGCCCATTCGCAAAAATACTGCAATAACCTTCATCATCTAGCTTCCCTGTAGAGATCAAATTAAATCAAAGACGGGTATATGTTTAACACCCTTCAAAATCAATCTTGCACCCATGCTTGTTTCTAGATAAACATCACCAATACCAACCACTTTAGACAAATTATTATTTCCCATCTTTGCAGAACCAAAGTCACCAGAGGTGTAAGATGAGAAAAATTCTCTACGAGAAGTGGCATGAATTGTAGCACCAATGTCAACTACCCAACCATTTTTGTCAGGCACAAAATTCACAATAGCATCATCAATAACAACGAAGTAGCTCTCTGAAACTGCAACAAAATATTTCTCTTCACCACTTTCATCATAATTTTTCTCCTTGTTCTTTTCTTCTTTACCATTGTTAGATTTCCCAAAATTATTCTTCTTTCTCAACTTAGGACAAAATTTCTTAGTGTGCCCGATCTCATGACAGTAGTAGCACTCCCAATCTGCAAATTTATTAGACTTGTTCCGAGTCTTTTTTATACTTTTACCTCTAGTTTTCCAACCGCGATTTTCATTTCTACCATGTTTCTCAACGACAAGAGTTTCTGAATGTGAAAAGAAGCCAACTGTTTTTCTTCTCATATCTTCATTCAGCACACTAATTTTAGCCAATGCATTGAGACATTACCTTCAAGAGCTGAATTAGAAAGAGACATTCTGAAAGTATCCCATATGTCTGACAGCGAACCAAGCAACCACAACGCCAAAACCTCGTCATCAAATTTGATACCCATAGAAACCAACTCATTAATCAAGCCTTGAAAGGTATTTAAGTGATCTGTAAGAAGTGATCCATCTTGATACCTCAAATATATAAACTGTTTGAACAAAAGTAACTTACTATTTCTTGTCTTCCGAGCATATAACTCCTCAAGTTTAGTCCACAAATTCTTTGCATCTGTTTTGTCTACAACATGATTCAACATATTATCATCAAACCATTGCCGAATAAAGCCACACACCTGTCGATGAATAATTATCCATTCTGCATCAGATTTATCTTTAGGTTTTTCATCAACGAACACTGGTAAATGAAAACCTTTAACATAAAGAAGATCTTTCATCTTCAATTTCCATATATGATAATTTGAACCATTCATCGTCACCATTCTGCTTGTATTCACCTCCATATTTGATACAAGACAAGTACACAACCACTCGCTTTGATACCACTTTGTCAGAAAATAGAAGCACAAACAAAATCTTCCTTCTTTTATCAAATATGATAGAGATAATGATCCCAAATAAAATACCAAGTCTGAATAAAATAAACGCAAATAACACAGAACACTTTTTACGTGGAAAACCTTCGAATTGTAGAAAGTAAAAACAACGGGACTGATTTCGGAGTCCAACCAAATATGCACTATCAGAAGATGGGTTACAAAACTATTCTCTATATAAAACTAGAGTATACCCACACAAAGTATGACAACTTCATACACAAGATAGTGAATCGAAATCAGAAAACTTACTGAAATATTCTCAAAACGCAGTTAGAAGAATATGATCTAAAAACACACTTAGATAACTCCAAATTAAACACCCTCTGGATATATTGTAGAGGACAAATAGACGAGCCTTCTCACCAAAATTGAAGCCGATCAGACAACCGGAGACGGTCTGATTGAAATCACAAAGTTCCGCCTTGAATCACATTTTTCTCTCAAAAACTGCACTATAGAATATGATGCTCATCTCCTAAAGACACTATATAAATATATATTTATACATAAACTAAAATCCTATGTGTTATCCAAATTGGGCTTAGCCCATATGATAATTGGACTCCCACATAGGAAGAGCCCAACAGTGTTACCCAATATCAATGACAAAGCCCAGCGTTTTTAAAGAAATACTTACGTTTTTCAACTGTCACTATGCGAGCTGATGCTCCATAAAAACCCAAACACTTCTTCCACGTCTTCTTGAGTCTATTTTTTTCATGAAATATCCTTTGCCCACAACCCTCCCTATTAAACTATATAGAGAAACAGAGCCCTAGTTTTATCCAATAGAAAAATAGACTGTAAATGAGTGAGAGGCTTCGTGAAGATGTTTGCGGTATGGTCATGCGAGGGGACATACTTGATTTTAAAGTTCAATCATAGGATCTGATCTTAGATAAAATGAACATGGACCTCGATGTGTTTAGTATAAGCGTGTAAAATAGGGTTAGAAACAAGTGAAGCAGCTTCCAAATCGGTGCATACGATAATCGGAGCTCGGGGTTGGTGATGATAAAATCTAATTTAAGAGTAGTTTTGGAAGTTATTTGGCTTGTGTAGTATTAAATCTTTAGTATGAGGTAGATAGAAAATAGAGCTGTTTAGATTTATTAGAGAGAGAAAAAAGTCAAACCCATTTAATATTGTTTGTTGAACTATTTGTAGTCTTTTTGGATCCATAGGATATTCGGGTCGAGTCATATGTTTGGGTCAATCTCACGAGCCCCCAAGACCATAAAAAAATATACTACGCACCTAGCTGAGTCACTAAGCATACTGCTTATTCATTGAATTTAACTATCTAATATGAACTGCCCATCTAAGCAAAATTTGATCCTCTGTACTACTCTTGTCCTCCAACAATTGTTGATCCTATCAGTAACCCCTTTAGCTCTTCTTGAAGCACTTTGGGAGACCTAACATGTTACAGGATAGTCGGACCACATCTCAAGGATATATCTCAAGACCATTTCTAATCAAAGGTTGCAAATTTAGTACTAGTTAGTTTTTTATAAAGCTGAATCAATGGTCCATTGAAAAATGGTCAACTGGATTTCATATTTTTTTTACTCCATGAAACATGGTGAGATCCCATCTATGAAGAATAAATACGATATGTGAGCTTTCGTGGGAACAACTCACCACTCCTTCGCTAAGTTGGACAAGAACATTATAAGTAAATTTGCTAAGTTGGACAAGTTTGAGGATAACGATTTCAGAGGGTGGCTGAAGATTATGCACTTTCTGTTAACCACCCTGAATATTGTATACGTTATGAAAACTCCCATGCCAAAGATCATTAAGAATTAAATGATAGAGAAAACAAAGAGACACTACAAATTGGCATATGATGATTATATATGTCAACCCATATTTTGAAAGGTTTGTGTGATCCTCAATATTTGATGTATACCAAAATTTTGAGTCTGCAAAAGAACCATGATAATTACTTGAATCTAAGTATGTGGATGAAGATGCTACTAGCAAGAAGTTTCTAGTTAATAACTTTATCAATTATAAAATGGTTGATTCCACATATGTCATGGAACAGTACAATAAATCGTTAAGAATGTGAGGTGAATTGTTTTAATATAATATGAAAATGGATGAATATATATATATATCGGTGTCGAGTGTTATCGGTAAATAATAACAGTAATGGAAAGATTTCAAACACACCTTGAAATATAATAAGGAAGAGATTATTTTCGTTGAGTTCGAGAGTTATTTTAAGACTGAAGAATATTTATGGAAACAAGAATAAATGATTAATCACAAGGTTAAGAACCAAGTAGGACACCTTCTGTGAATATGGATGAAAATAAAAGATTCTCTAAGAATGCAAACATAAAAAAAGGTAAAAAGAAAATTTAAATATAACAATAATAATTATTCCAATAAGAAGTCTAAGTTGGCATGTTTGGAAGTGTGGAAAACATGGTCATTTCAGAAATTATTATCAAATTAGTAAAAGCAAGAACAATGTTGGTCCAAGTGGGTCTAAAGATCCAGAAAAATAACAAGGTGAAATTTAAGTTCAAAATTATTGTTATGGTTAAAATTATGTGTCACTAATATGTGAAGAATTTTATGTGCAATATGATAATATTGTATCATGGATTGATTCAGGAGCAACAAGTTATGTATGTATATATCTTCAATGGTTCAATAATTTTCAACCAATTGAAGATGGATCTACATTAAATATGAGGAATACTGCAACCGAAACAAACAAAGGACTATTAAATGTTGATCTAGTTTTTACTTCTACAAAATATGTATTATTGAAAAATGTATTAGTGTATGTGCTCGAGATTCAAAAAGATAGTTTGTCTCTTGCTGTCTTGAACAATTGTAGTTTCAAACAAGTAGATGAAAATGGCAAGTATATCTTGTTAAAACATTATATATTTATAGGCTTCGAATATTTATGTAATGTTTTGTTTAGGTTAAATATTTCTATTTCGTTTGAATATGAATTTGTTTCCATGACTTCTACTAGTACTTATAGAAATTCTTATAAAACATAATTAAGGCATGCTAGAATAGGACATGTACACTATAAAACCATAAATGATATGTCGAAAATGAGTCTTACACCTCATGTTAATGTAAATGATAAAAAAAAATTAAGAATTGCATGTTAACTATCATAACTATAAAGTTTTTGGATAATTTTAACCGAGTTTCCAAAATATTGGAAATAATACATAGTAATTTATGTGATTTTTATGCTAGACTTTATGAATAAAAAAATTGGTATTACTTTTATTGATGATGCATCTAAATATTTATATATTTACTTGTTGTATTATAAGGATGAAGCACTTGATAAATTTAAAATATATACAGAAGAAATAAAGCTACATAAAAATGACTTGATTAAAAATACACGTACAAATATATGAGGTGAATATTATACTATGATATATTTTCAGTCTATTGGTATAATACATCAAACCATGGCTCTTATAAACTATAAAAAATAGAATGATAGAAAGGAAGAATACGAATTTGAAACTAATGGTTAATTCTATATTATCATATTCGAGTTTGACTAAAGCATTCTGAGGTGAGGCTATGTCAACAACCTGTTATTTATTGAATATAATTAGTATTAAAGTAAATAAGATTACCTGATATTATATTTGCTATAAAAAACATTAAATATTCATTTTCTGAGAGTCTTTGGTTGTAAAAAAGTTGTAAGTCTCACTAAACCTAAACGAAATATCTTGGATGAAAGAGGTATAAATGTTATCTTTGTTGGGTATGTTGAGTATTCCATTTTGTATATGTTCTATGTGTTAGATCTAGTGACTATATGTTTGTGAACAATAATATAAAGTCAAGATTTGCAATAGTTGATTAAGAATGATTTACATTTATAAATATACGGCTAAAAACCGTGGTTAGTCACCGGCGTTTGACACCTGTTACATTCGTGCCACTAAGCTTCAGTCGTCACCAAAACGAGCCATTGGATTTTAAAATTGTTGCATTCTTGCCACTAGCGCGTGCAAATTAACGTGCAGCTGACACGTGGCAGCCCAATATACCAGATTTGTATCATATACGAGTATTCTCTTTTTCATTCCAAAAGGGTCAAGCTATATATACCCAATTCGGGTTTAAGTATACCCAATTTTGAGTATACCCAAATGTGATCTAAGTATACCCATTTTTTTCCAAAAATGCCCTTTTGTGGGTATATAAGCCAATTTTTTTTTACTAACTTCATCCACTCCACTTTAACCTACATTTTCTCTCACTTCACTCATATCTCTCACTTCTCTCTAAAATCTCACCCTCACTTCTCTCTCATATTTTCCGGCGAACCACCACTACCACCACCACTCCTCCTCCTCCTCACCTCCATCATTGTCAAGAACAAAAACCCTCCGCCGCCTCCTACGTAAGTTCCTAAATTAATTTTTTTTCATAATTTTGTTAGATTTAGGTATGAATTTTAGTTTTTGGTTAGATTTAGGGTTGAATTTTATGTTTAGGATAGAATTAGGTAGAGAATTAGGGTTTAGGATAGGATTAGGTAGAGATTTGGGGCCATTTTCCAGCCAACTCGCCTGCTGGAAAATGGCCGGCGATGCACCGGTGGTGCGCCTTGGGCAGCACCATCGGTGCGTGAAGGTGTGCCGCTCGGTACACCCACTGTGTACCGAGCGGCACACAGTGCATGTACCGAGCGGCACTAGCACCCATGCCGCTCGGTTCGCCTTCTATGGTACCTATGGTGCGCCGAATTTTGTTTTAAAAAACTCCAAATTTTGTTTCAAAAGTTCCGGTATTGCATTTTTTTAAAAAAAAACTTCAAATTTATTAGAAATTACTTTATTTAGTTAGCCAACCATGCGTATAAGAGTGTTGATGATTTAAATTTTTTATGTTACTGTTATTAATTTCGTGTTTTGTTTTGTATTTTTGTAGGTCAGACGCGGTTGAGGAGCGACGTCTTCCACGATCGAGGGCGTATCCCCCTGGGTCACGTCCGCCACTGAGACTATTCGTCTTAGGGAGGAGGAGGAACGAATACGGAGTGATCGGTCTTTGGGCCGAATCAAGCATGGCCAGAGGAAGGAAAAGGCCATAACGACTGAGGACATTGATATCAGAGGTGGAGGCTCCTCACGACGAGAGACGTCGCCATCACATACACATAGATCACCACCTCCCACTGCTAGTGATCCACCACCTCCCTCTCTTTCTCGCAGAGCTGCGTCCCCTGCGCATACTATTACACATCTGCCACCTGTTAGCGACAGGGTGGATGCCACTGGGGACCCTGAGCAGGACATGATCGATGAGGAGCACATAGATGCCATCCACACCGAGGAGCAGCGAAAGACGTTTGCATTTCTCAAATGCAACAAGATCCCTCTGTTTCCTGACTACAAGGATCATGAGGCGTACCACGTCTTCATCGGACAGGTAAATACCTAATTATTAAACGTCTACTCTAAGGTTTTACTATTATTATGTTCTGACTTATTTTTTAATTTATAGGTTCGCACTACACTCGGCATACAGGCACATTATAATGTGCTACGTATGTGGGACCTCACTGCTCAGCCAGATGTGCAGCGATTTTTGGCGCGGACTCCTTTTGGTCCTCTTATAGCCCACCTGCCTCAGTACTTCACACATTCCCTCCTAGACGACCTTTTTGTTGAGCGTTGGCATCAGGAGACCAACACTTACCATTTCTCATTTGGAGAGATGACGATTACGCTCGATGATGTCAGCTGCATTACATGTCTCCCTGTAGTTGGTCGGACACTTGATGCAGTCACGGCTCCACGTGACGAGGCATACAGCTACTACGCTAGTATGTTAGATCTGACAGTGGATGAGGTCCGCACAGAGGTACAGTCCACCAGAGGCGTTGGCTTCAAGATAAAGTGGCTGCGGGAGACTTTCACCAGGGGGTGCTACATCGAGCAGACTGATGCTGAGACTATCCGCCAGGTATCACGAGCATACCTTTTGTTCTTATTTGGTTGCACTATATTTGCGGATACTAGTCAGAAAAGCGTCAAGGCTGACTACTTGTACGGGTTAGCCAATATGGATTCTGGGTTGTGGGACATCGCGTGGGGTACGAGTGCATTGGCATTATTGTTCCGTGGTTTGGGTGTTGCTTCGAAAGCATTGAAGCATAACCTTTATGGTTTTGTAGCTATGCTCAATTGTTGGATCTACGACCACTTCCCCGCGTTTAGGGCCTCAGAGAATGCTGACCACGTAGCGAGGCAACCTAGGATTGTGAAGTGGCTACCGAATCGGATTGTTAGGCAAAACATCCGCCCCAAATCGGTTGTCCGTACTCTCCTTGCTGATCAGAAAGAGGCAGATGTAAGTTTTTAAATATTTTTTTTGCATTACCATTTTGATATTAAGTGTTAGGATTTTAAAACAATCTAATTGTTTTAATGTTTTGTAACAGGTGCTATTTGAGCCATACGAGGATATTAGAGTCCAGTTTCCAGTTCAGGAGATCCGCACCATTGTTTATGCTTTGCGGATGATGAGCACAGTCGAAGGCTACATGCCTGATCGGGTTATGCGCCAGTTTGGACGGGTTCAGGATGAGCCCGAACTCCCACTTGTACTACGACCGGGCTACAGGAAAGGAGATCTAGCGAGGTACACGTGGCGAGAGAGCGCATGGCTAGATTGGCGTCAGCACTTGCTTTCTGAGGATCGATTGACAGTTACCATTGCCACGTATAGACAGTCAGCGACGAACACCTACTGGAGGTACCTGGCTGAGTATGGTTGGCATACTATTACTCCACCACCACGTACCACGGACGATAGACTGTTAGACGCTGTTCGCTCCATGTTACTATGCCCGTAGAGCGTGGGGAAGCGGGTGCGCTTAGGTGGAGAGATCAAGTCCTGCAGCTCTTCTCTCCTTGGTTGTTTGTCCTCATTATCGGACTTGTTTTAGCGTTGTTATGATCTTTCATTCTTGTGGACTTCTTAGTTGTTTCACTATCGTATTTTGTATTATGACTTATGACATCCACTTTGTAATATGACTTATGACATCTACTATCTACTGCTTCTACTGTTCTTTTTGATTTTTTGTACTTAACTTGATCTCGTTTTTTTATAATTGAGATTCGACAAACAAACATAAGTCGTACCATAACACCATAACACCAAAACACCATAACACTATAATAGTAATTCTCGATTTTTTGTACTTAACTTCATCTTAAATTCGTCAAAAATTAACACTATAATAGTAATTCATTCACTTAAAATCCATAACACCATAACACCAAAACACCATAACATTCAGGATGAAATTTGTCAAAAAAAACACCATAACCCCAAAATAAATTTAAAAAAAATACAACTTAAATTGCACCATGGGTACGCAGTCAGTGGTACCTATGGTGCACACTACTGCGTACCCATGGTACAATAGCATGTGCACCATGGGCACACAGCAGGCAGTACCCATGGTGCATGGTACCATCGGTAAAGGGGGTAAGTACCGATGGTACAACCCCCTTGTACCGATGGTACCATGCACCGGCCGGCACGTTATGTACCGACCGGTGCATGGCACCATCGGTACACCAGACTGTGCACCATAGGTACACAGAAGACAGTACCTATGGTGCGCAATTTTATCTTGGAAATTTTTTTCACGGTTTTTTTTCCCGCGTTTTCTGTTTTTGCGCTCTCAAATTCCCGCCAATGTAAACTCTCATTCTTCTATATAAGGAAGTCTACCTTACAGCACCAAACACACAAAACTCTCCTTCTAACATAGTTGAAGTCTATCATAATGGGTTGGAGTGTGTTTGATGATGCTCATCTGCTCAAGGTTGCGAAAGCCGTGAAGTTCAAACGGCCGGACGATAATACCGATGAGTTCTTTGATGAAGTTTTGTGTATGATGTATTTCATGTACGGCGAAATGTCTACATCTAGACAAATTCCTTGATCTCGTACTCGTCAAGAGGTAGCCACTAGGTACAAGTCTATAACTAGTGGACCGATGTTCTTGGTGTTTAACGAGCCCCCAGAAGTCAGGAATGAAGCGTTTGACTCCTTCGGTTTAATGATCACAAACTATTTGTCTTTGGAAATGGCACAATACGTTCATTCTCAAATTGCCATGAAGGAGGAAACAGTGCGTATTCTCAGCGACAATGGAGGCTACGATTTTGACTAACTGTCTGTTCTATATCAAGTTATGTACTAATGTTTAGAAGATGTTGTTGTTGCTTGTTTGCGATGTTTTATTTTAGTTATGAAATGATTATTGGCTTATCGTTATAAGTTGGTAAGTTGAATGAATTACTGCAATAAAAGGGAAGGACCAAAACAACCTAAACGATGTAGTAAAACAAAGTTCTAAACATCATAAATCCTTACAAATGACGTAAAGCGACCAAAAAAAACAAATGAGTTCGAAACAATAACATAAACCCGACCAAAACACATAAACCTACTAAACAAACTCATCAAGATTAGTTACTTCTGGGAATGAACTAACTGGCTTTCTCCCTTCGAGTTTCGTATATTTCTTGCAGCGACCAACTAATGGTAGCTCCCAATGCGTAGCCTCTTCGCTCTTTAACTTCTGCCACGTAGGATGTATGCGTGCGCAAGGGAAAAGGGGCTTGATTGATAGCTGTTTAATACTACTTAAATTAGAATCAACAATTGAGTAATATAGTGGTGAGAAAAAACATAACCATATATCGAATGACTTACATTGACAAAGTGGTTAGTATCGACGAATCCAAACCCAATCTCACGTCTATGGGCCATAATGGGAGGCTTACCACGCAGAGGTAAAAAAGTATGACTACAGTTGTGAGACCCTACGAGTGACACAAAATGAACAATGCATTCGAACTTGGTTGCAATCGCAATCCCCATTTCAGGCATTGTCATCCAATATTTGGGTGATGCTGGTGTCTCGTAGTAGTTTATACTTTTTGCAACCTTCAGGTAATCCTCTTTACCGTTATAAATCTTGCTGTACGTGTCGTAGTTTTCCATTAGTTCATCGTATATTGCCTTTCGAACACCTCGCCAACCTTCTTCATGACCATACAACCCGAATGAAACTGCTCTATATCCACAATGTCCATCTGGCTTAACATCATTAATACCCGATATAAAAGGGTTGAAGTGAATCGGAAACCAACGCAAAAAACCTTTCGGGTCATGTATTAGTTCTATGACTCGATCACTGGACGGTTGTACGATGTTGCTACCTAGCGAGGCAATGGAAGAGGTACGGTGTTTCTGCTTCTCCAATGGCTCTAGCAATGACGATGTTTCAGGATAAACAAATTCAAACCATTTCTTGTAAATATGTTTGATACGGCTTTCATCTTTCGTCTCCATAACATCGCTTACTAGTTTTAGCAGATCATCTTTGAGAATTTCCATGGTCGTACGGAATGTACGAGGAATTATTTCTAACCTTGTCCAGTGGATGTGAAAAGCATCTAGAGAGGCAGACATTCCACCTTTACGCCACTTGCGGACCTGGTGATAGCAAGGTATATTATGGGTAGATTTTATAGCGCATATACAGTCGCCAGTGTCTTTAACATCCGACCCATCTTCAATAGCGACCATCTAAGTATCTTCAGCCTTCTCTACTTAAGAGAAAAATAGTTCTAACGCCACGTGGGAAACCTTGCCTCGAATCTCATCAAACAGTTTATCCGCGAACTTATACAGTGCTATGTAACGACTCTTCTCGAACGACGACCTAATGGCAGCATGTTGGATTTCAACAAGCGAATGAACCCTCCCCCAAAATAACTCGAAGTTTAATTTTCTCGTACGTATGTAACGCTTTAGGTTAGAATGAGCATTCTCGACGCGGTTAGTTGTGCAATGTCCCAAATTCATGTTTTTGTTCATCTTCCAAACAACAAATTTGTCCATGTACTTATCGAGCCACGATTTTTCAGTGTATTCAATTGCAAAAGGGTAATCTTTGTACTCCAATAGCAAGTCTTGTCTGGCGTGATCGAATTCAATCTCTTATTCTGCATACGCAATCTTCTTCCAAGCACTAACAAATTCGTTATGATCACTTTTCTCGCGGAAGTGTTTTCTTGTTTGCCCTTGAACATTTTGGTTTATGTGCCAGCGACATAACATATGCGTTGTCTCTGGGAATACCACTTCTATAGCATTCATCAATGCTAAATCTCTGTCGGTTAGGATGACCCGAGGTTCTTGAATTCCATGAACGGAAATCAACGATTTCAAACACTCTAACACCCATTTGAAGTTGTTTAACTTCTCACCCGACATGAAGGCAAATGCCACACAGAAAGTCAATCTGGTACACGTCACACCCACTATCTCGAAAAATGGCATACCATATCGTATCACTTTATATGTACTATCCATAATCAAAATTGTCGGAAATGTGCGCAAAAGGTCAACACTGACAGGATGGGCAAAAAAAAAATCTGTAATGATTTGTCCATCGTCTTCACCAGATTTATGTCATTCATAATAATTATGTGACTTAAGCTAACCCAACAAGAACTGAAGTTGTGACCTACCCGCCTTCTTTAAAACCCGTTTTTTCTGTCGTGCATTGTAGATCGTCCGCTTGGTAGAAACATTATCTTCGTTCAATTTCTTCACACCATTCAGTATATCTCTGGGGTTAGTACCAATGAAGTTCGCTCGTTCAATATACTCTATCTCTTCATCATTCAAACGGCTAGCAAAAGAATGACCATCTAGATGTATAGAACTGTCATGGTTATGAGTACCACATTTTACTTCTAACTTCCATTGATCTGGGGCAACCATTGACCCGAGAAGCTAAAATGGGCAGTCAATCTTTTTCGTTCCTGTAGACTTCCGTTTACGGTCTTTTTCTGCAACCCTTGGAGTATATTTCCCCCCCCCCTCTCACACTGGAAATAAACTCTCGGATTTTTTCTGCTGTTTACTTTGTCGTGCCAACTTATGTTGATAACCATACCATAAAGTTTTCCGATCTTCGTAACCCATTTCACCAACGCGTCGTGTGTGTAGAACTCGGTAGTGAAGAACAAATTACTGTAATCGATAGAGTAAGGTGCCTCAGTCCCACTTGCGACATCCGTCCCCTGTTACACAACAAAAAAGAACAATAAACATTCAGGTATAGTTAAAAACATAAAAAAATCAAGCTTTTTTTTCGAAAAACATGCGCCAATCCAAGGTTCTGAGGCCTAAAACCGGTGGTTCTAGGCCTCAGAACCGGCCGGACACGGCCATAAGCACCACCGGTGCTGAGGCCATGAACCGGTGGTGCTGGGGCCTCAAAACCGAGCGGACTGAGGCCCCAGCACCACCAGTTCTTGGCCTCAGCACCGGTGGTGCTTGGGCTGTGGAACCGACCGGCTGCAGGCCCATGCACCATCGGTTCCATGGCCTAGAACCAATGGTGCATGGGCCACCGGGTTGGTGACTACCTTCTCCGGCGACGGTGGTGGCTGCTCTGGCGACCATGGCTCCTTCTCCGGCGACTCAATCTTTTTTTCTGGCAAAAATTCATCATTCCTTCTCTCCAGCGACATCAACTCCTCCACGCTGATCCCTAGTTCTGCTTCGGTCATGACCGATTTTGTGTTTTAGTTTGAATGTTCTTGATTTTCTTAGGAAGTTTGAATTAGGTTTCAAATTTTTTAAGAAAACTATACTATTTGGATACTAAATTCAGCAAAGAAGAATGTTTGTTTGGGTATAGATAGCAAAATATGACTTTTGGTGAATTGGGTATACTCAGGATACACTTAGTAGTTTTTTTTACTTAATGGCAGTTTAGATATTAATTTTCTGATGGAGGGTAAAAATGTCAAAAAAAGTCAAACGAAAGTCAAATGTTGATTTTGGGTATACTTAAACCCAATTTGGGTATATATAGCCATACCCATTCCAAAAACACCCCTATATACTATTTACTTTATTTACTTTTACTTTTAGTTTTTACTATTTACTTTTTACCATACCGTTTTAACCTTATTGACCTTATTAACTTTACCTTTTTACTTTTTACCTAAACTTCTTCATTTACCCCGCCAAACACTAATAACCCGACCCGTTTAACCCTTTCACCCAAATTATCAACCCTTCTTCTTCTCCATTGTCTTCTCACTTTCTCTCCTCCAATTCTCCTCCAATTCTCATCGAACACCCAAACACTAATAATTATCTTTCTCCATCGTCCGTGTTTTATTAACTTGTAAAGCCAATAGTAACTGAGACGTCCCCCTCGTCGAAAGTATTAATAGTCACCAAAATCTGTATTCGAAAGTAAGTTTCCGATCTTCATTTTCGTGATTATAGATTATCATGTTATCGATTCTCGTGCTGGCTTTGGTTGTTGTTTCTTTGATCCGATTTTAATGGTGATTCGTAATGATTGTTTTAGATTCGCTTTCTAAATTTTAGGGATTTCATGTTTACACATTGATTTAATCTCATTTTCTTGATTTTGTCAAGGTATACGAGTTAACCAAGACTAAGAAAACTAGTGACACGAGTGTTTGGAAGCCGAGAAAAATTGTCCAACGATTTGTTCTGCTCAATTGGGAATGGGAGTTAAAGTAGCAACCCCTTGTTTGCAATGGTCACAGCCAAGTATTCCTCAATCTTCATCTTCCTCACAAAGTCTAGCTGCCGCGATTCCATCTCCTTTCTCGATTTCATCTCCTTCGTCGAAACGATGCAGTAGCAGCAAAGGACGAACTCTCTCGTGCCGGTTTGTGCTGCAGAAACTCGATCAACCGACGATATTTGGTACTCCATTGTCGAAACCCCACAAATCTAAATCGTGCGAGCTGTGAAAATCATCGAGACGAGCTTGTACAAGCATGAATTCCTTCTCAGATGAATAATTTTCAAAGAAAATCCACGAACTAGCACTTAAATTCCAAATCACCGATAATAACGAAGAAGACGAAAAATAGGATTTCGATCCAGAACCAAGCAGAAACTCAAAATCTAATTCGTTCCGTTACAGGCACGACTTCGATTTAGGGATAGACACATTGAGTCCACCATGGGGTTTAGAGATGGTGTGCCCGATCTGAATGATTTGTTTTAGAGAGAGAAATTGTTTGGTATGTGGGTTTGAGCTCTGTTTCGTTTGTTGTTTTTTAAGAATCGTTTCTTTGTTCTAAGTTAGTGTTGTTGACAATCTCGAGCTCGAAGAAAGAGTCATCTTCTTAGTCTGAATATAATTGAGGAGAGAGAGGTTCAGATTGGATTGTTTTGTTGGCTGTTTCCAGAACTTGAGAAAGCTTAGAGCTTCCATTGTGTAAAAGCAGAGGGGGATAGAGAGTTAAGAATGGTTTTCTTCTGTTGAGAGGGATAATTTGAGAAATACGTGATGCCGTATATAATCTAGTTAAAAAATATTAAAATCTAATATCAAATGAGCCAATTAATATAATAAATGGATAATAAATGGATCTAGTTAAGATAAAAATAATAAAATGGTTTTATGTTAAAGTAAAAACTAAAAGTAAAAGTAAATAAAGTAAATAGTATATAGGGGTGTTTTTGGAATGAAAAAGAGAATACTCGTATATGATACAAATCTGGTATATTGGGCTGTCACGTGTCAGCTCCACGTTAATTTGCACGCGCTAGTGGCAAGAATGGAACAATTTTAAAATCCAATGACTCGTTTTGGTGACGACTGAAGCTTAGTGGCACGAATGTAACAGGTGTCAAACACCGGTGACTAACCAGGGTTTTTAGTCTAAATATACCTAGAGACATTATTGAGACTTCTTCCAATATGAAATCAGTTTAAGCTGAAGATGTATAAGGTGATACTATTTTTGTACCTGACCTTTCTGAACAAAAGGAAAATGATTAGAGCTAAAAAATCTAAGTCCTTTTGATTTTTTTTCAATTTTATACGGTTGAAGGGCCAATATATAGCATTGGCTATCCGTATCAATATTGTTCAATTATTGAGGATAATCCAATGAATTTTAGTGAAGTTATGACATCAACAGATACTGCATTCTGGAAAGAAGCTATCGAAGACGAGATAAATTATATCATGCATAATAATAAAGGAGAAATTGCTGATTTGACTCTTGGTTGCAAATCATTAAAAAATAGATGGGGTTTTAGAAGGAAAATGAAATTATATGGTAGAATTGAAAGGTATAAAGCTATATTGGTTATCTGAGGATTTAGGCAAATAGAATGGATTAAAATTTTTGATACTTATGTTTAAATTGTTAGGATTTCCACTATTAGATTGCCGATAAAAATTGCATGTATATACAATGTCGCGCTTCATAAATTGGATGTGTTCTAGAACGATGATTTAGATGAGAAGATTTATATGAAAAAATCTGAAGGGTTTATTATGCCTAATTGTGAAAAGAAGGTGTACAAATTAATGAAATTTTTGTATAGTCTCAAAGAAACCCCAAAAGATTAAATTAAAAAAATTGATAACGTGATCTTATCTAATATTTTTACTCTTAATCAAGTGGAAAAGTGTGTATATAGTAAATTTCATTCTTCTGGTAAATGAGTTATAATTGCTCTATATATGGATGACATGTTGATTTTTGTTACCGACTAAATAAAGTTGAGGAAATCAAGAAAGTATTGTCATATACTTTTCAGATAAAATACTTACGAGAAGATGGAGATGATTTTTGGTAGAATAGTCAAACAAAAGAACAACAATATATGAGTTTATCAATCTCATTATATTGAGAACATTTTGAATAAATTTAATTTTAAAGATTATTCTTTGGTTAAAACTTCTATAGATCCTAATCTTAACCTTGTACATTATAAATGTGTTGCAATGTCTCAACTTAGATAACAGTTGATCACTCTAACTGATAATATTCTGAAACAAAATATTTATGTTGGAATATGATTAGTTAGAGTGATCAAATGTGAAAACAAGTTAATAAACAAAACTAATGTTACCTTATAAAAATGGTAAAAGACAATAATGCGTTTGGTTATATTTCAACAGTAAAGTTGGATATATCACAACATTATTTCCTATTTTTTAGTTATTTATTTTAAAAAATAAAAAATAGAAAAACAAAAAAAACATTATAAAATGAAATATTTTTTTTTATTAAATGATAGATTAAAAAAAAAAAACCAATATAGTCTCACTATTTAAAACATATTCTTTAACTAAACAGAAAAACTAATAGAATCGAATATCATAGTTTATTTAAAATATTAAGTGAACTTACTTGTCATTTTCAAGGCTCGTTCTCCGTTCGTCATTTCAATTTGGATACATGGAATGTTTCAATATTTTGTAGTACAAAACATATGTAAGATACATTGATAACTCTAAATTTTTGTATATAAATATTTCAAATTGAAATATTTTGGTGGTTCTCCAAAATCTTAATCAGATAAAATCAGAATTTTGCTTTTGAAACAAGAGAATGAATACTTTGTATGTGGTATTATGGAACAAAAGCAAACATATATTCGACCAAACTGTTTTTTTCTAAAATTTAATTCAACTGTCCAAAAGCATGTGTGAAAATTTAAATGTGATAAAATGACAATTTTTTTAAATATAGCCAACTTAACCCGAGTTAGAGGCTCTACGCCTTGGACCCCATAATGGATTCCAACTAATCAAAATATCATATAACAAGTGTGAACTATGTATTTTCCGACTTGTTCGATAAAATATCATGACTACAGTTGGCCACGAGTCAATCCAGTTCCATAAAATCAAACATGACACCGAAAATATTACACTCTATAATAAATGGTCTCACTTTTAAAATCTAGCTAAACAACAAAACTAATAGAATCAAATATCATAGTTGAATTAAGATATTTAGTGAACTTACTTGTCATCTTCAAGGTTGATTCTTCGTTCGTCATTTCAATTTGGATACATGGAATATTTTAATGTTTTGTCGTAAAAAATAGATGTAATATACAAGTGAGAAATTAAGTTGCAAAGAATGAATTAAGAACAGAGAATCCACAGTGAGAATTTCCAAAAGTGAAAAGTACCTCTGAATCTTTCATCGGTCAAAATAACTCCTTCAGCCTCTTTAAATAGGCCAGGTGAGTTAGTTAGAGAAAGTGGTTACATATTGTTAAATTTACAACTTAACCCCTAGGTTCTTCCTAAAGTCTAATTTAATCCTATAATTACAGCATTTATCACTTTAGTCCCTAAAGAATACTTTTCCTTATCAGTAGCCCCCCTAGTTCTTATATATCTATGTATAAGAACTATTAGCTCTTCGAACTCTTCTTCGGATCAGCATTATTTTATATCTTTATTATGATTAAATCCAATAAACCAGGAGTCTCTTCGAACTTGCGAGTAAGTGCAAATGAATTTCTCAACTGCCTCGAATTCAACTCCTCATCGAATTTGACTTCTTGTGGTACTGCGTTGCCTTTGGTTTTTACACTTGATTACTTCACACATAGTTTAACAACACTTCGAAATTTCTAAAGTCTATTCGATGGACTGATTAGACTGCTAGTAGTAGACCTGTGACATCATTAGTTTCCTTTTCGTTTCATATTCCAGCGAATGAGAAGAGATTACTTGTTCCTTGCTTTCACATTCTCGATGTTACTCTTTACTCTATAAATACTCAGCTATTCATTCAGTAAGAGCTTTTTAGAGAATCCACCTTTGAAACATCTCCAGATTGTTCTTCATCTTCAACCTACTCATCTTCAACCTTCTCATCTTCAACCTGTTCATCTTCTCTTGTTCATCTTCAACCTGTTCATCTTCTCTTGTCTTACCAAGCAACCTCTCATACCAAAAACCATTGTATGAGAAGATACCCTAAATACAATAGATTTAAACCCAGAAGACCAATAAGATCAAAGAAAAATCTTTTTCCTGGTTCCAGTAACCAAGTATTTGGGGCCTACGATTATCTTTGTATTTCTCGAAGAGCCAAAGAATACAAAGCTGCTGGGTTGATCTATAACGGTCCTCACTTTTCCTGCACCACTTTTAAATATGGCAACTTTAATCCAAACCTTGCCACTTCGTCTTCACCTCTAGCTTCTAACCCAGAAAGTAGCTCAACAACCTCTTCTCTCCAAAATCCAGTCAAGCCTTCACTACTAAGACCTCATCGGAAACCTAAAGTAGTTACTTTAGACAAACCACCCCCTTATAACAAATCACAACTCAAATCACCTGTCCTTCAATTCGAAGAGACAAAAAACCCTCAAACCAAAACACTTCCTCCTCAATTCGAGGCTATTAGAGCTAAACGTTCCAAAAAATCATCTTTCTTAGTAATGGGTGAAGAAACAAAAACCTCTTGCACTCCTCAACACTCTCCTCCTCCCCCACAAGAAGTGGGTGATACTACACCAGAGTGTAGTCAGCCAATTCTTGTGACTCAACAAGAAACACAAACTCGAAGTCACTCCGAGGAAGGTCACAAAAAGGATGATTCAGAAGCTACTGAATCTGACGCCGAGGAGGAATCCGAGGCTGAAGGCGTAGCTCCTCCAAAGAAACCTCGAGGGAAAAAAGCTCTTATTACTCTTCCTGATACAGTTGCCTGCTTAGTTCAAGAAAATCTCAAGCCTCTTTCTGCCTGGTACATCCTTGCTTTGAAGAATGTATCTTACAGCTACTACCTCGAATCAGAGAAGGAGCAACTCAGAAAACTATGGGGGTTAACTGACAACATGACTCTTCGATTACCAGTTGAAGGAGAGACACCCTTAAGCTGTCAAAAAGATGAGCTAGTAGTATACCTTGAGCTCTTCAATTGGGGACTTCGGTTTCCCCTTGATCCGATGATAGTAAAGTTCTTCGAAATCCACCAACTGTGCCCAACCCAGGTTACTCCGAACTTGCTCTTCACTTTATTTTCAGCAATCATGGTATCAAGACTTGGAGGTATCCCCCTCGAAATTGAGGACTTCATTTCAGTAACCAAAATTTCAAATGGCCCAGTTCTGCCATTTTATTACCTAACCCTTGAAGACAATTTAAAAATCATTGACGACCTCCTTGAAGCTGATAAGATCTGGAAACAAAAGTTCGTCTTCCTGTCAGGTGCCTGGGAAAATGGCAGAGATATCTCCGATGCCAACCCTTCTAAACTTACCCTCACCTGGAGAGACAATAGTAAGTGATGTTTTTCTTTATTTATGTGGTTACTTTTGAATCAATTTATTTGGCTAACTATTTGTCTCTCCTCAGAAATTCCGAGGCGATTTAAAAGTCGTCGAAAAGAAGCCAAACTTATCTTCCAGAAAATGGCGGAGTGGGCTGAAAAGGCTTGGGGAAATGGCTTCCATTCAGCATTTGATCCTATTAACTTTGTTAATAGCCATCTTTGGCGAATATCACTAGGGGCTGACTTCCCTGAAGATCCGATGACGCCACCAGATCCTCTTCTAGCAGTTCAAAGGATTCTTGCACCAGATGGAAAGTGCTACCTCCCACTTCGGAATCGAAGTGACAGCCATCTTCCTTTAAAGAAAAAAGGAAAGAAGAAACCCAGCACCAGCAAAACTAAACCTCCCACTACTTCGAAGAGTGTAAGGAAGAGAAAAACGTCTGCACCTTCGCTTCCCACCATATCCGAAGAAGACCAGCCCATCCTGAAAAAGACAAAGAAAAAAAACACTTCTCCAAAAAAGAAAGAGAGTAAGTCCAACAAGCCCAATGACAAGAATGAGGCTGATATATTAGAAGCTGTGTTAGCTTCCGAGGCACGAGGTAGAACTTTTGTTGAGGAAAATCCTGAAGGAGGTATTACTCTGGGAGATAAACAAATAGATGACTATCTAAACCTCGAGGACTTCAACTCAAGTGGAGATTTTGTATTTCCTGGCTCTCAACCTGACAATGTTGCTCCCCCAATTTCTACTGATGCTGCTACAGCTTCAACATCTAATCCTTTTGCTCCTGTTCATCCACCATTAGTCTTTCCTCACTCAGAGAAATCCGATGAGGTAATTTCAATTCTTCAACCTTTCCCCAATCTAATTTCTGCTGTTACCAAATTATACGAAGAGGTGAGCAAATCTCAAACCCAACTGGAGCGTCTTGCCCAAGAATTAGCTAGGAGTAGAAAAGAAACAGAATCTGAAAAGACTTCGAAAAATGAAGCACTCCAAAAATTCGAAGCTGAGAAAAAACAGCTTCTTGAAAAACACAAGGAGGAAATCGAAGCTCTTAAAACTACTCATCTGCAAGCTCTCGAAAGTCTAAAGAGTGAACATTCTACTGCTATTTCCGATGCCACGGAGCTTATTAGGGAAACTAAAGAGAAATTGGTAAAAAGCCAGACTGAGGTTACTACACTTCGAACAGGATTCGAAGAAGAAAAGAAAGCTGCAGTCAAACAGGCTGAAACTAAGGTTAGTTCTGTGATGCTCGAAGGCATGAAGAAAACTCAAATTGATACATCTATTCAGATCCTTCGAGAAGTTCATGCTGCTTGTCCAAGGTTGGACTTATCAAACCTTTGGAGACGAGTTCCAGAAGAGCAACGTCCAAAGGAAGCTTTCGAAGCGCCACCAAGCTCTTCCTCAGAAGAAGGAAATAACTCCGAAGAGGCGTCATCAGAAGATGAAGAAGAAGAGAATGATGCTTAATAGACCAAACAGTTCGCTTTTGTTTTTTGTGTATGTGATTAAGTGCTTTCCTCCTTTTTTGTAAACTTCGTATTTTATTCCACGATGAAATCACTTGTCCTCTTTTTTTTTCTTGAATTTCTGATATACTTGTTTAAACTGGTTATTCTTAAACATAGATGCATTCATAAGACGTGTCGTGGTACCTCGAAAAATAGGTGCACTCATAAGACGTGGCACCTCGAAAAATAGGTGCACTCATAAGACGTGACACCTCGAAAAATAGATGCACTCATAAGACGTGGCACCTCGAAAAATAGATGCACTCATAAGACGTGGCACCTCGAAAAATAGATGCACTCATAAGACGTGGCACCTCGAAAAATAGATGCACTCATAAGACGTGGCACCTCGAAAAATAGATGCACTCATAAGACGTGGCACCTCGAAAAATAGATGCACTTATAAGACGTGGCACCTCGAAAAATTTGGTTGTTTCTTCAAAGCTATCGCTTCGGAAAATTATTCTTGGTCAACTTCCAAAGATGATCAATCTTTGCCAAATTACCAAAATAATAAATCACACATCATAACAAACAACCAATGGCCAAAAGAAATTTTATTAAAAAATTCAATATCAATCAGACACCTCATTAAAACCTTTCTGGGCCAACAGATAAGGAAAGAGTATGTCTGTTTTACAAAAATTCGAAGTTCAATTTTACTCACAGTACAATTTCAAGTGCTCTATGTTCCAAGGGTGCTTGAGCATCCTCCCTTCTCGATCTGATAACCTGTAGGAACCTGGTTTGACCCTCATTGTAACTTCGTAAGGACCTTCCCAATTCGGGGCCAATTTTCCGAGGTGTTTATCCTTGGTGTGAAGAAACACTTTTCGCAACACTAGATCGCCAATTTTGAATTCCCTTCTCTTAACTTTAGCATCGTACCTGCTTCTCATTAATGTTTGATAATGGATCACATTCAAATGTGCCTTGACCCTTTTTTCTTCCAACAAATCCAGCTCCATCCTTCTAGCCTCGTCGTTATCTGCCTCGGAATATTGTAGTAGTCTATAAGAGGGCAATGTAGATTCAGCAGGGCACACAGCGTCCATCCCATATACTAAAGAAAAGGGGGTCTCTTTTGTAGCCTCTCTAGGAGTTGTTCTATATGCCCATAATACTTCTTGGAGATAATTTGGCCATTTCCCTGCTGCTCCTGCTAAATTTTTCTTCAAGCCATCCAAAATAGACCTATTCGTAACTTCTACCTGTCCATTTGCCTGAGGATGAAAAGGAGTGGAAAAACACTGCTGTATCCCTTTCGAAGAGCAAAAAGAGTCCATTTCCTTGTTATTAAATTGGGGACCATTATCAGTTGTTATCTTCCGAGGTACTCCAAAACGGTAGCAAATATTGCTTTGAATAAATTTGATTACATCCTTAGCCTTTGTCCCAGCTAAGGGTTCTGCTTCTGCCCACTTCGAAAAATAATCAACCGCAACGATAATCATTTGTCTCCCACCAGAAGCCATAGGTAATGGTCCCACTAAATCAATTCCCCACCTATCGAAAGGAATCGCCTCTGAAATTGTCATTAGGGGTACTGCTGGTTTGTGTATTAAATTTGCATACCTTTGGCAAGTGTCACAACTTCGAACTAATGACTTGGCATCTTGCAAAATGGTAGGCCAATAATATCCTGCCAACAATACTCTACGCGTTAAAGCTCTAAATCCACAATGAGCTGACCCATCTCCATCATGCAGTTCGGACAAAACATTCTGAGACTCATCCTTGCCTAAACATCGTAGTAAAGGTTTCGAAGCAGACCTTTTGTACAGCACCCCATCCAGTACCACATAGCCAAGGGATTTGTACTTTATTTTCTTGAGCAAGTGTTTATCCATAGGTAATATTCCATTTGAAATAAAGTTTAACAAGTTAAACCTCCAATCTCCTCGGGTGCACGTCGGATTATTTACCACCTCATCAACCACTTCACATTGCTCAGGATTTGATATGATCGAAGGCGATGGTTGTGTTATAATCCATGGGTATTCTTCTGAGTAAGCCATCGTTGCCAAAGAATCAGCCATAGTATTGTTTCCTCTTCGAATATGCTCCACTTCTACATTTTCAAACTGCGCCATCATCCCCCGAAGTTCTTGTAGGTACAAAACCAAACGCTCCTTTTTAGCTTCTGATACCCCTTTAACATGGTTAACTACCAACTGTGAATCTGTTTCCAAGCGCACAAACATTGCTCCACAAATCTTCGCTAACCGCAACCCTGCTAGCACAGCCTCATATTCAGCTTCGTTATTTGAAGCATGAAAGCCAAATTTTATAGCTTGAAACATAAATTCCCCCGTTGGTGCCACCAATTCTACTCCTGCACTTGACCCTTTACTACTGGATCCCCCATCAGTTCGTATTATCCATGTCGGATTCTCATTCACCTTTTCTGCATCTTTCTCCTCGGATCTGCTTGAGTGAAACTCCACCAAAAAATCTGCTAAAGCTTGAGCTTTGATAGCTGTTCGAGGAGAAAATAGCACATCGAAATCTCCCAGTTCCACAGACCACTTGGTCATTCTCCCTGAAATATCTGGTTTTTGCAAAACATTTTTTAACGGATATGAAGTTCGAACTACAATTGTATGTGCCTGGAAATAGGGGCGCATTTTTCTTGCTGCCACTACTACACACAGTGCCAATTTTTCGAGCTTCAAGTAACGTTTCTCAGCATCAACCAAACTTTTGCTAACGTAGTAAACTGGCTTCGAAATTTTTGTGTCCTCACTGATCAAAACTGCGCTTACTGCATAATCTGACACAGCTATATACAGAAATAACTGTTCACCTTTCCGAGGCTTTGTTAATATTTCAGGAGAGGATAAAAGGTTTTTTATCTTCAAAAAGGCTTCTTCACAATCCGAAGTCCACTCAAAATTATTGGGTTTACGCAGCACCTGGAAAAAAGGCAAGCACTTATCTGAAAAACGAGAAATGAATCTGTTCAGAGCTGCTAACCTGCCTGTTAACATTTGCACTTCTTTGATATTCCGAGGTGAAGACATCGATATCAAAGCCTTCAACTGTTCTGGATCCACCTCGATTCCTCTTTCACTAATCATATACCCCAAAAATTTGCCAGATCGGACTCCAAATGTGCATTTTTCTGGGTTCAACTTCAATTGGATGGCTCTAAGATTCAAAAACGTCTCTTCTAAATCATCAATATGTTCATCATCACTTTTGCTTTTAACAAGCATGTCATCGATGTACACTTCGATATTTCTCCCAATCTGTGAAGCGAACGCCTTATTCATCAGCCTCTGATATGTTGATCCAGCATTTTTTAATCCGAACGGCATTACTTTATAGCAGTGGAGGCCTCTATCAGTAATAAAGGTTGTGCTTTCTTCATCATCTGGATTCATTCGAATCTGATTATACCCCGAAAAAGCATCCATGAAAGTCAGGATTTTATTTCCCGAAGTTGAATCCACTAACTGATCAATTCGAGGCACCGGGAAAGGATCTTTTGGACAGGCTCTATTCAAATCCGTGAAGTCCACGCACATTCGCCATTTTCCATTTTTCTTTTTTACTACCACCGGATTAGCCGTCCACCTCGGATAATTGGCCTCCCTAATGTGCCCCATCTTGTATAACCGATCCACTTCGGCAACTATGGCCTCAGATTTCTCCAATGAAAAAGCCCTTCTTTTTTGGATAATTGGTTTGACCTTCGGATCAACCGCTAAGCTATGACATATGATATTACTTGGGACCCCTACCACATCTTCAGATCTCCAAGCAAACACATCCAAGTTTTCAGACAAAAAATTCAACAACTTTTCCCGCATCGACAAAGATAACAGAGTGCCAATTCGAAGTACCCTGCCCTTATTAAAAATAAATTCCTCTATTTCTTCATTGACCACTACAGAACTCGGGGTTGACCTCGGATCATCAATTCCCTCGTCCGTTTCACCACAAGACAACCCCCCAAACTGCTAACTCTCCATGAGATCATCAGAACTTTTACCACGTAACCTAAATGCAGCAGCATAACATTCCCTTGCCACCTTTTGGTCACTTCGGACTACACCAACTCTGTCCTCGACCACATACTTCAGACACTGATGAACTGTAGAAACTACAGCGTACATTTTGGCCAACCATGATCTCCCAAGAATAGCATTGTAACTTGATGGACAATCCACCACCACAAAAAGTACCTGCACTTTCTTCTTGAAAGGCCCTTTCCCCAAGGAAATTTCACCTTCGAATTCACCTATCACAATTGCTGATGCGCCAGTAAACCCAATGATAGTCCTCTCTGATTTTTCTATTCGAGGTGGTGCAGTTAACCTATCATACGTTGACTTAAAAAGCACATTAGCAGAGCTTCCTGTATCGATCAACACTCGTCGAATCTCCACCCCGCATACTTCTGCTCCAATGACCACTGCATCCTCATGTGGCCCCGTGATGCCCCTCAAATCATCTCCGTCGAATATTATAAAAGGCACATCCTTTCTGCTGCTTAGCTGTGCCGATGCACCTCCCTCAATTTGTCTTGTTAAGTTTACTATATGCCTCTTCCTCGAATTATTGGTGTTGTTGGTCATCGAATCCCCTCCAAATATGGTTAATGATTCAAAAAAGGCACACAGATCTCGAACACGTCCCTGACGCATCGGCTCATCTATCGACATTAACAAAAGTCGGCTGGGGTCTGGTTCGACATATTCCGAGGCTACATCGAAACCATCTGCCTCACCTGCAACATCTAAAATCATTAACGCAGTTTCCTGCTTGGAATTGGGATTACCTCCTTTAGGAGCTGTTGTCTTGGCATTCTTCCTGACATACTCCAACAGCTTTCCATTTTCGATCAGAACTTGCATCTCCTTCTTCAGAGCAATGCAATCATTTGTATCATGGCCGATGTCCTCATGATACCTACAAAATTTATTATTGCGCTCCTCCCTCGGCCTGTTAATAGCTGGTGGCTTTCTAAAATTGATTGTTCCTCTTGTTTTTTAATATATTGAAGCCACACTCTCAGTTAAATCTGCATAGTAATCCGGCCTCACCCACACATTCGACCTGGATCTATACTGCTGCTGATTATTAGAATTATGCTGATTATATCCCCCTTGATACGAGTTCGAGGTTCCTCGGTTAGAAACATTTGGGTTGTTCTTCGGACGCGAAGGATTGTTGTTTGAGACATTAGATTGTCCACTCCCCTTTTGAACAATACTAGCGCCTCCTCGAACCCTTGTTGATTCTTCGACCTTAATCTGGTCCTCTACCTGAGCCATAAGAGCTCCAAACGTTAACGCTCTGCGCCTCGTAGTCTCATCGGCTAAATCCCCAGGCAACAGCCCCTGCCTGAACGCTGCCATAGCCACACTTTCCTCACAGTCATCCAGCTCAGCCTTTGTTGACACAAACCTCTTGGTATAATCCTTCAACTTCTCTCCCACAGCCTGCTTGCACTGTATTATCGTGTCCCCATTGGCTCTCATCTCCTTGCTTCCCACAAATTGTCTGCGAAAAGCAGTGTAGAAACTTCTAAAATTTGCAATCGATTCCTTAGGAATCTTATTAAACCATTTTAGCGCAGTTCCCTTAAACGTTTGAGAAAAAGCTCTACACACCAATCTATCATCATCTTCAAAATTAGTCATGTAGTTTTTAAATTGTTCTATGTGGTCATCGGGATCTTGAGTCCCATCGAACTTTTCAACTTTGGAAATATCAAACCGCCTCGGTAGCGGTACAGATCTGATCTCCCTGACCAGTGGTGAGTCCCTCCAATCAACCCCCTGGACATACTGGTCCTCATTTCTCATCCCCACAGTTGCATACAAGCTGGACTTACCTTCATATTTCCGAGGCGAACACCTCCGAGGCGAGTATTTCCGAGGTGAGTATACTCGCCTCTCTTTCTTCTTCCTTCCCTCCTTAAACGACTTAGCTGGCCGGAACTCACGCTCTGCTCCTCTTGAACGGCCTCGAGAATGTTCGTACCTCGGTGTTTCATCAGATTCAGAATCTTCAAAATCCTCCTCATCACTAAAGTTTTCATACAGTCGCCTTTGTAACTTTTCCTTCCTCTTCTTTATCCCGCTATACTCTCTTTTTTGCTCAAACCGTGCCCTACGCAGCTCATAGTGATCATCACCCTCATCCATCGACTGATCAGACTGATCATTACGATCGCCTCCTGCTATCTTAGACCTCAGTCTAGCACCATTATTATCTCCTTTCTTTTTTACCAATTCGTCAAGCTCAGCCACCTTCCTAATCATTTCATTCATTTTTCCTTCAAAGTCAAATTGGACTGATTGAATTGGAACAGATTTACCTGCCTCCTGCAAGTCGGATTTCAGCGTCTCTATCGCCTTGCGAACAGATGGATTGTCACCTTCCTCTGGATTCATCTCCAAACAGCGAAAAATCAAACGAAATAAGAAAATTCAAACGAAAAACTTAAAAAACGAGAACTCGAACGTTGATTTTTGATCTGTTGATCAAGGTATCCTCGACCCCACTTTCTAGCGCCAATTTGGTGAGAAATTAAGTTGCAAAGAATGAATTAAGAACAGAGAATCCACAGTGAGAATTTCCAAAAGTGAAAAGTACCTCTGAATCTTTCATCGGTCAAAATAACTCCTTCAGCCTCTTTAAATAGGCCAGGTGAGTTAGTTAGAGAAAGTGGTTACATATTGTTAAATTTACAACTTAACCCCTAGGTTCTTCCTAAAGTCTAATTTAATCCTATAATTACAGCATTTATCACTTTAGTCCCTAAAGAATACTTTTCCTTATCATAATATACATTGATAACTCTAAAGTCTTGTATGAAATAATTTCAAATTGAAATATTTTGGCGATTCTCCCAAAATCTCAATCATATATAATCAGATTTTTTTCCTTTTAGAACAAGAGAATATATACTTCGTATGTGACATTATGTAACAAAACCAAACATATATTTGACCAAACTGTTTCTCTAAACTGTAATTCAACTGTCCAAAAGCACGTATGAAAATTTAAATATGATAAAACGATGATTGTTTGGATATAGTTAGCTTATCCCCAGCTAGGGGCTGTACGCCTTTGACCCCGCAATGGGGTCCGACTAATCAAAATATCATACAACAAGTGTGTATTATGTATTTTCCGACTTGTTCAGTAAAATATCATGGCTATAGGGGCAACGAGTCAATCCAGTTACAATAAAATATCTAACGACTACATAATTAAATAAAACAAAATCACAACAAACAAAACATTTATTCATAAATAATTATCATGATAATTGAATTTCATATTAGTATAACACACATTTTATGTACTCATATATCTAGATATAAATAAAGAATTAAACGTAAAATGTACTCCACATTTTATGAATCTTGTCATCTTTTGTAACACAAAGTGATTGATTCCTTTATATTTGATAGTCGTTTCTAAACTACTTATTTATAACAGAGTTTCGTTGTCCTGTCCGAATAAATGGTTCAAAATTTGAATAAATTTTATAAAATTTTGTTTAGTCTTTTATTTTGTTTTTTGGCAGGTCACTTGATATATCTTTAGTGAAATTTTAAATCTATATATTTTCGATACAAAATTTATAAAAAAATTCATTTTTACCGTATACAATAAAGTTTAGTCAAACAATAATATCAAGATTAATTCTATACATTAGAAATTTAATCGAAATATAATATTAAAACTAGTCATATGTATCAAAAGTTTTGTAAAAGTATAATATTTGGTTTTTTTAATGGTTTAAATATAATTGAAGTAATTGTATCTCAATTTATTGAATGTAATTGCATTGTATAATTTTTTTTAGTAAAATTAAAATATAATATTAATACTAATCATATGTACCAAAACGTTAGTGAAAATATAATATTTAGTTTCTATACTTATACTAGCTTAAATATAATTGTATCTTGAATTTATTGAATATAATTATTATGTAAAAAAAATTCAATTAAAATATAATATTTGGTTTTTATACTTATACTAATTTAAATATAATTGTACCAATAATTTGACTTGATGTAGTTATGTCCTGAATTTATTGAATATAATTATCATCAACATATGGGTTCTAGGGTTTGATGTTTTCCAATACATAAAAAAGTATAAATTAAAAAAGTGGGTTCATGAACCCACTTTTTTCCGTGTATATTATATGTTTAGTATTAAAAAAAGCAAGTAGATATTCTAAATTATATAATCTAAATTTTAAATGATATTTTCAATTGTGTTATTAATTCTCAAGATTTTAGTTTCGATTTATATCTTATTTTATTCTTCACTACTTTCAAAGATTAACATTGGTTGATCTATGATTTTTTCTTAAATAGGGAGCTGTAGAATTTAATTTCACAGTAAATAGATCTGCATAAATCATAATGTCATTTTTATTTTGCATGGCTAAGTTGAAATTTTATTGTAATTGAGTTTTTTCTCTTTGTTATTGTATGATGCATAGATATCTTAAAACAACCCATAAATATAAATGAGAAAATTAAAAAAAATCTCTAGTTTAATAACTGAAATTACCCGAAGAGAAACAAAAGATGAAATTGTTATTCTCAAAACACATGATTCGGTGATCAATAATCCACAACCTCAAATCCAGGACACCATAGGGTTTTGATCTGGGCTACACCACCATTCGGAAGTCATTATAAAAAAATAACTATAAATATTCGTAAGCTATAATTTAAATATACAAAAGTTATATATTAGAGATAATTTAGATATTCTAAATTATATAATCTAAATTTTAAATGATATTATGAATTGTGTTATTAATTCTTAAAATTTTAGTTGTGATCCATGTCTTATTTTATTGTTCACTAGTTTCAAAGATTAACAATGGTTTGATGTATCTTTAAGTTTCAAAGATTAAGATTGGTTTATCTATGTCTTTTTCTTAGATGGAGAGTTGTAGAGTTTAATTTTATAGTAAATATATCCGCATAAATCATAATGTTCTTTTTATTTTGCATTGCTAAGAGGAAATTTTATAGTTATTGAGTTTTTTCTCTTCGTAAATATAAATGAGCAAATTCAAATATCTCTAGTTTAATAATGGAAGTTACTCGAACAGAACCACATGAAATTGATATTATAACAAATGATTTAATGGTCAATAGTCCACAAATAGTCCAAAACTTCAACTCCTTAGCACCATAACTTTTGGTTATGGTTAACCCACTAACTGTCCATAAATATAAAATTATTTCCATAATCAAACTTTAGAACATGTTAAATAGTACTCATAGTAGATCTATAAATGCAGAATATTTAGATCGGACGAAGGAAAACTTTCCAAAACAGACCAAAACTTGAACACGTATTATTTCTGCATTCCACCATTTAAACTTGAACACGTATTATTTCTGCATTCCACCATTTTTCTATAACTATTATTTAAAAAATATAATCAAGCAAAACCTTATTTAAGGCTAAATATGAAATATATAAAGGCTAAATATGAAATATATAAAAAATGATTGAGAGGCTACTACCATCTAAGAAAAATGAATAAAATAAAGGAAGAAGTATCTGGAAGGAAGACACCAACATAGAAAAAGGATAATACTCTAACGAGATTAACAATGCACGGTTATAAACACACATTTCATTTTCTCCACTAAAACAATAACCAATCTCTTACTTTTATCTCCGATATTATCAAAAGTTAGGTTTTTTTCTTTTCCAAGCATATCTTCTTTTTCTGAGTCTTTCAAAACCACTACACGTGAAAAAGAAAATGGGAGACCCTTCAAGAGGATCTCCTCAGCCACAAATGCAGCTAGGTGTTGGCAGTTCTATTATTGGTGAACTTGATGATTTTGAAGCTGAGATTAGTCTTAGTGAAGTGAGCGAGTTTTCTAATACTTCATTGGTTCTTGTTGAGCCATCTTCACAGACTCTTGTGGGATCTTCTTTCACTACTTCTGGTGGAGCTCTGGTTATATGGAGAATCCGTTTATGTCTCCGATCAAATGGGTTATCATGTGATTGATCTGCCAAATATAATTAGCGGCTCATTTGATCAAAGTCAATATCTTCAACACCAACCTCTTCAGAATCAAGGTTTCGCGTACCAGCCCGGTCAATTATTAATGTATGGCATGGTTCAATAGATTTAACATTGCCATCCTTATTGTGTATAGATTATTTCGGAATTATAATTATGTCTGAAAAATTGAAGACCCTATATCTCTGTTTTTCTCTATGGCTCTGTAAATAAATTAACTTATCATTTAATCAACTTGTGGAATAGTTTATTTATGGAGGTTTTTAAGCTCAAAAGAGTTGATGTTTTGGTATGTCTCTGGTACACTTTTTTGTTATGATGTGACATTTATTCGTTTTCAAGAAATTAGTCTCCGAGGGTTTCGGTTGGTTTACAGGTTAGCCTTAATTTAGTATTAAGGCTGATTTTTAATAAGAAAATAATGCTCAAACCCAAATTCAATTTCGGTAGTTTATTTAAAGAAACTAATGAATATATTTTATCATTTAATGAAGCTAGGGGGCGGCTCATTGCAGTTCGAGTAGAAGTACCGAATGGACTAATTAATTTGACAGAAATGTTAGGTGATGATGTGTTTTTAGTCGCCGAGGCCTCTAGTATCACACTTGTTGTTGATCAATCCAGCCTTCTTTGATTTTGTGTGTCCGAAGGGGTTACATTCGTGTGATTTTGTGTGCGGGAAAACACCTGAGGGGTCGTGTTTCATCCATTTTAGTTTTAAATTTTACTCTATCTTATGATGCAGATTTGAATAACCTTATTGCATGGAAGTTGAGGTTAGCCGATGCTCCAATTGCAAAAGGCGAAGTTGAGGTTAGCCGATGCTGGCCGGGCAGAGCTTGTGCGGCACAGGAATCCGTACCAAAGTAGTTCCAACATAAATGGTAGATTAAGCTTGTTTTAGACATAACATAAGTGTCTTTTGAGAGTTTTTATAAGAAGAATAATATGATTTTATAAATGGTACCTTTTGAAACTTTTGTTGGATGAAGAATATGGTTTCTTTTAATACAATAATATCATAACTGTATTATGGTACAGTTGGAGTCTTGGAGATGAAATTTATTGTTGAAATATGCATAATTAAAATATCTATTAAAACTTTATTAATTAGTACGTGTTACTATTTTTTTAATAGAATTTGTATTGAATTTGAAAATAAAAGAAAGTACAAGGCCTTTTAGGCAATATTACACAAATTTGAAAAACTAGACGTTAGACCCTTCTTCTCCAATTCAGCCCCAAATTGACAAGAACCGTAATTTGAAAGGTGAAGATAACCAAAATTCAGGCTTTCCAGTAAAGCAATGGCCTTCAATTGAGGAGGAGCATCTAATCCATTGAAATCCAGACTTGATTGAAGCTTCATAGTTTCCTTCACAATCCAATCCGCACCATAATTTTGTTAACGAAAAATATGGTTGATAACCATAGCCGACTTAATAAGCTTTCTACAACAGCTGATAATTGGGTCCAAATACCAAGTAGAGTTGCCATATAACAAGAGGTTGACAAGAATCTGTGAGTCAATATCAACATCCACCTTCTCCATTGTGAGATTTTTGCACAAATTTAAGCCATCAAAGAGAGCTCTACACTTAGCTATAAGAGGGGTTCCTTTACCATATAACCTACCCATGCTCATGACAATACTACCATTGCTGTCCCTGAGAAGAACTCCACCTCTTGTTTCGTTGTTGAAGGTACAAACTCCATCTATATTTAATTTGTATCTACCTTGTTTTGGGTTTTTCCATTTTAGTACCAGAGGCTTAGTGAAGCTATTCATTTGATTTGTGCAACCAAGAGTAGCAGCTTCTTTCATAAATCTGCCCCAATGATTCTTTTTAAAAACTTTAGCATAATCGAAACTAGATAAAATGTAGAGAATGTGTCTGATTATTGTAGTTTAGCTTGTGTTTTCATTGTTGTTTTTCTTTTTGTTTCGCCCAGACCAGATTGACAAAGCTATGATTGCAGGGAGGATAGACAAGATGTCGCAGCTCTTTTGGGAAGCCCAGTACCATTTCATAATGATGTGCCCTATTGTCATGTTAGGATGTATCTGAATTCTGGAAATGACACTGAAGTGGAGCCAGACAGACCAGGCTTGATGACATTGCACAATAGCATATTGAGTGGTTTCAATATTGTTGCAGTGGACACATTTAGAAGCTAGCTGAAAGCTTTTGTTATGCATAACTTCATCAGTAGGAATCCATTTATGAAGTGCTCTCCATAATAGAAACAAGCACTTCTTAGGAGTAATATCATTCTAGGTCTTAGCATAGAGTTTTGTAACATTACCTTTGCATCTGATATAGTTCAACGTGTCTTTGTTGCTGAAGTTACCATCTTTAGATAGAGACCAAAGCAGCATGTCAGTCTTATCAGATAGACAAATCTCCTTGATTTTGTTGATTTCAGTTGTGGTAACCCTCGACTTAAGTCTGTCAATGTTCCATCTTCCATCGATCCAGAAGTCTTTCACATATTCATTACCAATGTCCCACAGAAATATTATAGTGTTGTTGTCACTTATCTTGATGAATGGTTTATCTGAACACCATATATCATACCAGAAATTCATATTCCCATGACCAGGCAACCAAAAGATATGCTCCTGAGACATCTCTCTAACATTAATGATATGACTCCAAGTTTTTGATTTTTTGTAAGGGGAAATAGCTAATATAGGATGAATGTTATCTCTGCAGTATATAGATAACATATATTTGGCCCAGAAAGACTTTTGATGTCTAAAGTTAAGCCAAAGCTTCATTGAATAGACTTGCTGAACATCCTTTACATTATGTAGATTTAGCCCTCCTTCATTAAAAGGTTTACACGGTCTTTCCCATCTAGCCCAGTTAATAACCTTTTTGTTTTCTTTGCTTCCCCACAGGAATTTATGACAAAGAATCTCCAATCTGTTGATGATACCAGCAGGGAGAATGGTATGCTGAAGAAAGTAATTGTGAAGAGTAGCTAGAACAATTTGAATCAGAAGCAGACGACCAGTAAATGAGAGATTCAGCTTATCCCAATCCAAGATTCTATTCCTTGTTTTGTATATTAAGTATTCAAAGTTGGCAAGTCTTGTAGTGATAGCAATGGTTGTACCAAGGTATTTGAATGGTAGATTTGTATGCTTAATGTTCAGAATATTTTCAATGATAGTTGTTTGTTGTGCATCCATCTTGCTTGAAACAATCATCTTAGATTTAGTAATGTTGATCTCATGTCCAGATACACGTTGATAATGATCCAAGAAATCCTTTATAGTTTGCATAAAATTAATGTCACCATTGCTGAACACCATGAAATCATCTGCGAATGCTAAACAATATATATTCTGGTTACTTCTGGTTTTATATCTGAGATTAGGATTACCATTTGAAATAAGCTTAATGTTTCTAATTATATACTCTTCAGCCAATATAAAGACACTTGGAGAAAGCGGATCTCCTTGTCTCAAGCCTTGAGAGTTAGGGAAGAAACCTTTTAGCTCACCATTAACCAAGATTGAAGAGAACACCTTGCTAATACAGTTGCTAATAAGAGCAATTACATTAGTATTAAAACCAAATAAATGAAGAATGTTGAAGAGAAACTTATGGTTGAGCTTGTCAAAATCTTTGGTCATGTTAGTCTTGATGATGACATTGCCTCCCTCACATTTGGCGTTGATATCAAAACATAACTCCTGAGCTACTAGAATTATATCTTGAATTCTTCTCCCCTTAACGAATCCACCTTGCTCATCAGAGATTAACTTAGGAACGATCTTAGACAGTCTGTTGTTAATAATTTCCCCCACAATCCTTGAAAGCATAGTAGTATGACTGATAGGACGATAATCTTGCCATTTGTTAGGATTGTCAAGTTTAGGAATTAAACAAATCGTTGTAGCTTTAACCCCACTAGGCAGATCATAACCATTGAAGAACCCTTGAATATTTTTGCAAAGATCAGTACCAAGTATAGACCAACACTTTTTATAGAACTATCCGTTGAAACCATCAGGCCCTGCAGCAGACACAGAGTTTAAAGAGTTAATAATACCAAATATTTCATCAGCATCAGGAATCCTAGTTATGCTATTATTGTCAACCTCAGTAACCAAAGTAGGGATATCATTCATAAGATCAAGATCCATCTCATCACTTATAGGAGGAGCAAACAGAGCTTTGAAGTACTCAATAGAAGAATTCCCAATATCCTCCTTAGTAGTTAACCAGTTATCACCAACTTTAATCTGGACAATCCTCTTGTTTTTCAATCTTTTCTTCACAAAACTATGGTATGCAGCTGTATTTCTATCACTTTCCTTCAACCAGGTTGCATGAGCTTTCTGCTTCCAATACATTTCTTCTCTATCCAACAGTAAGAGATGATTTTGCTTAGCCTCCTCCAAAGAAGTTCTATTAGAAACATTAGATTCATTTTACAAAATAGTTTCTCTGGTCTTAATGGTTTCTTCAGACTACTTAATAGCATAAAAAATGTTCCCAAAAGTGTTTTTATTCCACTCTTTCATCACAGTTTTCAATCTTTTTTGCTTAATCCAGAAAGCCATAATAGGATTCATCACTTCACCAGTCACATTAGCAAACCAACTTTCTTTCACCATCTTCAGAAAATCAGGGTGAGTAACCCACATGTTCAAGAACTTAAACGCAGCTTTAGATCTTTCAACACTTGAAGATATTTTGAGAGTGATAGAGCAGTGATCCGAACAGTTTCTAGCATGGTGGGACACAGAAGTAGACTCAAAGAAGTTCAACCACGAAGTTTTATATAAAACACGATCAAACCGCTTCCATTTGTGCCCATTAGATCAAGTAAAGGCACACCCAGTATAACCAGCATCCATTAAACCACAGTCCATAATGAGATTGTTAAAATCGTCTATTCCCCTTTGATTAATTGTTGAACAAGAAAGCTGCTCGTGAATGTTAGAGATAATATTAAAGTCATCAAAGATAATCCACTCTTGAGAAGGATTATCACGGATTCTAATGGAATCCCAAAGCAAAATTCTTTGATCTCTTTTGCACTTAGCATAAATGACAGAAAGCATGAAGACTTTATTCAAAGAAGGATGACAAACTTTAAGATGAAGCATCTGCTCATTGTCAAAAACCACCTCCACTTTGTAATCATGATGCCAAAACACCCAGATTCTATTATTCACATTGCAACTAAACCCACTGAGCTTCAGCTTCCTAGCAACAGATTGCATCTTGTCAGGCTTAACAAAAGGCTCATGAATAGCTACAAAACTAGCTTTGAAAGAAATAACCATAGACTTTAATCTTTGAATAGTTTTCTTATTAGCAAGACCCCTTGCATTCCAATTCAGAATAGTAATAGTCATTATTCTGAAGAGGATATATTGGCTCTTTTGAGCTTCATGATTTTTGAAGATAGTGGCCCCTTGGAGTTCCATATTTTCGACACCTTCTTTGGGTTCTTTAAATCATGCCTTTTCAGATTTACCTCTTTTGACTTATCTTTCACTGGAGAACTAACTAAACTGCCATCATGTCTTGGAGAGCAATGTATTTCTTCATTTAGAATCTCAAACATATTTCTCCTTTCAATAGTTTTCAAGAAATCTATCATCTCATGTACATTAACAAAGTCAGAATTGTGATCCAAAGTAGAAGTAAGAATGTCTCTATCAATCTTTTCCAAACTAACAAAATGAAGTTGAACTTGCTCAAGAATTTTCTGAAAATCTCCATTGTGGGTTTACCCGAAGCAAACTTAGCAATTAATGTATGTTTCGACATCTTCATTAACAGATCTTTATCATTCGGATCAAAAGTAATAACTGGGAAATCATCCTTTAAAGAAACTGAAACGTTCGTATGAACGAACACTATTTTTTTGGGCTTTAATGTATCAGCATAGGAGCCACTATGCAAATTTGGGTTGATTTTCTCTTTGTTTGTCTCCTTAAACACAGGATTAGAAATAATATTACAATTTTTGCCAAGTAACCCATATTTCTCCATATCTTCATTGTTACCAAAATCTTGCGCCTGAGACAGAGTTGATTTCCTAAGCGTAGGAAATTCCTCATTTGATGCAATCTTGAGAAAATTACTCGTCAATGAGTTTGTTTGAGCAACAGAATTAGACTCCTCCATGGGTAAATTCAACTTTGATTTCTAAGGAAGAAGAAGGTTATCTCTATTCTTGTTCAAGAACAGAGCTTATCTCTAAGAAACCGATTTCAGTCTCATTGATAATTAGTACGTGTTACTAACAAACGAAAGCAAATTTGATATATTTAACTAATATTTTTTTTTTGTTTCTTATAAAAATTTATTATCTATGCTACAACTAGAGATCTGCAAATGTTATATTGTTTCGCAAGACATTTTTTTGGTTTGAAAAATAATTTGCAAACTATTCTTTCAATTATAAACAATATCTCATAAGGGCAGTTTAACTGAATTTTCAAAAGGCCATTGTATTAAATTTGTCATTGTAAGACACCAAACAGTGAGATAAACGCTTTAACCTAATGAGTATTTTGAAATAATGAATCGAACGTTGTTGGAAAAAAATTGGAGTATGTTTCTCATTTGTCATGGTTCGAGTCGACCGAAAGTCTAGGGAGAAGTTGTTGTGAAAGCTGGATATATTATCAACAGAAGTTCATTTACGACACTCAAATTTAAATGTCCATAAAAAGTATAGACTCGGTAGAAACTTGTTAGAACATTTGTGAGTGTTTAGATGTGTTGTATATGTACACGTAAAGTAGCATAAGCTTCAACCTAGAGAGCTAAAGTGTTTGTTCTTCAGCTATGTAAAATGATCAAAAGTGTTTAGGTTGCGGGTTTGAAACATAGAAGTTAGAAGGCTTTGATTAGTCATGAAGTAATATTCAAAGAGAAGGTCATGCTATTGGTTAAGACAGTTGAGACCAAGCCTAATGGTTTAGAGAAGAGATGTGATGTTGATGATGAGTCTGAAAAAGAGAGTTAAGCATGTGATGTTTCCAAAATAATTTCTGATCTGTTACATATGCAACTCATGGATAGGAAGTTTACCTACTGCATGAGGATAAAACTGGCAGAGAGTTCCATGTACTATATATACTTTGGATGTTCACACTAGTGAGAAATATGATTTTACTGAAATGTGGGTTATGCTTTGTAGACTGAAATGTAGTAAATGTTCTTGAACCTGGGGGTTATCACAATGCTATAAAGAGAAATGATTAGCATAAAATTATGAAGGCCATGAGGGAAGAACTAAGATCTCTCGAAAAGATGGGCACCTGGATTATTGTGAAGCACCTAAAGGTCAAAATCTTGTTGGGAGTAAATATATATTTAAGAGGAAACAAATAATTTATGGAGTTTATTTATCCATATATAATGTTAGGTTGGTGGCTAAGGTCTTCACACAAAAACACGGTGTTTATCTTAATGAATTATTCTCACTGGTTTTGAAAACCTCAATAAAGGTTCTTGAAAATGTTTGATAGATTTTGTCTTGAATTAAATCATATATATATTACTATTTTTTTCCAACATGGAGAATTGTAAAAAACCATATATATGTGCCAGCCGAAAGGTTTTGAAGAAAGAAATGAATGAGATGTGTGTTTGTTAAATATAAACCTATATGTGCTACACTATACTATTTTAATAAGTTATTATGGCAGTTGTGTTTATTTTAATAGAACAAGACTCATAGGAAGACTAATCATGTTATGGTTGTACATAGACGACATATTGATAGCTAGAAAGGACATGCGGATAATTAAAATAGTGAAGACTCACCTAAATGGAGAGTTTGAGGTGAAGGTTATGGGAAAGGCTAAGATGAATCTTGGTATTGAGATCAAGATAAACATATTGATAGGATATTTATTCTTATCACAGCCGAATTACATACAAAAAGCTCTGAAGAATTTTGGTAGATTCAAATTTAAAAAGGTTGGAACTCCCATTGATGCGGATTTTTAACTTAACACCACTTATGCACCGACCAAGGAATATATAAGAATTTCATGCTAAATCGACCCAAACAAGTTGAACTCGTACGATGGATTCGGGGACCCTGAACATCACTTAGAGAAATTTAGGAACATAATAATGACGTTCAACTCTGATGATGTGTTGCTTTGCAGAGATATTTTTAATGACATTTGAGGGAAACACACTCGACTGGTTTAAATGACATTTTGGATAAAATTGGGAACATGATGATAGTGTTCGACTTATTTTTCTAGTCATGGACATTTTAACCGGAACCGAAAGAACCGAACCGAAAGAACCGAACGGAAGCGGATTTGGTTCCTTCATAATACCCGAAGGGTTCCAATTTTAATTACCTACGGTTCTCGGTTCGAAACCGGAACCGAACCGGAAAACCGTGGGTACCCATTAAGAACCAAACCATATATTAACCCTAAATTTAATATTATTTGAAAATATATTCTTTTTCCCAAAGTTAAATTCCATTTCTATCAGTAGTCTCTGATTATGTTCTCTTTAATAAATGAAAACATAGTTAATTCAAAGTGGCGACATATCTTCAAACAATTACGCGTATAGATAAATTAATAAAATATCAACATTTATATAGTCTAATAAACTTGATATCATCTCTCATATTTTTATATTGTTAACATTCTTATCTAATATATTTAATTTTGAATCTCTCAAATATTTAGTATTTCTTTTCCTTACAATCTAACACAATCTTATAGGTTTTCTTTGTAAAATGAGTTTATATCTGCTGATATTACAAAGAATTTAAAGCATCCAAAAATATCCGATTGGAACCGAATTAAATACCCATACCAAACCAAATCAAGGAGAACCGAACCGAAATAAACCAAATTGTATTCGGTTCTTAAATGGGTACTAGTTTTGAAGATCCGAAAAAACCGAGAACCGAAAGAATCAACCCGAAGAACCGAATGCACATACCTAGATTTTCCATATATTTTTCACACATTTTTTAAACAAAAAGATATTACATTAAAATAATATAACCTTATTTTTATTTGGAAAGTAGTATACTTTTCGTCATTCGTATGTATCTAAATCTGATTGTATCTCAAATATGCATCCACAAATGAAACAATTGATGACTGGTAGTTGCATCAACTAGTTAATTAATATGAGGAAAAGAAAATGCGTCCTTAGAACACTCCTTATTCAGGTCGGTAAAATCCGCACACATACTCCACCGTCTATTCTTTTTCTTAAGCAACACCAGATTATTGATCTGTGTTAGCATTTTTTCTACTTCCTTGCCGATGACTTTCAAATTTTCTTAAGATAAGACCCTCATACTTTGACAAACTTAATCTTTTATCAATTACTAGCTCGTAAAAGATAACGTACGAACTCACCCCATAAACATCATTAGCACGCCAACCAAACGCATCAGAATTATATTTTGATAATCCCAAAAATTTACTTTTAAAACTTCGACTTAACTTATTTCTGATCTTAACCACCCGTTCACTTGATAACTCTTTTGCAACTTTTGGGTTCGTCACATTGCACATCCTCTCTAGGATCGTCTACCTATTTCTCAAATCCATCACATCTACTCGGTTGATGATCCTCTAATTGCTATGGGGACAATTTTGAAGGATCTAAAGCGATTCCATAACAATTTCTATCTATTTTTTTAATTCCCTTTATAACTCCAACAAAAATCCAAAGTGCATACTTGAAGTTATACTAAAATGACAAAGTAGCAACTTTTATTCTAGGCAACCATGGTCTGTATACCACCGTATTGTACATAATCGAAGCATCACTTATCATAACCATAGTTCTTATAGTTTTTATCCATTACCATACCCAATAGTCGCAAAAATCTCAACATCTCCAACATAGTTAGAAACGTTTTCTTCTAGACTAAGTAACTGTTTGTTGGTAAATTTATATTGAGAGACCTCAATCATCTTTTCTTAACTGCTCTTAAAAAGAGCATTAGCTGAAGTACCATTATTTATCAGAACTTGAGTAACCATTACTCTTGAGATATCTAAACTAATGATCACCTCATCCTCATGAGGGGTAACGACCCCTTTCAAATCATCAGTAATAAAGGACAAATCAACGACCGACTTCTATAGAGATCTTATGACGACTCTTCGAATAAATGACTCTAAGTCTTTCTTATTCCTTTATTTAATTCTTGAAATTGTTCCATGAAATGTGTCATCACCCAAAATTGTATATAGCCATTATTGCTTCCCATTGTCTTCTCTTATTCTTTCCAATTTTTCTTCTTTCTCTAACTCATTATTGTTTTTATAATTATTTTCCTCATTTGTTTTTTTAACGTATTCATTTAATTCACCATTATCAATCAACCTTTGCATCTGGTCTCTTAACTAAAAGTAACCATTAGTCAAATGACCATGCTCATTATGATAGACACGCAAATATATCTTAGACCTTCCGTTAACTGGAGTTAACATTTGATAAAATAGTCTAAATTTTATTTTTCCCTTCATTTTATAAAAAATAATAGCGATATTCTTAGTTACCGAAGTAAACTTTTAAGCTGGATTATCATAATATGTAAACATTAGCTTATTTAAGAGAGCTTTCACTATGTCATTATGCCTAACATCATCAAACTTTTTCATATTCAATACCATAGATTTTGATTCCTGAAATTTTCGATAACTAGACATTTCCCTTTTTATTCTTCAAACGTAATAAATTGATCGTATACTACCAAAAAATATCTCATAGTATCAACAGAAAATATGACGAGATCCTTATACAACTGCACTTTCAAGATTAAACCTCTTTCAAATATAGTCGAACTACATCTTTTTTAGACGTTTCCAACACATTCATATCTCACACAAAACTTTGAATATACTTTTTAATAATTTACCCTTGTTCTTATACAAATTCATTGTAGAATCACCATCATTCTTGTATGATCTATTGCCAATAAAACGATTCATAAAAAATAGCAAAGGACTTCAAAGTTTTGAATTGTTCCTTTATGTAGATAATTAAACCAATCTAATGTATTTCTTTTAAACATCACTGAAAACACTGTACATAGTAAAGTATCATGTACATTAAATCTCATCATCATATTTCTGAATTGTTCCAAACGATGTTCACAATCACCTGGACCATCATAAGTATATATGTGATATGAATTGAAATTCCTAGAAAGATTTTCCTCAATAATTTAGCATTCAAAAAGGGATTGTTGAATCTTATATGCATCTATTTTTTTTATCTTTCTTCATTCTACTTTGCTACTTTTTTATTTTTATTCATTTTTTACTCGAAAACACTTGATTGATCTTCACAATCAACAACGTCCAGTTTCCTTTTTCTATGCTTCTTACTCTATGGTTTCATTTACCTTTTGAATTTATCTTATCCGCCAAAAAATGCAATGCTTATGTTTAGTTTTGAATTCTCTTTTTTGGTTCTTGACCTCTTTCAAATTTTAATCGATTTATTTTGACTTTCTCTTGTTTTAATTCTTCGATTTGAGCTTTTAAAAGTGGAAAATTAAATTTAGTTATAGGTATACCTTGAGTAGTAAATATTTTCTCCATCAACATGATAAACAAAACCTTCTACATATACGGTTGCATCAACTGAACCATTGTGAAAACTTGATTAGCCCACCATGTGCACAAGATACCCCACCGATCGACTTATTATGATCTCTTATCTTAAGTTTTGGAGTTTTTGTTTCTTAACCCACAATATTACATGCACTATATTTCATGTCTAAGAATTGATCTCCAATGATAAAAATATTCTCATCAAGTGGTATATTTAAATGAATTCTTCGAACAACACGTGAAGTAGCTTGAATGGAACAAATTCTCAGAGAAGTTCTATCAATTACCGATCGAATTATCACCAGTTGTGAAAAATAAACTAAAAATCTTTGTAAAGAAATATTTATCACAGATGCCTCCAAATTTGATATGAGAATATCTCTTCAAATGATTAGCCCAGAAAATGAATTGAAATCGAGAAAGAAAATGAGTGTTTTTAATATATTATTTTATGTTATGTATGTGATCGATATCCAAATGAAGACTATGGTCTCTACTAATCATTACATTAAACGTGTTCCTAATCATTAATTTACACATGTTATTCTATTATAATCGTATAACAAACCTTTTTGGTAACCTCTTATATGATGACACGTGTAAATACAATTATAACCGTCTAATAAATTTTTTATTTACTCTTCGTGCAACCCTCATCTTTCTCTAGAGAAACCATACCCATTTCTTATGCCATAAAATGTGGATTCAGAGTTAGTGAGCAACTTCTTGAAGCCGACAGCTAGAGAAATGATAAAAAGTTGAATTTGGGTATTATAAATGAATTAGGCTCATATATTGCTAATAAAACTCCAATTGTTTACTTTCATTGTATATGATTCATCCCAGTTTAGGTTCAGCCTGATGATACCCTAATCTTTTGTATGAATGAATACTATTCTAAGTACTTTTTCTCATACCTCGAATCATCCGAAGAAGATTTTAGATTTGAATATGTTCCTCATCAAAGTTTGTAATATTTTGACCTTACATGAGCTTTTACTTGGTTTAATTCAATCACACATAGTTATATCTTCCTCACTTATGAGTTTCTTCATTATTAATTCATTATAAATATGTAGCAAGGTACAATAATTTTGATTGGTACTACTGCATCGATCACATACACATACACAAAGGAAAAAGTTGTTATAGTTTTTAGTTAGGTTTAATAGTTACACAAAAATTCTTGCAAGAAATTAGATTATACCAATTCATTGTCTCTCATTCCAACATTTTTTATTTCATATGTTATTGTTTTATTGGTAACCTTGACTTGACCGTTTAGAAATGGATGACATAAGAAAATATTTTTTGTTTTATTCCTCTTATTGAGGATCAACATACGAGTTGTTTATTGCGGAATTGAGTTTAGTTACCTTTTGTGACGACTCTTGGTATCCCATATCTGCAATATATGTTTAAATTGAGACAGTTTATGACATTATTTTTAGTGATGTTTTCAAGTGGTGTGCATCTACCAATTTGAGGGACTCATATTGAATTTGAGAAGTATTGGCAAGTGTCACAATTTTGTATGTTATTATTCGCATCATATATGGTTGTAGGTCAATAGTACGCTTGGAGCAAAATGAGTAGCTTATGATATAGTTTCTAGCAAAGTGATCGAGACTTTTATTACATTTGAGAAGCATTGTCAAGTGTCATAATATTTATTATTTGCGTCCTCTATGATTGTAGGCCAGTAATACCCTTGGATCAAAATAGTTATGTGTAATGCCTTATAACCATAATGAATATGTCCTTGTTCATCATAAATTTCTTCCACCATAAACGTTTTTCATCAAGTTTGAGATATATCCACAAGGGTTTACTGATTCCTGCCAGTATAACGTAGTTGATATCTAAACATACATAGCGGAATTCATTTTTACATGCCTTGACTTAATCCTAATTTTATGAAGTCTTCCTTCCACTAAAAATCTCTTGATATGACTTATCCAATCGTATTTTTCTTGATTATCTTCTTCTATTAGCATGACTCTTGCAGTCGATATGATTGATAAGAACTAGTTTGGTGGAGTGAGGAATGGTTTTCCTTTTAGGACTACCCCTGATGTAGAATTGGCACAACCTGAACATACCAATGCATCAACATTTACAATTTCTGATATTAGTACTTGTTTAAAAGTAACTTTGTCAGATAGGGTTGCTTGGGGACAACGTTATTTTAGATATTGGATGAGATTTTTGTTTTTAACTTTTGTCTTGCCTAAAGTCTGGTCGGCTATCTACTAAAATTTTATGATGCGATTTAACTCTTTTAGCTCTATAAATGTTTGTTACCCAAAGTCCATATATTGCACCTTCAAACTGCACCTCATTTTATGAAGTAAATTAAATGTAATAGCTTTAGTTGTAATATGAGTTGTTGAAGTCATAACTGGAATCATGCACACATAAATTGTTACTTCATCCATCTGTTCTAACTTGGATGCTTGATTTTGTTGTTTCTTCAAACCTTGTATGTATTTTTATTGGAAATCTGTTAGGAACTTTACTAAATCTTGAGCTTTAATCAAAGTTCTTGGTTCAAACTATTTTTCGTAATCCTTAAGCTCAATGGATATTTAGGTCAGTCTTTGAGACACATCCTACTTTTGCAATACACTTCTGAAGGGAAAAACATTCTCACTAGTATTCTATGAGCATTTAAATTAGACCTCATATACCCAGCCTTAATGATCAATGATAAGGAAATTATTTAGCACTGTAACTATTTTGATTTAGTGTTCAGTGGAGACTTACTTACGTATTAGATGGCTTTAGACTCATTTCCTTCTTCCACAGTGAGAAAATCAGTAATTAAAAATTATAAGACTACTAAATATAATAACAAATCCTCCCATATCTTTGGCTATGTTAAAACCTCTAGAGAAGTTATATATATATATATATATATATATATATATATATATATATTGTTAGTAACTTGAATGTTATCGATGTAGAACTGTAGCTTTTGGTTGAGTTGTGATGCAAAAATGTTTTTGTCAAGTTTCTAATATGTGGCCTTAACATTATATATCCCAAAAGAGAATGATTATATAACAATAGAGTCTCTTATATGTCATAAAATGTATTATTCTCATGGTCGGCTTCATGCATTGTGATATGGTTGTATCCCAAATAAGTATCCATCAAGGTTAACATCTTATTCTTTTTCTTGACTAATATTGGATTGATTGTCCATGCTGGCTAATATGATTCTCTGTTATAACCCACTGATGTGAGTTGATACGAAAAATAAAAAATGTACTATTTTTATTGTCGTTTTATTAGTATATAAAGACTCTAATCAAATATCGAACCCTAAATAAATTATTATTTTTCTACATTTAAATGTATATAAATTTATACTAATTTATAATAAAAAGTAATGTTGGAACTTTTTATCCGGATGATCATATGTGGTTTTTATCAAACAATAAAGTATAAATTTTAAAATGACCATAGTTTCATTAGATATATATCCATGAATTATTATGAATTTTGAATAATTAAATCAAATTTTTCTAAATATATCTTTGAAAGTTAGGTTCTTTTCTAGAGTCTTGCTTTTATCTCTTGATCACTGACAACTAACCTTCTTGTATGTCTCTAGTCCAGACCTATTATGATTCGGTCATGTTACTTAATAACCTAGTTCAGAATTCACTAGGTCATGAGTGTAGCGCACTACTCGTTTAATGAAGTGATATTATTATATTTCAAATATATATATTTTACATATTAGTCTCAATCTAGATCTACATCATTGATTAGACCCGTAGGTAAATTAAATACAATACTTTCAATAATATATATATATTATTGCGAACATATATATATATATATATATGACACGACATAAATGAGTCTGATGTTAGTGAACCAACCACGAGTCCATAAAGTTTGACTTAGAAAGGAGACACGAACGAATACAATGGAATTAGAAGCTGACAAAATTATAATATGTGAGTTGCTGGCCTCTTGAGAACAAGCTAGTTGAAACTACCACGAAAATATTCCATGGAGAGTTCGCAATGTACTCATACTTGACATAACACGATCATTAACCGACGAAAACTTAGCCTTTCTCACTCTTCACAACCTCAATTGCGGATGAGATCTACATAAACGGTGTCTGAAAAATGTACGAGGGCACAGTTTGACGTTGTACGCAAATGTTGCTCTAAAGGATGTACCTCCATCTGAAAAAGTATCAAGGTCAGGAAACGTTGTGCCAATTAGGAGCGAGCAACCTAAGACTTCACCAAATCAGGACTACTATATATTGAACAAATGCAAATGAATTAGGTTAACAGTTTTTGGAAGGCATTGGAGTAATAAAACAAGAAATTATTAATTTTTGGATGGATAATAGAGAGAGAATTTAGCTACTTTAAAAAGTGTTTAGAGAGAGAAAGTGTGTCTGAAAATATATGTGAAAAATAAATATTTTATCCCACCTCATAAATGTTTTCATTAACTTATTTATAGGCTAATTAATTATAATAGGCCTAATGGGCCGAACAAATCCCATATGGTAACTACTATTTACTATAGCCCAAAAACTAATAATAAATAAATTCAAATTATTTACACACGATAAAATAAATGATGGTTACCTTCATCTCTTTTTCCTTTCAGATAATTTTAACGTCATCGAATTGCTTCATTAGTCCTCATAAAACACTTTAAGGAGGACTCCGTACAAAATATATGTATATTCGATCAATTTGGATTTAATATTTTCATTAGTTAGTACTTTATATGATTTCTATTTGGACGAAGCATAATATGGGGAGGTTTTGAAATAATTTACGAATGGGTTTGGATATTCTTGTATGAGGTCTTTGGGATTTGTCCTTTGATTATCCTATTTTACACATACCATGAATATATTGAGCCCACAACTCTATTTTAAGTGGTGAATTGTGATGACGGTTTGAGACGGTTCCACTTTTCAGAAATAATAATCGTTTAAGACACTCTACATTCGATAGGATTACACCTAGTGGGCTTATTGGAAAGAGGTTGTTGGGCTTGTACAATTATCCTATAAATATAACCCCCCCCCCTCATTCTCCTCTTATAATCAGCTTTGAAAGAGAGAAACTTGATTTCTAGAGAGAGAATCTATGTATTTTTGCCACTATTATTTTCATTGTTTATTCTGACTAGCCACCACCGTTGTTTTTTAATGATGCATTTTGGGTAACTTACATATTCACTGCTGCCACCGCTCTTATCGGCTGGTTACGCCTGTCAGACAAAAACGAGGAGAAAAATCAGACATGAGAGTTACAGGATTACCTAAATCTGATGGACCAACTGTCACCTGCCAAATCTTTGATTATGGAGGCCTTCACCCATACAATAGTCACAATATCTAAGTCGAACCTCAATCTAACTCTCAATATTTTACCCTAAAAAGGTAGTCTTCCAATCCTACAACATCTCAATGAGCCACTAGTAGTAGAGGTAAAATAATATATATAGCCATGGGTTCAGATTCAGAAGCTAGATTTCCCTTAAAGAAAATCGACGAACCAAAAGTTAATAAAAGCCAACCTACATCTGGGCATAAGATAAAGAGGAAAAAGTCATCAAAGCATTCTTCATTGTCATTATGCTCTCGCTCACAGCATTCGGCTAAAAGTAAGAGTAACATTTATGGAGAGGTGGTATCTCAAAGTAAGACATTCTCCTCGAGATCCAATTTATGAGAACTAGTGGATAAGGAGGAAGAGGTTCAATGTGGAGGAAATAATGGAGCCATCAAGGATCTTGAGAAGAAATCCTTAGGTAAACAAAAGAAAGTAAAGGAAAAAGAGTTATCGCAATCTCTAGTCGGGCGTGTGGGCTTAATTTTAAAAGGGAAAGAACCAAATATTTACTTGCCCTCTCCTAGATTCCATACAACTATTATTCAGACAATGATTTAGACACGATCCAGAGTGAATGTGGATATCCAAAAGAGATCATTGTAAGATTACCAAAGGTAGGAGAAATTTTAAGGGATTATACACACAAGGAATTAGTGCTCTATGCACATGTACTTAAATCGAGGCTTAGTTTTCCCTTAGATCTAGAAATCGTTAGTTATTTTGACATAGTTGGCTTATGTACAAGTCAAGCTAGTCTGAACGCATGGTTTAGCTTTATGTTATGCATTATGACATCTAGATTTGAAAAAATTATCATGCCAATGGAGTATTTTATCGATGTCGTGATATTATTAAAGAACTCTCAGATTCATTTTTACTTTCTTAATTCAAGGGATGAATACAAAATGTTAAATGGCAATTAGGAGAATAGAAAGAAAATCTCAAAATAAAATATGAGCCACATTCAAAGGATTTGGAAGAATATAGGTAATCACTCAATTCTGTTTTGTAGCTTTAACTTTTTTTATAATTTTGTCTTTGTCCCTTGTTTGGGATCCTCTTTTATTTGATTTATACTAAAGTCTCAACAAGAATGTTTGGAGGCTGCTAAAGTTACTTTCAAAAAATTGCACAGATGGACTACCGAGAACTGGTCCAAAGACTTTCATAAATTCCTTACTCTGAACAAATTAGTCTCGAGTCATCTTTAACAGACTAGTACTAAATAAAATATGTCAGTAAACGAATCAAAGTTGCTGATGACAAGGTCCTTCTTCCAACAAAGATAAGGGTTCCTAGTCTTAGGGTTGACAAAATTGATGCTTGAGGGCTCAGTTCGAAGAAAAATACCCCAAGTACAGTAGTGACAAATGAAGCCGAAGAACTAGTGCATGTCGATGAGGAATTTGATGTCGAGACTAGTGAAATGGCTTAAACGCCTCCCTCTCTGAAAATGAAAAAAAAGTCTAATACTTCAAAAACCCATAAGGAGGACAGACCTAGCAGCAAGGGGTGAAAAAATAAAAACAAACCATAAATTGGCTCTGAACTCATCCCTTTGAGAGCCCAACCCGCACTTCTGGTAGGAGCTAGATAACCTTTTTCACCCATTCGTTAAACAGAAGACCATATTGTTCCTGAGCAGAACCTGAGGGGCATTTCGGAGAGAGTTGTATATATGGATTTGAACAATAATTTCCTACGATGGATATGGATGGTTTGAACATTAATTTGCTACGAATAATCCAATTAATGCCCTTTTATCTTCATATTTATTCAGTGTTGGGCGTTATAAGGTTAACTGATGAGCTAGAGATGAAGGTTACAGTACATAAATAAACTATCATTAAGGTCACAAACGAGTGTGAATGTCATAAATATGATTTTGAATAACAGAAAGAGCGTGCTGATTGTGCTGATGATAAGCTTGAAGAGCTAAAAATTACTCAGGAAGCTGAAATTGTCAAGCTGGAATCATCTAGATCAGAAGTGATCCAGAAAATAATGACAAGTCTAAATATAACGGTCAAACTATAGAGCATTTTTTGAATAAGCTGAAAGAACATGACGCTCTTGCGAAAAGTTTGAGAATGAGTTGAATACACTCAAAGAATAAATCTACCAAGGATAAGAAAGTAGCAATAAATGAGTATTTTGATAGTATCTTAGAATACTTAAGCAAGTGAGACGCTTTAATCAAATCTGACAGGGTCGTAGATTTTTATAAGGCACTTCCAAAATTGATTATAGAATCTTTGTGGGAGTTAGTCCGTGAGGAATTGTGGCCTAACGATATACCTTTAGCTGATCAACTATGCATATCAATAGATTTAGATGTTGATGAGCACGAAGAAAGAAAAGGTGCAAAACTCTAAATATGAGAGCTTTAAAGAAGATAACACCGATGGGAAAGATCCCAAAGACAAATGAATTTATTTCTATATTTTTCTTATTCTTGTTATCACATTTTTTTAAGTCCTCGGCATATGCAAGGAATTTTGTAGTATTTCGTTCACATTTTCATACCAAAAGACAGTACATTTTGTATTCCGTATTTTATCAATGAATTATCTTTAATTTATCCCATGCCCTTAGTCAAATAACATATTCGGATTTTCTCCATTAGAAATTGATTGAACTATTCATTTCAACTGTTTTTTAATCTATATTATATATTTATTCCACTCGAATTTTATTTATTCGAAGGTAAATAAAGTGTTTACGTTCGGATCATCATCTTTTAGGATTATCAAATGGGTACGGCTATATATACCCAAATGTGATTTAAGTATATCCAAAAAACGCAGTTGACTTTTATTTGAATTTTTTAGGACGAAAAAACCCTTGAAATTTCATTTAATATCCGAATTGCCACTAAGTAAAAAAAAAACACTAAGTATATCCTAGATACACCCAATTCACAAAACAATCTATTTGGTTATGTATACCCAAAAAAACACAACTCTCTACTAGATCAAACCCCATATTACTACAATTTTGTGAAATTTTTCAAATTGTTCTTTAACATTCAAAGTTTCCTCAAGAACATTCAAACTTTTTTTAATTTTTTTAAACTTCTTCTAATAAAAACACAAAATCAAAACTTGTTTTTTTGAAGTTTTTTTCTAAAAAAAAAATTAAAAATTTAATTACTAAAAAATTCATAATTTTCGGGTGTTTGGAAGCCATTTTCCGGCCGAAATTCGGCCGGAAAATGACCATTTGCGATGGCTGAGGGTACCATAGGTACAGAGGGGGTGAACCGACCGGTACACCCCCTCTGTACCTATGGTACACTCTGTACCGACCGGTACAGAGGGTCTGTACCGACTGGTACACCCCCTCTGTACCGGTCGGTACAGGGGGGGCGTACCGGTCGCTTGTGTTGTCATTTAACGTGAGGAACTACGTTGAAACGTCATTGCATGTACTGTTAATCTCGTTTTTTCTGATGCTCGTGCCTATATTGTTCGTTCACACTCTAAAGAAACATATTATAAGGGAAAATTGCATTATTTTAAATTCAAACATTGCCATTAAATTAGACACTTTATGGATCGTTGTTCGATTCTTCACCCGAGAACTGAAGCTTAAATTTTTGTAGAGATAAAAAGGTTGGAGGATACCAAAAGAGTATCCATGACCATAAGACTTATTTGGTTACGCACTCCACCGTCTCATTTTCTTCTTATCGTACTACGTTAATTAATTATTTTAGAAATTATTTACAATACACACGTGGTTAGAAGACAGTTCAATGGTGAGATTTTAATAAAAGAAAAGATCAACCACCGGTTTTTCTTAGTGGTTTTGGTGGTTTTTTAGCTCATGAAAATTCTTACACTAGCAAAAAAAACTTTAATAAAGATTGATAGTTTGAATGTTGTATGGGTTATTGATTATAGTGTGAGAGATCATATGTTAAATACATTAAGCCATTTTCAAAATTTTCATTCATTTTCTAACCCTTTTAGTTTGTTTCAATAAGAAATGGTAAATGTGTTTCTTGTAAGGGTAAGGAAAACATTATACATGTTTCCTATACTACCAAGTCTAAGATTCTTATTGTTCTTTCCTTCCTATTTCTATCACTCTATGTTCGTAAATTAACAACATCTCTCAACTATGGAATTATATTTACTCCATACATATTATTTTTCAAGACCTCATCATAAAATAAAAGATTGGTGAAACATTTCCTTTACATGTACTATACTATTTTTCCTTAATTCTAAGGTTACCAAACAATTTCATGATTTTTTCTCTAATTATTAAGAATATTTTAAGACAATATCCATCTCGCATATTTCTAAGAATAATAAATAAAGTTCTACCAAGGAAATCGTGATTGTGATATTAGCCATTTTTAAGTCTTATATGCTTATTTTTAATTCGTCTTCGTCTCGAACTACTAAACCCCTTGAAATTTTTACATTGAGATGTGTGGGGTCGTTTTCATATTTTATAGATGGATTTAAATATTTTGCAATGTTAATTTTTTATTCTTCTAAAATTTCTTGAGTGTGCTTACTCAAATAAAAGAAGTGAAATATTTGAGGTTTTTTAGTAGCTTTTCATATGTTGTTTTGTCTCCAATTTTCAGCTTATATATGTCTCAAGACATGAAAAAGTATATATTTTCTAATGATAGATTACATCAGACTAGTTGTGTTAGTACATCTCAACAAAATTAGATTATCAAATATAAAAAATCATGGTTTTCTTGAGAAAACCATAGCCATAATATTTTTTATGAGTGTCCCAAAACATTTTTGGTCTTTTGCTATTATTATTTCAACTTATTTATGAATCATTTACTCGACCTAGTGATGGATTTTAAATATCCTCTTGAACTATGGTAGGACAAAACTCCTAATTTGTTGAATCTCAATATTTTTTGTTGTACTTATTATATGCATGTCTCAACTACTCACTATGACAAACTTGATCCTTGAGTCGTTAAGTATATATTCCTCGAGTCTCCAATAAAACCATTTCAACAAGGAGATAAGATGAGTTAATACAAGGGACCATATTTTCATTAGCTGAATCACACTTTTCACTTTTATTTTTTCTCTCTCTAAAACCAAACTCTCTCTCTCTCTCTCTCTCTCTCTCTCTCTCTTTCATTCATTCTAAAGAATTAAATTCACACATATCAGGTCTGAATTCTGCTGTGATACTAAGGTGATCCATATGGCTTGTACTTCCTCAAATCACACTCAATTATGTATTATATATTATTAAAGACTAAACCCAACACAAGAATGGTTTCAAATTTTTGAATATGTGTACTTTAGACAAAGACTTCATCAAGTTGATTGACTCTAACTTAAATTTCTTATAGAGACAAACTTATTATATGCATGTCTCAACTACTCACTATGACAAACTTGATCCTTGAGTCGTTAAGTATATATTCCTCGAGTCTCCAATAAAACCATTTCAACAAGGAGATAAGATGAGTTAATACAAGGGACCATATTTTCATTAGCTGAATCAGACTTTTCACTTTTATTTTCTCTCTCTAAAACCAAACTCTCTCTCTCTCTCTTTCATTCTAAAGAATTAAATTCACACATATCAGGTCTGAATTCTTCTGTGATACTAAGGTGATCCATATGGCTTGTACTTCCTCAAATCACACTCAATTATGTATTATATATTATTAAAGACTAAACCCAACACAAGAATGGTTTCAAATTTTTGAATATGTGTACTTTAGACAAAGACTTCATCAAGTTGATTGACTCTAACTTAAATTTCTTATAGATGATTGCCATATTTATGTCTTTTGGAATAAAATAAAAATACTAAAGATTGCTCTTAAAGAGTGGAACAAGAATCATTTTGGAAATATATTTGACAAAGTTCTATTTACCGAAGATGTTTTGAAATATTATGAAGCCAAATTCATGTCTACTAATAGCATTGAATACAAGAATAACCTAGCTAAAGCTACTTCTGAACATCTTATTGATCTAACTATGGAAGAAGAATATTAGTTTCAAAAGTGCCACTCTAGCTGGATTAATTATGGTGATAGAAATAGTAAAGCCTATCATAATTTTGTCAAGTAAAAAGGAAGAAACAAAAGAACTCCACATGAAAGATAACAATCACTAGATCACATATGGGAATTTTATTACTTTCTCAGCAAATTTTTATTTTAAAAATTTTATTTCTTCTTCTTATCAGAATATAAAAGAATAGCACGCTTATATGAATGCTAATATATTCAATATTACTCCTAAACTTATTAGTGATGCAGATAACAACTTACTTTTAGCTCCTCCTTATGAAGATGAAATTCATAGTATAATTCGATATCTCAAACCTTCGAGTGCAGCAGAAATGAATGGATTCAACATATGTTTTTTCCTGTCTTTTTCGAAAATCATCAAGCAAGGTTTCTGCAAAACAATAGCATCCTTTATTCTAGGTCAAAATATCTCAAAAGCATCATGGCAATATGCATTTTCCTCATTCCTAAATTTTTCAATCCAACACAATGGAAAGACTTTAGACCAGTCAATTTGTGTACTATTATGAATAGAGTAATGTCTAAGATTCTGAATAATAGACTATCTAACCTACTTCCTAAGATAATTTCAGAAATGTAGGGAGGATATGTTAAAGATAGGTCTATTCAAGATAACATCCTTCTTGTGAAGGAGCTTATCCATGACTCAAGAAGAAAAATGAAGGCTGGTAATGCTGAGTTAATTACTTGCATTGCCTAAGTAATTTGAGAGAAGTCTGAATGTAGAGAGATAAATTGGTTTTAGAGAGAATATCATATTGCTAAGGTGATCTATCTCAAAAAGTCAACCCCTTTATTAGATAGTTACATAAAAGGGATAATTACATATTAGTCCTAGACATAAATACGAACTTCTGATTTCTTCCTTTAACTTTACAATCTGTCATAAAAAGTTTTATTCTTTACATTTGAGTCCTCGAAGTAAATGAATGAGAACTAACTAGCCTCGAACATATTCACAGGTAAATAAAATCCCCTTATCCATAATTTGAAAGCTTCAAATATGCTAGTCCACCTTAATTTATGTCAAACACATCGAATTATATTAACAAAAAATCCTTTCATTATATATCATGATTCAAAGCGGAAGCTAAGTGTAGTAGCACTCTATATGCCAAGTATATCTCTTAGAAAATAAGGAAACCCTAGGCAGTAGGCCTGCCACTAGACCCATAATGTAACAGACGCTAGATCCTTATCTACATAACAGCTTCAAATTTTGCCCACTTCCACTTCTCGATACTTCTTTTCTCTTCTTATAAGTAACGTAGTGATCCATTCTTTGTTTTATAGAGAAACTTCCTTGAGATAGAAACTGTAAAAATTCAAAATTTCTTTGCTACCTTCAACAACTTCTTCAATCTATTGGCTACCTTCACCGGAAAATTCAAAATTTCCGTTCAATCTTCAACTACTTTATGAGAAAGCATCCAAAGCCTAGAAGATCTAAATACGTAATTCCTAAAAAACCCCAATCTTTAAAATCAGATAACAACATCTTCGGAGATTATGACTACCTTTGTATTAGTGAAAGGGTAGATGAATACAGAGCAACTGGATTAATAAGCAACGCTCATCTTGGTCTATCTACAAAGACAATATACTACGATAACTTCGATCCTCCAAACTCATGTTTTTTCACCTTTTCCTCGTACAGAAGAAAGCCAATCATCAAAAACTTGAACACTAAAGACACATTGAATCTCATCCTCCCTTAATGGGTAATCATCTCAAATTATTATTGAAGTGGGCAACTCATCCTTAAAGAACTCCGAAGAGACTCATTCCTCAACGAATCTTCCAAAAACTTACGATCCTCAAACTCTAAGAAAAAAGACTTTCATAGTCATGGGAGATGATACTGATGTCACCTCAAATCCATCAACCACTTCTCCTCCCTTGAGGTAGATTGTTGAGACAACGACATCATCTAACCAAAATCCCTCAAGTGATCATCCTCGACTGATGGACGAGACATCTGAAGGAGAAATTGATACTGAAGCTACTCAGTCAAATGATGAAGCCAAAACAGAAGAACAAGCTTCAAAAGAATAAGAAAATTCTACAAAACAAAAATCTCGTAAACCGAGAAAAGAGAAAGCTCGTGTCACAATATCCGACAAGATGCATCCGTCAATAACTGAGAACTTGAGGCCTCTCAAATCATATTACATATTGGCTATGAAAAATGTTCCCTATACATATTACGAGGAGAGGCAAGCAACTGATCTAAACAAGAAATATGGAATAAGAGATAATATTACGATCTGCATCGAGGACTTCATTTCACTGACCAATCTGTCAAAGGGACTGGTGCTTTCATTTTATTATCTTACCCTGGATGATGACTTGAAGATAATCGATGACCTACTAGAAGCACACAAATTTCGGAAGTAGAAATCCGTCTTCATCTCATGGGCTTGAGAGAATGGCAAAGAAATATCTAAAGCTGATCCATTTAAATTGAATCTCGTCTGGAGGAGTAATCGTAAGTCCTTTAATTTTATTTCTTTGAATTATATTTTTAACTAATGCTATACTTAAGTCAGTTAAAACATATGGGTAAATAGGTGGTTCATTATAAAAATGCTGCTGCTGCTGCTGAGAAAAAGCTGAGGGACATCTTTGGCAACCTCGTAAGAGATCAGTTTTATGAATTCAAATGGCCAGATCTGAATTCCTCAGATGACTCATTCATGTCATGGAGTATCTCCGAGAAGTGCATCAAAAATAACAAGAAGATCTTGACGCTTCTCATCAGAATAAAATAAAAGAACTCAAGACTAAACATCTTGAAGCGTTAGCTGTATAAAATAAAATATTTGATGACCTTCAAGTTTCTTTTGGAAATATTAAGGCAGAAAAGAAACGATTGACACATACGTGACACCCTCAAAGCCCAATTCGATAAGGAGAAGTAACATGTTGTCACTGCTGCTGAAGATGAGTGTGTAAAAGACATGATGGCAGGTATCAAGAACGGAAATAACCAAAAATCATCACACTCCTTTGTGAAATCCATGCCACATATCCTAAAATTGATCTTTCTAGCTTTTGGAGTGAGATTCCCATTGAATGGCGTCCGAGCGAGGATTTTGATCATATTCCAAGCTCATCATCCAAAGAGAAAGATTCAATGGAGGATTCCGTAGAGAGCTACGAGGACGATTAATTTGACTATCTTTATTTTGTACCTGTCATGCAATCACTTGTAATATTTTGTTTTAATAGATGCATTTTCACTTGGTATCCAAGAAATTACACTATGCTCATCAAATTCGATTGAATAACAAAAATATTTGTTTGTCCTTTATTTTCTTCAAGTTATATTTTCATTTGATTGTTATTTATATTAGTTATTCGAATTGAAAATATAACATGGCATTTTAAATAACATTACAATGCGTAACACTTCGAATATTATAGTGCGTTTAATGGACGTAACACTTCAAATAATATAGTGTGTTTAGTAATAGTAACACTCCGAATATTATAGTGTGTTTAATGAACGTAGCACTTCGAATAATATAGTATGTTTAATGAACATAATACTTACAATATGGTTGCTTCTTCGAAAAGTGTATTCAATACTTTGAAATATTCTACTATTGGTCAACCTCAAAGATGATCAGTCTTTGATTAGCTACCAAAATAGTTTAAACAAGCACTTGCAAACAACCATTGGTAAAAGCTGCATTCTATTGATAGTTTTGAATATGTACATAGCGCCTCGTTAAAACCTCCTCGTCTAAAAGAATAGGAAATAATGCGTTAATTAATCAAAGAAAACAATTTCAAAATACAACACAGTCACTCCCAGTACAATTTCAGTTATTGTATATTCTATGGATGTTGAAACATCCTCCTCTGATGGTTGCAAAGGCGATAAGAACCTCGCTTTATCCTTTCAACAACCATATAAGGTCCTTCTAAATCCGGGGTCATCTTACGGAGGCTATTTGCCTTGGAATGGAGGAATACCTTTCTTAACACTTTGTCACCCACCTTGAACTCTCTTCTTTTCACCCTCGAATTATATTGATTCCTTATAAGAGTTTGATAATGAATTACATTCAAGTGAGCTCGAAATATTTTCTATTCAATCAAATCCAAACTTTCTCTTTTGGCTTCATCATTTAAGTCTTCGGAATATTATAATAAAATCCAAGGATACTCTTTTTTGTATAAAATTGTTGCAAAAAATCAACAACCGCGTTATTTCATCAGTTTATATGTTCGACAACAACATGATCAAACAGAAAAATTAGATTTTGAAGCTCTCGAAGATACAAAATTTAATGATTTTTTTTGCTTCAGAAACTCCAGATACTTGATTTGCTACCAACTAAGAATCTGTTTCTAATCGTACTGAAGTTACACCACATATCTTTGCTAGCCTTAATTCCGCTAATGCAGCTTCATACTCAGCTTCATTATTCAATGCATGAAAACCAAATTTAATAGATTGAAGCATCGTTTCTTCATTCGAAAATTCTAGATCATTTATTGGTTCGAACAATCCACATCGAATTGATTGGCAATACATCCTTAGTAACTTCTTCATCCGATTTACTTGAGTGAAACTCAACAAGGAAAACCTGCCAAAGCTTGTGCTTCAATTGTCGTACGAGGAGAAAAAATGATGTCAAAATCTCCTATTTCTACTGACCACTTAATCAACCTCCCCGAAATATCATGACGTGGTAAAACATTCTTCAATGGAAATAAAGTTTGAACCTCAATAATATGAGCTTAAAAATAAGGATGCATTTTCCTAGCAACCACCACCAATGCCAATGCCAATTTCTCGAGATTCAAATACCTCTTTTATGCTGCCACCAAACTCTTACTGACATAATGTATCGGCCTCAGAATTCATGAATCCTCACTTATCAATATTGCGCTTACGGAAAAATCAGATACTGCAATGCACAAAAAGAGTTGCTCTCCACATCAAATTGATTGGCAAGACATTCTTACTAACTTCTTCATCTGATCTACATGAGTGAAAATCAACAAGGAAAACAGCCAAAGCTTGTGCTTTAATTCCCGTTTGAGGAGAAAAAGTGATGTCAAAATCTCCTAATTCTACTGACCACTTAGCCATCCTCACTGAAATATCAGGACGTTATAAAACATTCTCTAATGGAAATGAAGTTCTTACCTGAATAGTATGAGCTTGAAAATAAGGATGCATTTTCCTAACAGTCATTACCAATGCCAATGCCAATTTCTTGAGCTTCAAATACCTATTTTATGCTGCCACTAAACGCTTACTGACATAGTACAACGGCCTCAGAATTCCTAAATCCTCACTTATCGATACTGCGCTTACGGAAAAATCGGATACCGCAATGTAAAAAAAGAATTGCTCTCCACTTTGAGGTTTAGACAATATTTCTGGTGATGATAAAAAATCCTTTATACTTGAAAATGTTTCTTCATAATCCGAAGTCCACTCAAACTCTTTTGATCTTCATAAGACTTGAAAGAAAGGGAAACATTTATCAGAAAATTTAGAATTAAATTTGTTAAGTGCTACTAACCTTACTGTCAAATTTTTTACTTCTTTGATAATTCGATGCGATTTCATGGATACTGCATCTTTTAACTATTCTGGATGAGCTTCTATCCCTTTTTTACTGATAACAAAACCCAGATATTTCCCTATTCGAACTCAAAAAGTATATGTTTTTGGATTCAAATTTAGCCTTATTTCCTTTAACTATTCTGGATCAGCTTCTATCCCTTTATCACTAATAACATAACCCGAATTATTTCCCTGATCAAACTCCAAAAGTATATTTTCCTGGATTCAAATTTAGCCTTATTTCCTTTAAATTCAGAAATTTCTCCTTTAAATCTTTTAAATGTGCTTCGTCTGCTAAACTTTTCACAACCATATCATCGATCAGGGTAGCAAAATCTTTGTTCATTAATCTCTGGTATGTGGACCCAGTATTTTTTAATCTAAAAGGCATAACTCTATAACAGTGCAAGCCTCTGTCTGTGATGAAGGTGGTACATTTTTTATTCTTTGGATCCATCTGAATTTGATTATATCCTGCAAAAGGATCCATAAGAGTCAATATTTTATTTCTCGAAGTGGAATCAATCAGGTGGTCTATTCGAGGAATGAGAAACGGGTCTTTAGGACAGGCTTGATTCAGATCTGTAAAATCAACACAAATTCTCCACTTCTTATTCTTCTTCTTGACCACCAATGGGTTCGCTATCCATAAAGGATACTATGTCTCCCTCATATCGCTGACCTTGGATAACTGGTCCACTTCGGAAAAAATTGCTTCTGCCTTTTTATAATGAGAATATCAGCCTTTTTTTAAATAACGGGTTTCACATTTGGATTAATGGATATGCTATGGTAAATTACTTTAATTGGAACGCCTGTTATATCCTCTATTCTCCAAGCGAAAACATCTAAATTGTGAGATAAAAATTATAATAGTTGTTGACGTAGAATAAGAGTCACTAAGGTTCCTATTCAAAGTACTCTTCCCTCACGAAAAACATATTCCTCTATGTCTTCACTTACTGTTAGTGATCCTGGGGTTTCCCTCGGATCGTCAACCCTGAAATTCATTTATTATATCACCACTACTAGATCCTTAAATCCGAAGAGCAGTGGCATAACATTCTCGGGTAACTTTTTGGTCACTTCTGACGACCCATTCACGGTCTATGATGACATACTTAAAACATTGATCAACTGTTGATATAACGCAATACATCCTTGATAAGCAAGACCTTCCAAAGATGGCATTATATCTTGTTGGACAGTCCACCACCATAAAAAGCACTTGAACCTTCTTCTTAAAACATGGCAATATATGTATATTACAACTATATCTCCTTTTCTTATGTTAGAAGTTACTGAGAATTATCACACTTCATAATTTGTTTCCTAATGTCTAAACCTAAATTGAATATATTTAACTATATCCCTAAAGTAACCAAAGAAGATGAAAATAACTTACTTACGAGAGAGCCTTCTAAGGAAGAGATCTTCAACATTATATCAACCTTGAACTCTTCCAAAGCTGTTGGCATAGATGGCTTCAATGCTCATTTCATTAAAACTTGTTGGGGAATCATCAAAGCTGATCTCACTGGTACCATGATTGATTTCATGAATGGTCATAATATCCCTAAAGGGATTATGGCCACAAGTTTGTGCTTGATTTCAAAATCAATCAACCCTACACATTGGAAATATTATAGTCTCATTAGTTTGTGTACTTTGTTAATAATAGGTTATCTAAACTGCTTCCAAAAATAATATATGAGTCTCAAGGTGGTTTTGTGAACAATAAGTCTATCCATGAAAGTACCTTAATAGCTAAGGAGCTAGTTTATGATATTAATAGGAAATCCAAAACAACAAATAGTTGAATTCAAATCGACATGTCAACGCTTTTAATAAAATGTCTCATCCTTTTATAATAAAAAATTTCCTTTGGATTTTCTAATAAGTTTACAAACCTGATTAATAATCTTCTAAAGGATGTCTATACTTCATTAGGTTTCATAGAATAGTTTGTGCAGACCCTTCTCTGAGGAGGGTTTGAATATAAGAAAATTGGTAATGTGCAAGATCCTTTTTCTTGCAAACTATTGGTTACTTTTAGGGACAACAAAACCTTATGGGTTAAGGTTATGAACGACATCTACTGTGACAACACTCACCCCCTCAAAGTTGATTTCAATAAAATAGGTTCTCTTACTTGGAACATGTTATATAAAAGTAAAGACAAGGTTGATCCTAACATAAACTGGAGTCTGGGAAAAGAGGAGATGGAATTTTGGCTTGATAATTGACATAATAGTCTTCTTATTATAAATCTTCATTAGTCTCAAGACAACTCTTGATTCAACACTGAAGCGGTCACCTCTTATTGGAAAGACAATAACCGGAATCTAGATTGCATCAGTGGCTTACTTACTTAGGACATCATTAATAAAATCAAAGCTACTAAAATCAAGATGAGCAAAGAAGATACAATTCTCTTGAAACGTTCAAAAGATATTAGACTTAACATCAATGACATTTGGATTACCTAATGACTCATTTTAACCATTCGAATCTGATGAACAAGATTTTGATTTGGATTACTCCAAGGAAGTATTTTTTTCTTATTATGGAAAATTCTTAAAGATTATATTCCTATAAACTCTATTCTTAAAAAGAACAATTAATAAATATTTCGAAATGCCAATTCTCTTATTCTAATGAAACTCATAACCATCTTTTTGTGTCTTATTCTTTTGTCTGTCCTATACGGTCATACTATGCTGATTTATTTAATGTAAAGGTTTACAGATTTATGACAAAACATTATATCATCAGGAATTGGTTTAGCTCATCTAAGAAGAAGATTCATATAAGATATATTATTACTTTATTAATCAGTTGGGTTATATGGCATAACATAAACAAATCTAAATTTAAAGGGCTTCATTGTTCTAGCTCAGTTGTTATTGCATACATTAATCATATTTTGGTAAGCTTAGACTAATCAAATCTCTTAAATCCTAAACATTGGGACAATGAGAACAAGGTAGCAGAGAAGTTGGGTTGCTACAATTCTATCAAATATTATACCAAAAAAAGTTACTTATAGTGGAAGGCTCCGAATCAGGGTAGGATCAAGATGAATCTTTGGGAACCTTTATGGTAAGCTTAGTCCCCTGGATGCAGAAATAAGAGCCTCTATGGACGGGCTTATTATCTACAAGAAAGAGGGTTGGTCAAATGTAGACATAGATATAGATTCTCATGTTTTATTTAAATTACTAGTTAAAAGTAGTTACCCTTACTTTCTTAGTCCAATTTTGAAGTGTTACAAGGACCTCAACAATCCTTCAATGCTTTTTATAAACATTTTTAGAGTCCAAAACCAAGTCGCATAATAGGAAGCGAAATGGACTATGAAATGCAAAATGAAGATTGATTTGGCTTATAATCAGGCCCCCGATAATCTCTATGATATTGCCTTGTTGGAAAGCACAAGTATGGGCTACATATAAAATTGCTGATTGTTATTTCTTATTTGGTGTGGATAACAAAATTTCTAAAATTAATCAATAAAAATCTTTAGGAGTTTAGAGATTTGAGTAGTCTAAAGAAATTTTGTTCTTAATGATGGTGGTTAACTAGTTGTCATATTTTGGAGCCTTTGAGTAGATTTTGTCGTTACATCCTTGGTCATTTTGCATCAATCATACATATATCATACTGATTGAGCCTTTGGTTTAATTAGTTTCGAATATATCATTATATTTACCTATTACTCCTTTTGTGTGGATGGCTTTAGTGAACGATAAGTTCTTCTTTTTTAGGGATCTTCTCTCAGTATTGTGGGAGCACTCTCCCATTCCTAAACCTACATTACTGAGCTCATCTTCTATTGACTAAATCGATAGAATTGGTTTTTCATGATAAGGTACTGTAGGGGGCATCACCTCACTAGAGAATGTTATATCTGCGTGGTTGAAGATCAATCGGCTGCTTTCTGATGGCTTTATATGCTTCTATTATCTCAAATTTATTAACCTATATATATTCAAGTGATTAGCCAAATTAGTAAACTGTATAATCTTAATAGGTATATTATGACTCATATGTTAATTTCAGAATCTAGGAATTGTTACCGACTAAATAAAGTTGAGGAAATCAAAAAAGTATTGTCATATACTTTTTAGATAAAATACTTACGAGAAGATGGAGATGATTTTTGGTAGAATAGTCAAACAAAAGAACAACAATATATGAGTTTATCAATCTCATTATATTGAGAACATTTTGAATAAATTTAATTTTAAAGATTATTCTTTGGTTAAAACTTCTATAGATCCTAATCTTAACCTTGTACATTATAAATGTGTTGCAATGTCTCAACTTATATAACAGTTGATCACTCTAACTGATAATATTCTGAAACAAAATATTTATGTTGGAATATGATTAGTTAGAGTGATCAAATGTGAAAACAAGTTAATAAACAAAACTAATGTTACCTTATAAAAATGGTAAAAGACAATAATGCGTTTGGTTATATTTCAACAGTAAAGTTGGATATATCACAACATTATTTCCTATTTTTTAGTTATTTATTTTAAAAAATAAAAAATAGAAAAACAAAAAAAACATTATAAAATGAAATAATTTTTTTTATTAAATGATAGATTAAAATAAAAAAAAACCAATATAGTCTCACTATTTAAAACATATTCTTTAACTAAACAGCAAAACTAATAGAATCGAATATCATAGTTTATTTAAAATATTAAGTGAACTTACTTGTCATTTTCAAGGCTCGTTCTCCGTTCGTCATTTCAATTTGGATACATGGAATGTTTCAATATTTTGTAGTACAAAACATATGTAAGATACATTGATAACTCTAAATTTTTGTATATAAATATTTCAAATTGAAATATTTTGGTGGTTCTCCAAAATCTTAATCAGATAAAATCAGAATTTTGCTTTTGAAACAAGAGAATGAATACTTTGTATGTGGTATTATGGAACAAAAGCAAACATATATTCGACCAAACTGTTTTTTTCTAAAATTTAATTCAACTGTCCAAAAGCATGTGTGAAAATTTAAATGTGATAAAATGACAATTTTTTTAAATATAGCCAACTTAACCCGAGTTAGAGGCTCTACTCCTTGGACCCCATAATGGGTTCCAACTAATCAAAATATCATATAACAAGTGTGAACTATGTATTTTCCGACTTGTTCGATAAAATATCATGACTACAGTTGGCCACGAGTCAATCCAGTTCCATAAAATCAAACATGACACCGAAAATATTACACTCTATAATAAATGGTCTCACTGTTAAAATCTAGCTAAACAACAAAACTAATAGAATCAAATATCATAGTTGAATTAAGATATTTAGTGAACTTACTTGTCATCTTCAAGGTTGATTCTTCGTTCGTCATTTCAATTTGGATACATGGAATATTTTAATGTTTTGTCGTAAAAAATAGATGTAATATACATTGATAACTCTAAAGTCTTGTATGAAATAATTTCAAATTGAAATATTTTGGCGATTCTCCCAAAATCTCAATCATATATAATCAGATTTTTTTTCCTTTTAGAACAAGAGAATATATACTTCGTATGTGACATTATGTAAGAAAACCAAACATATATTTGACCAAACTGTTTCTCTAAACTGTAATTCAACTGTCCAAAAGCACGTGTGAAAATTTAAATATGATAAAACGATGATTGTTTGGATATAGTTAGCTTAACCCCAGCTAGGGGCTCTACGCCTTTGACCCCGCAATGGGGTCCGACTAATCAAAATATCATACAACAAGTGTGTATTATGTATTTTCCGACTTGTTCAGTAAAATATCATGGTTATAGTGGCAACGAGTCAATCCAGTTACAATAAAATATCTAACGACTACATAATTAAATAAAACAAAATCACAACAAACAAAACATTTATTCATAAATAATTATCATGATAATTGAATTTCATATTAGTATAACACACATTTTATGTACTCATATATCTAGATATAAATAAGGATTGAACGTAAAATGTACTCCACATTTTATGAATCTTGTCATCTTTTGTAACACAAAGTGATTGATTCCTTTATATTTGATAGTCGTTTCTAAACTACTTATTTATAACAGAGTTTCGTTGTCGTGTCCGAATAAATGGTTCAAAATTTGAATAAATTTTATAAAATTTTGTTTAGTCTTTTATTTTGTTTTTTGGCAGGTCACTTGATATATCTTTAGTGAAATTTTAAATCTATATATTTTCGATACAAAATTTATAAAAAAATTCATTTTTACCGTATACAATAAAAGTTTAGTCAAACAATAATATCAAGACTAATTCTATACATTAGAAATTTAATCGAAATATAATATTAAAACTAGTCATATGTATCAAAAGTTTTGTAAAAGTATAATATTTGGTTTTTGTAATGGTTTAAATATAATTGAAGTAATTGTATCCTCAATTTATTGAATGTAATTGCATTGTATAATTTTTTTTAGTAAAATTAAAATATAATATTAATACTAGTCATATGTACCAAAACGTTACTGAAAGTATAATATTTAGTTTCTATACTTATACTAGCTTAAATATAATTGTATCTTGAATTTATTGAATATAATTATTATGTAAAAAAAATTCAATTAAAATATAATATTTGGTTTTTATACTTATACTAATTTAAATATAATTGTACCAATAATTTGACTTGATGTAGTTATGTCCTGAATTTATTGAATATAATTATCATGAACATATGGGTTATAGGGTTTGATGTTTTCCAATAGATAAAAAAGTATAAATTAAAAAAGTGGGTTCATGAACCCACTTTTTTCTGTGTATATTATATGTTTAGTATTAAAAAAAGCAAGTAGATATTCTAAATTATATAATCTAAATTTTAAATGATATTTTCAATTGTGTTATTAATTCTCAAGATTTTAGTTTCGATTTATATCTTATTTTATTCTTCACTACTTTCAAAGATTAACATTGGTTGATCTATGATTTTTTCTTAAATAGGGAGCTGTAGAATTTAATTTCACAGTAAATAGATCTGCATAAATCATAATGTCATTTTTATTTTGCATGGCTAAGTTGAAATTTTATTGTAATTGAGTTTTTTCTCTTTGTTATTGTATGATGCATAGATATCTTAAAACAACCCATAAATATAAATGAGAAAATTAAAAAAAATCTCTAGTTTAATAACTGAAATTACCCGAAAAGAAACAAAAGATGAAATTGTTATTCTCAAAACACATGATTCGGTGATCAATAATCCACAACCTCAAATCCAGGACACCATAGGGTTTTGATCTGGGCTACACCACCCATTCGGAAGTCATTATAAAAAAATAACTATAAATATTCGTAATCTATAATTTAAATATACAAAAGTTATATATTAGAGATAATTTAGATATTCTAAATTATATAATCTAAATTTTAAATGATATTATGAATTGTGTTATTAATTCTTAAAATTTTAGTTGTGATCCATGTCTTATTTTATTGTTCACTAGTTTCAAAGATTAACACTGGTTTGATGTATCTTTAAGTTTCAAAGATTAAGATTGGTTTATCTATGTCTTTTTCTTAGATGGAGAGTTGTAGAGTTTAATTTTATAGTAAATATATCCGCATAAATCATAATGTTCTTTTTATTTTGCATTGCTAAGAGGAAATTTTATAGTTATTGAGTTTTTTCTCTTCGTAAATATAAATGAGCAAATTCAAATATCTCTAGTTTAATAATGGAAGTTACTCGAACAGAACCACATGAAATTGATATTATAACAAATGATTTAATGGTCAATAGTCCACAAATAGTCCAAAACTTCAACTCCTTAGCACCATAACTTTTGGTTATGGTTAACCCACTAACTGTCCATAAATATAAAATTATTTCCATAATCAAACTTTAGAACATGTTAAATAGTACTCATAGTAGATCTATAAATGCAGAATATTTAGATCGGACGAAGGAAAACTTTCCAAAACAGACCAAAACTTGAACACGTATTATTTCTGCATTCCACCATTTAAACTTGAACACGTATTATTTCTGCATTCCACCATTTTTCTATAACTATTATTTAAAAAATATAATCAAGCAAAACCTTATTTAAGGCTAAATATGAAATATATAAAGGCTAAATATGAAATATATAAAAAATGATTGAGAGGCTACTACCATCTAAGAAAAATGAATAAAATAAAGGAAGAAGTATCTGGAAGGAAGACACCAACATAGAAAAAGGATAATACTCTAACGAGATTAACAATGCACGGTTATAAACACACATTTCATTTTCTCCACTAAAACAATAACCAATCTCTTACTTTTATCTCCGATATTATCAAAAGTTAGGTTTTTTTCTTTTCCAAGCATATCTTCTTTTTCTGAGTCTTTCAAAACCACTACACGTGAAAAAGAAAATGGGAGACCCTTCAAGAGGATCTCCTCAGCCACAAATGCAGCTAGGTGTTGGCAGTTCTATTATTGGTGAACTTGATGATTTTGAAGCTGAGATTAGTCTTAGTGAAGTGAGCGAGTTTTCTAATACTTCATTGGTTCTTGTTGAGCCATCTTCACAGACTCTTGTGGGATCTTCTTTCACTACTTCTGGTGGAGCTCTGGTTATATGGAGAATCCGTTTATGTCTCCGATCAAATGGGTTATCATGTGATTGATCTGCCAAATATAATTAGCGGCTCATTTGATCAAAGTCAATATCTTCAACACCAACCTCTTCAGAATCAAGGTTTCGCGTACCAGCCCGGTCAATTATTAATGTATGGCATGGTTCAATAGATTTAACATTGCCATCCTTATTGTGTATAGATTATTTCGGAATTATAATTATGTCTGAAAAATTGAAGACCCTATATCTCTGTTTTTCTCTATGGCTCTGTAAATAAATTAACTTATCATTTAATCAACTTGTGGAATAGTTTATTTATGGAGGTTTTTAAGCTCAAAAGAGTTGATGTTTTGGTATGTCTCTGGTACACTTTTTTGTTATGATGTGACATTTATTCGTTTTCAAGAAATTAGTCTCCGAGGGTTTCGGTTGGTTTACAGGTTAGCCTTAATTTAGTATTAAGGCTGATTTTTAATAAGAAAATAATGCTCAAACCCAAATTCAATTTCGGTAGTTTATTTAAAGAAACTAATGAATATATTTTATCATTTAATGAAGCTAGGGGGCGGCTCATTGCAGTTCGAGTAGAAGTACCGAATGGACTAATTAATTTGACAGAAATGTTAGGTGATGATGTGTTTTTAGTCGCCGAGGCCTCTAGTATCACACTTGTTGTTGATCAATCCAGCCTTCTTTGATTTTGTGTGTCCGAAGGGGTTACATTCGTGTGATTTTGTGTGCGGGAAAACACCTGAGGGGTCGTGTTTCATCCATTTTAGTTTTAAATTTTACTCTATCTTATGATGCAGATTTGAATAACCTTATTGCATGGAAGTTGAGGTTAGCCGATGCTCCAATTGCAAAAGGCGAAGTTGAGGTTAGCCGATGCTGGCCGGGCAGAGCTTGTGCGGCACAGGAATCCGTACCAAAGTAGTTCCAACATAAATGGTAGATTAAGCTTGTTTTAGACATAACATAAGTGTCTTTTGAGAGTTTTTATAAGAAGAATAATATGATTTTATAAATGTTACCTTTTGAAACTTTTGTTGGATGAAGAATATGGTTTCTTTTAATACAATAATATCATAACTGTATTATGGTACAGTTGGAGTCTTGGAGATGAAATTTATTGTTGAAATATGCATAATTAAAATATCTATTAAAACTTTATTAATTAGTACGTGTTACTATTTTTTTAATAGAATTTGTATTGAATTTGAAAATAAAAGAAAGTACAAGGCCTTTTAGGCAATATTACACAAATTTGAAAAACTAGACGTTAGACCCTTCTTCTCCAATTCAGCCCCAAATTGACAAGAACCGTAATTTGAAAGGTGAAGATAACCAAAATTCAGGCTTTCCAGTAAAGCAATGGCCTTCAATTGAGGAGGAGCATCTAATCCATTGAAATCCAGACTTGATTGAAGCTTCATAGTTTCCTTAACAATCCAATCCGCACCATAATTTTGTTAACGAAAAATATGGTTGATAACCATAGCCGACTTAATAAGCTTTCTACAACAGCTGATAATTGGGTCCAAATACCAAGTAGAGTTGCCATATAACAAGAGGTTGACAAGAATCTGTGAGTCAATATCAACATCCACCTTCTCCATTGTGAGATTTTTGCACAAATTTAAGCCATCAAAGAGAGCTCTACACTTAGCTATAAGAGGGGTTCCTTTACCATATAACCTACCCATGCTCATGACAATACTACCATTGCTGTCCCTGAGAAGAACTCCACCTCTTGTTTCGTTGTTGAAGGTACAAACTCCATCTATATTTAATTTGTATCTACCTTGTTTTGGGTTTTTCCATTTTAGTACCAGAGGCTTAGTGAAGCTATTCATTTGATTTGTGCAACCAAGAGTAGCAGCTTCTTTCACAAATCTGCCCCAATGATTCTTTTTAAAAACTTTAGCATAATCGAAACTAGATAAAATGTAGAGAATGTGTCTGATTATTGTAGTTTAGCTTGTGTTTTCATTGTTGTTTTTCTTTTTGTTTCGCCCAGACCAGATTGACAAAGCTATGATTGCAGGGAGGATAGACAAGATGTCGCAGCTCTTTTGGGAAGCCCAGTACCATTTCATAATGATGTGCCCTATTGTCATGTTAGGATGTATCTGAATTCTGGAAATGACACTGAAGTGGAGCCAGACAGACCAGGCTTGATGACATTGCACAATAGCATATTGAGTGGTTTCAATATTGTTGCAGTGGACACATTTAGAAGCTACCTGAAAGCTTTTGTTATGCATAACTTCATCAGTAGGAATCCATTTATGAACGAGCACTTCTTAGGAGTAATATCATTCTAGGTCTTAGCATAGAGTTTTGTAACATTACCTTTGCATCTGATATAGTTCAACGTGTCTTTGTTGCTGAAGTTACCATCTTTAGATAGAGACCAAAGCAGCATGTCAGTCTTATCAGATAGACAAATCTCATTGATTTTGTTGATTTCAGTTGTGGTAACCCTCGACTTAAGTCTGTCAATGTTCCATCTTCCATCGATCCAGAAGTCTTTCACATATTCATTACCAGTGTCCCACAGAAATATTCTAGTGTTGTTGTCACTTATCTTGATGAATGGTTTATCTGAACACCATATATCATACTAGAAATTCATATTCCCATGACCAGGCAACCAAAAGATATGCTCCTGAGACATCTCTCTAGCATTAATGATATGACTCCAAGTTTTTGATTTTTTGTAAGGGGAAATAGCTAATATAGGATGAATGTTATCTCTGCAGTATATAGATAACATATATTTGGCCCAGAAAGACTTTTGATGTCTAAAGTTAAGCCAAAGCTTCATTGAATAGACTTGCTGAACATCCTTTACATTATGTAGATTTAGCCCTCCTTCATTAAAAGGTTTACACGTCTTTCCCATCTAGCCCAGTTAATAACCTTTTTGTTTTCTTTGCTTCCCCACAGGAATTTATGAAAAAGAATCTCCAATCTGTTGATGATACCAGCAGGGAGAATGGTATACTGAAGAAAGTAATTGTGAAGAGTAGCTAGAACAATTTGAATCAGAAGCAGACGGCCAGTAAACGAGAGATCCAGCTTATCCCAATCCAAGATTCTATTCCTTGTTTTGTATATTAAGTATTCAAAGTTGGCAAGTCTTGTAGTGATAGAAATGGTTGTACCAAGGTATTTGAATGGTAGATTTGTATGCTTAATGTTCAGAATATTTTCAATGATAGTTGTTTGTTGTGCATCCATCTTGCTTGAAACAATCATCTTAGATTTAGTAATGTTGATCTCCTGTCCAGATACACGTTGATAATGATCCAAGAAATCCTTTATAGTTTGCATAAAATTAATGTCACCATTGCTGAACACCATGAAATCATCTGCGAATGCTAAACAATATATATTCTGGTTACTTCTGGTTTTATATCTGAGATTAGGATTACCATTTGAAATAAGCTTAATGTTTCTAATTAGATACTCTTCAGCCAATATGAAGACACTTGGAGAAAGCGGATCTCCTTGTCTCAAGCCTTGAGAGTTAGGGAAGAAACCTTTTAGCTCACCATTAACCAAGATTGAAGAGAACACCTTGCTAATACAGTTGCTAATAAGAGCAATTACATTAGTATTAAAACCAAATAAATGAAGAATGTTGAAGAGAAACTTATGGTTGAGCTTGTCAAAATCTTTGGTCATGTTAGTCTTGATGATGACATTGCCTCCCTCACATTTGGCGTTGATATCAAAACATAACTCCTGAGCTACTAGAATTATATCTTGAATTCTTCTCCCCTTAACGAATCCACCTTGCTCATCAGAGATTAACTTAGGAAAGATCTTAGACAGTCTGTTGTTAATAATTTCCCCCACAATCCTTGAAAGCATAGTAGTATGACTGATAGGACGATAATCTTGCCATTTGTTAGGATTGTCAAGTTTAGGAATTAAACAAATCGTTGTAGCTTTAACCCCACTAGGCAGATCATAACCATTGAAAAACCCTTGAATATTTTTGCAAAGATCAGTACCAAGTATAGACCAACACTTTTTATAGAACTCTCCGTTGAAACCATCAGGCCCTGCAGCAGACACAGAGTTTAAAGAGTTAATAATACCAAATATTTCATCAGCATCAGGAATCCTAGTTATGCTATTATTGTCAACCTCAGTAACCAAAGTAGGGATAGCATTCATAAGATCAAGATCCATCTCATCACTTATAGGAGGAGCAAACAGAGCTTTGAAGTACTCAATAGAAGAATTCCCAATATCCTCCTTAGTAGTTAACCAGTTATCACCAACTTTAATCTTGACAATCCTCTTGTTTTTCAATCTTTTCTTCACAAAACTATGGTATGCAGCTGTATTTCTATCACTTTCCTTCAACCAGGTTGCATGAGCTTTCTGCTTCCAATACATTTCTTCTCTATCCAACAGTAAGAGATGATTTTGCTTAGCCTCCTCCAAAGAAGTTCTATTAGAAACATTAGATTCATTTTACAAAATAGTTTCTCTGGTCTTAATGGTTTCTTCAGACTACTTAATAGCATAAAAAATGTTCCCAAAAGTGTTTTTATTCCACTCTTTCATCACAGTTTTCAATCTTTTTTGCTTAATCCAGAAAGCCATAATAGGATTCATCACTTTACCAGTCACATTAGCAAACCAACTTTCTTTCACCATCTTCAGAAAATCAGGGTGAGTAACCCACATGTTCAAGAACTTAAACGCAGCTTTAGATCTTTCAACACTTGAAGATATTTTGAGAGTGATAGAGCAGTGATCCAAACAGTTTCTAGCATGGTGGGACGCAGAAGTAGACTCAAAGAAGTTCAACCACGAAGTTTTATATAAAACACGATCAAGCCGCTTCCATTTGTGCCCATTAGATCAAGTAAAGGCACACCCAGTATAACCAGCATCCATTAAACCACAGTCCATAATGAGATTGTTAAAATCGTCTATTCCCCTTTGATTAATTGTTGAACAAGAAAGCTGCTCGTGAATGTTAGAGATAATATTAAAGTCATCAAAGATAATCCACTCTTGAGAAGGATTATCAGGGATTCTAATGGAATCCCAAAGCAAAATTCTTTGATCTCTTTTGCACTTAGCATAAATGACAGAAAGCATGAAGACTTTATTCAAAGAAGGATGACAAACTTTAAGATGAAGCATCTGCTCATTGTCAAAAACCACCTCCACTTTGTAATCATGATGCCAAAACACCCAGATTCTATTATTGACATTGCAACTAAACCCACTGAGCTTCAGCTTCCTAGCAACAGATTGCATCTTGTCAGGCTTAACAAAAGGCTCATGAATAGCTACAAAACTAGCTTTGAAAGAAATAACCATAGACTTTAATCTTTGAATAGTTTTCTTATTAGCAAGACCCCTTGCATTCCAATTCAGAATAGTAATAGTCATTATTCTGAAGAGGATATATTGGCTCTTTTGAGCTTCATGATTTTTAAAGATAGTGGCCCCTTGGAGTTCCATATTTTCGACACCTTCTTTGGGTTCTTTAAATCATTCCTTTTCAGATTTACCTCTTTTGACTTATCTTTCACTGGAGAACTAACTAAACTGCCATCATGTCTTGGAGAGCAATGTATTTCTTCATTTAGAATCTCAAACATATTTCTCCTTTCAATAGTTTTCAAGGCATCTATCATCTCATGTTCATTAACAAAGTCAGAATTGTGATCCAAAGTAGAAGTAAGAATGTCTCTATCAATCTTTTCCAAACTAACAAAATGAAGTTGAACTTGCTCAAGAATTTTCTGAAAATCTCCATTGTGGGTTTACCCGAAGCAAACTTAGCAATTAATGTATGTTTCGACATCTTCATTAACAGATCTTTATCATTCGGATCAAAAGTAATAACTGGGAAATCATCCTTTAAAGAAACTGAAACGTTCGTATGAACGAACACTATTTTTTTGGGCTTTAATGTATCAGCATAGGAGCCACTATGCAAATTTGGGTTGATTTTCTCTTTGTTTGTCTCCTTAAACACAGGATTAGAAATAATATTACAATTTTTGCCAAGTAACCCATATTTCTCCATATCTTCATTGTTACCAAAATCTTGCGCCTCAGACAGAGTTGATTTCCTAAGCGTAGGAAATTCCTCATTTGATGCAATCTTGAGAAAATTGCTCGTCAATGAGTTTGTTTGAGCAACAGAATTAGACTCCTCCATGGGTAAATTCAACTTTGATTTCTAAGGAAGAAGAAGGTTATCTCTATTCTTGTTCAAGAACAGAGCTTATCTCTAAGAAACCGATTTCAGTCTCATTGATAATTAGTACGTGTTACTAACAAACGAAAGCAAATTTGATATATTTAACTAATAATTTTTTTTTGGTTTCTTATAAAAATTTATTATCTATGCTACAACTAGAGATCTGCAAATGTTATATTGTTTCGCAAGACATTTTTTTGGTTTGAAAAATAATTTGCAAACTATTCTTTCAATTATAAACAATATCTCATAAGGGCAGTTTAACTGAATTTTCAAAAGGCCATTGTATTAAATTTGTCATTGTAAGACACCAAACAGTGAGATAAACGCTTTAACCTAATGAGTTTTTTGAAATAATGAATCGAAGGTTGTTGGAAAAAAATTGGAGTATGTTTCTCATTTGTCATGGTTCGAGTCGACCGAAAGTCTAGGGAGAAGTTGTTGTGAAAGCTGGATATATTATCAACAGAAGTTCATTTACGACACTCAAATTTAAATGTCCATAAAAAGTATAGACTCGGTAGAAACTTGTTAGAACATTTGTGAGTGTTTAGATGTGTTGTATATGTACACGTAAAGTAGCATAAGCTTCAACCTAGAGAGCTAAAGTGTTTGTTCTTCAGCTATGTAAAATGATCAAAAGTGTTTAGGTTGCGGGTTTGAAACATAGAAGTTAGATGGCTTTGATTAGTCATGAAGTAATATTCAGAGAGAAGGTCATGCTATTGGTTAAGACAGTTGAGACCAAGCCTAATGGTTTAGAGAAGAGATGTGATGTTGATGATGAGTCTGAAAAAGAGAGTTAAGCATGTGATGTTTCCAAAATAATTTCTGATCTGTTACATATGCAACTCATGGATAGGAAGTTCACCTACTGCATGAGGATAAAACTGGCAGAGAGTTCCATGTACTATATATACTTTGGATGTTCACGCTAGTGAGAAATATGATTTTACTGAAATGTGGGTTATGCTTTGTAGACTGAAATGTAGTAAATGTTCTTGAACCTGGGGGTTATCAAAATGCTATAAAGAGAAATGATTAGCATAAAATTATGAAGGCCATGAGGGAAGAACTAAGATCTCTCAAAAAGATGGGCACCTGGATTATTGTGAAGCACCTAAAGGTCAAAATCTTGTTGGGAGTAAATATATATTTAAGAGGAAACAAATAATTTATGGAGTTTATTTATCCATATATAATGTTAGGTTGGTGGCTAAGGTCTTCACACAAAAACATGGTGTTTATCTTAATGAATTATTCTCACTGGTTTTGAAAAAACCTCAATAAAGGTTCTTGAAATTGTTTGATAGATTTTGTCTTGAATTAAATCATATATATATTACTACTTTTTTCCAACATGGAGAATTGTAAAAAACCATATATATGTGCCAGCCGAAAGGTTTTGAAGAAAGAAATGAATGGGATGTGTGTTTGTTAAATATAAACCTATATGTGCTATACTATACTATTTTAATAAGTTATTATGGCAGTTGTGTTTATTTTAATAGAACAAGACTCATAGGAAGACTAATCATGTTATGGTTGTACATAGACGACATATTGATAGCTAGAAAGGACATGCGGATAATTAAAATAGTGAAGACTCACCTAAATGGAGAGTTTGAGGTGAAGGTTATGGGAAAGGCTAAGATGAATCTTGGTATTGAGATCAAGATAAACATATTGATAGGATATTTATTCTTATCACAGCCGAATTACATACAAAAAGCTCTGAAGAATTTTGGTAGATTCAAATTTAAAAAGGTTGGAACTCCCATTGATGTGGATTTCTAACTTAACACCACTTATGCACCGACCAAGGAATATATAAGAAATTCATGCTAAATCGACCCAAACAAGTTGAACTCGTACGATGGATTCGGGGACCCTGAACATCACTTAGAGAAATTTAGGAACATAATAATGACGTTCAACTCTGATGATGTGTTGCTTTGCAGAGATATTTTTAATGACATTTGAGGGAAACACACTCGACTGGTTTAAATGACATTTTGGATAAAATTGGGAGAATGATGATAGTGTTCGACTTATTTTTCTAGTCATGGACATTTTAACCGGAACCGAAAGAACCGAACCGAAAGAACCGAACGGAAGCGGATTTGGTTCCTTCATAATACCCGAAGGGTTCCAATTTTAATTACCTACGGTTCTCGGTTCGAAACCGGAACCGAACCGGAAAACCGTGGGTACCCATTAAGAACCGAACCATATATTAACCCTAAATTTAATATTATTTGAAAATATATTCTCTTTCCCAAAGTTAAATTCCATTTCTATCAGTAGTCTCTGATTATGTTCTCTTTAATAAATGAAAACATAGTTAATTCAAAGTGGCGACATATCTTCAAACAATTACGCGTATAGATAAATTAATAAAATATCAACATTTATATAGTCTAATAAACTTGATATCATCTCTCATATTTTTATATTGTTAACATTCTTATCTAATATATTTAATTTTGAATCTCTCAAATATTTAGTATTTCTTTTCCTTACAATCTAACACAATCTTATAGGTTTTCTTTGTAAAATGAGTTTATATCTGCTGATATTACAAAGAATTTAAAGCATCCAAAAATATCCGATTGGAACCGAATTAAATACCCATACCAAACCAAATCAAGGAGAACTGAACCGAAATAAACCAAATTGTATTCGGTTCTTAAATGGGTACTAGTTTTGAAGATCCGAAAAAACCGAGAACCAAAAGAATCAACCCGAAGAACCGAATGCACATACCTAGATTTTCCATATATTTTTCACACATTTTTTAAACAAAAAGATATTACATTAAAATAATATAACCTTATTTTTATTTGGAAAGTAGTATACTTTTCGTCATTCGTATGTATCTAAATCTGATTGTATCTCAAATATGCATCCACAAATGAAACAATTGATGACTGGTAGTTGCATCAACTAGTTAATTAATATGAGGAAAAGAAAATGCGTCCTTAGAACACTCCTTATTCAGGTCGGTAAAATCCGCACACATACTCCACCGTCTATTCTTTTTCTTAAGCAACACCAGATTATTGATCTGTGTTAGCATTTTTTCTACTTCCTTGCCGATGACTTTCAAATTTTCTTAAGATAAGACCCTCATACTTTGACAAACTTAATCTTTTATCAATTACTAGCGCGTAAAAGATAACGTACGAACTCACCCCATAAACATCATTAGCACGCCAACCAAACGCATCAGAATTATATTTTGATAATCCAAAAAATTTACTTTTAAAACTTCGACTTAACTTATTTCTGATCTTAACCACCCGTTCACTTGATAACTCTTTTGCAACTTTTGGGTTCGTCACATTGCACATCCTCTCTAGGATCGTCTACCTATTTCTCAAATCCATCACATCTACTCGGTTGATGATCCTCTAATTGCTATGGGGACAATTTTGAAGGATCTAAAGCGATTGCATAACAATTTCTATCTATTTTTTTAATTCCCTTTATAACTCCAACAAAAATCCAAAGTGCATACTTGAAGTTATACTAAAATGACAAAGTAGCAACTTTTATTCTAGGCAACCATGGTCTGTATACCACCGTATTGTACATAATCGAAGCATCACTTATCATAACCATAGTTCTTATAGTTTTTATCCATTACTATACCCAATAGTCGCAGAAATCTCAACATCTCCAACATAGTTAGAAACGTTTTCTTCTAGACTAAGTAAATGTTTGTTGGTAAATTTATATTGAGAGACCTCAATCATCTTTTCTTAACTGCTCTTAAAAAGAGCATTAGCTGAAGTACCATTATTTATCAGAACTTGAGTAACCATTACTCTTGAGATATCTAAACTAATGATCACCTCATCCTCATGAGGGGTAACGACCCCTTTCAAATCATCAGTAATAAAGGACAAATCAACGACCGACTTCTATAGAGATCTTATGATGACTCTTCGAATAAATGACTCTAAGTCTTTCTTATTCCTTTATTTAATTCTTGAAATTGTTCCATGAAATGTGTCATCACCCAAAATTGTATATAGCCATTGTTGCTTCCCATTGTCTTCTCTTATTCTTTCCAAATTTTCTTCTTTCTCTAACTCATTATTGTTTTTATAATTATTTTCCTCACTTGTTTTTTTAACGTATTCATTTAATTCACCATTATCAATCAACCTTTGCATCTGGTCTCTTAACTAAAAGTAACCATTAGTCAAATGACCATGCTCATTATGATAGACACGCAAATATATCTTAGACCTTCCGTTAACTGGAGTTAACATTTGATAAAATAGTCTAAATTTTATTTTTCCCTTCATTTTATAAAAAATAATAGCTATATTCTTAGTTACCGAAGTAAACTTTTAAGCTGGATTATCATAATATGTAAACATTAGCTTATTTAAGAGAGCTTTCACTATGTCATTACGCCTAACATCATCAAACTTTTTCATATTCAATACCATAGATTTTGATTCCTGAAATTTTCGATAACTAGACATTTCCCTTTTTATTCTTCAAACCTAATAAATTGATCGTATACTACCAAAAAATATCTCATAGTATCAACAGAAAATATGACGAGATCCTTATACAACTGCACTTTTAAGATTAAACCTCTTTCAAATATAGCCGAACTACATCTTTTTTAGACGTTTCCAACACATTCATATCTCACACAAAACTTTGAATATACTTTTAAATAATTTACCCTTGTTCTTATACAAATTCATTGTAGAATCACCATCATTCTTGTATGATCTATTGCCAATAAAACGATTCATAAAAAATAGCAAAGGACTTCAAAGTTTTGAATTGTTCCTTTATGTAGATAATTAAACCAATCTAATGTATTTCTTTTAAACATCACTGAAAACACTGTACATAGTAAAGTATCATGTACATTAAATCTCATCATCATATTTCTGAATTGTTCCAAACGATGTTCACAATCACCTGGACCATCATAAGTATATATGTGATATGAATTGAAATTCCTAGAAAGATTTTCCTCAATAATTTAGCATTCAAAAAGGGATTGTTGAATCTTATAGGCATCTATTTTTTTTTATCTTTCTTCATTCTACTTTGCTACTTTTTTATTTTTATTCATTTTTACTCGAAAACACTTGATTGATCTTCACAATCAACAACGTCCAGTTTCCTTTTTCTATGCTTCTTACTCTATGGTTTCATGTACCTTTTGAATTTATCTTATCCGCCAAAAAATGCAATGCTTATGTTTAGTTTTGAATTCTCTTTTTTGGTTCTTGACCTCTTTCAAATTTTAATCGATTTATTTTGACTTTCTCTTGTTTTAATTCTTCGATTTGAGCTTTTAAAAGTGGAAAATTAAATTTAGTTATAGGTATACCTTGAGTAGTAAAGATTTTCTCCATCAACATGATAAACAAAACCTTCTACATATACGGTTGCATCAACTGAACCATTGTGAAAACTTGATTAGCCCACCATGTGCACAAGATACCCCACCAATCGACTTATTATGATCTCTTATCTTAAGTTTTGGAGTTTTTGTTTCTTAACCCACAATATTACATGCACTATATTTCATGTCTAAGAATTGATCTCCAATGATAAAAATATTCTCATCAAGTGGTATATTTAAATGAATTCTTCGAACAACACGTGAAGTAGCTTGAATGGAACAAATTCTCAGAGAAGTTCTATCAATTACCGATCAAATTATCACCAGTTGTGAAAAATAAACTAAAAATCTTTGTAAAGAAATATTTATTACAGATGCCTCCAAATTTGATATGAGAATATCTCTTCAAATGATTAGCCCATAAAATGAATTGAAATCGAGAAAGAAAATGAATGTTTTTAATATATTATTTTATGTTATGTATGTGATCGATATCCAAATGAAGACTATGGTCTCTACTAATCATTACATTAAACGTGTTCCTAATCATTAATTTACACATGTTATTCTATTATAATCGTATAACAAACCTTTTTGGTAACCTCTTATATGATGACACGTGTAAATACAGTTATAACCGTCTAATAAATTTTTTATTTACTCTTCGTGCAACCCTCATCTTTCTCTAGAGAAACCATACCCATTTCTTATGCCATAAAATGTGGATTCAGAGTTAGTGAGCAACTTCTTGAAGCCGACAGCTAGAGAAATGATAAAAAGTTGAATTTGGGTATTATAAATGAATTAGTCTCATATATTGCTAATTAAACTCCAATTGTTTACTTTCATTGTATATGATTCATCCCAGTTTAGGTTCAGCCTGATGATACCCTAATCTTTTGTATGAATTAATACTATTCTAAGTACTTTTTCTCATACCTCGAATCATCCGAAGAAGATTTTAGATTTGAATATGTTCCTCATCAAAGTTTGTAATATTTTGACCTTACATGAGCTTTTACTTGGTTTAATTCAATCACACATAGTTATATCTTCCTCACTTATGAGTTTCTTCATTATTAATTCATTATAAATATGTAGCAAGGTACAATAATTTTGATTGGTACTACTGCATCGATCACATACACATACACAAAGGAAAAAGTTGTTATAGTTTTTAGTTAGGTTTAATAGTTACACAAAAATTCTTGCAAGAAATTAGATTATACCAATTCATTGTCTCTCATTCCAACATTTTTTGTTTCATATGTTATTGTTTTATTGGTAACCTTGACTTGACCGTTTAGAAATGGATGACATAAGAAAATATTTTTTGTTTTATTCCTCTTATTGAGGATCAACATACGAGTTGTTTATTGCGGAATTGAGTTTAGTTACCTTTTGTGACGACTCTTGGTATCCCATATCTGCAATATATGTTTAAATTGAGAAAGTTTATGACATTATTTTTAGTGATGTTTTCAAGTGGTGTGCATCTACCAATTTGAGGGACTCATATTGAATTTGAGAAGTATTGGCAAGTGTCACAATTTTGTATGTTATTATTCGCATCATATATGGTTGTAGGTCATAGTACGCTTGGAGCAAAATGAGTAGCTTATGATATAGTTTCTAGCAAAGTGATCGAGACTTTTATTACATTTGAGAAGCATTGTCAAGTGTCATAATATTTATTATTTGCGTCCTCTATGATTGTAGGCCAGTAATACCCTTGGATCAAAATAGTTATGTGTAATGCCTTATAACCATAATGAATATGTCCTTGTCCATCATAAATTTCTTCCACCATAAAAGTTTTTCATCAAGTTTGAGATATATCCACAAGGGTTTACTGATTCCTGCCAGTATAACGTAGTTGATATCTAAACATACATAGCGGAATTCATTTTTACATGCCTTGACTTAATCCTAATTTTATGAAGTCTTCCTTCCACTAAAAATCTCTTGATATGACTTATCCAATCGTATTTTTCTTGATTATCTTCTTCTATTAGCATGACTCTTGCAGTCGATATGATTGATAAGAACTAGTTTGGTGGAGTTAGGAATGGTTTTCCTTTTAGGACTACCCCTGATGTAGAATTGGCACAACCTGAACATACCAATGCATCAACATTTACAATTTCTGATATTAGTACTTGTTTAAAAGTAACTTTGTCAGATAGGGTTGCTTGGGGACAACGTTATTTTAGATATTGGATGAGATTTTTGTTTTTAACTTTTTTCTTGCCTAAAGTCTGGTCGGCTACCTACTAAAATTTTATGATGCGATTTAACTCTTTTAGCTCTATAAATGTTTGTTACCCAAAGTCCATATATTGCACCTTCAAACTGCACCTCATTTTATGAAGTAAATTAAATGTAATAGCTTTAGTTGTAATATGAGTTGTTGAAGTCATAACTGGAATCATGCACACATAAATTGTTACTTCATCCATCTGTTCTAATTTGGATGCTTGATTTTGTTGTTTCTTCAAACCTTGTATGTATTTTTATTGGAAATCTGTTAGGAACTTTACTAAATCTTGAGCTTTAATCAAAGTTCTTGGTTCAAACTATTTTTCGTAATCCTTAAGCTCAATGGATATTTAGGTCAGTCTTTGAGACACATCCTACTTTTGCAATACACTTCTGAAGGGAAAAACATTCTCACTAGTATTCTATGAGCATTTAAATTAGACCTCATATACCCAGCCTTAATGATCAATGATAAGGAAATTATTTAGCACTGTAACTATTTTGATTTAGTGTTCAGTGGAGACTTACTTACGTATTAGATGGCTTTAGACTCAGTTCCTTCTTCCACAGTGAGAAAATCACTAATTAAAAATTATAAGACTACTAAATATAATAACAAATCCTCCCATATCTTTGGCTATGTTAAAACCTCTAGAGAAGTTATATATATATATATATATATATATATATATATATATATATATATTGTTAGTAACTTGAATGTTATCGATGTAGAACTGTAGCTTTTGGTTGAGTTGTGATGCAAAAATGTTTTTGTCAAGTTTCTAATATATGGCCTTAACATTATATATCCCAAAAGAGAATGATTATATAACAATAGAGTCTCTTATATGTTATAAAATGTATTATTCTCATGGTCGGCTTCATGCATTGTGATATGGTTGTATCCCAAATAAGTATCCATCAAGGTTAACATCTTATTCTTTTTCTTGACTAATATTGGATTGATTGTCCATGCTGGCTAATATGATTCTCTGTTATAACCCACTGATGTGAGTTGATACGAAAAATAAAACATGTATAATTTTTATTGTCGTTTTATTAGTATATAAAGACTCTAATCAAATATCGAACCCTAAATAAATTATTATTTTTCTACATTTAAATGTATATAAATTTATACTAATTTATAATAAAAAGTAATGGTGGAACTTTTTATCCGGATGATCATATGTGGTTTTTATCAAACAATAAAGTATAAATTTTAAAATGACCATAGTTTCATTAGATATATATCCATGAATTATTATGAATTTTGAATAATTAAATCAAATTTTTCTAAATATATCTTTGAAAGTTAGGTTCTTTTCTAGAGTGTTGCTTTTATCTCTTGATCACTGACAACTAACCTTCTTGTATGTCTCTAGTCCAGACTTATTATGATTCGGTCATGTTACTTAATAACCTAGTTCAGAATTCACTGAGTCATGAGTGTAGCGCACTACTCGTTTAATGAAGTGATATTATTATATTTCAAATATATATATTTTACATATTAGTCTCAATCTAGATCTACATCATTGATTAGACCCGTAGGTAAATTAAATACAATACTTTCAATAATATATATATATATATATATTATTGCGAACATATATATATATATATATATATATATGACACGACATAAATGAGTCTGATGTCAGTGAACCAACCACGAGTCCATAAAGTTTGACTTAGAAAGGAGACACGAACGAATACAATGGAATTAGAAGCTGACAAAATTATAATATGTGAGTTGCTGGCCTCTTGAGAACAAGCTAGTTGAAACTACCACGAAAATATTCCAGGGAGAGTTCGCAATGTACTCATACTTGACATAACACGATCATTAACCGACGAAAACTTAGCCTTTCTCACTCTTCACAACCTCAATTGCGGATGAGATCTACATAAACGGTGTCTGAAAAATGTACGGGGGCACAGTTTGACGTTGTACGCAAATGTTGCTCTAAAGGATGTACCTCCATCTGAAAAAGTATCAAGGTCAGGAAACGTTGTGCCAATTAGGAGCGAGCAACCTAAGACTTCACCAAATCAGGACTACTATATATTGAACAAATGCAAATGAATTAGGTTAACAGTTTTTGGAAGGCATTGGAGTAATAAAACAAGAAATTATTAATTTTTGGATGGATAGTAGAGAGAGAATTTAGCTACTTTAAAAAGTTTTTAGAGAGAGAAAGTGTGTCTGAAAATATATGTGAAAAATAAATATTTTATCCCACCTCATAAATGTCTTCATTAACTTATTTATAGGCTAATTAATTATAATAGGCCTAATGGGCCGAACAAATCCCATATGGTAACTACTATTTACTATAGCCCAAAAACTAATAATAAATAAATTCAAATTATTTACACATGATAAAATAAATGATGGTTACCTTCATCTCTTTTCCTTTCAGATAATTTTATCGTCATCAAATAGCTTCATTAGTCCTCATAAAACACTTTAAGGAGGACTCCGTACAAAATATATGTATATTCGATCAATTTGGATTTAATATTTTCATTAGTTAGTACTTTATATGATCTCTATTTGGACCAAGCATAATATGGGGAGGTTTTGAAATAATTTACGAATGGGTTTGGATATTCTTGTATGAGGTCTTTGGGATTTGTCCTTTGATTATCCTATTTTACACATACCATGAATATATTGAGCCCACAACTCTATTTTAAGTGGTGAATTGTGATGACGGTTTGAGACGGTTCCACTTTTCAGAAATAATAATCGTTTAAGACACTCTACATTCGATAGGATTACACCTAGTGGGCTTATTGGAAAGAGGTTGTTGGGCTTGTACAATTATCCTATAAATATAAACCCCCCCCCCCTCATTCTCCTCTTATAATCAGCTTTGAAAGAGAGAAACTTGATTTCTAGAGAGAGAATCTATGTATTTTTGCCACTATTATTTTCATTGTTTATTCTGACTAGCCACCACCGTTGTTTTTTAATGATGCATTTTGGGTAACTTACATATTCACTGCTGCCACCGCTCTTATCGGCTGGTTACGCCTGTCAGACAAAAACGAGGAGAAAAAATCAGACATTAGAGTTACAGGATTACCTAAATCTGATGGACCAACTGTCACCTGCCAAATCTTTGATTATGGAGGCCTTTACCCATACAATAGTCGCAATATCTAAGTCGAACCTCAATCTAACTCTCAATATTTTACCCTAAAAAGGTAGTCTTCCAATCCTACAACATCTCAATGAGCCACTAGTAGTAGAGGTAAAATAATATATATAGCCATGGGTTCAGATTCAGAAGCTAGATTTCCCTTAAAGAAAATCGACGAACCAAAAGTTAATAAAAGCCAACCTACATCTGGGCATAAGATAAGGAGTAAAAAGTCATCAAAGCATTCTTCATTGTCATTATGCTCTCGCTCAGAGCATTCGGCTAAAAATAAGAGTAACATTTATGGAGAGGTGGTATCTCAAAGTAAGACATTCTCCTCGAGATCCAATTTATGAGAACTAGTGGATAAGGAGGAAGAGGTTCAATGTGGAGGAAATAATGGAGCCATCAAGGATCTTGAGAAGAAATCCTTAGGTAAACAAAAGAAAGTAAAGGAAAAAAAAAAAAAAAAAAAAATTGCCCCAAGGGGGTAGCCGAGTTGGTTGAGTATGGCATTCTTATGACCAAAAGGTCATGAGTTCGAGTCCCTCTACATACGCTTTCTCGGCTGAGCCTGTCACCTTGTGTGGTTTACCTTCTGGCGTTGGTTTGCAGGCTATCGCGTCAGACTGAGGGTTTACCCTGTGCGCACTCATTGCACTCTGAGTAGCGGCTGCGGGTTCCCTCCGAAAAAAAAAAAAAAGTAAAGGAAAAAGAGTTATCGCAATCTCTAGTCGGGCGTGTGGGCTTAATTTTAAAAGGGAAAGAACCAAATATTTATTTGCCCTCTCCTAGATTCCATACAACTATTATTCAGACAATGATTTAGACACGATCCAGAGTGAATGTGGATATTCAAAAGAGATCATTGTAAGATTACCAAAGGTAGGAGAAATTTTTAAGGGATTATACACACAAGGAATTAGTGCTCTATGCACATGTACTTAAATCGAGGCTTAGTTTTCCCTTAGATCTAGAAATCGTTAGTTATTTTGACATAGTTGGCTTATGTACAAGCCAAGCTTGTCTGAACGCATGGTTTAGCTTTATGATATGCATTATGACATCTAGATTTGAAAAAATTATCATGCCAATGGAGTATTTTATCGATGTCGTGATATTATTAAAGAACTCTCAGATTCATCTTTACTTTCTTAATTCAAGGGATGAATACAAAATGTTAAATGGCAATTAGGAGAATAGAAAGAAAATCTCAAAATAAAATATGAGCCACATTCAAAGGATTTGGAAGAATATAGGTAATCACTCAATTCTGTTTTGTAGCTTTAACTTTTTTTATAATTTTGTCTTTGTCCCTTGTTTGGGATCCTCTTTTATTTGATTTATACTAAAGTCTCAACAAGAATGTTTGGAGGCCGCTAAAGTTACTTTCAAAAAATTGCACAGATGGACTACCGAGAACTGGTCCAAAGACTTTCATAAATTCCTTACTCTGAACAAATTAGTTTCGAGTCATCTTTAACAGACTAGTACTAAATAAAATATGTCAGTAAACGAATCAAAGTTGCTGATGACAAGGTCCTTCTTCCAACAAAGATAAGGGTTCCTAGTCTTAGGGTTGACAAAATTGATGCTTGAGGGCTCAGTTCGAAGAAAAATACCCCAAGTACAGTAGTGACAAATGAAGCCGAAGAACTAGTGCATGTCGATGAGGAATTTGATGTCGAGACTAGTGAAATGGCTTAAACGCCTCCCTCTCTGAAAATGAAAAAAAAGTCTAATACTTCAAAAACCCATAAAGAGGACAGACCTAGCAGCAAGGGGTGAAAAAATAAAAACAAACCATAAATTGGCTCTGAACTCATCCCTTTGAGAGCCCAACCCGCACTTCTGGTAGGAGCTAGATAACCTTTTTCACCCATTCGTTAAACAGAAGACCATATTGTTCCTGAGCAGAACCTGAGCGGCATTTCGGAGAGAGTTGTATATATGGATTTGAACAATAATTTCCTACGATCGATATGGATGGTTTGAACATTAATTTGCTACGAATAATCCAATTAATGCCCTTTTATCTTCATATTTATTCAGTGTTGGGCGTTATAAGGTTAACTGATGAGCTAGAGATGAAGGTTACAGTACATAAATAAACTATCATTAAGGTCACAAACGAGTGTGAATGTCATAAATATGATTTTGAATAACAGAAAGAGCGTGCTGATTGTGCTGATGATAAGCTTGAAGAGCTAAAAATTACTCAGGAAGCTGAAATTGTCAAGCTGGAATCATCTAGATCAGAAGTGATCCAGAAAATAATGACAAGTCTAAATATAAGGGTCAAACTATAGAGCATTTTTTGAATAAGCTGAAAGAACATGACGCTCTTGCGAAAAGTTTGAGAATGAGTTGAGTACACTCAAGAATAAATCTACCAAGGATAAGAAAGTAGCAATAAATGAGTATTTTGATAGTATCTTAGAATACTTAAGCAAGTGAGACGCTTTAATCAAATCTGACACGGTCGTAGATTTTTATAAGACACTTCCAAAATTGATTATAGGATCCCTGTGGGAGTTAGTCCGTGAGGAATTGTGGCCTAACGATATACCTTTAGCTGATCAACTATGCATATCAATAGATTTAGATGTTGATGAGCCCGAAGAAAGAAAAGGTGCAAAACTCTAAATATGGGAGCTTTAAAGAAGATAACACCGATGGGAAAGATCCCAAAGGCAAATGAATTTATTTCTATATTTTTCTTATTCTTGTTATCACATTTTTTTAAGTCCTCGGCATATGCAAGGAATTTTGTAGTACTTCGTTCACATTTTCATACCAAAAGACAGTACATTTTGTATTCCGTATTTTATCAATGAATTATCTTTAATTTATCCCATGCCCTTAGTCAAATAACTTATTCGGATTTTCTCCATTAGAAATTGATTGAACTATTCATTTCAACTGTTTTTTTAATCTATATTATATATTTATTCCACTCGAATTTTATTTATTCGAAGGTAAATAAAGTGTTTACGTTCGGATCATCATCTTTTAGGATTATCAAATGGGTACGACTATATATACCCATATGTGATTTAAGTATACCCAAAAAACGCAGTTGACTTTTATTTGACTTTTTTAGGACGAAAAAACCCTTGAAATTTCATTTAATATCCGAATTGCCACTAAGTAAAAAAAAACACTAAGTATATCCTAGATACACCCAATTCACAAAACAATCTATTTGGTTATGCATACCCAAAAAAACACAACTCTTTGACTAGATCAAACCCCATATTACTACAATTTTGTGAAATTTTTCAAATTGTTCTTTAACATTCAAAGTTGCCTCAAGAACATTCAAACTTTTTTTAATTTTTTTAAACTTCTTCTAATAAAAACACAAAATCAAAACTTGTTTTTTTGAAGTTTTTTTTTTTAAAAAAAAATTAAAAATTTAATTACTAAAAAATTCATAATTTTCGGGTGTTTGGAAGCCATAGGTACAGAGGGGGTGAACCGACCGGTACACCCCCTCTGTACCTATGGTACACTCTGTACCGACCGGTACAGAGGGGGTGTACCGGTCGGTACAGACCCTCTTTACCGACCGTACAGGGGGTACACACCAGCCGGTGCGTACCCCATGTACGGTCGGTACAGAGGGTCTGTACCGACTGGTACACCCCCTATGTACCGGTCGGTACAGGGGGGGGCCTACCGGTCGGTACACCCCCCCTGTACCGACCGGTACGCTCAACCTTCGCAAATGGCCATTTTCCGGTCGAATTTCGGCCGGAAAATGGCCTCCAAACACCCTAAAATTCTGATTTCTTTTACCTAATTCAACCATAACCCTAAATTTTGATACTAAGACTAAGTTTTTATATTTTAGTTCGCCGGATTTTAGTTCGCCGGATTTTAGTTCGCCGGATAAATTAGAGAGAACTTGAAGGTTTTAGAGAGAAGTTAGAGAGTGTAATTGAAAAAATGAGGTGGATAAGATTAGTAAAAAAAAACCTTATATACCTAGAAAAGGGTTTTTTTGTCAAAATTTGGGTATACTTAGATCATCTTTGGGTATACTCAAAATTGGGTATACTTAAACCCGAATTGGGTATATATAGCTTGACCCTTATGAAATAGCTTATGCGTGTTACAGAAAATAAATTAGATTAATATCTAATTTATTTAGTCAAAGATTGAGTTAATATATACTGTAGTATAATATCTATGACAATCAATTATAGTCAATGGTTTACGTCAACTTTAGGAAAATAAAGATTTTAGTATTAATTGTTGTAAGTGTTGTAAATTAGTCTAAAAGGTGGACGAGAACTATAAATAAGATATACTTTTTCAGACAGAAAATACTTTTGACATGGTATTAGAGCAGAATTGATTTTATTTTTCCATAGAGTTTTTGGGTGGTGAGTTTTTTGTGTATTTTGGGTGGTGAGGTTTTTCTGAATTTCGAGAGTATTTGGGGATTTTAGTTTCAGATTTTTCTGAATTTCGAGAGTATTTGGGTAGTGAGATTTTTTTCTTTTGAGAATTTGGAGATTTTAGTTTTATTTCATATTTTGTTCTCGTGGATCTGTTTTTCTTGGTTACGTCATGTCACTGGATAAATTCGAGCTGTTTCATATTAAATTTACAGGGAAAAATTATTTTTCTTGGGAATTTCAATTTCAATTGTATGTGAAAGGAAAAGAATTATGGGGTCATATTGATGGGAGTGATCCTGCCCCTCCAGATACTAATTCTTTGTCCTAGTGGGAAATAAAATATGTTGGAATCATGAATTAGATTCTTAGCTCACTCAAACCTCATCTTGTTCTCACCTTGAAGCCCTATAAAACCGCTGCTGGTATGTGGAATTATCTAAAGACAATTTATAATCAGGACAACTCTGCTATGAGATTTCAATTGGAGTATGAGTTAGCTAATTACACTCAAGGAAGTCTTTCCACTAAAGTATATTTTTCAGGTTTTCAAAACCTTTGGGCAGATTATTCATATATAATTTATGTTGATATTCGTGTTTCAGCTCTTTCGGCTATCCATACAATGCATGCAACCAACAGACGAGATCAGTTCTTGATGAAGCTACGACCAGATTTTGACATCGCACGGTCTAATCTGATGAATCGTCATCCTGTACCATCTCTGGATGCATTTTGGGTGAATTTCCTCGTGAAGAGAAGTGAATGATAACTCATGCATCTATTGAACATCAAGCTAGTATCAGTACACCGGTTCCGGTAGCTTATGTAACACAAGCGAGAAATAAAAATAGAGACATGCGTGTCATCCAATCCTATAGCTATAATTCTTTCGGCCACATTGCTCGGGATTGTACCAAAAAGGTTTATAACTACTGCAAGAAACAGGGGCACATCATCTCTGTTTGTCCCACTCGACCTGAAAGGCGACAAGGTAGTGCTTATCATGCCTCCACTAGTGTTTGTTCTACTGAATTGCCTATTGTCTCGCCGATTGTTCATGTTCCTTCTCCAACAACAAATCCAAACACACTCACTCCTGAAATTGTTGAACAAATGATAATTTCTGCTTTTTCTGTTTTTGGACTCTCAGGTAATCCAAAACATTATTCCACACCATGGTATTTTGATTTTGGAGCCTCAAACCATATGACCAATACCGTTGTTTCTCTGTCTAATGTTAAAAAAATATGATAGAGATCTGAAAATTAACACTGTTAATGGTCATTATGTGTTTATTAGTGCGGTTAGTGATTTTTCTTCCACATTCACTAATGTTTTTGTGTCTCCTGACCTCTCCACAAATCTTATTTATGTTGGTCAATTAGTCGATAATAATTGTCATGTCATTTTTTCTCCTTCTAGTAGTGTTGTGCAAGATCAAGTGTCAGGAAAGATGATTGCGATGGGTCCTCAACTGGGACAACTCTTTCCATTATATAAGTCTCCTTCCACTAATATTCCTAGTTTTTCTCTTTTGTTTTCTTGCAATGTTGGTTCTCGAAACCAAATGTAGCATAGACGTCTAGGTCATCCACATTCTGATGTACTTCGTACTTTGGTTCATTCTGGATTATTGGGAAATAAAACAAGTTATTCTCATGATCTTTCTTTTGATTGTACATCATGCAAACTTGGTAACAGTAAGGTTTTACCTTTTCTTCATCATGCATCTCATGCTTCACAATGTTTTGATGTTATTCATATTGATGTTTGGGGGATTGCACCCATTATTTCTCATGCACACTACAAGTATTTTGTTACATTCATTGATGATTTTAGTCGTTTTACTTGGGTTTACTTCCTTCGGGCTAAAGCTGAAGTTTTTTTTCCAGTTTTTAAACGCTTTCTTGCATATATTGACACTCAATTTTCTGCCAATATAAAAGTTTTACGATTTGATTTTGGGGGTCAATACATGTCACATGAGTTTCAAAACTTTCTTCAAAATAAAGGGAGACTCTCTCAGTGTTCTTGTCCTTCGACACCACAACAAAATGGTGTTGATGAGAGGAAAAATCCTCACCTTCTTGATGTGGTAAGAACTATTTTACTTGATTCATTTGTTCCCCTTCGTTTTTGGTGTGAAGCACTTTTTACGGCTGTTTTTTTATTAATCGCTTACCTTCTCCTACGTTAAATCATGTTTCTGCTTTTTATAAGTTGTTTGGTCATTCTCCTCATATTCTGATCTTCGTACCTTTAGATGTGTTTGTTTTGTACACCTCCCTACTCATGAACATCATAAACTTACTGCTCAATCTGTAAAATGTGCTTTTCTTGGTTATGCTATTCCTCATAAGGGTTATGTTTGTTATGATCCTCATGCTCGTCGTCTTCGGGTGTCTAGGAATGTGATTTTTTTAAATCAATATTTTTTTCCATCTTATGTTGATCCACCTCCTGCATATTTATCTCTCATGCCTAGTTTTCCTTGCACCCATCAAAATTTTCAATTTTTGAAATATCGAATTGTATGGGAGAGGTGTAGACATAATATCTACAGAAAGAGGTGTATACCTTCAATTGCGTCATTGACCAAACTAATAATCCTCACTGACTGTTGTAAACATACATGGTTTGGGTTGAATCACAAATTGATCACTCATTTTATGGCCAGTGTTGTGGTTTCCCGATCCCTTTACCTTTCTTTCATACTCTGTTTTTTATCTACTTTTTTATGTTTACATGGCTTGTGATGCCGATTCGGAAGTTTCTTTAAATAGTGCTTATCACGATGACTCTTTCTCTTCTTATGATAATGATCTCTATTCGAAGAGGAGGAAGACAATTCTGTCTCAAACGTTGAATCTTAACTGAACTCCAAAGAATTGGAACGATCCCTAGATTTATGTTCCTTTTCAAACAGTAATGGGATTTTTAGGAATGATTTTTCTGATACTTTTCTAGACTGTGATGAATATCTGGGTCTATATCTTGTTCATTAATACCTTCATGTCATTTGGATCTTTGGAATTTTGATTACATTTTAGCCAAAGGGATAATTACAACTTCTTTTTTTATATTTGAATGCTTCAATTTCCTCTCGTATCTCGTTAAAATCCTCTTGCATGAGCAACCGTTCTTGTATTTCATGAATCACATGCAGTACTTGATTAAATTCTTCTCTAATCCTGAATTCCTCATTCTCATGGGCATGAGTTGTTTCCATTTGAAAATCCATAATTTGGTATGTTTCAAAGACAATTTTAATATCCAGAGGTTCTGGATGGTTCTATCTAGATACCATCGTAGTGCTCCCACTGTGGCCGTCACTGATTAAGTCAATACTTTATGGAGGGTATTTGAGGAATACATAGGAAATTATTAATTTTGTGGTAGAATGTATAAAACAATTTAAGTTTTTTTAATGAATTGTGTAGAGAAAGAGGGGGTCTGATAATATATGTGAGAAGTAAACATTTATCCCTCCTCATAAATATCTTCCGACGAAATTTGTAGTTTAATGAACTGTAATGAACCTAACAAACCTATTCGATAATTACTATTTACATAAGCATAAATCCCATTAGGCCAAATCTCATTAATAAATAAATTATAATTATATATACAGTATAAAATAAAATGGCGGTTAGAATATATTTTTGTCCAATTCGCCCTTTGGATATATTTTTTCATTATTAGCAACAAAAAAAACATTTGTTTTGTAATCAATACTATTAATACAACTCAAGTGTTTTACATTCCATATTTTCGATTTCTTACCAGGTTTGAGAGTATTTTTAGGCTTTGAATAATAGTTAGTCCATTGACTACCCATTTTCGTGACAAATAGTCTCTCGACAAAACAAACGACCAGTTTTAGTCCCTTGAGTATCCACTTCCGTGACATATAGTCGCTCGACTAAAAATTATCCATTTTCGTCACTTGGCTATCAATTTTGGATAAATGTTAGTCCCATGCGCATGTTTATTTAGGGGATTAAATTTATCAAACATGGATAGCCAATGGACTAACGTTATCTAAAATGGATAATTGAGAGACTACATGTCATGAAAATGGATACTTATAACACATAAAAGATAAAATTTATTTAAAATGGATAGTCAAGATAGTAGATATTGATGTTTTTTAGTAGATGGATTATATGTCACGAAAGTGGATACTTAAGGGAGTAATTATTATTCAAACCATATTTTTAGATAATCTTAGAAGTCGGAGACAAATGGGTTGGTTAGATTTTTTCCATATTTAAATGCAAATGGTATATAAAATTACTATAATAGTTTTATGAAAATAGAAGTCTAATTTTGAATGATAGTCGAGGTTTGGGAATGATGTTCAAAATTAATAATTCTATTTTTTTTAAATGACTTAGTATACGGATTTATGCTGCCAAAATATACACAATTTCATGGTTCTTTAACGTTCCCAACTTATCCTCGTATTAAATAGCCTGAATATTGACACATAATGTTGGATGATGGTGTCAACATACAGAGTAGTAATAAAGAACAACCAACAGAAAACAATAGATGTAAACCTAGTAAATATAATCTAGATGGATACAATAAATTAGCTTTGAAATTAGTTAATAATTGTTTTATTCCAAATAATAGCAATGATTCACACATGTCGTTTCTTCTAACATTTGTAACTGTTGCTATAGTGTTGGGGAAAATAATCAATTTACCTAGTTTGATCATTGATAATATGAATTCGAGAGTTCATGGTACAAAGTTACCTTATGGGATGCTAATAAGTCAGTCGCTTATTGAACATGGTGTATATGTTAATAGGTGGAGTCTATGTCGTGTTCAGAAGAATTATAGTACATAAAATATTTTTTTAAGAAGTCAAGAAATATATTCTTAAGACAGAGATATCTGGTCAAATGCCATATTTATGACTAACTAAGCCTGATTTTCCATAAAAGTGGAAATTTAATGGCGTTACCAACGCACATGTTCTGCCTACTAGTTTCAGGAGGTAAATCACGCACACTACGATTCAAGAGCCTTAAGAAATCAGTTCTGATCTCGTTCGTTCTTCCTATCGACATGAAGAAGCGTTCCAGCGAAAATAGATTGAATGGATGCATTCTGAAAACGTGGCCATGCATACTAACTGAAATACTCAGCTGCATGAACTACACACCACCCAGATGGAACACGACCATTGCATATGACTAATAACACAAAGTATGGAATTAGAATCGTATGTAGATCCTCCTTCAACACCACGTGTGTAGATCCTCCTTCAACACCATATGACGATCAAGATCCTCTTTTGTGATATTTATGATTGATTTAGTTTTTTTTGTATTTAATATTGTTAAACATTATTTTTATTTTGTTATGTTTCTATATTATTATATTAAACATCATTATTATTTTGTCAAATTAATCTATTTTTTATTTATTTATATAAATATTAAATATTTTTTTGTTAATTAAATATCTTAATAATTTTATTTTGTTATTTACGGTTGTTTAAGTAATGTATGTATAAATGTATAGTTCCAACCACTATAGATATATAGTTAGAAGATCCAATATTTTGAAGACCTAATAAATTATTTAAAACATCTAAATATATATTTTAAAATTTTAGTAAATTGTTGAAAGATCTAATAAATTATGTAAAATACCTAATAGTCAAAAGATCTAAAAATTTCAACAGCTTTAAAAAACGATAAACTATTAATTGAAATATTTAATAAACAATTTTAAATATCTAATATTTGAAAAATACAAATACCTAAAAATTTCAACAGTTTTAAAGATATATTTAAGGATCTAATAGAATTAGAAGATAAAAAAAACTATTTAAAATATCTTATAGTTGAATGGTTTAGATATTCATAACTCCAAAAACTAAATATACAGTTTAAATATCCAATAAATTATTAATTAAATTCTTTAATAAACTATTTCAAATATTTAAATAAAACTATAAAAAAAATAGTATCAAATAAACTTTTTAAATATTTTGTTTATACTATATATTTTAATTTATTTCATTCTACTAAATTAACCTACATATATATTATTTTTAATAAATTTATTAGAAATGATAAATGGCTCAATATAATTTAGCTTGAGAACAAAGGGTCTAAATTTTCTACCAGGTAAATGTAACCTCACAGTGTCCACTAAACCGAATCAGGACTATTTATTCTAATCCCATTGAATGACCAAAATTATAAATCTGGTATAGTAAAGCTTATTTAGTTCGTTGTATATTTAAATTACATGTTATTATGTACGAAAAAAAAGTGGATGGAGCTATTTCCTCCGTAAGATTTTTTATTTTTTTTATATTTAAAAAACATTTCAACTTATTATTTCTTCAATAAAGGAAATTATCAATTCATCATTTTTTATAATTTTACTCCAAAAACTTATATTTACATTTTTTTCCAGCAACCTTCTACCCACCATATTTACTTCCATCAATATACTCTAATCCTATTAATATAAATACACAACTACCAGCTCTTTTAACTGAGAAAAAAAACATAGCCACCACTTTCTATTGAAGCAATCTGTCAAAGGAAAAAAAAATCATAAATCTTTTTTTTTTGAATCTATTGGTTAGCAAGAGTTCTAGAAAGTCGGGTGCACTCTATATAGCGAGTTCTAGAAAGTCGGAATTCTCTTGTTATGATTGTTTTCTTTTAAACATTTCATGTATATTGAGTTCGAGGAACAAGTTTCTTTAGTATCGAATTACTTTTATAAAACTTTGAAAATCTGTTTTTTAATTTGTTTTTTTTTTTTTAAAAAAACTTTAACTTGTTTTGTATTCCTATCATTCTTATTTTTGTTTGTTTTCATTTTTACAAGATTAAATTATCTTGATGGTTGATTGGGTGATGTTATGAGATGTTGAATCTTTTGTTTTGGTGTCTTCATTTTTATGATTAATTTTTAACGAATTTGAGTTTTTTTGGTTTTTAAGATTTAATTTTAGAAGTCAAATGATATATGTAGGATGTAATTTGACTTAATGATGTGTTTGTTCGAATATGGGTTGGATAGTGCACAGTGGTATCAAAATATAAATTAGAAAGCAAATTAAAAACAAAAAAGTAAAAACAAGATTTGAATAATTTTCAAAAAATATAAGACGGAGGAAATAATAAATCTTATGAGAGAAATAGTTTCACCCAAAAAAATACATTGGTAATCGTTTCCATAATATCTGAAATTTAACACCGGCTATTATGTTTGAAACTAATAAATTATTAAGATAAATTGACTAAAATAGTATATATATATATATATATATAATAAAATACAATATGATAGGGAACAAGAAAAGAAAATGAATATATATAAATAATTGGTTTAGCAACGTGAGTTAACAAACATTAATGGTGCGACATCTAACATATGAATTAACATATTGATTCGAACATGTAGTTTAGCACTTTAACTAGAAAGCATATTTAACATCTTACTTAATGTATCACCCTACTTGTTTCTAGGGTTACTCATTTGATCTCGCAAGAATGGTTTCACAAAGTCGCCCTTCTTTTATTCATCTCCAACCAAGTAATCATCCACTTCATCCACACCGTTTACGTCCATTCTGGTTAGAGTTATGTCCCAATGCCAGTAGAGATTATCTATGGTCACCCGCGCGATCAGATTGTTGGCAAAAAATAGGTATGAAACAATATTTTTTAAACAAACAAACAAATTTTATAAAAATGAATAAGAAAGAAATATTACAAACCACTCTTACAACTCATACTACAAGATAAAGTTTTTTTAATACTCAAGAGCTATTTTCTCCATCTATCTTAAATCTAATTTTATCTATTAATTTCTTATTGATATTTGGTTGTTTCCTTCATCATTTGAAGTCTTTGCTTTTCAGCGGGTTGGTGAAAATATCGGTACCTTGATCTCGTCTCTTTGCATATTCAACTTGCACATCTTTTCTTGAAATACACTCTCTTATGCAGTGGTAGCGGATATCGATATGCTTGTTTCGATCATGGAATATTGGATTATTGGCAAAGCGATGGTTGTCTTATTATCGAAATACACCTTAGTTTGATCATTTTGTGTTAGGTTTATCGCCTTCAATATATTTTTAAGAGAAATTGTATGACTAACACATATATTAGAAGCAATGTATTCCACCTCACAAGTGCACAACGTGACAATCAGTTGTTTCTTTGATATCTATGTGAAGGAAATATTTACCATGAAAAATAAAAATCCAGTAGTACTCATTCGATTATCTATTTTACCCCCCCCCCCCCCAACCACTATCGATATATCAAACAAGCTTGTAATCATTTTAAAGTGAATATAGTAAGCCAAAGTTGATTGTACTTGTACCTTTCAAATAGTGAAGGGTTCTCTTTGCAGCCTTGAAATGAGCTATTGTTGGAGATTTCATGTACCAACTATCCAATCTAACTACATGAAGGATGTTTGATATCTTGCAAGTTATATAGCGTAGAGTTCCCACCAACATTTTGAATAATGTCGGATCTACACTTTTGTCTTCTTCGTATTTGGATATTTTGACTCCAATTCCATGGGTGTTCTTACCGGGTTACAGTTCTCTATCTTCAACTTCTTAAGCATATATTTTGCATAGTTTTCTCGTGAGATAAAAAATCCATTTTTTTCCTACTTAAGTTCAATGCCAAGGTAGTACACCATGAGCCTCAAGTTTGTCATCTCGAGTTCCTTCATCATAACTTCCTTAAATTTATTGAACATGCTTGGGCTGCTTCAGGGGAAAATCAAATTGTCCATGTAGAGGAACATGCTTTGACTTCATAGCCTAATGGTTATTGAATGTAGACTTATTCTTCAAGATACTGTTACAAATGCTAACTGTACATTCATTTGGTATATCTGCCAGTTGTTTTGAGCTGCCAAATAAATTATTAGTCTAATAGTTTCTAATCGGGAAACAAAAGTAAATATATCATCTAGTAAATTCGTAAATTTTGACTATAACCTTTTGCAACAAGCCTCGCTTTGTGTTTTTCAGTCTCCCCGTTAGCATTTCTCTTTATTTTGTATTACCATCTGACGCTTATTGTCTACCACCCTTTGGGAAGTGAGTTGAGTTCCCATGTGTCATTCTTCTCGATGGCTCTAATTTCTTCATCCATCGCGTCTCTCCATTTTTTCTCTCGTATAGCTTCTTGAAATGTCATTGGTTCACAATCACAAAAGAGATAAAAGAGTGTAAGGTTATCCATTGGTACAGTTACTTTTTAAAGATCACTAAGGCTTTTTGTACGTTCCACAACTCGTTCACTTTGACTACAATTTTACGATGATGAAGGTGGTGAGTCTCCATGAGTAATTGATGTTGGTGAAGCATGTGGGGTTGTGACCTCTTCTCATTTATTATTTAATGTTTATTGATCTTCTTAAATTTGGAGGAAAAGTGAACTCATTTGTATGAGACCTAAACTACTGTTGTCCTTCTTCATCAAGTATCACGTCTCGACTTATCACAACCTTCTTATTGTTTGGGTTATACAACGTGCAACTTTTGGAACTGAGTCGTCACCGATGAAGATAAACCTCTTGATTCTATCATACAATTTGGTTCGTTTTTCATTTGGTAAATGGACATGAGCCACAATTTTTGTGGTGTCTTCTCCAAACACTTCTTATTGGAGATTGGTTGGAATAGTAGACCACATTTGACACTGTTTCTGCCCATAAATCCTTAGGTAGTTTCTTGCTTTTGAGCATGCTTTGTGCCATATCAATGATTGTTTTGTCATTCTTTTCTGTCACACCACTTTGTTGAGGACATCTGAAAATTGTCGAGCGGTGATGATCCCTTGTACTTCACAAAACTCTTAAAATTCATTTGATGTAAACTCCTCATCTTGGTCAGATCTCATGGTTTTAATCTTATTTTCACTCCCATTTTCCACAACTACTTTGAACTTCTTAAATATTCCAAAGATTTCAGATTATTGTTTTAAGAAATATACCCAAGGTTTTCTTGAAAAATCATCAATGAAGAGAATGAAAGTAGTTACTTTTACCTAGAGAGCTCAGTTTGATTGGACCACACACATTGGTATGAATGAGCTCGAGAGGCTTATTGGCTCGTGATTTGGACTAATTTGGATAGTTTTTTTTTCTGAATTACTTCCCAAGTAAACATCGTTCGCATAGTTTGTCAGGGTGATTGATACACGATAATCCTCTCAATATTTCTTTCTTGGACAATAACTCTAAACTTGTAAAGTCTTAAGATACGACAAGCATTTCATAGCCACGATGCATCTTTGTAACAATCGTTAAGACACTTTGCGACTTCATTTCGCAAACCTTTCCCACAGACGACGCAACTGATGAACTCAGAAAATCCTTAGTGAAGTTCAGAAGCAGAAATGTTTGTGGGAGAGGATTGGATTAGGGAATATTCATATAAAGTGATAATAAATAAGGAAATCAATGGTTACTAGAAATGAAAAGAGACAAAAAGAATAAATGTAGTCATAATTGACTAATCATTGACCCTCTTCTCCAAAAGGGAATGTCATTTATATAGTAAATGAGGTAGGTAGTAAAATTACATAATTACCATCATAAAAGTGGAATTCACACCCCACTATTCGACTATTTACAGACAAGTTCTTGGGGTGTATCATTTGACCCATCCATATCTTATGTTTGCTTTACTTTGGTCCTTAACCACTAAATATATAAGCCTTGATCTTATTTGTGGAGTAAAAAAATGTTGTTTCATACTATTTTACACCAACACAGATATGTAGAAGACAAAACCGAAAGAGAACATATAATACTTTTAGAAGTATCTCTCATCTTCCTGTATATGATTCACGACAAAAAGCCTCGGTAGAAAGGTATCCCCATTTTTACGATAGCATGCCATGAGACTTGGGTCCAATACAGAAGAAGGCTCCGACCGAGGGAGCGCCTTCTTACATAGGAAGCTTTTCAAATAGAAAGGAGACGCAGCACTTGCTTTAGGGGATGAAAAAGCCCGTAAATAAACTCTTCGCTCTATATTTAGGATCTGGAAATTTACCAAAAACAAGATTTACAATCAGGTAAACTTTGGAGAATATAAAGAGATTCAATATGGAGATACTTGTAGGGAAGCTCAACTTGTCAATAGGGATAAAGATTAAACTATAAAATATCTAACTTAATTATAATCTCTCTGTCAGATTATTTCATAATTCAATTTTTTTAAGTATCAACATTATTATCTATATTTAGCCAAGTTATATATAATATGTTAAGATTAGGGGTGGATATATGATTAAAATTTAGGGTATGCTCAAAATAATATAGAAAAAGATCAATTAAAATAAGAAAACCAAAAATTTCAAGAAAACAACAAAGCGAAAATTGAAAAAAAAAAATCAAACATTACATGCTCTGAAAGCAATTTTTTGCATATACACAAAATTTAGGAATCGAAAATCAACTATGATATAATAATGTTTTAAATATATAAATATATATAAAAATGTTATAATAAAAAATAACACTCAAAAATACCACTCAAAAGGTTATTTGATGAATAAATTAAGTAAAAATAATAATGTAAAAAACTAACGAAAGCAATTTATATATATATATATATATATATAAAATTTAGTATAATAATGTTTTACATATATAACTATATATATATATATATATATTATAATTAAAAACAAATCTGAAAAAATACTATTTAAAAAAGGGAGACTTACCTATAAAGACCCGTTACATAAAGCTATTGCGGATAAAGGTCTGAATTTTTCAAAATACTTTATACCTTAATTACCCTTTTATATAAATTTTATTAACCAACTTTTTTTTAATTTTAATTTTTAAAGGTCCGTATCTTTTAAACCGTAACTTTGAAAAATAATCTGGAAATATCATTGGTTGTTTTTTCAAGACGGACAAAACTTGTACCATTCATGATATGTTTTGAATTCTTTTTAAAAAAATATATTTTACACACATTTTTTAGTTATATGGTTTCACATCTAATGAGTGGTTACGCAACTACCAAAATTAAAAAAGGTTTCGCATCCATCAAAACAAAGAGGTTTCTCATCTAGAAAAATAAAGAAGGTTTCAAATCTATCAAAATAAAGAAGGTTTAGCATCTATCAAATAAAAAAGGTTTTGCATCTATCAAAATAAAGAAGGTTTAACATCTATGAAAATAAAGAAGGTTTCGCATCTACCAAATAAATAAAGTTTATCATCTTTCTAAATAAAAAAGGTTTAGCATCTATCAAAATAAAGAAGGTTTAACATCTAGTAAAATAAAGAAGGTTTAGCATCTATCAAAATAAAGAAGGTTTCGCATCTATCAAAATAAATAAGGTTTAGTATCTATCAAAATAAAGAAGGTTTAACATCTATCAAAATAAATAAAGAAGGTTTCACATCTATCCAAATAAAGAAGGTTTCGCATCTATCAAAATAAAGAAAGTTTTGCATCTATCAAAACAAAGAAGGCTTAGCATCTATCAAAATAAAGAAGGTTTAACATCTATCAAAATAAATAAAGAAGGTTTCGCATCTATCAAAATAAAGAAGGCTTAGCATCTATCAAAATAAAAAAGGTTTAACATCTATCAAAATAAATAAAAAAAGTTTCGCATCTATCAAAATAAAGAAGGATTAGCATCTATCAAAATAAATAAAGTTTCGCATCTATCAAAATAAAGAAGGCTTAGCATCTATCAAAATAAAAAAGGTTTAAAATCTATCAAAATAAAGAATGTTTAGGATCTATCAAAATAAATAATTTTTAGAATTGTTGACCTCCCAACAAACCTCTTATACTTGAAATTAACCAAAAATTTAACAATTCAAAAACTCAAAAGAATTCAGAAACTCCAAAAAATTCAAAAACTCCAAAATCACTAAGAAACTCCATACACTCTTAAACCTCCAAAAATCAACAATTTTTTCTAAAAAAATCAAATCATTGAAGAATGTATTCATTACGTGAGAAGCTGGATGCGGAACGTGAAACTGCAAACATGATACTTGTTCTAACCAATCTTTCGAAAAACGTTTCCATTTTTGTAGATTTTCTATATTTAGGAAGTTGGACCCGAACTACCTGGCGGTTTTCGCCTCCTCAACTGGCGGGATTGAAGAACATTGAAAATTGATGATGAATGTTCCCCGCCGGTGGTGGTCATGCCCAACCGGCAGTGTCATCGACTTCCACCCACCGGTTGTAGTGTTAGTTTCCCGGCGGAGCTATTGTGTCGTCACCGGCGGGGTTGAATCCTTGGGTTTATTTACATATCGGGGAAAAATAGTTAGGATCAACCCCGTCGGTTGGATAATTGTCAACCGAGGGTTGACAACACTCCAGACGGTTCGAATATTTTCAACCGTCGGGGCGTAGGGCGTTACCCGCCGGTTTATCCTGTCAGACCCGCCGGTTGGACAATTTTGAACTGGCGGGTGGATTTTACGACTCTACAATTTTAGATTATCGTTTAGATATCTCTACTTCATATATAGCTTACCGTATTATACATTGGACATTCTCTAACAAAATACACAAGCTTCAAAGCTATTTAGGTAAATTATTGGTAATGAAATCTAAATTTACATGGTAATTAGACAAAAAAAGAAGTAAATGTCATTGTGACAATGGCTTTCTTCACATAACAATACATATAAGGTGACATTTATTTGTAAAACTATTTATCTTCACATTAGGTAATTTATTCATCCTTCTCCTAATTGTAGGATTCTAATTTTTAATTGACAATAACCTTGACGCCTTCTGTGGAGGGACTTCTGAAAAGGACTAGCATCAGTGATATAAAAAGATCGGCTGTAAAATCAGGTCAGTATATCGAATGAGTAAGTTCACCCCCCGGTTGAAAATAGTTTACCTGGTGGGGATCTATAATTAATTTCTAAAATTATGTTCAACCCCGCCGGTTAAACTAATTTCACCCGGCGTGGAAATACATTTAATTTAAAATTTAATTCATGTCCCGCCGGTTCAATCCACACAACCGGCGGGGCTTATGAACATAGGTTATGAATGTATGGCTTCTCCGCCGGAGCAATCAATAAATACCCGGCGGGGATGAAAAACTTTCTGGAAAAAAATATGATCCCGCCGGTATAAATATGCTCAACCGGTGGGGGATCTCGAACAGAACCTCAAACCTCCATTGAAGACCTCAAACCAAAACTCTAAATCTACGCTAAAACACCAAATCAGACATACCAAATCTACTCTAGCATCAATATACAACTAAAATCACCTAAATACACATGTAGTTTTTGAATTTTGATTTTGGGGTTTATTTTGGAAGTTTGTAGTAGTACAGAAATGAGAGGGAAAGTTGGGGTTGGTTTAGATTTGTTTTTGTTTTGGGATGGTTAGTGTTCAGGGTTAGGAGTTAGTAAAAACGAAAGGGTGTTTTGGGTATAAATTGAGGCTACTTAAAATATGTGTGGGTATGGTTAAAATTGGGGTTGCTTATCCAAAAGGGCCATAATTTAGCCAAAACCTTTTGAAATTTAAGATCTAAAATTTCTTATTTTTATTGTACATTTGTTTTCGACAAGAGGGGAGAATTTGTTTCTCTAGTCTTTTTATAATCTCTTTCACCAAACTGTTACTCGGTTAGTTCTAGCGAGCGGAGCGAGTCTCCGCTCACTAGTTTTGTTTATACTCTGATGTCTTGTAAAGAGTGTCACTCTTCTTTACACGAGCAACCGTCATTTCTCCCTTTGAAATCTTCCAATTGTCACCATGGAAGATCGTATTGTAGCCTTCGCTAGCTAACTGCCTTACTGAGACTAAGTTATTTCTTAAATCCGGGATATGTCTGACCTCTTTCGGTTCTCATACAGACCCATTCAACCTAATCTTCACAGTACATTTACTAATAATATCACAAAGTTGATCATCACCAAGATATACTTTTCCAAGGTTACCAGGTATATACCTCTCGAAAAATTATTTCTTCGAAGTAGCATGAAATGATGCTCGTATTTCTGGTAGTGAAGACAACAATATCAGTGTTCGTATTTCTTCATCAAAATCAATTCAACTGAACTCAACTGGGTTGTGATTGTATTGAGTTCAGTGAGGTGTTGACCTACCGACGCGCCTTCCGTTATTTTCAAATTAAATAAACACCTCAGCAAGTGAACTTTGTTAGACGTTGATGGCTTCTTATACATATTGGAGAGAGACTTCATAAGACTCGTCGTGGTTGTTTCCTTTACGATGTTAAAAGAAACATTGCGGGATAGCTTCAATCAGATGAATCCAAGAGCTTATGTGTCAAGAAGGGTCCATTCTTCATCTTTAATCTGGTTTCTTCTCTGATAGGGTTGATAGAGTTTTTTCTGGTATAGATAATCTTCAATCTGCATCTTCCAAAACCTAAAATCTACACCATTGAATTTTTCGAGTCTCACATTTCCTGCGTCTGTAGCCATTGCTCCCACTCAAATCTGACCTCCTTTGGGTCGCTACCAGCCTGACTTTGATACCAGTTGTAAAGGAAATAAGCTAATTTTCTAGCATATCACTTCTAAATTGGCTTGAGGTAAAAATGGGTTTTTAGAAAATACACAATTTTGCTGCAATTAGATCAAAAGAAAAGAAAAGAAACACAAACAAAAGTGAAATTAAACACACAATTGTAAATATAGTTCAACAAATTACGCCTACTTCTCCAGATCTGTTGCAGATCGATTTTATTAGAAAGACAAAGTGACTCTGCCCGTTTTCGATGCATACACAAAAAACCCTAGCTTTTTGGTTTTTGTAGAGACTGAAACACACATAAGAAATAAACATTTACAGTCCTTAATATGTAATTTATGACTCCCTAAATTACATTGTCTATATAAATTCACACCAGCTCTCTTTCATAAGTCTAACACTTGTAGCATCTTCAGTGTCCTATCATCATTACGAGCTTCACTTTATTTTCATCTAACATGAAGAAGGTAACATGTTTAGATAAAATAAACTAAACACGATCTTAGTTAAAATAATAGACTCGTTTCAACCTGTCTTCACACCTTGATTTATGCGGCAGATAGTCTGGTCTTGTTATTCTTGGAGACCAACTAAAGCTGAACACAACTTCAGTTTTTCCATGGCTATTGTTTTTGTCAACATATCAGCTGGATTCTTGCTTCCTTGGATATTTTCGAGTATTAACACCTCATCTTCGAATAAAGATCTAATGAAATGATAACAAAGAGTGATGTGCTTGGTTTTCGAATGAAATGTTGAATTCTTCGCCAATTGAATTTCACTTTGACTACTACTATGCATAATGTTATTCTTCTGTTTGAATCCCAACTCGGTTAACAAACCTTGAAGTCATATAATCTCTTTACTGACTTTGGTCACTGCTACATACTCAGCCTCTATAGTTGATAGAGTGACAATTTTCTGTAACTTTGACATCCAACTAGCAGTTGTAGTTCTGAAAGTAAATATATAACCAGTGGTGCTTTTTTGGTGATCAACTTCACCTCTAAAATTTGCATCTACATAACCTTGTACCTTTAATTCTCCCTTACCAAAGTACAATCTATAGTACCTAGTAGGTACCTCAAAATCCATTTGACACCTTCCCAATAATTGTTTCCTGGATTTGACATAAACCTACTCACAACTCCCACTGCATGACTAATGTCTGGTCTCGTACAGACCATTGCATACATCAAACTTCCAATAGCTGAGGCGTAAGAAACCTTATCCATGAAGTTTTTTTCTTCATCTATCTTAGGGGATTTATCCTTGGATAAACGAAAGTGGTCTGCCAATGGTGTACTAACTGGCTTGGCATCACACATGTTAAATCTTTTCAAAACGCGATCGATATACTCTGACTAAGATAACTGCAAAACTTTTTTATGCTTATCCCTTGTGATTTTCATTCCAAAAATCTTCTTTGCTGGACCCAAGTCCTTCATATCGAATTCTTTTAACAATTGTTGTTTCAATCTTCTAATATCATCCATATCTAAACCTGCTACTAACATATTATCAATATAGAGTAGCAAAATGATATAACTGGACTTAAATATTTTAAAATAGCAACAGTGATCCATATTACACTTTTGAAAACTCTCTTTGTGCATAAAACCATCAAATTTCTTGTACCACTGTCTTTGAGCTTGTTTTAGACCATACAAACATTCATGAGTCTATATACCATGTTCTATTTCCCTTCTTTTAAGAAACCTTCTGGTTAATACATGTATATCTCCTCATCCAAGTCCCCATGAAGAAATCCAGTCTTCACGTCTAACTGTTCAAGAGAGATGTCTTCAATGGCAACAATATTCAACACTGATCTAATAGTATTCAGCTTCACAACATGGAGCAAAAATATATGTGTAATAAATTCCTTCTTTTTGCTGGAACCCTTTGACAACTAGTCGGGCTTTGTATCTCTTAGACCCATCATGATCTACTTTCACCCGATACACCCATTTGTTCTTAAGTGTATTCTTACTCATTGGTAACTCAGCTAGTTCCCATGTATCATTTGAGATTAAAGACTTTATCTTATTTTTCATGGCAAGCTCTCACTTGTTAGTAGCACTGGTCTGACAAGCTTCATCGTAGCATTCAGGTTCCCCTCCATCGGTAAGTAACAGATAGTTCAAGTATCTTCAGTTGAGAAAATGGGGTCGGGAAGATCTTCGCAAAACAGGAACTGCCTCGGTCGATTGTAAGGTGTCGGATTGCTTTTGAACGGTCTGTCCAACTAACTTTTTCTTGCTGAGGGGTTAATCCGATCGGCTCTATTTCTTGGGTATCTGAGACTCCCTCGATATCTGCAATTATAGATTCGTACGGCTTCGAGTTATTTTCTTCGGTTTTATGTTTGTCCTTGTACATCACTGTTTCATTGAAGATCAGATCTCTGCTTCATATCATCTTCCTATTTTCCTCATCCCAAACACGATAACTGAACTCATCTTTGCCATAGCCGATCAGAAAATATTTCTTGGATTTCGGATCAAGCTTGTTCCTCCCTTGATCACATATATGAACATATACTGTACAACCAAAAACTCTTAGATATGATAATTTTATATCCTTACCACTCCATACCTTCTCGGGTATTCTATGTTCGAAGGGAACCGATGGACCTCGGTTAATCAGGTAAGCCGATGTGTTACTTGCTTCTGCCTATAACTGCTTCGGTAAGCCAGATTGTATTCAAATGCTTCTGGATCTTTCTTTCAACGTTCTGTTCATACGTTCGGCAATAAAATTATGTTGAGGCCTACATGGCACGGTTCTCTCCATCCTGATCACATGCTTATAGCAAAACTTCTTGAATTTGGTGTCTTAATATTCACCACCATTATCAGTTTTTAAAATTTAATCTTCAGACCTTTCTCATTCTCAACCATAGATTTCCATCTCCTAAAAACATCAAACACTTCAGATTTATGCTTTAGAAATAAACCCATACCTTTGGAGAATGATCATCGATACAGGTCACGAAATAGTGTTTCTCTCCTATAAATAAAACAATTGTTAGCCCCCAAACGTCAGAGTGAACAAGCTCCAGCATTTCTTGTTTTGGGGTTCTGCCACTTGTCTAAAAACTGACCCTTTTTTGTTTTCCAAGTATGCAATCTTGGGACATGTTTATATCGACTGACTTAAGACTTGGAAGCTTCCCCTTCGAGTACATAATTTTCATACATTTCACACTCATGTGGCCAAGCCTCTGGTGCCAAACATTTGTTTTGTTTTTCTTTTCTTTTGATTTGATTGCGGAAAAATTATGTATTATTGGTAGCATTATGTATGCTATGGTTTGCACGAGACCTGGTCTTACCTACGCCGTAAGTGTTTCGAGCAGATTCATGTCAGATCCGGGAAAGTCGCATTAAGATGAACTCAATTGGCTTATGAGATACTTTAAGGGTTTGATTGTTGTAGGGTTGTGTTACAATTAGAAAGATACGTGTAATATATTATTGAAAGTGTATATGGACTCCGATTATGCAGGTTGCTTCACACAAGAAAGTCTACTTCGCGTTATCTGTTTACTGTACTTGGAGTAGTGGTTAGTAGGAAGTATTGTATACAGAAGGTTGTTGCATTTTCGTCTACGGAAGCCGAGTATATGTCTGCTACAGAAGAAATTAAGGAAGATATTTGGATGGAGGGATTTTTAAGTGAACTCACTTGTGTGGAGCAAGATGCGATTGTTTCTGTGATGACACTAGTATCCTTCATTTGATAAAAAAAAATCAAAAGTTTTATGAGCAAACTAAGCATGTAGACATTAAACTACACTTCATCCAGGACATGGTATAGAAGGAGCAAGTGACGATGGATAAGTTTTCTAGTGAAGAATTTCTTTCAGATGCTCTGACCAAGATATTACCGATTTCAAAGCTCACAAACTGCATAAGACTGGTGGAAGTCTGCGATGCGGTTGAGCTGGTCTCTAAAGTGTAGAACATTGAGTGCAACGCATACTGGATTTACTATAAGCCTAGGTGGAGAACTGTAAGTGTAGGCTAGAAGTAACTTGTAACATAATCTTCTATTCAAATTGGTCTCTTATATTTATTAGATTTCTATATTAATTAGATTTCTTGTTAATTTGGTCTTCTATATCATCTTATTAATTTGGTCTTCTATATTAATTAGATTTCCTATTAAATTGGTCTTCTATAATAACTATATTTCCTATTAATTTGGTATTCTATATTATTTAGATTTCATATTGATTTTGTTATATTAATTAGGTTTCATATTAACTTGGTATTCTATATTAATTAGATTTCCTATTAACTAATAGATTAATAAATCTAATTCATCCACTAAATAGAAGAAGATATTTTTATGCAAAGTGCGAGGAAAAGATTGTGAGCTGCATATTTTTTGAGATAAAAAAGCTACAGTCCTATTTTGAGAGATAAAAAAGGTGAGAGATAAATGGTTTTATGAGTCATGCTATAGATTAGAGTGATCGAGTCATGTGTGGTTAGTAAGTCTTTATATAACCTTTTTATATATAAAAGAATGTATGTTCCTCGTTGATGTAAGATTTCTTCACAATCTGAACCACATCAAATAGTATCTTGTCACCTTGATTTATTACTCTTTCTTAAAAAAAACCTTTTTACCAAACATATAAGTTATGGTAAATGTAAATTAAGTAAATTTAAGGCTTGAGATGTTTTTTATAACATTTCTCTTTATTAAAACAAATAGTTAAATATAAATTTATAAATTTAATCTTGAGTATAAACTAATCCTATGAGGTATATTTTTCTACACATAATAAAAATAATAACTATTAATAATCATGCAATTTTTTCACGAGGTAAATTTTTTGACAACGTAAAGGGGATTGATAAGGTAATTCAAATATATTGAGAGTTGTTAAACAAATATTATTAAAATTAAGTTCAAAGATATGATAAAGTATAGTCACACGTCATCCGAAAAAACTAGTGGTTCAAAAAAGTATTTATAAAAAAATTGAAGAGGACAACAAATTATTCTTATATGATTTCTTTTATTGGCAATATGGATGTTGCGAATTCTGCATATTCCGCCTCCGTATATAAGTACGGAATAACACGATCTCAACACTAGTATGATATTGTCCGCTTTGGCACACGAAGGCCCTCACAGCTTTGCATTGGGTCCACTACCAAAAGGCCTCGTACTACTTATATACCACTGATCCTTCCCATGTTTAACCCATGTGGGATGTGGGATTTTGGTCGCTACCCTAACATCTTTATTTTAATAAAAAAAAGTTTGTTGATTAGTAACGTCGTCGTCAACAACACCTTATTTGGATGGTACATTATTGTGATTTTCAAAAGTACAAAATTTTGTCGGAGGTAAGTTTTGCTTATCTTATAATAAGTTTCATCTTTGTTACTATATTCGATCATCTTCTAAAGATTCATCATTTGATGGAAGACAAAGATGTTATTCGACGGAGATAAACTTCTTTAAAGGTCCCAAAACTATATAACGAAACAATATTTATCCACTTTAATTGTTTTTTCCTTTTTGAAATATTTTTGATATTTTACGCAAATTATCCCGATCTTTGGAACTAATAGTTGTGTTTTAACAATATAAAATAATATCAACGTTAATTTTTTCTTTTAGTAATTTTTCGCACTTCTTCCAACACGAGTTTTAATTTCTAACTTGACTCAGTTCCTATTTTATAAAACTAAATCTTTTAGTAGAATGTAATATTTAAATCAAGTTTTAGTTTGGATTGAGGCTAGTTCCCATATATCAGTATGCACAATACTCAAAATTTGGTTGCATGAGATGTAGAGTTAAAATAAGGTAATCTATGGGCTTTTCCGGAAAAAAATAAATAGATTGTTCATTAGAAGCAATAGCCATGTTCTCGAGCTTGAATCATCTCTTGATCTCTTTTAGGTGCCAATGCTGGTCGGTAACATTCCCGTGCTGCTTTCTGGATGCTTCGGACCATTCCCACGTTGTTTCCGACCACGTATTTTAAACACTGGTGGATTGTAGAAGACACCGCATGCATTCGCGATATCCATGATCGGCCGAAAATGGCATTGTGGGAAGCCGGCGCGTCTACTACCACGAATAAAACCGTAACCTCTTTCTTGAATGGGCCGCGGCCTAATTGGACTATGCCCTCAAATTCTCCTATAACGTCGGCTGCTGACCCTGTGAACCCCACTATGGTACGGTCGGACCGTGCAATCACTGGTGGTGTCCTAAACTTGGCGAAAGTGGATGCAAAGATTATGTTGGCCGAACTCCCGGTATCCTCCAAGATGCGTCGAACCTCCTCCCCTGCAATGGCTGCCCCGATTACGATGGCATCCTCATGGGGGCCGGCTCTATTTTAAAATATTAGAAAGATTATGATATGATAGATGGTCTAATTTCATGTGCCAACCCTCTATTTTTTATAAATACCCCCATGATGACGCAGTGGAAATTGAAGATAAGCAACGATAGATGAAACCCTAATTCAAGGGTAACATGATGAAACCATAATCTAAGGGTAACAAAGAATGAAATTTTCAGAGATAAAAATATATTATTCCAAAAACTTAAAGTAACTTAAGGCATATGAGGCCTTGTATAAGAGCTTTTCAAAACCCTAAATTATAATACAAGGAAATAAAATAAATATTCTAAAATAAAATAAAATCAAATCGTAATATAATTAGATTTGATTTGAATAATATAAGATATTTGAATAAAATAAAATCAAATAAAAAAGGTTTACGTTTGGACTTTCTGGGCTACATCATCCTGCTCCATCAGATAATTTAGAAGCAAACAACATAGGACTTGAAACTTTAAAATTATGTGGTTTTACAATACAATACAATCCTTAAGTAGCTCTGCATGTTAAGAGAACCTTCCTTGTATCCAAGTCCTTTACAAAGTATAAAATCTTATAAACTCAACAAAAACGACATTATTTGAAGTCAATTATGAGATTGATAATAGATTATTTAAAATGTTTAGAACATGTAGGATATTTTTAGTAGTTATTTGTTTATTTTCAAGTCTATGAATAATAGAAATATCAATTTGATTTATTTAACACCTCTGGTTATTACCAACTTTAACATAAACCTTACCTCTAAAACCAACCTTTTGTCTTATCAAGCTTAGTAGGTTGTGAGTGACATAATGTGTGACCCCTTAGTCAACATACTATGTAGCATACTTAATCTCTTATTTGTTGTTATGGATCATTCATATAATAATAGGTTTGTGTAGCATGTCCAAAATTACCGTACATTTTACATGTAAATCTATTTTTGGAGTATCTACCTATCATACATCTTTTTTATGTGTATTCATGTCTCTATATATATAGTTATTATTATGATATATCCCTTCATAGACCATGCTCTGGTCCTTTAATAGTAACCATTATGGTTCCTATGATGTTACTTGTTACTCTGTTGTTTGTTTTTACATTTACTGGAATTGAAACGGGCAGAAGCTATATTCAAGCTAGCCATAAAGCTTTGGGGACTATAAATATTCTCTAACTTACTCTTGAATGTTAAGAGAGAAGTTTGGAGATAAACCCATCTCATAGTGTTTGTAAACCCTTTTTATGTTCAATATGATAGACCGTGGGTACAAAGAGAAAGTGTATGTTGCCCTACAAATCTATTATCCCTTTTGAGAAAGTGAAACTGTGGTACTTCTTTATTCAAACAAATGCAGCGTACAAAGGAAATAAATAGGCAATAAACGAGGTGGGAGTTACAAAATAAGATCCACTAATCCCACTTCTCTCTTCACTTAATGCCCGTTACGTAACTCCTACACCCACGTAAAACTCTAAGACTCACTTTAATACTAATCGGTTACTATAACTTAAATAAATGAATAAAACATGTTTAGATTAAATACATAAAATGCAACATGTCCCCCCCTAATCTCAACATGTTTTTCAAACCTCGACTTCGTAACCCATTCCTTGACGACTGCCATAAAGTCCATGTGAATCCTGACTTGATGCAGAAGTTCTGCTGCTCTCATATCCTAGACTAGATCTTTCGAATCTATTACCATATGCATCTCACCTTGTTGCTCCTTGAACTTCTGTGTATTCATTGCAACTTCCTCTCTTTCCTTCTCAAGTGCATGCCTTTCAGCCTTTACTTCTTCCAGTTCACTTTGACAAACCCTCTTGAGGTTATCAATATCATTAAGGTCTCTCATACTTTTCTCCTCAAATGCTGTCAACCTTTCCTGTAGATCTTTCTCGTTTTCCTCTTGCTTTCTCAGCATTTCAATCTCAAGATTCCGTTTTCGTGTTTCAAGATCCTGCATAAACTTATTACGCTCATTTTCAGCATTTTGATATAAAGCTGTTCGTTCATCATTCATTGTAGCTTCAAGCGATTCTTTTTGTAACTTGATAGCATCCAACTCCTTCTTAGCATAATTCTTTAAAGCTGACTCTTCTTTCTTCAGCCTTTCTTCCTCCGAAAGTTGTAACTTCACAAGTTTCTCTTTTCCTTCAGCAATTTCTCTTTGCTCTTTAGCAAATTCAACTCTCTTCTCATCTAATACTTCCCACTCTTTCTCAAATTTCTCTTTTTCCTCTTTCAAATCTTCTCTTAACTTTAAAAGCAACTCCTCCTGATGTCTGCATTTCTCTATCTGCTGTTTCAGTTCACACTGCAAGCGGAGGTGTTCTGTCCTCTCTTCTTCAGTTAGTTTAAGTTTCTCATATTCTGCACGAAGCTGAGCTTCCTCTTGAGTAGTTTTAGCCTCAATTTCCTTTATCTCCTGTTTGAGGTTCTCTAAGCTCTCCCTAGCAGCCAGTAATTGCTGCTTCTCGGTCTCCAACTTTTTCTCCCCAGCTTTCAATAATTTTGCTGTCTCCTTAACAGATTTTAACCTTGCTTCAAGGTCCTTCTCTCTTGAATATAATTGTATCTTGAATTTATTGAATATAATTATTATGTAAAAAAAATTCAATTAAAATATAATATTTGGTTTTTATACTTATACTAATTTAAATATAATTGTACCAATAATTTGACTTGATGTAGTTATGTCCTGAATTTATTGAATATAATTATCATCAACATATGGGTTCTAGGGTTTGATGTTTTCCAATAGATAAAAAAGTATAAATTAAAAAAGTGGGTTCATGAACCCACTTTTTTCCGTGTATATTATATGTTTAGTATTAAAAAAAGCAAGTAGATATTCTAAATTATATAATCTAAATTTTAAATGATATTTTCAATTGTGTTATTAATTCTCAAGATTTTAGTTTCGATTTATATCTTATTTTATTCTTCACTACTTTCAAAGATTAACATTGGTTGATCTATGATTTTTTCTTAAATAGGGAGCTGTAGAATTTAATTTCACAGTAAATAGATCTGCATAAATCATAATGTCATTTTTATTTTGCATGGCTAAGTTGAAATTTTATTGTAATTGAGTTTTTTCTCTTTGTTATTGTATGATGCATAGATATCTTAAAACAACCCATAAATATAAATGAGAAAATTAAAAAAAATCTCTAGTTTAATAACTGAAATTACCCGAAGAGAAACAAAAGATGAAATTGTTATTCTCAAAACACATGATTCGGTGATCAATAATCCACAACCTCAAATCCAGGACACCATAGGGTTTTGATCTGGGCTACACCACCCATTCGGAAGTCATTATAAAAAAATAACTATAAATATTCGTAATCTATAATTTAAATATACAAAAGTTATATATTAGAGATAATTTAGATATTCTAAATTATATAATCTAAATTTTAAATGATATTATGAATTGTGTTATTAATTCTTAAAATTTTAGTTGTGATCCATGTCTTATTTTATTGTTCACTAGTTTCAAAGATTAACACTGGTTTGATGTATCTTTAAGTTTCAAAGATTAAGATTGGTTTATCTATGTCTTTTTCTTAGATGGAGAGTTGTAGAGTTTAATTTTATAGTAAATATATCCGCATAAATCATAATGTTCTTTTTATTTTGCATTGCTAAGAGGAAATTTTATAGTTATTGAGTTTTTTCTCTTCGTAAATATAAATGAGCAAATTCAAATATCTCTAGTTTAATAATGGAAGTTACTCGAACAGAACCACATGAAATTGATATTATAACAAATGATTTAATGGTCAATAGTCCACAAATAGTCCAAAACTTCAACTCCTTAGCACCATAACTTTTGGTTATGGTTAACCCACTAACTGTCCATAAATATAAAATTATTTCCATAATCAAACTTTAGAACATGTTAAATAGTACTCATAGTAGATCTATAAATGCAGAATATTTAGATCGGACGAAGGAAAACTTTCCAAAACAGACCAAAACTTGAACACGTATTATTTCTGCATTCCACCATTTAAACTTGAACACGTATTATTTCTGCATTCCACCATTTTTCTATAACTATTATTTAAAAAATATAATCAAGCAAAACCTTATTTAAGGCTAAATATGAAATATATAAAGGCTAAATATGAAATATATAAAAAATGATTGAGAGGCTACTACCATCTAAGAAAAATGAATAAAATAAAGGAAGAAGTATCTGGAAGGAAGACACCAACATAGAAAAAGGATAATACTCTAACGAGATTAACAATGCACGGTTATAAACACACATTTCATTTTCTCCACTAAAACAATAACCAATCTCTTACTTTTATCTCCGATATTATCAAAAGTTAGGTTTTTTTCTTTTCCAAGCATATCTTCTTTTTCTGAGTCTTTCAAAACCACTACACGTGAAAAAGAAAATGGGAGACCCTTCAAGAGGATCTCCTCAGCCACAAATGCAGCTAGGTGTTGGCAGTTCTATTATTGGTGAACTTGATGATTTTGAAGCTGAGATTAGTCTTAGTGAAGTGAGCGAGTTTTCTAATACTTCATTGGTTCTTGTTGAGCCATCTTCACAGACTCTTGTGGGATCTTCTTTCACTACTTCTGGTGGAGCTCTGGTTATATGGAGAATCCGTTTATGTCTCCGATCAAATGGGTTATCATGTGATTGATCTGCCAAATATAATTAGCGGCTCATTTGATCAAAGTCAATATCTTCAACACCAACCTCTTCAGAATCAAGGTTTTGCGTACCAGCCCGGTCAATTATTAATGTATGGCATGGTTCAATAGATTTAACATTGCCATCCTTATTGTGTATAGATTATTTCGGAATTATAATTATGTCTGAAAAATTGAAGACCCTATATCTCTGTTTTTCTCTATGGCTCTGTAAATAAATTAACTTATCATTTAATCAACTTGTGGAATAGTTTATTTATGGAGGTTTTTAAGCTCAAAAGAGTTGATGTTTTGGTATGTCTCTGGTACACTTTTTTGTTATGATGTGACATTTATTCGTTTTCAAGAAATTAGTCTCCGAGGGTTTCGGTTGGTTTACAGGTTAGCCTTAATTTAGTATTAAGGCTGATTTTTAATAAGAAAATAATGCTCAAACCCAAATTCAATTTCGGTAGTTTATTTAAAGAAACTAATGAATATATTTTATCATTTAATGAAGCTAGGGGGCGGCTCATTGCAGTTCGAGTAGAAGTACCGAATGGACTAATTAATTTGACAGAAATGTTAGGTGATGATGTGTTTTTAGTCGCCGAGGCCTCTAGTATCACACTTGTTGTTGATCAATCCAGCCTTCTTTGATTTTGTGTGTCCGAAGGGGTTACATTCGTGTGATTTTGTGTGCGGGAAAACACCTGAGGGGTCGTGTTTCATCCATTTTAGTTTTAAATTTTACTCTATCTTATGATGCAGATTTGAATAACCTTATTGCATGGAAGTTGAGGTTAGCCGATGCTCCAATTGCAAAAGGCGAAGTTGAGGTTAGCCGATGCTGGCCGGGCAGAGCTTGTGCGGCACAGGAATCCGTACCAAAGTAGTTCCAACATAAATGGTAGATTAAGCTTGTTTTAGACATAACATAAGTGTCTTTTGAGAGTTTTTATAAGAAGAATAATATGATTTTATAAATGTTACCTTTTGAAACTTTTGTTGGATGAAGAATATGGTTTCTTTTAATACAATAATATCATAACTGTATTATGGTACAGTTGGAGTCTTGGAGATGAAATTTATTGTTGAAATATGCATAATTAAAATATCTATTAAAACTTTATTAATTAGTACGTGTTACTATTTTTTTAATAGAATTTGTATTGAATTTGAAAATAAAAGAAAGTACAAGGCCTTTTAGGTAATATTACACAAATTTGAAAAACTAGACGTTAGACCCTTCTTCTCCAATTCAGCCCCAAATTGACAAGAACCGTAATTTGAAAGGTGAAGATAACCAAAATTCAGGCTTTCCAGTAAAGCAATGGCCTTCAATTGAGGAGGAGCATCTAATCCATTGAAATCCAGACTTGATTGAAGCTTCATAGTTTCCTTAACAATCCAATCCGCACCATAATTTTGTTAACGAAAAATATGGTTGATAACCATAGCCGACTTAATAAGCTTTCTACAACAGCTGATAATTGGGTCCAAATACCAAGTAGAGTTGCCATATAACAAGAGGTTGACAAGAATCTGTGAGTCAATATCAACATCCACCTTCTCCATTGTGAGATTTTTGCACAAATTTAAGCCATCAAAGAGAGCTCTACACTTAGCTATAAGAGGGGTTCCTTTACCATATAACCTACCCATGCTCATGACAATACTACCATTGCTGTCCCTGAGAAGAACTCCACCTCTTGTTTCGTTGTTGAAGGTACAAACTCCATCTATATTTAATTTGTATCTACCTTGTTTTGGGTTTTTCCATTTTAGTACCAGAGGCTTAGTGAAGCTATTCATTTGATTTGTGCAACCAAGAGTAGCAGCTTCTTTCACAAATCTGCCCCAATGATTCTTTTTAAAAACTTTAGCATAATCGAAACTAGATAAAATGTAGAGAATGTGTCTGATTATTGTAGTTTAGCTTGTGTTTTCATTGTTGTTTTTCTTTTTGTTTCGCCCAGACCAGATTGACAAAGCTATGATTGCAGGGAGGATAGACAAGATGTCGCAGCTCTTTTGGGAAGCCCAGTACCATTTCATAATGATGTGCCCTATTGTCATGTTAGGATGTATCTGAATTCTGGAAATGACACTGAAGTGGAGCCAGACAGACCAGGCTTGATGACATTGCACAATAGCATATTGAGTGGTTTCAATATTGTTGCAGTGGACACATTTAGAAGCTACCTGAAAGCTTTTGTTATGCATAACTTCATCAGTAGGAATCCATTTATGAACGAGCACTTCTTAGGAGTAATATCATTCTAGGTCTTAGCATAGAGTTTTGTAACATTACCTTTGCATCTGATATAGTTCAACGTGTCTTTGTTGCTGAAGTTACCATCTTTAGATAGAGACCAAAGCAGCATGTCAGTCTTATCAGATAGACAAATCTCATTGATTTTGTTGATTTCAGTTGTGGTAACCCTCGACTTAAGTCTGTCAATGTTCCATCTTCCATCGATCCAGAAGTCTTTCACATATTCATTACCAGTGTCCCACAGAAATATTCTAGTGTTGTTGTCACTTATCTTGATGAATGGTTTATCTGAACACCATATATCATACCAGAAATTCATATTCCCATGACCAGGCAACCAAAAGATATGCTCCTGAGACATCTCTCTAGCATTAATGATATGACTCCAAGTTTTTGATTTTTTGTAAGGGGAAATAGCTAATATAGGATGAATGTTATCTCTGCAGTATATAGATAACATATATTTGGCCCAGAAAGACTTTTGATGTCTAAAGTTAAGCCAAAGCTTCATTGAATAGACTTGCTGAACATCCTTTACATTATGTAGATTTAGCCCTCCTTCATTAAAAGGTTTACACGTCTTTCCCATCTAGCCCAGTTAATAACCTTTTTGTTTTCTTTGCTTCCCCACAGGAATTTATGAAAAAGAATCTCCAATCTGTTGATGATACCAGCAGGGAGAATGGTATACTGAAGAAAGTAATTGTGAAGAGTAGCTAGAACAATTTGAATCAGAAGCAGACGGCCAGTAAACGAGAGATCCAGCTTATCCCAATCCAAGATTCTATTCCTTGTTTTGTATATTAAGTATTCAAAGTTGGCAAGTCTTGTAGTGATAGCAATGGTTGTACCAAGGTATTTGAATGGTAGATTTGTATGCTTAATGTTCAGAATATTTTCAATGATAGTTGTTTGTTGTGCATCCATCTTGCTTGAAACAATCATCTTAGATTTAGTAATGTTGATCTCCTGTCCAGATACACGTTGATAATGATCCAAGAAATCCTTTATAGTTTGCATAAAATTAATGTCACCATTGCTGAACACCATGAAATCATCTGCGAATGCTAAACAATATATATTCTGGTTACTTCTGGTTTTATATCTGAGATTAGGATTACCATTTGAAATAAGCTTAATGTTTCTAATTAGATACTCTTCAGCCAATATGAAGACACTTGGAGAAAGCGGATCTCCTTGTCTCAAGCCTTGAGAGTTAGGGAAGAAACCTTTTAGCTCACCATTAACCAAGATTGAAGAGAACACCTTGCTAATACAGTTGCTAATAAGAGCAATTACATTAGTATTAAAACCAAATAAATGAAGAATGTTGAAGAGAAACTTATGGTTGAGCTTGTCAAAATCTTTGGTCATGTTAGTCTTGATGATGACATTGCCTCCCTCACATTTGGCGTTGATATCAAAACATAACTCCTGAGCTACTAGAATTATATCTTGAATTCTTCTCCCCTTAACGAATCCACCTTGCTCATCAGAGATTAACTTAGGAAAGATCTTAGACAGTCTGTTGTTAATAATTTCCCCCACAATCCTTGAAAGCATAGTAGTATGACTGATAGGACGATAATCTTGCCATTTGTTAGGATTGTCAAGTTTAGGAATTAAACAAATCGTTGTAGCTTTAACCCCACTAGGCAGATCATAACCATTGAAAAACCCTTGAATATTTTTGCAAAGATCAGTACCAAGTATAGACCAACACTTTTTATAGAACTCTCCGTTGAAACCATCAGGCCCTGCAGCAGACACAGAGTTTAAAGAGTTAATAATACCAAATATTTCATCAGCATCAGGAATCCTAGTTATGCTATTATTGTCAACCTCAGTAACCAAAGTAGGGATAGCATTCATAAGATCAAGATCCATCTCATCACTTATAGGAGGAGCAAACAGAGCTTTGAAGTACTCAATAGAAGAATTCCCAATATCCTCCTTAGTAGTTAACCAGTTATCACCAACTTTAATCTTGACAATCCTCTTGTTTTTCAATCTTTTCTTCACAAAACTATGGTATGCAGCTGTATTTCTATCACTTTCCTTCAACCAGGTTGCATGAGCTTTCTGCTTCCAATACATTTCTTCTCTATCCAACAGTAAGAGATGATTTTGCTTAGCCTCCTCCAAAGAAGTTCTATTAGAAACATTAGATTCATTTTACAAAATAGTTTCTCTGGTCTTAATGGTTTCTTCAGACTACTTAATAGCATAAAAAATGTTCCCAAAAGTGTTTTTATTCCACTCTTTCATCACAGTTTTCAATCTTTTTTGCTTAATCCAGAAAGCCATAATAGGATTCATCACTTTACCAGTCACATTAGCAAACCAACTTTCTTTCACCATCTTCAGAAAATCAGGGTGAGTAACCCACATGTTCAAGAACTTAAACGCAGCTTTAGATCTTTCAACACTTGAAGATATTTTGAGAGTGATAGAGCAGTGATCCAAACAGTTTCTAGCATGGTGGGACGCAGAAGTAGACTCAAAGAAGTTCAACCACGAAGTTTTATATAAAACACGATCAAGCCGCTTCCATTTGTGCCCATTAGATCAAGTAAAGGCACACCCAGTATAACCAGCATCCATTAAACCACAGTCCATAATGAGATTGTTAAAATCGTCTATTCCCCTTTGATTAATTGTTGAACAAGAAAGCTGCTCGTGAATGTTAGAGATAATATTAAAGTCATCAAAGATAATCCACTCTTGAGAAGGATTATCAGGGATTCTAATGGAATCCCAAAGCAAAATTCTTTGATCTCTTTTGCACTTAGCATAAATGACAGAAAGCATGAAGACTTTATTCAAAGAAGGATGACAAACTTTAAGATGAAGCATCTGCTCATTGTCAAAAACCACCTCCACTTTGTAATCATGATACCAAAACACCCAGATTCTATTATTGACATTGCAACTAAACCCACTGAGCTTCAGCTTCCTAGCAACAGATTGCATCTTGTCAGGCTTAACAAAAGGCTCATGAATAGCTACAAAACTAGCTTTGAAAGAAATAACCATAGACTTTAATCTTTGAATAGTTTTCTTATTAGCAAGACCCCTTGCATTCCAATTCAGAATAGTAATAGTCATTATTCTGAAGAGGATATATTGGCTCTTTTGAGCTTCATGATTTTTAAAGATAGTGGCCCCTTGGAGTTCCATATTTTCGACACCTTCTTTGGGTTCTTTAAATCATTCCTTTTCAGATTTACCTCTTTTGACTTATCTTTCACTGGAGAACTAACTAAACTGCCATCATGTCTTGGAGAGCAATGTATTTCTTCATTTAGAATCTCAAACATATTTCTCCTTTCAATAGTTTTCAAGGCATCTATCATCTCATGTTCATTAACAAAGTCAGAATTGTGATCCAAAGTAGAAGTAAGAATGTCTCTATCAATCTTTTCCAAACTAACAAAATGAAGTTGAACTTGCTCAAGAATTTTCTGAAAATCTCCATTGTGGGTTTACCCGAAGCAAACTTAGCAATTAATGTATGTTTCGACATCTTCATTAACAGATCTTTATCATTCGGATCAAAAGTAATAACTGGGAAATCATCCTTTAAAGAAACTGAAACGTTCGTATGAACGAACACTATTTTTTTGGGCTTTAATGTATCAGCATAGGAGCCACTATGCAAATTTGGGTTGATTTTCTCTTTGTTTGTCTCCTTAAACACAGGATTAGAAATAATATTACAATTTTTGCCAAGTAACCCATATTTCTCCATATCTTCATTGTTACCAAAATCTTGCGCCTCAGACAGAGTTGATTTCCTAAGCGTAGGAAATTCCTCATTTGATGCAATCTTGAGAAAATTGCTCGTCAATGAGTTTGTTTGAGCAACAGAATTAGACTCCTCCATGGGTAAATTCAACTTTGATTTCTAAGGAAGAAGAAGGTTATCTCTATTCTTGTTCAAGAACAGAGCTTATCTCTAAGAAACCGATTTCAGTCTCATTGATAATTAGTACGTGTTACTAACAAACGAAAGCAAATTTGATATATTTAACTAATAATTTTTTTTTGGTTTCTTATAAAAATTTATTATCTATGCTACAACTAGAGATCTGCAAATGTTATATTGTTTCGCAAGACATTTTTTTGGTTTGAAAAATAATTTGCAAACTATTCTTTCAATTATAAACAATATCTCATAAGGGCAGTTTAACTGAATTTTCAAAAGGCCATTGTATTAAATTTGTCATTGTAAGACACCAAACAGTGAGATAAACGCTTTAACCTAATGAGTTTTTTGAAATAATGAATCGAAGGTTGTTGGAAAAAAATTGGAGTATGTTTCTCATTTGTCATGGTTCGAGTCGACCGAAAGTCTAGGGAGAAGTTGTTGTGAAAGCTGGATATATTATCAACAGAAGTTCATTTACGACACTCAAATTTAAATGTCCATAAAAAGTATAGACTCGGTAGAAACTTGTTAGAACATTTGTGAGTGTTTAGATGTGTTGTATATGTACACGTAAAGTAGCATAAGCTTCAACCTAGAGAGCTAAAGTGTTTGTTCTTCAGCTATGTAAAATGATCAAAAGTGTTTAGGTTGCGGGTTTGAAACATAGAAGTTAGATGGCTTTGATTAGTCATGAAGTAATATTCAAAGAGAAGGTCATGCTATTGGTTAAGACAGTTGAGACCAAGCCTAATGGTTTAGAGAAGAGATGTGATGTTGATGATGAGTCTGAAAAAGAGAGTTAAGCATGTGATGTTTCCAAAATAATTTCTGATCTGTTACATATGCAACTCATGGATAGGAAGTTCACCTACTGCATGAGGATAAAACTGGCAGAGAGTTCCATGTACTATATATACTTTGGATGTTCACGCTAGTGAGAAATATGATTTTACTGAAATGTGGGTTATGCTTTGTAGACTGAAATGTAGTAAATGTTCTTGAACCTGGGGGTTATCAAAATGCTATAAAGAGAAATGATTAGCATAAAATTATGAAGGCCATGAGGGAAGAACTAAGATCTCTCAAAAAGATGGGCACCTGGATTATTGTGAAGCACCTAAAGGTCAAAATCTTGTTGGGAGTAAATATATATTTAAGAGGAAACAAATAATTTATGGAGTTTATTTATCCATATATAATGTTAGGTTGGTGGCTAAGGTCTTCACACAAAAACATGGTGTTTATCTTAATGAATTATTCTCACTGGTTTTGAAAAAACCTCAATAAAGGTTCTTGAAATTGTTTGATAGATTTTGTCTTGAATTAAATCATATATATATTACTACTTTTTTCCAACATGGAGAATTGTAAAAAACCATATATATGTGCCAGCCGAAAGGTTTTGAAGAAAGAAATGAATGGGATGTGTGTTTGTTAAATATAAACCTATATGTGCTATACTATACTATTTTAATAAGTTATTATGGCAGTTGTGTTTATTTTAATAGAACAAGACTCATAGGAAGACTAATCATGTTATGGTTGTACATAGACGACATATTGATAGCTAGAAAGGACATGCGGATAATTAAAATAGTGAAGACTCACCTAAATGGAGAGTTTGAGGTGAAGGTTATGGGAAAGGCTAAGATGAATCTTGGTATTGAGATCAAGATAAACATATTGATAGGATATTTATTCTTATCACAGCCGAATTACATACAAAAAGCTCTGAAGAATTTTGGTAGATTCAAATTTAAAAAGGTTGGAACTCCCATTGATGTGGATTTCTAACTTAACACCACTTATGCACTGACCAAGGAATATATAAGAAATTCATGCTAAATCGACCCAAACAAGTTGAACTCGTACGATGGATTCGGGGACCCTGAACATCACTTAGAGAAATTTAGGAACATAATAATGACGTTCAACTCTGATGATGTGTTGCTTTGCAGAGATATTTTTAATGACATTTGAGGGAAACACACTCGACTGGTTTAAATGACATTTTGGATAAAATTGGGAGAATGATGATAGTGTTCGACTTATTTTTCTAGTCATGGACATTTTAACCGGAACCGAAAGAACCGAACCGAAAGAACCGAACGGAAGCGGATTTGGTTCCTTCATAATACCCGAAGGGTTCCAATTTTAATTACCTACGGTTCTCGGTTCGAAACCGGAACCGAACCGGAAAACCGTGGGTACCCATTAAGAACCGAACCATATATTAACCCTAAATTTAATATTATTTGAAAATATATTCTCTTTCCCAAAGTTAAATTCCATTTCTATCAGTAGTCTCTGATTATGTTCTCTTTAATAAATGAAAACATAGTTAATTCAAAGTGGCGACATATCTTCAAACAATTACGCGTATAGATAAATTAATAAAATATCAACATTTATATAGTCTAATAAACTTGATATCATCTCTCATATTTTTATATTGTTAACATTCTTATCTAATATATTTAATTTTGAATCTCTCAAATATTTAGTATTTCTTTTCCTTACAATCTAACACAATCTTATAGGTTTTCTTTGTAAAATGAGTTTATATCTGCTGATATTACAAAGAATTTAAAGCATCCAAAAATATCCGATTGGAACCGAATTAAATACCCATACCAAACCAAATCAAGGAGAACTGAACCGAAATAAACCAAATTGTATTCGGTTCTTAAATGGGTACTAGTTTTGAAGATCCGAAAAAACCGAGAACCAAAAGAATCAACCCGAAGAACCGAATGCACATACCTAGATTTTCCATATATTTTTCACACATTTTTTAAACAAAAAGATATTACATTAAAATAATATAACCTTATTTTTATTTGGAAAGTAGTATACTTTTCGTCATTCGTATGTATCTAAATCTGATTGTATCTCAAATATGCATCCACAAATGAAACAATTGATGACTGGTAGTTGCATCAACTAGTTAATTAATATGAGGAAAAGAAAATGCGTCCTTAGAACACTCCTTATTCAGGTCGGTAAAATCCGCACACATACTCCATCGTCTATTCTTTTTCTTAAGCAACACCAGATTATTGATCTGTGTTAGCATTTTTTCTACTTCCTTGCCGATGACTTTCAAATTTTCTTAAGATAAGACCCTCATACTTTGACAAACTTAATCTTTTATCAATTACTAGCGCGTAAAAGATAACGTACGAACTCACCCCATAAACATCATTAGCACGCCAACCAAACGCATCAGAATTATATTTTGATAATCCAAAAAATTTACTTTTAAAACTTCGACTTAACTTATTTCTGATCTTAACCACCCGTTCACTTGATAACTCTTTTGCAACTTTTGGGTTCGTCACATTGCACATCCTCTCTAGGATCGTCTACCTATTTCTCAAATCCATCACATCTACTCGGTTGATGATCCTCTAATTGCTATGGGGACAATTTTGAAGGATCTAAAGCGATTGCATAACAATTTCTATCTATTTTTTTAATTCCCTTTATAACTCCAACAAAAATCCAAAGTGCATACTTGAAGTTATACTAAAATGACAAAGTAGCAACTTTTATTCTAGGCAACCATGGTCTGTATACCACCGTATTGTACATAATCGAAGCATCACTTATCATAACCATAGTTCTTATAGTTTTTATCCATTACTATACCCAATAGTCGCAGAAATCTCAACATCTCCAACATAGTTAGAAACGTTTTCTTCTAGACTAAGTAAATGTTTGTTGGTAAATTTATATTGAGAGACCTCAATCATCTTTTCTTAACTGCTCTTAAAAAGAGCATTAGCTGAAGTACCATTATTTATCAGAACTTGAGTAACCATTACTCTTGAGATATCTAAACTAATGATCACCTCATCCTCATGAGGGGTAACGACCCCTTTCAAATCATCAGTAATAAAGGACAAATCAACGACCGACTTCTATAGAGATCTTATGATGACTCTTCGAATAAATGACTCTAAGTCTTTCTTATTCCTTTATTTAATTCTTGAAATTGTTCCATGAAATGTGTCATCACCCAAAATTGTATATAGCCATTGTTGCTTCCCATTGTCTTCTCTTATTCTTTCCAAATTTTCTTCTTTCTCTAACTCATTATTGTTTTTATAATTATTTTCCTCACTTGTTTTTTTAACGTATTCATTTAATTCACCATTATCAATCAACCTTTGCATCTGGTCTCTTAACTAAAAGTAACCATTAGTCAAATGACCATGCTCATTATGATAGACACGCAAATATATCTTAGACCTTCCGTTAACTGGAGTTAACATTTGATAAAATAGTCTAAATTTTATTTTTCCCTTCATTTTATAAAAAATAATAGCAATATTCTTAGTTACCGAAGTAAACTTTTAAGCTGGATTATCATAATATGTAAACATTAGCTTATTTAAGAGAGCTTTCACTATGTCATTACGCCTAACATCATCAAACTTTTTCATATTCAATACCATAGATTTTGATTCCTGAAATTTTCGATAACTAGACATTTCCCTTTTTATTCTTCAAACCTAATAAATTGATCGTATACTACCAAAAAATATCTCATAGTATCAACAGAAAATATGACGAGATCCTTATACAACTGCACTTTTAAGATTAAACCTCTTTCAAATATAGCCGAACTACATCTTTTTTAGACGTTTCCAACACATTCATATCTCACACAAAACTTTGAATATACTTTTAAATAATTTACCCTTGTTCTTATACAAATTCATTGTAGAATCACCATCATTCTTGTATGATCTATTGCCAATAAAACGATTCATAAAAAATAGCAAAGGACTTCAAAGTTTTGAATTGTTCCTTTATGTAGATAATTAAACCAATCTAATGTATTTCTTTTAAACATCACTGAAAACACTGTACATAGTAAAGTATCATGTACATTAAATCTCATCATCATATTTCTGAATTGTTCCAAACGATGTTCACAATCACCTGGACCATCATAAGTATATATGTGATATGAATTGAAATTCCTAGAAAGATTTTCCTCAATAATTTAGCATTCAAAAAGGGATTGTTGAATCTTATAGGCATCTATTTTTTTTATCTTTCTTCATTCTACTTTGCTACTTTTTTATTTTTATTCATTTTTACTCGAAAACACTTGATTGATCTTCACAATCAACAACGTCCAGTTTCCTTTTTCTATGCTTCTTACTCTATGGTTTCATTTACCTTTTGAATTTATCTTATCCGCCAAAAAATGCAATGCTTATGTTTAGTTTTGAATTCTCTTTTTTGGTTCTTGACCTCTTTCAAATTTTAATCGATTTATTTTGACTTTCTCTTGTTTTAATTCTTCGATTTGAGCTTTTAAAAGTGGAAAATTAAATTTAGTTATAGGTATACCTTGAGTAGTAAAGATTTTCTCCATCAACATGATAAACAAAACCTTCTACATATACGGTTGCATCAACTGAACCATTGTGAAAACTTGATTAGCCCACCATGTGCACAAGATACCCCACCAATCGACTTATTATGATCTCTTATCTTAAGTTTTGGAGTTTTTGTTTCTTAACCCACAATATTACATGCACTATATTTCATGTCTAAGAATTGATCTCCAATGATAAAAATATTCTCATCAAGTGGTATATTTAAATGAATTCTTCGAACAACACGTGAAGTAGCTTGAATGGAACAAATTCTCAGAGAAGTTCTATCAATTACCGATCAAATTATCACCAGTTGTGAAAAATAAACTAAAAATCTTTGTAAAGAAATATTTATTACAGATGCCTCCAAATTTGATATGAGAATATCTCTTCAAATGATTAGCCCATAAAATGAATTGAAATCGAGAAAGAAAATGAATGTTTTTAATATATTATTTTATGTTATGTATGTGATCGATATCCAAATGAAGACTATGGTCTCTACTAATCATTACATTAAACGTGTTCCTAATCATTAATTTACACATGTTATTCTATTATAATCGTATAACAAACCTTTTTGGTAACCTCTTATATGATGACACGTGTAAATACAGTTATAACCGTCTAATAAATTTTTTATTTACTCTTCGTGCAACCCTCATCTTTCTCTAGAGAAACCATACCCATTTCTTATGCCATAAAATGTGGATTCAGAGTTAGTGAGCAACTTCTTGAAGCCGACAGCTAGAGAAATGATAAAAAGTTGAATTTGGGTATTATAAATGAATTAGTCTCATATATTGCTAATTAAACTCCAATTGTTTACTTTCATTGTATATGATTCATCCCAGTTTAGGTTCAGCCTGATGATACCCTAATCTTTTGTATGAATTAATACTATTCTAAGTACTTTTTCTCATACCTCGAATCATCCGAAGAAGATTTTAGATTTGAATATGTTCCTCATCAAAGTTTGTAATATTTTGACCTTACATGAGCTTTTACTTGGTTTAATTCAATCACACATAGTTATATCTTCCTCACTTATGAGTTTCTTCATTATTAATTCATTATAAATATGTAGCAAGGTACAATAATTTTGATTGGTACTACTGCATCGATCACATACACATACACAAAGGAAAAAGTTGTTATAGTTTTTAGTTAGGTTTAATAGTTACACAAAAATTCTTGCAAGAAATTAGATTATACCAATTCATTGTCTCTCATTCCAACATTTTTTGTTTCATATGTTATTGTTTTATTGGTAACCTTGACTTGACCGTTTAGAAATGGATGACATAAGAAAATATTTTTTGTTTTATTCCTCTTATTGAGGATCAACATACGAGTTGTTTATTGCGGAATTGAGTTTAGTTACCTTTTGTGACGACTCTTGGTATCCCATATCTGCAATATATGTTTAAATTGAGAAAGTTTATGACATTATTTTTAGTGATGTTTTCAAGTGGTGTGCATCTACCAATTTGAGGGACTCATATTGAATTTGAGAAGTATTGGCAAGTGTCACAATTTTGTATGTTATTATTCGCATCATATATGGTTGTAGGTCATAGTACGCTTGGAGCAAAATGAGTAGCTTATGATATAGTTTCTAGCAAAGTGATCGAGACTTTTATTACATTTGAGAAGCATTGTCAAGTGTCATAATATTTATTATTTGCGTCCTCTATGATTGTAGGCCAGTAATACCCTTGGATCAAAATAGTTATGTGTAATGCCTTATAACCATAATGAATATGTCCTTGTCCATCATAAATTTCTTCCACCATAAAAGTTTTTCATCAAGTTTGAGATATATCCACAAGGGTTTACTGATTCCTGCCAGTATAACGTAGTTGATATCTAAACATACATAGCGGAATTCATTTTTACATGCCTTGACTTAATCCTAATTTTATGAAGTCTTCCTTCCACTAAAAATCTCTTGATATGACTTATCCAATCGTATTTTTCTTGATTATCTTCTTCTATTAGCATGACTCTTGCAGTCGATATGATTGATAAGAACTAGTTTGGTGGAGTTAGGAATGGTTTTCCTTTTAGGACTACCCCTGATGTAGAATTGGCACAACCTGAACATACCAATGCATCAACATTTACAATTTCTGATATTAGTACTTGTTTAAAAGTAACTTTGTCAGATAGGGTTGCTTGGGGACAACGTTATTTTAGATATTGGATGAGATTTTTGTTTTTAACTTTTTTCTTGCCTAAAGTCTGGTCGGCTACCTACTAAAATTTTATGATGCGATTTAACTCTTTTAGCTCTATAAATGTTTGTTACCCAAAGTCCATATATTGCACCTTCAAACTGCACCTCATTTTATGAAGTAAATTAAATGTAATAGCTTTAGTTGTAATATGAGTTGTTGAAGTCATAACTGGAATCATGCACACATAAATTGTTACTTCATCCATCTGTTCTAATTTGGATGCTTGATTTTGTTGTTTCTTCAAACCTTGTATGTATTTTTATTGGAAATCTGTTAGGAACTTTACTAAATCTTGAGCTTTAATCAAAGTTCTTGGTTCAAACTATTTTTCGTAATCCTTAAGCTCAATGGATATTTAGGTCAGTCTTTGAGACACATCCTACTTTTGCAATACACTTCTGAAGGGAAAAACATTCTCACTAGTATTCTATGAGCATTTAAATTAGACCTCATATACCCAGCCTTAATGATCAATGATAAGGAAATTATTTAGCACTGTAACTATTTTGATTTAGTGTTCAGTGGAGACTTACTTACGTATTAGATGGCTTTAGACTCAGTTCCTTCTTCCACAGTGAGAAAATCACTAATTAAAAATTATAAGACTACTAAATATAATAACAAATCCTCCCATATCTTTGGCTATGTTAAAACCTCTAGAGAAGTTATATATATATATATTGTTAGTAACTTGAATGTTATCGATGTAGAACTGTAGCTTTTGGTTGAGTTGTGATGCAAAAATGTTTTTGTCAAGTTTCTAATATATGGCCTTAACATTATATATCCCAAAAGAGAATGATTATATAACAATAGAGTCTCTTATATGTTATAAAATGTATTATTCTCATGGTCGGCTTCATGCATTGTGATATGGTTGTATCCCAAATAAGTATCCATCAAGGTTAACATCTTATTCTTTTTCTTGACTAATATTGGATTGATTGTCCATGCTGGCTAATATGATTCTCTGTTATAACCCACTGATGTGAGTTGATACGAAAAATAAAAAATGTATAATTTTTATTGTCGTTTTATTAGTATATAAAGACTCTAATCAAATATCGAACCCTAAATAAATTATTATTTTTCTACATTTAAATGTATATAAATTTATACTAATTTATAATAAAAAGTAATGGTGGAACTTTTTATCCGGATGATCATATGTGGTTTTTATCAAACAATAAAGTATAAATTTTAAAATGACCATAGTTTCATTAGATATATATCCATGAATTATTATGAATTTTGAATAATTAAATCAAATTTTTCTAAATATATCTTTGAAAGTTAGGTTCTTTTCTAGAGTGTTGCTTTTATCTCTTGATCACTGACAACTAACCTTCTTGTATGTCTCTAGTCCAGACTTATTATGATTCGGTCATGTTACTTAATAACCTAGTTCAGAATTCACTGAGTCATGAGTGTAGCGCACTACTCGTTTAATGAAGTGATATTATTATATTTCAAATATATATATTTTACATATTAGTCTCAATCTAGATCTACATCATTGATTAGACCCGTAGGTAAATTAAATACAATACTTTCAATAATATATATATATATATATATTATTGCGAACATATATATATATATATATATATGACACGACATAAATGAGTCTGATGTCAGTGAACCAACCACGAGTCCATAAAGTTTGACTTAGAAAGGAGACACGAACGAATACAATGGAATTAGAAGCTGACAAAATTATAATATGTGAGTTGCTGGCCTCTTGAGAACAAGCTAGTTGAAACTACCACGAAAATATTCCAGGGAGAGTTCGCAATGTACTCATACTTGACATAACACGATCATTAACCGACGAAAACTTAGCCTTTCTCACTCTTCACAACCTCAATTGCGGATGAGATCTACATAAACGGTGTCTGAAAAATGTACGGGGGCACAGTTTGACGTTGTACGCAAATGTTGCTCTAAAGGATGTACCTCCATCTGAAAAAGTATCAAGGTCAGGAAACGTTGTGCCAATTAGGAGCGAGCAACCTAAGACTTCACCAAATCAGGACTACTATATATTGAACAAATGCAAATGAATTAGGTTAACAGTTTTTGGAAGGCATTGGAGTAATAAAACAAGAAATTATTAATTTTTGGATGGATAGTAGAGAGAGAATTTAGCTACTTTAAAAAGTTTTTAGAGAGAGAAAGTGTGTCTGAAAATATATGTGAAAAATAAATATTTTATCCCACCTCATAAATGTCTTCATTAACTTATTTATAGGCTAATTAATTATAATAGGCCTAATGGGCCGAACAAATCCCATATGGTAACTACTATTTACTATAGCCCAAAAACTAATAATAAATAAATTCAAATTATTTACACATGATAAAATAAATGATGGTTACCTTCATCTCTTTTCCTTTCAGATAATTTTATCGTCATCAAATAGCTTCATTAGTCCTCATAAAACACTTTAAGGAGGACTCCGTACAAAATATATGTATATTCGATCAATTTGGATTTAATATTTTCATTAGTTAGTACTTTATATGATCTCTATTTGGACCAAGCATAATATGGGGAGGTTTTGAAATAATTTACGAATGGGTTTGGATATTCTTGTATGAGGTCTTTGGGATTTGTCCTTTGATTATCCTATTTTACACATACCATGAATATATTGAGCCCACAACTCTATTTTAAGTGGTGAATTGTGATGACGGTTTGAGACGGTTCCACTTTTCAGAAATAATAATCGTTTAAGACACTCTACATTCGATAGGATTACACCTAGTGGGCTTATTGGAAAGAGGTTGTTGGGCTTGTACAATTATCCTATAAATATAAAACCCCCCCCCCCCCCCCTCATTCTCCTCTTATAATCAGCTTTGAAAGAGAGAAACTTGATTTCTAGAGAGAGAATCTATGTATTTTTGCCACTATTATTTTCATTGTTTATTCTGACTAGCCACCACCGTTGTTTTTTAATGATGCATTTTGGGTAACTTACATATTCACTGCTGCCACCGCTCTTATCGGCTGGTTACGCCTGTCAGACAAAAACGAGGAGAAAAAATCAGACATTAGAGTTACAGGATTACCTAAATCTGATGGACCAACTGTCACCTGCCAAATCTTTGATTATGGAGGCCTTTACCCATACAATAGTCGCAATATCTAAGTCGAACCTCAATCTAACTCTCAATATTTTACCCTAAAAAGGTAGTCTTCCAATCCTACAACATCTCAATGAGCCACTAGTAGTAGAGGTAAAATAATATATATAGCCATGGGTTCAGATTCAGAAGCTAGATTTCCCTTAAAGAAAATCGACGAACCAAAAGTTAATAAAAGCCAACCTACATCTGGGCATAAGATAAGGAGTAAAAAGTCATCAAAGCATTCTTCATTGTCATTATGCTCTCGCTCAGAGCATTCGGCTAAAAATAAGAGTAACATTTATGGAGAGGTGGTATCTCAAAGTAAGACATTCTCCTCGAGATCCAATTTATGAGAACTAGTGGATAAGGAGGAAGAGGTTCAATGTGGAGGAAATAATGGAGCCATCAAGGATCTTGAGAAGAAATCCTTAGGTAAACAAAAGAAAGTAAAGGAAAAAAAAAAAAAATTTGCCCCAAGGGGGTAGCCGAGTTGGTTGAGTATGGCATTCTTATGACCAAAAGGTCATGAGTTCGAGTCCCTCTACATACGCTTTCTCGGCTGAGCCTGTCACCTTGTGTGGTTTACCTTCTGGCGTTGGTTTGCAGGCTATCGCGTCAGACTGAGGGTTTACCCTGTGCGCACTCATTGCACTCTGAGTAGCGGCTGCGGGTTCCCTCCGAAAAAAAAAAAAAAAAAGTAAAGGAAAAAGAGTTATCGCAATCTCTAGTCGGGCGTGTGGGCTTAATTTTAAAAGGGAAAGAACCAAATATTTATTTGCCCTCTCCTAGATTCCATACAACTATTATTCAGACAATGATTTAGACACGATCCAGAGTGAATGTGGATATTCAAAAGAGATCATTGTAAGATTACCAAAGGTAGGAGAAATTTTTAAGGGATTATACACACAAGGAATTAGTGCTCTATGCACATGTACTTAAATCGAGGCTTAGTTTTCCCTTAGATCTAGAAATCGTTAGTTATTTTGACATAGTTGGCTTATGTACAAGCCAAGCTAGTCTGAACGCATGGTTTAGCTTTATGATATGCATTATGACATCTAGATTTGAAAAAATTATCATGCCAATGGAGTATTTTATCGATGTCGTGATATTATTAAAGAACTCTCAGATTCATCTTTACTTTCTTAATTCAAGGGATGAATACAAAATGTTAAATGGCAATTAGGAGAATAGAAAGAAAATCTCAAAATAAAATATGAGCCACATTCAAAGGATTTGGAAGAATATAGGTAATCACTCAATTCTGTTTTGTAGCTTTAACTTTTTTTATAATTTTGTCTTTGTCCCTTGTTTGGGATCCTCTTTTATTTGATTTATACTAAAGTCTCAACAAGAATGTTTGGAGGCCGCTAAAGTTACTTTCAAAAAATTGCACAGATGGACTACCGAGAACTGGTCCAAAGACTTTCATAAATTCCTTACTCTGAACAAATTAGTTTCGAGTCATCTTTAACAGACTAGTACTAAATAAAATATGTCAGTAAACGAATCAAAGTTGCTGATGACAAGGTCCTTCTTCCAACAAAGATAAGGGTTCCTAGTCTTAGGGTTGACAAAATTGATGCTTGAGGGCTCAGTTCGAAGAAAAATACCCCAAGTACAGTAGTGACAAATGAAGCCGAAGAACTAGTGCATGTCGATGAGGAATTTGATGTCGAGACTAGTGAAATGGCTTAAACGCCTCCCTCTCTGAAAATGAAAAAAAAGTCTAATACTTCAAAAACCCATAAAGAGGACAGACCTAGCAGCAAGGGGTGAAAAAATAAAAACAAACCATAAATTGGCTCTGAACTCATCCCTTTGAGAGCCCAACCCGCACTTCTGGTAGGAGCTAGATAACCTTTTTCACCCATTCGTTAAACAGAAGACCATATTGTTCCTGAGCAGAACCTGAGCGGCATTTCGGAGAGAGTTGTATATATGGATTTGAACAATAATTTCCTACGATCGATATGGATGGTTTGAACATTAATTTGCTACGAATAATCCAATTAATGCCCTTTTATCTTCATATTTATTCAGTGTTGGGCGTTATAAGGTTAACTGATGAGCTAGAGATGAAGGTTACAGTACATAAATAAACTATCATTAAGGTCACAAACGAGTGTGAATGTCATAAATATGATTTTGAATAACAGAAAGAGCGTGCTGATTGTGCTGATGATAAGCTTGAAGAGCTAAAAATTACTCAGGAAGCTGAAATTGTCAAGCTGGAATCATCTAGATCAGAAGTGATCCAGAAAATAATGACAAGTCTAAATATAAGGGTCAAACTATAGAGCATTTTTTGAATAAGCTGAAAGAACATGACGCTCTTGCGAAAAGTTTGAGAATGAGTTGAGTACACTCAAGAATAAATCTACCAAGGATAAGAAAGTAGCAATAAATGAGTATTTTGATAGTATCTTAGAATACTTAAGCAAGTGAGACGCTTTAATCAAATCTGACACGGTCGTAGATTTTTATAAGACACTTCCAAAATTGATTATAGGATCCCTGTGGGAGTTAGTCCGTGAGGAATTGTGGCCTAACGATATACCTTTAGCTGATCAACTATGCATATCAATAGATTTAGATGTTGATGAGCCCGAAGAAAGAAAAGGTGCAAAACTCTAAATATGGGAGCTTTAAAGAAGATAACACCGATGGGAAAGATCCCAAAGGCAAATGAATTTATTTCTATATTTTTCTTATTCTTGTTATCACATTTTTTTAAGTCCTCGGCATATGCAAGGAATTTTGTAGTACTTCGTTCACATTTTCATACCAAAAGACAGTACATTTTGTATTCCGTATTTTATCAATGAATTATCTTTAATTTATCCCATGCCCTTAGTCAAATAACTTATTCGGATTTTCTCCATTAGAAATTGATTGAACTATTCATTTCAACTGTTTTTTTAATCTATATTATATATTTATTCCACTCGAATTTTATTTATTCGAAGGTAAATAAAGTGTTTACGTTCGGATCATCATCTTTTAGGATTATCAAATGGGTACGACTATATATACCCAAATGTGATTTAAGTATACCCAAAAAACGCAGTTGACTTTTATTTGACTTTTTTAGGACGAAAAAACCCTTGAAATTTCATTTAATATCCGAATTGCCACTAAGTAAAAAAAAACACTAAGTATATCCTAGATACACCCAATTCACAAAACAATCTATTTGGTTATGCATACCCAAAAAAACACAACTCTTTGACTAGATCAAACCCCATATTACTACAATTTTGTGAAATTTTTCAAATTGTTCTTTAACATTCAAAGTTGCCTCAAGAACATTCAAACTTTTTTTAATTTTTTTAAACTTCTTCTAATAAAAACACAAAATCAAAACTTGTTTTTTTGAAGTTTTTTTTTTTAAAAAAAATTAAAAATTTAATTACTAAAAAATTCATAATTTTCGGGTGTTTGGAAGCCATAGGTACAGAGGGGGTGAACCGACCGGTACACCCCCTCTGTACCTATGGTACACTCTGTACCGACCGGTACAGAGGGGGTGTACCGGTCGGTACAGACCCTCTTTACCGACCGTACAGGGGGTACACACCAGCCGGTGCGTACCCCATGTACGGTCGGTACAGAGGGTCTGTACCGACTGGTACACCCCCTATGTACCGGTCGGTACAGGGGGGGGCCTACCGGTCGGTACACCCCCCCCTGTACCGACCGGTACGCTCAACCTTCGCAAATGGCCATTTTCCGGTCGAATTTCGGCCGGAAAATGGCCTCCAAACACCCTAAAATTCTGATTTCTTTTACCTAATTCAACCATAACCCTAAATTTTGATACTAAGACTAAGTTTTTATATTTTAGTTCGCCGGATTTTAGTTCGCCGGATTTTAGTTCGCCGGATAAATTAGAGAGAACTTGAAGGTTTTAGAGAGAAGTTAGAGAGTGTAATTGAAAAAATGAGGTGGATAAGATTAGTAAAAAAAAACCTTATATACCTAGAAAAGGGTTTTTTTGTCAAAATTTGGGTATACTTAGATCATCTTTGGGTATACTCAAAATTGGGTATACTTAAACCCGAATTGGGTATATATAGCTTGACCCTTATGAAATAGCTTATGCGTGTTACAGAAAATAAATTAGATTAATATCTAATTTATTTAGTCAAAGATTGAGTTAATATATACTGTAGTATAATATCTATGACAATCAATTATAGTCAATGGTTTACGTCAACTTTAGGAAAATAAAGATTTTAGTATTAATTGTTGTAAGTGTTGTAAATTAGTCTAAAAGGTGGACGAGAACTATAAATAAGATATACTTTTTCAGACAGAAAATACTTTTGACATGGTATTAGAGCAGAATTGATTTTATTTTTCCATAGAGTTTTTGGGTGGTGAGTTTTTTGTGTATTTTGGGTGGTGAGGTTTTTCTGAATTTCGAGAGTATTTGGGGATTTTAGTTTCAGATTTTTCTGAATTTCGAGAGTATTTGGGTAGTGAGATTTTTTTCTTTTGAGAATTTGGAGATTTTAGTTTTATTTCATATTTTGTTCTCGTGGATCTGTTTTTCTTGGTTACGTCATGTCACTGGATAAATTCGAGCTGTTTCATATTAAATTTACAGGGAAAAATTATTTTTCTTGGGAATTTCAATTTCAATTGTATGTGAAAGGAAAAGAATTATGGGGTCATATTGATGGGAGTGATCCTGCCCCTCCAGATACTAATTCTTTGTCCTAGTGGGAAATAAAATATGTTGGAATCATGAATTAGATTCTTAGCTCACTCAAACCTCATCTTGTTCTCACCTTGAAGCCCTATAAAACCGCTGCTGGTATGTGGAATTATCTAAAGACAATTTATAATCAGGACAACTCTGCTATGAGATTTCAATTGGAGTATGAGTTAGCTAATTACACTCAAGGAAGTCTTTCCACTAAAGTATATTTTTCAGGTTTTCAAAACCTTTGGGCAGATTATTCATATATAATTTATGTTGATATTCGTGTTTCAGCTCTTTCGGCTATCCATACAATGCATGCAACCAACAGACGAGATCAGTTCTTGATGAAGCTACGACCAGATTTTGACATCGCACGGTCTAATCTGATGAATCGTCATCCTGTACCATCTCTGGATGCATTTTGGGTGAATTTCCTCGTGAAGAGAAGTGAATGATAACTCATGCATCTATTGAACATCAAGCTAGTATCAGTACACCGGTTCCGGTAGCTTATGTAACACAAGCGAGAAATAAAAATAGAGACATGCGTGTCATCCAATCCTATAGCTATAATTCTTTCGGCCACATTGCTCGGGATTGTACCAAAAAGGTTTATAACTACTGCAAGAAACAGGGGCACATCATCTCTGTTTGTCCCACTCGACCTGAAAGGCGACAAGGTAGTGCTTATCATGCCTCCACTAGTGTTTGTTCTACTGAATTGCCTATTGTCTCGCCGATTGTTCATGTTCCTTCTCCAACAACAAATCCAAACACACTCACTCCTGAAATTGTTGAACAAATGATAATTTCTGCTTTTTCTGTTTTTGGACTCTCAGGTAATCCAAAACATTATTCCACACCATGGTATTTTGATTTTGGAGCCTCAAACCATATGACCAATACCGTTGTTTCTCTGTCTAATGTTAAAAAAATATGATAGAGATCTGAAAATTAACACTGTTAATGGTCATTATGTGTTTATTAGTGCGGTTAGTGATTTTTCTTCCACATTCACTAATGTTTTTGTGTCTCCTGACCTCTCCACAAATCTTATTTATGTTGGTCAATTAGTCGATAATAATTGTCATGTCATTTTTTCTCCTTCTAGTAGTGTTGTGCAAGATCAAGTGTCAGGAAAGATGATTGCGATGGGTCCTCAACTGGGACAACTCTTTCCATTATATAAGTCTCCTTCCACTAATATTCCTAGTTTTTCTCTTTTGTTTTCTTGCAATGTTGGTTCTCGAAACCAAATGTAGCATAGACGTCTAGGTCATCCACATTCTGATGTACTTCGTACTTTGGTTCATTCTGGATTATTGGGAAATAAAACAAGTTATTCTCATGATCTTTCTTTTGATTGTACATCATGCAAACTTGGTAACAGTAAGGTTTTACCTTTTCTTCATCATGCATCTCATGCTTCACAATGTTTTGATGTTATTCATATTGATGTTTGGGGGATTGCACCCATTATTTCTCATGCACACTACAAGTATTTTGTTACATTCATTGATGATTTTAGTCGTTTTACTTGGGTTTACTTCCTTCGGGCTAAAGCTGAAGTTTTTTTTCCAGTTTTTAAACGCTTTCTTGCATATATTGACACTCAATTTTCTGCCAATATAAAAGTTTTACGATTTGATTTTGGGGGTCAATACATGTCACATGAGTTTCAAAACTTTCTTCAAAATAAAGGGAGACTCTCTCAGTGTTCTTGTCCTTCGACACCACAACAAAATGGTGTTGATGAGAGGAAAAATCCTCACCTTCTTGATGTGGTAAGAACTATTTTACTTGATTCATTTGTTCCCCTTCGTTTTTGGTGTGAAGCACTTTTTACGGCTGTTTTTTTATTAATCGCTTACCTTCTCCTACGTTAAATCATGTTTCTGCTTTTTATAAGTTGTTTGGTCATTCTCCTCATATTCTGATCTTCGTACCTTTAGATGTGTTTGTTTTGTACACCTCCCTACTCATGAACATCATAAACTTACTGCTCAATCTGTAAAATGTGCTTTTCTTGGTTATGCTATTCCTCATAAGGGTTATGTTTGTTATGATCCTCATGCTCGTCGTCTTCGGGTGTCTAGGAATGTGATTTTTTTAAATCAATATTTTTTTCCATCTTATGTTGATCCACCTCCTGCATATTTATCTCTCATGCCTAGTTTTCCTTGCACCCATCAAAATTTTCAATTTTTGAAATATCGAATTGTATGGGAGAGGTGTAGACATAATATCTACAGAAAGAGGTGTATACCTTCAATTGCGTCATTGACCAAACTAATAATCCTCACTGACTGTTGTAAACATACATGGTTTGGGTTGAATCACAAATTGATCACTCATTTTATGGCCAGTGTTGTGGTTTCCCGATCCCTTTACCTTTCTTTCATACTCTGTTTTTTATCTACTTTTTTATGTTTACATGGCTTGTGATGCCGATTCGGAAGTTTCTTTAAATAGTGCTTATCACGATGACTCTTTCTCTTCTTATGATAATGATCTCTATTCGAAGAGGAGGAAGACAATTCTGTCTCAAACGTTGAATCTTAACTGAACTCCAAAGAATTGGAACGATCCCTAGATTTATGTTCCTTTTCAAACAGTAATGGGATTTTTAGGAATGATTTTTCTGATACTTTTCTAGACTGTGATGAATATCTGGGTCTATATCTTGTTCATTAATACCTTCATGTCATTTGGATCTTTGGAATTTTGATTACATTTTAGCCAAAGGGATAATTACAACTTCTTTTTTTATATTTGAATGCTTCAATTTCCTCTCGTATCTCGTTAAAATCCTCTTGCATGAGCAACCGTTCTTGTATTTCATGAATCACATGCAGTACTTGATTAAATTCTTCTCTAATCCTGAATTCCTCATTCTCATGGGCATGAGTTGTTTCCATTTGAAAATCCATAATTTGGTATGTTTCAAAGACAATTTTAATATCCAGAGGTTCTGGATGGTTCTATCTAGATACCATCGTAGTGCTCCCACTGTGGCCGTCACTGATTAAGTCAATACTTTATGGAGGGTATTTGAGGAATACATAGGAAATTATTAATTTTGTGGTAGAATGTATAAAACAATTTAAGTTTTTTTAATGAATTGTGTAGAGAAAGAGGGGGTCTGATAATATATGTGAGAAGTAAACATTTATCCCTCCTCATAAATATCTTCCGACGAAATTTGTAGTTTAATGAACTGTAATGAACCTAACAAACCTATTCGATAATTACTATTTACATAAGCATAAATCCCATTAGGCCAAATCTCATTAATAAATAAATTATAATTATATATACAGTATAAAATAAAATGGCGGTTAGAATATATTTTTGTCCAATTCGCCCTTTGGATATATTTTTTCATTATTAGCAACAAAAAAAACATTTGTTTTGTAATCAATACTATTAATACAACTCAAGTGTTTTACATTCCATATTTTCGATTTCTTACCAGGTTTGAGAGTATTTTTAGGCTTTGAATAATAGTTAGTCCATTGACTACCCATTTTCGTGACAAATAGTCTCTCGACAAAACAAACGACCAGTTTTAGTCCCTTGAGTATCCACTTCCGTGACATATAGTCGCTCGACTAAAAATTATCCATTTTCGTCACTTGGCTATCAATTTTGGATAAATGTTAGTCCCATGCGCATGTTTATTTAGGGGATTAAATTTATCAAACATGGATAGCCAATGGACTAACGTTATCTAAAATGGATAATTGAGAGACTACATGTCATGAAAATGGATACTTATAACACATAAAAGATAAAATTTATTTAAAATGGATAGTCAAGATAGTAGATATTGATGTTTTTTAGTAGATGGATTATATGTCACGAAAGTGGATACTTAAGGGAGTAATTATTATTCAAACCATATTTTTAGATAATCTTAGAAGTCGGAGACAAATGGGTTGGTTAGATTTTTTCCATATTTAAATGCAAATGGTATATAAAATTACTATAATAGTTTTATGAAAATAGAAGTCTAATTTTGAATGATAGTCGAGGTTTGGGAATGATGTTCAAAATTAATAATTCTATTTTTTTTAAATGACTTAGTATACGGATTTATGCTGCCAAAATATACACAATTTCATGGTTCTTTAACGTTCCCAACTTATCCTCGTATTAAATAGCCTGAATATTGACACATAATGTTGGATGATGGTGTCAACATACAGAGTAGTAATAAAGAACAACCAACAGAAAACAATAGATGTAAACCTAGTAAATATAATCTAGATGGATACAATAAATTAGCTTTGAAATTAGTTAATAATTGTTTTATTCCAAATAATAGCAATGATTCACACATGTCGTTTCTTCTAACATTTGTAACTGTTGCTATAGTGTTGGGGAAAATAATCAATTTACCTAGTTTGATCATTGATAATATGAATTCGAGAGTTCATGGTACAAAGTTACCTTATGGGATGCTAATAAGTCAGTCGCTTATTGAACATGGTGTATATGTTAATAGGTGGAGTCTATGTCGTGTTCAGAAGAATTATAGTACATAAAATATTTTTTTAAGAAGTCAAGAAATATATTCTTAAGACAGAGATATCTGGTCAAATGCCATATTTATGACTAACTAAGCCTGATTTTCCATAAAAGTGGAAATTTAATGGCGTTACCAACGCACATGTTCTGCCTACTAGTTTCAGGAGGTAAATCACGCACACTACGATTCAAGAGCCTTAAGAAATCAGTTCTGATCTCGTTCGTTCTTCCTATCGACATGAAGAAGCGTTCCAGCGAAAATAGATTGAATGGATGCATTCTGAAAACGTGGCCATGCATACTAACTGAAATACTCAGCTGCATGAACTACACACCACCCAGATGGAACACGACCATTGCATATGACTAATAACACAAAGTATGGAATTAGAATCGTATGTAGATCCTCCTTCAACACCACGTGTGTAGATCCTCCTTCAACACCATATGACGATCAAGATCCTCTTTTGTGATATTTATGATTGATTTAGTTTTTTTTGTATTTAATATTGTTAAACATTATTTTTATTTTGTTATGTTTCTATATTATTATATTAAACATCATTATTATTTTGTCAAATTAATCTATTTTTTATTTATTTATATAAATATTAAATATTTTTTTGTTAATTAAATATCTTAATAATTTTATTTTGTTATTTACGGTTGTTTAAGTAATGTATGTATAAATGTATAGTTCCAACCACTATAGATATATAGTTAGAAGATCCAATATTTTGAAGACCTAATAAATTATTTAAAACATCTAAATATATATTTTAAAATTTTAGTAAATTGTTGAAAGATCTAATAAATTATGTAAAATACCTAATAGTCAAAAGATCTAAAAATTTCAACAGCTTTAAAAAACGATAAACTATTAATTGAAATATTTAATAAACAATTTTAAATATCTAATATTTGAAAAATACAAATACCTAAAAAATTCAACAGTTTTAAAGATATATTTAAGGATCTAATAGAATTAGAAGATAAAAAAAACTATTTAAAATATCTTATAGTTGAATGGTTTAGATATTCATAACTCCAAAAACTAAATATACAGTTTAAATATCCAATAAATTATTAATTAAATTCTTTAATAAACTATTTCAAATATTTAAATAAAACTATAAAAAAAATAGTATCAAATAAACTTTTTAAATATTTTGTTTATACTATATATTTTAATTTATTTCATTCTACTAAATTAACCTACATATATATTATTTTTAATAAATTTATTAGAAATGATAAATGGCTCAATATAATTTAGCTTGAGAACAAAGGGTCTAAATTTTCTACCAGGTAAATGTAACCTCACAGTGTCCACTAAACCGAATCAGGACTATTTATTCTAATCCCATTGAATGACCAAAATTATAAATCTGGTATAGTAAAGCTTATTTAGTTCGTTGTATATTTAAATTACATGTTATTATGTACGAAAAAAAAGTGGATGGAGCTATTTCCTCCGTAAGATTTTTTATTTTTTTTATATTTAAAAAACATTTCAACTTATTATTTCTTCAATAAAGGAAATTATCAATTCATCATTTTTTATAATTTTACTCCAAAAACTTATATTTACATTTTTTTCCAGCAACCTTCTACCCACCATATTTACTTCCATCAATATACTCTAATCCTATTAATATAAATACACAACTACCAGCTCTTTTAACTGAGAAAAAAAACATAGCCACCACTTTCTATTGAAGCAATCTGTCAAAGGAAAAAAAAATCATAAATCTTTTTTTTTTGAATCTATTGGTTAGCAAGAGTTCTAGAAAGTCGGGTGCACTCTATATAGCGAGTTCTAGAAAGTCGGAATTCTCTTGTTATGATTGTTTTCTTTTAAACATTTCATGTATATTGAGTTCGAGGAACAAGTTTCTTTAGTATCGAATTACTTTTATAAAACTTTGAAAATCTGTTTTTTAATTTGTTTTTTTTTTTTAAAAAAAACTTTAACTTGTTTTGTATTCCTATCATTCTTATTTTTGTTTGTTTTCATTTTTACAAGATTAAATTATCTTGATGGTTGATTGGGTGATGTTATGAGATGTTGAATCTTTTGTTTTGGTGTCTTCATTTTTATGATTAATTTTTAACGAATTTGAGTTTTTTTGGTTTTTAAGATTTAATTTTAGAAGTCAAATGATATATGTAGGATGTAATTTGACTTAATGATGTGTTTGTTCGAATATGGGTTGGATAGTGCACAGTGGTATCAAAATATAAATTAGAAAGCAAATTAAAAACAAAAAAGTAAAAACAAGATTTGAATAATTTTCAAAAAATATAAGACGGAGGAAATAATAAATCTTATGAGAGAAATAGTTTCACCCAAAAAAATACATTGGTAATCGTTTCCATAATATCTGAAATTTAACACCGGCTATTATGTTTGAAACTAATAAATTATTAAGATAAATTGACTAAAATAGTATATATATATATATATATATATATAATAAAATACAATATGATAGGGAACAAGAAAAGAAAATGAATATATATAAATAATTGGTTTAGCAACGTGAGTTAACAAACATTAATGGTGCGACATCTAACATATGAATTAACATATTGATTCGAACATGTAGTTTAGCACTTTAACTAGAAAGCATATTTAACATCTTACTTAATGTATCACCCTACTTGTTTCTAGGGTTACTCATTTGATCTCGCAAGAATGGTTTCACAAAGTCGCCCTTCTTTTATTCATCTCCAACCAAGTAATCATCCACTTCATCCACACCGTTTACGTCCATTCTGGTTAGAGTTATGTCCCAATGCCAGTAGAGATTATCTATGGTCACCCGCGCGATCAGATTGTTGGCAAAAAATAGGTATGAAACAATATTTTTTAAACAAACAAACAAATTTTATAAAAATGAATAAGAAAGAAATATTACAAACCACTCTTACAACTCATACTACAAGATAAAGTTTTTTTAATACTCAAGAGCTATTTTCTCCATCTATCTTAAATCTAATTTTATCTATTAATTTCTTATTGATATTTGGTTGTTTCCTTCATCATTTGAAGTCTTTGCTTTTCAGCGGGTTGGTGAAAATATCGGTACCTTGATCTCGTCTCTTTGCATATTCAACTTGCACATCTTTTCTTGAAATACACTCTCTTATGCAGTGGTAGCGGATATCGATATGCTTGTTTCGATCATGGAATATTGGATTATTGGCAAAGCGATGGTTGTCTTATTATCGAAATACACCTTAGTTTGATCATTTTGTGTTAGGTTTATCGCCTTCAATATATTTTTAAGAGAAATTGTATGACTAACACATATATTAGAAGCAATGTATTCCACCTCACAAGTGCACAACGTGACAATCAGTTGTTTCTTTGATATCTATGTGAAGGAAATATTTACCATGAAAAATAAAAATCCAGTAGTACTCATTCGATTATCTATTTTACCCCCCCCCCCCCCAACCACTATCGATATATCAAACAAGCTTGTAATCATTTTAAAGTGAATATAGTAAGCCAAAGTTGATTGTACTTGTACCTTTCAAATAGTGAAGGGTTCTCTTTGCAGCCTTGAAATGAGCTATTGTTGGAGATTTCATGTACCAACTATCCAATCTAACTACATGAAGGATGTTTGATATCTTGCAAGTTATATAGCGTAGAGTTCCCACCAACATTTTGAATAATGTCGGATCTACACTTTTGTCTTCTTCGTATTTGGATATTTTGACTCCAATTCCATGGGTGTTCTTACCGGGTTACAGTTCTCTATCTTCAACTTCTTAAGCATATATTTTGCATAGTTTTCTCGTGAGATAAAAAATCCATTTTTTTCCTACTTAAGTTCAATGCCAAGGTAGTACACCATGAGCCTCAAGTTTGTCATCTCGAGTTCCTTCATCATAACTTCCTTAAATTTATTGAACATGCTTGGGCTGCTTCAGGGGAAAATCAAATTGTCCATGTAGAGGAACATGCTTTGACTTCATAGCCTAATGGTTATTGAATGTAGACTTATTCTTCAAGATACTGTTACAAATGCTAACTGTACATTCATTTGGTATATCTGCCAGTTGTTTTGAGCTGCCAAATAAATTATTAGTCTAATAGTTTCTAATCGGGAAACAAAAGTAAATATATCATCTAGTAAATTCGTAAATTTTGACTATAACCTTTTGCAACAAGCCTCGCTTTGTGTTTTTCAGTCTCCCCGTTAGCATTTCTCTTTATTTTGTATTACCATCTGACGCTTATTGTCTACCACCCTTTGGGAAGTGAGTTGAGTTCCCATGTGTCATTCTTCTCGATGGCTCTAATTTCTTCATCCATCGCGTCTCTCCATTTTTTCTCTCGTATAGCTTCTTGAAATGTCATTGGTTCACAATCACAAAAGAGATAAAAGAGTGTAAGGTTATCCATTGGTACAGTTACTTTTTAAAGATCACTAAGGCTTTTTGTACGTTCCACAACTCGTTCACTTTGACTACAATTTTACGATGATGAAGGTGGTGAGTCTCCATGAGTAATTGATGTTGGTGAAGCATGTGGGGTTGTGACCTCTTCTCATTTATTATTTAATGTTTATTGATCTTCTTAAATTTGGAGGAAAAGTGAACTCATTTGTATGAGACCTAAACTACTGTTGTCCTTCTTCATCAAGTATCACGTCTCGACTTATCACAACCTTCTTATTGTTTGGGTTATACAACGTGCAACTTTTGGAACTGAGTCGTCACCGATGAAGATAAACCTCTTGATTCTATCATACAATTTGGTTCGTTTTTCATTTGGTAAATGGACATGAGCCACAATTTTTGTGGTGTCTTCTCCAAACACTTCTTATTGGAGATTGGTTGGAATAGTAGACCACATTTGACACTGTTTCTGCCCATAAATCCTTAGGTAGTTTCTTGCTTTTGAGCATGCTTTGTGCCATATCAATGATTGTTTTGTCATTCTTTTCTGTCACACCACTTTGTTGAGGACATCTGAAAATTGTCGAGCGGTGATGATCCCTTGTACTTCACAAAACTCTTAAAATTCATTTGATGTAAACTCCTCATCTTGGTCAGATCTCATGGTTTTAATCTTATTTTCACTCCCATTTTCCACAACTACTTTGAACTTCTTAAATATTCCAAAGATTTCAGATTATTGTTTTAAGAAATATACCCAAGGTTTTCTTGAAAAATCATCAATGAAGAGAATGAAAGTAGTTACTTTTACCTAGAGAGCTCAGTTTGATTGGACCACACACATTGGTATGAATGAGCTCGAGAGGCTTATTGGCTCGTGATTTGGACTAATTTGGATAGTTTTTTTTTCTGAATTACTTCCCAAGTAAACATCGTTCGCATAGTTTGTCAGGGTGATTGATACACGATAATCCTCTCAATATTTCTTTCTTGGACAATAACTCTAAACTTGTAAAGTCTTAAGATACGACAAGCATTTCATAGCCACGATGCATCTTTGTAACAATCGTTAAGACACTTTGCGACTTCATTTCGCAAACCTTTCCCACAGACGACGCAACTGATGAACTCAGAAAATCCTTAGTGAAGTTCAGAAGCAGAAATGTTTGTGGGAGAGGATTGGATTAGGGAATATTCATATAAAGTGATAATAAATAAGGAAATCAATGGTTACTAGAAATGAAAAGAGACAAAAAGAATAAATGTAGTCATAATTGACTAATCATTGACCCTCTTCTCCAAAAGGGAATGTCATTTATATAGTAAATGAGGTAGGTAGTAAAATTACATAATTACCATCATAAAAGTGGAATTCACACCCCACTATTCGACTATTTACAGACAAGTTCTTGGGGTGTATCATTTGACCCATCCATATCTTATGTTTGCTTTACTTTGGTCCTTAACCACTAAATATATAAGCCTTGATCTTATTTGTGGAGTAAAAAAATGTTGTTTCATACTATTTTACACCAACACAGATATGTAGAAGACAAAACCGAAAGAGAACATATAATACTTTTAGAAGTATCTCTCATCTTCCTGTATATGATTCACGACAAAAAGCCTCGGTAGAAAGGTATCCCCATTTTTACGATAGCATGCCATGAGACTTGGGTCCAATACAGAAGAAGGCTCCGACCGAGGGAGCGCCTTCTTACATAGGAAGCTTTTCAAATAGAAAGGAGACGCAGCACTTGCTTTAGGGGATGAAAAAGCCCGTAAATAAACTCTTCGCTCTATATTTAGGATCTGGAAATTTACCAAAAACAAGATTTACAATCAGGTAAACTTTGGAGAATATAAAGAGATTCAATATGGAGATACTTGTAGGGAAGCTCAACTTGTCAATAGGGATGAAGATTAAACTATAAAATATCTAACTTAATTATAATCTCTCTGTCAGATTATTTCATAATTCAATTTTTTTAAGTATCAACATTATTATCTATATTTAGCCAAGTTATATATAATATGTTAAGATTAGGGGTGGATATATGATTAAAATTTAGGGTATGCTCAAAATAATATAGAAAAAGATCAATTAAAATAAGAAAACCAAAAATTTCAAGAAAACAACAAAGCGAAAATTGAAAAAAAAAAATCAAACATTACATGCTCTGAAAGCAATTTTTTGCATATACACAAAATTTAGGAATCGAAAATCAACTATGATATAATAATGTTTTAAATATATAAATATATATAAAAATGTTATAATAAAAAATAACACTCAAAAATACCACTCAAAAGGTTATTTGATGAATAAATTAAGTAAAAATAATAATGTAAAAAACTAACGAAAGCAATTTATATATATATATATAAAAATAATAATGTAAAAAACTAACGAAAGCAATTTATATATATATATATATATATATATATATATATATATATATATAAAATTTAGTATAATAATGTTTTACATATATAACTATATATATATATATATATATATTATAATTAAAAACAAATCTGAAAAAATACTATTTAAAAAAGGGAGACTTACCTATAAAGACCCGTTACATAAAGCTATTGCGGATAAAGGTCTGAATTTTTCAAAATACTTTATACCTTAATTACCCTTTTATATAAATTTTATTAACCAACTTTTTTTTAATTTTAATTTTTAAAGGTCCGTATCTTTTAAACCGTAACTTTGAAAAATAATCTGGAAATATCATTGGTTGTTTTTTCAAGACGGACAAAACTTGTACCATTCATGATATGTTTTGAATTCTTTTTAAAAAAATATATTTTACACACATTTTTTAGTTATATGGTTTCACATCTAATGAGTGGTTACGCAACTACCAAAATTAAAAAAGGTTTCGCATCCATCAAAACAAAGAGGTTTCTCATCTAGAAAAATAAAGAAGGTTTCAAATCTATCAAAATAAAGAAGGTTTAGCATCTATCAAATAAAAAAGGTTTTGCATCTATCAAAATAAAGAAGGTTTAACATCTATGAAAATAAAGAAGGTTTCGCATCTACCAAATAAATAAAGTTTATCATCTTTCTAAATAAAAAAGGTTTAGCATCTATCAAAATAAAGAAGGTTTAACATCTAGTAAAATAAAGAAGGTTTAGCATCTATCAAAATAAAGAAGGTTTCGCATCTATCAAAATAAATAAGGTTTAGTATCTATCAAAATAAAGAAGGTTTAACATCTATCAAAATAAATAAAGAAGGTTTCACATCTATCCAAATAAAGAAGGTTTCGCATCTATCAAAATAAAGAAAGTTTTGCATCTATCAAAACAAAGAAGGCTTAGCATCTATCAAAATAAAGAAGGTTTAACATCTATCAAAATAAATAAAGAAGGTTTCGCATCTATCAAAATAAAGAAGGCTTAGCATCTATCAAAATAAAAAAGGTTTAACATCTATCAAAATAAATAAAAAAAGTTTCGCATCTATCAAAATAAAGAAGGATTAGCATCTATCAAAATAAATAAAGTTTCGCATCTATCAAAATAAAGAAGGCTTAGCATCTATCAAAATAAAAAAGGTTTAAAATCTATCAAAATAAAGAATGTTTAGGATCTATCAAAATAAATAATTTTTAGAATTGTTGACCTCCCAACAAACCTCTTATACTTGAAATTAACCAAAAATTTAACAATTCAAAAACTCAAAAGAATTCAGAAACTCCAAAAAATTCAAAAACTCCAAAATCACTAAGAAACTCCATACACTCTTAAACCTCCAAAAATCAACAATTTTTTCTAAAAAAATCAAATCATTGAAGAATGTATTCATTACGTGAGAAGCTGGATGCGGAACGTGAAACTGCAAACATGATACTTGTTCTAACCAATCTTTCGAAAAACGTTTCCATTTTTGTAGATTTTCTATATTTAGGAAGTTGGACCCGAACTACCTGGCGGTTTTCGCCTCCTCAACTGGCGGGATTGAAGAACATTGAAAATTGATGATGAATGTTCCCCGCCGGTGGTGGTCATGCCCAACCGGCAGTGTCATCGACTTCCACCCACCGGTTGTAGTGTTAGTTTCCCGGCGGAGCTATTGTGTCGTCACCGGCGGGGTTGAATCCTTGGGTTTATTTACATATCGGGGAAAAATAGTTAGGATCAACCCCGTCGGTTGGATAATTGTCAACCGAGGGTTGACAACACTCCAGACGGTTCGAATATTTTCAACCGTCGGGGCGTAGGGCGTTACCCGCCGGTTTATCCTGTCAGACCCGCCGGTTGGACAATTTTGAACTGGCGGGTGGATTTTACGACTCTACAATTTTAGATTATCGTTTAGATATCTCTACTTCATATATAGCTTACCGTATTATACATTGGACATTCTCTAACAAAATACACAAGCTTCAAAGCTATTTAGGTAAATTATTGGTAATGAAATCTAAATTTACATGGTAATTAGACAAAAAAAGAAGTAAATGTCATTGTGACAATGACTTTCTTCACATAACAATACATATAAGGTGACATTTATTTGTAAAACTATTTATCTTCACATTAGGTAATTTATTCATCCTTCTCCTAATTGTAGGATTCTAATTTTTAATTGACAATAACCTTGACGCCTTCTGTGGAGGGACTTCTGAAAAGGACTAGCATCAGTGATATAAAAAGATCGGCTGTAAAATCAGGTCAGTATATCGAATGAGTAAGTTCACCCCCCGGTTGAAAATAGTTTACCTGGTGGGGATCTATAATTAATTTCTAAAATTATGTTCAACCCCGCCGGTTAAACTAATTTCACCCGGCGTGGAAATACATTTAATTTAAAATTTAATTCATGTCCCGCCGGTTCAATCCACACAACCGGCGGGGCTTATGAACATAGGTTATGAATGTATGGCTTCTCCGCCGGAGCAATCAATAAATACCCGGCGGGGATGAAAAACTTTCTGGAAAAAAATATGATCCCGCCGGTATAAATATGCTCAACCGGTGGGGGATCTCGAACAGAACCTCAAACCTCCATTGAAGACCTCAAACCAAAACTCTAAATCTACGCTAAAACACCAAATCAGACATACCAAATCTACTCTAGCATCAATATACAACTAAAATCACCTAAATACACATGTAGTTTTTGAATTTTGATTTTGGGGTTTATTTTGGAAGTTTGTAGTAGTACAGAAATGAGAGGGAAAGTTGGGGTTGGTTTAGATTTGTTTTTGTTTTGGGATGGTTAGTGTTCAGGGTTAGGAGTTAGTAAAAACGAAAGGGTGTTTTGGGTATAAATTGAGGCTACTTAAAATATGTGTGGGTATGGTTAAAATTGGGGTTGCTTATCCAAAAGGGCCATAATTTAGCCAAAACCTTTTGAAATTTAAGATCTAAAATTTCTTATTTTTATTGTACATTTGTTTTCGACAAGAGGGGAGAATTTGTTTCTCTAGTCTTTTTATACTCTCTTTCACCAAACTGTTACTCGGTTAGTTCTAGCGAGCGGAGCGAGTCTCCGCTCACTAGTTTTGTTTATACTCTGATGTCTTGTAAAGAGTGTCACTCTTCTTTACACGAGCAACCGTCATTTCTCCCTTTGAAATCTTCCAATTGTCACCATGGAAGATCGTATTGTAGCCTTCGCTAGCTAACTGCCTTACTGAGACTAAGTTATTTCTTAAATCCGGGATATGTCTGACCTCTTTCGGTTCTCATACAGACCCATTCAACCTAATCTTCACAGTACATTTACTAATAATATCACAAAGTTGATCATCACCAAGATATACTTTTCCAAGGTTACCAGGGATATACCTCTCGAAAAATTATTTCTTCGAAGTAGCATGAAATGATGCTCGTATTTCTGGTAGTGAAGACAACAATATCAGTGTTCGTATTTCTTCATCAAAATCAATTCAACTGAACTCAACTGGGTTGTGATTGTATTGAGTTCAGTGAGGTGTTGACCTACCGACGCGCCTTCCGTTATTTTCAAATTAAATAAACACCTCAGCAAGTGAACTTTGTTAGACGTTGATGGCTTCTTATACATATTGGAGAGAGACTTCATAAGACTCGTCGTGGTTGTTTCCTTTACGATGTTAAAAGAAACATTGCGGGATAGCTTCAATCAGATGAATCCAAGAGCTTATGTGTCAAGAAGGGTCCATTCTTCATCTTTAATCTGGTTTCTTCTCTGATAGGGTTGATAGAGTTTTTTCTGGTATAGATAATCTTCAATCTGCATCTTCCAAAACCTAAAATCTACACCATTGAATTTTTCGAGTCTCACATTTCCTGCGTCTGTAGCCATTGCTCCCACTCAAATCTGACCTCCTTTGGGTCGCTACCAGCCTGACTTTGATACCAGTTGTAAAGGAAATAAGCTAATTTTCTAGCATATCACTTCTAAATTGGCTTGAGGTAAAAATGGGTTTTTAGAAAATACACAATTTTGCTGCAATTAGATCAAAAGAAAAGAAAAGAAACACAAACAAAAGTGAAATTAAACACACAATTGTAAATATAGTTCAACAAATTACGCCTACTTCTCCAGATCTGTTGCAGATCGATTTTATTAGAAAGACAAAGTGACTCTGCCCGTTTTCGATGCATACACAAAAAACCCTAGCTTTTTGGTTTTTGTAGAGACTGAAACACACATAAGAAATAAACATTTACAGTCCTTAATATGTAATTTATGACTCCCTAAATTACATTGTCTATATAAATTCACACCAGCTCTCTTTCATAAGTCTAACACTTGTAGCATCTTCAGTGTCCTATCATCATTACGAGCTTCACTTTATTTTCATCTAACATGAAGAAGGTAACATGTTTAGATAAAATAAACTAAACACGATCTTAGTTAAAATAATAGACTCGTTTCAACCTGTCTTCACACCTTGATTTATGCGGCAGATAGTCTGGTCTTGTTATTCTTGGAGACCAACTAAAGCTGAACACAACTTCAGTTTTTCCATGGCTATTGTTTTTGTCAACATATCAGCTGGATTCTTGCTTCCTTGGATATTTTCGAGTATTAACACCTCATCTTCGAATAAAGATCTAATGAAATGATAACAAAGAGTGATGTGCTTGGTTTTCGAATGAAATGTTGAATTCTTCGCCAATTGAATTTCACTTTGACTACTACTATGCATAATGTTATTCTTCTGTTTGAATCCCAACTCGGTTAACAAACCTTGAAGTCATATAATCTCTTTACTGACTTTGGTCACTGCTACATACTCAGCCTCTATAGTTGATAGAGTGACAATTTTCTGTAACTTTGACATCCAACTAGCAGTTGTAGTTCTGAAAGTAAATATATAACCAGTGGTGCTTTTTTGGTGATCAACTTCACCTCTAAAATTTGCATCTACATAACCTTGTACCTTTAATTCTCCCTTACCAAAGTACAATCTATAGTACCTAGTAGGTACCTCAAAATCCATTTGACACCTTCCCAATAATTGTTTCCTGGATTTGACATAAACCTACTCACAACTCCCACTGCATGACTAATGTCTGGTCTCGTACAGACCATTGCATACATCAAACTTCCAATAGCTGAGGCGTAAGAAACCTTATCCATGAAGTTTTTTTCTTCATCTATCTTAGGGGATTTATCCTTGGATAAACGAAAGTGGTCTGCCAATGGTGTACTAACTGGCTTGGCATCACACATGTTAAATCTTTTCAAAACGCGATCGATATACTCTGACTAAGATAACTGCAAAACTTTTTTATGCTTATCCCTTGTGATTTTCATTCCAAAAATCTTCTTTGCTGGACCCAAGTCCTTCATATCGAATTCTTTTAACAATTGTTGTTTCAATCTTCTAATATCATCCATATCTAAACCTGCTACTAACATATTATCAATATAGAGTAGCAAAATGATATAACTGGACTTAAATATTTTAAAATAGCAACAGTGATCCATATTACAATTTTGAAAACTCTCTTTGTGCATAAAACCATCAAATTTCTTGTACCACTGTCTTTGAGCTTGTTTTAGACCATACAAACATTCATGAGTCTATATACCATGTTCTATTTCCCTTCTTTTAAGAAACCTTCTGGTTAATACATGTATATCTCCTCATCCAAGTCCCCATGAAGAAATCCAGTCTTCACGTCTAACTGTTCAAGAGAGATGTCTTCAATGGCAACAATATTCAACACTGATCTAATAGTATTCAGCTTCACAACATGGAGCAAAAATATATGTGTAATAAATTCCTTCTTTTTGCTGGAACCCTTTGACAACTAGTCGGGCTTTGTATCTCTTAGACCCATCATGATCTACTTTCACCCGATACACCCATTTGTTCTTAAGTGTATTCTTACTCATTGGTAACTCAGCTAGTTCCCATGTATCATTTGAGATTAAAGACTTTATCTTATTTTTCATGGCAAGCTCTCACTTGTTAGTAGCACTGGTCTGACAAGCTTCATCGTAGCATTCAGGTTCCCCTCCATCGGTAAGTAACAGATAGTTCAAGTATCTTCAGTTGAGAAAATGGGGTCGGGAAGATCTTCGCAAAACAGGAACTGCCTCGGTCGATTGTAAGGTGTCGGATTGCTTTTGAACGGTCTGTCCAACTAACTTTTTCTTGCTGAGGGGTTAATCCGATCGGCTCTATTTCTTGGGTATCTGAGACTCCCTCGATATCTGCAATTATAGATTCGTACGGCTTCGAGTTATTTTCTTCGGTTTTATGTTTGTCCTTGTACATCACTGTTTCATTGAAGATCAGATCTCTGCTTCATATCATCTTCCTATTTTCCTCATCCCAAACACGATAACTGAACTCATCTTTGCCATAGCCGATCAGAAAATATTTCTTGGATTTCGGATCAAGCTTGTTCCTCCCTTGATCACATATATGAACATATACTGTACAACCAAAAACTCTTAGATATGATAATTTTATATCCTTACCACTCCATACCTTCTCGGGTATTCTATGTTCGAAGGGAACCGATGGACCTCGGTTAATCAGGTAAGCCGATGTGTTACTTGCTTCTGCCTATAACTGCTTCGGTAAGCCAGATTGTATTCAAATGCTTCTGGATCTTTCTTTCAACGTTCTGTTCATACGTTCGGCAATAAAATTATGTTGAGGCCTACATGGCACGGTTCTCTCCATCCTGATCACATGCTTATAGCAAAACTTCTTGAATTTGGTGTCTTAATATTCACCACCATTATCAGTTTTTAAAATTTAATCTTCAGACCTTTCTCATTCTCAACCATAGATTTCCATCTCCTAAAAACATCAAACACTTCAGATTTATGCTTTAGAAATAAACCCATACCTTTGGAGAATGATCATCGATACAGGTCACGAAATAGTGTTTCTCTCCTATAAATAAAACAATTGTTAGCCCCCAAACGTCAGAGTGAACAAGCTCCAGCATTTCTTGTTTTGGGGTTCTGCCACTTGTCTAAAAACTGACCCTTTTTTGTTTTCCAAGTATGCAATCTTGGGACATGTTTATATCGACTGACTTAAGACTTGGAAGCTTCCCCTTCGAGTACATAATTTTCATACATTTCACACTCATGTGGCCAAGCCTCTGGTGCCAAACATTTGTTTTGTTTTTCTTTTCTTTTGATTTGATTGCGGAAAAATTATGTATTATTGGTAGCATTATGTATGCTATGGTTTGCACGAGACCTGGTCTTACCTACGCCGTAAGTGTTTCGAGCAGATTCATGTCAGATCCGGGAAAGTCGCATTAAGATGAACTCAATTGGCTTATGAGATACTTTAAGGGTTTGATTGTTGTAGGGTTGTGTTACAATTAGAAAGATACGTGTAATATATTATTGAAAGTGTATATGGACTCCGATTATGCAGGTTGCTTCACACAAGAAAGTCTACTTCGCGTTATCTGTTTACTGTACTTGGAGTAGTGGTTAGTAGGAAGTATTGTATACAGAAGGTTGTTGCATTTTCGTCTACGGAAGCCGAGTATATGTCTGCTACAGAAGAAATTAAGGAAGATATTTGGATGGAGGGATTTTTAAGTGAACTCACTTGTGTGGAGCAAGATGCGATTGTTTCTGTGATGACACTAGTATCCTTCATTTGATAAAAAAAAATCAAAAGTTTTATGAGCAAACTAAGCATGTAGACATTAAACTACACTTCATCCAGGACATGGTATAGAAGGAGCAAGTGACGATGGATAAGTTTTCTAGTGAAGAATTTCTTTCAGATGCTCTGACCAAGATATTACCGATTTCAAAGCTCACAAACTGCATAAGACTGGTGGAAGTCTGCGATGCGGTTGAGCTGGTCTCTAAAGTGTAGAACATTGAGTGCAACGCATACTGGATTTACTATAAGCCTAGGTGGAGAACTGTAAGTGTAGGCTAGAAGTAACTTGTAACATAATCTTCTATTCAAATTGGTCTCTTATATTTATTAGATTTCTATATTAATTAGATTTCTTGTTAATTTGGTCTTCTATATCATCTTATTAATTTGGTCTTCTATATTAATTAGATTTCCTATTAAATTGGTCTTCTATAATAACTATATTTCCTATTAATTTGGTATTCTATATTATTTAGATTTCATATTGATTTTGTTATATTAATTAGGTTTCATATTAACTTGGTATTCTATATTAATTAGATTTCCTATTAACTAATAGATTAATAAATCTAATTCATCCACTAAATAGAAGAAGATATTTTTATGCAAAGTGCGAGGAAAAGATTGTGAGCTGCATATTTTTTGAGATAAAAAAGCTACAGTCCTATTTTGAGAGATAAAAAAGGTGAGAGATAAATGGTTTTATGAGTCATGCTATAGATTAGAGTGATCGAGTCATGTGTGGTTAGTAAGTCTTTATATAACCTTTTTATATATAAAAGAATGTATGTTCCTCGTTGATGTAAGATTTCTTCACAATCTGAACCACATCAAATAGTATCTTGTCACCTTGATTTATTACTCTTTCTTAAAAAAAACCTTTTTACCAAACATATAAGTTATGGTAAATGTAAATTAAGTAAATTTAAGGCTTGAGATGTTTTTTATAACATTTCTCTTTATTAAAACAAATAGTTAAATATAAATTTATAAATTTAATCTTGAGTATAAACTAATCCTATGAGGTATATTTTTCTACACATAATAAAAATAATAACTATTAATAATCATGCAATTTTTTCACGAGGTAAATTTTTTGACAACGTAAAGGGGATTGATAAGGTAATTCAAATATATTGAGAGTTGTTAAACAAATATTATTAAAATTAAGTTCAAAGATATGATAAAGTATAGTCACACGTCATCCGAAAAAACTAGTGGTTCAAAAAAGTATTTATAAAAAAATTGAAGAGGACAACAAATTATTCTTATATGATTTCTTTTATTGGCAATATGGATGTTGCGAATTCTGCATATTCCGCCTCCGTATATAAGTACGGAATAACACGATCTCAACACTAGTATGATATTGTCCGCTTTGGCACACGAAGGCCCTCACAGCTTTGCATTGGGTCCACTACCAAAAGGCCTCGTACTACTTATATACCACTGATCCTTCCCATGTTTAACCCATGTGGGATGTGGGATTTTGGTCGCTACCCTAACATCTTTATTTTAATAAAAAAAAGTTTGTTGATTAGTAACGTCGTCGTCAACAACACCTTATTTGGATGGTACATTATTGTGATTTTCAAAAGTACAAAATTTTGTCGGAGGTAAGTTTTGCTTATCTTATAATAAGTTTCATCTTTGTTACTATATTCGATCATCTTCTAAAGATTCATCATTTGATGGAAGACAAAGATGTTATTCGACGGAGATAAACTTCTTTAAAGGTCCCAAAACTATATAACGAAACAATATTTATCCACTTTAATTGTTTTTTCCTTTTTGAAATATTTTTGATATTTTACGCAAATTATCCCGATCTTTGGAACTAATAGTTGTGTTTTAACAATATAAAATAATATCAACGTTAATTTTTTCTTTTAGTAATTTTTCGCACTTCTTCCAACACGAGTTTTAATTTCTAACTTGACTCAGTTCCTATTTTATAAAACTAAATCTTTTAGTAGAATGTAATATTTAAATCAAGTTTTAGTTTGGATTGAGGCTAGTTCCCATATATCAGTATGCACAATACTCAAAATTTGGTTGCATGAGATGTAGAGTTAAAATAAGGTAATCTATGGGCTTTTCCGGAAAAAAATAAATAGATTGTTCATTAGAAGCAATAGCCATGTTCTCGAGCTTGAATCATCTCTTGATCTCTTTTAGGTGCCAATGCTGGTCGGTAACATTCCCGTGCTGCTTTCTGGATGCTTCGGACCATTCCCACGTTGTTTCCGACCACGTATTTTAAACACTGGTGGATTGTAGAAGACACCGCATGCATTCGCGATATCCATGATCGGCCGAAAATGGCATTGTGGGAAGCCGGCGCGTCTACTACCACGAATAAAACCGTAACCTCTTTCTTGAATGGGCCGCGGCCTAATTGGACTATGCCCTCAAATTCTCCTATAACGTCGGCTGCTGACCCTGTGAACCCCACTATGGTACGGTCGGACCGTGCAATCACTGGTGGTGTCCTAAACTTGGCGAAAGTGGATGCAAAGATTATGTTGGCCGAACTCCCGGTATCCTCCAAGATGCGTCGAACCTCCTCCCCTGCAATGGCTGCCCCGATTACGATGGCATCCTCATGGGGGCCGGCTCTATTTTAAAATATTAGAAAGATTATGATATGATAGATGGTCTAATTTCATGTGCCAACCCTCTATTTTTTATAAATACCCCCATGATGACGCAGTGGAAATTGAAGATAAGCAACGATAGATGAAACCCTAATTCAAGGGTAACATGATGAAACCATAATCTAAGGGTAACAAAGAATGAAATTTTCAGAGATAAAAATATATTATTCCAAAAACTTAAAGTAACTTAAGGCATATGAGGCCTTGTATAAGAGCTTTTCAAAACCCTAAATTATAATACAAGGAAATAAAATAAATATTCTAAAATAAAATAAAATCAAATCGTAATATAATTAGATTTGATTTGAATAATATAAGATATTTGAATAAAATAAAATCAAATAAAAAAGGTTTACGTTTGGACTTTCTGGGCTACATCATCCTGCTCCATCAGATAATTTAGAAGCAAACAACATAGGACTTGAAACTTTAAAATTATGTGGTTTTACAATACAATACAATCCTTAAGTAGCTCTGCATGTTAAGAGAACCTTCCTTGTATCCAAGTCCTTTACAAAGTATAAAATCTTATAAACTCAACAAAAACGACATTATTTGAAGTCAATTATGAGATTGATAATAGATTATTTAAAATGTTTAGCACATGTAGGATATTTTTAGTAGTTATTTGTTTATTTTCAAGTCTATGAATAATAGAAATATCAATTTGATTTATTTAACACCTCTGGTTATTACCAACTTTAACATAAACCTTACCTCTAAAACCAACCTTTTGTCTTATCAAGCTTAGTAGGTTGTGAGTGACATAATGTGTGACCCCTTAGTCAACATACTATGTAGCATACTTAATCTCTTATTTGTTGTTATGGATCATTCATATAATAATAGGTTTGTGTAGCATGTCCAAAATTACCGTACATTTTACATGTAAATCTATTTTTGGAGTATCTACCTATCATACATCTTTTTTATGTGTATTCATGTCTCTATATATATAGTTATTATTATGATATATCCCTTCATAGACCATGCTCTGGTCCTTTAATAGTAACCATTATGGTTCCTATGATGTTACTTGTTACTCTGTTGTTTGTTTTTACATTTACTGGAATTGAAACGGGCAGAAGCTATATTCAAGCTAGCCATAAAGCTTTGGGGACTATAAATATTCTCTAACTTACTCTTGAATGTTAAGAGAGAAGTTTGGAGATAAACCCATCTCATAGTGTTTGTAAACCCTTTTTATGTTCAATGTGATAGACCGTGGGTACAAAGAGAAAGTGTATGTTGCCCTACAAATCTATTATCCCTTTTGAGAAAGTGAAACTGTGGTACTTCTTTATTCAAACAAATGCAGCGTACAAAGGAAATAAATAGGCAATAAACAAGGTGGGAGTTACAAAATAAGATCCACTAATCCCACTTCTCTCTTCACTTAATGCCCGTTACGTAACTCCTACACCCACGTAAAACTCTAAGACTCACTTTAATACTAATCGGTTACTATAACTTAAATAAATGAATAAAACATGTTTAGATTAAATACATAAAATGCAACATGTCCCCCCCTAATCTCAACATGTTTTTCAAACCTCGACTTCGTAACCCATTCCTTGACGACTGCCATAAAGTCCATGTGAATCCTGACTTGATGCAGAAGTTCTGCTGCTCTCATATCCTAGACTAGATCTTTCGAATCTATTACCATATGCATCTCACCTTGTTGCTCCTTGAACTTCTGTGTATTCATTGCAACTTCCTCTCTTTCCTTCTCAAGTGCATGCCTTTCAGCCTTTACTTCTTCCAGTTCACTTTGACAAACCCTCTTGAGGTTATCAATATCATTAAGGTCTCTCATACTTTTCTCCTCAAATGCTGTCAACCTTTCCTGTAGATCTTTCTCGTTTTCCTCTTGCTTTCTCAGCATTTCAATCTCAAGATTCCGTTTTCGTGTTTCAAGATCCTGCATAAACTTATTACGCTCATTTTCAGCATTTTGATATAAAGCTGTTCGTTCATCATTCATTGTAGCTTCAAGCGATTCTTTTTGTAACTTGATAGCATCCAACTCCTTCTTAGCATAATTCTTTAAAGCTGACTCTTCTTTCTTCAGCCTTTCTTCCTCCGAAAGTTGTAACTTCACAAGTTTCTCTTTTCCTTCAGCAATTTCTCTTTGCTCTTTAGCAAATTCAACTCTCTTCTCATCTAATACTTCCCACTCTTTCTCAAATTTCTCTTTTTCCTCTTTCAAATCTTCTCTTAACTTTAAAAGCAACTCCTCCTGATGTCTGCATTTCTCTATCTGCTGTTTCAGTTCACACTGCAAGCGGAGGTGTTCTGTCCTCTCTTCTTCAGTTAGTTTAAGTTTCTCATATTCTGCACGAAGCTGAGCTTCCTCTTGAGTAGTTTTAGCCTCAATTTCCTTTATCTCCTGTTTGAGGTTCTCTAAGCTCTCCCTAGCAGCCAGTAATTGCTGCTTCTCGGTCTCCAACTTTTTCTCCCCAGCTTTCAATAATTTTGCTGTCTCCTTAACAGATTTTAACCTTGCTTCAAGGTCCTTCTCTCTTTCTTTTGCTCTCTCTAACTTGTTATCCAATACCTGCTCTCTCTTTCTTACCTTCTCTTCTTTATGGTTGATCTCAGTTTCCTGCTGCTCAACTTCCACTACCTTTCTTCTCAGTTCCTCATCCAGTGCTTTCCTCTTTTCCTCTAGAACATTGTCAAACTCCTGCATTTTGGTATCAAGAATAGTCCTCTGGTCATTTATTAGCTGCTGAATCTCCACCGCTTCTCTAGCAACTAGCTTTTCTTCTAACGCAGAGAGTTCTTTTTCTTTTCTCTCAAGCATGTCTTTAACGGAATCAGCCTCTTTCTCTCTCACAGTTAGTTCTGATAGTCGATTTTTAATATCGGTCTCCGTCTCTTTCAACTTCGGGGCCAATGCATCAATCTTCTTCTGAGACTCCTTAAGGCTTCTCTCTTTCTGCATAAAAATCCTCTCACTTTCATTGGCCTTTTCTTCTCTTTGGTTCAGCTCTCTTCTAAGATTGGAAAGCCTCTCTTCTCCTTGTTGTAATTTCTTCTCCCATATAATCAAGTCTTCTCTCTGCTTGTAGAAAGTTGCCTCGTGTGCTTCTCGCTCAGATTGTAGTGAAAGGCGTTCACGTTGAAGCACAGTTTCACGAGCCTCCAGCTCCTGTAATTTCAATTCCAATCCTGAGCTCTTTCCATCAATCTCTGCGAGCTTGGCTATGAGCATGTTGGTCTTTTTGTCCACCTCATAAGATTTCTCTTCAATTCCAACAACCAAATCATTTGCCTCCACCAATTTGGTCTCAGATGTTAACTTGACTTGAGTATGTTCCTCTTGGATGGCCCGCAAAGCCTTTTGAAGCTCATCCACGCATTGTTTCTCTACACTCAAAGCTCTCCTAGAGTTTTCTTCGGGTTCATATTCAGGATCTTTATCATCTAAATCGAGTCTCTTATTTTTTCCATATTCCTCCATGGAGGTATCATTTAAGCCATCCTCGTTTTTAGAGGATCCAATCCCTTTCACCTCGACATCATCCGGATCTTCTTCGACCTTGTTAAACAAACATGTTGCTCTACTTTCTTCAAGACTGATCTTATATAGTCGATTCTCTGTCCTTTTCACCTTCAGCAATAGTCTTCCACTCGCCTCGCGAATCCACAAATAATCCCCATCAAGTACGACTTTATTCCCTGCCTCAGAAAGTTGTCCCAAGCTTATAATATTATTACACAGATTTGGGATATAATATACCTCTTCAAGCATCCTTTCTTCACCATTCTTGCACTGGAACGCCACTGTTCCCTTTCCCTTGATACACATGGTCGATCCATCGCCAAACTTCACTTTCCCGGAGGCACGCTCATCCAAGCTTTTGAATTTTCCACGTTGCCCAGTCATGTGATTGCTGGCGCCGTTATCCAAGTACCACACCTGTGACTCCTTTTGTTCACCTGCGTTTGTTCGTAGCTTTGGAACCACTCCATCCTCCTTCAGAAGCATAGATTTGATATCCATTTGTCCGACCTCAACAACCAACAAGGCTGGCTCATCTTCTTGGATTTTCGAGAGATTTGCTTCTCTCGTCATGTCTTTCTCCTTCCTTGGTTTACGACAGTCCGCAGCAAAGTGTCCCAGTGCTTGACAGTTAAAGCACCTCACTCTACTTCTGTCTCGTACTCCACGAGTACTTCCTCCACCTCGAGTCCCTTCTCTATTGGTTTTCCTTAACCATTCTTCTCGAGTCAACAAAAGCTGCCCCTCGCCGCTTTCTTTCTTCCTCCACTCATCTTCTGTCAGCAGCAATTGTTCCTGGTGTTTCTCCGTTGTCCCTCGCAATCTTTCCTCGTGGGCTTTCAAAGAACCAACGACTTCTTCTACTGACATCTCTTCCAGATCTCCGAATTGCTCAATAGCAGATGCAATCTGTAAGAATTTTGTGGGCACCGTTCTGAGAAGTTTCTTAGCCACATATGTCTCTTCCACTTTCTCTCCCAACACTCGAATATTGGTAACCATGTTGTTCAGCTTCGGATAGAATTCGTCTAATGGCTCATCGTCTTTCATGCTTAGAGCTTCGAATTCGCTCTTGAGGGTCTGGGCTCTAGCTGCTTTTACCTTGTCTGCTCCCAGGTACATGGTTTTGACAGCCTTCCACGCATCCTTGGCCGTCTTCTTTTCTGCAAGTGACATCAGGATATCTTCTGGAACTCCCTGGTAAATAACAGTGAGTGCCTTTTTGTCGACCTTGTCTTCCACAGGAGCATTAGGGTTCTTGGGTTCGATTGCCTCCCACACTCCGTGGGCTTGCATGAATACCGTCATTTTGAGAGCCCATGCAGTGTAGTTGGTTTTGCTCAACATCGGGTAGCTGAGACCAAAGGAGCTTTTGCTTGTCGTCTCCATCTGAAGTTATGAACACATCCTGAAGCTCTGATACCAAGTGTAAACCCTTTTTATGTTCAATGTGATAGACCGTGGGTACAAAGAGAAAGTGTATGTTGCCCTACAAATCTATTATCCCTTTTGAGAAAGTGAAACTGTGGTACTTCTTTATTCAAACAAATGCAGCGTACAAAGGAAATAAATAGGCAATAAACGAGGTGGGAGTTACAAAATAAGATCCACTAATCCCACTTCTCTCTTCACTTAATGCCCGTTACGTAACTCCTACACCCACGTAAAACTCTAAGACTCACTTTAATACTAATCGGTTACTATAACTTAAATAAATAAATAAAACATGTTTAGATTAAATACATAAAATGCAACAGTGTTCTTGTCAGCTAGAATCGTGACTATATGTGTGTAGTTTGAGACCAAGCTTGCAAGGTCATGTAATACCAAGTCATTAATGGTCACTGAGTAACCAACTAAAACCAAATTATGAGATATAGATTTCACATTACCCAAATAATCCTCCATTTTAGATCCACTTTTATGTGTCTTCTAGAATTCATCCTTGTAGTAAATGACCCTGAATTTAACGATATATTCTTAGAGATTGGTTATGGCATCTCATAGTCATTTCGAAGATTCTTCTTTTTATTAACTGAGTAGCCATTTATGGACTTATAGTAGTGTATAACCACTATATCAGGAGGTTGTCTCTTGAGAACCAATATTCAAAAAATGGATTATCACATAGATTTCCAAGTGATTTAATAATAACCTTATGAAAAGGAGTAATACCTGTAATGTACCTAAATAATCTGTTGTCTTTGATGATTTACAGTATCATTGGCTTCCACAAAAGAAAATTGGTCATTTCTAGTTTCATGTTCTTTCTATAATTGCTTAGGTGGCTAATTCTCATCTTGTTGTTTACACTTGAACTAGGTAAGAAGCAATCTGAGGCTGCAGTCTTAGTGCTCACCGGAGAATCAATGATGTTAACAGTGGTGTTGGCGGTCATTGACTTTAATACCAAGTTGAGCTTTAGAATATTTAGTAGCAGATAAAATTATATGTGTATCATTAATTTCTCAATCAAATGATTACATGTACAGTGACTATATAGGAGAAAACCTTTACTATTTGGTGTTTGACCAATAAGATGTTGCATCATGCGTTTGTGTGTAACGAGGGTAAAAAACACGAGTCATCCTCCACGTTTGCAGATTGTAACAAGTTCGTCCCTTACCTTTGAGGCTGTAATAAAGGGGTCTTTATCGTTTTATTAAGTAGAATAAAACCATCCTTTTTTAGTCCAACCCAACATTTGTCCCCAGAATACCCTTTGACCAGCCACATCAGCGATCTACGTAGGACGCTGATGTGGCAACAGTAAAAAAATTAAAATCAATTTTTACTTTAACCTACTTCTTTTACCCTTCTTTCAACCCTTAAACCCGACCCATTTATATATTATAACCCGGTTAGCCCTAAACCCATCTCTAACCCAGCCCAGCCTCTAACCCTAGATCGACATCAAGAGTCTGTCTCGTTCTCATTCCCACCTAAACCCCTTCCATCAACCCTAAATTTCATCTCCTTCTCTATCGTACCAACCTAAACCAGAAGACTAACCCTCTTCCTGCTTCCTTCTCCTCTATCATCTCTCATCGATATCCACACTCATAATAATATCTCACTATACATCCAAAGTTTCTATCAATTAGATGGGGAAGGTCTCTGTTATTGTGTTATACACAGTGTGACTCGTATATCATGGACTCACACCAATCCGGGTAGGAGGTTTATATTCTGTATAAATTTTGTGTTTTAGATTTACATGTTTTTTACCCTAATTTTTTGCTAATTGTTTTACAACACCCATTTACGCAGAGAAATAGGCAATGTTGGTATTTTAGGTGGGTTGATCCACCTCTTGATGATAAGTCGAAGCTGGTTATTAATTGTCTATTGAAGAAACTGGAGAGGTTGGAAGCTAAGTGTCGCTGGCAGAAGATTATAATTAGGGTTCTTTTTCTATGCTTGATTGTAGTAGGGTTAGTGTTTATGTATTTGTAATTTTCAAATTTCAGTAGAGAGACTCACATGTAGAAGCTACTGTAATCTGTAATAGGTAATCGACCTGTTAATTTTATAAGGTACTGCAAAGTGTTGCAGTGTTTTGAAATTGCTTCATAGGTAGAAGTCAAGAGAACAATATTTTGTAATATTTGGCAATTTAATTTGAATCGACCTGTATTTATATTGTTAAATAGACCTGTAATAGTTCTGTAATATTTTGTGGCTCAAGACCTGCATTTTACATGCAATCGACCTCTAATTTTTGTTGTATAGACCTGTAATTTTTGTTGTATAGACTTGTAATGTTGCTGTATAGACCTGTAATGTTGTTATATTTATGTTGTTAAATATAACTGTTATAGACCTGTATTTTACATGCAATCGACCTATAATTTACAATAAATTGAGCCTGCAACACAAAAACATTACAACCTATAACACAAGACTAATCTATTTCCCAACATCATATTCCAATCTCAAATGCAAAAAATATCAAGTCTAACTGTTAATGCTAACACAAACAACAAACAATAACCTAAAAACAACTACAACAGCTCACTCTCATCCATTACATCAAACTACCGAAGGTAAAAAACAACAAAAATAACCTCACCGGCTAATACAAAAAACCTACTCCTAACACCACACTAACTAACAACGAACGATCCTTCCATCAAGGTGTACCATGCTTCGCCGATGGTTCATTACCCGCTGCCCATGATTGGGAACCTCCTGTTGCTACGGCAGCGCTGCCTGAGTTCCCAACGCAAGATCCAGTAACAACACCAACAGAAATGTTAATGTTAACAACTATGTCACCTTAACCAGCAGCAGCTGCTGCACCACCGCGCGACGTTGCTGCAAAATTTCATTGTGCAAGTCTTCTATGAACATCCAACTTTCTGGCCTTCGCATTCTGTAACCATGAATCAGAGAGCTTTCGCTTTTTGCTTCCCATCGAAGCTGATGCCTGTGTTGCTTCCTTATACTGTTGCATATTTTCTGCCCTCACCCAACTATTATGTGGGCATGTGATACTGTTTTGAGATGAAAAAAGGAGGGTGTAGTAGCATATTTATCAAACAAATAAGAACAGTTAGATTCCCCAAACAACTTGTCTAATATGTCCAAAACTACTTTAATATAAAAAGTTAAAAACTTACAGTTGGGACCACATTTCTATGCATCCTGTCTCGTCTTCTATCAACACAATAGATTACACTTCCCTGCATAAAGGCATACAAATATAAATAAAGGCTTATTGGGACCACAACACATGCAACCACAACACAACACAATCAACCACACATAAATACACTCAACCACAATCAACTTTATTCGACCACACTCAGTCAAATTCAACCACAGTCAGCCAACTAAATAAGAAATGGATTTATAAACACTCAACCACACTTACATCTGACTGAACTCCTAAATTGCCAATTCCTGCCCTCCTCGACTATTTTTAAAACAATGAACATAATTAAGAAGTGTTTAAAACAGTAAGCTACATTTAAAAGTAGATGAGACTTACAGGTATTTGGGTATACGTTTCATCTTGTTGTCCTTGTACAGGTGCTGGTGCTGTGGAATCATCTTGTTGTCCTTGTACAGGTGTTGGTGTTGTGGGATCATCGACCGCAGATGTGCCTCCAGCTTCACCAACGCAGCGTCTTTTATTTTGTCATGTACCTTTACACTTGCTGCATTTCTGTATACTGTATGCTTTGGACAGTTTTGTAGCCGATGACACTGCTGTAGGAGGTTGAAGAAGCTCAGACTTATCTTTCCTTCTTGTTGTTTGCCTTCGCCCCCGAACCTTGATCTCTGGTGGAGCTTCAACGGGTGGAAACGGATTAGAAGGCCATATTCTATACCCATTAATTTGGTTTATAATGTGAGAATATATACTCTTCTGTGTTGCGACTAGGAAGCAGTTGGCAATGTAATCAACTGAATGTCTTCCCATTAAAAAAATAGTACTAACCGCATGGCAACATGGCACACCCGATAACTACCATGATCTACAAGCACACTCGCGCTCTTCCATGTCGACGACATACTTGTTTTGGCCTTCAGTAACTTGAAACTTAGGCCCACCCGATTGTAGGACACGACACTGCCCAGCCTTACCAATACTATTTGTCAAATTTTTTTGAATTGCAAGGCATATTCGTTGATCCCATTTATCAAAATCTATCCTCTTCTTAACAATCCTCCTAACAGTCTGCTCCCTTATCCCTTCCAGCACACTTATAATTCCTTTCGAACGACAGTCTAATATAACTGCGTTGAAACATTCTGCTAGGTTACTCGTCAGCATAGAGCACTTACTTTCAGCGTCGTAATGTGCCCTAGACCATTGGGTAGGAGGTCTTTCTTTTAGCCAATCGTACCGCGGCTCTGTTGCACTGTTTCATCTGATCCATATAGTAATTAAATTGTTCCACCCAAGTGGACCTTGCGCAAGCGCACTAGAGGTTGTGCTCTTCTCTACCAGGGAAGGTTTTCTTCATATTTGCATAGAGATGTCGTGCACAAAATCTGTGCTCAGAGTTGGGGAAAAGGGAAAGCAAGGCAGGTACAAGGCCTTTCTGCTTGTCTGACATATAATAGTTTTAATGTTTTCTTTAGATCCTTGTAAGAGCTTGTTTAGTAACATATTGATTTTTGTTATAACCGTTTTAGTAAGAATGTAACTTTACACATAGTATATAGGACTATCTAGTAGAACCGATTGAATCAAAATTAATCTACCACCAAAAGATAATGATTTTTTGTCCCAATCTAGTAATTTATTCCTTATTTTTATAACCAATTCATCAATGTAACACAACTTGTTACTTGGATGACTTGAAATACAAATTTGTTTGAAAGGGAGCTAGCTGTGTTTACAACTAGTTATTGATTCAATAGATTTAATCACGTATCTACGAATTTTAATAGAGGAAATATAAGTTGTTTTGTACTTGTTTACTAGCTGCCCAAAAATATTTTGGTAGTGGCCAATGAAGTTACATAATTTATTTATATTATTTAAGGAACCATTCGTGAAGATGATGAGATCATCTGTTAATTTTATGCAAGGAATGTTGATTGGACTTCTTGAGTGATAACACATATAGTTGTTGTCTTGAAATAGCTTATTGATGCATCTAAGGAGGTACTATTCAACAATGATGAAAAGGCTTGGTGACAATGGATCAGCCCGCCTTACACGATTAAGAGAATTAAAGTAACCATGTAGAAAACCACTAAATATTGTTGAGAAGATAGTTGAATCAAAATATTTTTTGATTAGTTGAGTGAATTGATTGCTAAAATCAAGTGATTTCGTTCTAGTGAATATTAATTTAAATAAAATTTTGTCAAATACGTTAGCCATATCATATTTTAAGATTATATTTCCACCTCTTATTTTCTAGTTAATGACTTCACTAAGTTTATGAGTAATTAGTATATTTTCATAAATATTTATGTTCTTAAAAAAGCCACCTTGAACCTCTAAGAGTATCTTAGGGAGAAAGTCAACCAATATTTGACTTATGATTTTAAACAAAACTTTGTTGAATACTTTACAAAAGATAATGGGTTTAAAATCTTGCCAAGTTTTTGGATACTCTATCTTAGGTAAATTGCATATAGTTGTGGTCTATATGCCTTTGGGATCAGTCTGGAATTCGAAAATGACATCTTCACATAGATCTTTGTATATAATTTTCCAACAAGTTTGGTAAAATATAAAGAGCTGAATCCATCAACTCCAGCGATAATGTATGCTTTAAGAGTGTTAACTGAGTTAATAATTTCTTATATAGTAAGGATAGCTAGGAGAATTTGGTAATCTTGGATAGTTATAAGTTTTGGGATAATGTTATGTAGGTCATCAATGTCATGGAGGGATATATTGAGATGATAGAAGAGCGTTGAAATTCTCTTGAGCAAAGTTTATAGTAAGGATTTATCTCCAGTCCATGAACCATCAATCCTCATACCATTATTCTTATTTCTATTTCTTATTTTTTAACATAACTTTGGAAGCAATTAGAATTACGGCCACCATGTTTGAACTAGTTAGTAGCACTATTTTATTCCCATAATGCTTCCTCTCTGGCTAATAAATTAAGGTGGGTTGCTTTAGATTTAAATAACTTTATTTTATCATCCATATTTTTGGACTCTTCAAAGCAGCATTGAATATATTTTACATCATCTTCAGCTGGGCAATACTATCAAAGATATTTCCATATACCTATTTGTTCTATAACTTTAACGTGTTTTTTAATATTTATAAGCTTTGACCAAAATAAATTTATAGGATGGCCAGAGACATTCTTTTGTTATTTGAGTTCTACTATTTTAAGAAAATAAGCGTGGAAATTCACAAAGGGGAAGACTTTGGCTTATTAGTAATAGATGAAATTGATATGTATAAACACGAGTAATATAAGCTAGTTTTATAAATATTATTAACCTTTGTGATGTCAAAAAAATCTTTCCAAGCAGCATTAAACAATGTTCTGTCGAGATATTTCTATTTTTTATTATTAGACCATGTAAACTTGGAACCAGAGAACCCTAAATCCTCCGGTTGATAGTCAAGAATCGTGTTGTTAAACTTATTTATACTTATCAAACAAAGATTTTAGCAAGCCAACTACTCAGCAGCGTTTATTATTACATTGAAATCCCCTACTACTAGCCATTTCATGGTTTGTGACTGAAATTTCTCTTAACTTATTCCAAAGAACTTGTCTTTGTAATCTTGAGCATTTAGCATAGATAATGGTGACTAAGAACTATTTATTAATAGAGGAGTGGCTTACCATCATATGAATGAAATGGTCATGGTTAATGAGGATTTTAACCTAGAAATGTTATTTCCAAAGGATCCAAATTTTATTACTCATGTTAGCATACCTAAAGTTGAAGGCTAGTATTTTAGAGATTTTGTCAATTTTATCATGAGAAATCATTGGTTTTTCTCGAGTAATGAAATATATATTTTTAGTTTAATAATGTATCTGAGTCCAAGTATTGTCCATTTGTTACCTATTCCACGAGAAGTTTCATTTAGAACTATTAAAGTCATTTATATATATAGTTGAGGGATATGGAAAATCTTTTAAAGTGAACAACCTTTGTAATAAGAGGGGATTTGTAATTTTTATCTTTAGGTTTATTTAATCTATTGTTAAATATTTTTTTGTTATCTTTTCAAGCATTGGAGATAAGGGTAAACGGCCTATTAAAGAGAATTTGGGTGACTTTTGGCCATTTTGAGAGCTTTCGAAATCATTTGCAGAATGAACATGTTGCCTAATTCTATTATATGCAATGCATCTATTATCTCATTACTTATAACCTTAGTAGAGTCTTGTTTTATTGTAGTTTCTTTCAAGTTTATATCATAGAGGAGGCGTTGTCATTAATTTGAGTTTGTTTATTTTTTATAATTACAAACTTAAGTTTTGGAACCCATATTTTTTTTAAGAATGTGAATTCATATTAGAGTTTTTTTTATTGAATTAATTGTTTGTTGTTTGTCATTTATAGTTAACTTATCTTTGTTCATAGAATGCTTATTATAACTTATAGCTTTATGTTTTAAATACTTACAGGTAAGGCTAATGATGGCATATCAACAGAGGTGGTATAGTTCCAAAAGACATATTTGTCCCCAAAATCTATCCATATCTTTTTAGGGAGAGTTTTATAGACACCTCTTTCGAGCCAAGCTTATAGTAATTAAAAATTGCTCTATTTTTTATGATATCCATGTTAATAAATTCATATTTATTACCCTGACAATATTACTTATAGAATCCTGATTATACATATATTCAAGGAGATTAGGGAAATATACCCAGGTTGGAGTTCGAGGAGACTCTATTTTAGGATTAAAGCCTATGACCCATAGTCTAGATGTTGCATTTTGAGAATTTTTTAGCGTCTTCTTTATTATCTAGTTCTATTACCATGTGCCTATCATCCCACACTAAGATACTAAAACTTCCTATCATATTCTCTGGAGAGAAATTATCAAAGATTGGGTTGTTTCCAATTTCTTGTATTTGAAGAGCGGCATGCTGAAACTTATTCTTCTGATTATGAGATAACAATGAAGATTCTTCTTATTGTGTTGCTTTATCATATACCCTTGATTCTTGATGTTGATTTGATGTTATCTTTATTGATCTTGAAATCTGAATTTCTAGATCTTCTTTTTTATGGATGATATGTTTAAAGAAAAAAATAAACTCAAAAGAAGGTTTGATTTGATGTTCGACCATTGATTAAAGCCCAGTCAAGATTTTGGTATATGAATTAAGGGTTTAAAGATTTCATTCTTGGAAGAGACTATGATAGGATCACCAAACAACTAACTCTTTTAAAGCTAAATAATATGTTCATCCTAATTTAAATACATTTGAGCTCGACATAATATAATAGGTTGAGCATAATCTAGTTAACTTGAGACGTACCCTCTTATCGACTTTGACATAGTGCAAACCAAATTGTTTATTATATAAGTTGTTTAATGTAACATAAATATTAAATTTATTTATGTATTTTTGTTGAGGTGTTTGATTTTAGATGTTTCGGCATCTATCTCGAGGTTTGTATTTACAATTTTAATTTTTTAAGACCGTTTAAAATATATTTTTAATTCTCAACTTTTTTTTAGAAATACACCTTTTAGAACATGTGAAATTATTAAAATACATATTACATGTTGCGATGTTATTTGTTTTGTTAAATTTTCAGAATAAATTAATATTAAAATTAATTATTTATACTTTTTTATTTTTATTTTCATTATTTTATTAATATTTTATTAATAATGTTTTTAAAATAATGATACAAGTTAAAATGTAAAAATTAATAAATATTTTTAACAACTATCTTATTCACACTTTGCATGAGAATCATAGAATATTTTAACAATGTCATTCAAGAAAAAGCCATACACCTACAACTATTAGTTAGAGAAGAATTATACTCCGAACAAAAAAGTGTTGTTTTATGAATGAAAAATAGATACCGTAATTCTAAGTGCTTTTATAACTACGTAAAAAATAGAATAAAAATAAATACTATACATGGTATGTTAGATGGAGACAGTTGGCTCACTAAACCAAATGATATTGGAACATCACCTGAAAACCATTTCAAAGCTATCTATAATACTCAACCTCAACATTTGGTCGTAGAAAACATTCAAAATATCATTCCTAAGTTGGTGACTAATCAAGATAAGAAAACGCTTTTATCGATACCATCAAAAGAAGAAATTTATACAAATGTGAAAGAAATGAATAATAATAGTGTTGCGGGAATATATGGCTTTAACATAAAAATTTACCTATCTTGTTGGTATATTATCGATAATGGCCTTTGCTCTGCCATAATTTTCATCTTTCAAGATTCTCTTATCCCTCAAGGTGTATATACCACGACAATATGTTTAACCGCAAAGTTGATTCTCCTAAATCATGGAAATATTCTAAGGCCATTAGCTTGTGTTTTGTCTTCAAAATATATCCGCCAAATATTCAAACGATAGACTACGTACCATACTGTCTAAATGTGTCTCTGAGGAATAGTGCGGCTTTGTAAAAGAGAAAAATATTGAAGATTCTAACACAAGAACATTCTCACAAGATCAATAAAAAAGCAAGAGGTGAAAATATAATGCTCAAAACTGATATGGTTAAAGAATTTGACAGAATATTTGTTGACTATATCTACCAGGTTTTAGGTGTTTTTGCATTTGACAACAAATGAGATAACTGGATAAAAAAATTATAAATTCAGTTTGATATTCAATCATAGTCAATGACCACAAAACTGGTTTCTTTAAATCTATAAATGATGTTATACAAAGATACCCTATATCTCCCAGTCTATCCATTCTAACTGAAGAATTCCTTCTAAGAGGCCTTAAAAAGCTATTTGATTTAGACATTGGTCACCACTATAAAACTAGTAGTAATACGAGCATACCTTGTTTAGCATATGCTGATGATTTCCTTATATTTACCAATCGTTCTTCATACAACATTAGTAAAGTATGTAACTTCTTGAAGCAATATGAAAACTGTTATGACCAGATCATTAATGCTAATAAATTTGCAATTATTACTCTGGTAAAATGTCACAAACTTGAATGATTTCCCTCACAAACTTAATTGGTTTCAGACACAAGAAACTTTTCTTTATCTACCTTTGTATACCTATCCACTTAAATAATAAAGTTCATATTTGCAAAAAAAATAGTAGATAAAGTTAGAGCATATATACTTGATTGTAATGTTAAGACACTATATTTTGGTGGCAAGCTTATTCTAATTCAGTCTATTCTGATGGACATGCCCATATATTACCTTGAAAGTTGCATCTTACCTAAGATATTAATAATCTAGCTTGAAAAAAATGTTCAACAAATACCTTTGGTGTGCTAGAGATGACAAATTAGCTATGAATTGGGCTTATTGGAAATCAATGTGTAAATCTTATGCTAAATTGGGTATTAACATCAGAAATGTTATTGAAATTCAAGATGTCTTTTCATTTAAAATCTAGTTTAATTTCACAGACAATACCTTATCGATTGGCCAGATTCACTATATCCTTACATTGTTCTAATACTCACCTCTTATTAGTACAATCTTCTATACCAGCTATAAAATATAGAAAAAGGCTAACAAGTATTAGAGATTTGGCTAGAAATGGTCATATAAATTTTTGGATGGAAAAATGGTGTGATAAGCTTCCTTTTATACCATTCAGCTCAACCCACCATTCATTTGAAGAACCTATTGCATATGTTTGGAACAATGGTGAATGGAATATTAATAAACTAAGACATACTGGTTTACCCTCAGACATTGCTAACATATCAAATCTCAAAATTTAACCTAACATTGAAGATAAAATTAAATGAAGTCTTTCTAACTCTGCATATATTAATACCAACGCAATATGGAAAGAAATCAGAGAAAAATCAGATTGGTCTAAACCGTTTAAAAGGATTTGGAATAACATAACGCCTAAAAAATGTTTTGGTCTAATTTGGAGGATCTTAAAAGATTCGCTTCTTGTTGATTTTAACATTACAAAACAAGAATATATCTTTAGCATCAAAATGCTAATTTTTTCCAGCAACGGAAAACATCAAACATCTTTTTACTGATTGTAAAATAGCATGGCATATGTGGAAACAAATCTCGTAGGTTTTTTGTATCTATATATCTAAACACATGTCTTTGTTACGCATAATAAAAATATGGAATTGGTCAACCCCGCAAGATATTCACAATATAACCATAATACCACTTATATACTGTTGGTCTATCTGGAGAGCCAGAAACAAAGCCAAACACAAGGCCTCCTTACTAAAATTAATGTCATTTTTTTAATGAATTCAATTACCTGAGATTCATTAATGGCACCGCAAAATATCATGCATCTAGTTCACCAAAGTATAAGGTATGGAGGTCGAAATACCAACAAGTTATGTTGTGGATGCTTAACACGATGGAGCGCGATCATGATATGATTTTAAGGTATTCCTATATAATATTGTGTGGGACATGTATGACAACCAAAGTAATTATGCTAGAATTTTCCGAATTCACTAGGAAATTACAAGCCTTGATCAAGATGGGAAGCCATTCATAATTTTACTTAGAAATTTGACGAGTTTGAGGATTAAGTTGGAGATTTATAGACCTTATACTGTTATTGGCTAGTCATAGTCCTCATTTTCAGGAGCTAAGAATCCATATTCTAAACAATACCGACTTATCATCCTTCAATAATGTTTGTGTTGTAAATCAACGTGAGGAAGTACGTTGAAACGTCATGACATGTACTGTTAATCTCGTTTCTTTTGATGTTCATGCATATATTGTTCGTTCGCACTCCGAAGAAACACATTATAAGGGAAAATTACATGATTTTAAATTCTAATATTTCCATGAAATTAGACACTTTATTGATCGATGTTCAATTCTTCACCCCATAACTGAAACCTAAATTTTGTAAATATCAAAAGGGTGGAGGATACCAAAAGCAATTCCATGATCATAAGACTTATTTGGTTACGCACTTCACCGACTCATTTTTTTTTCTTATCGTACTACGTTAATTAATTATTTCAGAAATTATTTACATAACACACATGGTTAGAAGGCATTCCAATAAGGAGATTTTAATCAAAGAAAAGATCAAACACCTCCACTTCTTAGTGATTGTGATGATTTTTTAGCTGATGCAAATTCTTACAGTAGCAAAAAAACTTGAATAGAGATTGATAGTTTTAATGATGAATAAGTTATTTATTACAGTGTCAGAGATCATATGTAATATATAAATTAACCCATTTTCACAACTATCATTCATTTTCTAACCCTTTCAACTTGTTTCTATATCAAATGGGAAATTTGTTTTTGTAAGTGTAAGGGAAACATTATCCAAGTCTTATATACTATTGAGTCTGATATTCTTAATGTTCCTTCCTTCCCATTTATGTCCCTCTATGTTCGTAAATTAACATCATCTCTCAACTATGGAATTATATTACTCGCTACACATTTACTTTTCAAGACCTCGTCATAAAAGAAAATTTTGGTGATGGATTTCCTTTACATGTACTCTACTATTTTTCCGTTAATTCTACGGTTACCAATCAATTTTATGAATTTTATTATTAAATTCTTAAGATTTTTTTAAGACAAACTTCATCTCGCATATTTCTTAGAAAAATGAATAAAATTATACCAAGGAAATTTTGATTCTGATATTGGCCATTTATAAGTCTTCTATGCTTCTTTTTAATTTGTCTTTGTCTCGAACTACTAAACCTTTTGAAATTGTACATTGAGATGTGCGGGGTCGTTTTCATATTTTATCAGATGGATTTAAATATTTTGAAACCATTATTTATTATTAGTCTAAAGTTTATTGGAGTGTACTTACTGAAATAAAAGAAGTGAAGTATTTGAGTCTTTTTAATAGATTTTTATATGTTCTTTAGTATTCAATTTTTCAGCTTTTATATATATATATATATGTGTGTGTGTGTGACTCAAGACATGACAAAGTATATATTTTCTAATTATATATTACATCAGACTAATAATGCTTTTGATGAGTGTCTCGTAATATTTTTAACCTTTTGGTATTATTATTTCAACTTATCTTATGAATCGTTTACCCAACCTAGTGCTGGATTTTAAATATCCTCTTGAAATATTATAGGAAAAAACGCATGATTTGTTGCATATCAATATTTTTGGATGCATTTGTTATGTCCATATCCTCTTGACGAGTGTCCCAAAACATCTTTAGCCTTTTGGTATTATTATTTCAACTTATCTTATAAATTTTTTACCCAACCTACTGGTGGATTTTAAATCCTCTTGAAGTATTATAGGACAAAACTCATGATTTGTTGCATCTCAATATTTTTTGATGCACTTGTTATGTGCATATCTCAACTACATTGTGACAAACTTAATCCTCGAATCGTTAAGTGTATATTCATTGGTTATATTGAAAAACATAAAGGTACAATTGTTATGACTCTCTCTCCAAAAAATTATATGTGACTAAAGGTACATGGTTTGTTGAACAACTTCCATATTTTATCTCATTCGGTCAGGGAAGAAGTTGTATTGGTTATTTAATTTTCCCAATGTTGATTATAATCATTAATTCTATCAACATTTACCTCCTGACCAAACTATCTCAAATGAGGATAAAACTAAACATTGTGGTGATTAAGTAGATATAAATAGTTATATTTCCAACTAAGTTATTATCAAATCACCCGACCAAACATGTTCTCATGCCAATGTGAACCAATATCACACATAATCCTCTATGAACGTGTACATGTGATATTTTGTCCAAAATATTACTTTTATTTATGTAACCGTGTATCTAGCTTAAAACATATATATATATATATAATATGACATAAATATATGTTGTACATATGTTTGATTTTATTTTATTCAATATGTATATTTAAAAATTTTGTTTTTTTTTCAATCCAAAACTCAATGTTGAAGAAAATAAACTATTATATTTGAAGACACTATCAATTGATGATATTCTCATAATTTGTTATGTTTGAGACCAAAATGATAAAACATTGTATTGTAATATGTCTACTATTAATTTTGATGCTCAACGAGACTTTACATGACAACGGTTTAGGTACTTATGTGTTTATAATTTTAATATATTATAATGTATCGATTTTGTTTTTCAATATTTTATGCTGTCTATCTCAAATGGTACATGTTGGTTTTGGTGATAACAACAATGTATTTTTGATATAACATGTAATCTTATTGATTTTATTTTATTTTTAACATGGTAAGGTTAAACTATTATTAGAATATTGGATCAATATGTTTTAGATAATCTTCTGAATGTTTTAGCCAATTTTTGGAGTAAATAAATTTCAAAATAACACAAAACTTATCATTTTATGATTTTGTTTTCCTTAATTGATGAAACTATATATTAAACCATTAATACATATATTGTATAAGTAAATTTTGAAGGTTTATCATCTAATTGATTTGTTATTTCCCGTAAATGGACAACTATTATATTTCTCTCAGTTTTATGTCACGATAACCAAAGTGCAAAATCACATAAATATTATGGTATTTTATAATTAAGATCATGATATTTATCAATTTATTGTTACTGATTTAATCGATATGATAGATGTGACAAATGAATTAGTTAGGTGTATCTTGCCTGATGTTTTATGTATTTTTTGAGTAATTTTATATCTCATTTATTCCTTCATCTTTTATCTAAGATTTCAAACTCTATGAAGTAGAAAAGTATTCATGATGGAAGTATATATGAAGTATTTAGATGCGGTCATAATCACAAAACAATTGTCACGAATCATCACCGTTCTTTAAAAGACAATTAGGACTACACAATCTAGCATATATGGTTCACCATCAAAACTTTCACGACTATTGTAAAGTAGTTCATACATTGATAAATCCAATAAGATTTATCCTTTTAGTGCGAAATTCACATGCACCATATGTGTTCGTCATAAAATGTTTCATGTGCAATGAATCTGAAACAACAATGATAATCTGCACTCAATTTCTTACAATAAAATATGAATTGACACAATTATTGGGAGATATTTTGCTAAAATAATTATGTATCCCTAAGTATTTTCACCTTATAAAGCTTTGAAATCGTTGGAATCTTTGCAACCATTCAAGGTTTATTTGTTATACTAGTCGTTATAGCTTTCGTTTGAATAGCTAATGATCTAAAAGTGATTTCTATTATAGTCGGGAAAATATGACTTAGACATTGAGGGTTTCTGCATTATCGACTTGTTGGAGTACATGTTCAAAAAATGGTCTCTCTCTCTTGGTTGCATTGATCTCTACCTTCAGTTTTTCTTCTTCTCGACAAGTGGATCAACTTTAATATATACTTTACAAATTTTATTTATGACATATAGTTTACGATCACGTTCATAGTGAAAGATTAGATAACAGATGATTATTTCTTCCTTGAACAAGTCAACTTGGTTATAGTTGGCGTGCTTCAACAAGGTTAATATTTTCTAACTCTTGTTGACCATACTTACATTGAATTAATCTTGCTCTATTACTAGTAAAACAACCTTGTATGGACAAGACAAACCATGAGTGTTTCTAATAACACATCTGCATTCCACTTTATCGATCTCTATTACTCCAGTTCTTTTTATTGCTCTAACAAAAGTCCTATTCAAATATCTAATAATCATAGTCAAATTTATAGATTAGCTTACTTTTTAAACGATGATTTTATATTTTTATAATACATATTCATTAAATCTTATGTTTTTCCCCCAAAATAATTCCAATGTAAGTTGGATCGTTCCAAGGTTTGTCTTACAAACTCGTTTTATTTTTTCAAAAATATGTGAACTTCTTATTGTAAACATAACCAAGCTCTTCACCATAAGGTTTAAGCCAAGATGTTTAAATTAAGGGCTCTATGGTACGCTTTGTATTGTTTGTTCATTTGATATATATTTGATTTTGACTTTATTTTTGAAGTTGAATGAACAATTGTATCCCGAGACTTTTGAAATCTTTGAAATAGAATTTTGTCCGCATATAATTTTTTTTAGTCTTTGCTATGATATGTTTGCTTGTGTCTCATTTACATCGCATGTGTGTTGCTCTTGAAAAATAATTATCTATTGTTTTAATTAATCCCAATTCTTTAATCGTCACCAAAGTATAAGGTACAGCACAACAATTTTCCTTCATAAACAACCGCAAACGATCCAATTCTCACATGTAATTGTCAACCTTTTTTAAACTAAAAAAGCAAATTTGATATAAAATGTGATATTAGTTTACTTAAAACCAACAGTCTTAAACTATGGCATCCTGTATGTTGTTGTATTGTATGTCCTATCCATAATAAAGAACTCAAAAAATTTGTTTGGAAGATCTATAGATGTTGGGTGTGCAAAAAATAAATTGGTGATAATCTTAGACCCACCACTTCCCGTTCCATATCATGCAATATATCTTATCTCTTTCCTCTTATCCAATAAATATTGAAGTTGTGACTGACGTACTGTGTTTTTTTATCTAATATAATAAACCTTATGTAATTGAACATGGTATAAGGATTAATTTTCTTTAACGCGGGTAAAATATCCTGATGATGGAAACCACATATTGATAATTGTTTCACTAACTTTTTTTCAGTTGTAGTAACGTTTCTTTCTTGAGGAAATCCTTTAAAATACTTGTTGGTGCATGGTTATTCCTTCCGTATTAAATTATAAAAAAGTTATAGCTGATCGCGAATATGATAAGCTTTTAGTTTAAATATCAATCATTTTTTGTGCCCGACTGTCTTTTCTTCACTTTACGTGCCTTTAGGTTTTTTTTTAACTTTCCATATTTCTCGCACGCATAAAATAATCGAGTAGTATTCCCATGTTCTCTATAATCACACCAATTTTTCCTTAATGCATAACACATATAGCTACTGATACCTAGGCTTAAGCAGGTCAAGTTAGTGAACTTAGGTTCGAACAACAAAATTCATGCCCCTAAATTCCAACAAATAAAGTTCATCCATTTAAGTTCCAACACAACTCCATTACTTAAGTTCCTTATTCAGCTTAAGTAGGTTCAAAACTTAAGTTCTAGTTTCAACACTAAGCTTCAAACTTTAGCACCTAGTTCAAACTTTAACACCTAGTTTCAAATTCAAGACTATGTTCCAGCTTTAGCACTTAGTTCTAGTTTCAACACTAACTTCTGGCTTCAGCACTAAGTTCTATCTTCACCACTTAGTTTCAGCTTTGACTCTAAGTTCTATCTTTAGTACTTAGTTCCAACTTTAACACTAACTTCCCACTTCGGTATTAAGTTTCATCTTCAGTACTAATTTCTATATTCGATACTAAGTTCCAGCTTTAGCACTTAGTTTAAGATTCAACACTAAGATCCACTTTCAACACTTACTTACGACTTCAACACAGAATTCAGCTTCAATACTAAGTTTTAGCTTCATTCATTCTGAGTCAGCATAACTTCTGCCGTCAATTTCTAGAATGTCTCTATATACTTAAATCTCAACTTAGTTCCTACCTCATTCACTTTAAGATTACACTTAACAATTCTGCACCTAGGCTTACAATAACTCAAACTCTGTTGTCTTGATGCTCCAATCACTCAACAAAAACATTCATCCACTTACATTTACATATTTATCAATTCTTATGTGGTAGATGAACTTTAGTGAGGATGTTTTTTCGAAAAGATCAGTATAATGGATTTTTCATGTAAAACTGTAGTAGTAACATCCATCTAATCTAACTGAAGATAAAAGACATAAATGTTTGGAAGCTAACTTCCAAAATCTAATTTTTTTTCTCTTCATTTTGAAAATCCGAAAGAATGTAACCATTAGACTCCAATTAAGAAATAAGAAATAAAATGGTTTAATGTCGTCGATAGAGACCAAGCCTAAATGAAGCCTGAAATGAGCATCGACATAAACATCATCGATTTCACATTTATGTTCAAACTCTACCTCAACTTCAGCTCCAGTATGGGCAGTAACATAGGTAGTATTAACATTTACTATCAGTATTCTTTCAACTTTAGTGAATATTATATGAGTGATAATGAAAGCCTTATCACTACTAAGATCCAAACACTACATCATTTGTTGATGATGAATCTAGTTGTCATGACAGCTTCCACACATAATCTCTTGCACATTTAATCTATCAAAAGAATACCTTTTACTCTCTCAAGTAAGGTTCAATTAATCTTCTCAATATTCAATATCTCAGAGTATTTTTCAAGGTTATGTTCTTAGACATACCAAGTATAGAACAATATATAGTAAATGGTTCATTCATACATTCCAACCCTTTTATAGGTATTCCCAACCCTAAACATACCTTCCACTACAAACCATTTTTGAACTAAAAAATCATTAGTTTGGTTAGCCTTCATAAAAACCTGTGAGTCTTACAAAATTCTAAGTTTTTCATCTTCACATTTATACTTAATTACTTCCTCATATAACATTCCTATAAAAAGAAGGTTTTCTTTAATTTCGAGAATATACCTCACATGTGTTATGACTTTTTTCAAGTCCAATATATACATTTAACTTTATACTCCGCATTATTTTAACAATAAAAAGTTCGAGACTTGCCAAGCATGACCTTCACACCTTCAAATATCTTCGGGTCTTCAAACCAATGTTTGTTATATGTCATATAGAATGATGATCCACACTCGGGAATCCACTTGTTACCGTACGCCCAAGTCATTGCCATTAAAGAATCTATATAATCATAACCATCGGAAACCATGTAGGAATCTCTAGATCCAAGCTTCTCTTAGTTATTTTCCTCACATTTTGTTTTATACAAAGCTTCTAAAGAACAAAATACAAGATTACAACCACCAAGGGGGTAGCCGAGTTGGTTGAGTAAGACATGCTTGTGACCAAAGGTCATTGTTCGAGTCCCTCCACATACGTTTTCTCGGCTGAGCCTGTCACCTTGTGTGGTATACCTTCTGGCGTTGGTTTACAAGCTATTGCGTCACACTGAGGGTTTACCATGTGCGTACTATTTGCACTATGAGTAGTGGCTGCGGGTTCCCTCCGAAAACATAAACTAGATTACAAAAGAAACTATGATTCTCAATGTTTCTCTTAGTAAAATTTATAATTATTTTATCTCAAAACTCAGCTTAATTAATAAATATTTTTTTCAACAATAGAAAAGCTTCATACTTCTTCATCTTTATTTATAAAAGCAATGTAGTGGAAATATGCAATCCAAACTCCCGCTATCAACTGATTGTTTTTCACCACAAACATTTGAGATGTAGTGGTACCAATCCTCTATTTTTCATACGACGTGTATTATACGATGGGTAATTACACCAACCATCATCACCGGCCTTACCTTATTATTCTTGACAAATCTAAAGCATACTCAGATCAAACTTTTCATTAACAGTTAAAGATATCCCATATTTTCCAATTTTTCTCAAAATATTAAAATTTACTTGATCTAAAGACATAAAAGTATCTATAAAATATTTAGCAAGTAACCTCCATGCACACAAGTTCCAGTAGGTCAAGTTCTTGCACTTTGGTTCCAACAATAGATTTAATACTAAAGTTCCAACTTTATCTTACGCAACTTTAGAACTTAAGTTCCACCTTCAGCGATATGCTTCTAGCTTCAATGATTAGATCTAACTTTAATTTTAAGTTCCAACTTCACGATTAAGTTCCATCTTTAGCACTTAGTTTGAACTTCGATACTATGTTCTAGCTTTAGTACTAAGTTCCAGACTCAACACTCAGTTCTAGCTTTGAGACTAAGTTCCAGCTTCAGTACTAAATTTCAGCTTCAACACTAAGCTCCAACTTCGACACTTAGTTCCAGCTTTAGTGAGTTTCGGTCACAGAAGAACTCATACCCTTAAGTTTCAATATATGTATCCGCACTCAATTCTTGACGAAGCTCATACCTCTATCACTTTGAGCCTACACTTAATATGTTATACATTTATTAGTGCACAATGCTTACATCCAGACTTTATTCAAATTAATTGAAAAAACTAATAACACACAAGATGAATCAATGGTAATATTAGTAAACAAAATAGAATGACGTGGAAGTGTCGAGCTACTAAATTCAAGTATAAAAATTATAACCTTCACAAACATTCAATATATATATATATATATATATATATATATAATTTGTTTTTTATTTTTTTTGGCTAAAATTACTATTAATTATTAATACAAGAATGACAAAACTAAATTTAGCTAAAGCTTATATTGTTGTTCATAAAAGTTATATACCTAATGGAATGGAAAAATATGAGATAAATTCCAAAATATCAAAGAATCGAGTTAACTAAACAACCAAATCGACATACCTAAACATAAATCCAAAATCAAACGTCAAAATCAAATAAAAACACAGTAAAAAATCATACGAAACAAATAATCGAACATATTATTGTTATGATATTATAGCTTCATCTAAAATAGACAGAGAAAGAAAAAAAGGAAAAAAACTTAGAGTCGAAAAATATATAAACTATTCTATCATTAAGTAAAGTTTTAATGAATTATAAATGATAAATAATTCAGTGAAATTGGTCTTTTTCAAAAATACAGAAAATTATGGAGGGTAAATTGATAATATTATGGTGTTTCCATCTTATATACTATAATAAGCATATTTTATAATATATATATATATATATTATTAAAGTTGTTAACCTCAAACTTTTATCCTACTCAAACTAACAATATTAAAATTTATAATCGTTAAACATTTTTTAAATAATAAAACTATATTAAAATTAATTAAACAACATTAGATAGGTTTTAAAGGAGCTAATTTATCTATGTATGTTTTAGAATAATCATGGTTATAATTTAGAATAATAGTTATTGTAATTTACATTCAAATTAAAATAACTATTAAAATTATTATTTTTAAATATTAGGGGTATATTATCGTTTTAACTTTAGATAAAAAGAACTTTTTAATATACATCATTCACAAAATTTGTTTAATTACTTAAAGAAAAAATAGTGTAGGTAACATTTAAACTTGTATATAGAAGAATGTTATCTCCCAAAAGCATGATATAAAAATATTTTATATAAATACATCATAATATAGATTTAAAATGCAATATATCACGCCAAAACATTAACTCTTTGGTGATCCATATTCTAGTCCGTGACCATTCATAGATAACTATATTTAATGCATAATATATCACCACTACATCTTTATACTTTATCTTTATGAATTTTTCCACGTTTCCATTTCCAAGAAGTATATGTTCTCAACTAAGTATGAATCAAATTCATTTCTTACCCAAAAATATGAAATCGATAGTACAATAATCAACAGAAAAAAAAAATATGAAACCGATAAAACAATAATCAACGAGGTACCAAAATAAAATAAAACAAATCAATAAATTAGGGTTGATAATTGACTTTTCCAAAATGAGCATCTACCGACATAAAAACAAATTTGTAATATTATAAAATTAAAATATTCTCAACAGTAACCCAGTATACCTCTCTGATATTCAGATGAAGGTTTTCATTTCCTAAAAGCATATGTTCTTTTAAAACCACTATCTAGAAAGAAGATGGTAGACATTTCACAAATAAGCTTGTCTACCATGCCAAATCTCCAATAGTAAGTCGGAGCAGTTACATGCTTAATGTTTTAAGAATAGAATCTATCTTATATGTTATAAATCAAATTAATTTTTGAAATTTCGGTAAAAAACAAAGAAAATCAATGACCCTTTTTATCCTAAGGCTTATTAAGATTGTAATATTCCAAAACATTAAAAAAATTGAGAATTTTTTAATTTTATCTTTAAACATAGATCAATAGAACTTATTGTATGTTTGAAACTCTATATAAAGATGATCATATAAAAATATTTTATATAAAAATTTTGATTTGATTTAAAAAAATATATTTTTAACATTAAATTCGATTTTTTATATTTACTACAATATATTTTATATAACAAGAAAAATATGAAATCGATAGAAAAATAATCAACATACAGGTACTAAAATAAAATAAAAAAATTGTAATTATTCCAAATGCATCTACCAACATAATTTTTGTTTTAATATTACCGGATTAAAATTGTAATATTCTGAACTCAAACAGTAACCCAGCTCTGTCTATGTTCTTTGAGACCGTGCACAAATAAGCTCTAACAAGTTTTCAAAGACATGTTTTCCTCAAAATATGTGCTTTTATTCTATAATGCCAAATTCTAATATTGAGGGAGCAATTCCATGCTTATTATTTTAAGAGAGAATTTATCTTATGTGTTATAAACCTAATTAATTTGAATAGTATGATTATTTTTACTGTTTGGAATTCGAAAACTCCCAAAACGTTGAAAATTGAGAATGTTTTAATTTTACTTTTAAACTTAGTTCAATAGAACTTATTGTATGTTTCAAACTCTACATAAAAAGAACCATATCAATATTTACAGAATAATGTTTTTTTTATTCTCCAAGTATTTAAGGTATTTTGATATAGTTAATATAAAAATTATATGAATAAAAATTAAAAATTATTAATGTTTTAAAGATACTGCACAACAACCTTTATATATATAAAGGTGCTTTTATAAGTTATTTAATGTTAAAATATTTCATAAAATATTTTTTATATAGCAAATTAGATTTTATTTCTAACTATTTTAAAAAAATATATTTTATATAACAAATTTGAATTTTTTTTTCATATTTATTTTTTATACATCTTTTAAATATAATATATTAATATTTCCAACTATTTCTTAAAAATAATTTTAATTTAACAAATCTGATTTAATTTTGAAAAATATATTTTATAGAACAAGAAAATATGAAATCTAAAAAAAAATCAATATATTAGGGTAGATAATTGATTTTTCCAAATGAAGCATCTATAATATTATCAGATTAAAATTGTAATATTCGGAACTGAAACTATAACCAAACTCTAATTATCTCTGATATTTAGATGAAGGTTTCAATTTCCAAAAAAAACATATTTTTTTTTTCTATGTTCTTTCAAAACCTATCTAGAAAGAAGATGGGAGACACTCCACAAATAAGATTGTTCTCCACAAAATGTGTGCTTTTAGTCTACCATGTTAAAGTCCCAGTAGCGAGTGAGCAGTTCTATGCTTTCTCTCTTAAGAAGAGAATCTATCTTATATATTATAAACCTAACTAATTTTTAAAACTCTGGTATACAACAATACAAAATCAATGACCTTTTTTTTTTGTTATAGTAAGATTATTTTTACTGTTTAGGGTTGCAGGATTCCAAAACATTGAAAATTTAGAATTTTTTATTTTTTTATTCTTAAACTTACTTTAATAAGAATGTTATTTTTAATCTTTATTCCTTAAGTATTTAAAGTACTTTTGGTACAGTTATTAAATATCATTAAAAATTAAAAATTTATTATGTTTTAAAGACAGTGCACAACTATCCTTATATATAAGATAAGAGTAATTTTATCAAAAAGGTATTTAATTTTAAAATATTATATATGATATTTTTTATATAACAAATTTGATTTTATTTCTAACTATTTTTCAAAAATATTTTATATAACAAATTTAATTTAATTTTCATTTATTTGATAAATATATTTCTAACATTAAATTCGATTTTGCTATTTTTTATGTATATTTTAAAAATATTATATTAAAATTTGCAACTATTTTTTAAAAATAATTTTTATGTAACATATTTGATTCAATTTTTGAAAAATATATTTTATATAGCAAATTAGTTTTATTTTCATATATCGTTTAAACTATATTTTAAATCTTAAATTTCATTTTGTCATATTTTATTTTTTAAAATAATGCATTAATATTTATTGTTATTTTTATAAAAAAACAAGTTTTTTTATAAAGAAGAAGTTAATAAAAATTAAATTCTATTGTTGTTAAAAAACAAAGAGAGAAGTAGCTTCACGAGGCCGGTAGGGTTTTGTGTTTTATTAGAAAATCTTTTTTTTAATGAACTGTTTTTTATAATGCAAACCCAAGTAAAGCTCTCAATATATAGAGAATTTAGAGGCTTATACAAGAAAACTTAATACACTGAATATTCTAACACTCCCCCTCAAGCTGTGTAGTGGGATCACCAATACCCAACTTGGATAAAACTGATTCGAATGTTCTTGCAGCAACCGCTTTTGTCAGGATGTCTGACAGTTGGTCTTCAGATCTAACAAACGGAAGTTCGACTGTCCCATCTTCAATCTTTTCTTTTATGAAGTGCCTATCTATTTCAACGTGCTTTGTTCTATCGTGTTGTACCGGGTTCTCTGAAATCTTATCGCAGCTTTATTATCGCACATTAACTGAGTCAGACACTTCACGGGGGATTCGATTTCTTTCATTATCTTCTTTAAACAAAGTATCTCGGTAATCCCATTAACGATTCCTCTAAATTCTGATTCAGCACTTGACAGTGATACTACTTTATGTTTCTTACTCCTCCAAGTCACTAAGTTACCTCTAAGAAGAGTAAAGTAGCAAGCAGTTGATTGCTTGTCCTTAGGATTCCCTCCCCAATTAACATTTGTGAATACTTCAACATCAAGGTGTCCATTTTTCTTAAAAATTATGCCTATTCCTGGTGTGCCTTTGAGATGTCGAATAATCCTCATTACTGCCTCCATATGGTGTTCTTGAGGATGATGCATGAACTAGATAACTACTCCCACCGCGTATGCAATGTCTGGTCGAGTGTGAGCTAGGTAAATCAATTTTCCCACCAACATTTGGTATCTTTCTTTACTTGCTGGTCTGGCCCCTTCAATTATCTTTAGTTTGTGATTCACAACCATAGGCGTGTCATTTGGTTTGCAATCCACCATGCCAACTTCAGCTAATAAATCCAATATATATTTCCGTTGGGAGATATAAATCCCTCATCTTGACCTAAGAAACAACCATATTCGAGGTGCTACATTCTCTTAACGCACTGTAGATATTCGAGGTTCTACATGGTACATATTCGAGGTGCTACATTCTCTAAATACACTCTACATATTCAAGGTGCTACATTGTTTTAATTACATTATATGTATTATATGTGTTTACATTTTTTAAAGAAACCAATTATTATTCAGTGCTACATTCTTTAAGCGTACTTTTAGGGCAATATTATTATTTGAGTTACAAATGACTTTGTTCTTAAACTTATAAATTTTTATGATAGGGAAAATAAATATTGAGAAAGGAAAATTACTCATTCATAAAAGATAATCCAATATTACAAAAAGATGTTATGAATGTTGAAGAACTAAGTATTCACCAAAAACAAGTCATCACACGACTTAGAACAAAAAAAAGGGAAAATAACAATTATTTTGCTTTGGAATTCTCTTTTGGAGAAAATTTTATTCATTAGTTTCATCTACTTATGACTCCGTCTCTTCGGAGTAATCAGTGGGGACATGATCGAAGGCTTCGCTAGGTCAGTTACCTATAGGGATTAATTCCTAGAAACTGTACATACTTATCTTCGGGAGTGTTGCGTTTATTTCACGAAGTAAATTTATTGATTGTTGCTCTTTGACATTTTTATAGCAGCTAATGAGTCTTTCCCACACTGAGTTTTGGTGGCCTCCACAACACTTTCCTTTTTTATTCCTAAGGATAATATTGAGATCAGCCATATCACTTGTTAGCTTCTTTTTTCTTCTTCACTCTTCTTAAAAAATTCTTGAAGAGTAGAATATCTTTGCTGCTCCTCAAATAATTTCTTGACATGTTTCTGTTTAAGCTTTTCCATCTCAGTTTGATGAGAAGTCTTGAGCTCCTTCATTTGTTGATGAAGCACGGAGCAAAGATGACATTTAAGTTAGATGGCTCCATGGATATATTACGACCTGTCAATTTGGAATACACGAAATTGATCCTCGAGATGTTTGCCAAAACACTCTCTCATTCTTTTTTCTGCAACAGCATCATTTTTATATCGGACCATCTCCTTAGCTATATTTTCTAAATGGCTTCGAGAAGAATTTAACTCTGTGTATAATATTGTCGATATTGCTTTCAGGTTGGCAAAAGGTTGCAATGGAAGTAAGACCTCTTCGGATGGTTCTTGCACATGGATGAACCTTTCATTGTTGTAAGGCATGATAACAGATGAGGAAGCCAAGTGACCATATGAAGAAGGCATGAGTTCATGTAAGAGAGGAGCAGTAACTTGATGGCCAATTCGTCGAAGTTGTTACTAAATTTGTTGAACCTTTGGATCCATATCTTTGCAGATAGCTTGAAGCTCTTCTTCACTAGCAAGTTCGTCAGGAAATAAGTGGTCATCTCTTTGGTAATTTTATGCTGTTGTTTCATCTTGATTATTTTCTACTTCAGGGATTTGTTCTACTCATTTCAAAGATGAAGCTTTTGCAGCTTTCTTTTTCCTTGGGGTATAATTTTTCTTTCTTTTCGAAGAAGGCTCAACCTTGACTCCCTCTTCTATTTTTGGAAGGCTAACGTCAGATGATTCACTTTTGGTTTTAGTTAATTTTTTATTTTACAGCTTCGGTTTAGTGGAAGGGCTTGCACCAGATGTACTAGCTTATTTTTTCTTATTCCCTTTATTTTTTGAAGGCAAGTGGTTGTCAGATGTATTCTGCACATGCAATATAACTTTGTTATCAGGTGCAAGCAATATTTTCACAACAAGATTTGGGTTTGGTTGCTCCATTAAATTTTTAGGGAGGTCGGCGCCCAAGGAAATCCTTCATAGACGACTGTTAATGAAATTGATGGGTTGAAAAGTTGAATGATATCCATTGCCCCATTAATTTTCCGCCCATGTGGCCAGTTGAGCAAAAACATATTTTGCATCATTTTTATGAATTTTATACCTCTTTAGAATTCCTAAGAACAGCAACAATATGTGTGGTAAATCTTATTTCGATTTTAAAGTATAAAAGGAGATAAAAATGAAAAGACTTAGTGTTGCTTCTCTAAACAAGATTAAGTTTGGAAGGGTTCTCCTCAGATATTTCTTTACCATTCTCCTAAGCTCGGAATATAAAGACAAATGTTTTCTTCAATATTTTGTCAGCTTCAAGCAGATCATCGATAACCTTGAAGTCATCAACCAGTGTCAAGTAGTACTGGTCAATTCAAAAGACCAGTTATGGCAAGGAAATATTTAATGAAAAGAGGGGTTCGGCTTAGTCTAGAAGCGATAGTCACTGACAGGAGTGTAAACCACAGATTCAGTATCACTTGTGTAGGGCAGAGGTTGAAAATTTCAAAGTACTCCATTATCATCGAATTTGGTGAGAATTGAAGACCCAGATTGATGATCTCAGAATAGACCACCAACTCATTTGCTCCACAATCTAGTGGAGTCTTTCCCTCTTTTAGAATTCGAAGATTTATGTTGTCTATCATTCCTCATTGTTTCTTCAAACAGTCAGCATGAGCTTCATTATAGTAAATTTATGACACATTTTTTAGCGCCATGATATATTCTGGGAGGAATGATTTCAAGTTTACACTGATTGAGGCAGCAACGTCCTTGGAAATTTCAACTAGAGCTTTATTTTTCTTTCTCATTATCTTTGCTACTCTTTGTTTTGAGGTATCATCTTCTGTGTCAGAAGCAACATTACTTTTTGTGTCCTCTACATTTGATTATGTTGCTTCTGATTCAGTTTCTTCCTCAGATGTTTCATCTATTAATTGAGGAGGATTAAGATTTGAGGTTGGTCTTTCTTCTTGCGTTTGCGAAGGAGTTTACTAAGACTCTATGTTGGTCTCAAAAATCTCCCTCGCAGGAGGAGATGATGGTGCAGGATTATTGGTATTATCATGTGAAAAGATGTCAGCCTCGAAGTCTTCATTGCTATGAAAGTCTTTTTTAGTAAAAAACATTCGAGGAGGATGAGCTTCTGGTTTAATTAGATGAGTTACCTTGCATGTTGTGCAAGGAGGACTAGAATTAATATGTGATGTACCTTCTTCTGGACTTCTTTGAGTATATGAGCTTGGAGTTACCTTACCCAAAGTTTGAGGATGAATGGACAAAGATGCAGGAGAAGGATTTCGAGGCGTTGGTTGTTGAGATTTTAGAGTGGATGAACTTGAAACCGCAAAGGAGCTTCGATTTGGGTTGAAATTACAGTAATACATGGTTTGAGTAGAGAATAGAGGAGAATTGCTTATCAATCATGCAGATCTGTACTCTTAGCCCTTCCACTGATACAAAAATAATCGTAAGCACCGAAAACTACTTTTTTGGTTTCTAGGAGATTGGTTTATGGGTTTTTGGGCGTTTTTTTCATACAGTAGGTTGAAGATTGACTGGAAAATATAAGGGTATCTAAGGATTTTTCCAGTGATATTAGCCAAGAAATTGATTACTCATAGAAGGGTATCTAAGGATTTTTCTTAGGCGAAAATAAGATTCTCTCTCTAGAAATTGTGTATGAGGAAAAAGAAGTAAATGAAGACCTATATATAGAAGGTTTAGGGGAGAGAGAGTGGTATTAGAGAAGTTGAAGAGGTGGTGGTATCAATTGGTTAAAAAAAAGGCCAAACAGTTACTTGTAGAGTTGGCAGTGTGACATATATTTTTTGTCAAGCCTAGTAGGTTTTTGAACGCATGCTAAGAAGATAAAATGTTTCTAACCATTGTGAAAAATTCGGCAAAAGGCTTAAAATGTGAATATCTCAAGTGAGAGGCAAAAGGTTGTATATGAAATGGTTGGGTCAAATTTGAAGCTAAACAAAGAATAGTTTATTTGGGAAAGACAAATATGGAGTCTAACATTATTGAATTGATAAACGAATAATACATATTTGAAACAGAATTCGGATATACATTTCTTCGAAGACTACATATGTTGTCAAAAACTATTTCAACTAGGAGATGAGAAGATTTTATTCGAAACATATAGAACTTTGGAAAAAGCATTTTTTATCTGAAGCTCACAACCTCCGATGATTAGTAGTTCTTATTAGTGTCTTTCTTAAGAACTAGGGGGGCTACTGATTAGGATATACAATTTTGATGGCTTAAATTTAATGAATTAAAGTCATATATGATCGATTGTAAAGTTGTAAGATATGTATTGGACTATTTGTAAAATTAAGGGACTAAAGTGCAATTAATCCATTTATGTAACTAAGTGTGAACGCCTATAAATAAGGGTTGAGGCTGTTAATACAAGGGACCATACTTACGTTAACTGAATTATACTTTTCACTTGTACTTTCTCTCTCTAAAATCAAACTCTCTCTCTTTCATTCTCAAGAACTAAATTCACACATATCAGCTTTCACTTCTTCTGTGATACTAAGGTGATCCATATGGCTTGTACTTGCTCGAATCACACTCCATTATGTATTATATATTATTAAATACTGAATCAAACACAATAATGGTTTCAAATTTATGAATATGTCTACTTTAGAAAAAGACTTCATCAAGTTGATTGACTGTAACTTAAATTTTCCTATGGATGGCTTCCCTATTTATGTCTTTTAAAATAATATCAAAATACTAAATATTGCTCTTAAAGAATGGAACAATAATCATTTTGGAAATATATTTAACAAAGTTTGATTTACCGAAGATGTTTTAAAATATTGTGAAGCTAAATTCAGGTCTACTAATAGCATTGAAGACAAGAATAACATAGCTAAAGCTACTACTGAACAACTAATTGATCTAACTATGGAAGAAGAATACTGGCTTCAAAAGTGCTCATCTAGCTGGATCAAGGACGGCAATAGAAATACTAAAGTCTATCATAATTTTGTCAAGAAAAAAAGAAGAAAGTCCAGAATATCCAACAGTAAAGACAACAATCACTGGATCACATGTGAGAATTTTATTACTTTATGAGCTGAGTCTTATTTTAAAAACATTTTTACTTCTTCTCCTTATCATAATATGGAAGAATAACAGGCTTATATGAATTACAATATATTCAATCTTACTCATAAACTTACTAGTGATGCAAATAACATCGTACTTTTAGCTCCTCTTTATGAAGATGAAATTTATAATATAATTCAGAATCTCAAGCCTTCGAGTGCAACAGAAATATATGGATTCAACATAAGTTTTTCCCTATATCTCAAAGGCATCATAGAAATATGAATTTGCCTCATTCCTAAATCCTGAAATCCAACACAATGGAAAGGCTTTAGACCAATCATCATGTGTACTATTATGAATAGAGTAATGTCTCAGATTTTGAATACTAGACTATCTATCTAAGATACTTTCAGAATTTTAGGGAGGATATGTTAAAGACATGTTTATTCAAGATAACATCCTTCTTGTGAAAGAGCTTATCCATGACCTGGGGAGAAAAACTAAGGCTGGTAACATTTTCATTAAATTCGATATGAAAAAAGCATTTGATAAACTCTCTCCTAACCTCATTATTAAAGTTCTTCAATCGTTTGGTTTCAACAATAGATTTACCAACTTAATCATGAGCCTGATAAAGTCTGTTTATACCTCTATAATTATCAATGGAAAATCCATTGGATTCTTTAAAACTAATATGGGTATTAGACAAGAGGATCCATTATCCCCTAGCCAGTTTATATTTGCTTAAGAAATTCTAATAAGGGGTCTTAATAAGCTCTATGAATCTCATAAAACTTTGAAATATTCAAATGGATTGGCTTCGTCTATGAATATATTAGGTAACATTTTGAAGACTTACCAAGAAATATCTGTTCAGGCTATCAACAAGAGTAAAATGAAAATCATCACAACTTCTAATTTAGCTCAAGACAAGATCAATTCTCTAGCCATTCAAACAAGTGTTAGTACCAAATTTATTCCTACAACTCATCTTGGAATCACTTTCAACTCTAATAACAAAATCAACAACTATATCTCTCTTCTATACGAAATCAGAGACAAAATGTTAAATGGAAGGGCAAGAAGTTATCTTACGGTAGTAGACTTACTCTCATAAAATTTGTTTTGCTTTTTATACCTATATACTGGTTCCAGAGTTGTTGGCTTCCTAAAACTATCATTACAAAGGTAGAAGCATGCTAAACAAATTTCTATGGGACTCTATAAATGATTTTAACAATATTCAATGGTCTTCTCGATCTACTAATTGTAAATGTTTCAAGGAAGGTGGTCTGAGTCTTAAAAATCTTAATGACATTTAAAAAGCTTTTTCTTGTAAGCTGTGATACAAATTTAGAGAGAATAAATGTCACTGGGCAAAATTCTTTCAAAGCATCTATTGCAAAGACAATCACCATCTCCAGTTCAACTACACAGAGAAGGGTTTTCAAATGTGGAAGAGCCTATGGAACATCAAAAACCATACTGAAGGAAACATTAGATGGAAACTACGTAAAGAAAATCTAGATTTATGGCTTGATAATTGGTTTCGCAAGCCACCTCTTATCAAGTTAGACTCTGATAAAGAAAATGACTGTTTATTGGTGACAAAGTCAAATCTTCCTGGGAAAATAATTCTTACAATATAAATAAACTTACTTCAATTTTATTTCCTCTAATATTGCCTTAATTTCTAAGATTTTTGTTGATAATCAGGTGGATGACTTAATTCAATGGCAGCCCTCAAAGGATGACTAATTCAATAGCAAAAAAAACAAAAAAACACGTAAGAGACAAACACAACAAATCATATCTATTTGATTTTTTTTGGAACCAAACTACTCTTAGGAAGTGTTCCTCTTTATCATACAGACTCTTGAATAATATGCTTCCTATTGGAGTTACTTGCATATTTATTCAAGATTAAAATTAGCAAATGCATGTCAACAATTCACTTGATAAGATACTAGTTTAGGAAATCTCTTACCAAGGCTCATATCAACTCTATATTACCCGAAATCATCACCTGAGTTATTTGGGAGACCAGGAATAAAGTTAAAATCAACCTTTTCTCTTCTATCTCAACAATAAACTACATTAAGCATATTTTATCAAGTTTTTATCATGTTAACCTTTTTAAGCTCAAGCAATGGAAAGACACTGAAAATGCTTCTTCTTCTCTGAATTGCTTCAATCATGTTAAGAAATCCAAAAAAGCTTACCATATCTCATGGAATCATCCTCAACCTGGCCAGTACAAACTAAACACAATGTGTGTGTTGTCTTGCATCTGGTGAATCCAGTGGATGTGCAATTATTCGTGATAGTGTTGAATATGTCTTGCGACCAATTGGCTCGCTAGATGGACTCTGAAATGTAAGATGAAAATCGATCATATTAATTTCAAGCCTCTCTCTTACTTAAAAGCAATTGCTCCATTAGAAAGAGCTGGATTAGATTACATCAGAATTGAATAAGTTATTTATATTATGCTAATTTATTATACTAATCTTATACTTTTAGTATCTTTGATTTTTAAACAAGTATTCTGTCAATTCACACAAGAGTTAATCTCGAGTTCTAATATCTTACTTGAGCAAAGTTTCATTTGTTAGGTGTTTATTATCAGTTGGTCTTAGAGAACTGTTTGTTGCATGAGCGAAGTATGAGCTCCTTAGTATCAGGAGTTAACAAATATCAAATCTCTTGCTTAACTTTGAATTAATTAGCTACTTCCTGCTTCAATTAATTGGTTCTTCGTTCTTGTCTCTCGATTTCCTTCTTTCTCCAAATTGAAGGCAAAGCTCATCCTAGTCTCCATCTACAAGATCCTGGTGGCAACAATAGATTTCATTTGGGGATATGTATCAAGGACTTATATTGATTCAAGTCTAGCCTGATCTGATTAGAATGAGTTATTTATTTCGAGTCTTACATTTGATGAGATCTAGCTAAGCTTAAAACATGGTTTCGACTAGAACTGAAATCTGTTGAAGAGGGATCTTAAGAGACTCTGGTTTCTCTTGGCCTGCTGATCCTAGTTGAATTCACTATGCTTGGAGTAAAATTTGGTGTCTTCTCTTAGTTGTTCCCTCCTTTCAAACGATTTCAATTTTATCCTGAAAAGTATAATTTTTCTCAAAAATTGACGCTTCGATTATAAGATTTAACTCCTTGAACTGGATTTTGAGTCCATCTTTGTTTGGATTGAGTTGTTTAAATAAATTTCCAGTCTATTCATGTTTAGGTTTAATTGTTTACCATTTAATTAATAAAATTCCATTCACTTAAAAAAGGTAAACAATACCATTAGATTCTATTTTTTTTTATTTCTTCTAAAGTTTTTAAATTAAACTCTGTATTTAAATTTGTTTTGGAAAAATTTCACATTCTTGATTCTTAGAAATGCACATTGTAGTCTGATCTTGAACTTTAGTTTTTACGACCCTATTCAAGTTTAGGAACGCAAATGTGAAACAATATAAAACAACTAACTCTTCTAAAGCTGAATAATATGCTCAACTTAATATATAATAGGTTGAGCCTAGTCAACTTGAGCCTAAACCAAAAAGCTTTATCGTATAAGCTGTTCATTGATTTTAGATGGTTCGTCACTTATCTTCACGTTTGTATTTTATTTAGAACCTTCGAAAGTGTTTTTAATTCTCAATTAATTCTAAAAATATATCTCGTAAAATGTGTATTATGATGAGCTTAATCCCATGTTAAAAAATGTGACATTTTATTTTGTTAATTCTAGATTAAATCGACTAATATTTAAATCAGTTATTTTTATTTTTTATTTTTATTCTTTTTTATGATATTATATTAAAAAATTATTTTTAGAAAATAAAAATAAAAATAAATTTTGAAAGGTTAATAAATACTATTCTAAACTTAGTCATTCATGATATTCCAAATTAAAATCTGAAGAAGGAAGAGCTATCCAAGAACTAGCTTCTTGGATTTCAAGGAAGCAACCAAACTTCTTCATCTTCCAATCCATGGCTATTAATCATTGCTAAGTCCCAAAAGAATGACAATGCAGCAAAAGAATGATGCCGGACAACAAATTCAGGAAGAGTTTTCTTCTCTTGTACATTCTGCAGCCCCAAACCTACAAACAATATAAATGATCAATCAACCACAAATAGTAGCCTATACTAACCTTAAATCATACTCTGCAGCAGTTCAAAAACCAAAATCTCCCGCAACCTTCAAACCTATCTATATCCAATACAAAGATGACCATATTTCGTTACAATTTGTAGATTAAGTTAATGATTCCCTTCTACAGACCTCATCAAACACTATAATAGGAAAATTTACAAAAGGTTTTCCCAAGAAATAAGTTCTTGACAGATTCTTTGAAGCTTGTAAATTTGATGGTGACTTTTCCTATTCTAATTGGGATTCAAGACACTTGTTTCATGAATTCTCAAGAAAGGAAAAAATCTATAAAATATGGTAAAAAAGTGTACAGTCAGTAGGTGAATAAAGAATATCCTATGTTGAAATGGCTTCCATCTTTCAATACAAAAAAAAGAATATCTTGTAGTCCCAATATGGAGAAGAACTGAAAATCTACCTGAGCATCTCTATAAGGCAGACATCATTACCTCAATAATATCTTCAATTGCAAATCCCATCAAATCTTGGATTCTTCCAAAGAACAAGGCAATGCATGTTATGCCTGGGTAGAGATTGATATTTCTAAAAAGCTGCAAGATCAGATATGATTTTAGGGTTTGGTGACAATAAAGGTGCCTGGATTCATATCAACTACAAGGAGGTACCTAAATACTGTGACAATTTCTTCAGTAGGTCATGATGTTTCTTCCTGCAGCTAACTAAAACTGGAATCTGAATTGACAAACTCTAACAATAGACAGAAGCAAGAGAATGAGCTTACTTCAACACCAAAGACTCCACCAGAGAAACTCAACAAAATCCTATGAAAGCAAGATTCAACAGATACAGAGATAGAATTCAGTTTAATTACTTAATTACTGAAGAGCCAAAAGAACTCAGTAAAAACATAATAAAAGAAGAACAAAACACATGTGAGGGTGGCATTATTGAGGTTATTAAATCCCTCAATGATGATTTAGACCTCTTTCAATCAGCTGAAAGAGGATTTCCATCCACTGGTAACCTATCATCCAATAAAGATAACAGTAAAGGCCTTAGAATAGAGCATCACAGTTACAATAACTAAAAGTAAACTATACCATAAATGTTTTTGAAGTCTAAGCAAACTAAAAATAGACTTAACCTTTTATAAACGTGAATAATCCAAGAACTGTATTGACTAAAGAATACCATACAAATACATCATACCAAAAATTTAAAAATGTAATAATCAAACAGGAGATAGTAGACATATAAATAAAAAATCTAAAATTGAAGTACATAATTTATTTTTCCAACGTTGACCTACCAAGAATAAAAAATTTAATATTACCATTAAATTAGCATTTGATGTTTATAAATACCTATTTCATTCTCCGAACCGAAACCAAAATAAGTCTCGTTATATTGTATAATAAGAATCAAAACTAGGTTTGTATTTCCAAAAACTAGGTTTGCATTTCCAAAAATCATGTGTTATTTTTCAATGTTCTTTCAGAACCACCCCTGAATGAAGTTAGAAAAAAAATATTATTAGTTAATTATTAATGTTTACTGGCACAATTATAAGTAACCAATAATATTTTTTGTCTAATGAGGGATTCATAACAATTTTTATTAATGGAGTTCTGAGAAAAGTACCAAATCGACCGATTAACTTCATTAAGAAGTGGTTTTGAAAGAACATTGAAAAGAACATATGGTTCTTGGAAATGAAAACCTAGCTCTTGGAAACATAAACCTAGCTCTGAGTCTCATTATACAATATATATAATGAGATTTGGGTTTTGATTTCGATTCGTAGAATGAAATAGGTGTTTATAAACATCAAATCAAATGCTAACTAACTAACGATAATATTAAATTTTTTAGTATTGATAGATGACAAAATAAATTATGTACTGTATTTACTTCATTTCCTTAACTTAGTGTTATCCAAAAAAGGAAAGAAACGGAAGGAGCTGAGGTTAGAACACATAACCTAAAAATTATATTTATTTACTTTTTAGGTTAGTGTTATCCAAAAAAGGAAAACAATCTAAGGAGCTAAGGTTAGAGAACACATAACCTATGGGTTCCTCCATCAACCTTGTCCACTCGGACATGGTCTATTTAAATTTTTTTATATGCTTAATAATAATATATACAAAATATTTTTGGTTCCTGGCACCCGCTGTAGCTCTACCTATGCCTCTAGTTTCAACCAATGATATTTAAAATTTAGTTTTTGATGATACAATATTTATATTATATTTTAAAAAAAACCTAGTTGATTTCGGCTACATAATTTAAATTTACTATCATTTGTTTTTGAGATACTAAAGGATAAGATGTTAGATATAGCTTCATAACTTCAATATACAATTAAAAAAAGTTATTCTTTAAATGTCATTTTAGTAAAGAAAAAAAACAAAAACATTATTTTGTAAGTATAAATATGGTCTGAATTAGAAAAAGTAAATTAAATTTCTTTTGATGTAGAGTTTCAGACATACATTATTATCACAGATTTTAAAATATTATTGAACTAATTCTAAAAATAAAATTATAAAACTCTAAATGTTCAATGCATGAGAATCTTGAACTCCTTAAATAGTAAAAATAATCTAACTACCACAACACTAATAAAATAAATTGGTCTGTTAATAGTTTTCTTGGAAACGAAAACCAAAGATATACAGTAAAGATCCTAGCGTTGGAAAATAATTTATCTATTTTATTTAATTTATTGATTTATATATATATATATATATATATATATATATATATATATATATATATAAAATAGATCAAATTACAATTTTGTTGATTATTTATAAATGATAAATATATGATCTACCTAGTTTTCTAAAACTAACATAAAATAAAATATTTACCATTTTAGTTCTATTTTATCATGTTCAGCCGTATTGTTATGATTTTGAACATGTATATACGTATTAAACATATTATTAAAAGGTATAGAACGCTTAAAACTTATGGTTTTAAAAATCTAGATGGGAATCAAAATTCAAAAATTACAAAAAGGATAAACCTCTTGCTCGTGCTATTGTGACTCTTCTTTTCGATTATAAACGATGGAATTAATTTGAAAATGCTATAAGAAATGAAATGTCACAATATTTTTTTATACATGTCAAAGTGATGGAAAAGAAAGAATTTCTTTTGCGGATCCACCCAGCTTGTCTAGTTTATGAGAAACTATAAAAAAAATGCCTTTGTTGACAAGAGAAAAACGAACTTATGGTTTTGGTTTTTGCGATATCCATTATCATATTTGGAATTTTTAAATAAAATAAATAAGTTATTTCCCAACGCTGGCATCTGGTTTTCGTTTTCAAGAAAACTATTAACAGACCAATTTATTTTATTAGTGTTGTAGTAGTTAGATTATTTTTACTATTTAAGCAGTTCAAGATTCTCTTCAGAGTTTTATAATTTTATTTTTAGAATTACTTCAATAGTATCTTAAACTTTACATCAAAAAAATTTAATTTAATTTTTCTAATTCCGACCATATTTATACTTACACAATAATGTTTTTGTTTTTTTTAACTAAAATGACATTTAAAAAATAACTTGTTTTAATTGTATATTGAAGTTATGAAGTTATATATAACATCTTATCCTTTAGTAAATTAAAATTATGAAGCCGAAATCAACTAGGTTTTTTTAAAATATAAAATAAATATTATATCATCAAAAACTTAAATTTTAAATATCATTGGTTTGACTTAGAGGCATAGGTAGAGCTGCAGTGGATGCCAAGAAACCCAAAATATTTTGTATATATTATTATTAAACATATAAATAGACCATGTTGAGGGAGGAACCCATAGGTTATGTGTTCTCTAACCTTAGCTCCTTAGATTTTTTTCCTTTTTTGGATAACACTAACCTAAAGAAGTAAATAAATATAATTTTATAAGGTTATGGGATCTATCCTTCTGGTATAAGTAGCCTGCTAGTATTATATTCAGAAAGAAAAAAAATTTATTGCCAGCACCTGTTATAGCTTCCTTTTCACCTCCAGATCCTAATGGAATGAATAACAAGAAGTCTCCAATCTATCAAACTCTGTGCTATTGGAGATTGGTGTTAGCTGATGAATCTGAACTCCGTGTTATTGGAGCTTGGTGTTAGCTGATGAATCTGAAATGTTTAGCACAAATTCATATCAAACAGAGAGAGCTATTGGAATTTCTAGATATCTTAAGGATTAATCAAAAGAATCTTGAAACTAAATTTACCTAAAGAGAGATTAACTGATTCCTCCTGAAATCAAAGTCTCTAATTCGCAGTTTTGGATTTTATAAATTAATTGAATTTTTTTTCTGAGGAATGAAAAGATTGGGAAAGGAATAGAACTTGGAAATCCCATCAAATCTGGGATTCCAAAAAATAACAAGGTGCAACAAACTAAAAAGAATCTGAAATGAAAAACTCTAACAATAGACAAATATCGTATGAGCTATTTCAACACCAAAGACTCCACCTGCGAGAAACTCAACAAAAGCCCATGAAAGCAAAATTGAACAATGACAGAGAAATAAAAGCCCATGAAATCAAGATTCAACAAAGACAGAAAAATAAATCAGTTTAATTACTTAATTACTGAGACACATACAAATGTAACAAATAACGGTAGCGAGGGTGAGGAAATAATTAAAGCAATTTTAAAAGCTTTTGAAGATGAATACTCTGATCCTCTCATCAAACAGTGAAAAATATTTATTCTTTATAAGATGAATCTTCAACGCTATCTGAAAAATGAGAGGTAGATGAGAAACTTAATAAAAAGATAAAAAAGGATACAAGTAAAGAAAAGATGGTATGAGTTATCAACTCTTATTTTTTCGTCAGAATATAGTATTACCTTAAAGTTGTATGAGTAGCTCATATTCCGGAAGAAAATGATTATATTTCTAACCTCCGTTATAGCTTCCTTTTCGGCTCGAGATCCTAATGGAATGAATAACAAGAGTCTCCAATCTATCAAATTCTGTGCTATTGGAGCTTGGTTTTAGCTGATGAATCTGAAGACTGAATACGTGATGTTTAGCATAAATTCATATCAAACAGAGAGCTACTGTCCTTTCTAGATATCCTAAGGATTAATCAAAAGAATCCGGAAACTAAATTTACCTAAAGAGAGATTAATTGATTCTCCTGAAATTGTGACATTCGCTGGCATTCAGTAACTGAATTTTTTTATAAGGAATAAGAAAATTGGAAAAGAAATAGAACTTATCTGAAGATGGAGGCGGAATCGCTTATAAATTAGGGTTTTCCTTTTTTATTTATCGACACAAAGTCTATAGTAGATTTTAATCCAACTTATATAAATGTGGGCCTGGACCTAAGGTCTATCGTAGATTTTAGTCCAACTTATGGGCCTTTGATCTGTTCTTTATATGTAAGGCCTCTATGCCGGAACAAGTCTTTATTAAATACAAGTCTCTTTAGCTTAAAAGAAACTTAGTCATTCTATCTATAAATATTTACTATTAATAAACCTTTAACGACAGATCGATCGCTAAAATTTAGCGGTCCGGTCCGGCGAAAACTCAGAGGGACAAATAACACCCGTACTCATCCCTGTTCTACTTCTCTGCAAACACACTTTCTCATAACACTATTGATTTTAAAATTGTAATAGAAACAAAACCAAATCCTTACCACCTAAATATGAAATTAATAAAAAAATAACAAAACTTTAATCGGCGAGAGGATCGACACATAACCTAAAAAAAATCAATAAAATACATTCACAGCTATAAATACCTTTGTGAGCATCTTCTTTGAAACTATGACACTGTGGCTCTTTGATATTATCAAGGTTAAAGCTAGGTTATCATTTCCAAAAAATACATCTTCTTTGTCAAACTGTTTTTAAAACCACTACTTGTAAAAAAAATGCAACACCCTTTATCGAAATACTGGAGTCCTCTTACAATACGGGTGTAGTCAACCCAAAAGATAGTCCCGAATCAGACAACTCCTGAGAGATTTGGTCCAGTTTCGGATGAAAACGGCACACCCACATCCACAACCATGATGTTAGAGCAAGAAACGTCCGCCGGCACAAATGATTATTTCGGACATGATCTTAAAGGGGTATTCAAAGCAACCAACGGGTTTTCTACTACTTTCCTGCTGGTTTTGATTCATCTTCATCATTTCCGGTTGAGCCATCTCCTCAAATTCTTGTTGGGTCTTCCTCAACTACTACTTATCGTGGAGCTCTGCTACAAACCAATCCTTATGCAGAGAATCTGGTTCCAGTCTCTAATCAGATGAGTTATAATCGAATCGATCAACCAATTATAATTAGCTGCCCATCTGATCAAATTCAATATTTTGAGTACCAAATTTATCAAGCTGATCAAATTGAAGGTTTTCAGTACCATGAGGATCAGAATTTAAGCTATCAACAGCAGCCTGGTAAATTATTAATATATGGCATGCTTCAATTGATTATATTTGTCCATTCTTATTATATATAGATTGTTTACTATCTCTTTCTCTCCGAGATATCATATACATGAAGGATTTTTACATTCAAGAGATTTCGTGTGCCTGAAAGGTAAAGAAACCATGGAGGGTTGGAGTTTGATGACAACAAACAATTTCAAACCCCTAATCCCTTTGAGTTTGAAATTCGACAATTTTAGTCTTAAAATTTAGTTTGTCTTAGCGTATCAAGTGGAAATTTGAGGTGTGCGGAACTAGTTCAATAATGGTGGGTTAAAGTTTGTTTTTCAACCTATCGTTTCATAATATGTTTTTATTTATTTTTGTAATAATATAATATCATATTTATTGTTGATATGGACTAAGAGATGTAATATATTTTTAAGATACGTAGTTAAATATTTATTGCAATTTTATTTGTAATAAAGTACTTCTTTACAAGTTTTTTTTTGTTTAAAACCGGTATTAAATAGATATAAAAGTATATGTTTTTTTATAAATATATAGAGTATATTTTGAAAAGTGACATTGAAAACTATAAAAAAAAGTCAAAAATATTGACTAAAAGTTAGCCCACAAAGAAATAGATTCCATAATAGGAATAACTGTTCAACTTTTTGAAATATTATATGGGGATGTGTGGGTATTTTTTTTTAAATTTTTTATAGATCAATTTAATTCTTTTGCAACTCTTATTTTTTTGAGTTTGTTTAAAAATATATATACTGCTTAGTATTCAATTTTTAGCTATTAAAAATATTTTTTTTATAACACTATATATCTCATGTCATGACAAATTATTTGTTTTTAATGACATGTTGCATCATATTAGTTATGTTAGTATTTTTTAACAAAATGTAATCATCCAACGTCTCAAAATATATTTGGTTTTTCGGTGTTCTTACTAAAACATATCTTATGAATCGGTTACCCAATTTTGTGAAGGACTTTATCTTACAAACCAAATGCTACGAGGCAAGTAATCTCCACGTACATAACGAGGTTTAATGATTAGTAAGGAAACACATTTATCACGAGAGATTCGTGTATAACGATAAGTAAGCAAACATGGTTAATGAACCAATCATACGGTTGATAAACTGCTATGCTATGCAAATGGTCATACTAAGCCATGACCTACAGGGCAAATTAGCAAAATGGTTAATAAAACAAGCCTATACAACTATGCAAGCGGTCATACTGAGATTTAACACACAAGTCAAATTACAATCATGGTTAATCAACCAAACCTGAAGTTGCCAAAGTCATAAGGTTATGCAAATGGTCATACTCAGCCCTAACATACTAGTCAAATTGTAATCATGGTAAATAAATCGAGTCTGACGTTGCCAACGCCATAAGGTTATGAAATATTTTGTATTTAGCTATGACGTACCAGTCAAACATATATATAGCGACCCTATCACGAGAAATAATATCTAATTATATAACCACATTAAGTATGCTCCAAAAATAAAAATGAAATTATACAAATACAAATTATTCATATGATAAACTTAGTCCATCAAATAGGCAGATTCTTGGAATATGCCTAACGTCATCTTCTATTTAGCATAACATACATCGAAATAATACATCATTAACACACTGATACGATGGATAAAGACTAAAGGTGGTAGTGGTTAACAATAATTTACAAAAAAAAATTAAGATTAACAAACCACAAAAAATTCCTATAGTAATAAGCTCTTAAAATGGATCAATAAATCCCACTAAAAGAGTCTCGTCCAATCAACCAACACTCATCGAGGACTTTCTTTCTATACCAACCCCACTTTCCCTATCCGTATGAGGTGGAATTATATTAGCAATGATATCCTCGATTTGGCCAACCAGAGGTGCATTACGGTCGATTTTTTCGTTATAACTATATGTGTGCTCACTCACATCTTCTCCTAGTTTAATGTAAGACGGGCCCAACCACTCATGCTCAATCACCTATTTTTTCAGCTTCCCAAGTTCATGTTATGATGTTTTCTCCAAAGGTGCAAGATTACATCCTTTTAAACCCTTTCAAGCAGGCTCTCTTCTAAGGGATTGTTGAAGCCACACATGTACCTTTATCATGACCAGGTCCCACTTGTGAAACTATAATAGGCTTGGCAACTTGAATTTTATTGGACTAATCCCTGACAACGATTGATAAAGGGTCATTATTAACAAACTCAATTTCATCATTCATGACAACGTTCTTCTCTTTGATGGCAACTCGCACCAAAAGCGGGAGCATCTTCCTTGTCGATAAAAATAATTTCATTCGATGTGGTAGCACTGTTTATGGTAATAACATGGATTGTATCCAATATGGAGACATTGGACTTTAGACATGGGACCTCGTTATTAAAAATAGACTTTTCCCCTTGGAAACTAGAATCCCCTTCTTTTTATGCATTCACATATATTTCTTCGGAGACATCTATGCTTCGCAGTTTTGCATTACCCATAATACAGACTTTTGCTCGGGTGCACAGGATTAACAATAACATTATTTTTCATATTCCTCTTAAAGACAAACTATTCGATGGATCTGCAAGATTGTCATCTTGGTGCAAAAGTGTTGCTTGAGGGTATATATTTCTTCTGACCAACAACATTTCTAGTGGAAGCCTCATCTACATATTTTTGAAATTTTCTTCCTTGGCATATTTAAACCGAGCATGAGGATATTCTTGTTATACACACGTTGTAGCAAGACACTTTGTAGATTTTCAGGATTACCATTCTATCTAGTTACAACTATGGTCAACTTTCCATCCTCAATCATGGTGATCTCGGGGATGGGACACAAAACAACTGACATAAATGTAACTCTGTAAAAAAAGAATGAAAATCGAGAGACCACATCGAATATGCAACAAGAGATAACGTTTTCAAAAGATTTGTCTCACTTCCATCGTAAAACTTTCCATATAGGTGTTGACATGCATGAGACCTACCGAAAATCAAAACACACAAGAAAAATATAAATAAAGTACTATCAAATTAATAAGCTAAAATACGACTCAACGAGACCTATCTTACGTGTGTCCATCCACCTCCATTTGACTTGGCTATATTATATTACAATTTGGTACTCATATTTCCACTTACAGAAATAAACGTGTTTTTCCAATGATTTTCAGAAGTAGGTAAATTGACAATCTCATCTACACCTCAAATAGATATGTAATAAAATATTGAGTTTAGGAATTTCAACACATTAATATTGGTAAAATATATGTCGAGTGCACATAAATTTTAAGAATCCTCGAGCTGAATATTATGCTAAATATCGTGCGCCACCCACTGTGAATCAACTAGGTGGGCAAATGCACACTTTTGAAAAAACCTAGGAAGAGGAAACCGAAGACCCCAATGAAGCATAGTGGAAAAAAAACATGTCTAATCTTCCTTATTTTGGTTAGGTAGTTCACAAGGATCAGGAACGTGAATCATAATTTCATTAGGAAAACCATACTCAAACGTAAAAACCTATATTTTTCTTCAATCATATGATCATGGTAATTAGATAACTAACTAAAGTACTAGTCTAAAAAATAATTTTCTCTCCAACCACTACATGAGAAACATTTTTATTGCCTAATTCCGGGGCTCCGCTCATTATGGTAACCATTCTTGGCCAAAGAGAAGAAAATCTATTAGCCGAGTCTTTAAATTGACCTAAGTTGTGGTGCTTCGCGCCTAACTTACACCAAAATCCAAAAATTTGAGTCCAACATGGGGTTTGGGGAAAAGTAAGCGTCCTTACTACAATTCAACTGGAGAATTACATACTTCTAATTTCCATTCATAAATTTGAGCTTTCTTCTCAAACACTATCACAATTAGTTATATGATAAATTAGCTAACCTATCATATTTAGACAAACTCACACAGAAGGATCAATAGAAAACTAACCTATTGAAGAGGTTAACGACGAAGAAAAACTGGAAAACACTAGGGGCTATTGAAAAAGATGCAACACAATAACAATAGTATAGAGCAAATGGCTATTTTTTATTATAAAAAAGATGGTTTCTGTTATAAATAAGGGCATGACTCGCTAAAAAGTACGAGTCGTTCGATTAGACATGGTTCAACGACCTTAAATAATCAGTAAATTCACTTTTAATAAAATAATAATATACATATGCATCATATAAGTATGGATCTAAAAACGTAGAAGGGTTTCTTATCCGTATCCAAATTAGGACGTGGATCCTGACCACACGAGCTACATGTGTCACTACAACTTTGCGTCAATAATAATTTATCCCACTCTTAGATCTTTTAATCATAATTATTAAAATTCTATGTTAACTCGTCCAAATTATTTTTCGTAGAATTTAAAAGAATTATTTTATTAAATTAGTTTAAGGACTATAAGGAGTTTTGATAAAGCTATATCCTATAGATAGTATATAATCCTTATAATGATGAGGTAAGGTTATAAAAAAATCTAACAAAAGGATTAATGGCAGGTAATACGAGGAGTCCAGACACATACGAGACGAGGGTAACCAACGACACCAGACGAATGTCATAAACAAGGTATAAGACGGAAGCCATGGATGAGGAAACTAAATGAATAGGTAAACACATACAAGACGAGGGTAATAAAAGATACAAGACGAGGATCACGAAAAATGTAATACAAGGCCATTAAAGGACAATGTAATTATACATACATGAGAGGTTTATGGGCGATACCAAACGAGGATCATAAAAAAAGGAAGAAGATGAGCATATAGAGCATTCAAATAATTATGATTGAGTGACACACGTCCCCATATATAAATTACTAAAAGACATAATTATATATTTATTATAAAATATGACGAACATTTAAGGCAAGATAACACGTTCAAACGTGTAATGAATAGAGAATAAATATGGAGTGAGAAGGTTTATTGCAAACAATATAAATATGACTATAACTCCAAGTGTAAAGTTTGATCACAATATAATACGAAAGAACTCATGATATTGATAATAATATTTCTTTCTTGATTTTCTTTCATCATCTTTACCAACTATTTGAGAATGAAATCTTTTATGCCTACTCACTCATAATATTCGTCGATACTAAGGCATTGGTAAAATGGTTTGACTCGTGTTAGCTTTTTTCCAAAACGATTTATTGCCTAGTTGGCCCCCTCAATCAATATTGAAAGGTTTTCCTTTTGATAAGTGGAGAATCAACATGGTCGGAACTTTACCGCAAGTTACTTGAGACCGAAAACACATCATCGTGGTTATAGATTACTTCTCAAAATAAATGGAGGTGAACTGTTCACCAGGATAACGACAGAAAGCATGATCAGTTTTATATTAACCAACATCTATTACCAGTTTGGCGTGTGAATTCAATCATTTCGCATAATTGCCTCTAGTTCCAAAATGCAGAGATTGATTTTTTTTTGCAAAAAAAGAATGATAGAGCAATATCTCTCAACATTTTTTCATTCATATGCAAATGGTCAAGTTGAAGTAACTAACCAAAAAATATTGGAAGTTTTGAATAAGAATTTAACTGAAGTTGTGGAAAAATGGTTGTACAATCAGCAATGGGTTCTTTGGGCGACCCCGCAGACCGCAACAGGTGAGTCTCCCTTTGCACTGGTGTATGCAATGGATATTGTAATCTCAGAAACACCACAATATTTCCTTATAGAGTCACCAACTATATTCATGAGGGGATGATATAGGGAGACATGTCAAGCTTAATTTAATTTAAAAAAGGACGAATGAGGATCTATAGAGTCAAGCTTGAAATATTTTATCTCTCTAAAATTACTCTAGATATTTTATCTTTACCCGAAAAATTTATACTTGACATTGGTGCCTATAGTGGGAGAAAAATGAGGTACCTAGATAACAAATCTAAAATCATAAAAAATTACGATTGAATTATGATGGATCGTTAAGTCAGAAATGATCCAGCGGTCTTAATGGAAAATGAAGCGCTCGAGTCAGGCTTGTTTAGAGAGGGAAACCAAGATGAAATTCAGGAAAATTAACAATGTGAATAATCTAACTTTCAGGATCGGATGAATCAATTACAAGAGAGGATAGTTGTTTTGAACGATCAACTTGATCAAAAGCAGCAACAAATTCAATATGGTAGACTGCATTTTGACGTACAATGCATATGTGGGGAAAATAAGCTGGAAAATTTAATTAATGAGTCTTATACTGCTCACCAAGTGCGAAGCGGTTGCAAAAAATACGTTTTCAGTCACACATAGAATATTACTCTTTACAAAACGAAAGGAAAGATAAACTTCGATATATTTCAACCGATGAGAGTGATTCATCTATTTGGATTTCGAAGATGATCTGTTTAGGAAGGAAATAGATTGATGTTCTTCGAGGAAAATAGTATCCTCCATCAGAAATTCTATAGACAACAAAAGTCCAAGAGGGAAGATAAGTTTAGGAATATGAGAGACAACCCTTTGTTTGAGGGTAACACATCTAATCAGTATGTTAATATTGCAGACCAAAATTTATATGCAATTATGGGAACAACAGGAGTAAGTCAATACATAGAGGGAGTAGATTGAAGGAATTTACCTTTCCCCTCTAGGATTAGGTCGATACCTCTTTCGAGACAGTTTTATATTTTGAAGGTCAAAAAATTTGATGGTACACAAGATCATGATTATCATATTGATAACTTTAAAAATTACATGATAAATTTTGAGGATGATGATAAACCTTTAAGGGCACCGCTTTAAAGTGGTATAATAGAATTCTGAGATGATCTTAACCAACTTTAGGGTCTTTTACACTGCATTTTAAAGATAATTCTTGGGAAGCAAAGAGATGTGAGCTAACAATGATACCATTATACAATGTAAACAAGTTGTGGGAGAGAAATTAAAATATTATACCACACGCTTTGTGTTAACAAAGACTAAATTTGAAGATTTTGAAGAGCAAGTCGTCATAGATGCCTTTATGCAAGGTTTTCTTCCAGGTGATTTAAAAATAAGACTATGAGCTCCACTTACATTAATTCAGGATATGTACCTACTGGCCAATGGTACAAGGGAAGCTCCTCGAATTCCCATGTACCACCTCGTCCGAGGGTGAGTACTAGTCTTATTTATCGACGAGGATGAACATCTCAGTCTTCTAGCTATCAAACTCATCGAGTGAAGTCCAACTAATGGATAAGGCCAAAATATTTTGCGGAGTTAACTAAGAACGTGGTAAAAATCTTTGTGAGAGCCAATAACCAAGCTAACTTTAGAAAACTAGCCCCGATAAATATATGAGGGGAGAATGATACAACAATTTTTGAAAATACCATAACGACATCGGGAATGCCATTACGGATTGTATAACTTTGAAGAGAGAAATTCAGATTTTGATAGATAACGGAAAGTTGGCGACTTTAGTTAAAGGACAGAGTAATGGTCGGAATAATCTGAGTACGTCTGCGCAGCATTTCGCGAACACACTTTCGAAGCAAGAAATCATAGTGGATTCGAAGTTATAGAAGCAGGCAGGCTCCGACGCGGCTTTGGAATACTTAGATTCAGACCCATATCAGGAAATAATGTTGGTTGTAAACAAACCAATTGTCCAAGGAAGATTCGTAGTTTGTGCTAGAAGTACTCACAGTTCTAGAAAAAGACATGTAGTAAGTTTGGAAACTCAATTAGAAGGAAAAATATTTATTCATATTTATGGGAGGAATGTTATACTTTTCATTATGTTTGAAAATCACGACTTGAGGGGTATAACTAGACCCCATGAGGATACAGTGGTGATTGGTGTAGAAATAGCAGGATCTGAGATCTGATGAATACTTATTGATATTGGCAGTTCAACGAATGTATTGTTCAAATCAACATATGAGAAAATACACAATCCTATTATGACTCTCTGATGTGAGCGTACTATTATTGGGTTTATACGGGTGACAACGCAATTCATTTGAGAATTCGAGGGTGATGTTTTGTTGGGAAGATGTCATTTTATAAAGAAAGTTCAAGTTTTTTTATGGTGGTTGAATGTCCGACAAACTACAACATAATTTTTGGTAGGTTATGGATTTTTATAATGCATGTTGTTATTTTGACTGTCCATCAGTGTTTGAAGTACGTAATCGGTGATCACGTAGGAGTAGTCCGAAGTGATCAAGAAGTGGCAATAAATTGTTATACAACGACTTTATATAATAGAAATATTACTACCAATGATCAAATAATTGAATAAAAATTAAGGCAGTTGACCTCAGATGATGAGGGGGCAAATGATTTGAGGGAGACCCCGAGATCGTAAATAGTAGGCGAAAATATCGAGGTATATATGTTTCCTAATGTGAAGAGCTTACGAATAGGGACATTGTTGTTATCTACGCTACGTTATGAATTTTTGAAGTATCTGTCTGACAACTTAGATGTATTTACTTGGAATTTCGAGGATGTTGCGGGGGTTCCGTCTGAGGTGATATATATTATAGCTTGGCTTTTAATCCCAGGTTCAGATCCATCATTCAAAATATGAGAGCTTTCTCTGTAAAACAAATATGAGGCAATTGTGGTTTAAGTGGATCATTTATCTAAAGTTGGACATATACGAGAAGCACAATGCTCATTGTAAACTAAAATCCAATGCTTATAAAAAAGAAGAACGAAAAATGAAGGATGTATGCCAAATTTAAAAATCTAAATAGGACGTGTCCAAAAGATTCATTTCCTGTGTCGAGGAAATGGATCTGAAGGATCAAGAAAAAACTACGTTTATAACTGACTGTGGATTGTATTGTTAGCAGGTGATGTCTTTTGGTCTTAAGAATGTCGGGGAAACATATCAAAGATTATTAAACAAGGCATTTTTTCTCAAATTGGAAGAAATATGGAGGTTTATATTGATGATATGTTCAAAAGCCCATCAGATGATGAATATCCATAAGATTTGGAAGAAACTTTTTTTAATCTCAGGGCTATTCAATTAAAGTTAAATCCGATGAAGTGCACATTCAGCGTTTGGTTATGAAAGTTCTTAGGATATATCATAAGTGAATAGGGAATAGAAGCTGATCATAATCAGTTAAGACTTTGATAATGATGACCTCACCTCGGACGATTAAAGAGGTTTAGTTTTGACATGAAGGTTGACCATTCCAACTAGATTCATCTCTCGATTTTCTGACAAGTGTGCCCTTTTATTCCAAGTATTGCAGCAGCCAAAGGAAGTCACTTGGACACTAGAGTGTGAGGTGACTTTTTCCAAGATAAAAGAACATTTTAATCATCACTATAAATTTTGTCCAATCTTTAAATAGGAGAAAAACTGTTTTTGTATGTTGTTGTCTTGGGTTTTCCCTTTCAGTGCTACGTTGATAAGAAAAGAAAGTGGATGTCCTTGGCTAGTTTATTATTGGAGCAAAAATTCATTAGTGTCAAAAAAAATGTACTCAAGACTTATAAAGTTGATATGATTTGAATGGTAGAAATGTTATAATAACCTAAGTTGATATGTCTTACATAGTGGAGTTCCCAAATCGTTTTTAAGTTCCCATATAGATGACAAGAATCTAGGTAAGGATATATTTTCCAATGTAAAAACGATATTTCTTAAATGTTTACATGTTGAAATTAAAAGTCTGATATGAAAGATCTCTACCATGAAATATAAGGAAAACTAGATTACTAGTGCTACACAAAAACGCAATCTGAAATCTGTAATCTTTTCTATCATAGTGAAACTCTTTTCTCTGGCGGCGCCCGTGGACGTAGACAATTGTCGAACAACGTTAAATCCTGTGTTCATTTGAGTATGTCCTTTGCATTTGTTCTGTGGTTGAGCCATTTTGTGATAATTGCATAGTGATTTAATAACAGTTTATTTATAGAAGAGATCCAACACATCTCTTTTTGGAAGGAAAGTTCCCGAAAGAAGAGAGCAATCATTGTACTAAGAATATACAAATATGAAAGATTACCCAAATAAAGAAATAAAAGAAAGGAATTTCTTGCACTGAGAGATACTATGGGTCCTCCATCCCGGATTCCATCTCCGGGTTCATCTGGTTCACCGGTCCTGACGATCCCGAACCTTCATCTGGTTTATCGATCCTGATGGATCAGCATTGTCTTTAATTTTAGATAACCTGTTCCAAGTAAAAGAACTCCTTTTGTTTAAATCAGCTTTGAGAGGTGAGTATTGTCACGATAGATGTCGTTCATAACCTTAGCCCAGAAGGTATTGTTGTCCCTAAAAGTAACCCATAGTTTGCAAGAAAAAGCATCTTGCACATTACCAATTTTCCTTATATTCAGACCCCCTCAGAGAAGGGTCTGCACAAACAATTCCATGAAGCCCAATGAATCTTTTGATTATTGGAGAAAGACCCCTAAAGGAATTATTATAGATCATAGACCTTTTGTTGATAACATCTATATGAATATAGTTGTTTTACAGCCAATACATCGGGAGAACCATAAGGACAGTATTAATTAGAGTCAGTCTCCCACCATATGACAAGTGCTTACTTTTCCACTCTTGAACCTTGCTACTGATTTTATTCAAAATTGTATTATAGTTGCTAGACTTGTTATTAGTGATGAGACTAATAACAAGATACTCAATAGGCAGAAAATCTGTGTTGAACATAGTTTGATTTGCAATAGCATTTATTATATTGTTGAGAAACCTTTTAGAGGTAACCACTTTAGTCTTGCTTTTGTTAATAATCTGACCATCCACTGGTTAGTCATCGAAGTTCTAAATATACTCACTGGCTATCCTCCTAAAACATAGTAGAATATTACAGAAGCTTTTTAGTGCGACATACTTTAGACAAGGTATCTTTCGATTAATATTCACCTTATGGACACCTGTCGACCCTTCAACTCCTTTCTTCGAAAATCCTAATCTCATATTCACCATCCTTTTATAAATACAATCTCAATACTCATTTTCCCTATAATGTATAAATTCTAGAGATAGAGAGAGAAAGTTGCCGAAGAAATTTTACTCCTCCGCTATCACTGTCGTGTTCATCCTTCATCAATCACATTCAAATTTCTCTGATTTCCCTTTAACCTGTTCGTGTTTGGTTTGAAAAACTATCATCGCATCGGTTTATAAAAAATCCAAATCCCGATAAAATAATGCATCTTCAGTATTTACAATTACTTCAACATTTCTTATAAAGGTGACGAATACCGAAAGCATCAGTGATCGATAACTATTTATAGTTATCCACCAATACCACTTTGTACATGGCCTTCAACCCTAATCAGAATCGCTCTCTTGGAAACCAAAATCCTTCTGATTTAGCCTTACAGCATGTTCCTAACAACCTCCTCGAATCGAAAAAGAAACATCTCCTCGTAACAACACGGAAGCATCTTCCCACATGACCCAATATGTTTGCATCAATAAAAAATAAACCCCTTGAATAAATTCAAGAACTTTTTCTGAAAAGAGAGAACTCCCTCGAGAAAGTCGATTCGTATCTATAGGGAAGTTTGATGATCTCAACACTTCATAAAATATCATTACCTCATGTCAACATGTTGTCCACTATGTCCCCCGACAACTTCAAGATGAAGTCTCTGAGGAGATTGTTGAATTAAAGTCTAGGACATAGACTGACTTTGATATTCTAAATGTAGGAAGTACTCCTCTCTCTGACTCCAAGGATAATACGTCAAAGAAACCATCTTCGAAGAAGAAGGAGAAGAAGAAATTTAAGGAAGCCATCTCCTTTCCCGAGGACATCAACGCACATCTAAGTGTTAATCTTAAGGAAGTCTTCCCTGAATAGCTTATTGCACTCAACAATGTGCAATATGAGTATTTCAACCAACCTAAGGCCGAGATCCACAGGAAGAAGTCGGGTATCTTAGATAATGTCACTATTTGTTTGTCTGTGGTGGGAGAGACTCCATTTTTTTCTTGAGAGAAAAAAAACTTGTTGTCTATCTTGAGATTCTAAATTGAGGCCTTCGATTTATGTTAGATCCAGGCGTGGTAGATTATTTTGAGATAATTGATCTCTGCACAACGCAAGTAAGTCCGAACTTATGGTTTAGTCTGCCATCGATTATAATGTCATCAATATTTTCCCAAATACCTCTACCAATTGAGCAGTTCATCGCACAAACTGGTCTCTCAGAGAATCTCATTATGTCTTTCTACTACCTTACCTTCGTAATATCCTCGAAACTTATTGATTATCTCCTCAAGGATGATATAGGTGGAAACATAAAATTTTCTTTGTTTCTAGTGCTTGGGAGAATGGGGAAGATATTTATACCGAGGATCCCTCAAGGTTAAACCTCAAATGAAATTGTGTTGTTAATTAACAAAAAATTTATTTTGTTTCGAGTGTAATGGTTTTTCAAATCGTTTGATCTCTTGTTATTCTACATAGAAAATTTTGAGGCGCTATAAGCTCCACAAAGCTACTGCTGATGAGACATTTATAAAGCAACTGAATGGGAAGAAAGAGAGTGGTTCAACCAATTTCAAAAGGCATTCATGCCTCTGAAATTTGTCCAAAGCCACATATGGAAAATCTCCTCGGACGTCGTCGTTCCTGCCAAAAAAATCATAGAACTTACTAGTGCTGAGGATATTGAAAAAGATTGGTTTCTCCTGATGCACGCATTACACAACTTGCTTGAAATAGAGTGCAAATCCACCTACCGAAGAAGAATTAAAAGAAGAAATCTCAAAGTGGTTCTTCAAAAGACTCAAAGAAAAAGATTTCTAAACGAAAATCGAAGAGAAAAGCTTACGAAGCTAACCCCATGATACCAAAGAAAACTAAGTTGAACCTTCTAAGAAAAGAAAGAAGAAAAGAATAGCTCCTAAAAAACTCCTCGACAAGGTGATAGAAAACAAAAATGTGGTTGATGTGTCATCTCCAAATCTGACCCCAACTGTCGAAAAGGTAGAAAACTACATCATGGAAATTGGCAATCAGATTGCAGAAGTTGTTGCGGATAATGCATTAGCAGTGGTTGTCAGTCAACCTGACTTGCGTCAAAATCAAAGTTCATCTCTGCCTCGAGTTTCTCCCTCAGCTACCCTTGCTTTATACAATTCATTTCCTCCACATTGTGTAGGTGAACCCTCCCAAGGAGTGTTAAATCTACTTCTACATTTCTCATGCCTCAAATGTGCTACCAAGAAATTATGCAAGGAGATTGCATCTGCTCGAAGCCAACTCGAGAACCTTGCAAAACATGTAATCTGGTGGAAACAAAAATCTTCTCATAAAATAAAAGGAGTAGATATTTATAATGGAAACCTCATTGAGTAATTCCAAGCCTTTCAAATCGATAGGTCAATATTCCATTGCATATCCATTTAGATAAAACAAAGTATGGCCTTGTATCAGCAGGATGAGTTGGAGGATTTGAATTTAAAGAACATGGTTTAGTCACTCAGTATTAAAGAAGTTGTACACATAGAGTAAAGGGAAAAGAAAAAGGCCTCCAAGACTTAGCATTGTACAAAAGACAAAAACTATTGCTACCAAATTGGTTGTAGATGCTGGCGAACTCGACTATCTTACTGCTATGAAGACAACTGAAGAAGAGGCGAAAAGCTCAGCGGTCCTTAATTTCCATAAGAGGTTTCCGAAGGTGAACATGGTAGTGTTTTGGGATTTGGTACCAGAAAACTAACGCCCCAAAGACGCCTTTAAATCTATCACAAATGATTCGAAATAATCTGAATATGAGGACAACAATCAATCAAACTCTTGCTCTTAAGAAGTCAGGTCTAATAGTGCTCCTAACGATTCTCAAGGCGAATATAAGCCTTTATATTTGTAACTTGATTATGTCAAACTTTGTTTTTTCTTTTGTTTTTGTTAACAATTCTTATTGTCGTAACTCCTGTTTGTGCTCCCTTCATTAGCACGTAATTTTCCTCATATTAATTCAATTATACAATACTTTAGAAAAATCTAAAGGTCATTGTTTTTTTCTCAACTTTACTTTAGAGAATTATTTTATGTAGCCTAGTGAATTATTTTATCTGTCATATTAATTAATATCGACACTTCGAAATATCCCTTGAAAAAGGTGTTAATGATACCGCCAAACTCATTGGCACTTTGAACTATGCTTTAAATGAATATGAGCAGTTCAAACTATATTTTCATTCAAATTAATACTTCGAATAGTGCTATAAATATACATTAACACTTCGAATTATATCACCACATAAATTCACACTTCAAACAATGCTTTTAATTGAAGTTAGCACCTCGAATTATATAATCACACAAATTCACACTTCGAGCAGTGCTTTAATAAATGTTAACACCTTGGATGATATTACAACACAAACTCACACTTCGAGCAGTGCTTTAATAAATGTTAATACCTCAAATTATATTACAACAAAATTCACACTTCGAGCAGTGCTTTAATAAATGTTAGCACCTCGAATTACATCACCACACAAATTCACACTTCGAGCACTGCTTTAAGAAACGGTAGCACGTAAAATTATATCACCACACATTTTCATACTTCGAGCAGTGTTTTAATAAACGTAAGCACCTTGAATTATATCATCACACAAATTCATACTTCAAGTAGTGATTTAATAAACTTTAGCACCGTGATTTATATCACCATATAAATTCACACTTCAAGCAGTGCTTTAATAAACGTTAGCACATCGAATTATCTCTTTATAGTTTACCTTAAAGATGATCAATCCTTGTGTAATTTCCAAAATAATAAATTTATCAATAGTTAAAAAAACTTTGGCCAATCAAAATAAATTTTATTTATAAATCTGGATATATATGACATCTCATTAAAACCTGAGCCACCAGGAGAGGAAAGAGTATGCCATTGTAAAAGTTGTACAAATAAGAAAACAACAATATCATAAACATACAAAAAATTACTCACAATACAACTTCAAATGCTCAATGTTCCAAGGATGCTGCAAAAATCTCCCCTATTTATCTTAGACGCGATATGTGTCTGGTTTAATATTTTCTACCATTGAGAAAGGTCCTCCCCAACTTTGAGCAATTTTCCCTAATATTTTATCCTTTGAATACAAAAATACCTTTCTCCAAACCTTGTCCCCTACCTTTAAATCTCTTCGTTTCACTCTCGAATTATAGTGACTCCTCATCAAAATTGGACAATGCATCAAATTCAAATATTTTCTAAATCACTTGATATCGTGTGATGACTTGGTTTTGATAAGTGCTTAATGGTCCATTCATAACATATTTTTATAGGATCAGATTATCTTTTCTAAAATTAGTAATTTTCCTTTCTCTATATTCATTTTTACTATCATAAAAATTTATAAGTTTAAGAATAAAGTCATTTTCACCTCAAATAATAATAGTGCCTTAAAAAGTACGCTTAAGGAATGTAGCACCGAATAACAATTGGTGTGTTTAAAAAAGGTAAACACCTCTAATACATAAAGTGCGATTAAAAAATATAGCACTTTGAATATGTATAGTGCGTTTAGAGAGTGTAGCACCTCGAATATATACAGTGTGGTTAGAGAATGTAGCACCTCGAATATGGTTGTTTCTTCGAAAATTGTTGATAATGAACGTTTAACACTTCAGATTAATTACTCTTGGTTAACAACTTCAAAGATGATCAGTGTTTGACTAGTTACCAAAATCATTTAAATACTTGTGGTTAAACCAACCATTCGCCAAAAAAGACTACTATTAATATCTTTGTATGTTTATATGACACCTCATTAAAACATTCATGGGCCAACACATTAGAAAAGAGTATGCCAATTATTCAAAAAAGATTCAATACAAGAACATAATTCTCACTATAATTTCAGATCTATATTCCAAGGATGTTGAAGCATTCTCCCCTCCTCATCACAAAGGCGATATGTGTCCGACTTTATTCTTTTCATCACCATATAAGGACCCTCCCAATTCGGGGCTATCTTTCCATGTCGCTTATCCTTTGTATGGAGGAATACCATTCTTAATAATTTATCACCCACTTTAAAATACCTTCTTCTTACCTTCAAATTATACCGACTCCTCATCAAAGTTTGATAATGAGTCATATTCAAATGAGCTTTAACTCTTCTTTCTTCGATAAAATCTAGTTCTGTTCATTTTTCCTCTTCATTCACCTCTTTGGAATATTGAAGTACTCTATAAGAAGGTAAAGTAGACTACATAGGACTAACATCATCCATACCATATACCAAGGAAAAATGTGTTTCTTGAGTAGCCTCTCTAGAAGTTGTACGATAAGGCCACAACATCTCTTGCAAATAATTAGGCCATTTCCCTGCAAAACCTATTAAATTATTCTTCAAAACTTCCAAAATAGATCTATTAGTCACTTCTACTTGACCATTTGCTTGAGGATGAAAAAGTGTAGAAAAATATTGTGTTATTCCCTTCGAAGCGCAAAAAGAAGTCATTTCTCTATTGTTGAATTGAGGATCATTATCTGTAGTGATTTTTTGAGGCCCTCCAAAATGACAACAAATATTGTTCATAGTGAACTTTATAACATCCTTTGCCTTTGTTCCAGAAAATGGTTCAACTTCTCCCAACTTCAAAAATTAATCCACAAACACAATGATCATTTGACGTCCTCGAGAATCCATATGCAATGGTCCTACCAAATTTATTCCCTATTTGTCAAAAAGGATAGCTTCGGAAATAGACATAAGTGGTAATGCTTGTTTGTGAATGGAATTGGAAACTTTTTGACAAGTCACAGCGTCAAACTAGATCTTTAGCACCATTTATAATTGAAGGCCAATAATATCATGCTAACAAAACCCGACGCGTCAAAAACTTGTAACCATAATGCGTTGAACCCTCACCATCATGTAACTCAGAAAAGATATCGAAATCTCTCAACTCTACTGAGCACTTGGTCATTTTCCAGACAAGTATGGGCATTGTGACGCATTCTTGGAATAGAAAAGAAGTTTGAATTACAGTACTATGAGCTTGAAAATAAGGGTGCATTTTCTAAGTCTCAAATACCTTTTCTCTGGTACCAGCAAACTTTTACTAACATAGTAAACTAGCTTCGAAATTTCCTTATCTTCACTTATTAAAACAACACTCACAGCAAAGTTGGAAACTGTTATGTATAAAAACAATGGCTCTCGATTTCGAGGGTTGGACAATATCTCGGGTGATAACAAAAGTTCATTAATCCTTGAAAATGCTACTTTACAATCAGGTGTTCATTCAAACTCATTTGGTCTACGCAACACTTGGAATAAAGGAAAACACGTTTCTGAAAACCTCGAAATAAATCGATTAAGGGCAGCTAACTATTCCGTTAAGATTTGCACCTCCTTAATAGTTCGCGGTGATGTCATTGAGACTAAAGACTTCAAATACTTTGGATCAACCTCTATCCCTTTTTCACTAATAATATATCCCAAGAATTTCCCTGATCGAACTCTAAAGGTACATTTCTTAAGATTTAGTTTTAATCAAATAACCCCTAAATTTTAAAACGTTCCCTCTAAATCCTCCAAGTACTTATCATCAGCTGGACTTTTAACCAACATATCATCAATAAATACCTTCATATTTCTCCCAATTTGAGAAGCAAAAATTTTATTCATCAACCTTCGATATGTTGCTTCAGCATTCTTCAACCCAAAGGGCATAACCCTATTGCAATATAAGCCTCGATCTGTGATACATAAAATGTTTTCTTGGTCTTTTGGATTCACTTGAATCTGGTTCTACCATGCAAAAGTATCCATAAAAGACAAAATTTATTTTTTGAAGTAGGACCAACGAGTTGATCTATTCGAGGAACAAGAAATGGATATTTAGGGAATGATCGATTCAAATATGTGAAGTCAACATACATTCTCCATTTCATATTCTTATTTTTAACCAACCCTGGGTTTGCTGTCCATAAAAATATTGTTCCTCCATAATATGCCCGACCCTAGAAGGCGATCCACTTCTACAACAATAGCTTCTTATTTTTCAACAGAAAAGGCACGTCTTTTTTGAATAACTGGCTTGATCCTCAAATTTATAGCCAAGCTATGACATAGCACATCAGATGGAACCCCCACTACATTATCTGTTTTCCAAGCGAAAACATCAAAATTAGCAAATAGAAATCGTAACAATTGATGACACAAGTTTCGTGAACGTAATGTCCCTACCCGCAGAATCTTTCCATTGCGAAAAGAAAACTCTTTTATTCCTTCTCTTACTGTTACTAAAAACCCGGGGTTTCCCTCAGATCATCAATTCTTTCTTCTTCCGAGATCAACCCCCTGATTGTTATTCCCCCGTTCGATCTTCACTATTAGGACCTCGGATACAAAAAATTGTTGCATAACATTTTATAGCTACCTTTTGATCACTTCGGACCACCCCAACACAGTCTCCGATGACATACTTAAAACATGATGAACGGTGGATACAACTGCATACATCCTCGAAAGCCAAGATCTCCAAAAAATAGCATTATGAATGGTTGAACAATCCACCACCATGAATAAAACTTTAACCTTCTTTTTTAAAGGACCCTTTCTCAAACATACTTCACGCTCAAATTCTGATTTGTCACACGTGTAATCCCAATTATAGTACGGTTTGATTGAAAAAATCAAGATGGATTACGCATCCTATCGTATGTTTACTTGAACAAAACATTCGCACAGCTTCTTGTATCTATCAAAACACGCTGGATTTCAATCCCAACTATTTCTGCTCCAATAACCACTGCGACTTCATGAGGACCTATAGTGCCTCTCAAATCATCTTCGTCGAAAATAATAAAAGGAATATCTTTCTTACCATAAAAGTGGGTAAACAACATTTCTTCAATTTAAGTAGCTAAACTTACCACATGCCTTTTGCTAGACTTCCAATGACTCAAAATATTCACATAACCTTTGAACTCGTCCTTGTCGTATTAGTTCATTCACAACCTTGAAAATTAACCGTTCCGGATTTGTATACAAATATTCCAAAGCAGCGTCAAATTTATCGTTCTTAGAATCTAGAATTATCATATTGTTTTCTTCGAATTCGGATTTGCTGCTTGCGAAGTCGAGGCACTTGGAGCCTTTGATCCACTACTCCGCGCTTTAACTAAAGCAGCTAATTTGTCATTTTCGAATAAAATTTGCACCTTCTTCTTTAACGTTATACAATATGCAGTTTCAAGTCCTATGACATTATGATACTTACAGAACCTATTGTTGCGCTCTTCTCTTGGTCTTTTTATCGGAGCTTGTTTTTTGAAGCTCACATATCATTTGGCCTTCTAATAATTACAACAACATTCTCTTTTAAATCAACATAATATTCTGACATTACCCACTGATTTGGCCTTGGTCTTTGAAATTGATACCCTATTACTTGTGTTGGGTACCCTCCAGTTCGAGGAGGAAAATTATTTATATTCCTTTAACGAGATGGTTGAGTAAAATTCGACGAGTGTCCTTGATTATTTGACACTTGTCCTGAATTATTTTGTAGGTCCAATCATTCCTCGAACCCTAGTTAATTCTTCCATTTTAATTTGATCCTCGACTTGAGTTGTCAGTGCTCCAAAAGTCAAGGCTCACATTTTTGTGTTTCATTTGCTAAATCACCCGGTAACAAACCTTGTTAAGATGCAGCTATATCTACCAACTCTTCACAATTATCTAATCTTGCTTTTGTCAACACAAAACGTTTGGTATAATCTTTCAAATTTTCTCCCACTACTTGTTCACATTGTATTATAATATCTTCATTTTCTCGAATTTATTTACTTCCCACAAATTATCGTCGAAGCGTTGTATAGAAATCTCTAAAATTAAAATAGATCCCCTCGGAATCCTGTTGTATCATCAAAGTTGTGCCCTTAAATGTCTGAGAAAATCTCTGCATAACGGCCTATCACCATCTTCGAAGTTCATCATATAGCTCTTGAATTGTTCGATGTGATCATCGGGATCTTGCATCCCATCAAATTTATCGACCTTAGAAATGTCGAACAGTTTCGGAAGAGTAATAAATATTATCTCAGTTGTTGAAGGAGAATTTCTCTAGTCAACTCATTGCACATACTAGTCATCTTCTCTTGTTCCCATGACAACGTACAAATTCCGATCATCGAAACCTGTGTATTGACTTGATGTATTTTTTTCAAATCATTTGGTTTCCCTCAAACAACGAGGTATATTATCTTTTTCGATCTATATATGTTATTTTGGAGGCCGATCTTTTTATTCTTTTAAAGATCCCTGATTCCTCTTTTGTTAAGATGTTGAATTGTTAAACTCATCATCATTGGATGTAACATACATATGCTTTTATTTTTTTCTCTTTTTATGAATTACAATGCTCTTTATGAGATTCAAAATGTGTTTTCCTCCGCTCACTTTGAATCTGGTGATTGTACAAGATCGATCAAATTGATTGTCCAGATCGTACTTCTTCTCCACTTGTCGTACCTCATATTTTAACCTACCTGATTGAATATTTTGCTCTCTCTAAACATGCTTCTTATTTAGAATTGTGATTTTATCTAACAACTGATCATTCGAGATTCAATGTCTGGACAAGTCTGCTGAATTAGAGTTTGATCATCTTTATTACTTTGTCCTCTTTGCAAATCAGATCTTATCGTCTTGATTTCCTTCTGAACCAAAGGATCATTTTCATTTCATGGTTCTATTATCGATCAAGAACAAATCAAACATTCAATTATCTTTAGTTTTTTATTATGTAATCAAGGTATCGATCGGCCATATCTCCTATTGTAATCGTCAATTTTATATGTGTGAATTTAGTTCTTAAGAATGAAAGAGAGAGATAGAGTTTAATTTTAGAGGGATAAAGTAAATGTGAAAAGTATAATTCAGTTAATGAAAGTATTGTCCCTTGTATTAACATCCTCGACCATTATCTATAGTCTTTCAGACTTAGTGTAACAATTAGTTACATAAATGGGTCAATTGTACTTTAGTCCTTTATCTTTATAAATAGTCCAAAAATTATCTTACAACTTTACGATTGATCATATAAGGATCAATAAACCAAGAGAAAGGAAAAAAATTCTTAAGGATCAAGAAAGAGTTCTTTAGAGAGAAGAAACCTCTTAATTTATATTTACCTCGAAGAAATAATAACCTAAATTTAAAGAAGAAAAAAAATTGAATTGAAAAAATGGTAAACATTTCAAGAATCAAATACTTGGTTTTCATTCTATGAAAAGAGATTATGTTTCATATCTTTAAAATTAATATATAATTAATATATATATATATTATTTATTTTTTGAAAGGGTGGGGTATTTATAAATACATAGTCAAGTTTCTCATTAAAACTTATATCTACAATTGGTAAATTCCCATAGATATGTGGACCCATGTGAAAAATCACAATTAACCCTCTTCTATTATTTTGAACTAAATGTTCTCTTCTCTTCTTATTTTTTTTAAAAAAGTTTGTATATTTCAAACTGTATCTCGGAATAAAAAAACCAAAAGTATCATTGATTTTGGTTTTTTAAGACGAACAAAACTAGATCCATTAATGATCTTTTTTAATTTCTTTTTCGCAATAACATACGAGACAAATAATACCAAACATGCGAGACCATACATAAAAACATACTAGACCAGACATAAAAAAAAATATGTGAGACGAGATATAATTGATCATGCTAGACCAAAAATTAAAAAACAAAAGAGACAAGGCATAATAAATCATGCAAGACCAAACATTATTTTTTGAAGACGAACAAAACTGTTTATTTAAGTCTGATCTCGCATGTTTGTTATGTTTGGGCTTGTATGTTACTAGTGAAATAAAATAAAAATAAAATAAAATAATATTACCAGTGGATCTAGTTTTGTTCGTATTAAAAAACAAAATCGATGGTACTTTCGTATTTGTTTTCCCGCTCTAGTTTGAAAAATACGGATTCTTTTTAAAAAAAAAATTAAAAATTAAAAACAGAAGAAGCTTTGATTTAAGAATTAGAAGTTGTTACGTACATCATGATGAAGTATAGGTATTCTAGGTATTATTTAGATAATTATGTATTGAATGTGAGTTAAGTACACAAAATTGGTATTAGCTAAACAATAGTGAAACTTGAAGTACTAAATGACACTAAAGTTTGGTTTTGGATACCTTTGGTGACATTTCCTTTTTCGAAAATTAATAAAAGAGAATACCTGCCCAAGATCAAACTTTTTTTACCAATAACAACCTAAGATTTGATAAAGTAAAACTAACCACCTAGTGTTAAATTAATATTTACAGACAACCATAAAAAGAAGAATCTTCTTTTTGTAAAGAAACGCAAGAATAGAGTTTCTAGCTCTGTAACTTCGAGGCTATTCTTGTTTAGATTAGATTTCAATTCTTCATCCATGGAAGAGGAGAATTTCTACCTTCACCATCCTCAAATTTTCCAATATTGACAAGTTCCATGTCTGTCAACAGATCTGTTTCTGAAAGCTATTTTCCTCTGCTCTCTATAAAAACACAAGACCATAAACAGAGTATGGATAGAGTTCATGTAATCTCTAACCCAGCCTTCGAGAATTCTTGCTAAAGAATAGAACACCAGATGAAATAGAATACAAGAAGATTGAGAAAATGTTTGCTGATGTTTTGCAACCAAGCAATAAGGGGATTTTCCACAAGAATTTCTCTGTTACCCACAATTCTGACTATAGTATAATTTGTTTCAAAAAGAATGATAGAGACAGATTACAGATAATCTCCAAACATACAATTATAGGGAAGTTTACTTATGGCAAAACGAAAGTATGTGACTATCAAAGGGTTCCTAGGCAGTTTCAATTTCACTAGTTCCTTCAATCTTGCAATATGTGATTATCAACATATGTTCATCGAATTGACAATTTTGAAGACCTAAAAAAGATTTGGTCTCGAAATGTTTGAAACGTCGGAGAGAAAACAATGTGATTGCTCAAGTCGAGTCCCTTATTTGATCCCAATAAAGAGAGTCATTTGACACCTATTTGGATTACGCTAACAAATCTGCTGGAGTTTATGTATAATGAAACAATGATCTTGGAGATTGATGAGTCCGGACGAATTCACCACTACTCACTGTAAAATCCAGACAAGGGTAATTCGGACTATAAATGCCTACTGAACTATCCGGACATGACAAAAGTATTAAATAACTAAACAACTTTTAACTAATCTAGGTGCTAATCAACTTATTAAGTAAATGGGTTGTAAAACTTGACTCGGTTCTATAACTTGACCAGAAAGCCAATGGGTCCATAATAAAGGGTATAAGTACCCAACTACTCTCATTAATGAGGGTAATGAACATTTAATACAACCAAGCAGATTAAATCTCTCATTACAAAACATCCAAACATTTAATACCTTTAAAACTCTCCAAAACATTTGACAAAATTACCCTCATCTTAAAATAAACCTCACCAAATTGGCAACCACAGTGGGAGCAGAAGGTGCCTGAATCTAGCATTCGAAACCAACAAGAAAAACCAGTTCGGATGAATCCGGACGAGCAAGCGGTGCCACCACCTTTGGTGGAGGCGTTGGGAGAAAACTATGAGTACACGACCAAAGAACGATACATGCTGAAAGTTGAAATAGAAGCGTTGAGAGCCACTAAAAAGGAAGAGATGGGTTTAAGGAAAAAGTCAAAAGTGTTAGCCATTCACCATACTGACAACCCAAGGGAGAATGACCCATCAGCAAAGACTCACTTGAGCACAAAAAGACCCATGTCAGTTCCAAGAAAACTCACCGGTCCAAGCCGTTGGAGAGCTCAGAGTCTGAGTCTTCTAGTAGCTTCTCGAATGAGGATGGGCTTGAGGAGTCCTTGTCATCCAGCAGTGATGCGGGGAGATCCAAGAAGAAACAAAAGTTGGTTAAAAATATTCAAGAAAGAGGGATATGCAGATTAAAGAGGCATCTGCGAAAAGGGTAATCGCAAACCCACAGTCACAGGCATGTAGATCATTTGTTGATCGATCCTTTTGCTTTTCATGATGAGCCATGTATTTTCGCAACACATAATGAAGACACAATTTTTAGTCGTGGCGGGAATTGGAGGCAATCCCCATTATCATCCAAGATACTGTCTGGAAACCTTCCTAAGAGGTTTGATAGTACTAAAATGGAGAAGTATGATTGGAGCAAAGATCCGGACAACCATCTGGAACAGTTTAAATTTTTATGACGAATTTTGATGATGCTGACAAACTTTTTTGTAGAGCCTTCTCTCAATCCTTTATGGGAAGTGCTTTGAAATGGTACAACAGTTTACCACAAGGTTGTATCATAAACTTTGATACGTTTTGGGTGGCCTTCCAAAGGTAGTTTGTTGGGAGTAAGAAGGTGAAGGGCAATGGAGATAGTGATGACGCGGCGGAAAAAGAAGAAGAAGAAACGATAGATGAAACCCTAATTCAAGGGTAACATGATGAAACCCTAATTTAAGGGTAACAAAGATTGAAATTTTCAGAGATAAGAATATATTATTCCAAAAACGTAAAATAACTTAAGGTATATGAGGCTTTATATAATAGCTTCTCAAAACCCTAAATTATAATACAAGGAAATAAAATAAATATTTAAAAATAAAATAGAATAAAATAAAATCAAATCTTAATATAATTAGATTTGATTTAAATACATAAGATATTTAAATAAAATAAAATTAAAAAGGCTTTTGTTTGGACTTTCTGGGCTACATCAGATACTATTATCCATTGTGCCCAAGTGCCAAAAGAATCACTCAAAGACAATATAAGTCGGTTTGTAAACACAAATAATGGGTTAGTTGATTGCTTTGAACAGGTAGCAGTAGCTTCTTTGAGACAAGGATTAAACCCTGGGATCTGGCCGATTCGGTAACCAGGAAGAAGGCCATGACTTGGAGCGGTTTGCTAAATCAGGTGGGAAAGCAAATCAATATAGATGAAACGAAGAAGTCTATGGTACACAGGAAAGTGAGGTCCGCCTTAGCTGCTCCAAACCAGAACCAATCCGGATACAAGGCCAAAGAAGCTGGACAGGGGCCCAACAGGGCCAAACATACTCAATCCCACCCAGCTCCAGCTCAAAGCTAGCAGTCTAGAAATAAATGAGGACCTTGGGTCCAACTAGAGTGGTTTTCTGAATTGAAAGAAAATATGGAAACCATCTATGACAAAACAAAAGATGAGGTACATTTCAGGAAGCCGACAACGCTTCAATCTCCTAGGGAAAGTCGTAATACTTGTTTTTGCCAATATCATCATGATATTGTTCATAACACCGATGATTTTATATCTTTGAAAAAAAGGTGCAGAATCTGATTGAAAGGGGGAAGTTGGGAGCTTATGTCAATAGAAGAAATGGAAACAAGCCTGACAATGCTCACCGGACTGGCCCAACAAACAATGCAGGGACATCTGCTCCGGACGGGGCTATGGTATTCATTGAAATATTTGATGTCGAATCAGAGTATTTGGATCCTCATCCAACCCGGAATAAATTTGGGGTTATAACAGAACATACCAAAATAATGTCTGGACTCAAAAGCTTTTTTGAGTCACTTACTATATTCAGAGGGGACACTATGATAGCGCCAACTTCTTCTCCAAGAAAGAGGCATGTTCACACTCTAGCTACTCAGTTGGAGGGAGGCATATCTTCATATCAGTCCCAAATTCATTTTCCCTTCATTGTTTTTGATGAAGATGATCTAAGGGCCTCATGAGGATGTTGTGGTGATAGGAGCTTCGATAGGGAGCAACGACATCAGGCGAATTTCTATTAACACTGGCCGCTCAGCCAATATTCTGTTTTTAAGTTCTTATAAAAATATGAAAAATCCAGCAGTGATTCAGCGTTCCAACAGATCCATTGTGGGCTTTACGGGGAGCTCTGCAAATGTGATCAGAGAATTTGAGGAGGAGGTATTGTTTAGCAAACGCCCTTTCAATAAGATGTTCATGGTACTATTTGTTGCAGTGGATTGTCCCACATGTTACAAGGGGATCTTTGGGAGGTCCTGGCTCTCTAGGATGCATGTTGTGGCTTCAACAGTTCACCAATATTTAAAGTACACAGTTCAAGGACAAGTAGGAATTGTCTGGAGTAGCCAAAAAATAGTAAGAGAATGTTATGCAACTGCACTTGCCCCTAAAACTCTGGGGGCATTCCGGATTAATGAGGATTAACAGTTGTTAGGGCCCTCTAAGGGTGAGGGTGAAATTGATGACCCCAGAGAGACCCCTGGTGTTTTGATACCAATCGAAGAAGTTGAAACCCACTCTCTGGCTGAAGGAAGGAGTGTTAAAGTTGTCTCCAAGATGGCACCAGAATTGAATAAAACGTTGTTGTCATTTTGACAGATCACCAACATGTTTTTTCTTGGTGCAATACTGATGTGACCGGAGTACCTACAAGTGTTATATCACACCAACTGTCTATCCGAAAAGATGATGTGCCTTTTGTGCAAAGAAGGAGAGCTTTTTCTAAGGAAAAACTGATGCCATAGTTCAAGAGGTTGACCGACTTATCAAGATGGGTCACATAAAGGAGTCTCAATATCCTTTATGGACAGCCAACCTAGTGTTAGTAAAGAAAAATAATGGGAAATGGCGTATGTGTATCGATATTACTGACCTCAACATAGCTTGCCCAAAAGATCTCTATCCAGTCCCCCAGATAGCTTAGTTGGTAGATTCCACATATGGGAACAAGTTATTGTCCTTCATGGATGCCTTCTCCGGTTATAACCAGATACAGGTGGATCTGAAGAACCAGGAACACACTACCTTTGTTACAGATAGGGGTCTCCATTGTTATAAGGTGATTCTTTTTGGGTTGAAATATGTTGGGGCTACCTATCAGAGGTTGGTGAACAAAGCATTTACTGGTCAGATTGGGAGAAATATGGAAGTGTATATTGATGACGTGACAGTGAAAAGCTTGGAAGAAGAATGGCACCTAGCTGATCTTCAAGAAACCTTTGCCAACTTGGCAAAGGTTAATTTAAAATTGAATCCAAAAAAATGTGTGTTTGGGGTGCAATCCGAATTGTTTTGGGGGTATATGATAAGTCAGAAAGGGATACAGCCTTATCCAGACCAGCTCGATGCCTTATTAAAAATAGACCCTCCTCGAAATGTTAAAGAAGTACAAAAGTTGACAGGAAGATTTGTTATATTGAATCGTTTTATTTCAAGGTCTTCGGACAGGTGTGCCTCGTTTTTTCAGACTTTAAAGGGTGCTAAAGACTTTAACTGTTCTCCACAGTGCGACCAGGCGTTTAATGAAATAAAAAAGGATTTGTCTTCCTCCAAAATCATTTTCAAACCTGTTGACGGATAAACACTGTACATATATTTAGCTGTGTCTGAATGTGTTATAAGTGCAGTGATTGTAAGAGAGGTGGAAAATTATCCTCGTCTGGTAGTACATCAGCAAGAGTCTGATGGATGCTGAAAAGAGGTACCTAAAGCTTGAAAAACTGGCACTAGCCTTGGTAATTGCTGCTAGAAAAATGAGGTCGTATTTTCAGTCTCCTTCTATCATCGTCCGGACGTCTTTTCCTTTGAAGAATGTTCTTCAGAAGGCATACATATCAAGCATGATGACCAAATGGTCAGTAGAATTGGGTGATTATGATATTGATTTTGCCCCACGAACTGCAATCAAAGCTCAATCTGTTGTCGATTTCCTGGTAGAGTTTCATTCATACAGAAGTACTAAGCAAGATGCAGATGAGAAAACTAAGAAAGTGTGGGTTGTCGGACACAAGGTGGATCAAGTACGGCCACCATTATTCTTATTTCTACTTCTTATTTTTTAACATAACTTTGGAAGCAATTAGAATTACGGCCACCATGTTTGAACTAGTTAGTAGCACTATTTTATTCCCATAATGCTTCCTCTCTGGCTAATAAATTAAGGTGGGTTGCTTTAGATTTAAATAACTTTATTTTATCATCCATATTTTTGGACTCTTCAAATCAGCATTGAATATATTTTACATCATCTTCAGCTGGGCAATACTATCAAAGATATTTCCATATACCTATTTGTTCTATAACTTTAACATTTTTTTTAATATTTATAAGCTTTGACCAAAACAAATTTATAGGATGGCCAGAGATATTCTCTTGTTATTTGAGTTCTATTATTTTAAGAAAATAAGCGTGGAAATTCACAAAGGGGAAGACTTTGGCTTATTAGTAATAGATGAAATTGATATGCATAAACACGAGTAATATGAGCTAGTTTTAGAAAGATTCTTAACCTTTGTGATGTCAAAAAAATCTTTCCAAGCAGCATTGAACAATGTTCTGTCGAGATATTTCTATTTTTTATTATTAGACCATGTAAACTTGGAACCAGAGAACCCTAAATCCTCCGGTTGATAGTCAAGAATCGTGTTGTTAAACTTATTTATACTTATCAAACAAAGATTTTAGCAAGCCAACTACTCAGCAGCGTTTGTTATTACATTTAAATCCCCTACTACTAGCCATTTCATGGTTTGTGACTGAAATTTCTCTTAACTTATTCCAAAGAACTTGTCTTTGTAATCTTGAGCATTTAGCATAGATGATGGTGACTAAGAAGTATTTATTAATAGAGGACTGGCTTACCATCATATGAATGAAATGGTCATGGCTAATGAGGATTTTAACCTAGAAAATGTTATTTCCAAAGGATCCAAATTTTATTACTCATGTTAGCATAGCTAAAGTTGAAGGCTAGTATTTTAGAGATTTTGTCAATTTTATCATGAGAAATCATTGGTTTTTCTCGAGTAATGAAATATATATTTTTAGTTTAATAATGTATTTGAGTCCAAGTATTGTCCATTTTTTACCTATTCCACGAGAAGTTTTATTTAGAACTGTTAAAGTCATTTATATATATAGTTGAAGGATATGGAAAATCCTTTAAAGTGAACAACCTTTGTAATAAGAGGGGATTTGTAATTTTTATCTTTAGGTTTATTTAATCTATTGTTAAATATTTTTTTGTTATCTTTTCAAGCATTGGAGATAAGGGTAAACTGCCTATTAAAGAGAATTTAGGTGACTTTTGGCCATTTTGAGAGCTTTCGAAATCATTTGAAGAATGAACATGTTGCCTAATTCTAATATATGCAATGCATCTATTATCTCATTAATTACTTGTAACCTTAGTAGAGTCTTGTTTTATTGTAGATTCTTTCAAGTTTATATCATAGAGGAGGTTGTCATTAATTTGAGTTTGTTTATTTTTTATAATTACAAACTTAAGTTTTGGAACCCATATTTTTTTTAGGAATGTGGATTCATATTAGAGTTTTTTTATTGAATTAATTGTTTGTTGTTTGTCATTTATAGTTAACTTATCTTTGTTCATAGAATGCTTATTATAACTTATAGCTTTATGTTTTAAATACTTACAGGTAAGGCTAATGATGGCATATCAACAGAGGTGGTATACTTCCAAAAGACATATTTGTCCCCAAAATCTATCCATATCTTTTTAGGGAGAGTTTTATAGACACCTCTTTCGAGCCAAGCTTACAGTAATTAAAAATTGCTCTATTTTTTATGATATCCATGTTAATAAAGTCATATTTATTACCTTGACAATATTACTTATAGAATCCTGATTATACATATATTCAAGGAGATTAGGGAAATATACCCAGGTTGGAGTTCGAGGAGACTCTATTTTAGGATTAAAGCCTATGTACCATTTTAGTAACTTAAAGGAAAACTGACCCATAGTCTAGATGTTGCATTTTGAGAATTTTTTAACGTCTTCTTTATTATCTAGTTCTATTACTATGTGCCTATCATCCCACACTAAGATACTAAAAATGCTTATCATATTCTATGGATAGAAATTATCGAAGATTGGGTTGTTTCCAATTTCTTCTATTTGAAGAGCGGCATGCTGAAACTTATTCTTCTGATTATGAGATAACAATGAAGATTCTTCTTATTGTGTTGCTTTATCATATACCCTTGATTCTTGATGTTGATTTGATGTTATCTTTACTGATCTTGAAATCTGAATTTCTAGATCTTCTTTTTTATGGATGATATGTTTAAAGAAAAAAATAAACTCAAAAGAAAGTTTGATTTGGTGTTCGACCATTGATTAAAGTCCAGTCAAGATTTTGGTATATGAATTAAGGGATTAAAGATTTCATTCTTGGAAGAGACAATGATAGGATCACCAAACAACTAACTCTTTTAAAGCTAAATAATAAGTTCATCCTAATTTAAATACATTTGAGCTCGACATAATATAATAGGTTGAGCATAATTTAGTTAACTTGAGACGTACCCTCTTATCGACTTTGACATAGTGTAAACCAAATTGTTTATTATATAAGTTGTTTAATATAACATAAATATTAAATTTATTTATGTATTTTTGTTGAGGTGATTGATTTTAGATGTTTCGGCATCTATCTCGAGGTTTGTATTTACAATTTTAATTTTTTAAGACCGTTTAAAATATATTTTTAATTCTCAACTTTTTTTTAGAAGTACACCTCTTAGAACATGTGAAATTATTAAAATACATATTACATGTTGCGATGTTATTTTTTTTGTTAAATTTTCAGAATAAATTAATATTAAAATTAATTATTTATACTTTTTTTATTTTTATTTTTATTTTCATTATTTTATTAATATTTTATTAATAATGTTTTTAAAATAATGATACAAGTTAAAATATAAAAATTAATAAATATTTTTAACAATTATCTTATTCACACTCTGCATGAGAATCATAGAATATTTTAACAATATCATTCAAGAAAAAGCCATACACCTACAACTATTAGTTAGAGAAGAATTATACTCGGAACAAAAAAGTGTTGTTTTATGAATGAAAATAGATACCGTAATTCTAAGTGCTTTTATAACTACGTAAAAAATAGAATAAAAATAAATACTATACATGGTATGTTAGATGGAGACAGTTGGCTCACTAAACCAAATGATATTGGAACATCACCTGAAAACCATTTCAAAGCTATCTATAATACTCAACCTCAACATTTGGTCGTAGAAAACATTCAAAATATCATTCCTAAGTTGGTGACTAATCAAGATAAGAAAACGCTCTTATCGATACCATCAGAAGAAGAAATTTATACAAATGTGAAAGAAATGAATGATAATAGTGTTGCGGGAATATATGGCTTTAACATAAAAATTTACCTATCTTGTTGGCATATTATCGATAATGACCTTTGCTCTCCCATAATTTTCATCTTTCAAGATTCTCTTATCCCTCAAGGTGTATATACCACGACAATATGTTTAACCCCAAAGTTGATTCTCCTAAATCATGGAAATATTCTAAGGCCATTAGCTTGTGTTTTGTCTTCAAAATATATCCACCAAATATTCAAAGGATAGACTACGTACCATACTGTCTAAATGTGTCTCTGAGGAATAGTACGGCTTTGTAAAAGAGAAAAATATTGAAGATTCTAACACAAGAACATTCTCACAAGATCAATAAAAAAGCAAGAGGTGAAAATATAATGCTCAAAACTGATATGGTTAAAGAATTTGACAGATTATTTGTTGACTATATCTACCAAGTTTTAGGTGTTTTTGCATTTGACAACAAATGAAATAACTGGATAAAAAAATTATAAATTCAGTTTGATATTCAATCATAGTCAATGGCCACAAAACTGGTTTCTTTAAATCTACAAATGATGTTATACAAAGATACCCTATATCTCCCAGTCTATCCATTCTAACTGAAGAATTCCTTCTAAGAGGCCTTAAAAAGCTATTTGATTTAGACATTGGTCACCACTATAAAACTAGTAGTAATACGAGCATACCTTGTTTAGCCTATGCTGATGATTTCCTTATATTTACCAATCGTTCTTCATACAACATTAGTAAAGTATGTAACTTCTTGAAGCAATATGAAAACTGTTATGACCAGATCATTAATGCTAATTAATTTGCAATTATTACTCTTGTAAAATGTCACAAACTTGAATGATTTCCCTCACAAACTTAATTGGTTTCAGACACAAGAAAATTTTCTTTATCTACCTTTGTATACCTATCCACTTAAATAATAAAGTTCATATTTGCAAAAAAATAGTAGATAAAATTAGAGCAAATATACTTGATTGTAATGTCAAGACACTATATTTTGGTCGCAAGCTTATTCTAATTCAGTCTATTCTGATGGACATGCCCATATATTACCTTGAAAGTTGCATCTTACCTAAGATATTAATAATCTAGCTTGAAAAAAATGTTCAACAAATACCTTTGGGGTGCTAGAGATGACAAATTAGCTATGAATTGGGCTTGTTGGAAATCAATGTGTAATACTTATGCTAAATTGGTTATTAACATCAGAAATGTTATTGAAATTCAAGATGTCTTCTCATTTAAAATCTAGTTTAATTTCACAGACAATACCTTATCGATTGGCCAGATTCACTATATCCTTACATTGTTCTAATACTCACCTCTTATTAGTACAATCTTCTATACCAGCTATAAAATATAGAAAAAGGCTAACAAGTATCAGAGATTTGGCTAGAAATGGTCATATAAATTTTTGGATGGAAAAATGGTGTGATAAGCTTCCCTTTATACCATTCAGCTCAACCTACCATTTATTTGAAGAACCTATTGCATAGGTTTGGAACAATGGTGAATGAAATATTAATAAACTAAGACATACTGGTTTACCCTCAGACATTGCTAATATATCAAATCTCAAAATTTAACCTAACATTGAAGATAAAATTAAATGAAGTCTTTCTAACTCTGCATATATTAATACCAACGCAATATGGAAAGAAATCAGAGAAAAATCAGATTGGTCTAAACCGTTTAAAAGGATTTGGAATAACATAACGCCTAAAAAATGTTTTGGTCTAATTTGGAGGATCTTAAAAGGTTCGCTTATTGTTGATTTTAACATTACAAAACAAGCATATATCTTTAGCATCAAAATGATAATTTTTTCCAGCAACGGAAAACATCAAACATCTTTTTACTGATTGTAAAATAACATGGCATATATGGAAACAAATCTCGTAGGTTTTTTGTATCTATATATCTAAACACATGTCTTTGTTACGCATAATAAAAATATGGTATTGGTCAACCCCGAAAGATATTCACAATATAACCATAATACCACTTATATACTGCAGGTCTATCTGGAGAGCCAGAAACAAATCCAAACACAAGGCCTCCTTACTAAAATTAATGTCATTTTTTTAATGAATTCAATTAACTGAGATTCATTAATGGCACTGCCAAATATCATGCATCTAGTTCACCAAAGTATAAGGTATGGAGGTCGAAATACCAACAAGTTATGTTGTGGACGCTTAACACAATGGAGCGCGATCATGATATGATTTTAAGTTATTCCTATATAATATTGTGTGGGACATGTATGACAACCAAAGTAATTATGCTAGAATTTTCCGAATTCACTAGGAAATTACAAGCCTTGATCAAGATGGGAAGCCATTCATAATTTTACTTAGAAATTTGACGAGTTTGAGGAGTAAGTTGGAGATTTATAGACCTTATACTATTATTGGCTAGTCATAGTCCTCATTTTCAGGAGCTAAGAATCCATATTCTAAACAACACCGACTTATCATCCTTCAATAATGTTTGTGTTGTAAATCAACGTGAGGAAGTACGTTGAAACGTCATAACATGTACTGTTAATCTCGTTTCTTTTGATGTTCATGCCTATATTGTTCGTTCACACTCCGAAGAAACACATTATAAGGGAAAATTACATGATTTTAAATTATAATATTTCCATGAAATTAGACACTTTATTGATCGATGTTCAATTCTTCACCCCATAACTGAAACCTAAATTTTGTAAATATCAAAAGGGTGGAGGATACCAAAAGTAATTCCATGATCATAAGACTTATTTGGTTACGCACTTCACCGACTCATTTTTTTTCTTATCGTACTACGTTAATTAATTATTTCAGAAATTATTTACATAACGCACATGGTTAGAAGGCATTCCAATAAGGAGATTTTAATCAAAGAGAAAATCAAACACCTCCACTTCTTAGTGATTGTGATGATTTTTTAGCTGATGCAAATTCTTACAGTAGCAAAAAAACTTGAATAGAGATTGATAGTTTTAATGATGAATGAGATATTTATTACAGTGTCAGAGATCATATGTAATATAAATTAACCCATTTTCATAACTTTCATTCATTTTCTAACCCTTTCAACTTGTTTCTATATCAAATGGGAAATTTGTTTTTGTAAGTGTAAGGGAAACATTATCCAAGCCTTATATACTATTGAGTCTGATATTCTTAATGTTCCTTCCTTCCCATTTATGTCCCTCTATGTTCGTAAATTAACATCATCTCTCAACTATGGAATTATATTACTCGCTACACATTTATTTTTCAAGACCTCGTCATAAAAGAAAATTTTGGTGATGGATTTCCTTTACATGTACTCTACTATTTTTCCGTTAATTCTACGGTTACCGATCAATTTTATGAATTTTATTAATAAATTCTTAAGATTTTTTTAAGACAAAATTCATCTCGCATATTTCTTAGAAAAATGAATAAAATTATACCAAGGAAATTTTGATTCTGATATTGGCCATTTATAAGTCTTCTATGCTTCTTTTTAATTTGTCTTTGTCTCGAACTACTAAACCCTTTGAAATTGTACATTGAGATGTGCGGGGTCGTTTTCATATTTTATCAGATGGATTCAAATATTTGGAAACCTTTATTTATTATTAGTCTAAAGTTTATTGGAGTGTACTTACTGAAATAAAAGAAGTGAAGTATTTGAGTCTTTTTAATAGATTTTCATATGTTCTTTAGTATTCAATTTTTCAGCTTATATATATATATGTGTGTGTGTGTGACTCAAGACATGACAAAGTATATATTTTCTAATTATATATTACATCAGACTAGTTGTGTTAGTACATGTCAACAAAATTGGATTATCAAATGTAAAAAATCATGATTTGCTTGAGAAACCCATAACCATAATGCTTTTGATGAGTGTCTCGTAATATTTTTAATCTTTTAGTATTATTATTTCAACTTATCTTATGAATCGTTTACCCAACCTAGTGCTGGATTTTAAATATCCTCTTGAAATATTATAGGAAAAAACGCATGATTTGTTGCATATCAATATTTTTGGATGCACTTGTTATGTCCATATCCTCTTGACCAGTGTCCCAAAACATCTTTAGCCTTTTGGTATTATTATTTCAACTTATCTTATGAATTTTTTACCCAACCTAGTGGTGGATTTTAAATCCTCTTGAAGTATTATAGGACAAAACTCATGATTTGTTGCATCTCTATATTTTTTGATGCACTTGTTATGTGCATATCTCAACTACATTGTGACAAACTTAATCCTCGAATCGTTAAGTGTATATTCATTGGTTATATTAAAAAACATAAAGGTACAATTGTTATGACTCTCTCTCCAAAAAATTATATGTGACTAGAGATACATGGTTTGTTGAACAACTTCCATATTTTATCTCATTCGGTCAGGGAAGAAGTTGTATTGGTTATTTACTTTTCCTAATGTTGATTATAATCATTAATTCTATCAACATTTACCTCCTGACCAAACTATCTCAAATGAGGATAAAACTAAACATTGTGGTGATTAAGTAGATATAAATAGTTATATTTCCAATTAAGTTATTATCAAATCACCCGACCAAACATGTTCTCATGCCAATGTGAACTAATATCACACATAATCATTTATGAACGTGTACATGTGATATTTTGTCCAAAATATTACTTTTATTTATGTAACCGTGTATCTAGCTTAAAACATATATATATATATATATATATATATATATATATATATATATATATATATATATATATATAATATGACATAAAAATTTGTTGTACATATGTTTGATTTTATTTTATTCAATAAGTATATTTATAAATTTTGTTTTTTTTTTCAATCCAAAACTCAATGTTGAAGAAAATAAACTATTATATTTGAAGACACTATCAATTGATGACATTCTCATAATTTGTTATGTTTGAGACCAAAGTGATAAAACATTGTATTGTTATATGTCTACTATTAATTTTGATGCTCAACGAGACTTTACATGACAACGGTTTAGGTACTTATGTGTTTATAATTTTAATATATTATAATGTATCGATTTTGTTTTTCAATATTTTATGCTGTCTATCTCAAATGGTACATGTTGGTTTTGGTGATAACAACAGTGTATTTTTGATATAACATGTAATCTTATTGATTTTATTTTATTTTTAACATGGTTAGGTTAAAATATTATTAGAATATTGGATCAATATGTTTTAGATAATCTTCTGAATGTGTTTGCCAATTTTTGGAGTAAATAAATTTCAAAATAACACAAAAACTTATCATTTTATGATTTTGTTTTCCTTAATTGATGAAACTATATATTAAACCATCAATACATATATTGTATAAGTAAATTTTGAAGGTTTATCATCTAGTGGATTTGTTATTTCCCGTAAATGGACCACTATTATATTTCTCTCAGTTTTATGTTAATGACACGATAACCAAAGTGCAAAATCACATAAATATTATGGTATTTTATAATTAGGATCATGATATTTATCAATTTATTGTTACTGATTTAATCGATATGATAGATGTGACAAATGAATTAGTTAGGTGTATCTTGCCTGATATTTTATGTATTTTTTGAGTAATTTTATATCTCATTTATTCCTTCGTCTTTTATCTAAGCTTTCAAACTCTATGAAGTAGAAAAGTATTCATGATGGAAGTATATATGAATTATTTAGATGCGGTCATAATCACAAAACAATTGTCACGAATCATCATCGTTCTTTAAAAGACAATTAGGACTACACAATCTAGCATATATGGTTCACCATCAAAACTTTCACGACTATTGTAAAGTAGTTCATACATTGATAAATCCAATAAGATTTATCCTTTTAGTGCGAAATTCACATGCACCATATGTGTTCGTCATAAAATATTTCATGTGCAATGAATCTGAAACAACAATGATAATCTGCACTCAATTTCTTACAATAAAATATGAATTGACACAATTATTGGGAGATATTTTGCAAAAATAATTATGTATCCCTAAGTATTTTCACCTTATGAAGCTTTGAAATCCATGGAATCTTTGCAACCATTCAAGGTTTATTTGTTATACTAGTCGTTATAGCTTTCGTTTGAATAGCTAATGATCTAAAAGTGATTTCTATTATAGTCGGGAAAATATGACTTGGACATTGAGGGTTTCTGCATTATCGACTTGTTGGAGTACATGTTCAAAAAATGGTCTCTCTCTCTTGGTTGCATTGATATCTACTTTCAGTTTTTCTTCTTCTCGACAAGTGGAATAACTTTAATATATACTTTGCAAATTTTATTTATGACATATAGTTTACGATCACGATCATAGTGAAAGATTAGATAACGGATGATTATTTCTTCCTTGAACAAGTCAACTTGGTTATATTTGGCGTGCTTCAACAAGGTCAATATTTTCTAACTCTTGTTGACCATACTTACATTGAATTTATCTTGCTCTATTACTAGTAAAACAACCTTGTATGGACAAGACAAACCATGAGTGTTTCTAATAACACATATGCATTCCACTTTATCGATCTCTATTACTCCATTTCTTTTTATTGCTTTAACAAAAGTCCTATTCAAATATCTAATAATCATAGTCAAATTTATAGATTAGCTTACTTTTTAAACGATGATTTTATATTTTTATAATACATATTCATTAAATATTATGTTTTTCCCCCAAAATAATTCCAATGTAAGTTGGATTGTTCCAAGGTTTGGCTTACAAACTCGTTTTATTTTTCCAAAAATATGTGAACTTCTTATTGTAAACATAACCAAGCTCTTCACCATAAGGTTTAAGCCAAGATGTTTAAATTAAGGGCTCTATGGTACGCTTTGTATTGTTTGTTCATATGATATATGTTTGATTTTGACTATATTTTTGAAGTTGAATGAACAATTGTATCCCGAGACTTTTGAAATCCTTGAAATAGAATTTTGTCCGCATATAGTTTTTTTTAGTCTTTGCTATGATATGTTTGCTTGTGTCTCATTTACATCGCATGTGTGTTGCTCTTGAAAAATAATTATCTATTGCTTTAATTAATGCCAATTCTTTAATCGTCACCAAAGTATAAGGTACAGCACAACAATTTTCCTTCATAAACAACCGCAAACGATCCAATTCTCACATGTAATTGTCAACCTTTTTGAAACTAAAAAAGCAAATTTGATACAAAATGTGATATTAGTTTACTTAAAACCAACAGTCTTAAACTATGGCATCCTGTATGTTGTTGTATTGTATGTCTTATCCATAATAAAGAACTCAAAAAATTTGTTTGGAAGATCTATAGATGTTGGGTGTGCAAAAAATAAATTGGTGATAATCTTAGACCCACCACTTCCCGTTCCATGTCATGCAATGTATCTTATCTCTTTCCGCTTATCCAATAAATATTGAAGTTGTGACTGACGTACTGTGTTTTTTTATCTAATATAATAAACGTTATGTAAGTTGAACACGGTATAAGGATTAATTTTCTTTAACGCGGGTAAAATATCCTGATGATGGAAACCATATATTGATAATTGTTTCACTAACTGTTTTTCAGTTGTAGTAACGTTTCTTTCTTGAGGACATCCTTTAAAATACTTGTTGGTGCATGATTATTCCTTCCGTATTAAATTATAAAAAAGTTATAGCTGATCGCGAATATGATAAGCTTTTAGTTTAAATAGCAATCATTTTTTGTGCCCGACTGTCTTTTCTTCACTTTACGTGCCTTTAGGTTTTTTTTTAACTTTCCATATCTCTCGCACGCATAAAATAATCGAGTAGTATTCCCATGTTCTCTATAATCACACCAATTTTTCCTTAATGCATAACACATATAGCTACTAATACCTAGGCTTAAGCAGGTCAAGTTATTGAACTTAGGTTCGAACAACAAAATTCATGCCCCTAAATTCCAACAAATAAAGTTCATCCATTTAAGTTCCAACATAACTCCATCACTTAAGTTCCTTATTCAGCTTAAGTAGGTTCAAAACTTAAGTTCTAGTTTCAACACTAAGCTTCAAACTTTGGAACCTAGTTCCAACTTTAACACCTAGTTTCAAATTCAAGACTATGTTCCAGCTTTAGCACTTAGTTCTAGTTTCAACACTAATTTCTGGCTTCAGTACTAAGTTCTATCTTCACCACTTAGTTTCAACTTTGACACTAAATTCTATCTTTAGTACTTAGTTCCAACTTTAACACTAACTTCCCACTTCGGTATTAAGTTTCATCTTCAGTACTAATTTCTATATTCGATACTAAGTTCCAGCTTTAGCACTTAGTTTAAGATTCAACACTAAGTTCCACTTTCAACACTTACTTACGACTTCAACACAAAGTTCAGCTTCAATACTAAGTTTTAGCTTCATTCATTCTGAGTCAGCATAACTTCTGCCGTCAATTTATAGGATGTCTCTATATACTTAAATCTCAACTTAGTTTCTACCTCATTCACTTTAAGATTACACTTAACAATTCTGCACCTAGGCTTACAATAACTCAAACGTCTGTTGGCTTGATGCTCCAATCACTCAACAAAAACATTCATCCACTTACATTTACATATTTATCAATTCTTATGTGGTAGATGAACTTTAGTGAGGATGTTTTTTCCAAAAGATCAGTATAATGGATTTTTCATGTAAAACTGCAGTAGTAACATCCATCTAATCTAACTGAAGATAAAAGAAATAAATGTTTGGAAGCTAACTTCCAAAATCTAATATATTTTTCTATTAATTTTGAAAATCCGAAAGAATGTAACCATTAGACTCCAATTAAGAAATAAGAAATAAAATGGTTTAACGTCGTCGATAGAGACCAAGCCTAAATGAAGCCTGAAATGAGCATCGACATAAACATCATCGATTTCATATTTATGTTCAAACTCTACCTCAACTTCAGCTCCAGTATGGGCAGTAACATAGGTAGTATTAACATTTACTATCAGTATTCTTTCAACTTTAGTGAATATTATATGAGTGATAATTAAAGCCTTATCACTCCTAAGATCCAAACACTACATCTTATAACATTTTACATTTTCTAAAAATAAACAAGAGTCCACGATTATTTGTTGATGATGAATCTAGTTGTCATGACAGCTTCCATACATAATCTCTTGCTCATTTAATCTATCAAAAGAGTACCTTTTACTCTCTCAAGTAAGGTTCAATTAATCTTCTCAATATTCAATGTCTCAGAGTATTTTTCAAGGTTATGTTCTTAGACATACCAAGTATAGAACAATATATAGTAAATGGTTCATTCATACATTCCAACCCTTTTATAGGTATTCCCAACCCTAAACATACCTTCCACTACAAACCATTTTTGAACTAAAAAATCATTAGTTTGGTTAACCTTCATAAAAACCTGTGAGTCTTACAAAATTCTAAATTTTTCATCTTCACATTTATACTTAATTACTTCCTCATATAACATTCCTATAAATAGAAGGTTTTCTTTAATTTCGAGAATATACCTCACATGTGTTATGACTTTTTTCAAGTCCAATTTATACATTTAACTTTATACTCCGCATTATTTTAACAATAAAAAGTTTGAGATTTGCCAAGCATGACCTTACCACCTTCAAATATCTTCGGGTCTTCAAACCAATGTTTGTTATATGTCATATAGAATGATGATCCACACTCAGGAACCCACTTGTTACCGTACGCACAAGTCATTGCCATTAAAGGATTTATATAATCATAACCATCGGAAACCATGTAGGAATCTCTAGATCCAAGCTTCTCTTAGTTACTTTCCTCACATTTTGTTTTATACAAAGCTTCTAAAGAACAAAATACAAGATTACAACCCCCAAGGGGGTAGCCGAGTTGGTTGAGTAAGACACGCTTGTGACCAAATGTCATTGTTCGAGTCCCTCTACATACGCTTTCTCAGCTGAGCCTGTCACCTTGTGTGGTTTACCTTCTGGCATTGGTTTACAAGCTATTGCGTCACACTAAGGGTTTACCATGTGCGTACTATTTGCACTATGAGTAGTGGCTGCGGGTTCCCTCCGAAAACATAAACTAGATTACAAAAGAAACTATGATTCTCAATGTTTCTCTTAGTAAAATTTATAATTATTTTTTCTCAAAACTCAGCTTAATTAATAAATATTTTTTTCAACAATAGAAAAGCTTCATACTTCTTCATCTTTATTTATAAAAGCAATGTAGTGGAAATATGCAATCCAAACTCCCGCTATCAACTGATTGTTTTTCACCACAAACATTTGAGATGTAGTGGTACCAATCCTCTATTTTTCATACGACGTGTATTATATGATAGGTAATTACACCAACCATCATCACCGGCCTTACCTTATTATTCTTGACAAACCTAAATCATACTCAGATCAAACTTTTCATTAACAGTTAAAGATATCCTATATTTTTAAATTTTTCTCGAAATATTAAAATTTACTTGATCTAAAGACATAAAAGTATCTATAAAATATTTAGCAAGTAACCTCCATGCAGACAAGTTCCAGTAGGTCAAGTTCTTGCACTTTGGTTCCAACAATAGATTTAATACTAAAGTTCCAACTTTATCTTACGCAACTTTAGAACTTAAGTTCCACCTTCAGCGATATGCTTCTAGCTTCAAAAATTAGATCCAACTTTAATATTAAGTTCCAACTTCACGATTAAGTTCCATCTTTAGCACTTAATTTGAACTTCGATACTATGTTCTAGCTTTAGTACTAAGTTCCAGACTCAACACTCAGTTCTAGCTTTGAGACTAAGTTCCAGCTTCAGTACTAAATTTCAGCTTCAACACTAAGCTACAACTTCGACACTTAGTTCCAGCTTTAGTGAGTTTCGGTCACAGAAGAACTCATACCATTAAGTTTCAATATATGTATCCGCACTCAAGTCTTGACGAAGCTCATACCTCTATCACTTTGAGCCTACACTTAATATGTTATACATTTATTAGTGCACAATGCTTACATCCAGACTTTATTCAAATTAATTGAAAAAACTAATAACACACAAGATGAATCAATGGTAATATTAGTAAACAAAATAGAATGACGTGGAAGCGTCGAGCTACTAAATTCAAGTATAAAAATTATAACCTTCACAAACATTCAATATATATATATATATAATATTGATAATTTGTTTTTTATTTTTTTGGCTAAAATTACTATTAATTATGAATACAAGAATGACAAAACTAAATTTAGCTAAAGCTTATATTGTTGTTCATAAAAGTCATATACCTAATAGAATGGAAAAGTATCAGATAAATTCTAAAATATCAAAGAATCGAGTTAACTAAACAACCAAATCGACATACCTAAACATAAATCCAAAATCAAACGTCAAAATCAAATAAAAACACAGTAAAAAATCATACGAAACAAAGAATCAAACATATTATTGTTATGATATTATAGCTTCATCTAAAATAGACGGAGAAAGAAAAAAAGGAAAAAAACTTGAGTCGAAAAATATATAAACTTTTCTATCATTAAGTAAAGTTGTAATGAATTATAAATGATAAATAATTCAGTGAAATTTTCAAAAATACATAAAATTATGGAGGGTAAATTGATAATATTATGATGTTTCGATCTTATATATTATAATAAGCATATTTTATACTATATATATATATATATATAAATACAGACGAGTGTATACTATTATTAAAGTTGTTAACCTCAAACTTTTATCCTACTCAAACTAACAATATTAAAATTTATAATCGTTAAACATTTTTTAAATTATAAAACTATATTAAAATTAATTAAACAACATTAAATAGGTTTTAAAGGAGCTAATTTATCTATGTATGTTTTAGAATAATCATGGTTATAATTTAGAATAATAGTTATTGTAATTTACATTCAAATTAAAATAACTATTAAAATTATTATTTTTAAATATTAGGGGTATATTATCGTTTTAACTTTAGATAAAAAGAACTTTCTAATATACATCATTCACAAAATTTGTTTAATTACTTAAAGAAAAAATAGTGTAGGTAACATTTAAACTTGTATATAGAAGAATGTTATAACTCCCAAAAGCATGATATAAAAATATTTTATATAAATACATCATAATATAGATTTAAAATGCAATATATCACGCCAAAACATTAACTCTTTGGTGATCCATATTCTAGTCCGTGACCATTCATGGATAACTATATTTAAAGCATAATATATCACCACTACATCTTTATACTTTATCTTTATGAATTTTTCCACGTTTCCATTTCCAAGAAGTATATGTTCTCAACTAAGTATAAATCAAATTCACTTCTTACCCAAAAATATGAAATCGATAGAACAATAATCAACAGAAAAAAAAAATGAAACCGATAGAACAATAATCAACGAGGTACCAAAATAAAATAAAACAAATCAATAAATTAGGGTTGATAATTGATTTTTCCAAAATGAGCATCTACCGACATAAAAACAAATTTGTAATATTATAAAATTAAAATATTCTCAACAGTAACCCAGTATACCTCTCTGATATTCAGATGAAGGTTTTCATTTCCTAAAAGCATATGTTCTTTTAAAACCACTATCTAGAAAGAAGATGGTAGACATTTCACAAATAAGCTTGTCTACCATGTCAAATATCCAATAGTAAGTCGGAGCAGTTACATGCTTAATGTTTTAAGAATAGAATCTATCTTATATGTTATAAACCAAATTAATTTTTGAAATTTTGGTAAAAAACAAAGAAAATCAATGACACTTTTTATCCTAAGACTTATTAAGATTGTAATATTCCAAAACATTAAAAAAATTGAGAATTTTTTAATTTTATCTTTAAACTTAGATCAATAGAACTTATAGTATGTTTGAAACTCTATATAAAGACGACCATATAAAAATATTTTATATAAAAAAATTGATTTGATTTTATAAAATATATTTTTAACATTAAATTCGATTTTTTATATTTACTACAATATATTTTATATAACAAGAAAAATATGAAATCGATAGAAAAATAATCAACATACAGATACTAAAATAAAATAAAAAAATTATAATTATTCCAAATGCATCTACCAACGTAAAAAACTTTGTAATATTACCGGATTAAAATTGTAATATTCTGAACTCAAACAGTAACCCAGCTCTGATTATACTGTATCTATCTTTTCTAGATGAAGGTTTTCATTTTCAATCTATGTTCTTTGAGACCGTGCACAAATAAGCTCTAACAAGTTTTCAAAGACATGTTTTCCTCAAAATATGTGCTTTTATTCTAATGCTTTGAGGGAGCAATTCCATGCTTATTATTTTAAGAGAGAATTTATCCTATGTGTTATAAACCTAATTAATTTGAATAGTATGATTATTTTTACTGTTTGGAATTCGAAAACTCCCAAAACGTTGAAAATTGAGAATGTTTTAATTTTACTTTTAAACATAGTTCAATAGAACTTATTGTATGTTTCAAACTCTACATAAAAAGAACCATATAAATACTTACAGAATAATGTTTTTTTATTCTCCAAGTATTTCAGGTATTTTGATATAGTTGAATATAAAAATTACATGAATAAAAATTAAAAATTATTAATGTTTTAAAGATACTACACAACAACCTTTATATATATATATATATATAAAGGTGCTTTTATAAGTTATTTAATGTTAAAATATTTCATAAAATATTTTTTATATAACAAATTAGATTTTATTTCTAACTATTTTTTTTTAAAAATATTTTATATAACAAATTTGATTTTTTTTTATATTTATTTTTTTATACATCTTTTAAATATAATATATTAATATTTCCAACTATTTCTTAAAAATAATTTTAATTTAACAAATCTGATTCAATTTTGAAAAATATATTTTATATAACAAGAAAATATGAAATCTAAAAAAAATCAATATATTAGGGTAGATAATTGATTTTTCCAAATGAAGCATCTACCAGCATTAAAAAAATTATAATATTATCAGATTAAAATTGTAATATTTCGAACTCAAACTATAGCCAAACTCTAACTATCTCTGATATTTAGAAGAAGGTTTCAATTTCCAAAAAACATATTATTATTTTCTATGTTCTTGTAAAACCACTATCTAGAAAGAAGATGGGAGACACTCCACAAATAAGATTGTTCTCCACAAAATGTGTGCTTTTAGTCTACCATGTCAAATTCCCAGTAGAGAGTGAGCAGTTCCATGCTTACTCTTTTAAGAAGAGAATCTATCTTATATATTATAAACCTAACTAATTTTTAAAACTCTGGTATACAACAATAGAAAATCAATGACCTTTTTTTTTTTATGTTATTTTTACTGTTTAGGGCTGCAAGATTCCAAAACATTGAAAATTTAGAATTTTTTATTTTTTTATTCTTAAACTTACTTCAATAAGAATGTTATTTTTAATCTTTATTCCTTAAGTATTTAAAGTACTTTTGGTACAGTTATTAAATATAAAATATATCATTAAAAATTAAAAATTTGTTATGTTTTAAAGACAGTGCAAAACTATCCTTATATATATAAGATAAGAGTAATTTTATAAAAAAGGTATTTAATTTTAAAATATTATATATAATATTTTTTATATAACAAATTTGATTTTATTTCTAACTATTTTTCAAAAATATTTTATATAACAAATTTAATTTAATTTTCATTTATTTGATAAATATATTTCTAACATTAAATTCGATTTTGCTATTTTAAAAAAAAAAAATTATATTAAAATTTGCAACTATTTTTTAAAAATAATTTTTATGTAACATATTTGATTCAATTTTTGAAAAATATATTTTATATAGCAAATTAGTTTTATTTTCATATATCGTTTAAACTATATTTTAAATCTTAAATTTCATTTTGTCATATTTTATTTTTTAAAATAATGCATTAATATTTATTGTTATTTTTATAAAAAAAACAAGTTTTTTTATAAAGAAGAAGTTAATAAAAATTAAATTCTATTGTTGTTAAAAAACAAAGAGAGAAGTAGCTGCACGAGGCGGCTAAGGTTTTGTGTTTTATTAGAAAATCTTTTTTTTAATGAACTGTTTATTATAATGCAAACCCAAGTAAAGCTCTCAATATATAGAGAATTTAGAGGCCTATACAAGAAAACTTAATACACTGAATATTCTGACACTCCCCCTCAAGCTGTGTAGTGGGATCACCAATACCCAACTTGGATAAAACTGATTCGAATGTTCTTGCAGCAACCGCTTTTGTCAGGATGTCTGCCAGTTGGTCTTCAGATCTAACAAACGGAAGTTCGACTGTCCCATATTCAATCTTTTCTTTTATGAAGTGCATATCTATTTCAACGTGCTTTGTTCTATCGTGCTATACCGGGTTCTCTGAAATCTTATCGCAGCTTTATTATCGCACATTAACTGAGTCAGACACTTCACGGGGAATCCGATTTCTTTCATTATCTTCTTTAAACAAAGTATCTCGGTAATCCCCTTAACGATTCCTCTAAATTCTGATTCAGCACTTGACAGTGATACTACTTTATGTTTCTTACTCCTCCAAGTCACTAAGTTACCTCTAAGAAGAGTAAAGTAGCAAGCAGTTGATCGCTTGTCCTTAGGATTCCCTCCCCAATCAGCATTTGTGAATACTTCAACATCAAGGTGTCCATTTTTCTTAAAAATTATGCCTCTTCCTGGTGTGCCTTTGAGATATCGAATAATCCTCATTACTGCCTCCATATGGTGTTCCTGAGGATGATGCATGAACTGGATAACTATTCCCACCGCGTATGCAATGTCCGGTCGAGTGTGAGCTAGGTAAATCAATTTTCCCACCAACATTTGGTATCTTTCTTTACTTGCTGGTCTGGACCCTTCAATTATCTTTAGTTTGTGATTCACAACCATATGAGTGTCATTTGGTTTGCAATCCACCATGCCAACTTCAGCTAATAAATCCAATATATATTTCCGTTGGGAGATATAAATCCCTCCTCTTGACCTAAGAAACAACCATATTCGAGGTGCTACATTCTCTTAACGCACTGTAGATATTCGAGGTTCTACATGGTACATATTCGAGGTGCTATATTCTCTAAATACACTGTACATATTCAAGGTGCTACATTTTTTAATTACATTATATGTATTATATGTGTTTACATTTTTTTAAAAACCAATTATTATTCAGTGCGTACTTTTTAGGGCACTATTATTATTTGAGTTACAAATGACTTTGTTCTTAAACTTATAAATTTTTATGATAGGGAAAATAAATATAAAGAAAGGAAAATTACTCATTCGTAAAAGATAATCCAATATTACAAAAAGATGTTATGAATGTTGAACAACTAAGTATTCACAAAAAACAAGTCATCACACGACTTAGAACAAAAAAAAGGGAAAATAACAATTATTTTGCTTTGGAATTCTATTTTGGAGAAAATTTTATTCATTAGTTTCATCTACTTATGACTCCGTCTCTTCAGAGTAATCAGTGGGGACATGATCGAAGGCTTCGCTAGGTCAGTTACCTATAGGGATTAATTCCTAGAAACTGTACATACTTATCTTCGGGAATGTTGCGTTTATTTCACGAAGTAAATTTATTGATTGTTGCTCTTTGACATTTTTATAGCAGTTAATGTGTCTTTCCCACACTGAGTTTTGGTGGCCTCCACAACACTTTCCTTTTTTATTCCTAAGGATAATATTGAGATCAGCCATATCACTTGTTAACTTCTTTTTTTCTTCTTCACTCTTCTTAAAAAATTCTTGAAGAGTAGAATATCTTTGCTGCTCCTCAAATAATTTCTTGACATGTTTCTTTTTAAGCTTTTCCATCTCAGTTTGATGAGAAGTCTTGAGCTCCTTCATTTGTTGATGAAGCACGGAGCAAAGATGACGTTTAAGTTGGATGGCTCCATGGATATATTACGACCTGTCAATTTGGAATACAGGAAATTGATCCTCGAGATGTTTGCCAAAACACTCTCTCATTCTTTTTTCTGCAACAGCATCATTTTTACATCGGACCATCTCCGTAGCTATATTTTCTAAATGGCTTCGAGAAGAATTTAACTCTGTGTATAATGTTGTCGATGTTGCTTTCAGGTTGGCAAAAGGTTGCAATGGAAGTAAGACCTCTTCGGATGGTTCTTGCACATGGATGAACCTTTCATTGTTGTAAGGCATGATAACAGATGAGGAAGCCAAGTGACCATCTGAAGAAGGCATGAGTTCATGTAAGAGAGGAGCAGTAACTTGATGGCCAATTCGTCGAAGTTGTTACTAAATTTGTTGAACCTTTGGATCCATATCTTTGCAGATAGCCTGAAGCTCTTCTTCACTAGCAAGTTTGTCAGGAAATAAGTGGTCATCTCTTTGGTAATTTTATGCTGTTGTTTCTTCTTGATTATTTTCTAATTCAGGGATTTGTTCTACTCATTTCAAAGATGAAGCTTTTGCAGCTTTCTTTTTCCTTGGGGTATAATTTTTCTTTCTTTTCGAAGAAGGCTCAACCTCGACTCCCTCTTCTATTTTTGGAAGGCTAACGTCAGATGATTTACTTTTGGTTTTAGTTAATTTTTTTACTTTATAGCTTCGGTTTAGTGGAAGGGCTTGCACCAGATGTACTAGCTTATTTTTTCTTATTCCCTATATTTTTTGAAGGTAAGTGGTTGTCAGATGTATTCTGCACATGCAATATAACTTTGTTATCAGGTGCAAGAAATATTTTCACAACAAGATTTGGGTTTGGTTTCTCCATTAGATTTTCAGGGATGTCGGCGCCCAAGGAAATCCTTCATAGACGACTGTTAATGAAATTGATGGGTTGAAAAGTTGAATGATATCCATTGCCCCATTAATTTTCCGCCCATGTGGCCAGTTGAGAAAAAACATATTTTGCATCATTTTTATGAATTTTATACCTCTTTAGAATTCCTAAGAACAGCAACAATATGTGTGGTAAATCTTATTTCGATTTTAAAGTATAAAAGGAGATAAAAATGAAAAGACTTAGTGTTGCTTCTCTAAACAAGATTAAGTTTGGAAGGGTTCTCCTCAGATATTTCTTTACCATTCTCCTAAGCTCGGAATATAAAGACAAATGTTTTCTTCAATATTTTGTCAGCTTCAAGCAGATCATCGATAACCTTGAAGTCATCAACCAGTGTCAAGTAGTACTGGTCAATTCGAAAGACCAGTTATGGCAAGGAAATATTTAATGAAAAGAGGGGTTCGGCTTAGTCAGGAAGCGATAGTCACTGACAGGAGTGTAAACCACAGATTCAGTATCACTTGTGTAGGGCAGAGGTTGAAAATTTCAAAGTACTCCATTATCATCGAATTTGGTGAGAATTGAAGACCCAAATTGATGATCTCAGAATAGACCACCAACTCATTTGCTCCATAATCTAGTGGAGTATTTCCCTCTTTTGGAATTCGAAGAGTTATGTTGTCTATCATTCCTCATTGTTTCTTCAAACAGTCAACATGAGCTTCATTATAGTAAATTTATGACATATTTTTTAGCGCCATGATATATTCTGGGAGGAATGATTTCAAGTTTACACTGATTGAGGCAACAACGTCCTTGGGAATTTCAACTAGAGCTTTATTTTTCTTTCTCATTATCTCTGATACTCTTTGTTTTGAGGTATCATCTTCTGTGTCAGAAGCAACATTACTTTTTTGTGTCCTCTACATTTGATTATGTTGCTTCTGATTCAGTTTCTTCCTCAGATGTTTCATCTATTAATTGAGGAGGATTAAGATTTGAGGTTGGTCTTTCTTCTTGCGTTTGCGAAGGAGTTTACTGAGACTCTATGTTGGTCTCAAAAATCTCCCTCGCAGGAGGAGAAGATGGTGCAAGATTATTGGTATTATCATGTGAAAAGATGTCAGCCTAGAAGTCTTCATAGCTATGAAAGTCTTTTCTTAGTAAAAAACATTCGAGGAGGATGAGCTTCTGGTTTAATTAGATGAGTTACCTTACATGTTGTGCGAGGATGACTAGAATTAATATGTGATGTACCTTCTTCTGGACTTCTTTGAGTATATGAGCTTGGAGTTACCTTACCCAAAGTTTGAGGATGAATGGACAAAGATGCAGGAGAAGGATTTCGAGGCGTTGGTTGTTGAGATATTAGAGTGGATGAACTTGAAACCGCAGAGGAGCTTCGATTTGGGTTGAAATTACAGTAATACATGGTTTGAGTAGAGAATAGAGGAGAATTGCTTATCAATCATGCAGATCTGTACTTGATTTGGGTTGAAATTACAGTAATACAGTGTCTTTCTTAAGAACTAGGGGGGCTACTGATTAGGATATAAAATTTTGATGGCTTAAATTTAATGAATTAAAGTCCTATATGATCGATTGTAAAGTTGTAAGATCTGTATTGGACTATTTGTAAAATTAAGGGACTAAAGTACAATTAATCCATTTATGTAACTAAGTGTGAATGCCTATAAATAAGGGTTGAGGCTGTTAATACAAGGGACCATACTTATATTAACTGAATTATACTTTTCACTTTTACTTTCTCTCTCTAAAATCAAACTCTCTCTCTTTCATTCTCAATAACTAAATTCACACATATCAGCTTTCACTTCTTCTGTGATACTAAGGTGATCCATATCGCTTGTACTTGCTCGAATCACACTCCATTATGTATTATATATTATTAAATACTGAATCAAACACAATAATGGTTTCAAATTTATGAATATGTCTACTTTAGAAAAAGACTTCATCAAGTTGATTGACTGTAACTTAAATTTTCTTATGGATGGCTTCCCTATTTATGTCTTTTAAAATAATATCAAAATACTAAAGATTGCTCTTAAAGAATGGAACAAGAATCATTTTGGAAATATATGTAACAAAGTTTGATTTACCAAAGATGTTTTAAAATATTGTGAAGCTAAATTCAGGTCTACTAATAGCATTGAAGACAAGAATAACATAGCTAAAGCTACTACTGAACAACTGATTGATCTAACTATGGAAGAATAATACTGGCTTCAAAAGTGCTCCTCTAGCTGGATCAAGGACGGCGATAGAAATACTAAAGTCTATCATAATTTTGTCAAGAAAAAAAGAAGAAAGTCCAGAATATCCAACAGTAAAGACAACAATCACTGGATCACATATGAGAATTTTATTACTTTATGAGCTGAATCTTATTTTAAAAACATTTTTACTTCTTCTCCTTATCATAATATGGAAGAATAACAGGCTTATATGAATGACAGTATATTCAATCTTACTCATAAACTTACTAGTGATGCAGATAACAGCGTACTTTTAGCTCCTCTTTATGAAGATGAAATTTATAATATAATTCAGAATCTCAAGCCTTCGAGTGCAACAGAAATATATGGATTCAACATAAGGTTTTTCCTATATCTCAAAGGCATCATGGAAATATGAATTTGCCTCATTCCTAAATCCTGAAATCCAACACAATGGAAAGGCTTTAGACCAATCATCCTGTGTACTATTATGAATAGATTAATGTCTCAGATTTTGAATACTAGACTATCTATCTAAGATACTTTCCGAATTTTAGGGAGGATATGTTAAAGACATGTCTATTCAAGATAACATCCTTCTTGTGAAAGAGCTTATCCATGACTTGGGGACAAAAACTAAGGCTGGTAACATTTTCATTAAATTCGATATGAAAAAAGCGTTTGATAAACTCTCTCCTAACCTCATTATTAAAGTTCTTCAATCGTTTGGTTTCAACAATAGATTTACCAACTTAATCATGAGCCTGATAAAGTCTGTTTATGCCTCTATAATTATCAATGGAAAATCCATTGGATTCTTTAAAACTAATATGGGTATTAGACAAGAGGATCCATTATCCCCTAGCCAGTTTATATTTGCTTAAGAAATTCTAACAAGGGGTCTTAATAAGCTCTATAAATCTCATAAAACTTTGAAATATTCAAATGGATTGGCTTCGTCTATGAATATATTAGGTAAATTTTTGAAGACTTACCAAGAAATATATGTTCAGGCTATCAACAAGAGTAAAATGAAAATCATCACAACTTATAATTTAGCTGAAGACAAGATCAATTCTCTAGCCATTCAAACAAGTGTTAGTACCAAATTTATTCCTACAACTCATCTTGGAATCACTCTCAACTTTAATAACAAAATCAACAACTATATCTCTCTTCTATACGAAATCAGAGACAAAATGTTAAATGGAAGGGCAAGAAGTTATCTTACGGTTGTAGACTTACTCTCATAAACTTTGTTTTTCTTTTTATACCTATATACTGGTTCCAGAGTTGTTGGCTTCCTAAAACTATCATTACAAAGGTAGAAGAATGCTAAACAAATTCCTATGGGACTCTATAAATGATTCTAACAATATTCAATGGTCTTCTCGATCTACTAATTGTAAATATTTCAAGGAAGGTGGTCTGAGTCTTAAAAATCTTAATGACATTTAAAAAGATTTTTCTTGTAAGCTGTGATACAAATTTAGAGAGAATAAATGTCACTGGGCAAAATTCTTTCAAAGCATCTATTGCAAAGACAATCACCATCTCCAGTTCAACTACACAAAGAAGGGTTTTCAAATGTGGAAGAGACTATGGAACATCAAAAACCATACTGAAGGAAACATTAGATGGAAACTAGGTAAAGAAAATCTAGATTTATGGCTTGATAATTGGTTTCGCAAGCCACCTCTTATCAAGTTAGACTCTGATAAAGAAAATGACTGGTTTATTAGTGACAAAGTCAAATCTTCCTGGGAAAATAATTCTTACAATATAAATAAACTTACTTCAATTTTATTTCCTCTAATATTGCCTTAATTTCTAAGATTTTTGTTGATAATCAGGTGGATGACTTAATTCAATGGAAGCCCTCAGAGGATGACTAATTCAATAGCAAAAAAAAACACATAAGAGACAAACACAACAAATCATGTCTATTTAATTTTTTTTGGAACCAAACTACTCTTAGGAAGTGTTCCTCTTTATCATACAGACTCTTGAATAATATGCTTCCTATTGGAGTTACTTGCATATTTATTCAAGATTAAAATTAGCAAATGCATGTCAACAATTCACTTGATAAGATACTAGTTTAGGAAATCTCCTACCAAGGCTCATATCAACTCTATATTACCCGAAATCATCACCTGAGTTATTTGGCAGACCAGGAATAAAGTTAAAATCAACTTTTTCTCTTCTATCTCAACAATAAACTACATTAAGCATATTTTATCAAGTTTTTATCATGTTAACCTTTTTAAGCTCAAGAAATTGAAAGACACTGAAAATGCTTCTTCTTCTCTGAATTGCTTCAATCATGTTAAGAAATCCAAAAAAGCTTCCCATATCTCATGGAATCATCCTCAACCTGGCCAGTACAAACTAAACACAATGTGTGTGTTGTCTTACATCTGGTGAATCCAGTGGATGTTCAATTATTTGTGATAGTGTTGAATATGTCTTGCGACCAATTGGCTCGCTAGATGGACTCTGAAATGTAAGATGAAAATCGACCATATTAATTTCAAGCCTCTCTCTTACTTAAAAGCAATTGCTCCATTAGAAAGAGCTGGATTAGATTACATCATAATTGAATAAGCTATTTATGTTATGCTAATTTATTATACTAATCTTATGCTTTTAGTATCTTTCATTTTTAAACAAGTATTCTGTCAATTCACACAAGAGTTAATCTCGAGTTCTAATATCTTACTTGAGCAAAGTTTCATTTGTTAGGTGTTTATTATTAGTTGGTCTTAGAGAACTGTTTGTTGCATCAGCGAAGTATGAGCTCCTTAGTATCAGGAGTTAACAAATATCAAATCTCTTGCTTAACTTTGAATTAATTAGCTACTTCCTGCTTCAATTAACTGGTTCTTCATTCTTGTCTCTCGATTTCCTTCTTTCTCCAAATTGAAGGCAAAGCTCATCCTAGTCTCCATCTACAAGATCTTGGTGGCAACAATAGATTTCATTTCGGGATATGTATCAAGGACTTGTATTGATTCAAGTCTAGCCTAATCTGATTAGAATGAGTTATTTATTTCGAGTCTTACATTTGATGAGATCTAGCTAAGCTTAAAACATGGTTTCGACTAGAACTGAAATCTGTTGAAGAGGGATCTGTTGAAGAGGGATCTTAAGAGACTCTGGTTTCTCTTGGCCTGCTGATCCTAGTTGAATTCACTATGCTTGGAGTAAATGTTGGTGTCTTCTCTTAGTTGTTCCCTCCTTTCAAACGATTTCAATTTTATCCTGAAAAGTATAATTTTTCTCAAAATTATTGACGCTTCGATTATAAGATTTAAGTCCTTGAACTGGATTTTCAGTCCATCTTTGTTTGGATTGAGTTGTTTAAATAAATTTCCAGTCTATTCATGTTTGGGTTTAATTGTTTACCATTTAATTAATAAAATTCCATTCACTTAAAAAAGGTAAGAAATACCATTAGATTCTATTTTGTTTTTTTATTTCTTCTAAAGTTTTTAAAGTAAACTCTGTATGTAAATTTGTTTTGGAAAAATTTCACATTCTTGATTCTTAGAAATGCACATTGTAGTCTGATCTTGAACTTTAGTTTTTACGACCCTATTCAAGTTTACAAACGCAAAGGTGAAACAATATAAAACAACTAACTCTTCTAAAGCTGAATAATATGCTCAACTTAATATATAATAGGTTGAGCCTAGTCAACTTGAGCCGAAACCAAAAAGCTTTATCGTATAAGCTTTTTATTGCAACATGAATATAAGTATTGTATGTTTATTTTTGCAGTGCTCATTGATTTTAGATGGTTCGTCACTTATCTTCACGTTTGTATTTTATTTAGAACCTTGGAAAGTGTTTTTAATTCTCAATTAATTCTAAAAATATATCTCGTAAAATCTGTATTATGATGAGCTTAATCCCATGTCAAAAAATGTGACATCTTATTTTGTTAATTCTAGATTAAATCGGCTAATATTTAAATCAGTTATTTTTTATTATTATTCTTTTTTATGATATTATATTAAAAAATTATTTTTAGAAAATAAAAATAAAAATAAAATTTGAAAGGTTAATAAATACAATTCTAAACTTAGTCATTCATGATATTCCAAATTAAAATCTGAAGAAGGAAGAGCTGTCCAAGAACTAGCTTCTTGGATTTCAAGGAAGCAACCAAACTTCTTCATCTTCTAATCCATGGCTATTAATCATTTCTAAGTCCCAAAAGAATGACAATGCAGCAAAAGAATGATGCCGGACAACAAATTCAGGAAGAGTTTTCTTCTCTTGTACATTATGCAGCCCCAAACCTACAAACAATATAAATGATCAATCAACCACAAATAGTAGCCTATACAAACCTTAAATCATACTCTGCAGCAGTTCAAAAACCAAAATCTCCCGCAACCTTCAAGCATATCTATATCCAATACAAAGATGACCATATTTCGTTACAATTTGAAGATTAAGTTAATGATTCCCTTCTACAGACCTCATCAAACACTATAATAGGAAAATTTACAAAAGGTTTTCCCAAGAAATAAGTTCTTGACAGATTCTTTGAAGCTTGTAAATTTGATGGTGACTTTTCCTATTCTAATTGGGATTCAAGACACTTGTTTCATGAATTCTCAAGAAAGGAAAAAATCTATAAAATATGGTCAAAAAGTGTACAGTCAATAGGTGAATAAAGAATATCCTATGTTGAAATGGCTTCCATCTTTCAATACAAAAAAAAGAATATCTTGTAGTCCCAATATGGAGAAGAACTGAAAATCTACCTGAGCATCTCTATAATGCAGACATCATTACCTCAATAATATCTTCAATTGCAAATCCCATCAAATCTTGGATTCCTCCAAAGAACAAGGCAATGCATGTTATGCCTGGGTAGAGCTTGATATTTTTTTGAAAGCTGCAAGATCAGATATGATTTTAGGGTTTGGTGACAATAAAGGTGCCTGGATTCATATCAACTACAAGGAGGTACCTAAATACTGTGACAATTTCTTTAGTAGGTCATGATGTTTCTTCCTGCAGCTAACTAAAACTGGAATCTGAATTGACAAACTCTAACAATAGACAGAAGCAAGAGAATGAGCTTACTTCAACACCAAAGACTCCACCAGAGAAACTCAACAAAAGCCTATGAAAGCAAGATTCAACAGAGACAGAGATAGAATTCAGTTTAATTACTTAATTACTGAAGAACCAAAAGAACTCAGTAAAAACATAATAAAACAAGAACAAAACACATGTGAGGGTGGCATTATTGAGGCTATTAAATCCCTCAATGATGATTTAGACCTCTTTCAATCAGCTGAAAGAGAATTTCCATCCACTGGTAACCTATCATCCAATAAAGATAACAGTAAATGCCTTAGAATAGAGCATCACAGTTACAATAGCTAAAAGTAAACTATACCATAAATGTTTTTGAAGTCTAAGCAAACAAAAAATAGACTTAACCTTTTATAAACATGTATAATCCAAGAACTGTATTGACTAAAGAATACCATACAAATACATCATATTAAAGATTTATAAATGTAATAATCAAACAGGAGATAGTAGACATATAAATAAAAAATCTAAAATTGAAGTACATAATTTATTTTTCCAACGTTGACCTACCAAGAATACAAAATTTAATATTACCATTAAATTAGCATTTGATGTTTATAAATACCTATTTCATTCTCCGAACCGAAACCAAAATAAGTCTCGTTATATTGTATAATAAAAATCAAAGCTAGGTTTGTATTTCCAAAAACTAGGTTTGCATTTCCAAAAATCATGTGTTATTTTTCAATGTTCTTTCAGAACCACCCCTGAATGAAGTTAGAAAAAAAATATTATTAGTTAATTATTAATGTTTACTCTTAATTCTGGCACAATTATAAGTAACCAATAATATTTTTTGTCTAATGAGGGATTCATAACAATTTTTATTAATGGAGTTCTAAGAAAAGTACCAAATGGACCGATTAACTTCATTAAGAAATGGTTTTGAAAGAACATTGAAAAAGAACACATGGTTCTTGGAAATGAAAACCTAGCTCTTGGAAACATAAACCTAGCTCTGAGTCTCATTATACAATATATATAATGAGATTTGGGTTTTGATTTCGGTTCGTAGAATGAAATAGGTGTTTATAAACATCAAATGCTAACTAACGATAATAATAAATTTTTTAATATTGATAGATGACAAAATAAATTATGTACTGTATTTTTTAGAACCCATAACCTAAAATTATATTTATTTACTTCATTTCTTTAAGTTAGTGTTATCCAAAAAAGGAAAGAAACGGAAGGAGCTGAGGTTAGAACACATAACCTAAAAATTATATTTATTTATTTCTTTAAGTTAGTGTTATCCAAAAAGGGAAAAAATCTAAGGAGCTAAGGTTAGAGAACACATAACCTATGGGTTCATTCATCAACCTTGTCCAGTGGGACATGATCTATTTAACTTTTTTATATGCTTAATAATAATATATACAAAATATTTTGGGTTCCTGGCACCCGCTGTAGCTCTACCTATGCCTCTAGTTTCAACCAATGCTATTTAAAATTTAAGTTTTTGATGATATAATATTTATATTATATTTAAAAAAAACCTAGTTGATTTCGGCTACATAATTTTAATTTACTATCATTTGTCTTTGAGATACTAAAGGATAAGATGTTAGATATAGCTTCATAACTTCAATATACAATTAAAAAAGTTATTCTTTAAATGTCATTTTAGTAAAAAAACAAAAACATTATTTTGTAAGTATAAATATGGTCTGAATTAGAAAAAATAAATTAAATTTCTTTTGATGTAGAGTTTCAAACATACATTATTATCACAGATTTTAAAATATTATTAAACTAATTCTAAAAATAAAATTATAAAACTTTAAATGTTCAATGTCTTATAATCTTGAACTGCTTAAATAGTAAAAATAATATAACTACCACAACACTAATAAAATAAATAAATTGGTCTGTTAATAGTTTTCTTGGAAACAAAAACTAGAGATATACAGTAAAAATGCTAGCGTTGAAAAATAATTTATCTATTTTATTTAATTTATTGATTTATATATATATATAAGATATCAAATTACAATTTTGTTGATTATTTATAAATGATAAATATATGATCTACCTAGTTTTCTAAAACTAACATAAACTAAAATATTTACCATTTTAGTTTTATTTTATCATGTTCAGCCGTAGTGTTATGATTTTGAACATGTATATACGTATTAAACATATTAAAAGGTATAGAATGATTAAAACTTATGGTTTTGAAAATCTAGATGAGAATCAAAATTCAAAAATTAAAAAAAGGATAAACCTCTTGCTCGTGCTATTGTGACTCTTCTTTTCAATTACAAACGATGGAATCGTCCATTTCGACATATAAAAAATGATCAATTTGAAAATGCTATAAGAAATGAAATGTCACAATATTTTATTTTTATACATGTCAAAGTGATGGAAAAGAAAGAATTTCTTTTGCGGATCCACCCTGCTTGTCTAGTTTATAGGAAACTATAAAAAATGACTTTGTTGACAAGAGAAAAACGAACTTATGGTTTTGGTTTTTGCGATGAGATTATCCATTATCATATTTGGAATTTTTAAATAAAATAGATAAGTTATTTCCCAACGCTGACATCTTTACTGTATATCTCTGGTTTTCGTTTTCAAGAAAACTATTAACAGACCAATTTATTTTATTAGTGTTGGAGTAGTTAGATTATTTTTACTATTTAAGCAGTTCAAGATTCTCTTCAGAGTTTTATAATTTTATTTTTAGAATTAGTTAAATAGTATCTTAGACTTTACATCAAAAGAAATTTAATTTAATTTTTCTAATTCCGACCATATTTATACAGAATAATGTTTTTGTTTTTTTAACTAGAATGACATTTAAAGAATAACTTGTTTTAATTGTATATTGAAGTTATGAAGCTATATCTAACATCTTATCCTTTAGTAAATTAAAATTATGTAGCTGAAATCAACTAGGTTTTTTTAAAATATAATATAAATATTATATCATCGAAAACTTAAATTTTAAATATCACTGGTTTGACTTAGAGGCATAGGTAGAGCTGCAGTGGATGCCACGAAACCCAAAATATTTTGTATATATTATTATTAAACATATAAATAGACCAGGTTGAGGGAGGAACCCATAGGTTATGTGTTTTCTAACCTTAGCTCCTTAGATTTTTTTTCTTTTTTTGGATAACACTAACCTAAAGAAGTAAATAAATATAATTTTATATAATTTTAGGTTATGGGATCTATCCTTCCGTTTTAGTAAATTTTTGGATAACACTAACTTATTGAAGTAAATAAATATAATTTTAGGTTATGAGTTAGTATCCTGCTGGTATTATATTCAGAAAGAAAAGAATTTTATTGCCAGCACCTGTTATAGCTTCCTTTTCATCCTAATGGAATGAATAACAAGAAGTCTCCAATCTATCAAACTCTGTGCTATTGGAGATCGGTGTTAGCTGATGAATCTGAACTCTGTGCTATTAGAGCTTGGTGTTAGCTGATGAATCTGAAATGCTTAGCACAAATTCATATCAAACAGAGAGAGCTATTGGAATTTCTAGATATCTTAAGGATTAATCAAAAGAATGTTGAAACTAAATTTACCTAAAGAGAGATTAACTGATTCCTCCTGAAATCAAAGTCTCTAATTCGGATTTTATAAATTAATTGAATTTTTTTTCTGAGGAATGAAAAGATTGGGAAAGGAATAGAACTTGGAAATCCCATCAAATATGGGATTCCAAAAAATAACAAGGTGCAGCAAACTAAAAAGAATCTGAAATGAAAAACTCTAACAATAGACAAATATCGTATGAGCTATTTCAACACCAAAGACTCCACCTGCGAGAAACTCAACAAAAGCACTTGAGAGAAACTCAACAAAATCCCATGAAAACAAAATTGAACAATGACATAGAAATAAAAGCCCATGAAATCAAGATTGAACAAAGACAGAAAAATAATTCAGTTTAATTACTTAATTACTGAGACACATAAAAATGTAACAAATAACGGTAGCGAGGGTGAGGAAATAATTAAAGCAATTTTAAAAGCTTTTGAAGATGAATACTCTAATCCTCTCATCAAACAGTGAAAAATCTTTATTCTTTAGAAGATGAATCTTCAACGCTATCTCAAAAATCAGAGGTAGATCAGAAACTTAATAAAAAGATAAAAAAGAATACAAGTAAAGAAAAGATGGTATGAGTTACGGTAGATACCGATGATTTTTCTCAACTCTTATTTTCGTTAGAATATAATATTACCTTAAAGTTGTATGAGTAGCTCATATTCCGGAAGAAAATGATTATATTTCTAACCCCCGTTATAGCTTCCTTTTCAGCTCGAGATCCTAATGGAATGAATAACAAGAGTCTCCAATCTATCAAACTCTGTGCTATTGGAGCTTGGTTTTAGCTGATGAATCTGAAGACTGAATACGTGATGTTTAGCATAAATTCATATCAAACAGAGAGCTACTGTCCTTTCTAGATATCCTAAAGATTAATCAAAAGAATCCGGAAACTAAATTTATCTGAAGAGAGATTAATTGATTCTCCTGAAATTGTTACCTGAAGAGAGATTAATTGATTCTCCTGAAATTGTGACATTCGCTGACATTCAGTAACTGAATTTTTTAATTTTTTATAAGGAATGAGAAAATTGGAGAAGAAATAGAACTTGTCTGAAGATGGAGGCGGAATCGCTTATAAATTAGGGTTTTCCTTTTTTATTTATCGACACAAAATCTATAGTAGATTTTAATCCAACTTATATAAATGTGGGCCTGGACCTAAGGTCTATCGTAGATTTTAGTCCAACTTATGGGCCTTTGATCTGTTCTTTATATGTAAGGCCTCTATGCCAGAACAAGTCTTTATTAAATACAAGTCTCTTTTTCTTAAAAGAAACTTAGTCATTCTATCTATAAATATTTACTATTAATAAACCTTTAACGACAGATCCGATCGAAAAAATTTAGCGGTCCGGTCCGGCGAAAACTCAGAGGGACAAATAACACCCGTACTCATCCCTGTTCTACTTCTCTGCAAACACACTTTCTCATAACACTATTGATTTTAAAATTGTAATAGAAACAAAACCAAATCCTTACCACCTAAATATGAAATTAATAAAAAAATAACAAAACTTTAATCGGCGAGAGGATTGACACATAACCTAAAAAAAATCAATAAAATACATTCACAGCTATAAATACCTTTGTGAGCATCTTCTTTGAAACTATGACACTGTGGCTCTTTGATATTATCAAGGTTAAAGCTAGGTTATCATTTCCAAAAAATACATCTTCTTTGTCAAACTGTTTTTAAAACCACTACTTGTAAAAAAAATGCAACACCCTTTATCGAAATACTGGAGTCCTCTTACAATACGGGTGTAGTCAACCCAAAAGATAGTCCCGAATCAGACAACTCCTGAGAGATTTGGTCCAGTTTCGGATGAAAACGGCACACCCACATCCACAACCATGATGTTAGAGCAAGAAACGTCCGCCGGCACAAATGATTATTTCGGACATGATCTTAAAGGGGTATTCAAAGCAACCAACGGGTTTTCTACTACTTTCCTGCTGGTTTTGATTCATCTTCATCATTTCCGGTTGAGCCATCTCCTCAAATTCTTGTTGGGTCTTCCTCAACTACTACTTATCGTGGAGCTCTGCTACAAACCAATCCTTATGCAGAGAATCTGGTTCCAGTCTCTGATCAGATGAGTTATAATCGAATCGATCAACCAATTATAATTAGCTGCCCATCTGATCAAATTCAATATTTTGAGTACCAAATTTATCAAGCTGATCAAATTGAAGGTTTTCAGTACCATGAGGATCAGAATTTAAGCTATCAACAGCAGCCTGGTAAATTATTAATATATGGCATGCTTCAATTGATTATATTTTTCCATTCTTATTATATATAGATTGTTTACTATCTCTTTCTCTCCGAGATATCATATACATGAAGGATTTTTACATTCAAGAGATTTCGTGTGTCTGAAAGGTAAAGAAACCATGGAGGGTTGGAGTTTGATGACAACAAACAATTTCAAACCCCTAATCCCTTTGAGTTTGAAATTCGACAATTTTAGTCTTAAAATTTAGTTTGTCTTAGCGTATCAAGTGGAAATTTGAGGTGTGCGGAACTAGTTCAATAATGGTGGGTTAAAGTTTGTTTTTCAACCTATCGTTTCATAATATGTTTTTATTTATTTTTGTAATAATAAAATATCATATTTATTGTTGATATGGACTAAGAGATGTAATATATTTTTAAGATACGTAGTTAAATATTTATTGCAATTTTATTTGTAATAAAGTACTTTTTTACAAGTTTTTTTTTGTTTAAAACCGGTATTAAATAGATATAAAAGTATATATTTTTTTATAAATATATAGAGTATATTTTGAAAAGTGACATTGAAAACTATAAAAAAAAGTCACAAAATATTGACTAAAAGTTAGCCCACAAAGAAATAGATTCCATAATAGGAATAACTGTTCAACTTTTTGAAATATTATATGGGGATGTGTGGGTATTTTTTTAAAATTTTTTTATAGATCAATTTAATTCTTTTGCAACTCTTATTTTTTTGAGTTTGTTTAAAAATATATATACTGCTTAGTATTCAATTTTTAGCTATTAAAAATATTTTTTTTTTTATAACACAATATATATCTCATGTCATGACAAATTATTTGTTTTTAATGACATGTTGCATCATATTAGTTATGTTAGTATTTTTTAACAAAATGTAATCATCCAACGTCTCAAAATATATTTGGTCTTTCGGTGTTCTTACTAAAACATATCTTATGAATCGGTTACCCAATTTTGTGAAGGACTTTATCTTACAAACCAAATGCTACAAGGCAAGTAATCTCCACGTACATAACGAGGCTTAATGATTAGTAAGGAAACACATTTATCACGAGAGATTCGTGTATAACGATAAGTAAGCAAACATGATTAATGAACCAATCATAAGGTTGATAAACTGCTATGCTATGCAAATGGTCATACTAAGCCATGACCTACAGGGCAAATTAGCAAAATGGTTAATAAAACAAGCCTATACAACTATGCAAGGGGTCATACTGAGATTTAACACACAAGTCAAATTACAATCATGGTTAATCAACCAAACCTGAAGTTGCCAAAGTCATAAGGTTATGCAAATGGTCATACTCAGCCCTAACATACTAGTCAAATTGTAATCATGGTAAATAAACCGAGTCTGACGTTGCCAACGCCATAAGGTTATGAAATATTTTGTATTTAGCTATGACGTACCAGTCAAACATATATATAGCGACCCTATCACGAGAAATAATATCTAATTATATAACCACATTAAGTATGCTCCAAAAATAAAAATGAAATTATACAAATACAAATTATTCATATGATAAACTTACTCCATCAAATAGGCAGATTCTTGGAATATGCCTAACGTCATCTTCTATTTAGCATAACATACATCGAAATAATACATCATTAACACACTGATACGATGGATAAAGACTAAAGGTGGTAGTGGTTAACAATAATTTACAAAAAAAAATTAAGATTAACAAACCACAAAAAATTCCTATAGTAATAAGCTCTTAAAAGGGATCAATAAACCCCACTAAAAGAGTCTCGTCCAATCAACCAACACTCATCGAGGACTTTCTTTCTATACCAACCCCGCTTTCCCTATCCATATGAGGTGGAATTATATTAGCAATGATATCCTCGATTTTGCCAACCAGAGGTGCATTACGGTCGATTTTTTCGTTATAACTATATGTGTGCTCACTCACATCTTCTCCTAGTTCAATGTAAGACGGGCCCAACCACTCATGCTCAATCACCTATTTTTTCAGCTTCCCAAGTTCATGTTATGATGTTTTCTCCAAAGGTGCAAGATTACATCCTTTTAAACCCTTTCAAGCAGGCTCTCTTCTAAGGGATTGTTGAAGCCACACATGTACCTTTATCATGACCAGGTCCCACTTGTGAAACTATAATAGGCTTGGCAACTTGCATTTTATTGGACTAATCCCTGACAACGATTGATAAAGGGTCATTATTAATAAACTCAATTTCATCATTCATGACAACGTTCTTCTCTTTGATGGCAACTCGCACCAAAAGCGGCAGCATCTTCCTTGTCGATAAAAATAATTTCATTCGATGTGGTAGCACTGTTTATGGTAATAACATGGATTGTATCCAATATGGAGACATTAGACTTTAGACATGGGACCTCGTTATTAAAAATAGACTTTTCCCCTTGGAAACTAGAATCCCCTTCTTTTTATGCATTCACATATATTTCTTCGGAGACATCTATGCTTCGCAGTTTTGCATTACCCATAATACAGACTTTTGCTCGAGTGCACAGGATTAACAATAACATTATTTTTCATATTCCTCTTAAAGACAAACTATTCGATGGATCTGCAAGATTGTCATCTTAGTGCAAAAGTGTTGCTTGAGGGTATATATTTCTTCTGACCAACAACATTTCTAGTGGAAGCCTCATCTACATATTTTTGAAATTTTCTTCCTTGGCATATTTAAACCGAGCATGAGGATATTCTTGTTATACACACGTTGTAGCAAGACACTTTGTAGATTTTCAGGATTACCATTCTATCTAGTTACAACTATGGTCAACTTTCCATCCTCAATCATGGTGAGCTCGGGGATGGGACACAAAACAACTGACATAAATGTAACTCTGTAAAAAAAGAATGGAAATCGAGAGACCACATCGAATATGCAACAAGAGATAACGTTTTCAAAAGATTTGTCTCACTTCCATCGTAAAACTTTCCATATAGGTGTTGACATGCATGAGACCTACCGAAAATCAAAACACACAAGAAAAATATAAATAAAGTACTATCAAATTAATAAGCTAAAATACGACTCAACGAGACCTATCTTACGTGTGTCCATCCACCTCCATTTGACTTGGCTATATTATATTACAATTTGGTACTCATATTTCCACTTACAGAAATAAACATGTTTTTCCAATGATTTTCAGAAGTAGGTAAATTGACAATCTCATCTACACCTCAAATAGATATGTAATAAAATATTGAGTTTAGGAATTTCAACACATTAATATTGGTAAAATATATGTCGAGTGCACATAAATTTTAAGAATCCTCGAGCTGAATATTATGCTAAATATCGTGCGCCACCCACTGTGAATCAACTAGGTGGGCAAATGCACACTTTTGAAAAAACCTAGGAAGAGGAAACCGAAGACCCCAATGAAGCATAGTGGAAAAAAACATGTCTAATCTTCCTTATTTTGGTTAGGTAGTTCACAAGGATCAGGAACGTGAATCATAATTTCATTAGGAAAACCATACTCAAACGTAAAAACCTATATTTTTCTTCAATCATATGATCATGGTAATTAGATAACTAACTAAAGTACTAGTCTAAAAAATAATTTTCTCTCCAACCACTACATGAGAAACATTTTTATTGCCTAATTCCGGGGCTCCGCTCATTATGGTAACCATTCTTGGCCAAAGAGAAGAAAACCTATTAGCCGAGTCTTTAAATTGACCTAAGTTGTGGTGCTTCGCGCCTAACTTACACCAAAATCCAAAAATTTGAGTCCAACATGGGGTTTGGGGAAAAGTAAGCATCCTTACTACAATTCAACTGGAGAATTACATACTTCTAATTTCCATTCATAAATTTGAGCTTTCTTCTCAAACACTATCACAATTAGTTATATGATAAATTAGCTAACCTATCATATTTAGACAAACTCACACAGAAGGATCAATAGAAAACTAACCTATTGAAGAGGTTAACGACGAAGAAAAACTGGAAAACACTATGGGCTATTGAAAAAGATGCAACACAATAACAATAGTATAGAACAAATGACTATTTTTTATTATAAAAAAGATGGTTTCTGTTATAAATAAGGGCATGACTCGCTAAAAAGTACGAGTCGTTCGATTAGACATGGTTCAACGACCTTAAATAATCAGTAAATTCACTTTTAATAAAATAATAATATACATATGCATCATATAAGTATGGATCTAAAAACGTAGAAGGGTTTCTTATCCGTATCCAAATTAGGACGTGGATCCTGACCACACGAGCTACATGTGTCACTACAACTTTGCGTCAATAATAATTTATCCCACTCTTAGATCTTTTAATCATAATTATTAAAATTCTATGTTAACTCGTCCAAATTATTTTTCGTAGAATTTAAAAGAATTATTTTATTAAATTAGTTTAAGGACTATAAGGAGTTTTGATAAAGCTATATCCTATAGATAGTATATAATCCTCATAATGATGAGGTAAGCTTATAAAAAAATCTAACAAAAGGATTAATGGCAGGTAATACGAGGAGTCCAGACACATACGAGACGAGGGTAACCAACGACACCAGACGAATGTCATAAACAAGGTATAAGACGGAAGCCATGGATGAGGAAACTAATTGAATAGGTAAACACATACAAGACGAGGGTAATAAAAGATACAAGACGAAGATCACGAAAAATGTAATACAAGGCCATTAAAGGACAATGTAATTATACATACATGAGAGGTTTATGGGCGATACCAAACGAGGATCATAAAAAAAGGAAGAAGATGAGCATATAGAGCATTCAAATAATTATGATTGAGTGACACACGTCCCCATATATAAATTACTAAAAGACATAATTATATATTTATTATAAAATCTGACGAACATTTAAGGCAAGATAACACGTTCAAACGTGTAATGAATAGAGAATAAATACGGAGTGAGAAGGTTTATTGCAAACAATATAAATAGGACTATAACTCCAAGTGTAAAGTTTGATTACAATATAATACGAAAGAACTCATGATACTGATAATAATATTTCTTTCTTGATTTTCTTTCATCATCTTTACCAACTATTTGAGAATGAAATCTTTTACGTCTACTCAGTCATAATACTCGCCGATACTAAGGCATTGGTAAAATGGTTTGACTCGTGTTAGCTTTTTTCCAAAACGATCTATTGTCTAGTTGGCCCCCTCAATCAATATTGAAAGGTTTTCCTTTTGATAAGTGGAGAATCAACATGGTCGGAACTTTACCGCAAGTTACTTGAGACCGAAAACACATCATCGTGGTTATAGATTACTTCTCAAAATAAATGGAGGTGAACTGTTCACCAGGATAACGACAGAAAGCATGATCAGTTTTATATTAACCAACATCTATTACCAGTTTGGTGTGTGAATTCAATCATTTCGCATAATTGCCTCTAGTTCCAAAATGCAAAGATTGATTTTTTTTACAAAAAAAGAATGATAGAGAAATATCTCTCAACCTTTTTTCATTCATACGAAAATGGTCAAGTTGAAGTAACTAACCAAAAAATATTGGAAGTTTTGAATAAGAATTTAACTGAAGTTGTGGGAAAATGGTTGTACAACCAGCAATGGGTTCTTTGGGCGACCCCGCAGACCGCAACAGGTGAGTCTCCCTTTGCACTGGTGTATGTAATGGATATTGTGATCTCGGAAACACCGCAATCTTTCCTTATAGAGTCACCAACTATATTCATGAGGGGATGATATAGGGAGACATGTCAAGCTTAATTTAATTTTAAAAAGGACGAATGAGGATCTATAGAGTCAAGCTTGAAATATTTTATCTCTCTAAAATTACTCTAGATATTTTATCTTTACCCGAAAAATTTATACTTGACATTGGTGCCTATAGTGGGAGAAAAATGAGGTACCTAGATAACAAATCTAAAATCATAAAAATTTACGATTGAATTATGATGGATCGTTAAGTCAGAAATGATCCAGCGGTCTTAATGGAAAATGAAGCGCTCGAGTCAGGCTTGTTTAGAGAGGGAAACCAAGATGAAATTCAGGAAAATTAACAATGTGAATAATCTAACTTTCAGGATCGGATGAATTATTTACAAGAGAAGATAGTTGTTTTGAACGATCAACTTGATCAAAAGGAGCAACAAATTCAATATGGTAGACTGCATTTTGACGTACGACGCATATGTGGGGAAAATAAGCTGGAAAATTTAATTAATGAGTCTTATACTGCTCACCAAGTGCGAAGCGGTTGCAAAAAATACGTTTTCAGTCACACATAGAATATTACTCTTTACAAAACGAAAGGAAAGATAAACTTCGATATATTTCAACCGATGAGAGTGATTCATCTATTTGGATTTCGAAGATGATCTGTTTAGGAAGGAAAGAGATTGATGTTCTTCGAGGAAAGAAGGTATCCTCCATCAGAAATTCTATAGACAACAAAAGTCCAAGAGGGAAGATAAGTTTAGGAATATGAGAGACAACCCTTTGTTTGAGGGTAACACATCTAATCAGTATGTTAATATTGCAGACCAAAATTTATATGCAATTATGGGAACAACAGGAGTGAGTCAATACATAGAGGGAGTAGATTGAAGGAATTTACCTTTCCCCTCTAGGATTAGGTCGATACCTCTTTCGAGACAGTTTGGTATTTTGAAGGTCAAAAAATTTGATGGTACACAAGATCATGATTATCATATTGATAACTTTAAAAATTACATGATAAATTTTGAGGATGATGACAAACTTTTAAGGGCACCGCTTTAAAGTGGTATAATAGAATTCTGAGATGATCTTAACCAACTTTAGGGTCTTTTACACTTCATTTTAAAGATAATTCTTGGGAAGCAAAGAGATGTGAGCTAAAAATGATACCATTATACAATGTAAACAAGTTGTGGGAGAGAAATTAAAATATTATACCACACGCTTTGTGTTAACAAAGACTAAATTTGAAGATTTTGAAGAGCAAGTCGTCATAGATGCCTTTATGCAAGGTTTTCTTCCAGGTGATTTAAAAATAAGACTATGAGCTCCACTTACATAAATTCATGATATGTACCTACTGGCCAATGGTACAAGGGAAGCTCCTCGAATTCCCATGTACCACCCCGTCCGAGGGTGAGTACTAGTCTTCTTTATCGACGAGGAGGAACATCTCAGTCTTCTAGCTATCAAACTCATCGAGTGAAGTCCAACTAATGGATAAGGCCAAAATATTTTGCGGAGTTAACTAAGAACGTGGTAAAAATCTTTGTGAGAGCCAATAACCAAGCTAACTTTAGAAAACTAGCCCCGATAAATATATGAGGGAAATATGATACAACAACTTTTGAAAATACCATAACGACATCGGGAATGCCATTACGGATTGTATAACTTTGAAGAGAGAAATTCAGATTTTGATAGATAACGGAAATTTGGCGACTTTAGTTAAAGGACAGAGTAATGGTCGGAATAATCTGAGTACGTCTGCGCAGCATTTCGCGAACACACTTTCGAAGCAAGAAAACACAGTGGATTCGAAGTTATAGAAGCAGGCAGGCTCCGACGCGGCTTTGGAATACTTAGATTCAGACCCATATCGGGAAATAATGTTGGTTATAAACAAACCAATTGTCCAAGGGAGGTTCGTAGTTTGTGCTAGAAGTACTCACAGTTCTAGAAAAAGACATGTAGTAAGTTTGGAAACTCAATTAGAAGGAAAAATATTTATTCATATTTATGGGAGGAATGTTATACTTTTCATTATGTTTGAAAATCACGACTTGAGGGGTATAACTAGACCCCATGAGGATACAGTGGTGATTGGTGTAGAAATAGCAGGAACTGAGATCTGATGAATACTTATTGATATTGGCAGTTCAACGAATGTATTGTTCAAATCAACATATGAGAAAATACACAATCCTATTATGACTCTCTGATGTGAGCGTACTATTATAGGGTTTATATGGGTGACAACGCAATTCATTTGAGAATTCGAGGGTGATGTTTTGTTGGGAAGATGTCATTTTATAAAGAAAGTTCAAGTTTTTTTATGGTGGTTGAATGTCCGACAAACTACAACATAATTTTTGGTAGGTCATGGATTTCTATAATGCATGTTGTTATTTTGACTGTCCGTCAGTGTTTGAAGTACGTAATCGGTGATCACGTCGGAGTAGTCTGAAGTGATCAACAAGTGGCAATAAATTATTATACAACGACTTTATATACTAGAAATATTACTACCAATGATCAAATGATTGAATAAAAATTAAGGCGGTTGACCTCAGATGATGATGGGGTAAATGATTTGAGGGAGACCCCGAGATCGTAAATAGTAGGAGAAAATATCGAGGTATATATGTTTCCTAATGTGAAGAGCTTACGAATATGGACATTGTTGTTATCTACGCTACGTTATGAATTTTTGAAGTATCTGTCTGACAACTTAGATGTATTTACTTGGAATTTCGAGGATGTTGCGGGGGTTCCGTCTGAGGTGATATATATTATAGCTTGGCTTTTAATCCCAGGTTCAGATCCATCATTCAAAATATGAGAGCTTTCTCTGTAAAACAAATATGAGGCAATTGTGGTTTAAGGGGATCATTTATCTAAAGTTGGACATATACGGGAAGCACAATGCTCATTGTAAACTAAAATCCAATGCTTATAAAAAAGAAGAACGAAAAATGAAGGATGTATGCCAAATTTAAAAATCTAAATAGGACGTGTCCAAAAGATCCATTTCCTGTGTCGAGGATTGATCAGCTTGTTGATTCAATGTCATGGAATAAAATTCTCTCTTCCATGGACGCGTTCCCAGGTTATAATCAGATCCAAATGGATCTGAAAGATCAAGAAAAAACTACGTTTATAACTGAATGTGGATTGCATTGTTAGCAGGTGATGTCTTTTGGTCTTAAGAATGGCGGGGAAACATATCAAATATTAGTAAACAAGGCATTTTTTATCAAATTGGAAGAAATATGGAGGTTTATATTGATGATATGTTCAAAATCCCATCAGATGATGAACATCCATAAGATTTGGAAGAAACTTTTTTGAATCTCAGGGCTATTCAATTAAAGTTAAATCCGATGAAGTGCACATTCAACGTTAGGTAAGGAAAGTTCTTAGGATATATCATAAGTTCCCACATAGATGACAAGAATCTAGGTAAGGATATATTTTCCAATATAAAAACGATACATGTTGAAATTAAAAGTCTGATATGAAAGATCTCTACCATGAAATATAAGGAAAACTAGATTACTAGTGCTACACAAAAACGCAATCTGAAATCTGTAATCTTTTCTATCATATTGAAACTCTTTTCTCTGGCGGCGCCCGTGGACGTAGACAATTGTCGAACAACGTTAAATCCTGTGTTCATTTGAGAATGTCCTTTGCATTTGTTATGTGGTTGAGCCATTTTGTGATAATTGCATAGTGATTTAATAACAGTTTATTTATAGAAGAGATCCAACACATCTCTTTTTGGAAGGAAAGTTCCCGAAAGAAGAGAGCAATCCTTGTACTAAGAATATACAAATATGAAAGATTACCCAAATAAAGAAATAAAGAAAGGAATTTCTTGCACTGAGAGATACTATGGGTCCTCCATCCCGGATTCCATCTCCGGGTTCATCTGGTTCCCCGGTCCTGACGATCCCGAACCTTCATCTGGTTTATCGATCCTGATGGATCAGCATTGTCTTTAATTTTAGATAACCTGTTCCAAGTAAAAGAACTCCTTTTGTTTAAATCAGCTTTGAGGGGTGAGTATTGTCACGTTAGATGTAGTTCATAACCTTAGCCCAGAAGGTATTGTTGTCCTTAAAAGTAACCCATAGTTTGCAAGAAAAAGCATCTTGCACATTACCAATTTTCCTTATATTCAGACCCCCTCAGAGAAGGGTCTGCACAAACAATTCCATGAAGCCCAATGAATCTTTTGATTATTGGAGAAAGACCCTAAAGGAATTATTATAGATCATAGACCTTTTGTTGATAACATCTATATGAATATAGTTGTTTTACAGCCAATCCATCGGGAGAACCATAAGGACAGTATTAATTAGAGTCAGTCTCCCACCATATGACAAGTGCTTACTTTTCCACTCTTGAACCTTGCTACTGATTTTATTCAAAATTTTATTATAGTTGCTAGACTTGTTATTAGTGATGAGACTAATAGCAAGATACTCAATAGGCAGAAAATCCGTGTTGAACATAGTTTGATTTGCAACAGCATTTATTATATTGTTGAGAAACCTTTTAGAGGTAACCACTTTAGTCTTGCTTTTGTTAATAATCTGACCATCCACTGGTTAGTCATCGAAGTTCTAAATATACTCACTGGTTATCCTCCTAAAACATAATAGAACATTACAGAAGCTTTTTAGTGCGACATACTTTAGACAAGGTATCTTTCGATTAATATTCACCTTATGGACACCTGTCGACCCTTCAACTCCTTTCTTTGAAAATCCTAATCTCATATTCACCATCCTTTTATAAATACAATCTCAATACTCATTTTTCCTATAATGTATAAATTCTAGAGATAGAGAGAGAAAGTTGCCGAAGAAATTTTACTCCTCCGCTATCACTGTCGTGTTCATCCTTCATCAATCACATTCAAATTTCTCTGATTTCCCTTTAACCTATTCGTGTTTGGTTTGAAAAACTATGATCGCATCGTTTTATAAAAAATCCAAATCCCAATAAAATAATGCATCTTCAGTATTTACAATTACTTCAACATATCTTATAAAGGTGACGAATACCGAAAGCATCAGTGATCGATAACTCTTTATAGTTATCCACCAATACCACTTTGTACATGGCCTTCAACCCTAATCAGAATCGCTCTCTTGGAAACCAAAATCCTTCTGATTTAGCCTTACAGCATGTTCCTAACAACCTCCTCGAATCGCAAAAGAAACATCTCCTCGCAATAACACGGAAGCATCTTCCCACATAACCCAATATGTTTGCATCAATAAAAAATAAACCCCTTGAATAAATTCAAGAACGTTTTCTGAAAAGAGAGAACTCCCTCGAGAAAGTCGATTCGTATATATAGGGAAGTTTGATGATCTCAACACTTCATAAAATATCATTACCTCATGTCAACATGTTGTCCACTATGTCCCCCGACAACTTCAAGATGAAGTCTCTGAGGAGATTGTTGAATTAGAGTCTAGGACATAGACCGACTTTGATATTCTAAATGCAGGAAGTACTCCTCCCTCTGACTCCGAGGATAATACGTCAAAGAAACCATCTTCGAAGAAGAAGGAGAAGAAGAAAGTTAAGGAAGCCATCTCCTTTCCCGAGGACATCAACGCACATCTAAGTGTTAATCTTAAGGAAGTCTTCCCTGAATAGCTTATTGCACTCAACAATGTGCAATATGAGTATTTCAACCAACCTAAGGCCGAGATCCACAGGAAGAAGTCGGGTATCTTAGATAATGTCACTCTTTGTTTGTCTGTGGTGGGAGAGACTCCATTTTTTTCTTGAGAGAAAAAAAACTTGTTGTCTATCTTGAGATTCTAAATTGAGGCCTTCGATTTATGTTAGATCCAGTCGTGGTAGATTATTTTGAGATAATTGATCTCTGCGCAACGCAAGTAAGTCCGAACTTATGGTTTAGTCTGCCATCGATTATAATGTCATCAATATTTTCCCAAATACCTCTACCAATTGAGCAGTTCATCGCACAAACTGGTCTCTCAGAGAATCTCATTATGTCTTTCTACTACCTTACCCTCGTAATATCCTCGAAACTTATTGATTATCTCCTCAAGGATGATATAGGTGGAAACATAAAATTTTCTTTGTTTCTAGTGCTTGGGAGAATGGGGAAGATATTTATACTGAGGATCCCTCGAGGTTAAACCTCAAATGAAATTGTTGTTAATTAACAAAAAATTTATTTTGTTTCGAGTGTAATTGTTTTTCAAATCGTTTGATCTCTTGTTATTCTACATAGAAACTTTTGAGGCGCTACAAGCTCCACAAAGCTACTGCTGATGAGACATTTATAAAGAAACTGAATGGGAAGAAATAGAATGGTTCAACAAATTTCAAAAGGCATTAATGCCTCTGAAATTTGTCCAAAGCTACATATGGAAAATCTCCTCGGACGTCGTCGTTCCTACCAAAAAAATCATAGAACTTCCTAGTGCAGAGGATATTGAAAAAGATTGGTTTCTCCTGATGCACGCATTACAAAACTTGCTTGAAATAGAGTGCAAATCCACCTACCAAAGAAGAATTAAAAGAAGAAATCTCAAAGTGGTTCTTCAAAAGACTCAAAGAAAAAGATTTCTAAAGGAAATCGAAGAGAAAAGCTTACGAAGCTAACCCCATGATACCGAAGAAAACTAAGTTGAACCTTCTAAGAAAAGAAAGAAGAAAAGAAAAGCTCCTAAAAAACTCCTCGACAAGGTGATTGAAAACAAAAATGTGGTTGATGTGTCATCTCCAAATCTGACCCCAACTGTCGAAAAGGTAGAAAACTACATCATCGAAATTGGCAATCAGATTGCAGAAGTTGTTGCGGATAATGTATTAGTAGTGGTTGTCAGTCAACCTGACTTGCATCAAAATCAAAGTTCATCTCTGCCTCGAGTTTCTCCCTTAGCTACCCTTGCTTTATACAATTCATTTCCTCCACATTGTGTAGGTGAACCCTCCCAAGGAGTGTTAAATCTAATTCTACATTTCTCATGCCTCAAATGTGCTACCAAGAAATTATGCAAGGAGATCGCATCTGCTCGAAGCCAACTCGAAAACCTTGCAAAACATGTAATCTGGTGGAAACAAAAATCTTCTCATAAAATAAAATGAGTAGATATTTATAATGGAAACCTCATTGAGTAATTCCAAGCCTTTCAAATCGATAGGTCAATATTCCATTGCATATCCATTTAGATAAAACAAAGTATGGCCTTGTATCATAAAAATAAAATTGAGGTACTTAAGTTAAAGCAGCAGGATGAGTTGGAGGATTTGAATTTAAAGAACATGGTTTAGTCACTCAGTACTAAAGAAGTTGTACACATAAAGTAAAGGGAAAAGAAAAAGGCCTCCAAGACTTAGCATTGTACAAAAGACAAAAATTGTTGCTACCAAATTGGTTGTAGATGCTGGCGAACTCGACTATCTTACTGCTATGAAGACAACTGAAGAAGAGGCGAAAATCTCAGCGGTCCTTAATTTCCATTAGAGGTTTCTGAAGGTGAACATGGCAGTGTTTTGGGATTTGGTACCAGAAAACTAACGCCCCAAAAACGCCTTTAAATCTATCACAAATGATTCGAAATAATCTGAATATGAGGACAACAATCAATCAAACTCTTGCTCTTAAGAAGTGAGGTCTAATAGTGCTCCTAACGATTCTCAAGGCGAATATAAGCCTTTATATTTGTAACTTGATTATGTCAAACTTTGTTTTTTTTTTGTTAACAATTCTTATTGTCGTAACTCCTGTTTGTGCTCCCCTCATTAGCACGTAATTGTCCTCATATTAATTCAGTTATACAATACTTTAGAAAAATCTAAAGGTCATTATTTTTTTCTCAACTTTACTTTAGAGAATTATTTTATCTAGCCTAGTAAATTATTTTATCTGTCATATTAATTAATATCGACACTTTGAAATATCCCTTGAAAAAGGTGTTAATGATACCGCCAAACTCATTGGCACTTTGAACTATGATTTAAATGAATATAAGCACTTCAAACTATATTTTCATTCAAATTAATACTTCGAATAGTGCTATAAATATACATTAACACTTCGAATTATATCACCACATAAATTCACACTTTAAACAATGCTTTGAATTAACGTTAGCACCTCGAATTATATAATCACACAAATTCACACTTCGAGCAGTGCTTTAATAAATGTTAACACCTTGGATGATATTACAACACAAACTCACACTTCGAGCAATGCTTTAATAAATGTTAACACCTTAAATTATATTACAACAAAATTCACACTTCGAGCAGTGCTTTAATAATTGTTAGCACCTCGAATTACATCACCACACAAATTCACACTTCGAACACTGCTTTAAGAAACGGTAGCACCTCAAATTATATCACCACACATTTTCATACTTCGAGCAGTGTTTTAATAAACGTAAGCACCTTGAATTATATCATCACACAAATTCATACTTCAAGTAGTGCTTTAATAAACTTTAGCACCGTGATTTATATCACCATATAAATTCACACTTCAAGCAGTGCTTTAATAAATGTTAGTACATCGAATTATATCTTTATAGTTTACCTTAAAGATGATCAATCCTTGTGTAATTTCCAAAATAATAAATTTATCAACAGTTAAAAAAACTTTGGCCAATCAAAATAAATTTTATTTATAAATCTGGATATATATGACACTTCATTAAAACTTGAGCCACCAGAAGAGGAAAGAGTATGCCATTGTAAAATTTGTACAAATAAGAAAACAACAATATCATAAACATACAAAAAATTACTCACAATACAACTTCAAATGCTCAATGTTCCAAGGATGCTGCAAAAATCTCCCTTATTTATCTTAGACGCGATATGTGTCTGGTTTAATATTTTCTACCATTGAGAAAGGCCCTCCCCAACTTTGAGCCATTTTCCCTAATATTTTATCCTTTGAATACAAAAATAACTTTCTCCAAACCTTGTCCCCTACCTTTAAATCTCTTCATTTTACTCTCGAATTGTAGTGACTCCTCATCAAAATTGGACAATGCATCAAATTCAAATATTTTCTAAATCACTTGATGTCGTGTGATGACTTGGTTTTGATAAATGCTTAATGGTCCATTCATAACATATTTTTATAAGATCAGATTATCTTTTCTAAAATTAGTAATTTTCCTTTCTCTATATTCATTTTTACTATCATAAAAATTTATAAGTTTAAGAATAAAGTCATTTTCACCTCAAATAATAATAGTGCCTTAAAAAGTACGCTTAAGGAATGTAGCACCGAATAACAATTGGTGTGTTTAAAAAAGGTAAACACCTCTAATACATAAAGTGCGATTAAAAAATATAGCACTTTGAATATGTATAGTGCGTTTAGAGAGTGTAGCACCTCGAATATATATACAGTGTGGTTAGAGAATGTAGCACCTTGAATATGGTTGTTTCTTCGAAAATTGTTGATAATGAACGTTTAACACTTCAGATTAATTACTCTTGGTTAACAACTTCAAAGATGATCAGTGTTTGACTAGTTACCAAAATTATTTAAATACTTGTGGTTAAACCAACCATTCGCCAAAAAAGACTACTATTAATATCTTTGTATGTTTATATGACACCTCATTAAAACCTTCATGGGCCAACACATTAGAAAAGAGTATGCCAATTATTCAAAAAAGATTCAATACAAGAAAATAATTCCCACTATAATTTCAGATCTATATTCCAAGGATGTTGAAGCATTCTCCCCTGCTCATCACAAAGGCGATATGTGTCCGACTTTATTCTTTTCATCACGATATAAGGACCCTCCCAATTCGGGGCTATCTTTCCATGTCGCTTATCCTTTGTATGGAGGAATACCATTCTTAATAATTTATCACCCACTTTAAAATCCCTTCTTCTTACCTTCAAATTATACCGACTCCTCATCAAAGTTTGATAATGAGTCATATTCAAATGAGCTTTAACTCTTCTTTCTTCGATAAAATCTAGTTCTGTTCATTTTTCCTCTTCATTCACCTCTTTGGAATATTGAAGTACTCTATAAGAAGGTAAAGTAGACTGCATAGGACTAACATCTTCCATACCATATACCAAGGAAAAATGTGTTTCTTGAGTAGCCTCTCTAGAAGTTGTACGATAAGGCCACAACATCTCTTGCAAATAATTAGGCCATTTCCCTGCAAAACCTATTAAATTATTCTTCAAAACTTCCAAAATAGACCTATTAGTCAATTCTACTTGACCATTTGCTTGAGGATGAAAAAGTGTAGAAAAATATTGTGTTATTCCCTTCGAAGCGCAAAAAGAAGTCATTTCTCTATTGTTGAATTGAGGATCATTATCTGTAGTGATTTTTTGAGGCCCTCCAAAATGACAACAAATATTGTTCATAGTGAACTTTATAACATCCTTTGCCTTTGTTCCAGAAAATGGTTCAACTTCTCCCCACTTCAAAAAGTAATCCACAACCACAATGATCATTTGACGTCCTCGAGAATCCATATGCAATGGTCCTACCAAATTTATTCCCTATTTGTAAAAAAGGATAGCTTCGGAAATAGACATAAGTGGTAATGCCTGTTTGTGAATGGAATTGGAAATTTTTTGACAAGTCACAGCGTCAAACTAGATCTTTAGCACCATTTATAATTGAAGGCCAATAATATCATGCTAACAAAACCCAACGCGTCAAAAACTTGTAACCATGATGCGTTGAACCCTCACCATCATGTAACTGAGAAAAGATATCTTAAGACTCTATTTTTCCCAAAAAAGGTAGCAATGGTCTACTTAAAGATTTCTTGTATAACATTTCATCCAATACAACATAACCATGGGCTTTATATTTTAATTTTATAGCCATTTGTCTATCTTGAGGTAACATACCCCTTAGTAAAAAATTAAGAATATCAGACCTCTAATCACCTCGAATTGTATCTGGAGTGAAAAACATTTCCTCAGCATATTTGCATTGTTGTGGTAGTGTCAAAATTGAGAGACTCTCTTGTAACAAAATCCAGTGATATTCTTCAATATAAGCAATTGTTTCCAAAGATTCAGCAATTCTATTATCTCCTCGATTAATATGTTTTATAATAACTTTGTCATTGCAGCTTCACACTAAGCCTCATTATTCGGTGTATGAAAACCAAGTTTAATAGCTTGATACGTTACCTCGCCAGAAGTTGCTACCAACTGCACTCCTACACTTCATCCTAAAAAACTAGAACACAATCAGTTCGAACCACCCACATCAAATTTTCTGGCAAGACCTCTTTATTTATCTCCTCATCTGATCTGCTTGAATGAAATTCGACAAGAAAATCAGTAAAATCTTGAGCCTTAATAATTATTCGAGGAGCAAAAGTGATATCGAAATCTCTCAACTCTAGTGACCACTTGGTCATTTTCCAGAAAAGTATGGGCATTGTGACGCATTCTTGGAATAGAAAAGAAGTTTGAATTACAGTACTATGAGCTTGAAAATAAGGGTGCATTTTCTAAGTCTCAAATACCTTTTCTCTGGTACCAGCGAACTTTTACTTACATAGTAAACTAGCTTCAAAATTTCCAAATCTTCACTTATTAAAACAACACTCACAGCAAAGTTGGAAACTGTTATGTATAAAAAAATGGCTCTCGATTTCGAGGGTTGGACAATATCTCTGGTGATAACAAAAGTTCCTAAATCCTTGAAAATGCTACTTTACAATCAGGTGTTCATTCAAACTCATTTGGTCTACGTAACACTTGGAATAAAGGAAAACATGTTTCTGAAAACCTCGAAATAAATCGATTAAGGGCAGCTAACTATTCTGTTAAGATTTGCACCTCCTTAATAGTTCGCAGTGATGTCATTGAGACTAAAGCCTTCAAATACTTTGGATCAGCCTCTATCCCTTTTTAACTAATAATATATCCCAAGAATTTCCCTGATCGAACTCTAAAGGTACATTTCTTAAGATTTAGTTTTAATCAAATAACCCTTAAATTTTAAAACGTTCCCTCTAAATCCTCCAAGTACTTATCATCAGCTGGACTTTTAACCAACATATCATCAATAAATACCTTCATATTTCTCCCAATTTGAGAAGCATAAACTTTATTCACCAACCTTTGATATGTTGCTTCAGCATTCTTCAACCCAAAGGGCATAACCCTATTGCAATGTAAGCCTCGATCTGTGATACATAAAATGTTTTCTTGGTCTTTTGGATTCACTTGAATCTGGTTCTACCCTGCAAAAGTATCCATGAAAGACAAAATTTATTTTTTGAAGTAGGACCAACCAGTTAATCTATTCGAGGAACAAGAAATGGATCTTTAGGGAATGCTCGATTCAAATATGTGAAGTCAACATAGATTCTCCATTTCATATTCTTCTTTTTAACCAACACTGGGTTTGCTGTCCATAAAAATATTGTTCCTCCATAATATGCCCGACCCTAGAAGGCGATCCACTTCTACAACAATAGCTTCTTATTTTTCAACAGAAAAGGCACGTCTTTTTTGAATAACTGGCTTGATCCTCAAATTTATAGCCAAGCTATGACATAGCACATCAGATGGAACCCCCAATACATTATCTGTTTTCCAAGCGAAAACATCAAAATTAGCAAATAGAAATCGTAACAATTGATGACACAAGTTTCGTGAAAGTAATGTCCCTACCCGCAGAATCTTTCCATTGCGAAAAGAAAACTCTTCTATTCCTTCACTTACTGTTACTAAAAACCCGGGGTTTCCCTCAGATCATCAATTCTTTCTTCTTCCGAGATCAACCCCCTGATTGTTATTCCGCCGTTCGATCTTCACTGTTAGGACCTCGGATACAAAAAGTTGTTGCATAACATTTTATAGCTACCTTTTGATCACTTCGGACCACCCCAACACAGTCTCCGATGACATACTTAAAAGATTGATGAACGGTGGATACAACTGCATACATCCTCGAAAGCCAAGATCTCCAAAAAATAGCATTATGAATGGTTGAATAATCCACCACCATGAATAAAACTTTAACCTTCTTTTTTAAAGGACGCTTTCTCAAACATACTTCACGCTCAAATTCTGATTTGTCACACGTGTAATCCCAATTATTGTACGGTTTGATTGAAAAAATCAAGATGGATTACGCATCCTATCGTATGTTTACTTGAACAAAACATTTGCAGAGCTTCTTGTATCTATCAAAACACGTTGGATTTCAATCCCAACTATTTCTGCTCCAATAACCACTGCGACTTCATGAGGACCTATAGTGCCTCTCAAATTATCTTCGTCGAAATAATAAAAGGAATATCTTTCTTACCATAAAAGTGGGTAAACAACATTTCTTCAATTTAAGTAGCTAAACTTACCACATGCCTTTTGCTAGAGCTGTTAGTGTTACCCGTCGTAGAATCTACCCCAAAATTTCCAATGACTCAAAATATTCACATAACCTTCGAACTCGTCCTTGCTGTATTAGTTCATTCACAACCTTCAAAATTAACCGTTCCGGATTTGTATACAAATATTCCAAAACAGCGTCAAATTATTCGTTCTTAGAATCTAGAATTATCATATTGTTTTCATCGAATTCGGATTTGCTGCTTGCGAAGTCGAGGCACTTGGAACCTTTGATCCACTACTCCGCGCTTTAACTAAAGCAGCTAATTTGTCATTTTCGAATAAAATTTGCACCTTCTTCTTTAACGTTATAAAATATGCAGTTTCAAGTCCTATGTCATTATGATACTTACAGAACCTATTGTTGCGCTCTTCTCTTGGTCTTTTTATCGGAGCTTGTTTTTTGAAGCTCACATATCATTTGGCCTTCTAATAATTACAGCAACATTCTCTTTTAAATCAACATAATATTCTGACATTACCCACTGATTTGGCCTTGGTCTTTGAAATTGATACCCTATTACTTGTGTTGGGTACCCTCCAGTTTGAGGGGGAAAATTATTTATATTCCTTTGACGAGATGGTTGAGTAAAATTCGACGAGTGTCCTTGATTATTTGACACTTGTCCTGAATTATTTTGTAGGTCCAATCATTCCTCGAACCCTAGTTCATTCTTCCATTTTAATTTGATCCTCGACTTGAGTTGTCAGTGCTCCAAAAGTCAAGGCTCACATTTTTTGTGTTTCATTTGCTAAATCACCCGGTAATAAACCTTGTTAAGATGCAGCCATATCTACCAACTCTTCACAATTATCTAATCTTGCTTTTGTCAACACAAAACGTTTGGTATAATCTTTCAAATTTTCTCCCACTACTTGTTCACATTGTATTATAATATCTTCATTTGCTTAAATTTATTTACTTCCCACAAATTATCGTCGAAGCGTTGTATAGAAATCTCTAAAATTAAAATAGATCCCCTCAGAATCCTGTTGTATCATCAAAGTTGTGCCCTTAAATGTCTGAGAAAATCTCTGCATAACGGCATATCACCATCTTCGAAGTTCATCATATAGCTCTTGAATTGTTCGATATGATCATCGGGATCTTGCATCCCATCAAATTTATCGACCTTAGAAATTTCGAACAGTTTCGGAAGAGTAATAAATATTATCTCAGTTGTTGAAGGAGAATTTCTCTAGTCAACTCATTACACATACTAGTCATCTTCTCTTGTTCCCATGACAACGTACGAATTCCGATCATCGAAACCTGTGTATTGACTTGATGTATTTTCTTCAAATCATTTGGTTTCCCTCAAACAACGAGGTGTATTATCTTTTTCGATCTATATATGTTATTTTGGAGGCCGATCTTTTTATTCTTTTAAAGATCCCTGATTCCTCTTTTGTTAAGATGCTGAATTGTCAAACTCATCATCATTGGATGTAACATACATATGCTTTTATTTTTTCTCTTTTTATGAATTACGATGCTCTTTATGAGATTCAAAATGCGTTTTCCTCCGCTCACTTCGAATCTGGTGATTGTACAAGATCGATCAAATTGATTGTCCAGATCGTACTTCTTCTCCACTTGTCGTACCTCATATTTTAACCTACCTGATTGAATATTTTGCTCTCTTTAAACATGCTTCTTATTTAGAATTGTAATTTTATCTAAAAACTGATCATTCGAGCTTCAATGTCTGGACAAGTCTGCTGAATTAGAGTTTGATCATCTTTATTACTTTCTCCTCTTTGTAAATCAGATCTTAGCGTCTTGATTTCCTTCTGAACCAAAGGATCATTTTCATTTCATGGTTCTATTATCGATCAAGAACAAATCAAACATTAAATTATCTCTAGTTTTTTATTATGTAATCAAGGTATCGATCGGCCATATCTCCTATTGTAATCGTCAATTTTATATGTGTGAATTTAGTTCTTGAGAATGAAAGAGAGAGATAGAGTTTAATTTTAGAGGGATAAAGTAAATGTGAAAAGTATGATTCAGTTAATGAAAGTATTGTCCCTTGTATTAACATCCTCGACCATTATCTATAGTCTTTCAGACTTAGTGTAACAATTAGTTACATAAATGGGTCAATTGTACTTTAGTCCTTTATCTTTATAAATAGTCCAAAAATTATCTTACAACTTTACGATTGATCATATAAGGATCAATAAACCAAGAGAAAGGAAAAAAATTCTTAAGGATCAAGAAAGAGTTCTTTAGAGAGAAGAAACCTCTTAATTTATATTTAACTCGAAGAAATAATAACCTAAATTTAAAGAAGAAAAAAAGTTGAATTGAAAAAATGGTAAACATTTCAAGAATCAAATACTTGGTTTTCATTCTATGAAAAGAGATTATGTTTCATATCTTTAAAATTAATATATAATTTATATATATATATATATATATATATATATATATATATATATATATATATATTATTTATTTTTTTAAAGGGTGGGGTATTTATAAATACATAGTCAAGTTTCTCATTAACACTTATATCTACAATTGGTAAATTCCCATAAATATGTGGACCCATGTGAAAAATCACAATTAACTCTCTTCTATTATTTTGAACTAAATGTTCTCTTCTCTTCTTATTTTTTTTAAAAAAAGTTTGTATCTTTCAAACTGTATCTCGGAATAAAAAAACCAAAAGTATCATTGATTTTGGTTTTTTAAGACGAACAAAACTAGATCCATTAATGATTTTTTTTAATTTCTTTTTCGCAATAACATACGAGACAAATAATACCAAACATGCGAGACCGTACATAAAAACATACTAGACCAGACATAAAAAAAATATGTGAGACGAGATATAATTGATCATGCTTGACCAAAAATTAAAAAACAAAAGAGACAAGGCATAATAAATCATGCGAGACCAAACATTATTTTTTGAAGATGAACAAAAGTGTTTATTTAAGTCTGATCTCGCATGTTTGTTATGTTTGGGCTTGTATGTTACTAGTGAAATAAAATAAAAATAAAACAAAATAATATTACCAATGGATCTAGTTTTGTTCGTATTAAAAAACAAAATCGATGGTATCTTCGTATTTGTTTTCCCGCTCTAGTTTGAAAAATACGGATTCTTTTTTAAAAAAATTAAAAATTAAAAACAGAAGAAGCTTTGGTTTAAGAATTAGAAGTTGTTACGTACATCATGATGAAGTATAGGTATTCTAGGTATTATTTAGAGAATTATGTATTGAATGGGAGTTAAGTACACAAAATTGGTATTAGCTAAACAATAGTGAAACTTGAAGTACTAAATGACACTAAAGTTTGGTTTTGGATACCTTTGGTGACATTTCCTTTTTCGAAAATTAATAAAAGAGAATACCTGCGCAAGATCAAACTTTTTTTACCAATAACAACCTAAGATTTGATAAAGTAAAACTAACCACCTAGTGTTAAATTAATATTTACAGACAACCATAAAAAGAAGAATCTTCTCTTTGTAAAGAAACGCAAGAATAGAGTTTCCAGCTCTGTAACTTCGAGGCTAATCTTGTTAAGATTAGATTTCAATTCTTCATCCATGGAAGAAGGAGAATTTCTACCTTCACCATCCTCAAATTTTCCAATATTGACAAGTTCCATGTCTGTCAACAGATCTGTTTCTGAAAGCTATTTTCCTCTGCTCTCTCTAAAAACACAAGACCATAAACAGAGTATGGATAGAGTTCATGTAATCTCTAACCCAGCCTTCGAGAATTCTTGCCAAAGAACAGAATTCCAGATGAAATAGAATACAAGAAGATTGAGAAAATGTTTGCTGATGTTTTGCAACCAAGCAACAAGGGGATTTTCCACAAGAATTTCTCTGTTACCCACAATTCTGACTATAGTATAATTTGTTTCAAAAATAATGATAGAGACAGATTACAGATAATCTCCAAACATACAATTATAGGGAAGTTTACTTATGGCAAACCAAAGTATGTGACTATCAAAGGGTTCCTAGGAAGTTTCAATTTCACTAGTTCCTTCAATCTTGCAATATGTGATTATCAGCATCTGTTCATCTAATTGACAATTTTGAAGACCTGAAAAAGATTTGGTATCGAAATGTTTGAAACGTCGGAGAGAAAACAATGTGATTTCTCAAGTCGAGTCCCTTATTTGATCCCAATAAAAAGAGTCATTTGACACCGATTTGGATTACGCTAACAAATCTGCCGGAGTTTATGTATAATGAAACAATGATCTTGGAGATTGATGAGTCCGGACGAATTCACCACTACTCACTGCAAAATCCAGACAAGGGTAATTCGGACTATAAATGCCTACTGAACTATCCGGACATGACAAAAGTATTAAATAACTAAACACCTTTTAACTAAGCTAGGTGCTAATCAACTTATTAAGTAAATGGGTTGTTAAACTTGACTCGGTTCCATAACTTGACCAGAAAGCCAATGGGTCCATAATAAAAGGGTATAAGTACCCAACTACTCTCATTAATGAGGGTAATGAACATTTAATACAACCAGGCAGATTAAATCTCTTATTACAAAACATCCAAACATTTAATACCCTTAAAACTCTCCAAAACATTTGAAAAAATTAACCTCATCTTAAAATAAACCTCACCAAATTGGCGACCACAGTGGGAGCAGAAGGTGCTTGAATCTAGCATTCGGAACCAGCAAGTAAAACCAGTTCAGATGAATCCAGACGAGCAAGCGGTGCCACCACCTTTGGTGGAGGCGTTGGGAGAAAACTATGAGTACACGACCAAAGAACGATACATGCTGAAAGTTGAAATAGAAGCGTTGAGGGCCACTAAAAAGGAAGAGATGGGTTTAAGGAAAAAGTCAAAAGTGTCAGCCATTCACCATACTGACAACCCAAGGGAGTATGACCCATCAGCAAAGACTCACTTGAGCACAAAAAAGACCCATGTCAGTTCCAAGAAAACTCACCGGTCCAAGCCGTTGGAGAGCTCAGAGTCTGAGTCCTCTAGTAGCTTCTCAAATGAGGATGGGCTTGAGGAGTCCTTGTCATCCAGCAGTGATGAGGGGAGATCCAAGAAGAAACAAAAGTTGGTTAAAAATATTCAAGAAAGAGGGATAGGCAGATTAAAGAGGCATCTGCGAAAAGGGTCATCGCAAACCCACAGTCACAGGCATGTAGATCATTTGTTGATCGATCCTTTTGCTTTTCATGATGAGCCATGTATTTTCGCAACACATAATCAAGACACAATTTTTAGTCGTGGCGGGAATTGGAGGCAATCCCCATTATCATCCAAGATACTGTCTGGAAACCTTCCTAAGAGGTTTGATAGTACTAAAATTGAGAAGTATGATTGGAGCAAAGATCCGGACAACCATCTGGAACAGTTTAAAAATTTTATGATGAATTTTGATGATGCTGACAAACTTTTTTGTAGAGCCTTCTCTCAATCCTTTATGGGAAGTGCTTTGAAATGGTACAACAGTTTACCACAAGGTTGTATCAGAAACTTTGATACGTTTTGGGTGGCCTTCCAAAGGCAGTTTGTTGGGAGTAAGAAGGTGAAGGGCAATGGAGATACTGATGACGCGGCGGAAAAAGAAGAAGAAGAAACGATAGATGAAACCCTAATTCAAGGGTAACATGATGAAACCCTAATTTAAGGGTAACAAAGATTGAAATTTTCAGAGATAAGAATATATTATTCCAAAAACGTAAAATAACTTAAGGTATATGAGGCTTTATATAATAGCTTCTCAAAACCCTAAATTATAATACAAGGAAATAAAATAAATATTTAAAAATAAAATAGAATAAAATAAAATCAAATCATAATATAATTAGATTTGATTTAAATACATAAGATATTTAAATAAAATAAAATAAAATTAAAAAGGCTTTTGTTTGGACTTTCTGGGCTACATCAGATACTATTATCCATTGTGCCCAAGTGCCAAAAGAATCACTGAAAGACAATATAAGTCGGTTTGTAAACACAAATAACGGGTTAGTTGATTGCTTTGAACATGTAGCAGTAGCTTCTTTGAGACAAGGATTAAACCCTGGGATCTGACCGATTCGGTAACCAGGAAGAAGGCCATGACCTGGGGCGGTTTGCTAAATCAGGTGGGAAAGCAAATCAATATAGATGAAACGAAGAAGACTATGGTACACAAGAAAGTGAGGTCCGCCCCAGCTGCTCCAAACCAGAACCAATCCGGATACAAGGCCAAAGAAGCTGGACAGGGGCCCAACAGGGCCAAACATACTCAATCCCACCCAGCTCCAGCTCAAAGCTAGCAGTCTAGAAATAAATGAGGACCTTGGGTCCAACCAGAGTGGTTTGCTGAATTGAAAGAAAATATGGCAACCATCTATGACAAAACAAAAGATGAGGTACATTTCAGGAAGCTGGCAGCGCTTCAATCTCCTAGGGAAAGTCGTAATACTTGCTTTTGCCAATATCATCATGATATTGTTCATAACACCGATGATTTCATCTCTTTAAAAAAGGTGCAGAATCTGATTGAAAGGGGGAAGTTGGGAGCTTATGTCAAGAGAAGAAATGGAAACAGACCTGACAATGCTCACCGGACTGGCCCAACAAACAATGCAGGGACATCTGCTCCGGACGGGGCTATGGTATTCATTGAAATATTTGATGTCGAATCAGAGTATTTGGATCCTCATCCAACCCGGAATAAATTTGGGGTTATAACAGAACATACCAAAACAGTGTCTGGACTCATAAGCTTTTTTGAGTCACTTACTATATTCAGAGGGACACTATGATAGCGCCAACTTCTTCTTCAATAAAGAGGCATGTTCACACTCTAGCTACTCAGTTGGAGGGAGGCAAATCTTCATATCAGTCCCAAATTCATTTTCCCTTCATTGTTTTTGATGAAGATGATCTAAGGGCCTCATGAGGATGTTGTGGTGATAGGAGCTTCGATTGGGGGCAACGACATCAGGCGAATTTCTATTAACACTGGCCGCTCAGCCAATATTCTGTTTTTAAGTTCTTATAAACATATGAAAAATCCAGCAGTGATTCAGCGTTCGAACAGATCCATTGTGGGCTTTACGGGGACCTCTGTAAATGTGATCGGAGAATTTGAGGAGGAGGTATTGTTGAGCAAACGCCCTTTTAAGAAGATGTTCATGGTACTATTTGTTGCGGTGGATTGTCCCACGTGTTACAAGGAAATCTTTGGGAGGTCCTGGCTCTCTAGGATGCATGTTGTGGCTTCAACAGTTCACCAATGTTTAAAGTACGCAGTTCAAGGACAAGTAGGAATTGTCCGGAGTAGCCAAAAAATAGTAAGAGAATGTTATGAAACTGCACTTGCCCCTAAAACTCTGGGGGCATTCCGGATTAATGAGGATTAACAGTTGTTAGGGCCCTCTAAGGGTGAGGGTAAAATTCATGACCCCAGAGAGACCCCTGGTGTTTTGATACCAATCGAAGAAGTTGAAACCCACTCTCTAACTGAAGGAAGGAGTGTTAAAGTTGTCTCCCAGATGGCACCAGAATTGAAGAAAACGTTGTTGTCCTTTTGACAGATCACCAACATGTTTTTTCTTGGTGCAATGCTGATGTGACCGGAGTACCTACAAGTGTTATATCACACCAACTGTCTATCCGAAGAGATGATGTGCCTTTTGTGCAAAGAAGGAGAGCTTTTTCTAAGGAAAAACTGATGCCATAGTTCAAGAGGTTGACCGACTTATCAAGATGGGTCACATAAAGGAGTCTCAATATCCTTTATGGACAGCCAACCCAGTGTTAGTAAAGAAAAATAATGGGAAATGGCGTATGTGTATCGACTTTACTGACCTCAACATAGCTTGCCCAAAAGATCTCTATCCAGTCCCCCAGATAGCTCAATTGGTAGATTCCACATCTGGGAACAAGTTATTTTCCTTCATGGATGCCTTCTCCGGTTATAACCAGATACAGGTGGATCTGAAGAACCAGGAACACACTACCTTTGTTACAGATAGGGGTCTCCATTGTTATAAGGTGATTCTTTTTGGGTTGAAATATGCTGGGGCTACCTATCAGAGGTTGGTGAACAAAGCATTTATTGGTCAGATTGGGAGAAATATGTAACTGTATATTGATGACATGACGGTGAAAAGCTTGGAAGAAGAATTGCACCTAGTAGATCTTCAAGAAACTTTTGCCAACTTGGCAAAGGTTAATTTAAAATTGAATCCAAAAAAAATGTGTGTTTGGGGTGCAATCCGATTTTTTTTTGGGTATGTGATAAGTGAGAAAGGGATACAGCCTTATCCAGACCAGCTCGATGCCTTATTAAAAATAGACCCTCCTCGAAATGTTAAAGAAGTACAAAAGTTGACACGAAGATTTGTTGTATTGAATCGTTTTATTTCAAGGTCTTCGGACAGGTGTGCCTCGTTTTTTCACACTTTAAAGGGTGCTAAAGACTTTAACTGTTCTCCATAGTGCGACCAGGCGTTTAATGAAATAAAAAAGGATTTGTCTTCCTCCAAAATCATTTTCAAACCTGTTGACGGATAAACACTGTACATATACTTAGCTGTGTCTGAATGTGTTATAAGTGCAGTGATTGTAAGAGAGGTGGAAAATTATCCTCGTCTGGTAGTACATCAGCAAGAGTCTGATGGATGCTGAAAAGAGGTACCTAAAGCTTGAAAAACTGGCACTAGCCTTGGTAATTGCTGCTACAAAAATGAGGTCGTATTTTCAGTCTCCTTCTATCATCGTCCGAACGTCTTTTCCTTTGAAGAATGTTCTTCAGAAGGCATATATATCAAGCAGGATGACCAAATGGTCAGTAGAATTGGGTGATTATGATATTGATTTTTCCCCACGAACTGCAATCAAAGCTCAATCTGTTGCTAATGTCCTGGTAGAGTTTCATTCATACAAAAGTACTAAGCAAGATACAGATGAGAAAACTAAGAAAGTGTGGGTTGTCCGGACACAAGGTGGATCAAGTACCATGGATTGTGGGGCTGGAGATATCCCCTTCTTCGATACATCTCTGATGGCAATTTGCCTCCGGAGAAGGCTGTGGTAAGGAAAATAAAGCATAAGGCTCGTGGTTTCTTAATTATAAGAGATGTCCTTTATAAGAAGTCGTTTAGTAGACCTCTCCTACGTTTTTGGGGGGTTTAAGAGTCCCAAATTGTGCTATCCGAACTACATGATGGCGAACGATCAGCACACTGTGGCTATAAAGCTTTAACCCGGAGGGTATTGTTGGTCGGATACTATTGGCCATCCATAATGGCAGATGCCAAGGAGGTTGTGAAGAAATGTGACCCATGCCAAAGATATGGTAATGAAATTCTATTCCCAGCTGTTCCTATGGAATCGATTTCTGAGCCAATGCCTTTTTCTCGTTGGGGATTGGATTTAGTTAGGCCTCTAACAATGGCATCCAGAGGGTGCAGGACTATTATTGTAGCCATTGATTATTTTTCAAAATGGATAGAAGCAGCCCCATTGGCAGGAATTACTTCGAAAGCCATTATAAAATTTATCTTATCTAAGATTTGTTGCAGATTTGGGGTTCCACAAAAGATAACCACAGATAATGGGCCACAATTCGATAAAAAGGACATGGAGAATTTTTGTGCCTCCCGGGGTCCAGCATTTTTTTTCTTCTCCTTTCCACCCACAAGAAAATGGTCAAGTTGAAGTGGCAAACAGGACTATCCTGTCCGGTTTAAAGAAGAATTTAGAAGGGGTTGCAGGAAAGTGGCTAAGCTATTTGTAAGAAGTGTTATGGGCATACCGGAGTACTCCTGGAGATGCTACACAAGAATCTCATTGTGCCTTGGTATATGGGATGGATACAATTGCTCCTATAGAAGTCAGTCTTCCATCATACAGAGTCCACAATTATTAAGAATAGGCTAATAAAGTGCCAATTAGAAGTCAGTTCGACTTGATAGAAGACAAAAGAGTTAAGGCTCATCTTAGAACCACCCATTACCAAGGCTTGATGAGGAGCAGATTTTCTTCCAAGATCAAAAGAATGGATTTTCGGTCATGGGATAAAGTATTGAGAAAGTTTTCTTGCATACCAAGGAGAAGCAGTTCGGCAAGCTAACTCCGAATTGGGAAGGGCCTTATGAGGTCTCTGACAAACTTAAGCCTGAGACATACAGGCTTCAAGACAAAGATGGAAGAATCTTAAAGCACCCTTGGAATATTGAACACCTCCGGTTATATCTGGAATGAAAGTTGTGTAAATATTTACTTGTTTAAAGTCCATGTAAATATTGAGGGCCACACTCTTTCCTACCGTGGTGGCGCGAGGAGGTTTTAATGAGGTGTCTGGTTTTTTTGAATCAAATTTGATGTCTTCTTAAAATATTCGGAGTGCTTTGATTACAATTCCTTTAAAGTCTTCAATTTACTAAGGATCTTTGGCAGATCGGTTTAATTTGGTTAAGTGATGACCCTTAAACACACGACATTGGAGATTTTAAACACTCTCATCTTAAATATTTGTAAAGTAAATAAGGGCTCTTTAAACATTAGCCATTAAGATTGAAAGCGAGTATAAAACAAAACAAAACTTGAGTAAGATAAACTCGTCCGATTAAAAACCGGGTAATGGTATTAGAACACAGTTGATGCCTTGGCCATCCAAGGACATTAAGTTTAAGAAAGGTTTAACCGTACTCAAACCGGACACGATACAAAATTGTCTTGGCCTTCTAAGGACTTTAACAGTTCACAGAATAAAGAAAACAAATAAAAAGAAAGTTAAAAACCTCAGGGCTTATTCCCTTCAGACGTTCCTGCATCATCTCTTTTCTTAGGACCTTTGAGTTCAGCACTTGAACTCTCTTTGGTTCCTTCTTCCTCATCAATGGTGGAGTCGATTCCACTAGAGTAATTCTTTTTATCACCATCTGCTAGTGTGTGGAATGGGATGTCCTCATACTCCACGTATTCCCACAAGGGACCAAGAGTCCTCCTTAGAAACTTCTCGTGAAAACGTAGTACCATGTCAGACTTTACTTCAGCTTACCTTTTTCCAATAAATCTATCGCCTCGTTGGTGTACTTATCTACGCTGGTCTGAATCCTCTTTTCCTGCTCCTTCACCAAGTCTTCCTTCTCATTGGTTACCTTGGACACAACATCTTCAAGGGAAATATTGTCATCGGACAATGTTTGGATGACATCGTCTTTTGTCTTCACATCTTCCTTCAAGGTGGAGAGATTTTTCTCCAAACCGAAGCACTTAGTTTGGAGCTCTAAGCTAGCCTTCTCTGAAGTGGCCGGCTTGGTTGACAGATCTTACTTGTCCTTCTTCAACTCCTCAAGCTCCTTCTTCAGTGCCTCAATGCTCTAGTTAGCATTGAGGAGATTAGTTGACAAAGTTTCCTTCTCAGTGTTGAGGGTGTTGATGAGGGCAGACTGATTTTTTACTTGCCTTTCCAAGTTAAGTACTGACTGAATATGACCCAGAAGAGAATGAGCCACCACACCATTCTCCCCGGAGAAAGTATAGGACTTTTCATTGTAAGTCATCATATTAGAAGAACTTGAAGGACGGTAAGGGCCGGAAAAGTCATCCTTCTCATAATCGTTGTAATAAAGACCAATGTCTTGAAAGGCCCTGATGTCTACTCCGTCAATTTCCCCTGCGGTGCCTTCTCCAAATTGCAAGTCTGTTGGAATTTTCTCTGCCAAAGTAGGGTCAACAAGAACAGGTGGAGGAGGAAGCTCCGAAGGGCGAAGAGTTATTTTGTTCTAATAAGGTGACCTTCTTCTTCTTGGCAACCCTTTGATCACCACTGGCTCCCCGTTTTCGGTCTTTCTTCAGAGGCCTTGGTGGATTTGGCGATTCACTTGACTTCTTAACGGTTTCATCTTCAACCACTTGGAGCAAGGAGGCATCGATCCCTCCTTGGTTCTCCCCTCCTTGGTTAAGCGAACCAGTCTCTTCTGCAGCACCCCGAACTGCCTCTGCTGCAGTATTGTTTTTCCTGCCGTTGCCTTTCATTTTGCTAGTGGCTTTGGCTCTGGAGGGCAAGGCCAGTTTTCCATCCTTTTCATCTGTTCTCTTAAGAATGACAACTGGGGGAGGTGGTGTGGTCAATTCCTAATAGGTGAGATCTCTTCGGCCCATGGTATTCCATAAGTGGGGTCTCACCAAGTTGCCAGAAGTGAAAGAGTTGTGGAAAGTGTTCCCCCAACGTTCAGCAGCCCATGCATTCAACTTGGCACATGTGGTCTGCCACTCCTCCAGATATCCGATGAACTCCTTCGGTAATACTGACAATGGAAAATGGGTGATTCAGGACTGGAATATTTGTAAAAATAAGAAAGAAAAAATGAAAAACAAAACTAAACACTTACTAGTGCTCTTCCACCTACTGGTAAGCATGCTAGGGTGAACCTTTGCCTTGATCTTTCTCCCATTCTCCCATGTCCGACTCATGAATAGGAACTGGGTTTTCCAGTTCTTCTCTGATTCCAACAATTCATCCACCAGTTTGAAGTTGTCTCTCATGTTATAATGGTAGAATGGGATGTGATAATTTTTTCACAGGCTGGCCGCTGCAGTGAATTGCTCCATGAGGATAGGGATGTCAGACAGCCTCGATGCCATTATACAAGCAAGGATGGTATACAAAGTGTTTGGACTTAACTGACTTGGACAAAGCTGATCAGGTGAAAATACCTGACGATCTCTAGGTCTAAAGGGAATCTGAGCCCCAATTGAACCACTCGGTGTAGATGATAATCTCATTGACCTTGCAGTCCATCAGAGTTTCCAGTGTGACTCGTATCCTCACTTTCACTGACTCTGGGATCCCCCTCTTAGTCCGGATCTGGCCCAGCTCAGCGGTGTGAGTGTAAACGTAGTTGATGTTCTGCATATCCAACAGATACTTTACGTTGACTTTCTGAAAGCAAGGTCCCACCTTGCCCTCCAAGCACTCTGGTAGCTCCGGATGAGCCAGTCCCACCTTCACTTTACCTTTACCTTTTCTGTTTGAGGTAGCCTCCTCAGTTTTCCTAGAGGATTCAGTCTCGAAAGGGGCCTCTTCAATACTATCTTCCATAATTTCTTCCATCATTGTGGAAGTTTTGTCAGTTGTTGATGATGGAAGAGTATCAGCTTGTGGCTCAATGGTCTGTCAGGATGGTTGAGCACTAGTTTCTTCTACAGGCCTGGTGTCCGGTTGGGGCTCAGCTCCAGAGACTTTGGTGTGAGAAGCCACTTTGGATGCCTCCGATCCTGAGGGTTTATTTGGAGGAGCTCTTATAGAAATCTATGATCCTGAGGTTTTGTCTTTACTTGCCGACTTAGAGACCTCCGGCTTGGAGGACTTTGATTGAGAGCTAGTCATTTGGGCTTTCACCAAACGTGTTGTTCGGCATGGATTAGTTTCCTCTGGGGACTTTTCAATGTCAAATCCCATGGCTATGAACGGAGAGGGTTCCTAACACTTGATACCTCTTTCTCTTGGGTAGTAAAGGGTTGAGACTCGTGAACAGAGGAGCCTGATGGGATTGCCGAAAGGTTTGGCTTGAATAGACGTTTAGGTTTTGGACTTTTGGTAGAAGACGATCCTTGATCAGCTTCTAAAGATGGTTTATCAGACTTATCGCTTGGAGAGACTGGAAGACCAGCAGCAATGAGTCTCTCTCGTTCAACTTTCTTAGCCTTCTCTAGTTCAGAAAGATTCAACCAACCATCTTTTACAAGAGCGTTTCTCGCTGTGAACATAAAACTATCCAAGGAAGGTTTTAAAAGAAAAGGTGAAAGTTCTGAAAAAAGATTTCTAGAGTGATGAAGATGGTGAAATAGTAAAAGAAAGTAATTTATATATTAGTAAGGGAAAAAGCTACTGAAACTTAGGAGAAGACGAAAAGATTCAAACAATGATTGAAAACAGCGCTGACGTAAGAAGCATTAAATGTAGAGGTTACTTTTCAGGCTTAGTGGGAGCGTCGTTTTAGGGAGAAAACGGCTGGTAGTTCAAATCAAGATGCGTCACGTGTCCCACGATCCAAAGAAAAACTCTTAGAATTCTGAGAAGAAATCAGTTCGGATAAACCTCGAACCAAGTACACGAACGGACCAGAAAATTTTGCTACTAACTAAATGCGTTTTTTAGTCCTGCCAACGATTTTTTACAAAACTTTTAAAAAGGGCTACTAATGAGTCCGGACGAATTCACCACTACTCACTGAGAAATCCGGACAGGGGTAATTCGGATAATAAATGCCCACTAAACTATCCGGACATGACAAAAGTATTAAATAACTAAACACCTTTTGACTAAGCTAGGTGATAATCAGCTTATTAAGTAAATGGGTCCTTAAACTTGACCAGTTTCCATAACTTGACCCGAAAGCCCATGGGTCCATAATTAAGGGTATAAATACCCAACTACTTTCATTAATGAGGGTAATGAACATTTAATACAACCAGGCAGCTTAAATCTCTCACTACAAAACACCAAACATTTAATACCCTTAAAACTCTCCAAAACACTTACAAAATTACCCTCAACTTAAAATAAACCTCACCAGAAATAGCAAAGTCATTTAGAGTTCCTTTGAAAACCTGGATCCCTTCAATCAATAGAGCCAGTTTTAAACTTTGGGTGGAGATAGATATATCGAAGACTCTTGTGAATGAGATCAGAATTATGTTTGAAGATGATGAGGAATACAATCTGAAAATTGTCTATGGGCCACATTTAAACTACTACAATGTTGGCAAGCATATTGGTTACAATGTAACTGAATGCAAGAAAACGATTTTTGTCTTTCAAACTGAACAGCAATCAAAGCAAGGAAACAAAGAAAGTGTTCAACAACCTATTGAAACCTCTACTGAAAAAAAAAAGTCTTAACAACTTCTCATCTCAAATCTGTGATTATTGACATAGAGAATGCAATGGAAACTATTGATCAGAACTATAATCAACTTCATACAAACAGAAAGACAACTAGCAGTACTGGAGAACAAAGTGAGTCAACTACAAGTCTTGAAATCAGTAAATACTCATCTTTAGGAACTGGTGGAAATGAGAAAGATGTGAATGTTGACCCTGAAATGATTGAAGCATTGCATACTCTGGAGACTACATCGTTGTTTGAAGTTGGAAGAGTTTCCGCTGAATCTATTCCTGAAATCACTCTTCATCCATAGACACAATAGGTATCCTTCCATGTTCCCCTACACATGATCATAAAGATAGTAATTATAAAGACAGTAAATTCTCAAAACCTCAAAGAAAGAAAACAAAAAAAAGAAGATCTCGAATAACAAAGTTCATACAACATCTAAATTGCTACAGATGAAAAAGGTTGTTAAATCTAAATCAAATAAAAGACTATCAAGGTTATCAACTGGAATTTCAGAGGGATGGGGAATAAGCAAACTATGAGGAGACTAAGGTCTTTAAAGAGGTATGAATATCATGCTCTTATGGCTATTCAAGAGCCCTTGATTAACTCAATTAGAATTGAGATTGTGGAAAAAAAGCTGGGTTACAATCAATAATTTGGGAATGTAAACAACAAGATTTGGCTGTTATGGAGAGATGATTTCAAGGTAAAAGTTTTAATCAATGAAGATCAGATAATTCATGTTAATGTCAACCACAATGCATTGAACAAAATTTTCAGATTGCCTGTGGTCTATGCTCTAAGATTGGATTTATGGGGCTCTCTTAGAATGGTTAATAACAATGATACTGAATGGATAGTGTTTGGAGATTTCAACACAACTCTTAACTCTGATGAGGAGCTCTCTTGTACCAAAACTTACTTGAGGAGCATGGATGACTTCAGTAATGCTATTCTGGACTGTAATCTAATTGATGAGGGCTACTCATCATCTAAATTTACTTGGACTAATGAAAGGAAATGGAAGAGACTGGATAGGGTGCTCTACAACAACTCATGGATTAGATATTTTGACAATACAAAGGTGGTTCACTTAACAAAGACTTTTTCACATCATTCAGCCATCAGCATTACAATCTCTTCTAATCTAGACACATTCAAACCTACCTTTAAGTTCTTAAATATATGGGTACAACACCCTAGATTCTTAGAAACAGTTGAGAAAGCTGGTATAGCTTCATGCCTAAGGATTTTATTCAAAGGTTCTGGCATAAGTTTAAAAGGCTTAAGGGAGATTTGAAGATTTGGGACAACATAGATTTTGGTAATATGTTTGATGCAATTAAACAGGTTGAAGAAGAAATTTGTTTGAGTACCAATCTACAAGGGCCATTTCTGACAAGATTATGCTTGACAACGAAAAATAAAATCACTTAAATCTTCTTTCAAGAGAGGAGAGATTCTAGGAGCAAATAATTCATACTCTTTGGCTGAAAGATAGTGATAAAAACACTACTTTCTTCCACAACTTGATGAAAAGAGAGCTAAAAGAAATAAAATTCACAAAATATAGGATGAAGATCAGTGGCTGGAGGATTAGGATGCAATTGCCAACTCTACAATTTCTTATTTCCAAACTCTCCTAACTAAACCTTCTAATATTAATGAATTCTCTAATTCATTTGAGTTTATTCCTAATCTGGTATCTGAATATCAAAACACAATGTTAACAGCTATTCCCTCTGATGATGAAATCTATAAAGTTATCAGCAACCTAAATCCTAACAAAGCAGCAGGACCTAATGGATTCATCGGGAAATTTTACAGAGAATGTTGGGCTATTATTTCTGCTGTTCTATGTGCTGCTATAAAAGATATATCTAAAGGTGCTAGAATCCCTTCTGGAATCCATGCTTCTGTGATTTTCCTCGTTCCTAAAGTCAGCTCACCAAAAAATTGGAAGGAATTTTGGCCAATCAGCTTGACCACAATGTTCAACATGATATATTCTAAAATCATCAACAACATAATAGCCCTTATCCTTCCTAAACAAAAGCAATGAGATTTTGTCAAAGATAGAAGCATCCATGAGAACATTCTTATTGAAAAATAATTATGTTATGATCTTAATATCAAAACAAGAGAAGGTAATCTGATTTTGAAAATTGACATGGAGAAGGCCTTTGATAGGCTGTCTCACAAGTTTATCCAAAACATATTTAATGCTTTTGGTTTCAAATATCAATTCATTGATCTGATAAACAACAATATTAATATCAATCATTTCTCCTTGATTATTAATGGTGTTACTAAAGTTTTCTTCAAGTATAATCAGGGATTGAGACAGGGGGTCCCTTATCCTCCAGTTTATTCATAGTGGCTGAGGAGTTCTTGAGAAGGGGGCTAAAGATGATCAATGAGGCTAGCAGTTCTATCAGGTACAAAGCAAGAGGGGAGTATGTCATACCTTTCTTGGCCTTTGTTGATGATCTCACCATCTTCTGTAATGGATTAACTGAGTCTATCTCCAAAGTGTCGGAGTTTCTTACTCACTACCAGAGCATCTCGGATCAGCTTATAAACAAAGGAAAATCAAAGTTAATAACTGCTAAAAACATGAAAAACCACATGATTAACATGACTTATAGAATATTTGGAATAAATCATAGCTCTAAGCCTTTCAAGAATCTGGGAGTAATGATGAGTAAAAAAACATACTAAAAGTCATTTTGATGACCTAGTTCAAATATCAGAGAAAGAATTATTGATTAGGATGAAAGCACATTATCCTTTGGTGGAAGACTTGTATTAATCGAGTCAGTTTTATCTAATATCCCTCTTTATCACATTTAGAACACATTATTTCCTAAGTATGTCATAAGGAATATTTATAATAAATTTCGTTGGGGAAGATTGAATCAAAGCTATCAATTGGTCCTCGTGGAGTAAGATATGTAAGACTTATGCTGGGGGGGGGGGGGGTAATCAATGTAAATAAGTTGGAATCCATGCAGGATACTTACTCATACAAGCCGTGTTTTATACTTAGAACAAACAAATCTCTCTCGGAAAGGATAATGATTTCTACCTACTGCAAAGGACATCATCCTATTGTTGCTCCTATTCCTAAAACTAAATCTAAAATCTGATCTAGAAGCTCTGAAATAAGAGACAAAGCTGACAAATACATCTTCTCACACCATGGTGGGAAGATTGACTTTTGGCTTGACATGTGGTGTACTGAAAGTCCTTTTATCTACTTCAATACAACTGACAACAGAAACTTGTATGAAAGCACTGAGTTAAGTGAATTTTGGGTCCATAGCAAGTGGGATGTTGACAAATTGAGCACTATTGTCACTAGTCCTATCATTTTTTACATTCTCAAGCTCAAGCTAAACAACAACCTTGATAGAATCAAGTGGACTATATCTCCTGATGGATCCTTCAATTCAAAGCTAACTTGGAATACAATAAGAAAATAGGGAAACGAATCAAACCTTTACAGAAAAAGTTAGAATCTGGCTACTCCCAAGAAATTCTCTTTCTTTCTTTGGAGAGCTTTAATGAATTGGTTCCCCACTAAGGTGAATCTTCAGAGAAAAAACTTCCATCTAGCTTCAAAGTACCAGTTCTACTACAATGAAGAGAGCTATAAACATGTTATGGTTCATTACAAACAAGTATGGACAGTGTGGGATCACTTCAGTACCACTTTGGGAATAAATATTACCAGATATATAAAATCTCTCCATCTTATTCATACTTGGTACTGGTCTACAACAAAGGTTTGCAGCATAAGAATAATATTTCCCGCAATTATCGCTTGGGAATCATTTATCGAGCCCAATAGGAATTTGTTTAGTATTCTTTTATCTTTGTAATGATAGTTTTAGGAAGCCAACCACTCAGAATCCAGTAGATAGGTATAGAAAGAAAAACAGAGTTTATGAGAGTAAGTGTACCACCGTAAGATAACTTCTTGCCCTCCCGTTTAATATTTTTATCTCTGATTTCGTATAGCAGAGAGATATAATTGCTGATTTTGTTATTAGAGTTGAGAGTGATTCCAAGATAAGTTGTAGGAATAAAGTTGGTACTAAAACTTGTTTGAATGGCTAGAGAATTGATCTTGTCTTGAGCTAAATTATAAGTTGTGAGGATTTTCGTTTTATCCTTGTTGATAGCCTGGCCCGATATTTCTTGGTAAGTCTACAAAAATTTACCTAAAATCTTCATGGAAGAAGCCAATCTATTGGAGAAGATAAGTAAATCATCAGCAAAGGGAAGACAAGAAATGTTAATGCTACTTGTACATGAATATTTCAAACTTTTATGAGATTCATAGAGCTTATTATGACCATTTATTAGAATTTCTTCACCAATTATAAATCGGCTAGGGGATAATGGATAATCTTGTCTAATACCCATATTAGTTTTGAAGAATCCAATGGCTTTTCCATTGATAATTATAGAGACATAAAGAGACTTTATCAAGCTACTGATTAAGTTGGTAAATCTATTATTAAAACCAAAAGATTGAAGAACTTTAATAATAAGGCTATGAGAGAGTTTATCAAACGCTCTTGTCATATCGAATTTAATGAAAATGTTACCAGGCTTAGTTTTTCTCCCCAAGTCATGGATAAGTTCTTTCACAAGAAAGATGTTATCTTGAATAGACATGTCTTTAACATATCCTCCATACAATTCTGAAATTATCTTAAGGATAGTCTATTATTCAAAATCTGAGACATTACTCTATTCATAATAGTACACAAGCTGATTGGTTTAAAGTCTTTCCATTGTGTTGGATTTCAGAATTTAGAAATGAGGCAAATGCATATTGTCATGATGCCTTTGAGATATGGTGACCAAGAATAAATGATGATCTTGTTTTGCATAAACCTTGCTTGATGATTTTCTAACAAGATAGGAAAAAACATATGTTAAATCTATCTATTTCTGCTGTATTAGAAGGTTTGAGATTCTGAATTATATTATAAATTTCATCTTCACATGGAGAAGCTAAAAGTACGCTATTATCTGCATCACTAATAAGTTTAGAAGTAAGATTGAATATATTGTCATTCATATAAGCCTGCATTCTTCTATATTCTCATAAAGAGAAGAAGAAATAATGTTTTTAAAATAAGATTCAGTTGATAAAATGATAAAATTCTCATATGTGATCGAGTGATTGTTGTTTTTAATGTTGGATATTCTGCTCTTTCTTCTTGTTTTCTTGACAAAATTATGATAGACTTTAGTATTTTAATCGCCATCCTTAATCCAGCTAGAGTAGCACTTTTGAAACCAGTATTCTTCTTCTATAGTTAGATCCATCTTAGAGAGAGTTTCATTTTAGAGAGAGAAAGTAAAACTGAAAAGTATGATTCAGCTAATGAAAGTATAGTCCATTATATTAACAACCTAAGCCATTATTTATAGGCGTTCACACTTAGTGTAACAGAAATAATTACATAAACGGGCTAATTTGCACTTTAGTCCCTTATTTTTAGAAATAGTCCAAAACCTATCTTACAACTTTACAATTGATCATATAGGACTTTAATTCATTATATCTAAGCCATCAAAATTCTATATCCTAATCAATAGCCCCCCTAGTTCTTAAGAAAGACAGTGAATAAGAACTAGTAATCATCGGAGGTTGTGAGCTTTGGAAAAAAGTTGTTCTTTTCCAAAGTTCTATATGCTTCGAATTAAATTTTCTCATCTCCTTGTTGAAATGGTTTTTGACAACATATGTAGTCTTTGAAGAAATATATATCCAAATTCTGCTTCAAATGTGTATTATTCGTTTATCAATTCAAAACTGCTAGACTCCATATTTGTCATTCCCAAATAAACTATGCTTTGTTTAGCTTCAAATTTGACCCAACCATTTCATATACAACCTTTTTCCTCTCACTTCAAATATTCACATTTTAAGCCTTTTGCCAGATTTTTCATGACGGTTAGAAACGTTTTCTCTTCTTAGCATGCGTTCAAAAACCCACTAGGCTTGAGAAAAAACATATGTCAGATTGCAAATTCTACAATTAACCGTTGGGCCTTTTTTTAACCAATTGATACCACCACCTCTTCAACTTCTTTGATACCACTCTCTCTCCCCCAAACCTTCTATAAATAGATTTTCATTTACTTATTTTGCCTCATACAAATTTATAGAGAGAGAAATTCATCTTCGCCTAAGAAAAATCCTTAGCTACCCGTCTATGAGTAATCAATTTCTTTGCTACCATCACTAGAAAATTCATACTTTCCAGTTAATCTTCAACGTAGTGTATGAAAAAAAGCCCAAAAACCAAAAAACTAATCTCCCAGAAACCAAAAAACATTTTTCAGTGCTTACAATTATTTTTGTTTCTGTGGAAGGGCTAAGAGTACAGAGCTGCAGGATTGATAAGTAATTCTCCTTTATTCTCTACTCAAATCACGTATTATGGTAATTTCAACCCAAATCGAAGCTCCTCTGGGGTTTCAAGTTTATCCACTCCAGAATGCAACAACCAACGCCTCGAACTCCGTCTCCTGCATCTTTGTCCATTCATCCTCAAACTTTAGGCAAGGTAACTCCAATATCATCTACTCAAAGAAGTCCAGAAGAAGGTACAACACAAACTAATTCTAGTTCTCCTCGAACAACATGAAAGGTAACTCATCAAATTAAACCAGAAGCTTATCTTCCTCGATTGTTTTCGACTAAAAAGAAGACTTTCATAGCTATGGAAGACTTCGAGGCTGACATCTCTTCACATGATAATACCAATAATCTTGCACCATCATCTCCTCTTGCGAAGGAGATCGCTGAGACCAACAGAGAGACTCAGCAAACTCTTTCGCAAACGCAAGAAGAAATACCAACCTCAAATCTTAATCCTCTTCAATTAATAGATGAAAAATCTGAGGAAGAAACTGACTCGGAAGCAATATAATCAAATGTAGAGGGCACATAAAGTGATGTTGCTGGTAACACAGAAGATGATACTTCAAAACAAAGAGTAGCAGAGATAAGGAGAGAAAAATAAAGCTCTAGTTGAAATTCCCAAGGACGTTGCTGCCTCAATCAGTGTAAACTTGAAATCACTCCTCTGCGAATATATCATGACGCTAAAAAATATGTCATACATTTACTATAATGAAGCTCATGCTGAACGTTTGAAGAAAAAATGAGGAATGATAGACAACATCACTCTTCGAATTCCAAAAGAGGGGGAGACTCCACTAGATTGTGGAGGAAAAGAGTTGGTGGTCTATCCAGAGATCATCAACTGGGGTCTTCGATTATCACTAGATCTGGTGATAGTCGAGTACTTTGAGATTTTGAACCTCTGCCCTACACAAGCTACACTGAATCTGTGGTTACACTCCTGTAAGTTATTATCGCTTCTAGACTAAGCCAAACCCCTCTTTTCATTATATATTTACTTGCCATAAGTGGTCTTTTAAAGGGACTAGTACTACCCTTTTACTACTTGACACTGGTTGATGACTTCAAGGTTATCGACGATCTACTTGAAGCCGATAAATTTTTGAAGAAAAAAATTTCTTTATATTCGGAGCTTGAGAGAATGGTAAAGAAATATCTGAGGAGAACCCTTCCAAACTTAATCTTGTTTGGAGAAGCAACACTAAGTATTTTCACTTTTATCCTTTTTTATCCTTTAAAATTGAAATGAGCTTTCCCACACATATTTTTGTTGTCCTTAGGAATTTCGAAGATGTATAAAATTCATAATAATGATGCAAAATATGTTTTTGCTCAACTGGCCACCTGAGCGGAAAATGAATGGGGGCAATGGATATCATTCAACTTTTCAACCCATCAATTTCATTAACAGTAATCTATGGCCGACCTCCCCGAAAATTTAATGGAGCAACCAAACCAAAATCTTGTTGTGAAAGTATTACTTGCACCTGATAACAAAGTTATATTGCATATGAGTACTAGATTTGACAGCCATTTGCTTTCAAAAAAGAAAGATAATAAGAAAAAAAATAAGCCAGTACATCTGGTGCAAGCCCTTCTACTAAACTGAAGCTGCAAAATAAAAAATTAACTAAAACCACTTCTTTCCTGACGAACTTGCTAGTGAAGAAGAGCTTCAAGCTCTCTATAAAGATATGGATCCAAAGGTTCAACAAATTGAGGAACGATTTCGACAAATTGGCCATCAAGTTACTGCTCGTATCTTGCATGAACTCATGCCTTCTTCAGATAGTCACTTGGCTTCCTCATCTGTTATCATGCCTTACAAGAATGAAAGATTCATCCATGTGCAAGAGCCATCCAAAGAGGTCTTACTTGCTCTGCAACCTTTTGCGAACCTCAAAGCAATACCGATAACATTATACACAGAGGTAAATTCTTCTCGAATCCATTTCGAATATATAGCTAATGAGATAGTTCGATACAAAAATGATGTTGCTGCAGATAAAAGAATGAGAGTGTGTTTTGGCAAACATCTCAATGAGAAATTTCATGTATTCCAAATTGTCAGGTTGAAATATATCGATGAAGGCATCCAACTTAAACGTTATATTCGCTCCATGCATGGTCAAAAAATGAAGGAACTCAAGACTTCTCATCAAACTGAAACAGAAGAACCTAAAAAGAAACATGTCAAGAAATTATTCGAGGAGCAGCAAAGATATTCTACTCTTCAAGAATTTTTGAAGAAGATTGAAGAAGAAAAGAAGAAGTTGACAAGTGATATGGTTGATCTCAAGACTGCCATTGGGAATAAAAAAAGGAAATTATTGTGGAGGCCATCAAAACTGAGTGTGAGAAAGAGACATTAGCTGTTATAAAAACTGTCGAGGACCAGCAGTCAATCAATTTACTTCTTGAAATTAACGCAACGTTCCCTAAGGTAAGTATGTATAACTTATGGGAATTAATCCATATAGATAACTGACCCAGCGAAGCCTTTGATCATTTCCACACTGATTCCTCCGAAGAGACGGAGTCAGAAGTAGATGAAACTGATGAAGTAGATTCTTTAGAAGAGAATTCCGAAGCAAAATAATTGTTATTTTCCCTTTTTTTTGTTCTAAGTCACTTGATGTCGTATGATGACTTGTTTTTTGTGAATACTTAGTTGTTCAGCATTCATAACATCATTTTGTAAGATTGGATTATCTTTTATGAATTAGTAATTTTCCTTTCTCTATATTCATTTTCCCTATCATAAAAAATTATTAAGTTTAAGAACAAAGTCATTTTTACCTCAAATAATAATAATGCCTAAAAAAGTGCGCTTAAGGAATGTAGCACCGAATAACAATTGGTGTGTTTAAAGAATGTAAACACCACTAATACATATAGTGCAATAAAAAAATGTAGCACCTTGAATATGTACAATGTGTTTGAGACTGTAGCACCTCGAATATGTACAGTGTAAAACCTCGAATATGTACAGTGCGTTTAGAGAATGTAGCACCTCGAATATGGTTGTTTCTTCAAAAATTATTGATAATGAGCGTTTAACATTTCAGATTAATTACTCTTGGTTAAAAACTTCAAAGATGATAAGTGTTTGACTAGTTACCAAAATTATTTAAATACTTGTGTTTAAAAGGCCCATTTCCAGAAAAGACTTCTATTAATATCTTTGAATATTTACATGAAACCTCATTAAAACCTCCATGGTCCAACACAGTAGGAAAGAGTATGCCAGTTAATCAAAAAATATTCAACACAAGAAAATCATTCCCACTATAATTTCAAATGTTCGATATTCCAAGGATATTGAAGCATTCTCCCCTGCTCATCACAAAGGAGATATGTGCTTGGCTTTATTCTTTCCATCACCATATAGGTACCCTTCCAATTCTGGGCTATCTTTCCAAGTCGTTTATCCTTTGTATGGAGGAATATTTCTTAAGACTTTATCACCCAATTTAAAATTCATTTGTTTTACCTTCAAATTATACCGACTCCTCAATAAAGTTTGATAATGAGTCATATTCAAATGAGTTTTAACTATTTTTTCTTTGATCAAATCTAGTTTTGTTATTTTTGCCTCTTCATTCACCTCTTCGGAATATTAAAGTACTCTATAAGAAGGTAAAGTAGACTCTATAGGAGTAGCATCGTCCATACCATATACCAAGGAAAAAGGTGTTGCTTGAGTAGCCTCTCTAGAAGTTGTACGATAAGCCCACAACATCTCTTGCAAATAATTAGGCCATTTCCATGCAACACATGTTAAATTCTTCTTCAAGCCTTCCAAAATAGATCTATTAGTCACTTCTACTTAACCATTTTCTTGAGGATGAAAAGGTGTAGAAAAACACTGTGTTATTCTATTCGAAGCGTAAAAAGAAATCATTACTTTGTTGTGGAATTAAGGACGATTATCTGTAGTGAATTTTTGAGGCACTCCAAAATGGAAACAAATATTGTTCAGAGTGAACTTAATAAAATCATTTTTCTTTGTTCCAGAAAATGGTTCAACTTCTTCCCACTTCAAAAAGTAATCCATAGCCACAATGATCATTTGACGTCTTCCAAAATCCATATGCAATGGTCCTACCAAATTTATTCCCTATTTGTCAAAAAGGATAGCTTCGGAAATAGACATAAGTGGTAATGCGTGTTTGTGAATGGAATTGGAAAAAATTTGACAAGTCACAGTGTCAAACTAGATCTTTAGCACCATTTATAATTGAAGGCCAATAATATCATGCTAACAAAACCCGACGCGTCAAAAACTTGAAACCATAATACGTGGAACCCTCACCATCATGTAACTCAGAAAAGATATCTTGAGACTCTATTTTTCCCAAACAACGTAGCAATGGTCTACTTAAAGATTTAATGTATAACACTTCATCCAATACAACATAACCATGGGCTTTATATCTTAAATTTTTAGCCATTTGTGTATCTTGAGGTAACACTCCCCTTAGTAAAAAATTAAGAATATCAGACCTCTAATGACCTTAAATTGTATCTGGAGTGAAAAATATTTCCTCAACATATTTACATTGCTATGGTAGTGTCAAAATTGAGGGACTCTATTGTAACAATATCCAATGATATTCTTCAGTATAAGCAATTGTTTCCAAAGATTTAACAATCGTATTATATCCTCGATTAATATGCTTTATAATAACTTTGTCATTGCAGCTTCACACTTACCCTCATTATTCGATGCATGAACACCAAATTTAATAGCTTGATACATTGCCTCCCTAGAATGAGCAACCAACTGCACTCCTACACTAAATTCCAAAATACTAGAACCACCATCAGTTCGAACCACCGACATCAAAGTTTCCGACAAGACCTCTTTATTTGTCTCCTCATTTGATCTGCTTGAATGAAATATAACAATAAAATCAGAAATATCTTAAGCCTTAATAGTCGTTCGAGGAGTAAAAGTGATATCGAAATCCCCCAACTCTACTGACCACTTGGTCATTTTCCAGAAATGTATGGGTGTTGTGACACATTCTTGAATGGAAAAGAAGTTCGAACTACAATAGTATGAGCTTGAAAATAAGGGTGTATTTTCCAAGTCTTAAATACTTTTTCTCTGATGCCAACGAACTTTTACTAACACAATAAATTGGATTTGAAATTCCCTTATCTTCACTTATTAAAACAACACTCACAGCAAAGTTAGAAACTGTTATGTATAAAAACAATTGCTCTCCAATTCGAAGGTTGGACAATATCTCTGTTGATAAAAAAAAGTTCCTTAATCCTTGAAAATTATCCTTCACAATCATGTGTCCATTCAAACTCCTTTGGTCTTCGTAATACTTGGATAAAAAGAAAACACTTTTTAGAAAACCTCGAAATAAATCGATTAAGGCCATCTAACCTTCCTGTTAAGATTTGCACCTCCTTAATAGTTCGAGGTGATGTCATTGAGACTAAAGCCTTCAACTGCTCTGGATCAACCTCTATCCGTTTTTCACTAATAATATATCCCAATTTCCGTGATCGAATTCTAAAGATACATTTCTTAGGATTTAGCTTTAATAGAATAACCCTTAAATATTAAAAAGTTTCCTATAAATCCTCCAAGGGCCTATCATTAGCTCGACTTTTGACCAACATATCATCAATATATACCTCCATATTTCTCCCAATTTGAAAAGCGAAAACTTTATTCACCAACCTTTGATATGTTGGTCCAGCATTCTTCAACCCAAAGGGTATAAACCTATTGCAATATAAGCCAAGATTCGTGCTAAATGTAGTGTTTTCTTGGTCTTTTGGATTCACTTGACTCTGGTTCAACCCTGCAAAAAGTATCCATGAAAGATAAAATTTATTTCCTGATGCAAAATCAACTAGTTGATCTATTCGAGGGATATAAAATGGATCTTTAGGGCATTCTCGATTAAATATGTGAAGTCAACATACATTATTTTTATTTAGGACATACATTGCTGTCGATAAATATTGTGCCTCCATAATATGTCCAACCCTAGACAGGCGATCCACTCTACAACAATAGATTCTGATTTTTCAACAGAAAAGGCACATATTTTTTAAATAACTTGCTTGATCCTAGAATTTATAGCCAAGCTATGACATAGAACATCAGATGGAACCCCCCATTACATTCTCTGTTTTCCAAGCGAAAACATCCAAATTAGCAAATAGAAATCGTAACAATTGATGACGTAAGTTTCGTAAAATTAATGTCCCTACTCAAAGAATCTTTCCATTGGGAAAAGAATACTCTTCTATTCCTTCACTTATTGTTAGAGAACCTGGGGTTTCCCTCGGATCATCAATTCCTTCTTCTGGAGATCAACTCCCTGATTGTTATTCCAACATTCGATCTTCACTATTAGGGGCTCAGATAAGAAGAGTTGTTACATGACATTTTATGACTACCTTTTGATCACTTCAGACCACCCTAACACAGTCTCCGATGACTTACTTCAAACACCGATGAACGATGGATACAACTGCATACATGCTCGGAAGCCAATATCTTCCAAAAATAGCATTATAACTCGTTGAATAATCCACCACCATGAATAAAACTTGAACCTTCTTTTTTAAAGGACTCTTTCCCAAACATACTTCACCCTCAAATTATCTAATCACCTAAGTTACCACACCTGTAAACCCAATTGTTGTACGGTCTGATTGTCAAATTCGAGGTGTATTACGCATCTTGTCGTAAATTGACTTGAGCAGAACATTAGCAGAGCTTCATGTAACTTGTGTGGTTTATTTTTGTCTGAGGGTAAGTTTGTAATTTTTGTTTAGAGTTTGTGGAAGTTTGTAAGTATTTAATGTTTGAGTAGAGAGTAGTGGGAGAATTATGCAGCCTGGTTGTATTTAATTTTCATTACTCTTATTTAATGTTGGTGGTTGGGTATTTATACCTTTACATTTGGGCCATATGAGCTTTCGGGTCATGTTTAATGGACCCGAGTCAAGTTTAAGGACCCATGAGCTCTTAGTAGGAGAGCAGGCAGCTTAGTCAAGAAGTGATTAGGTTTTTAAGTACTTTAGTCCTTGTTCGAACAGTCCAATGGATGAGGTGTTTGAACTGCCATGTCCGGTTAGATGGTCATTGTCCGAACTGTCCCTGTCCGAAGAGGTAACAGAATCCGGACTCATCAGTAGCCCCTATTTTAGGTGTTTGTTCAAATAACCTTTGTCAAAACCTGAAAAACAGTCCGTTGTCAGTGGCAGTTCATCCGGACAGGTCTTTCGAATTATGTTATGGTTTTATCCAGACTGAAAAAGCTCTTTGAATCTAAACGGTTTTTTTCCAAAGTTCATGGGACACGTGTCACTCTTTGGTTCGTTGCTTTAGCCGTTTTTTTCACCTTGAATTTCGCACCCTTCTTCTCTGAAAAGCAACCTCTTCATTAATGAAGGTGACATCAGCGTCGTCTTTTAATCATTGCTAATCTTTTCGAATTCTCCTAGGAATCAAGACTTCTTTTTTAGTTTTACTATAAATTAAGATACTTTTCCACAGTTTTACTATTACTTTCATTTTCACTTTGATAATCTTCAGAGCTTTCTATCTCAAAACAAGTTCTTTACTTAGGTTGTTTATGTTCACGACTAAGAACGCTCTAATCAAAGGTGGGTGGCTCAATTTGTCTAAACTAGAAAAAGCACAAAAAGTCGAAAGGGAAAGGCGCATCGCAGCAGGCTTACCCACTTCCCCCATCGACAAACCAGCAATCTTAGCTACAGAGTCTAACCAGGGTTCTTCCTCCACAAAGGGTGTCAAACCGAAGAGATTATTTCAAACCAGTCTTTCCCCTATCATCTCAGGTTCTTCGGTTCAAGAGTCAGAACCCACCGTTGAACCAGGTTTAATAGTTACCAGTTTTAAAAAACCTTCCCCATTCTTAGCCATGGGGTCAGATGCTAATAGTTCTCCTCACAAGCTGGTTGATCGAAGAAAATGCCGACTGGTCAAAAGGCAGGCTTCCAAGGGCACCCCTTCAAAATCAGGTGCCAAGGACAGCAGTACAGGGTCAGAAGTACCCATAAAAGCACCCAGGGGCAGGTTGTCTGGTCCGAAGGCCACTGACTCAAGCCCCCGAAGAGAAACCTCCACATCAGAGCCCCAGCCGGAGGCTAGAGGGCATGAGAGCACTGAATCTCATCAGTCCGGTGGTCAGACTGAACCAACCCCAAACTCCCCCTTCATCAATACAACTAAAAACCCTTCTTCAATCATGGAGGAAATAATGGAGGACTCTATCGAAGAGGCTCTATTTGAGTCTAAACCTTCCGGACAGACTAGTGGTGCTGTTGCTGGCCAAAAGGATAAAGGCAAGGAGAAGCTATGGTTAAGGCATCCGGATCTGTCGGGGTGTCTTGAAGGAAAAGTGGGACCTTGTTTCCACAAGGTCAATGTTAAATATCTCCTTGTGTTGCAAAATATCAATTACACTTTCATCCATACAACTGAGTTGGGCCGGATGTGTACGAAGTGGGGGATTCCAGAGAATGTGAAGATAAGAATCCCCATAGACCCCGAAACCCCAATGGATTGCAAACTCAGTGAAATAGTCATCTTCACTGAGCTCTTTAACTGGGGTTTAAGGTTCCCCTTGGATCCGGAAATAGTTAGGTATTTCCATCTCATCAAGCTCTGTCCCAGTCAACTAAGCCCCAACGCCTGGTACACACTTATGGCCTGCATCATGGCCTTCAGGCTCTCCGGGATTCCTCTACCAATGGAGGATTTCACAGCTGTGGCCAGTCTCTGCAGGAACCACCATATTCCCTTCTATCACTTCAACATGGGTGATAATTATAAAGCAGTCGATGATCTGCTTGAGTCGAAGAAATTGGAGGACTCAATTCCTGTTCGTAAGTGGTGCTTGGGAGAACGGGAGGAAAATCAAAGTCGGAGTCAATCCAAGTCTCCTCACCAGCAGATGGAGGAGTGATCGTAAGGCTCCTACTTTATATTCTTATTTCTTCTTTTATCGAATTTGTTTAAACTGACTGGTCTTGTCTTTTTTCTTAGCAGAAATGCCCAAAGACTTCAATGACTACCTAAAGCCCGGGCAGACCACTTGTACCAAGATCAACACTTGGGCTGCTGAAAAGTGGGGGAACCGGTTTCACGATGCTTTCACAGGAGGCAACTTTGCAAGGTCTCACCTCTGGAACACTACTGGCCGGAGGGACTTGACTTGGAAAGAACTCACCACTCCACCCCCTCCGGATGTAGTCCTCAAGAGAACACACGAACCGGATGGGTCACTTTACTTGCCAGGCCGGGCCAAGGCCCCGAGTAAGATGAAAGGCAAGAAGAAGAAGGGCAAGAAGGTGGTAGGTGAAGCTAACCTTGTTGAGGTGGAGGAGGCTGTTCCAACAAATCCGGAGAGGCCAGCCCCAAGCCAGATCGATGTTGCTCTCTTATAAGTGGTAGAGCATGAGAGTGTTAGGGAAGAGGTTCGATCCCCAAAACCCCTAAGGGCTCCCAAAAGAGACCGAAAACGGGGAGCTGAAAGCAAGGACAGGGAGGCTAAGAAGAAAAAGACCTCCAGGGGTGATGAACTTTCTCTCTGGCCTCCGGAGCCTCTCCCCTCTGTTGATCCTATTGATCCAACACAAGGAGAGGAGATCCTTGGTGATTTTCAAACCGACGAGGTAGGAGGAGGAGACCTTAGCATTGATGGGGTTCACATCACCGGTCTTGATGAACTCGGTGACTATTTTGCCAATCTCCCCAGAGACGATTTTGTTGGGCCTTACCTCCCTCCGAGTACTTCGAACACCATCACTTTTAATGGTAAGAATTTTACTGTTTCAAGTGAAAGGGATATTATAGCTCACTCTATTAAGTAGTGTGCAGCCAGTGCTTGTGTTGGAGAAGCAAGTTCGAAGTCAGGCAGATACTATCAAAGATCTCAAGTCTGACAAAGAGAGACTGTCCGATGATCTTCTTACTGCCACTCAAGATGCTGACATTCTAAAGGGAGAAAATGAGGAGCTGAAGAAGAGCCAAGAGGGGTGGATCACAAAGGTTGCCACTTCGGAAGACACTATCAAAGAGCTCCGGGAGAAGCTATCCGGATTGGAGAAAGATCTCACCTCTTCGAAAGAGGAGGCAAAGGCCAAGGATCAAATCATTCACAACTTGATAAGTGACAAAATTGCGCTCGAGAACACAGTGTCCAAGGCCGCAGAGGAGAAAACTGATCTGCTAAGAGAGAATGAGGCCAAAATTCAGGCCAAGATCGATGCTTACGCCAACAACGTAACAGACACTCAAGAGGAAATGTATGCCAAGGTGAAATCGGATATGGTCCTGCTCTTTCATGAGAAGTTCCTGAAGAGGAACCTGGGAGATTTGTGGCTTAATGTAGAGCACGAAGACCTTCCCTTCCACACCATGGTTGATGGAGACTTTCATGATTATTCCATTTCTTCCTCCTCTGACGAAGAAGAAAACACTGGGGAGGGCCCTTACGAAGAGAAAGACGATCCCAAGCAGAAGAAGAAGACCAGTGAGGCTGAGCCATCTTCAAAGGCTCTGTCTTAAATTATGAATTATCTTTTCACTTTTCATGTTACCTGAACTAAAGTCCTTGGAAGGCCAAGGCATTTTTGTTATTGTGTCCGGCATTCGACCGGATAGATCTTTTGTTTTGTTTGACAATTGAAAAGTCCTTGGAAGGCCAAGGCACTTAGGTTATTTTAATGAATATCTTTGTTTTGTACAACTCCTGCATTCTTCCATAGTTTGTTTCAATTTTGGTGGCTAGTGTTTAAATAGCCCTTAGTTATTTCATAAGCATTCTAAAGTGAGAGTGTTTAAATTCTCCAATGACAAATGTTTAAGTAGTCATCATTCCCATAATTCAGTCTGGATGGTATGACAAAAAACAAAGTAAGAACACTTCAAAAAAAATTTAAGAAGGCATCAAATTTTATTAAAAAGCCTGGACACCTCATTAAAACCTCCCCGTGCCACCAGGGTAGGAAAGAGTATGCCCCCAAATATTTAAATGTATTTTTAAACAAGTAAATATTTACATAGCTTCTATTCCAAGTACATTCGGAGATTCTCAATATTCCAAGGGTGATTTAAAACCCTTCCATCCTTGTCTCCGAGCCAATATGTTCCAGGTTTAAGCCTTTCAATGACCATATAAGGTCCTTCCCAAGTTGGGGCCACTTTGCCAAGCAGCTTCTCTTTAGTGTGTAAGAAGACTTTCCTCAATACCTTGTCCCCCGGCTGGAAATCTCTTCTTTTTACTCTAGAAGCAAACATGCTTCTCATCAAACCTTGATAGTGTGCAGCTCTAAGGTGAGCCTTAACTCGTTTTTCCTCTATTAGGTCAAGCTGACCTATGATTGACACTTCGTTAGTGTGTTCGGAGAAGTTATGAACCCGAAATGAAGGGAGAGTTGCTTTTATGGGGGCTATTGCATCCATCCCATATACCAAGGCAAAAGGTGACTCTTGTGTTGCAGCCCCATGTGTAGTCCGGTAGGCCCACAAAACCTCTTGTAAATAGCTAGGCGACTTCCCAGCAGCCCCTTCCAAATTCTTCTTTAAACCGGATAATATAGTTATGTTAGCCACTTCAACCTGACCATTCGCTTATGGGTGGAAAGGTGAAGAGAAACAATGCTGTATACCCCTTGAGGCACAGAAACTCTCCATTTCCTTGTTGTCGAACTGTGGCCCATTGTCTGTCGTTATCTTTTGTGGAATACCAAATCTGCAACAGATGTTGAATAAAATGAATTTTATGATAGATTTTGATGTTGTTCCTGCCAGAGGGGCTGCTTCAATCCACTTCGAAAAGTAATCTATAGCAACAATTATAGTTCGCTGCCCTCCGGACGCCATAAGAAGAGGGCCCACTAAATCCAACCCCCCATCGAGCAAAAGGTATAGGCTCAGAAATTGACTCTAAAGGGATAGCTGGGACATGAATTTCATTGCTATACCTCTAGCATGGATCACACCTTCTCACAAGCTCTTTAGCATACTGCATTATAGAGGGCCAATAATAGCGAGCCAGTAAAACTCTCCTTGTTAGAGCCCTGAACCCACAGTGAGGTGATCCCTCACCATCATGCAATTCAGAAAGGACTACTTGAGACTCATCATCTCCCAAACATCGCAAAAGAGGTTTACTGTAAGATTTTTTATACAGAATGTCTCTTAGTATGATAAATCCATGAGCCTTGTGTTTTATTTTTCTTGTTAGTGATTTATCCTGAGGCAAGATGCCATCGGAGAGGTACCGCAGGAGAGTAAATCTCCAATCTTGAGGTTGTTTCATATGTACTTCGAAAATTTCTTCCTCTTTACCCGCATTAAGTTGAATGGAAGGGCTCTCCAGCAAATGGATCCAAGGATATGACTCAGTGTATGCTATGGTTGCGAATGAATCTACTAGTTCATTCTCTGCCCGGGGTATATGCTCATAAATAACGCTTTTGAACTTAAGAGCCTCATTTTTAAGAAGAAGTAAGTACTTCACTAGTTGCTCCTTTTTGGCCTCAGATTGACCTTGTGCATGGTGGATAAGAAGCTGGGAATCACTCATTAGCTTGACCCTTTTGGCCCCAAAAATATAAGCTAACTTTAAACCAGCTATAGCTGCTTCGTATTCGGACTCATTGTTGGAAGCCCTAAAAGCAAAACATATAGCCTGGTACATTTTGTCACCATATGGAGAAGTCAAGCACACCCCTGCACCACATCCCATAGTGCTGGATCCACCATCCGTCCGGACGACCCAGACCTTTTTGTCTTTCATCTCAGTAGTCTGCTCCGTATCCCTATCAGAGTGGCATTCAACCAAAAAATCAGCCACAGCTTGGGCTTTGACTGCTGTTCGAGGAGCAAAATAAGGCCTCATCTTCCTTGCAGCAATTACCAAGGCTAACGCTAATTTTTCAAGTTTCAAATAACGCTTTTTGCATCTATCAAGCTCTTGCTGATGTAGTATACTGGATGGGGGTAGTTATCCACTTCCCTTACCAATACAGCACTGATGGCACAACTTGAAACTGCCAGTTATACGAAGAGTGTGTCTCCATCGAAAGATAAAATAAAGTCTTGGGGGAAGACATATGTTTCTTAATTTCATTGAAGGCATCATCGCACTGTGAAGTCCACTCAAATCCCTTTGCACCCTTTAGAGTTTGAAAAAACGGGGCACATCTGTCCGAAGACCTTGAGATGAATCGATTTAAAGCAGCCAACCTCCCAGTCAACCGTTGGACTTCTTTAACATTCCGAGGAGGCTCCATTTGGAACAAAGCATTAAGCTGGTCCGGATCGGGCTGTATCCCTTGCTCACTTATTATATAACCCAGGAATTTCCCGGACTGCACTCCGAACACATATTTTTCTGGATTTAGCTTTAAATTCACTTTTATTAAGTTAGCAAAAGCTTCTTGGAGGTCTGCTAGGTGTAATTGTTCATCCACACTTTTCACCATCATGTCATCAATGTATACTTCCATATTTATTCAAATTTGATCAGCAAAGGCCTTGTTCACCAATCTCTGATAAGTAGCCCCAGCATTTTTCAATCTGAATGACATCACCTTGTAACAATGAAGACCCGTGTTAGTGAAAAATATGGTATGCTACTGATCCTTCGGATCTACTTGAATCTGATTGTACCCGGAGAAAGCATCCATAAAGGATAGCAGCTTATTCCCAGAGGTGGAATCTACCAGCTGATCAATCCGGGGAACTGGATACAAATCTTTTGGGCAAGCCTATTGAGATCTGTGAAGTCAATGCACATACGCCACTTGCCATTCTTCTTTTTCACCAAGACCGGATTGGCAGTCCACAAAGGATATTGAGACTCCTTTATATGCCCCATTTTTGTGAGCCTGTCAACTTCTTGAACAATAACATCAGCGTTTTCCTTGGAAAAAGCCCTTCTCTTTTGTACTACAGGTGCTATGTCTCTCCGAATGGATAGGTGATGCGATATAATATCTGCTGGAACCCCGGTTTCATCAGCATTGCACCAAGCAAACACATGCTGATGGTCTTTTAGAAACTTCAACATTCTATTCTTCAGTTCGGATGGCATTTTGGATCCTATCTTAACATTTTTTCCTTCTTCTAAAGAATGTGTTTCAACTTCTTCAATCGGTATCAATACCCCAGGGGTCTCTCTGGGGTCATCAATTTCACCCTCACCCCCAGAAAGCCCCTCAAACTGCTATTCTTCGTTGATACGAACTGCCCCCAACGTCCGTGGAGCCAGTGCTGTAGCATAACACTCTCTTGCAACCTTTTGACTGCTTCAGACAACTCCTACTTGTTTTGAACAGCATATTTCAAACATTGGTGGACTGTCGAGGCTACTGCATGCATCCTAGAGAGCCAAGACCTCCCTAAAATAGCATTATAACAAATGGGACAATCCACCACGATAAAAAGTATCCTGACCATCTTCTTGAAAGGGCCCATGCCCAACAAAACTTCTTCTTGAACTCCCCGATCACATCTGCTGAGCTGCCAGTGAAGCCCACAATTGATCTGTCCGAACGCTGAATTATGGCTGGATTTTTCATCTTTTTGTAAGTGGTTAAGAAGAGGATATTGGCTGAGCTTCCAGTATCCACCAAGATTCGTCTTATGTCATTGCCCCCAATGGATGCTCCTATGACAACAACATCTTCATGAGGGCCAGCTATATCCCTTAAGTCATCTTCATCGAAAACAATGAAGGGAAATGGAATTTGTGATTGATAGGAGGTTATGCCTCCTTCTAGCTCGGTGGCTAAAGTATGAACATGCCTCTTCCTCGAAGAAGCAGTAGGAGCTGTCATAGTATCCCCTCCGAAAATTGTAAGTGACTCAAAAAACTTAATGAGCCCGGAGACCGTTTTACAACATTCCTCAATGGCACCTACTCTATTTCGAGTTGGATCAGGATCCAAGTATTCTGATTCTACATCAAATCTTTCGATTATAACCATAGCTCCCTCCGGAGCAGCATTGTTTGGACCAACCTGATGAGCATTATCAGGCCTATTTCCTCCTCTTCTTTTGACATATGCCCCCAGCTTTCCTCTTTCAATCAAGTTCTGAACTTCTTGTTTCAAGGCTATACAATCGTCAGTCGTATGGCCATTATCATTATGGTACTGGCAGAAAGAGTTGTTACGATGTTCCCTAGGAGATTACAGTGCGGCCGGCCTTCTATAGTGCACTTCTTCCTTTGTTTTATCATAAATGGTGGCCACACTTTCTTTTAATTCTGCAAACCACTCCGGTTGAACCCAAGACCCTCTTTTATTTCTAGATTGTTAACTCTGGGCAGGTGCAGCTGGCTGAGATTGAGCTTTAGCCCTGTTATGCCCTTGTCCAGTCTCCCTTGCCTTGTTCCCAGACTGATTTTGGTTAGGGTTTGGTCTAACCGGAGCAGACCACACCTGCCTGTGCACCCTAGTTTTCTTTGTTTCATCAACATTGATTTGCTTTCCGACTTGATTCAGGAAACCTCCCCAACTCATGGCTTTCTTTATGGTCACCGAATCAGCCAAATTTCCAAGGTTTAAGACCTGTCTCAAGGATGCTATTGCTACTTGCTCGAAGCAATCAGCCAACCCATTTTTAGTGTTTACAAAACGACTTATGTATTCTTTCAATGATTCGTTTAGTTCTTGGGCACAATGGATTATTGTGTCCCCATTGCCCTTCAACTCTTTACTCCCAACAAACTGCTTTCGAAAGGCCATCCAAAAGGTATCAAAATTCTTGATGCAGCCTTGAGGTAGGCTGTTATACCACTTTAGAGAACTCCCCGTAAAGGATTGGGGGAATGCTCTATAGAGTAACTTGTCGTCATCATCAAAATTCATCATGAAGTTTTTAAATTGCTCCAAGATGTTGTCCGGATCAGTACTGCCATCGTACTTCTCCATTTTAGTGCTATCGAACCTCTTAGGGAGGTTTCCGGACAGAATCTTGGAAGACAATGGAGATTGTCTCCAATTCCGGCCACGACTAAACACAGTATCCTCATTGGGAGTTGCAAAGATACCTGGTTCATCATGGAAGGCAAAGGGATCCTTCAGCATCCGGTCTACATGCCTCCGGCTGTGAGATGATCCTTTGCCTATATTCTTCCTCAATTCCCATGTCTATCCCTTTTTCTTGAATATTTTTTAATCAACTTTTGCTTCTTTTTGGATCGGCCCTCATCACTGCTGGAGGACAAGGACTCTTCAACTCCTTCCTCATCCGAGGAGCTACTAGAAGACTCTGAGTCTGAGTCTGAACTCTCCACTGGCTTAGATCGGTGAGACTTTTTTAAGCTGGCATGAGTCTTTTTGGTACTCACATGAGTCTTTGAGGGCTCATGTTCTCTAGGGTTATCGGTATGATGAGCAACTGACGCTTTTGAATTATCTTTCATGCCCATCTTAGCCTTTTCTGCCCTCAGAGCTTCTATCTCGCCCTTTAATCTATCACTCTCCTTGATGGTATACTCATCATTTTCACCCACCACTTCAAGCAAGGCTGGTGGTACTGCCGGGGCGTCCGGATTCATTCGGACTGATTTTTCTTGTTGGTTTTGAATGCTTGATTCAGGCACCGTCGTGCTCTCCCTGTGGTCGCCAATTTGGTATGGTTTATTTTTGTCTGAGGGTAAGTTTGTAATTTTTATTTAGAGTTTGTGGAAGTTTGTAAGTATTTAATGTTTGAGTAGAGAGTAGAGGGAGAATTAAGCAGCTTGGTTGTATTTAACTTTCATTACCCTCATTTAATGTTGGTGGTTGGGTATTTATACCTTTACATTTGGGCCATATGGGCTTTGAGGTCATGTTTAATGGACCCGAGTCAAGTTTAAGGACCCATGAGCTCTTAGTAGTGAGCTCTTAGTAGGAGAGCAGGCAACTTAGTCAAGAAGTGATTAGGTTTTTAAGTACTTTAGTCCTTGTTCGAACAGTCCAATGGATGAGGTGTTCGAACTGCCCTGTCCGGTTAGATGGTCATTGTCTGAACTATCCCTGTCCGAAGAGGTAACAGAATCCGGACTCATCAGTATCTATCAAAACATGCCGAATTTCAATCCCAACTATGTATGCTCCAGTAACCACTGCGACTTCATCAGGACCTGCAGTACCTCTCAAATCATCTTCATCGGAAAGAAGAAAAATAATATATTTCCTACCATACAAGTGAGTAGACAACATTTCTTCTATTTGAGTAGTTAAACTTACCACATGCCTTTTCTTGAAGCTGTTAATGTTACAAGTCATAGAATCTCCCCCAAAATTACAAAGGAATCAAAATATTCACATAAGCTGTGAACTCGTCCTTGCTCTACTGGTTCATCCACAACCTTCAAAATTAATCGATCCAGATCTGTATACAAATATTTCAAAGTGGCGTCAAATTTATCGATCTTAGAATCTAGAATTATCAGATTTTTTCCTTCGAATTCGGATTTGTTGCTTGCAAAGTCGATTCACTTGGAGTCTTTGATCCACTACTCTGCATTTTAACTAAAGCAGTTAATTTGTCATTTTCAATTAAAATCTGCACCTTCTTCTTTAAATCTATACAATCTGCAGTACCATGTCCTATTTCATTATAATACTAGCATAACATGTTGTTGCGCTCTTCTCTTGGTCTATTTGTCGGAGCTTGTTTTTCAAAATTCACATATCATTTGGCTTTCTGATAAACGCAACAACAATCTCGGTTAAATCAACATAATATTCTGACCTTATCCACTGATTTGGCCTTGGTCCTTGAAATTGATACCTTATTACTTGAGTTGGGTACTCTCTAGTTAGATGAGGAAAATTATTGTTATTCTTAGGACGAGATGGTTGGGTAAAATTCGATGAGTGTCATTGATTATTTGACACTTGCCCTGAATTCTTTTGTAGATACAACCATTCCTCGAACCCTAGTTGATTCCTCCATTTTAATTTGATCCTCGACTTGAGTTGTATGTGCTCCAAACGTCAAGGCTCTCTTTTTTTCGATTTATTTTCTAAATCACCAGGTAACAAACCTTGTCGAAATGCATCCATAGCTACCAACTCTTCAAAATTATCTAATAATTCTTTTTCCAACACAAAATGTTTGGTATAATCCTTCAAGTTTTCTCCCACAAATTGTTCACATTGTATTATAATATCTCCATTTGCTCGCATTTCGTTACTTCCCATAAATTATCGTCGAAAAGTTGTATAGAATTCTCTAAAATTATAAATAGATCCCCTCATAATCCTATTGTACCATTTCAAAGTTGTGCCCTCAAATGTCTGAGAAAAGGCTCTACATACCGGGCTATCACCATCTTCGAAGTTCATCATATAGTTCTTGAATTGTTCGATTTGATCATCGGGCTCTTGCATCCCATCAAATATATTGACCTTAGAAATATCAAACACCTTCGGAATAGTAATAACATTATCTCAGTTGTTAAAGGAGAATTTATCCACTCAACTTGTTGCACGTACTAGTCATCTCCTCTTGTTCCCATGACAGCGTACAAATTTCGATCATCTAAACATGTGTATTGACTTGACGTATTTTCTTCACATTATTCTGTTTCCCTCAAACAATGAGGCGCATTGTATTTTTCGATCTATATTCTTTAAGCGATATTTGAGGCAGACCTTCTTCTTTTTTCGAAGATCCCCGATTCCTCTTTTATCAAACTCATCATCATTGGATGTAACATACCTATGCTTGTCTTTTTTCTCTTTTCGTGAAGTACGGTGCTCTTTATGAGATTCAAAATGTGTTTTCATCCGCTCACTTTGAATCTGGTGAGTTGTACAAGATCGATCAGATTGATTGTCCAGATCGTACTTCTCCTCCACTTGTCGTACCTTATATTTTAACCTACCTTATTGAATATTTTGCTCTCTTTGAACATGCTTCTTATTTAGAATTATGATTTTATCCAGCAACTGATTCATTCGCGCTTCAATGTCTGAAAAATTCCGCTGAATTGGAATTTGATCATATTCCTTACTTTCTCTTTTTTGTAAATCACATCTTAGCGTCTCGATTTCCTTTCAAACCAAATGATCATTTTCATTTATATCTATTACCAATCAAGAACACCAATAACAAATCAAAAATTCAATTATATCTGGTTTTTTATTATGAAATCAAGGTATCGATCGACTATATCTCCCATTGTGGTCGCCAATTTTATATGTGTGAATTTAGTTCTTGAGAATGAAATAGAGAGGTAGAGTTTAATTTTAGAGAGATAAAGTAAAAGTGAAAAGTATGATTCAGGTAATGAAAGTATTATCCCTTGTATTAACATCATCAACCATTATTTATAGGCTTTCAGACTTAGTGTAACAAAATTAGTTACATAAATGGGTTAACTTCACTTTAGTCTTTTATCTTTACAAATAGTCCAAAACTTATCTTACAACTTTACGATTGATCATATAAGATTTTAATTCATTATATTTAAGCCTTCAAAATTCTATATCATTATCAAGACCAAGCTTGATTGGAGAAATCTCTATCAAGACATTTCCATTTATTCTTGTTAGACCAAGAAAATTTGGTTAGTGTATAGTCTGCATCTTTTAGGTAATAGTCTCGAATTATTTCATTAAAATCATCGGAACTTTGACTGCAAAAGGTATAACAACCTACAGGATCAGATGGAGAACATATAAAATCAAAATCACCTAGAACCAGCCAAGTTTTAACAATATTAGAGATATATCTTAGAGTATCCCAAATATCAACTCTATTAATTCTTTGGCACTTAGCGTAAACAACTGTAGCAGAGAAGATGTTGTCAATCCGAATATGCTTTATTTCAATATTGATGATTTGAACGTGACCAATCATTACATTAACCTTCAGATCGTCTTGCCAGAAAAGCCAGATGATATTAGTAATATTAGTAGCACACTGATTGAAACCAATATTATAAATAACATCATGACGATTGATACTACTAAAGGGTCTTGAATGATAAGGAAATTGATTTTTTCTTTGCGAATGATGGATTTAAGCCTTCTAACAGAGGCCTTATTACGAATTCTCATAATATTCCAATTAAGGACCTTTATTATGTCGGACTTTTAACAGTAGCTTTGGGTTCTGCAAATTACAAAGACTTGATGATCATGGGTTTTTTTTCTTTTTGTTTCTTACTTGTTTGAGCTTTTTGTTGAGAAGTTTTGAATACTTGTGTCAATTTATTTTTCTTTTGAGGATAGGAGTTAAAGGGAGGCTTCCTATGTTGTCCTGGTTTAGAGTATGATTACCAGATATAAAGCTTTCATTATCCATGGTTCGAGAAAGATTGTAGTCGTAATCCAGAGATTTTATAGCTTCAATAACCTCTTCATCGTTGCTTGCAAGTTATATCTGATCATGATTATTTCGAGAACCATCAGTACTTAAGTTTCTTTGCAAGTCTTTTTTGGTTTGTTGAGGTGTGATATCACCAGTTTCAAAAGATGACGAAAGTGAGGTAAGACTATCCCAATCATAGTTATTGATGTTTGGTAAAGGTTTAATAACTATAGACAGCACTTTAGGAATAATGTTTTCTAGAATCGTGATCTCCTTTAGGGAATTTTTGTTGGAAAATTATTATAGCTTATCTCAAGCCAGTATCCCTCGTTATGACCAAAACCCACCGAAATATTATGCTGGATAATCTTGGTAAGAACGAGCTCTATCCAAGTCTAACAAACATTGTAAAGAGCTCTATTTTTCTTAGGAACCTAATGTTTAATAGGATGGCCTAAAGAAGCTGCAATAGATTGGATGATAGAGTCATTGAATAGAAATTCTGGCACTTCAGCAATTCTAATCCAGACTGGAGTGATTGGACTTTCAACTTTTAGGTTAAAGGATGGAGTCTATTTAAGTATTATCATGACTATGTGACCAATAATCCAAAAAAATTCACTCCAAATATTACATAAGTCTTCATTCTTTGTGAGTTCCAGTAATACGTGATGTGCATTCTAGTTTGAAACAATATATTCTCCCGTAAACTTTCGATCATTTATAAATTTTGTTCGAATGTGCTGTGTTTGGGATACATGAGGAGGATTTTCCTATTACTGTAAATCTTGACATAACGATTAATTGATCTTTGTCTTGTTTGGTGAATTGAAGTGAAATGTGATCATTTTTATGATGAAAAATAGTAGAAATGTAATCATTGTATTTGATAATTGGTTTGAATAAGTCTACAAAAGAATTTGTAGTGTTTTGAGTATCTATTGTATGAACTTTATGTTTCTTTAATGAATCTTGCATTTCCAGGAATTCTTCATCTGTGAAATATCATTTTTGTTGATTTTCCATTTTGTTGATTATTTGGTGGTGAGTCTCTTGATATCTGATTGCAGGAGCTTTATTACAGGGTCAATGAGCAAGATCCTTGACAATAAGTTAGGAATCTTCCCAGTCGAAAAACTCAGAGATACTCCCATTAGAAAATGCTAAAAATAGAATTAATCATTGCATTAGACAACATTTGAATAATAGTAAGGAGATTGGGTGATGAAGTGGTTGGAGAATATTGATGAGAATCAATGAACGAAAGGAAGGAAAAAACTTTCTTAAGGATCAAGAAAGAGTTCTTTAGAGAGAAGAAACATCTCAGTTTGTATTTACCTGGAAGAAATAATAATCTAAATTAAAAGAAGAAAAAAATATGAATTTAAAAATGGTAAACATTTCAAGAATAAAATTCTAGGTTTTTATATAATAAGAAATTATATTTCATATCTTTAAAATTCGTATATAATTTTTTTTTTATATATTATTTATTCATTTATTAAAGTTGAAGTATTTATAAATACATAGTCATGATTCTCATTAACACTTATATCTACAATTGGTAAATTATATATGTGGACCAATGTGAAAAATCACAAGTAACCCTCTTCTACTACTTTGAACTAAATTTTCTCTTCTTATTTTTTTATTTTAAAAAATTTGTATCTTTCAAACTGTATCTCGAAATAAAAAAACCAAAAGTATCATCGATTTGAGTTTTTTAAGACGAACAAAACTAATCCATTAATGATATTTTTTAATTTATTTTTTCGCAATAACATACGAGACAAATAATACCAAACATGCAAGACCGTACTTAAAAAACATAATAGACTAGACATAAAAAATATGCGAGATGAGACATAATTAATCATACTAGACAAGAAATTAAAAAACAAGAGAGACAAGGCATAATAAATCATGTGAGACCAGATATTATTTTTTGATGATGAACAAAACTGTTTATTTATGTTAGATCTCGCATGTTTGTTATGTCTAGTTTTGTATTTTACTAGTGAAATAAAATAAAATAAAATAAAATAAATATTATCAATGGATCTAGTTTTCTCTGTATTAAAAACAAAACTGATGATATTTTCGTATTTTTTTCTCGCTCTAGTTTGAAAGATACAAATCTTTTTAAAAAAATTTAAAAAAAAAACAAAAGAAGAAGCTTTGATTCAAGACTTAGAAGTTGTACGTACCTCGTGATGAAGCATAAGTATTTTAAGTATTATTTATAGAATTATGTATTGAATGAGAGTTAAGTACACAAAATCGGTATTAACTAGAGAATAATGAAACTTGAGGTACTAAATGACACTAAAGTTTGGTTTTGGATACCTTTGGTGACATTTCCCTTTTTTAAAATTAATAAAAGAGAATACTTGCCCAAGATCAAACTTTTTTACCAATAACAACCTAAGATTTGATAAAGTAAAAATAACCTAAGGTTAAATTAGTATTTACAAATAACCAAAAAAAGAAGAATGTTGTTTCTGTCAAGAAATGCAAGAACAGACTTTTCAGCTCTGCTACTTCGAGGCTAATATTTCTTAGATTAGATTTCAATTCTTCATCCATAGAAGAAGTAGAATTGCTACATTCACTATCCTCAGATTTTCTAAGAATGACGAGTTCTATGCATGTAAACAAATATGTTTTTGAAAGTGATTTTCATCTGCTCTCTCTAAAAAATCAAGACCATAAACAGATTATGGATGGAGTTCATGTAATCTCTAACCCAACCTTCGAAAATTCTTGCCAAAGAAGTGAACACCGGAATAAAACAGAATACAAGAAGATTGAGAAAACGTTTGCTGATGTTTTGAAACCAAGCAACAAGGGAATTCTCCACAAGAATGTCTCTATTACCCACAATTTCGACCATACTCTAATTTGTTCGAAAAAGAATGGTAGAGACAGATTACAGAAGATCTCCAAACATATAATCATAGGGAATTTTTCTTATGGCAAACCAAAGTATGAGACTATCAAAGGGTTCCTAGGCTGTTTCAATTTCACCAGGTCCTTTAATGTTGCAATATGTGATTATCAACATGTGTTCATCGAATTTGACATTTTTGAAGACCTGATAAAGCTTTGGTTTCGAAATGTTTGGAGTCCCTTATTTATCCGAATAAAGTGAGTTATTTGATGCCGGTTTGGATTACGTTAACAAATCTGCTGGAGTTTATGTATAATGAAGAAATGATCTTGGAGATTGCAAAATCATTTGGAGTTCCTTTGAAAACCTGGAGCTCTCCAATCAACATATCCAGTTTTAATTGTGTTAAACGTTGGGTTGAGATATATATATTGAAGACTATTATGAATGAGATCAGAATTATGTTTGGAGATGATGAGGAATGCAATATGAAAATCAGGCATGATTTGAATGTTGACCCTGAAATGATTGAAGCGTTGCATACTGTGGAGACTAGATCGTTGTTTGAAGTTAGAAGAGTTCCTGCTGAATCTATTCTTGAAATCCCTTCTCCATCTAGAGACACAATAGGTAGCCTTCAATGCTCCCATACACATGATAATAAAGATAGTAATTATAAAAACAATGAATTCTCAAAACCTGAAAGCAAAAAAACGAAGTAACCGAAGAACTGGAGTAACAAAGTCCCTACAACATCCAAACTGCTACAGTTGAAAAAGGCTGTTAAATCTAAATCAAATAAATTACTATCAAGGTTATCAACTGGAATTTCAGAGGGATGGGGAATAACCACACTATAAGGAGACTAAGGTCTTTAAAGAGGTCTGAAAATTATGCTCTTATGGCTATTCAAGAGCCCTTGATTAACTCAATTAGAATTGAAATTATGGAAAAAACTGGGTTACAATCAATATTTTGGGAATGTAAACAATAAGATTTGGCTGTTATGGAGAGATGATTTCAAGGTAAAAGTTTTGTTCAATGAAGATCAGATAATTCATGTTAATGTCAACCACAGTGCATTGAATAAAACTTTCAGATTGTCTATGGTCTACGCTAAATGCAACAGAATTCTAAGATTGGATCTATGGGGCTCTCTTAGAATGGTTAATGACAATGATACGGAATGGATAGTGTTTGGAGATTTCAACACAACTCTTAACTCTGATGAGCAGCTCTCTTGTACCAAAACTTACTTGAGAAGTATGGATGACTACATTAATGCTATTCTAGACTGTAATCTAATTGATGAGGGCTACTCATCCTCTAAATTTACTTGGACTAATGAAAAGAAGTGGAAGAGACTGGATAAGGTGCTCTACAACAACTCATGGATTAGATATTTTGACAATACAAAGGTGGTTCACTTAGCAAAGACTTGTTCTGATCATTCAGCCATCTGCATTACAATCTCTTCTAATCTGGACACATTCAAACCTGCCTTTAAGTTCTTAAGCATATGGGTACAACACCCTGGATTATTAGAAACAGCTGAGAAAAGCTTGTATGGCTTCATGCCTAAGGATTCTATTCAAAGATTCTGGTATAAGTTTAAAAGGCTTTTGGGAGATTTGAATATTTGGAACAACATAGATTTTGGTAATGTGTTTGATGCAATTAAACAGGTTAAAGAGGAAATCTTTTTTATATAAACCAAGTACCAATCTACAAGGGCTATTGGTGACAAGATTATGCTTGACAAGGAAAAATAAAATCACTTAAATCTGCTTGCAAGAGAAAAGAGCTTCTGGGAGAAAAAAACTCATACTCTGTGGCTGAAAGATAGTGATAAAAACACTACTTTATGCCATAACCTGGTGAAAAATAGAGCTAAAATAAATAAAATTCATAGAATATGGGATGGAGATTAGTGGCTGGAGGATCAGGATGCAATTACCAACTCTTTAATTTCTTACTTCCAAACTCTCCTAACTAAACCTTCTAATATTAACGAATGCTCTAATTCATTTAAGTATATTCCTAATCTAATATCTAACTATGAAAAAACAATGTTAACAGCTATTCCCTTTGATGATGAAATCTACAAAGTTATCAGCAACCTAAATCCTAACAAAGTAGTAGAACGTGAGGAATGCAATAGGAAGTTTTATAGAGAATGCTGGATTATCATTTCTACTGATCGTTATGATGCTATAAAAGAGATATTTAAAGGTGCTAGAATCCCTTCTGAAATCCACGCTTCTATGATGTGCCGCATTCCTAAAGTGAGCTCACCAAAAACTTGAAAGAAATTTCGGCCAATCATCTTGACCATAATGTTCAACATGATATATTCTAAAATTATCATCAATAGAATGGCCCTTATCCTTCCTATACAGATTTCTGAAGAGTATGGAGTTTTTTTCAAATACACGAGCATCCTTGAGAACATTCTTATTTCAAATAATTACGACATGATCTCAATATCAAAATAAGGGAAGGTAATTTGATTTTTAAAATTGACATGGAGAAGGCATTTCAAAGCATGTCTCATAAGTTCATCCAAAACATACTTAATAATTTTTGTTTCAACTCTCAATTCATTGCGCTCATAAACAACAACATTAGTAACAATCATTTCTCCTTGATTATTAATGGTGTTACTGTGTTACATTGTTTCTTTGATATTAAATTAGCCATCCTCTGAGGGCTGTCATTAAATTAAGTCATCCACCTCATCATCAACAAAAATCTTAGAGATTAAGGGAATATCAAAGGAAATAAAATTGAAGTAAGTTTATTCATATTCCAAGAATTATTTTCCCAGAAAGATTTTACTTTGTCACCAATAAACCAGTCATTTTCTTCATCAGAGTCTAACTTGATAAAAGGAGGCTTGCGAAACAAATTATCAAGCCATAAATCTAGATTTTCTTTACCCAGTTTCCATCAAATGTTTCCTTTAGCATATTTTTTTATGTTTCGTAGTCTCTTCCACATCTGAAAACCCTTCTTCGTGTAGTTGAACTAGAGAGGATGATTTTATTTAAAATAGATACTATGAAAAAAATTGGCCCAGAGACATTTATTCTCTCTAAATTTGTATCATAGCTTACAAGAAAAAGCTTTTTAAATGTCATTAAGATTTTTAAGACTGAGACCACCTTCCTTGAAAAATTTACAATTAGTAGATCGAGAAGACCATTGAATATTATTAGAATCATTTATAGAGCCCTATAGGAATTTGTTTAGTATTGTTCAATCTTTGTAATGATACTTTTAGAAAGCTAACAACACTGGATCCAGTAGATAGGTATAGAAAGCAAAACAGAGTTTATGAGAGTAAGTCTACCACGATAAGATAACTTCTTGCCCTTCTATTTAAAATTTTTGTCTCTGATTTTGTATAAAAGAGAGATATAGTTGCTGAAGAAGTTGTCGGAAGAAAGTTGGTACTAACACTTGTTTGAATGGCTAGAGAATTGATATTGTCTTGAGCTAAATTAGAAGTTGTGATGATTTTCGTTTTATCCTTGTTGATAGTCTGACCAGATATTTCTTGGTAAGTCTACAAAAATTTACCTAAAATATTCATAGAAGAAGCCAACCATTCAAATATTTCAAAGTTTTATGAGATTCATAGAGCTTATTAAGACCCCTTATTAGAATTTTTTAAGCAATTACAAACGGGCTATGAAATAATGGATCATCTTGTCTAATACCCCTATCAGTTTTAAAGAATCCAATCGATTTTCCATTGACAATTATAGAGGCATAAACAGACTTTATCAAGCTCCATATTAAGTTGGTAAATCTATTGTTGAAACCAAAATATTGAAGAACTTTAATAATGAGGCTATGAGAGAGTTTATCAAACACTTTTGTCATATCGAATTTAATGAAAATGTTACCAGCCTTAGTTTTTATCCCCAAGTCATGGATAAGATTTGTCACAAGAAGGATGTTATCTTGAATAGACATGTCTTTAACATATCCTCCCTACAATTCTGAAAGTATCTTAGATAGATAGTCTAATATTCAAAATCTGAGACATCACTCTATTGATAATAATACACAGGCTGATTGGTCTAAAGCCTTTCAATTGTGTTGGATTTAAGGATTTAGGAATGAGACAAATGCATATTCTCATGATGCCTTTGAGATATAGGAAAAACAATACGTTGAATCCATCTATTTATGCTGCACTTGAAGGCTCGATGATCTGAATTATATTATAAATTTCAACTTCAAAAGGAGGAGCTAAAATTACATTGTTATCTGCATCACTAATAAGTTTATGAGTAAGATTGAATATATTGCCATTCATATAAGTCTATTGTTCTTCCATATTCTGATAACGAGAAGAAGAAAAAATGTTTTTAAAATAAGATTCAGCTCATAAAGTAATAAAATTCTCATATGTGATCTAGTGATTGTTTTTTTTACTGTTGGATATTATGGTCTTTCTTCTTTTTTTCTTGACAAAATTATGATTGAATTTAGTATTTCTATCGCCATCCTTGATCCAGCTAAAGTAGCACTTTTGATACCAGCATTCTTATTCCATAGTTAGATCAATCAGATGTTCAACAATATCTTTAGCTATGTTATTCCCATGTTCAATGCTATTAGTAGACATGAATTTGGCTTCACAATATTTTAAAACATCTCTGGTAAATCGAACTTTGTTAAATATATTTCCAAAATGATTCTTGTTCCATTATTTAAGAGCAATCTATAGTATTTTGATATTATTCTAAAAGACATAAATAGGTAAGTTATCCATATGAAAATTTAAGTTAGATTCAATCAACTTGATGAAGTGTTTGTCTAAAGTAGACATATTGATAAATTTTAAATCATTATTGTGTTTGATTCAGTCTTCAACAATATATAATAGCATAATGGAGTGTGATTCGAGCAAGTACAAGCCATATGGATCACTTTAGTATCACAGAAGAAGTGAGAGTTGATATGTGTGAATTTAGTTCTTGAGAATGAAAGAGAGAGAGTTTGATTTTAGAAAGAGAAAGTAAAAGTGAAAAGTATGATTCAGTTTATCTAAGTATGGTCCCTTGTATTAACAGCCTCATCCATTATTTATAGGTGTTCACACTTAGTTACATAAATGGATTAGTTGCACTTTTGTCCCTTATTTTTACAAATAGTCCAAAACCTATCTTACAAGTTTACAATCGATCATATATGATTTTAATTCATTACATTTAAGCCATCAAAATTTTATATCCTAATCAGTAGCCCCCCTAGTTCTTAAGAAAGACAATGAGTAAGAACTAGTAATCATCGGAGGTTGTGAGCTTCAGAAAAAAGTTGTTTTTTCCAAAGTTCTATATTTTTCGAATTAAATCTTCTCATCTCCTAGTTGAAATAGTTTTTGACAACATATGTAGTCTTTGAAGAAATGTATATCCAAATTCTGCTTCAAATATGTATTATTCTTTTATCAATTCAATACTGATAGACTCTATATTTGTCATTCCCAAATAAACTATGCTTTGTTTAGCTTCAAATTTGAACCAACCATTTCATATACAACCTTTTGCATCTCACTTCAAATATTCAGATTTTAAGACTTTTGTCAGATTTTTCATAATGGTTAGAAACATTTTATCTTCTTAGCATGCGTTCAAAAACTCACTAGCCCTCACAAAAAATATATGTCACACTGCCAACTCTACAAGTAACCGTTTGGCCTTCTTCTTTTTTAACCAATTGATACCACCGTAACATTTTTGTCTCTCATTTCGTATAGAAGAGAGATATAGTTGCTGATTTTGTTATTAGAGTTGAGAGTGATTCCAAGATAAGTTGTAGGAAGAAAGTTTGTACTAAAACTTGTTTGTATTGCTAGAGAATTAATCTTGTCTTGAGCAAAATTAGAAGTTGTGATCATTTTCGTTTTATCCTTATTGATATCCTGACCAGATATTTCTTAGTAAGTCTACAAATATTTACCTAAAATATTCATTGAAGAAGCCAATCCATTAGAGAAGATAAGTAAATCATCAGCAAAGGCAAGACAAGAAATGTTAATGCTACTTGTACAAGAATATTTCAAAGTTTTATGTGATCCATAGAGCTTATTAAGACCCTTTATTAGAATTTCTTCAGCAATTATAAACCGGCTAGGGGTTAATGGATCCTCTTGTCTAATAACCCTATTAGTTTTAAAGAATCCAATGGATTTTCCATTGATAATTATAGAAACATAAACAGACTTTATCGAGCTACTAATTAAGTTGGTAAATCTATTATTAAAACCAAAATATTGAAAAACTTTAATAATGAGGCTATCAGAGAGTTTATCAAACGCTTTTGTCATATCGAATTTAATGAAAAGGTTACCAACCTTAGTTTTTCTCCCCAAGTCATGGATAAGCTCTTTTACAAGAAGGATGTTATCTTTAATAAACCTGTCTTTAACATATCCTCCGTACAATTCTGAATTATCTTAGGAAGTAGGTTAGATAGTCTATTATTCAAAAATCTGAGACATTACTCTATTCATAATAATACACAAGTTGATTGGTCTAAAGTCTTTCCATTATGTTGGATTTCAGAATTTAGGAATAAGGCAAATGCATATTGTCATAATGCCTTTGAGATATTGTAACCAAGAATAAAGAATGATATTGTTTTGTAGAATCTTTGCTTGATGATTTTCTAACAAGATAGGAAAAAACATATGTTGAATCTATCTATTTTTGTTGCACTAGAAGGCTTAAGATTCTGAATTATACTATAAATTTCATCTTCATAAGGAGGAGCTAAAAGTACACTATTATTGCATCACTAATAATTTTAGGAGTAAGATTGAATATATTTCCATTCATATAAGCCTGTTATTCTTCTAGATTCTGATTAAGAGAAAAATAAATAATTTTTTGAAATAATATTCAGTTGATAAAGTAATAAAATTCTCATATGTGATCTAGTGATTATTGTTTTTAAGGTTGGATATTCTGCTCTTTCTTCATTTTTTCTTGAAAAAATTATAATAGAATTTAATATTTCTATCGCCATCCTTCATCCAGCTAGAGTAGCAATTTTGAAACCAGTATTCTTCTTCCATAGTTAGATCAGTCAGATATTCAGTAGTAACTTTATCTAGGTTATTCTTGTCTTCAATTCTATTAGTAGACATGAATTTGGCTTTACAATATTTTAAAACATCTTTGGTAAATCGAACTTTGTCAAATATATTTCCAAAATCATTATTGTTCCATTCTTTATGAGAAATCTTTAGTATTTTGATTTTATTCCAAAAGACATAAACATGGAAGCCAACCATAGGAAAATTTAAGTTAGAGTCAATAAACTTGATGAAGTCTTTGTCTAAAGTATACATATTCATAAATTTGAAAACATTCTTGTGTTTAATTCAGTCTTTAACAATATGTAATACATAATAGAGTGTGATCCGAGAAATTACAAGCCATATGGATCACCTTAGTATCATAGAAGAAGTGAGAGCTGATATGTGTGAATTTAGTTTTAGAGAGAGAGAGTAAAATTGAAAATTATTATTCAGATGATGAAAGTATGGTCCAGTATATTAACAGCCTCACCCATTATTTATAAGCATTCACACTTAGTGTAACAGAATTAATTACATAAATGGGCTAATTTGCATTTTAGTCCCTTATTTTTACAAATAGTCCAAAACCTGTCTTACAACTTTACATTCGGTCATATAGGACTTCAATTCATTACATTTAAGCCATCAAAATTATATATCCTAATCAGTAGCCCCCTAGTTCTTAAGAAAGACAGTGAATACGAATAAGTAATCATCGGAGGTTGTGAACTTCGGAAAAAACTTGTTATTTTTAAAGTTCTATATGCTTCAAATTAAATCTTCTTATCTCCTTGTTGAAATGGTTTTTGATAACATATGTAGTCTTTGAAGAAATGTATATCCAAATTCTGCTTCAAATGTGTATTATTCGTTTATTAATTCAAAACTACTAGACTTCATATTTGTCATTCCCAAATAAACTATGCTTTGTTTAGCTTCAAATTTGACCCAACCATTTCATATACAATATTTTGCCTCTGGCTATAAATATTCATATTTTAAGCCTTTTGACAGATTTTTCATAATGGTTAGAAATGTTTTCTCTTCTTAGCATGCGTTCAAAACCCCAACAGGCCTGGCAAAAAACATATACCACACTGCCAATTCTACAAGTAACCGTTTGGCCTTTTTTTTTAACCAATTGATACCACCACCTCTTTAACTTATCTGATATCACTCTCTCTACCCTAAACCATCTTTAAATAGTTCTTCATTTACTTCTTTTGCCTCATACAAAATTTCTAGAGAGAGAAACTCATATTCGCCTAAACAAATCCTTAACTACCCGTCCATGAGTAATCAATTTCTTGGCTACCATCATTGGAAAATTCATACTTTCCAGTCAATATTCAACCTAGTGTATGAAAAAACTCCCCAAAACCAAAAACCTAATCTCCAAGAAACTAAAAAAACCAGTTTTCAGTACTTACGATTATTTTTGTATCAGTGAAAGGGCTAAGATTACAGAGATGCAGGATCGATAAGAAATTCTCCTATATTCTCTTCATAAACCACCTATTACGGTAATTTCAACTCAAACCCAAGTTCCTCTGTGATTTCAAGTTCATCCACTCCAGAATCTCAACAACCAGCGCCTCGAAATCCCTCTCCTGCATCTTTGTCCTTTCATCCTCAAACTTTACGCAAGGTAACTCGAAGCTAATTTACTTAAAGAAGTCCAGAAGAAGGTACATCATATACTAATTCAAGTCCTCCTCGAACAACATGCAAGGTAACTCATCGAATTAAACAAGAAGCTCATCCGCCTCGAGGGAGACTTTGAGGCTGGCATCTCTTTATATGGTAATAACAATAATCATGCACCATCATCTCCTCTCGCGAGGGATATTGTTGAGACCAACACAGAGTCTCAGCAAAATCTCTCGCAAACACAAGAACAAAGACCAACCTCAAATGTTAATCTTCATCGATTAATAGACGAAACATCTGAGGAAGAAACTGACTCAAAAGCAACACAATCAAATGTAGAGGACAAAAAAAATGATGTTGCTTCCGACACAGAAGAAGATACATCAAAACAAAGAGTAGAAAAGATAAGGAGAAATAAAAATAAAGCTTCAGTTGAAATTCCTAAGGACTTTGCTACCTCAATCAGTGTAAACTTGAAACCAATCCTCCCTGGATATATCATGGCTCTAAAAATGTTTCATACATTTACTATAATGAAGCTCATGCTGATCATTTGAAGAAACAATGAGGAATGGTAGACAACATCACTCTTTGAATTCCAAAATAAGGGGAGACTCCACTAGATCGTGGAAAAAATAAGTTGGTGGTCTATCCTGAGATCATCAACTGGGGTCATTGATTCCCACTAGATCCGGTGATAGTGGAGTACTTTGAAATTTTGAACTTGTGCTTTACACAAGCGACACTGAATCTGTAGTTTACACTCCTGTTAGTGATTATCGCTTCCAGACTAAGCAAAACCCTTTTTTCATTAAATATTTCCTTGTCGTAACTGGTCATTCGAAGGGACCAGTACTACTCTTTTACTACTTGACACCGGTTGATGACTTCAAGGATATCGACGATCTACTTGAACCTGACAAATTTTTGAAAAAAAAAACTTGTCTTTATATTCAGAGCTTGGGAGAATGGTAATGAAATATTTGAGGAGAATCCTTCTAAACTTAATCTTGTTTATAGAAGCAACACTAAGTCTTTTTACTTTTATCTATTTTTATCCTTTAAAATTTAAAATGAGATTTCCCACACATATTGTTGTTGTTCTTAGGAATTTCGCAGAGGTATAAAAATCATAAAAATGATGCAAAAGATGTTTTTGCTCAACTGGCCACCTGGGCAAAAAATGAATGGGGCAATGGATATCATTCAGATTTTCATCCCATCAATTTCATTAAGAGTCATCTATGGAAGCTTTCCTTGGGAGCGGACCTCCCCAAAAATTTAAGGAGAAACCAAACCCAAATCTTGTTGTGAAAATATTACTTGCACCTGATAACGAAGTTATATTGCATGTGCGTAATAGATCTGACAGCCACTTGCCTTCAAAAAAGAAAAGGAATAAGAAAATATAAGCTAGTGCATCTCGTGCAATCCCTTCCACTAAACCAAAGCTGCAAAGGAAAAAATTAACTAAAACCAAAAGGAAATCATCTGAAGTTAGCCTTCTAAAAATAGAAGGGGGAGTTGAGGCTGATCCTTCTTCGAAAAGAAAGAAAACTTCTAACCCAGGGAAAAAGAAAACTGCAAAAGCTTTATCTTCGAAATGAGTAGAATAGATCCCTGAAGTAGAAAATAATCAAGAAGAAATGGAAGTAGAAAATTACCAAAGAGATGACCATTTTTGCCTGTCGAACTTATTAGTGAAAAAGAGCTTCAAGCTCTTTACAAAGATATGGATCCAAAGGTTCAACAAATGCAGGAACAACTTCGACGAATTGTCCATCAAGTTACTAATCCTCTCTTGTATGAACTCATGCCTTCTTCAGATAGTCACTTGGCTTTCTCATCTGTTATCATGCCTTACAACAATGAAAGGTTCATCTATGTTCAAGAGCCATCCAAAGAGGTCTTACTTGCTCTGCAACCTTTTGCCAACCTCAAAGCAGCACCGACAACATTACACGCAGAGGTAAATTATTCTCGAAACCATTGAGAAAATATAGCTAGTGAGATGGTCTGATATAAAAATGATGTTGATGCAGAGAAAAGAATGAGAGAGTGTTTTGGAAAACATCTCGATGAGTAATTTTGTGTATTCCAAATTGAGAGGTTGCAATATATAGATAAAGTCATCCAACTTAAACATCATATTCTCTCCATGCATGATCAACAAATGAAGGAACTCAAGACTTATTATCAAGCTGAGATGGAACAGCTTAAGAGGAAACATTTTGAGGAGCAGCAAAGATGTTCTACTCTTCAAGAATTTTTGAAGAAGAGTGAAGAAGAAAATAAGAAGCTGACAAGTGATATGGCTGATCTCAAAACTTCCCTTGGGAATAAAAAAGGAAATTGTTGCAGGCCACCAAAATTGAGTGTGGAAAAGACACATTAGTTGCTATAAAAATTGTCGAGAAGCAGCAATCAATCAATTTACTTCATGAAATTTAACGCAATGTTCCCTAAGGTAAGTATGTATAGCTTCTGGGAATTAATCCTTATAGATAACTGACCAGCGAAGCCTTCGATCATATCCACACTGATTCCTCTGAAGATATGGATTCAGAAGTAGATGAAACTGATGCAGAATATTATCCAGTAGAGAATTCCAAAGCAAAATAGTTGTTATTTTCCCTTTTTTTCCTTAAGTCACTTGATGTCGTGCGATAACTTGTTTTTGGTGAATGCTTAGTTGCTCAGCATTCATAGCATCTTTTTGTAAGATTGGATTATATTTTATGAATTAGTAATTTTCCTATCTCTATATTCATTTTCATATCATAAAAATTTATAAGTTTAAGAACAAATTTATTTTTACCTCAAATAATAATAATGCCTTAAAAAGTACGCTTAAGGAATGTAGCATCGAAAAATAATTGGTGTGTTTAAGGAATGTAAACACCTCTAATACATATAGTGCGATTAAAAACTGTAGCACCTTGAATATATACACAGTGTTTAGAGATTGTAGCACCTCGAATATGTACATTGTAGCACCTCGAATATGTACAATGCATTTAGAGAATATAGCACCTCGAATATGGTTGTTTCTTCGAAAATTATTGATAATTTGAATATCTTTGAATATTTACCTGACACCTCATTAAAACCTCCATGGTCCAACACAGTAGGAAAGAGTATTGAAGTATTCAAAAAATATTCAACATAAGAAAATCATTTCCCGTATAATTTCACATGTTCTATATTCCAAGGATATTGAAGTATTCTCCCATGCTAATCACAAAGGCGATATGTGCCCGACTTTATTCTTTCCATCACTATATAAGTACCCTCCAAATTCGAGGCTATCTTTCCAAGTTGTTTATCTTTTGTATGGAGGAATACATTTCTTAATACTTTATTACCCAATTTAAAATCCATTTTTCTTACCTTTAAATTATACCGACTCCTCATTAAAGTTTGATAATAAGTCATATTCAAATGAGCTTTAACTCTTTTTTCTTCGATCAAATCTAGTTTTGTTATTTTTGCCTCTTTATTCACCTCTTCAGAATATTGAAGTACTCAATAAGAAGGTAAAGTAGACTCTAAAGGACTAACATCATCCATACCATATACCAAGGAAAAATGTGTTGCTTGAATAGCCTCTCTAGAAGTTGTACGATAAGCCCACAACATCTGTTGCAAATAATTAGGCCATTTCCATGCAGCACATGTTAAATTTTTTTTCAAACCTTCCAAAATAGATCTGTCACTTACTATAGTATTTTATGAACTGTCTGTTCACAATTTCACCTAAATTGGGCATGCTCAGTTCGCGAATTTGGTTGTTTTTGTCAAATTCTCTTATTTTTATTCGCAAAATTACTTATCTATTGACAATGATTTTATTTCTTGTATTTCAGCATGCCTCGCACACAGCATACAATTCTTCGTCATTCAGGCTCGAGTAGTGATAGCGAGCATGAGGAGGTTGTTTCACAGTCACGGTCTGTAAGGTGTATGCTTAGCGCTTCCACTCCAGCCTCTACTATATCCCATACGATTGGGACGCTGGATCGGCTTTTTTCAGAAGGTGAATCCGCATGTGCCTACTATTTACCCAGACTACACACAGCACGAGGAAAACAAACTCTTTGGAGGAGAGGTAAGTAATGATTTTTTTAAACTACATCGTATGGTCTTTTATATTATGTCTAAGTTATTGATGTTTTATGTAGGCTCGTCGGCCGTCGGGGTCCTACTCGATGTACGGTACCCATCATGCATGCGATCTTACTGGGCATAGTAGGGTCAAACGTCAGGTTATGATGTCTTTCTTCGGTCCCCTCACCGATGTCTTGGAGCGTTGGAGTACCAACGTACACCTGCTAGATGCTTTTCTTGAGAGGTGCCATTTGGAGACCAACATCTTTCACTTCTATTTTAGTGAGATAACGGTGACGTTAGACGACGTCCACGTTATTCCTGGTCTGCCGGTCACAGGTGATGATTTTGTGATTCAATCATTTCCTAATAATGGACAACGTTTGGTATGGTATTCTAGGGCATTAGGTATACCCGAGGATGCACTTAGGACTGAGTTAGGGCGTAACATGGGGGTAGTGCTAGATCTGTTCGTTTATAGTTTTTACGTGAGCAGTACATGTAGTCCCATTTTATGGATGATACCATGTCTGATGGTACCGTAGAGTGTGTCACTAGGGGTTTTCTGCTCCACATGCTGGGTTGTTGTATTCTGGTGAACAAGACGGGGAACAATATATCGTTAGATTACTTGCAGTTTGTAGAGCATTATCTTAGCTTAGCTGTATCACCATCTAGGAAAGTCGTCCATGCACTCCACTTTAGGGATTGCAGGTTTTATTGCCATGTTGGAGACGTGGATATACGATCACTTCCCCCCCCCCTTTTTTACTACGGTCAATACTCTCTACGAGCCTTCTGTGCCAACTATTTGCCAATATGTACCTTCACCGTATCGTCCAGATGATGAGACTCGTATCAATATCCGACAGCTACTGGGTTCGTTAAAAGAGAACCATGTGAGTTACGATGATTTGTTACATTTGTTTCCGTATCGTTATTTTATTATTACTTATAGTTTTTTAAACATGATTAACTTACGGTGTAGGTTTGGTTCATGCCTTACCGCACGATACGTGATGATTTCCCCTTCGAGGATGTGGCTTGGATTGACCACACGTTGAAGGCGTTCGACATAGTTGAGGCGTACTATCCACTTCGGGTCGCTTGACAGCTTGGGCACATTCAGGATATACCACTGGTGTTGCGGGTTGTTTTACCAGCAGACAGGAGGAGGCGTGTCAACAGGCGCTTTTTGTGGGATAAGGCCGCATGGAACGCCTGACGGTCGCACACTGTTGACCCGAGAGTTTGTGGTGACACATATGCTATAGGCGGTCCCGGTATGACCTCTTTGTACGATGTATGGATCCATGACCACGTATGGTACATCCTGCTTGATCATAGTGTGGTTGGTCCATCTGGTTCACATATTGCAGAGACCCCGAGTGCGATGTCATATCAGGCACGAGTGTATGACATATGCGATCGTGTGATTGATAGATATTCTAGAGCGGACGAGATGAGTATGGAGGGGATGCATCATGAGATGCACGAGTGTTCTCTTTTGGCGCACCAGTACCGCGTGAGTGATTTACTGGATTTATGTTATATGACTACTAGGACGATTGTTTGTTACTACCTTTTATTTTACTTCAGTTGTTGCTTTCGTTGATTTGATTTTATTATGAGGATTATTATATGTTTTGCTGTTTTTATGTTTTTCTGTATTTATATTTTTATGTTTTATGAATAACAGCATCAAAGTGCACAAACTGCAACATAAGCTTTCAAACATAAGCTGAAACACGAACTTAAATATTTTTTGAAACACAAACTCCAATAGAAACTCAAACTTAAACCGATTCAGAAACTCAAATATAAACTCAAACATAAACGAAATCAGAAACTCAAAGATAAACCCAAACATAAAGTCAAACATAAACCGAATCAAACACTCAAACATAAAATAAAACAGATGCTAAAACATAGTCTGAATCATGAACTTTAACATAAAGCCAAATCGGAGTTTATCTATCAGGCCAGTTCCATTTCATCAACTTTCTTTCTTCTCTCGCATCCTCGTAGTCACGCATTTCCTCTAGCCGAATGTCAACAATGTCATCGCGGACCAAATCCAGTTGGTCCTCTGTTATGGAATCCGTGACTTGACAGTTGAACTGGTTACACACAACACGACGTTCTAATTCGGTGAGGCCATAAACTGGATGTTGACGGAATGTTACTAGTTATGACCACCTAGCTCTCACTTCATCAACACGCCTTGAAATTCTAGGCGACTGAACACCATCCCTTCCGTATAGGAAGTACATCTAGCATACCAATGCCTCGCGGTACCTTTTACCCCCTCTGGAATGTTAATGTTACCAGATTCAACTAATGCCCTCATCAGATATTGATCTTCCAACTCAGTCTATGGACACATTTTTTGCAATTGATATATTTTCTATAATTTTTATTTCCTCAAAAACGTCTTTTTATACCACTTTTATGCTTAAGATAACGTAATCCAAGTAGACCTATCAATAAACGACACTTGTAAGATAAGGATAACGTAATGCAAGTTGACGAATGATTTTGCGACACCTAATATTTACAAAAGTACTCAAATGTTGCAGTGCAATAATAAGGGTCTCATTATAGCATAAATGCCATTATTAGGTGTCTCGCTATAACGAGACACCTATAGAAATTGCCGCAAAAAACACCCGCGTTTAATGTACTTCCCGCCCAAACAACCACGAGCCTATAAATAGACGCTAAGCACTCCTCGAACATAAACAGTTTAACCAATGGAGTTTATCCCTAATGAAGACTACCATTTGCTCGAGGCAGTGAAACTTGCCCTCCGAGAGTTGAGGGAAGATAGTAGCGATGCATTTTTCGAGCTAGTCTTGTGTAAGATGTACTACAACTACGGCCGTTTAGGAACTGAATGTTTTGTTGTGCGTAACTGTGACCAAATCAAGCAGAGGTACATTTTTTGCAAACCAATGGATCGTTTGTTGTTTCCACCATTTAAAATTAAGCAAGAAGCAGCTGTCTTCTGGAACATGACGATGGTAGACTACATCACTAGGGATATGGTTGCGTATCTTCAGAATAGGATTAGTGAAAGGGAAGAGGGGATTGACTCTAACGACAACTTGGGAAATGACTTCGATGATTGAGTATTATGCTATATTTTTAATTGTTTGCATCTTGTAGGTTCTGTATTGTTTGTTTGTTTAAGTTAATGTTTGAACTTGTTGTAGTTTCCATTACCATGTTGTAGTTTTTATTTGGTCCCCACAACTTAAGACAACAACTAATAAGAACAATAACAACTTAACACAACAACTAATACGAAAAATCACAACTTAAATTAACAACAACTAATACGAAAAATCACAACTTAAATTAACAACCAGTAATACAAAAATCACAACTTCACACCACAACGAATTAGAAAAATCACAACTTAACTTAACAACCGCTAAGAAAATCACAACTTCAAACAACAGTTAATAAGATAAATCACAACTTAAAATAACAACCGCTAAGAAAATAACAACGTAAAATAACATCAGTGGAAGGCTTAGTCGTATCTAAGTTTGTATTCCACATCATCCACTCCACCCCTTGCAATAATCTTGTCCTCTAGAATTGCTACCATATCCCTCGTGATGCAGTCTATCAAGCTCAGGTTCCAGACGGAAGCTGCTTCTTGCTTACGATGGCAAGAAACATAAATGTTGTATTGGCTTGCAAAAAATGTATCTGCGTTTGATCTGCTCACGAGTACATACAACGATACCTCTTGTACCTAAACGGCCGTAGTTTATATACATCGTACATAGGACACGCTCGAAAAACTGATCGCTGGTATCTTCCCCCAGTATCTGGCGGGAAATCTTCACAGCTTGAAGCATGTGGTAGTCTTCATCCGCAGTAAACTCCATATGTAACCGTTAACGAGTTTTATATTTTTGTGAATGCTATATGTTTGCCAAGTCTCGTATTTTTATAGATTTTATGTCCTATTTTATAGGGGCGAGTCAATTTTGGTGGGCGTTTAATATTTGGATAGGATCTCATTATAACGATATTCATACCCTTTCGAATGGAGTGTTGTCCTTAGCTATAATGAGACCCTGCTTTAAACCACGTGGGTTGTAATAATGATCTTAGATATGTGTGTATTTTTGCATATATTATGTGTTACAACATTAGTCGCCTATTCAGATTACGTTATCCTTACATATCTGACCACTTTAAGCTACTTTTAAGTAGTTTTTTTTACCACTTTTTAATTATTATTTTTCGCATAAATTTCGAATCATTCGATCCAAAATGACTAATGTATAATGTTGGTAAAAAAAAAGAGTTTTGGACTCAAGAACTAAATAAATGTGAAAATGTCAAAATTGTGACCACTTTAAGCTACTTTGAAGTGGTTTTTTTACCTTTTTTTAGTTTTATTTTATTTAATTTTTGGCACAAATTTCAAATTATTTGAGTCAAAATGACTAATGTATAATGTGGGTAAAAAAGAGTTTTGGACTCAAGAACTAAATAAACGTAAAAATGTCAAAATTGTGACCACTTTAAGCTACTCTGAAGTAGTTTTTTTACCATTTTTGAGTTTTTCTTTTCGCACAAATTTCGAATCATTCGAGTCAAATGACTAATGTATAATGTTGGTAAAAAAATGAGTTTTGGACTCGGAAAAGTTACAAAATAGTAAAATTATAAAATTTACAGAGCTCTTTGCGAACACATAACACTGTAATTTGCCAAAATCGCAAATGCATGAGGTTGTAAATGGCCAGAATTGCGAACAACCCATTCGCAATTTCATGAAATTACATTGTTGGGCGTGCGCAATTTTGCCACAAACCAACATTCCCTGTTAGCGAATCTGCCACTATGCCGATTAATTGAATTTTTTTCACTTTTTTTTTTTTATTAAAATTGTAATTTTTACGTGCAAATTGTAATTTAATATAAGGTGGTTATTTATTTTACAATAATGTTATGAAATGGAATTTTCAAAATAAATAAAATGTGGAAGTATCGATTACAAACCGAGGTGAAAGTAAAATAAAGTATTCGTAAATGCGAAAGTTAAAAACAACTAATGCATAAACAAATTATTTGTCTTCAGCCAAATCGAAGACACGCGGTGGCTCTTCGCGTGCAGTCGATGCTTGGGCGGGCTTGATTTGGTTATGTTTGTTCAATCTTTTGTCGAGCGGTATTGCCCAACCGGTGACGGCTTGCGAAACAGAAACCAAGTATGATAGATTTCCGGAAGTGGTCCATTCAACACAACCTAAACAAATAAAAGTAAGATAAATATTTGGTCACAAAATAATATATAATATTTAAACATTCATTCGTATACTTACTTTCACGAAATGGTTACCGTGTACAAAACCTATACCAACTTCCATGTTAGGACACGATCGAGGAGGCAAACCACGTAGAGGTAGATAAGTGTAAGATTCGTGGAGTGAAAGGTGGTATACGATACATTAGTATCTAGTGGCTATCACTAAGCCTAAATCGGGTAACGTCATCCAATGCCGACTACCGGCCCCATACAATTCAAAAACGTTCAACCTTCTCACTAGGTTATCTACACCTTGTGAACCATCAAACACTCTCTCTCATAGCTCGCGTTCATTTTGCAACTCGCCGATCAAATCCCGTCTAAATTGGTCTCATGAATTGGATTTACTGTATATCGTCAAAGCAACGGCCCGAAATCCACAATTACCGTCGAGAGACACGTCTTCGACGCTAGAAATGTAGTCATGGAAATAGTTAGGAAACCAACTCTAGTAGCCGCTAAAATGTTTGCCCTTCGATGATTTTTTCGATCGAGTCAGTCTCTCTTTCTTCGGTTGAGCCTTGGTTTTTGCTTTATCTTTCGCCTTTTCTTTTGGCGTTAAAAATGTTTTATTAGCTACCGAGGCGGCCGTGCTACCTATCGTACCGGGAGTGCTAGCGCCTAGACTACCATCGTATTCCCACTCGCATGGGTCCCGTTTAGTTGATTTGTCCCGGTCGGCTTTTTTCCTACCTTTAGTGACAACCGGCTCCTTAGGTTCCAAAACATGACTTTTAGCGGGATCTAGGATTTGCATCATCTTATTTATGACGTGTTCTTGGACGTGTTGCCCGTAACCGCGGATGGTGCTATCTATTAAGGATAGTTATCTCGTGAGCTCGTCTTCGATATCAAACTCATCATTAGGTTTGATCTTTAACGTACTCCAATAAACATCACACTCATATCTTCTAACTGCCCTTCCTTCTTTATAAATCAAAGCTAATTCGCATGCACATGGTAAATTATGAGTTGTCCTAATAACACACCCACACATTCCGGGAGTGAACCATATTTTCAAGGCCGTTGCGAGATTTGTCTCTATTAATTCTATAGCCGTACATGAAAGTTCACCTTTGACATCCTTGTAGATGGTTTTGTTAGGCCCCCTAGTTGAGTTTCTTAGACAATACCTACTACGCTCGAATGATTCGAAAATGTTAGAGTGTTGAGCGGTAAGCAATGCATGAACATTTTTCCAAAATTTCGCGAACGTGCATAGACTACTACGAATTGCCCGCTTGAGGCTCGAGTGAGCACTCTCCGCCCTATAACGTGAGATAAAATAAATTAGATTTCTAACACTTGATATTAAAAAATATTGTGTGGAGATGGAAATATAACTCACCAATTGCTAGTTTGGTTGCCAAAATGTTTAAATTTGTTCGTGTGAATATTGAGATATTTGTGTCCATAATCCTCAATCCATTGCTTCATAACATACTCGATAACCAATGGAAAAAATGCGTACGTGTGGTGCAATTCGGCAAGGTTTTTGTTATAATCTTCGAGCGTGGCCGAATAGGCTATCCTTTGGTAATATTCGTCGAGATCTTCGGCCATGTCCGAATTCGGTAAAAACGTTTTTAGTATAAGAGGTGATGTTCCTACCAATATGCCAATTGCATAGCATATGAGTTGCATCCGGAAATATATCATCGATAGCATTCATTAAAGCCAACTCCATATCTGTGACGATAATGTTAGGTAATGCGCACTTGTTGTTCGTCAACACCTTCTTTAGAACACTCAATCCCCAAGTGTAGTTCTCTTGTTTCTCGGAGCTCAAAAAAACAAAAACAACACAAAATGTCTTCTTCGTCGAAGTTTAGCCAACTATTTCAAATAAAGGCATCTTATACCTTGTAGTCTTATACGTGCTATCCATTATAAGAACTTGAGGAAAAGTGCGCATAAAATCGATGCTTTTAGGGTGTGCAAAAAGCAACTCAAGGATCTCGTCCGTTGCTTCACAAGTTCGCTCCCAAACATAGTACTCGTGTTCTTTTAACTTAGAAAACAAGTATTGCATTTGGGTCTTGCCCGTTTTATCAACCAAATCAGGGTTTTGCCGCATGTTGTATATCGTGCGCATGCTTGATACATTTTGCGGGTCTTTAATCTTCAAACCGCGATATATCTGAATGAACAATTGTTATTCAACTTTTAGTCTAGCGGCTTATGAATGACCATCCAAGTGCAAAAATAGTTCGTGGTTGTGTTTCCCGTTTAGCACTATCAATTTCCAATAACCGGGTAGCTCTAAGACCGGACTCCCTCTTAAATAGAACGGACACCCGCATTTTTTCGATGAACATTCTCGGCGCTTCTTAACCTACCCTGGTTTGGGGTTAGGTTTGTAAACCTCGTGCCTCTCGCACCAAAAATATATCCTAGGATTTTTCATACTTTTGCTACCGTCGTCGTTTTTACTACGGAGCAAAATGAATCATAGTTTTATGCTTTCGAACTCGACCCAATCTATCAAATCGGCTTTGGTGTACAAGGTGTTCTAAACACTTTCGTGTAATCGGCCATCGAACATGATTGTTGATCCCGGTCCCTACATATGTGATTGATGCAATTATATGAAAACATACTTAATTATAACCGATCATTTAATTTGCAAAACCGGTTATATTCGCGAACATCGAGTTCGATTTTTCTGCCAAATCGCGAACAACCAATACGACTATTTGGCCAAATTGCGAGCACCGAACGCGTGTATTTGGCAAAATTGTGTATTAACCGTTCGTCTATTCGGTATAACTGCGAACGGAGTGCTCGCAAGGTTAGAAAAATCGCGAACACACTATTCGTCCATTTGGTGTATTCGCGAACAGCCTGTTCGCGATTTTGCAAATATTTTCATGCAAATCTGTGAATCCTGAGTTCGCAGTTCATCCAATATGTAGCGGTACCAGCGCTATATTCGCACTGAAACTAAATAAACGAAAATCACCTCATCTTGGGTTTGCAAATTGTCCGTCAACGGCTCCTCCTCATCCGATATAAAATCATCGATATTGCAGCTGAAACCTTCACTTCAATCACTCAAATCTATGAGTTTTTTAAGGTTTTTATGATTTTTAGAAAAAAAAACTTAAAAAAAAAATTTATTTTTTCTTACAAAATTGGTCTTATAAATAAAAGATAAAATACACATTTCACATTAAAAAAAATAATTTTGAGATCTAAGCTAAATGAAGTCCCAACCCCTAACCCATTTTATAACCCAAATATTGACACGTTTTTAACTTTTATTTGTACTTTCTCTCTCTTTTTTTGCACGTGCCCCTAAGATACTCTCTCTTACTCGCGTGCGGGGCATCCTAGCGTTGGGAATCTTGACCGTCCATATACCTCTAACTAACGGCTCAGATCAACGCTAAAGAATTATCTAATTAACTTTATCATCGGCTCAACCATGGAGTTTATCGCTATGTCGGAAGTTTGTGAAAAAACAATTTTTGTTCCGAACAATATTAAATAAGAGAGATTTAGGTTTTGATTTAAAAAAAAATTGATTGTTTTGATTTTTTATATCAATAAAATTAGGGTTGTTAGTTTTTTCCGTTTTATTTTATCTTAGCTGATCTAATGGGATGAGTTATGGGGTTTACTATTCGTAGAGTTTGAGATGAGTTATGGGTTTTAAAAAAATCATGGATCCCTAACCCGAACCCAACCCAGCGGGTAATATCGGATGGTTTCCTGCTAAATTAATATTATATAAAAAATTAAATTATTTCTCAAACTTTAAAATAAAATTACTAATATTAGTATTTGTATTATGTAATATCAAAAATAATTTATTATTTGTTAATATATATACAATATATTTTGAAAAATATTATTCTACATTTTTAACATTAAATTTGATTTTTAAATTTTTTATTTTAAAATATTTTGTTATGTTTCTCTGAAAAACTGAGAATAATAATTATATTTTGAAAAATATAATTCTAAATTTCCTAATTAAACAAAATATCATTCTACATTTAAACAAACTATTTTCTTGATTATAGTATATATTGAAAAATACCATCTTACATTTAAATATTGAATTTGATTTTTTAATATCTCTTTTCAAATATTTTTATTTTTTGGTCTAATAATAATATTATTAATTAAATTAAAAAAATATTTACTAAGATATACCAAAACCATATATTAATTATTAATAGATTACAAAATATATGATAATCATCAACGGATAATCATCAAAATATTAAATTTGATGTTTTCTTAAACATGTTTGCTTTATTTTCTAAAATTAGTATCATAATTTCCATGGGTACACACGAATGGATATTCGAACCCGACGGGTTCGGTTGTGGAAAAAAAATATTGATCTCCAACATATACGGGTTAGGGTATGGATTTGAAAAAACATAGATGAGATGGGTACAGATTTAGCTATACCCGCACCCATCATGACCCATTGTCATCTCTAAATAAAATAGTTCTTTTTGTTTTTCAATTAATTACTATTTCTTAATTATATAAAGTTAGGGTAAATTAGATGAAGGAAAAGCCAAAGGTCCATGAAAATTTGATTTTGGTTGGGATAAATTGAAATGGGTCGAAAATACCTTTATCTTCCTCTAATCGTGATATTTTTTATATAGTCTTGTAATTTTAAAATATTTTAACGATAGAATGGTCTGCCAAAGTACGGTGGATACAAAGACTAAATAATTTCAGAGAGATTTTGATAAAATATATTTCAAATCTTAGATCATTAGTATGTCCTTTTAAAATTAACCCATTTTTAATGAAATTATTATTTGATCATCTAAAGTCAAATCCATTCTTTCATAATTATGTAGTAATCAATTGTTTCTCTTTTTAATACCAATTCGAGTAACTGTCATTCTTTCATAATACACTTCATTAGGTGACTACATCATATTAAAAATGAATGGAATTCGTTATGTTCATTAAAAATGCTAAATTATCTAAAGATAAGGAATTATTCCCCCTCTCGAGTGTATCTACACATTGTTGACTTCATTGTATTGTCTATTTCTTGAGGTTGCTCAAGGTGGAAGTGCAACATCAGTAAGAGGAACTAAACTGCCTGACATAATATTAATGATCTGTACACTAAGTATAGCCGAAATATCAATGTTAAACACTGGATCAATTAGTTTTAATTATTCCTCAAAAATACGTTTTTCTCTAAATCACCCCCTCTCCTAAATCTGCACCGTAAAAAATATTGTAGTTCCCGTCTCAAAGGAAAAATATTTAATGAGAGAGTAAAATTTCTAATCCGTAGAGTGGTATGGATACTTTATGAAATTCCAATTATTTGTTTTCTACTCAATCTTTTGTTCACTAGGTTTATAAGGTTTCACTTATGTTGGACATCCCCATACATGAAAGTTCTTAATGCTAGGATTATGTCCTCTAAATAATTCATGTAGTTTTTTAGTTTTTACTTAAGTGTGTTCCGCACTTAAGAGCATCCCTGAAGTAAATATGGTAGTGATGTATATCGCTCATATACACAATTCATAATGCGCGAGCCCGACGTGGTGTATTGAGAAACAATCCTGCATTCATGAAGGTAGATAATGAATGGTTGTGATGTTGTTCTCCTAAAGTGATGGCTCTAATATGTTTTATATATTGTAATTCAACCTCGGTCTTAAAGGATTTGAACATATCAATGGCTTCTGATTTCTCATCATGCAAATATAAATAAATGTATCATGAAAAGTTGTTTGTAAAATATATGAAGTGTTTTTCGCCATTCCATTGTGTTGTATAGGATGACTATATATGTTGTATTGAGTAACTAAAGACGTATTTAGCACGAGAGGCTTAAAACCTTCTATGTTTTGTTTGGTTCTCTTTGATACACCATACATATTTTTCTAAGTTTATGATGACCTACACGTATGTGCGATATAGAGGTTAGATTCTTAGAAGCTCCCATATGTATGTTACTTTAATTGTAATTAAATTAGTAGTGATGTTATTTAATATATAAAAATTATAATTGCAATCAAGAACATATGTGCAAATTAAATAATTTTCCATTTCGAAAAGAACAAATATTACCGATTTTTGTTCATGATAAAAAAAGACATTAAGTTCAACCTAAAAGAGGGAACAAATAAAACATCTCTTAAATATAAAACATATTTTGAATTTAGAAATATTTTAGGTGCTTTAGTAAGAATTTTTACATTTCTATTATTGAGAGATGTGCTTTAACTCGAGTCGTGCAGATAAATACACATCAATTGTGGTTTCTATATTAATCCATCATGTGTTCTTTGATACTTAAATAAAATTAAGTTATGAATATAAGAGTGTTACTTTTTCTTTGTCATTGGAGCCTTAAACTTGAGGTAATCCTTCTTCCAATGTACTATACCTTTGCGATGGAAACATGCTACATCCTTGCTTTTTCCTGTTTCATTCTCGGGGTCTCCCTCATATGTATAGTTAAAATAGATCAAGACTTCTTCTTATTTTGAGGAGCATTCTTTCCGATACTAACCATATTGACCTCTATATTCCCTTAAGCGTGATCTTGTCCATCATGTACTAGATTTTCAATAAGAATGATCATATCTCACTTCTTATCTACGTAATCATAAGTTTTTTTAGAGGATTAAATCTCGAAAGAAGAGATTAATAAAAATATAAGATACCACAAAATTCGTAAGAACTCATCGTTGAGTGCTTTAAGTTTTCCATAGATATTGACCCTCTCGAATATGTGTTCAAGGACTTTATTATTTATATGGAATAAATAGACTTACTAGATAATGGTCCTAATGGGCTCGTATACATGAGACCAAATATGACATTACCCATTTTAGTTTCACTGTCAATGACACAAAACCGTACCGCCGAACATGGTACACAGTCAAGGCACCATGACACTATGAGAGACACAGAACTGTACTGCCAAACACGGTACACTGTCAAGGCACTATTCGACTCATTCACAACAAATCTTCCCCTTGAGGCGAATATTCTTTCTTCACTATCAACAAAGAAACTTCTCTTCTTCTGACTCACCAAATGACACTAAGGCATTCACTCTATACTGCGAACACTGATCCAGTGTAGGCACTCCCTAAACTTTCAAACTGATACTGCCTTGGTCATTATATCTGCTGGATTATCGAGTGTAGACACTTTCTTCACATCAACAATTCCCTTTGATATTATATCACGAATAAAATGATGCCTGACATCTATGTGCTTTGTACGCTCATGGTACATCTGGTTCCCTGTAAGGTGTATGGCGCTTTGACTGTCACAAAATACTTTTGCAGTAGTCTTATCTAAGCCCAAATCTGCCACCAAACCTTGGAACCATATTGCCTCTTTAACTGCTTCTGTTACCGCTATGTACTCTGCCTCTGTTGTAGACAAAGCTACAGTATCTTGCAACTGTGCTTTCCAACTGATCGCACTCTCAACTAGAGTAAATACATATTCTGTCAGAGACCTTCTTTATCCATATCACCTGCAAAGTTAAGCCAACGTTCACAGTATTCTTAAGATACCAAAGTATCTATTTCACTGCCTGCTAGTGTTCTTTCCCAAGACATCCCATGTACCTGCTAACTAGAATAACCACATGTGAAATATCAGGGCGTTTGCATACCATAGCATACATGATACTACCATCTGCACTTGCATATGGAACCTTCAATATTTTTTCCAACTCAGTATCGTCATTGGTCGCTCCTACTGCAGACAACGTGAAATTAGTAGAAAATGGAATGCTAACTGCTTTAACATCAAACATGTTGAATCGTTGTAACACTTTCTCAATATATATTCGTTGATACAAGTGTAATGATCCTACACTTTTGTTCCTGATAATCTCCATACCAAGAATTTTCTTTGCTCTACCCAGATCCTTCATCTCAAACTCGGCACTAAGTTGCTTCTTTAACTGCACAATGTGTGACATACTAAACGCAGCAATAAGAATATCATCCACATACAACAACAAGTAAACATAAGAATCATCTGGCATCTTTTGATGATACACACAACTACGATATGGACTCCTCGTGAACCCTTTTGACACCATAAATGTATCAAAAAGTTTGTACCATTTCCTATGTGACTGTTTCAAACCATACAATGACTTTTTCACCAGACAAACTTTGTCCTCCATATTAGGTTCGATAAATCCATCTGGTTGTCTCATGTAGATTTTCTCCTCCAATTCACCATGTAGAAATGCAGTCTTCACATCCAACTACTCAAGCTCTAAATCTTGCAAAACTACTATGGCTAACAAAACTCGAATCGAACTTTGCTTCACCACTGCAGAAAACACTTCATTGAAGTCGATTCCTTCCCTTTGAGTAAAACCCTTAGCGACCAGTCTTGCTTTGAATCGAGATGCCTCAACCCCTGTATTACCTTCCTTTTTCTTGAACACCCATTTACTGCCTACTATCTTTTATCCTTTAGGCAAGTCAACAAGCTTCCATGTTTGATTATTATGAAGAGATTCAATCTCTTCCCCCATAGCACCAATCCATCGATCTGCTTCTGAACTCGATATAGCTTCTTTTTAGCTACTAGGTTCCTGCATCTCAACTTCTTCTGCAACTGACAGGGCATATGCAACTAGATTCACATACCTTTTTGGAAGTCTAATATCTCTTCTTTCTCTGACCAATGCTATGCTATAAGGTTGTTGTTCTGGTTCAGGCGCATCATCGTCACTATCATCTGATGCTGACGCTTCACCTCCTGATTCTAGATCCACCTCAGAAACACTTCAATTATTTGACCTCTTAGGAACTAATTCTACTTCAAGATCCACCTGTTTACTCACAACCGATCCTGATTCGACCATTTCTCCTACTTCCTTCTAACTGTCTATCGAAACAAACTCATTAAAAGTTTTACAATCAACCGACGATCCATACCAAATCTCAAAAGGAGTTTTACAATCAATAGCCGTTGATGGAGACCGATTCACCAAGTAACACGATGCATTGATAACTTCAACCCAAAAATCCTTTCCCACACCGGAATGCGAGAGCATACTTCGTGCTTTATCACAACTTGTTATATGTTCATTATTTCTGCGACTCCATTCTGTTGTGGTGTTCTAGAACAAGTGTGATGGCGCACGATTTCCTCAGCTTCGCGGAAGTCGTTGAACTCATGATTGCAATATTCTAACCCATTATTTGTCCTAAGACGTTTGATTTTTATTCCTGTTTGCTTCTCAATCATTATCTTCCATTTGACAAAGCTTGAATATGCCTCATCTTTCATTTTCATAAAGTAAACCCACACCATCCTTGAATAATCATCAATCAAACTTATGTAGTATCTGGATCCGCTCATGGATGGAATTCTGTTTTGACCCCAAAGATCTGAGTGAATGTAGTCCACTCTCCCTTTAGTCTTTCTTACAGCCGATTTGCAGAATTTGACTCTAGTTTGTTTACCAAACACACAGTCCTCACAAAATCCTACAGATTATGCTTTATACCCTTTCAACAAATCTCTTTTTCCCAAAACAGCTAATCCTCTTTCACTCATGTGACCAAGACGATAATGCCACAACTTATTTTGATCCTGCCTACTCCTATTACTCCCTGATGATGCTACTGCAGCATCGCCCATAACAACACTCCCTTGGAGAATATAAAGACCCTTCTACAAACTGCCTTTCATGCATACCATTCAGCCTTTTGTCACTTTGATTACACCGTCTTCTGCACGGTACTTGTAACCCCGAGAGTCTAGAGTCCTAAGAGAAATCAAGTTTCTCTTTAACCCAGGAATATGCCAGCACATCTAGATTCTAACAACTGCGTCAAACATTATGATTCTGACGTTACCAATACCACCAACAGTGAACGAATGATTGTTTCCTAAAAAGACAGGTCCCTACATTGGCTTGTAAGTATCGAACCACTGCTTGTAAGTATCATGCCTTTCACAAAGCTTTCTATTCATTATTTCTATGAATCCATTCTCTTGTGGGTTTCTAGAACAAGTGCGATGGCGCACAATTCCCTCAGCTTCGCAGAAGTCATTGAACTCATGATTGCAATATTCTAACCCATCATCTGTCCTAAGACGTTTGATTTTTCTTCCTGTTTGCTTCTCAATCATCATCGTCCATTTGACAAAGGTTCAATATGCCTCATCTTTCTGTTCAGAAATTAAACCCACACCATCCTTAAATAATCATCAATCAAACTCATGTAGTATCTGGCTCCGCTATTGGATGGAATTATATTTGGACCCCAAAGATCTGAGTGAATATAGTCCACTGTCCCTTTAGTATTTCTTACAGAAGATTTGCTAAATTGGACTCTACTTTGTTTACCAAACACACAGTGCTCACAAAATCCCACTGATTCTGCTTTATACCCCTTCAAAAAAATCTCTTTTTCCCAAAACAGTTAATCCTCTGTCACTCATGTGACCAAGACGCCAATGCCACACCTTATTTTGATCCTGCCTACTTTGGCTATTACTTCATGATGATGCTACTGCAGCATCGCCCATAACAACACTCCCCTATAGAATGTAAAGATCATTCTGCAAACTTCCTTTCATGCATACCATTGAGCCTTTTGTCACTTTGATTACACTGTCTTCTGCACGGTACTTATAACCCCGAGAGTATAGAGTCCCAAGAGAAATCAAGTCTCTCTTTAACCCATGAACATGCCAGCACGTCAAGATTCTAACAATCCCGTCAAACATTCTGATTCTGACGTTACCAATACCACCAACAGTCAACGAATGATTGTTCTCTAAATAGACATTTCCCTGCATTGGCTTGTAAGTATCGAACCACCACTTGTAAGTATCGTTCCTTGTCACAAAGAGTTATGTTCATTCTTTCTGTGACTCCATTCTGTTGTGGTGTTCTAGAACAAATGCGATGGCGTGCAATTCCCTCAGCTTCGCAGAAGTCACAATTGCAATATTCTAACCCATTATATGTCCTAAGACGTTTGATTTTTATTCATGTTTGCTTCTCAATCATCCTCTTCCATTTGACAAGGGTTCAATATGCCTCATCTTTCATTTTCAGAAAGTAAACCCACAACATCCTTGAATAATCATCAATCAAACTCATGTAGTATCTGCCTCCGCTCTTGGATGGAATTCTGTTTGGACCCCAAAGATCTGAGTGAATGTAGTCCAATGTCCCTTTAGTATTTCTTACAGCCGATTTGCTGAATTAGACTCTACTTTGTTTACCAAACACATAGTGCTCACAAAATCCCACAGATTATGCTTTATACCCTTTCAACAAATCTCTATTTCCCAAAACGGCTAATCCTCTGTCACTCATATGACCAAGACGACAATGCCACAACTTAATTTGATCCTGCCTACTCCTATTACTCCCTGATGATGCTACTGCAGCATCGCCTATAACAACACTCCCTTGGAGAATGTAAAGACCCTTCTGCAAACTTCCTTTCATGCATATCATTGCATTTTGTCACTTTGATTAAACCGTCTTCTGCACGGTACTTGTAACCCCGAGAGTCTAATATCCTAAGAGAAATCAAGTTTCTCTTTAACCCAGGAGCATACCAGCACGTCAAGATTCTAACAATCCCGTCAAACATTCTAATTTGGACGTTACCAAAACCACCAACAGTAAACGAATGGTTGTTCCCTAAATAGAAAGTTCCATGCATTGGCTTGCAAGTATCGAACGACTGCTTGTAAGTATCGTGCCTTGTCACAAAGCGTTCTGTTCAGTCTTCCTACAACTCCATTCTGTTGTGGTGTTCTACAACATGTGCGATGGCGCACAATTCCCTCAGTTTCGCAGAAGTCATTGAACTCATGATTGCAATATTCTAACCCATCATCTGTCCTAAGACGTTTGATTTTTCTTCTTGTTTGCTTCCCAATCATTATCTTTCCATTTGATAAAGGTTCAATATGCCTCATCTTTCGTTTTCAAAAAGTAAACCCACACTATCCTTGAATAATCATCAATCAAACTCATGGAGTATCTGGCTCCGCTCTTGGATGGAATTATGTTTGGACCCCAAAGATCTGAGTGAATCTAGTCCATTGTTCCTTTAGTATTTCTTACAGCAGATTTGCTGAATTTGACTCTAGTTTTTTTTACCAAACACACAGTGCTCACAAAATCCCACTGATTCTGCTTTATACCCGTTCAACAAATCTATTTTTCCCAAAACAGCTAATCCTCTATCACTCATGTGACCAAGACGCCAATGCCACAACTTATTTTGATCCTGCCTACTTTGGCTATTACTCCCTAATGATGGTACTGCAGTATCGCCTATAACAACACTCCTCTGGAGAATGTAAAGACCCTTCAGCAACTGCCGTTCATGCATACCATTGAGCCTTTTGTCGCTTTGATTACACCGTCTTCTGCACGGTACTTGTAACCCCGAGAGTCTAGAGTCCTAAGAGAAATCAAGTTTCTCTTTAACCCAGAAACATGCCAGCACGTCAAGATTCTAACAACCCCGTCAAATATTCTGATTCTGATATTACCAATGCCACCAACAGTCAACGAATGATTGTTCCCTAAATAGACAGTTCCCTGCATTGGCTTGTAAGTATCAAACCACTGCTTGAACTGACACATGTGATATGTAGCGCCACTATCGAGTACCCGAGAGTTTTTCCCAAAGTCTGAACTCACAGACAATACATCTTCTCTAACACTATTTTCACTATCGTCGTAATCTTTCACATATTCAACAATGTTTACTGCATTTTCCTTTTGATTTCCTTTCTTACCATTCAGTTTCGGACAATCTCTCATATAATGACCCTGCTCACCACATTCATAGCAGTTTGAGTGCTTTACTTTTGACTTGGACCTCTAGTTGTTCCTTCTTAAAGAACTCTCTTTGCTTCTAGATCTTCCCCTAGTCATAAGACCTCCCATTCAGCCTGATTATATGGCTGCAACTGTCTCATCTCCTTTGATTTCAGTGCCCCTTTGACCTCTGCTAGCGATAACTTATCTTTACCATACATAATGGTATCTACGAAGTTTTCATAGGGAGCTGGTAACGATCTCAATACAAACAAAGCTTGATCCTCATCCTCAATATGGATATCTATGTTCTCCAAGTCCATTATAATTGATTTAAAATTATCTAAGTGCTATGTTATGGACATACCTTCTTTCAATCTAAAATCATACAAACGTGTCTTCAAATATAATCGGTTTACTACTGATTTCTCTGAGTAAAGATCTCCTAGTTTCTTCCATACGCAGGCATCAGTCTTCTCATCACTAATCTCGCGAAGCACATTGTCTTTCACACTCATTAAAAGCTAGCACAAAACCCTTTCTTGAAGATATTGTTTCTCCTCTTCTTTCATCTCTTCTAGTAACTTATTCTCCTTAGCCTTACTAGATAATGGTCCTAATGAGCTCGTATACATGAGACCAAAAATGTCATTACCCATTTTAGCTTCACTGTCAATGACACAAAACCGTGCCGTCGAACACGGTACACAGTCAAGGCACAATAACACTATGAGAGACACAAAATTGTACCGCCAAACACGGTACACAGTCAAGACACAATGACACTATGAGAGACACAAAACTGTACTGCCGAACACAGTACACTGTCAATGATGACGATAGAAAGATAGAATGGCAGTTAACTTAATGGAATCAATCCCCACCTAATTCTATCTTGCAAGAAAACCATTCCGTTTAACCTAATCTTTCTTAAATAAAAATTAAGATGAACTAAACAAATCCATCGGTTTTGACATCAAGCACATGCAGAAACTAGTCGGGCTACAGCAGCAGCGAAAGGTAACGATGAGGTAAATCGGTTATATGTTGGGGAAAAGAGTTTTCGATCGTTGGGTAACTAAGACATGACTTGAGGCTGAGTTGAGAAAGCTTGCATTGAGTGAATTTTCAGGGAAATGATTATTCGATTGCGACTGATATTGGAGCTCATTTCTTCTTGAGTTATTGTTATATTTTTTTGCTAAACTTTTAGTCCTAATTGACGTGTTTGGACTATTTATTTTGGTCCTTTAAGTAACTATGAATTTATTGTTCGTAGTTTTGCTAAATTGTCAGCCCTAATTGACGTGTTTGGACGGTTTATTCTGTTCCTTTATGTAACTATGAAGGTTTTAATCGTAGATGTACATTAGAGGTGTTATCCATTATACCTCTCCGTCTAAGTGTTGGCTTGTTAGGATCTTAAATGTAGATAAATTATCTACGGTTGATTCTTTATCTTCCGTTTGATCATAAGAAATCATTAAAAGCTATTGATTACTAGTTTCCCTGTTACATAATCCAAAATATAATGTTTGTTCAGTTATTTATAGTTCTTTCAATATGAATAGCCAATTAAGCTTTAGAATATTTAGTATCAAAGAAACTTTTATCCCTATTACTATAGACACGAGCCTTTACTGTTTTGGGTTTAACCAACAATTTGTTACAGCATGTTATTGTGTGTACCAAATTATTATTCTAAAATACTCTTATCAGTTTTGTACTTATCCTTTTACAATTTCAGTGAAATGGATCATGGGCTATGAACCCACAAATTAGTGTTACCCATATGAATGACAAAGCCAAGTTATTTTAGAAATATACTTCAGTTCTTCCACGCCTTCTTCAGCCTATTGCTTTTCAATCACATATCTTTTGCCCACACCCTCTCTATTAAACTATATAGAGAAACAAAGCCCTAGTTTATCCCAAAAATCCAAACTGGGTATGGTCACGCGACGGGACATATCCGATTTTAAAGTTCAGTCATAGGATCTGATCTCAGATAAAATGAACATTGATCTTGACGTTTTTGGTACGAGCGTGAAAAATAGGGTTGCAAACAAGTGAAGCAGCTTCTAAATCGGCGCATAATATAATCAGATCTCGGAGTTGGTGATGATAAAATATAATCTAGGAATAGTTTTGGAAGCTATTTGGTTTGTGTGGGTAAAATAACACTTACAAAAATAAGATAAAATAAATTACTTACAAAAATAAGATAAAATAAATTGCAAGAATATAACTTTGCAAAAATAAATACATATAAATTAAGAAACTAGAATCTAAACACTCGTAATTTTTTTTTATCAAAACAGATTATTTAACATAGTTTATTAAATACCTCTAAGATGACACAAACAAGATATTTTATTCACACTAGAGGTATAAATCTATGAAATTTTTATATTCAAATAAATAAATTAATAAAATTAATTTTATTAAATGACGTTTTGTGTTTATGTCATAAATATTTATTGGCAATTTAAATTTTCTAACTACTAGATGATTATTCTAAAATTACATGAATATTTATATCAGTGTTTTTTTATTTTATATAATAAATAAATTGGGTAATCAGTTAATCATCTATTTTTTCCACTTAATTCACTAATTAAAAAGTATAAATAACTTTTTGCATTTTCATATTTATTTTGCATTCCCAACATAAAATATACCAACAATACATTGGGAATATAAAAACAAAAAAAATCAAGAATTTTCATTTTCTTCATCTCGTGAACTACTTCTCTGTATCTCTAAAATAGAAACTTACAATTTTCTTATATTCGAAAGATTTTTGCAACAAATTTTAATAATATCTCAAGCATTTCCACATAAAGCAACTACTAATTTAGGTTTTCACAAAAAAATTACTATTACTTATTTAATTTTTTAATCTTTGTTTTGTTAGTTATTTTTATATTTCAAAAACTCGTATCATTTACTCTAATTCAAAAAATATCTAAAAATACATATATTTCTATTTTTTTTAAAATAATTAGTTATAATTTTAGAATTGTTTTTTTCCAACCAAATTTCACTTAATTACACAACTCGAATCCATTTTGCTTTTAGCAACCAAATTACACATAATTCTACAACTGCAACACAATTGTTTTTTCAAGACTTATTTCACAACCAAAATACTATTTATGCAACTATTTTATTCTTATTTGCGCAACACATTTTGCATGTAGTTATGCATTGTAACAAATGTTTTTTGCAACCAAATTTTTATTTAGGCAACTTATTTGGCAACTCATTTGCATGTCATTTTGCAACCAAAAATAAAAATTTTCCGCAGCCAAATTACATGTAATTTCGCAAGTAGAATACAACTAATGTTTTGTACCAATTGACACTTAAGTTCGTAATTGGAACACAATTTATTTTTCGAGACAAATTTCACAACCCAATTACATATATTTTTTAACCCGTGAAAGTCTAATTTTCATTTTAATATAAAATATATATTTTGTTGATCCAATTTTGTTCGTCTTGGAAAATAAAACCAATAATATTTTCATATTTATTTTTGAAGATATGATTTGGAATATATGTCATTTAAATAACAAAAACCATGGAAAAAAACGGTTAAGAAATGTATTGAAATTAATTAAACATTCAAATAATTATTTATTTAAATTCTTGAATCAACTGGTTTTCTCTATTCTCTATAAAACTTCTTATTTATTGATGAATAATTTGATATTAATAATTGGTAAATTACTTTGATCTTATTTTACATAGGCTCTAACTTTTGGAAATTGGTAAAAAATAAACTAAAATTTGTTTTCTCTATTAGGGTTGGGGAAATACATGAATGGTCCAAAATTGCATCAAGGGGACATAATATATTTTTGCATATACATGCAAAAAAAAAATTCAGTTTATTATTATTATTATTAAACTATCATGAAGCTATCAAGGGTTTTACTAATCAGGAAAAGAAATGTAGATATAGTGAAACTTAAGTAGATACTATTAATTATGTAGCTTAACGTAAGATAGTTTATGATTTATAATGGGGCCAATGATAAATTTTCAGAATTAAACGGTTACCCTATGATAATACTCCCAATTTAAAATTTAAATGAGTTGAGTCTAAGTAATATGTGTTCATGTTATTCATGATTCGTGTTTATATAAAACTGGTAATACTTTAAATGCCAATGGAGAAAAATACAAAAGACAAACTTTTCAAGTGTGTAGTTGTTATGTCTTTTTCTATCGATATAAACTCTATTTTCCATGATATTAGAGTGAGAAAATCTACAGTGTCATGGCAGAAAAAGGAAAGTGCGAGGTTTGGTGTACAATGTATTAGATGATGATATTAGAGTATGAAAATCTATAGTGTCACGGCAGAAGAACAGAAGTTTGTGGGTTGGTCTACTGTATGTTATTGGTTGTAAATTGTTGAATATTGGAGCAACTTGATATTTGAAATTATGATACCAATTTATTACTTCTTTGCCCCTAGGTTTAATGTCAAAAGCTAAAATAGTCCATGATTTTGTTGTACAAACTTTTAGCTTTTAACATGAACTATTTTAACTTTTAACATATGTAATAAATTGGTATTATAATTTCAAAGATCAAGTTTCTCTAATATTCAACAATTTACAACCAATAACATACAAACGTGCACTAATGATATAAGTTACACACCGACGAACCACCCGACCAACAGAACACCAACCCACAAACTTCTGGTTCTTCTATCGTGACGCTATAGATTTTCATACTCTAATATCATCATCTAACAATACACAATACACCAAACCAGGCACTTCTCTTTTCTGCCATGACACTGTAGATTTTCGTACTCTAATATCATGGAAAGTAGAGTTTATATCGATTTACGAAAATACATGACAACTACACACTTGAAACATTTGTCTTTTGTATTTTTCTCTCTTGGCATTTAAAGTACGATTTACGAAAATACATGACAACTACATACTTGAAACATTTGTCTTTTGTATTTTTCTCTCTTGGCATTTAAAGTACTTCCAGTTTTATATAAATACGAATCATGAATAACATAAACACATATTACTTAGACTTAACTCGTTTAAATTTTAAATTTGGAGTATTATTGTAAGGTAACAGTTTAATTCTAAACATGTATAATTGGCCTTATTATAAATCATAGTTTATGGTACGTTAAGCTATATTAATGTTATGGTCGACAATTAATTAGTGTAATACTAATTAGATATAAGCGTTATACTGATCATTATGATCGTTTATGTTTTATAATAAAAAATATATTGTTCTATAAACTTTTAGTTTTATATATAATATTTTATAAACATATAATTTTTTCTATATATATATATATATGGGTCATGACCATAGTTTATCTTTATATTGTTTGATAAATTTTACGTTCATGTAAAATTATAATTATTTTTGAGATTTTATCAAAGTTTAACAGCAAAACACTACCTAAAATATTTCTTTTTAAGGTTATCAACATTTTATTTAAATATTTTTTTTTATCAAACACTCATTTACCGGATTTTGGTATTTAAATTACTCATTACTATGTCTATATATATACATATATATTAGTTTTATGATCTCAAAAACTAGTTATATTTCGAGTATTATTTCATGATATTTTTTTTTTTTAGATTTTAGTAATTTTTTTGTTTGTTTTCTATTCTTTTTGAATATATTTTTTTGTTAAAATGGTTATATAAAAACTTTCATTGAACTTGCTTGTTTTTAAATACTTCTTACAAAAAGAATACTATTTTTTTCCAACGGTTTTTAGAAAGAAAGCATATAAAAATCTTAAACAAAAAGTGTTAGAACCAAAAACCAACCAAAAGAATAGGTAATATCTTATATCACAAATATTTGATGTTGTACGATAAATAAACAAACATTTTTAACAAAAAATATATATAATTGAAATCTAAGTAACAAAACACCATCATAAATCGATAATCTATCGAAACAAAACAAAAAAAAAGATAAAAGGAGGACCGAATCCTCATAACTTATGCTATTACTTATTTTTTATCAAAACATTCATAAAAATGGAAAGTTGTTTTTTTAAAATTGTCCTTCACAATTATGTCAATATAAGAATATTTTAGACCAGAATTTATAAAAATTAAAGATAGATTCGAAAAAGATAAGTTTTACGGTTGGGGTGATTTCGTGCTCGAGATACGTTTGGACCAATAGAAGATGATGTAGTTTATCGCAAGACTCGAGTGTTGAACTACATATATTTATGTGTAGTTGGATTGACTATTCGAAAAATATAATCATGATATCTTATCGAACAACTCAGATAGTGGGGAGTTCACACTTTCTAGATAATATTATGATTAACAGAGTCAAGGGGGAACCGTTCCTTGGGGGTACAAGGGGTAGAGCCTATTGCTGGAGTTAAGTTGATTTCATTCGAGAAGTAGCCGTTTGATCAAATTTTAATTGTTAACCATTTTTGGACAATTGAATTACAGTTCTGTAAAATAAAATTGGTTGAATACATACTTGGTGTTGTTTTAGAAAATAACATACAAATATTCAATATTTGTTTCTTACACAAAAGTTATGATTTTATTGTATTGAGTTTTTAGGAGAACCACCTAAATATTTCAAACTAAAATTGTTTCATAGACTTAGGTATGAAGATTTAAATGACGAATGGAGAAGTAGCCAAGAACATGATAAGTAAATTCTTTAAGTTGAATATGTTTGAGGATAACGATTACAAAGGTTGGCTGAAGAAGATGCACTTTCTGTTGACCACCCTGAATATTGTATACATTCTGAGCACTCCCACGCCAGAGATCATTGAAAATTAAATGATAGGGCAAACAAGGAGACACTAAAAATTTGAGAACGATGATTACATATGTCAAATAATATTTTGAAAGGTTTGTCTGACCCTCTATTTCATGTATATCAAAATGACAAGTCTGCAAAAGAACTATAAGATTTACTTGTATCTAACTATGCGGATGAAGATGCTACTAACAAGAAATTTTTGGTTAATAACATTATCAATTATAAAATCGTTGATTATACGTCTGTCATGGAACAGTACAATAATTTTTTTAAGAATCTTAGGTGAATTTGTTTAACGTATAATATGAAAAATCTATCAAAATATATATCGGTGTCGAGTGTTATAGGTAAACTATAACCATAATGAAAATATTTTAAACACACTCTAAAATTTAACAAGGAAGAAATTATTTTGGTTAAGTTTGAGAGTCATTTAAGATTGAAAAATATTTAAAGACACAAGAATAAATGAGTAATCCTAAGGGTAAGAACCAAGTAGGAAACCTTTTGTGAATATTGCTGAAAGAAAAGATTATTTAAGAATGCAAACATAGAAAAAGGTAAAAATAAAGTTTAAGGAAAACAATAATAATTATTCCAACAAGAAGTCTAAGTTGACATGTTGGAAGTCTGGGAAACATGGTCATTTCAGAAAAGATTATCAAATAAAAGGAAGAACAATGTTGGTTCAAGTGGGTCTAAGGATCCAAAAAAATAACAAGGTGAAATTTAAGTTCAAAATTATTGTTATGGTTAGAATTATGTGTCACTAATAACTGAAGAACTTTATGTGATATATATTGTATCATGGATTGATTCAGGAGCAACAAGTTATGTATGTTAATATCTTCCATGGTTGGAATATTTTCAACCAATTGAAGATGGATATACAATAAATATGAGGAATGTTGCAACCGAACCAAACAAAGGACTAAGATTTGTTAGTCAAGTTTTTACTTCTATAAAATATGTAGTATTGCACAATGTATTATTGTATGTTCCCGTGATTCAAAAATATATTTTGTCCGATGTTGTCTTGAACAATTGTAGTTTCAAACAAGTGGATGAAAATTTCAAGTATATCTTGTCAAAACATGGTGTATTTATAGGCTTTGAATATTTATGTAATGGTTTGTTTAGGTTAAATATTTCTAGTTCGTTTAAATATGAATCTGTTTTCATTGATTCTACTAGTACATATAGAAATTTCAACAAAACAGAATTATGACATGCTAAACTACGATATGTACACTATAAAATAATGAAATATATGTTGAAAATATGTCGAAAATGAGTCTTATACTTCATGTTAATGTAATGATGAAAATTTTAAGATTTGCATGCTAACTGTGGTAACCATAATTGTTTTGAATAATGTTAACCGGGTTTCCAAAATATTGGAAATAATACATAGTAATGAAGCTGATTCCAATGAAGGAGACTCGGAAAATGCCACAAAGAAAAAAGTTTTGAAGCCTAAAAAATGAAGGCACATGCTACTATTTCTGATGAGGAAAGAGTAGCCATTGGCAGAAATTTGAGAAATCTCGATGCTGACTACATTGTTGAGCTAAAGAAAGTTCCATATATATACTACCAACAGTCACCTCTTTCCCATCAGAGCTGGAGCCTTACTCTTCCAAATTTGATGGATCAGCCTAACCTCAATTATGCTTGCAAGAGACTAGTTCATCCTCACTGTAAGGTATTCCTCCCCAATGGGAAATAGGGCAGACAGTCACTTGGCTCAAAAGAAAAAGGCAAACAAGGAAAAGAAAGATAAAAAATAGTTAGCACATCTGGTGGTAGCCCTTCAATATAGCCGAAGCTCAAGCCTTCAAAAAGAAAAGCAGCAGAAACGAATCTTTCAATCATCAAAGAGGGCGAAGAAGAACCTTCTTCAAAGAAAAAGAAGACTTTCACGCCTTCAAAAAGAAAAATTCCTTATAGGAAGAAAAACAAAAAAATCGAAAGCCATCAAATACACACTGGTTGATGAGGATGAGGTCACGACTGTTAAAAATCAGCAACATCCTTTTCTTTAAAAGAAAACAACCAATAATGATGCTCCAATCATCGAGGACAATGCAGATGATGATAATCAAAACGATGACCACTTTGATCCTGATAGATTCATTAATTTCAACGAATAACAAGAACTTGTTGGGGAAGACGATCATGTCATCCAAGATATTCAGACTCGCATGCACAATTTTGGGAGAAAGTCTACTGTTAAATCGTCACCAGAAATCATCTACCATCAAAGCGTCTCCAGATGTCCTTGCTGCACTTCAACCATTTACCGATCTCGATGCTGTAGCAAAGTCGCTTTCTTCACAAATCAAGGCTTCCGGCAATCTCTGGAAACGATTGGCTAAATATATGGTTCACTATAAGGGAATTGTCGATACTAAGAAACAAGTAAGGGAAAAATTTCATAATCAAGTAATCGAGCAATTCCATATCTTCAAAGTGACAAGATCTGATCTTATACGAGGAATGCTCTTCGTCAAAAGTCATTTGCGAGCACAATATTATGCTGATAAAGAAAAATTACTTGCCTCACATCAAGAGGATATAAACAAGCTCAAAGCTAAACATGCTCAAGAGTTGGCTGCTGAAAAGCTTTAATTCAAAGGTCTACAAACTTCTCTTGCTACCAGCGAAATAAAAAATAAAGAATTGACTTATGAGATAACCACGTTGAAGGCTGATTTTGAGAAGGAAAAAGAAGCCGTTGTCACTGCCGCAGAAGCTGAATGCTTTAAGGACATGTTAGTTGCTATTAATAATGGTAAAGAAGAGGCATTCATCACTCTTCTCTCAGAGATTCATGCAACTTATCCAAAAATCAATCTTTCAAGTTTTTGGAATGACATTCTCGTCGAACAACGTCCTAGTGAATCCTTCGATCCTATCCCAAGCTCATGAAGTATGAATATGAATGTTGTTCTTTGACTTTATTTTATTCTTTTTTGTATTTGTCAAATTAATAACGTGTCCATTGTACATCATCGAAATTAAACTAATTGACAAATTCCTTTGTTTTATTTCTCATTTTTATCATCCTATTAATTATTCGAAGCTAACAACCTTGAAATAATAATTTTTTTAAAACATAACTCCTCAATGCATTTATTTAACGCTGCACTTCGAAATTCACAATACGTAATACTTCGAATAACTTAATAAAAATTTCAAACACACTACCTCGAATAACATAGTGGATTTACTTAACGTTGCACTTCGTAAAATCAAAGTGCATTTATTGAATGTTGCACTTCATAAAATTATAGTGTATTTTTCAACGTTGCACTTCGTAAAATCGCAGTGCATTTATTGAACGTAACACTTCAAATATGTTTGTTTCTTCGAAAAGTATAATAAGCACTTCGAAACATTCTACTCTTAAACAACCTAGAAGATGATCAGTCTTTGATAAGTTATTAAGATAGTTTTCAACAAACACTTGTAAACAAACATTGGCAAAAAATGAATTTTATTGATAATATTGAATATATACATAGCGCCTCGTTAAAACCTTTTTGGGCTAACAGGATAGGAAAGAGTGCGCCATTCAATAGTAAAAATCCAAAATTAAAAAAAAATTCCTAATATAAATTCAAATGCTGTATATTCCACGGGTGTCGAAGCATCCTACCTTGAATATAAAAAAAGGGATAAGACCCTGGTCTTATCCTCTCGACAACCATAAAAAGCTGTTCTTAATTCGGGGCAATTTTTCCAAGGCTCTTCTCCTTTGTATGCAAAAATACTTTCCTCAACACTTTGTCAACTTCTTTAAACTCTCTTGTTTTTACCTTCAAATCATATATGTTCCTCATCAGAGTCTGCTAATGGATTACATTCAAATGAGCTCGAACTCTTTTCTCCTCAATCAAATTTAAATTTGACCTTTTAACTTCATCATTAGATCTCTCGGAATATTGAGTTATTCTAAACGATGACATCGTAAATTCCAGAGGGCTAATTGTCTTCATTCCATATGCTAGGGAAAAAAGAGTTTCTTTTGTAGCCTCCACGGGAGTTGTCCGATAAACCTAAAGCACCTCTTATAAATAATTTGGCCATTTATTTACTGACCATGTCAAATGTTTCTTCAAACCATCTATAATAGTTATGTTTGTCACTTTGACTTGTCCATTGTCTTGAGGATGAAAAAGTGTCGAAAAATATTGTTGAATTCCTTTTGATGCACAAAATGAAGTCATTTCTTTATTATTAAACCGAGGGCCATTATCTATTGTAATTCTCCGAGGGTATCCTAAGCGACAACAAATACTGTTCACAATCAATTTGATTACATCTTTTTCCTTTGTTCCAGATAGTGGTTCTGTCTCAGCCCATTTTGTAAAGTAATCCACTGCTACAATTATCCTTTTGCGTCCCCAGATGTAATCGGCAAAGGCCCCACCAGATCAATCCCCATCTATCAAATGGTATGGCCTCAATTATAGACATAAGTGGAACTGTCGGCCTATGTATAGTATTAGCAAACCTTTGACAAATATCACAACTTTGAACCAAATTTTAGCATCGTTCATGATTGTAGGTCAGTAAAATCCTGCAAGTAAAACTCTTCGTGATAAAGCTTTAAACCCACAATGAGCTGACCCTTCTCCATCATTAACCCTGATAATACCTCTTGTGATTCTTGCATGTCAAGAAATCGTAATAATTGCCTGCTTAATGCCTTCTTATTAAAAATTCCATCTAAAACTATGTATCCGAAGTCTTTACCTCTCAATATTTTGCCAACTTCATATATCCAAAAATGTTCATTGGGTAAAAAAATTTAGAATATCCGTTCACCAATCTCCTCGAACTGCATCGGGGGTGACAAAAAGATCCTCTGTACATTCACACTGATTTAATTGAGTCAAAATCGAGGGATTTTGTTGTAGCAAAATCCAACGATACTCCTCCTTGTAAGCAATATTGGCTAAAGAATCAGCCACCATGTTACTTCCTCAACTAATATATTCACAACAACATGATCGAATAGTAACATTAAATTCTGAAGTTCCCGGAGATATAAAATTATATGATCCTTTCTCGCCTCGGAAAATCCAGATACTTGATTTGCTAACAATTGAGAATCCATTTTCAAGTATACTGAAGTTGCTCCACATATTTTTTTTCAATCTCAAACCTGTAAAGGCCACTTCGTATTTGACTTCATTATTCGAAGCGTGAAAACAAATTTTGATGGATTGAACCATTATCTCTCCCGTTGGAGCTATTAGTTGAACCCTAGCACTACATCCTGAAATACTAGACCCTCCATATGTTCAAACGATCCACCTCGAATTCGTTGGTGCAACATCTTTACTCTCTTTAATATCCGATCTGTTTGAACGAAATTCAACAAAAAAAGTCTACCAACGCTTGAGCTTTAATCGCAGTTCCAGGTGTGAATAAAATATCATAATCTTTTAGCTCTACTCGCCAGTACGTCATCCTCCCCAAAATATCAGGTCGTTGCAAGAAATTCTTTAAAGGAAATGAAGTTTGGAGTTCAATAGTGTGTGCTTTGAAATAAGAACACATTTTTCTAGCAACAATCACCAATGCTAATGCTAATTTCTCCAGCTTCAAATACCTCTTTTCTGCTGCCACTAGAATTTTGCTCATATAGTACACTGGCTATGGAATACCTTAATCTCCACGTATCAACACTACACTTAGTGCAAAATCTGATACCGCAATGTACAAAAATAGTTTTTCTCCACTTTGAGGCTTTGACAAAATCTCTAGTGATGATAACAAACTTTTATGCTTGTAAATGCTGCCTCACACTCTGATGTCTATTCAAATATGTTTGGACCTCGTAAAATTTGAAAGAAAGGAAAGAATTTGTCAGAAAACCTGGAAATAAATCGGTTAACTGCTGCTAACCTTCCTGTCAAAATTTACACTTCTTTAACAGATCGAGGCGAATTCATTGCTATTAGAGCTTTCAATTTTTTTGGGTCAGCTTCTATTCCTTTTTCACTGATAATATAACCCCAAAAATTTCCCTGACCGAACTCCGAAGGTGCACTTTTCAGGATTTAGCTTTAGCCTAATTATCCTTAAATTAAAAAAAAAATGTTTCCTTTAAATCCTCGAGATGCACATCATCCTTCAAACTTTTTACCACCATATAATGTATATATACCTCCATATTTCTTCCGATTTGAGTGGAAAAAGCTTTATTCATCAACCTTTAATAAGTGTCTCTAGTATTTTTCAATCCAAAAGGCATAACCTTATAGTAATGCAACCGTCTATAATTTATGAAGGTCGTATACTCTTGGTCCTTTGGATCCATCTGAATCAGATTGTATCATCCAAAAGCATCCATGAACGTTAGTATTTTATTTCCCGAGGTGGAATCAATCAGTTGATCTATTCGAGGAACATGAAATGAATCTTTAGTACAGACTCAATTCAAGTCTATATAATCTACACACATTCTCCACTTCCCATTCTTCTTTTTGACCACTACTAGATTTGCCGCCCATAAAGGATACTGTGACTCCCTTATATGTCAAACCTTAGATAACCGATCCACCTCAGAAACAATTGCTTCCGCCTTCTCCGATGAGAATGCCCTTCTTTTCTGAATCACTGGTTTTACCTTAATATTAATAGCCAAACTATGAAGAATCACCTCAATCGATACTATTGTTACATCCTCCATTTTCCAAGCAAAAACGTCCAAGTTAAAAGATAAAAATTCTAGCAGTTGTTGACGTAGAAGTGGGATCAGTAAGGTTCCGATTCGAAGCACTCTTCATTCTGAAAAAGTATACTCCTTTATTTCTTCACTTACTCTTAAAGACTCTGGGGTTTCCCATGGATCGTCAACTCTGTCTTCAAAATCAAAGGTCAACCCCCCTGACTGCTATTCATGCATCAAATCCCGACTGCTGGATCCCCGGATCCGAAGTGCAGTGCCATCACACTCTGTGGCTACTTTATGGTCGCTTCGAATGACCCCAATACGATCTCATACCACATAATTGAAACATTGGTGTAACGTTGACACAACCCCATACATTCTAGAAAGCCAACACCTTCCCAAATAACATTGTAGCTCGTGGGGTAGTCCACCATCATAACAAGCACATGGACCTTCTTCTTGAAATGTTATTTTCCCAAGCCCACTTCCCCTTTGAATTCCCCAATGACACGAGTTGTCACACCTGTAAACCATATGCATGTATGTTCTACTTGAGAAATTCGATAGGGATTTCACATTCTGTCATAAGCAATTTTAAAGAGGACATTTGCAGAACTTATAGTGTTTATAAATACACGCGGGATTTCAATACCAGCCATTTCTACATCATTTACTACCGCGTCTACATGCAGCCCTGCCGTCCCCCGGAGATCATCCTCATCGAATAAGATGAAATGAATGGTCTTTTTTCCATATAAGTGAGTAGATATTTTCCCCTCAATTTGAGTTATCATATTGATAACATGCCTCTTCCTCGAACTATCAATGTTGCCAGCCATCGAATCACCTCCGAAAATGGCTAATGATTCAAAAAATTTACAACAAATCTCGCACACACTCTTTTATTGGCTCTTCAACAACCATCAAGATTAACATGTTGGGGTCTTTATCCAAATATTCCAAACATGCATCTAATTCCTCAGACTTCAAATCTAAAATCATTACATTCTCAACTGGCGCAATTGGGTTAGCCTTCGAAGTTGATGGTAGATTTTTCTATTTCTCCCTTGTGACTTTACATAAGTGAAGAGCTTCCCATTTTCAATCAAGATTTAACCTGTTCCGATCCTTATCCAAATATTTTGAACAACAATCGAATTACTCAGCCTTCCAATCTAATATCATTAAATCCTCAGCTAACGCAACTGGGTTAGCCTCCGAAGTTGATGCTGGATCTTTCGATCTGCTCTCTTGTAACTTCACATAAGTCAAGAGCTTCCCATTTTCAATCAAGATTTGAAAAATAAATTAACGCGATGCAATCATTAGTATCATGTCTGATATCCTCATGATACCTGTAGTATTTGTTATTCCGCTCCTCCCTTGGCCTATTTATTAGAGTTGGCTTCCTAAAATTTACGAAGCTTTTATTCTTGTAAAAAATTATAGCCACGCTTTCTGTCAATCAACATAATATTCTGGCCTAACAAACTAATTTGGCATTGGTCTGTTATATAGGATGGAGCATGATTTTAATATCCACCAGTTGAAGGTGACAAATTATTATTCTCCGGACGTGACTGCTCATTACCATTTGAGGGTTGCCCTTGGTTATTGGCCACCTGATTCAAATTGTTTGGAGTACTAACTGGTCCTCCTTAGACTTTGGTTGACTCTTCAACCTTTATCTGATCATCCACCCAAGCCATCAATGCTCTAAAGGATAGTGCTCTCCACTTCGTCGTTTTATTATCCAGATCCCCTGTCAGTAGACCATGGCAAAAAGCTCCCATTGCCACATTTTCTTCGCAATTTTCCAAACTTGCTTTAGTCATAACAAACCTCTTTGTGTAATCCTTTAATTGCTCTCCAACCGTCTGCTTGCACTGAATAATCGTATCTCCATTCGCTCTCTTCTTCTTACTCCTAACAAACTGCCTTCAAAAAGCAGTGTAGAAATTTCTAAAATGTGAGATGGATCCCCTCGGAATCCGGTTGTACCATTTTAATGTTCTTCCTTTGAAAGTATGTGAAAATACACGACACACCAACCGGTCGTCATCTTCAAAATTCATCATGTAGTTCTTGAAATGTTCAATGTGATCATGTGGATCTTGCATCCCATCGAAATTCTCCACCATAGCAATATCGAAACGCTTCAGAAGTGTCATAGATCAATCCTCACTTGTCAACGGAGAGTTCCTCCAATCGACACCTTGCACAAACTGATCCTCAGTCCCCATGAGTGCATACAAATTTCGACCAGTCTGAGTATATTGATTCGAGATGTTCCCCTCACACCAAGTAGATTCCCTCAAACAACGAGGAATGTTGTCCCTTTTAGATTTATGTTCCTTTTTATGCTTCCTTGGCCGTTCTTTTTTTTGTTCTTCCTTCAAAGAAATCCTATATTCTTAAAGCCTGAAGCAGAGCTTTCAACCTCTTCATCACTAGAGGCTACATACTTTTGTTTGTCTTTTTTCCCTTTTCGAGAAGAATAACGCTCTTTGGGAGCTTTGAAGCGTGCTTTCTTCTGCTCACTTCTAACGTGTCGATCAGTACAAGATCGATCAGACTGATTTCCCATCTCATCTTTTTCGTTTACTTTCCTCACCTCGGATTTGAGCTTCGCTGAGTTAATTTCTTGTTCTCTTTGTTTATACGTTTCATACAGCGTGTTTATTTTATCCAAGAGTTGATTCATGCACATCTCAATATCCGATTGAGTTTAAATCGGAGCAGATCCATCCGGTATGTTTTCATTTCTTTAGAAATTATGTTTTAACGTTTCGATCGCTGATCAAAGTGACACATTATTTTAAGGATTCAATGTAAGAATTTAAATGAGAAAATAAGAAAATTATATTGAAATTCGAACATGTAAGACACTGATTCTTAATCATCCCTAGTGGAGTCGTCAATTTGGTGTGTTCAATTACAAAAAATTTGATATGGAAGTAGGATTTTAAGGATTAAATTGTAAATAATGTAAATTTTCCTTAAACTATAAATAATGTAAGTTTTAGAGAAAATTTGTGACAATGTTTTATTGTAAGGACTAAAGTGCAATTTGTCATCTTTTGTAACAGATTTCACTTTAAGGCTAAGTCTTGGCTCCTCTATATAAAGGGCAAGGCTTACCTAATAACGAGGTTGAACAATTTTTCTACTCAACTCATTTATACTTAAACTCTCTCTCTCTCTCTCTAAAAACTCTCTAACTCTTTCTCTCTCAAGAAGTCGCTTATAACAATTTCCTAAGGAAAAATCTATACTTATCAGAATTATTTTATGAAAAACTAATATGTTAGTTTTACTGAGAGAAAGAGAGAGTTTTTAGAGATAAAAAGTTAGAGCACAATTGAGTTAGATAAAAGTGTTCAAACCCTTTATTAGTTCATCCCTAGCCTTTATATAGAGGCATTGGGACTTAGCTCAAAACCCGAAATCGGTTACATAAAGGGATATATTACCCTTAGTCCTAAATAGAAATACATAATCAGAATTATTGCATTAAACTTCTATTATTTAAACTTTTAGTCGCCAAATATCTACTTCATTATCAGCTTGTATAATACTTGATCATAGAAGAATAATTATTGAAGAGATAATATACTACGAGTACCTCGTCTTCTGAATTTACATGTATACAATTCATCACTAAAGTCATTTAGCTTATCGTTGCTTACTTGTATAATGAGAGTGTTTATATTATACATTGTTCATGTTTTATCATATAGCACATCTAATTACATTCCTTTATTTTTCGTAGCTTATTGTTTTTATATCGCTCTTACAACTAGGTTTCTTTATTTATTTTATAACTTCCTTACTCTTTCTTATATAAGTTGTACAACTATATTTCTTGATTTTTCTTATAACTTTTGTATTCCTTATTATGTAGATCGTCGAATTGTTTGTTAAGTTCTTATAGCCTTTATAACATATTTGATAATAACAGGGATTTTATCCTCTATCATTGACAGCCTCAGATATGTGGCCTTTGGATCTCGAACATTATTAGTTTCATAGATCGTAGGCTTGGCTCAAAGCCTTCTTCATTTATTCAACTTATAGTTGCGGCTTTTATTGTCCGGCCTTTACAATCTTGATTTTGTGGTTTCTTTATATTATATATTATGGGCTTGGCTGACATATTTGTTTACTAACTTGACTTATATTAAGGGATTGTATTGACCCTTTCCAAAATCAATTGTGTGACCTCTTGACCTTCATAAATCATGAACTTGGCTTATATCCATATTTGCTTTTTGGAATCATTTATCTTATTATCCTTTTTTATAGCTCGCCTTTTATTTGTAAACTATTTATTTGGAGATCTGTGGGCATATAATTTTTTTGATTAATATATGTCGCCCGACTTATAGCCTTTCTGATTAACATATATCGTATTTCAAGGTCTTCTAGCTTATGATGTTTCTGATTAATAATCACATATGTCGTAGAATGATATATGGCCCTCTCCCCCATAAAGGGAATCTTTTTTATATAGAAGTGTAAGTGGTCCTTGACCCACATGGGTGAACCACTTTATCTTAATCATACCCTTATTTATTATAATTCTACCCATACATTTATTATTTACAAGATAAGTCCTCATTCTTTCTTAATATATTATTCTTATTAAAAACTATTATTACAACTTAAAAACACTATTTTGTTTGGCCGACCAGTTTGGCCCATACAATTTATACCCTTATCAATAGGTTTTCTATTTAATTGGTTCTTTTATTTTTGTTTTGCTATATTAATTGGATTTCCTATTAATTTGGTCTTCTATATTAAATCAATTTCCTATTTATGAGGTTTCGTACATTAAAGGATTATGATTTTATTATAACTGTTAATTAATGATTTTAAATTGTAAAGTATGTTGAACAATTAGAGTTTTCGGCTAAACCTATAAATTGTAGAAGATAACGAGTTCGTGAACAACATTTCTCTTGAATGAAAACATAATTGAGATGAAAGATAAACATTGAATAAAAAGCTTTATGAATCTTGTCATCTTTTGTAACACAAAGTGATTGAGTCCTTTGTATTTGATAGTTGTTTCTAGCCTACTTATTTATAAAAGAGTTCAGTTGCTCTGTCCGAATAAATGGTTAAACATTTGATTAAATTTTATAAAATTTTGTTTAATCTTTTTATTTTGATTTCTCTTTCGGCCACTTGATATATTTTTAGTGGCATTTTAAATCTATCTCTTTTCGATAAAAGATTTATAAAAACAAATTACATTGAACGTATACAATAAAAATTTAGTCAAACTATAATATTAAGATTCATCCTATACACTGGACATATAATCAAAATATAATGTTAAAACTAGTCATATATATACAAAAAAATTAGTATATTCAGTATATTATATATTTAGTATTAAATATAACAAGTAAGTATTCTAAATTATATAATCTAATTATTAAATGATATTGTGAATTGTGTTATTATTTCTCAAAATTTTAGTTGTCATACATGTCTTATTTTATTATTAACTAGTTTCAAAGATTAATATTGGTTGATCTATGTTTTTTTTCTTAGATAGAGAGCTCTAGAGTTTATTACATAGTAAATAGATCTCCATAAATCATAATGTTCTTTTTATTTTGCATTGCTAAGTTGAAATTTTATTGTTATTGAGTTTTTTTCTCTTTGTCATTATATGATGCATAGATATTTTAAATAAGCCTAAATATATACGAGCAAATTCAAAAATCTCTAGTTTAGTGTCTGAAGTTACCCGAAGAGAAACACAAGATGAAATTGTTATTCTAAAAACACGTGATTCGGTGGTCAATAATCCAGAACCTCAAGCCCATGACACCATAACGTCACCATAACGTTTTGGTTTTGGCTATGCCACTCATTCAGAAGTCATTATAAAAAATAACTATAAATATTCATAAGTTATAATTTATTATTTTAAATTTTATAATTTAAATATACAAAAGTTATAAATTAGATATAATTTAGATATTCTAAATTATATAATCTAAATTTTAAATGATATTGTTAATTGTGTTATTAATTTTCAAAATTTTAGTTGTGATCGATGTCTTATTTTATTGTTCACTGGTTTTAAAGATTAACATTGGTTGATCTATTTTTTTCTTAGATAGAGAGATGTAGAGTTTAATTTCAAAGTAAATAGATTTGTATAAAACATAAAGTTCTTTTTATTTTGCATTCCTAAGTTGAAATTTTACTGTTATTAGATTTTTTCTTTTTTCTATTATATAATGGATAGATATGTTAAAACAACTCATAAATATGAATGAGCAAATCAAAATATTTTTAGTTTAATAACTGAAGTTACGTGAAAAAATATCCAAAATGAAATTTTTACTCTAAATACGCATGATTCGGTGGCTAATAATCTACGACCTCAAATCCATAACACGGTATTAGATTATCGAACCACATAGCATGTTAAGTAAATATTACTCATAATAGATCTATAAATACATTCTACTAATCTCGGAGGAAGGAAAACTTTCCGACAAAAAATATAACAAGCTAAAATTTGAACACGTTCTATTTATGCATCCCACCGTTTAAAACATATAATCGAAACAAAATCTTATCTTTGAAACTAGGTATGAAATATATAAAATGATTGAGACGGTCACAATCTCAGAAAAATTAATAAAATAAAAGAACTATCTGGAAGCAAGGCACCAACATAGAAAAGGATAATATTGTAATGAGGTTTACAATGCACGGTTATAAACGACAACCCACCTCTTACTGTATCTCCGACATTATCAAAACTTAACTTTCCTTTCCAAGAAGAATATCTTATTTTTCTAAGTCTTTCAAAACCACCATATGTGAAAAAGAAAATGGGAGACCCTTCTAGACGATCTCCTCGGATACAGCTGCAGCTAGGCCTTGGCAGTTTTATTATCGACGAGGTTGATGATTTTGGAACCGAGATTAGTCTAAGTGAACTGGACGAGTTTCCTAATACTTCATTGGTTCCGGTTGAGCCATCTTCACAAGTTCTTGTGAGATCTTCTTCCACTACTTCTAATGGAGCTCTGGTTAATAATAGTCCTTATATGGAGAATCCGGTCTCTCATCAAATGGGTTATCATGGAATTGATCTGCCAAATATAATTACCTCCTCATTTGACGAAAGTCAATATCTGCAACACCAACCCCTTCGGAACCAAGGCTTCGAGTACCAACCTGGTAAATTATTAATATATGATATGGTTCAATGGATTACTTTTGCCATCCTTATTGTGTATAGATTATTTCGGAACTATAATTATTAAATGTCTGGAAAATTTAAGACCCTATATCTGGGTTTTTCTATCTGGCTCTGTAATTAAACCGACTTATCATTTATCCGGTCTGTGTAATAGTCTTTTTATGGATGTTTTTAAGCTCAAAACAGTTAATATTTTGATATGTTTCTGCTATCACCTTCTTGTTATGACGTGACATGTATTTGTTTTCAAGAAATTAGTCCTAGGGTTACTCTTTGTTTACAGCTTAGACTTAATTTTGACTTCAGGCTAATTCTTAATAAGAAAATAATGCTAAAACCCAAATTCAATTTCTGTAGTTTAATTAAAGAAGCTAATGAATATATTTTTTTTTTGATGAAGCCATGGAGGTGTTCATAACAATTCATATTAATGGAGTTGAAGGAGAAGTACCAAGTGGACCAACTAATTTGAGAGAAATGTTGGGTGAAGATGTGTCCTTAGTCTTTGAGGCCTCTGGTATCAACCTTGTCGTTGTAGATCAATTTGGCTTCTTAATATACACTTTAGAACTGGTGATTATTACCTACTGGTATGTCAAACAGCACTATCTATCTTTCTCTTTGAGATATACCCAAAAGATTTTTACATTCCTGTGATTTTGTGTAGGAAGAGGAAAACACCCTTGATGACTCGCATGTCATCCATTTTAGTCTTAAAATCTACTCCATCTTGTGATGCAGATTTGAATAGCCTTACTCCATCAATTGGAAATTGAGGTTATCCGATGCTCCAGGTTGTCAATGGTCGGGGAAAGCCGCGCGGTACATGAATCAGTACCAAAGTAGTTCCAACAGAAAGATTAAGCTTGTTTTAGTCGTAGATGTCTTTTGAGACGTTTTATAGGAAGAATAATACGTTTGTTTGTAAATGGTGTCTTTTGAGACTTTTGGTGAGGAGAAGAGTATGTTTTTTGTAAAAATAAATAATATCATAATTATATTATGATATTGAGTTTTGTCTTGGAGATCGAATTTATCGTTGAAATATGTATACTTAAAATATCTATTACAACTTTATTAACTAGGAACGTGATACTAACAACCGAAATCAAGTTTAATATATTTAACTATTAAAAATGTTTTTTAGTTTCTTATAAAATTGTATAAGCTCTATGCTATAAGTAGCCGTTTAATTAAGTTTTTTCTGTTTGCGAGTATCTTCTCAAATGGGATCTGTAAATCTTGTATGGTTTTGCAATACATTTTTTTTGGATTTCCAAAGTAATTTGAAACTATTGTATCAATTAAAAAATAATATTATGGATTGAGGGAAATGTTAATTGTATTAAATTTGGCATCGGAAAACACCAAACAGTGATAAAAACTCTCTAACCTAATGAGTTTGTTGAGAAAATGACCTGAATTTTACTTTAAAGAATTTGGTGCATGTTTTTTACGGTTGGAGTAGACCGAATGTTTTACGAAGATATTGTTGCGAAAGCTGTATATATCATCAACAGAAGTCCATCGACGACACTAAAGTTTAAATGTCGACAAAATGTATGGACTCGAAAGAACCATTGTCGGAAAATTTGAGGTTGTTTAGATGTGTTCATATGTACATGTAAAGTAAGATAAACTTCCTGGGAGCACTAAAGTGTTTGTTCTTCAGCTATCTCAAATAATTAAAAATGTGTAGGTTGTGGTTCTGGCACGTGGAAGTCATAAGGCTTTGGTTAGTCTTCAAGTAATCAAAGAGAAAAGGTCATCCTATTGGTTAAGTCACTTGAGACCAAACCTGATGCTATAAAGAAGAAACGTGATGTTGATGATGAGTGTAAATAAGAGAAATAAGATTGTCATGTTTCCAGAATAATTTCAGACTTCTTACATATGCCGCTCATGGATAGGAAGTTCACCATTGCATGTGGGTTATGCTTTGTCAATTGAAATGTAGGTAAATGTTCTTGAACCCGGGAAGAACTAAGATCTCTAGAAAAGATGGGCACCCGGAATCTTGTGAAGCATCTAAAGGTCAAAAGCTTGTTGGGACTAATTATATATTTAGGAGGAAGCAAATAATTTATCGAGTTTATTGATCCATATATATAGTTGGGTTGGTGGTTAAGGGCTTCACCCAAAAACAGATAGTTATCTTAATGAAATATTCTCACCGGTTGTGAAACAAACCTCAATAAGGATTATTGGAATTTTTTGATATATTTTATTTAGAGTCAAATCAAATATATATGACTACTTTTTTCCAACAAGGAGAATTGTAAAATAACATATATATGTGCCCGCCGAAAGGTACTGAAGAAGGAAATGAATGGGATGTGTGTTTGTTAAATATAAACCTATATGGGCTACACTAGTCTATTATAATAAGTTGTTATGAAAGATTTGTTTATCATAATAGATTAAGACTCGTGGGAAGACTAATCATGTTATTGTTGTACGTGGATGACATACTGATAGCTAGAAAGGACACGAGGATAATTGAAATAGTAAAGACTCGCCTAAAGGGAGAGTTTGAGGTGAAGGATATGGGAAAGGCTAAGATGAATCTTGGTATTGAGGTCAAGTTAAACATATTTAGAGGGTATTTATTCTTATTTCAACATTAATACATACAAACATCTCTGAAGAAGTTTCTCATTGATGAACATTTCTAACTTCGCACCACTTACGCACCGACCAAAGGAATATAAAAGAAGGTCATATAAAATCAACCCACACAATTTGAACTCGTACGATGGGTTCGGAGACCCTGGACATCACTTGGATAAATTTTGTAAAATGATGATGGCGTTCAACCCTGATGATGTGTTATTTTGCAGAGTGTTTTCCATGACTTTTGAAGGGAATGCACTCGACTAATTTAATGGCCTCCAAAAGAGATTAATCAAGTATTTCAAGGGCATATGGATCGCATTTAGAAATCGTTTCATGAGAAACAAAGAGCATAAGCGTGGGGATGATGCAATCATCAACTTATACTAGCAAAGACGAGAAATATTAAAAAGCTATGTACAAAGATTTTTACGTGAGATAAACACTCTGTCGTCTTGCGCCGAACGAGTGGTTGTAGTACCTTCAAGAGAGGATTGGATCAGGAAGGCCCCCTCTTCATAGAACTCATTCGAATCCCAATGAAAATAATGAGGGATTTCCTCGATAGTTCAGATCCGTTTATTGGAGTCGACGACTTACAAATCGGGACCCCACACCTACTTCTTAGCAGAAATCTCAAAATATTAAATTGTCAAGTGTGGAGAGGAAACACTACGAGGACACTCCCAAGTCGGACTCATCTCGACCTCAAATAATTTGGTTGCGCCCATCCAATTATGATCATCCGGCCATGAAGTTCACACCCTTAATTGAGAATATAACTACTATCTACGAGAAGACGAAAAGGAGAGCCAAATATGAGTGTCGACGGGTATGTTGGCAGCACCGTACATGAGACACCCTTACTATTTCTGTGCATATCACAATGACCATGGACACTCCATTAATGAGTGCTAATAATTGAAATAAGAAATCCAGAGATTGATCGAAAGTAGCGACCTCATCCAATTTGTTAGGAAGAAAGAGAGCACGATAGTAGAGGATCAGGGAACTAATGTGACGCCTACTGAGGCACCTGACAGATCTGGATAAACACAAAAATGGTTGTGTGCTATTTTTTCAGGGGAGACCCTTTCGCAGACTGATTCAACAAAACAAAAATGATACTATTAAAATTTAGACATCCACCTGGTTTGTAACTCTTCGTATCATAAATTTCGAGATCCAGTGGAGGATTTCACGTTCAATGATAATGATTTGAGGGGTATTATCACCCCCATAAAGACACTTTGACAATTAATGCCAACATACCACGGGTGATGGTCCCAAGAATACTTGTGGACAATGGCATCTCGGTCGATGTCATTTTCAAGTCAAACTATGATCAGATGCTTGGGGTACCTCAAGGCTACTAACAGAAAATTGGTTAGTCTATAAGGGCAAATCAACTAGATCCGTGGGGGAGATTGAAATCGCGGTCACAATAGCGGACAAAAACACCAACAAATATGATTAAACCTTGTTTATGATCGCTGAAGCTCCAAGTTCCTACCATGCCATAATGGGAAGACCATGGCTAGACAAGCTCGAGGCCACAAAATTCTCATTCAGAAAGTGCATCAAGTATCTTATAGGAAATTTAGTGGGAATGATCAGAGGTAATCAACGAACACCAAGGTAATGCTATGATATAACACTTGACCCATCTAAAGCGGCCCAACAGCAATTCACGAGCTCTGGGGTTTGGGACCACCGCATACAGATATAACAAATTTAGAGGTGAAAGGCTCTAGAGAGGACGAAAAGGAAGATAACCCCATATGAGAAGAAGTCAGTGTTACATTGGAAGAGGACAAGGTCGTCAAAATAGGTAACAATCTTCACAAAGAATTCAAAAATAGTTTAATCGTTTTGTTGCACAAAAATAAAGATATGCTTTCATAGAATTTAGAGGAACTAACAGGAGTTGTTCCGAATGTCATTTGTCATTCATTAGCCGTTAATAGTAATGTTCACCCAATACGACAATATCGGTGAAACTTCTCTCCGGAAACGTTAGAGAAAATATTCAACGAGGTGGACAAGTTAGTCAAGTTGGGTCATATCAAGCAGGCCAAATACCTGACATGGATAGTCAACCTATTGTTAGTAAAAAAGAAGAATGGAGAATGGCATATGTGTGTCGACTTCATCAATCTCAATCGAGCATGCCCAAAATATGCATTTCTTCTTCTTCCAAGAATCGACCAGTAACCCATGAACCCCGCGGATGAAGAGCATACCACATGTCAAATGGAGCGAGGCCTTTACTGTTATTAGTTAATGCCATTTGGATTGAAACATGTGGGTTCGACATATCAAAGGTTAATAAAATAAATATTCGAGACACAACTATGCGAGCATATGGAAGCCTACATCGATAATATTATTGTGAAAAACAACTATGGGGAGAGGCAACTTTAATTCTTTGGGACAACCTTACAAACAAACTACGGGGGAATCATCTAAAATTCAACCCTCTTAAATTATATTTTGGTGTGTGTAGTGGAAAGTTTTTAGGTTTTATTGTTAGTAAGAATGGAATACAAGCCGACCTATCTTAATTAAAGGTAATATTGACCATAGAGCCTCTAAGAAACATAAATCAAGTACAAAGACTAACAGGATACTTAGTCGCCCTCTCTCGGTATATCCTTTAAACATCAGATAAAAGACAACCATTCTTCAAAGTATTGAAGGAAGCAAAAAATTAAAGTGGACGAACGAATGATATGTGGTATTCCAAGCATTAATAACATATTTTACATCGACAGAAGTATTAACGACACCCGACCCATGAAATCATCTTTATCTATATATCTCGGTATCGATTTCTGTAACAAGTGGTGTTCTCGGACGAGAAACGGCGAGCATACAATAGTCAGTCTACTGGATTAGTGGATTTTGAAACAAGCTATCCAAGTTTAGAAACATTAGCCCTCGGCTTAGTGGTTGCAGCCAAAACAATTTTCACGTATTTTCAAAAGCACACTATCATCCTACGCACTTCGTTCCCGTTACACAACGTACTTCAAAATCCCGATATTTTGGAAAGATTAACGAGGTGATCAGTGTAACTGGAAGCTTACGATATAGGCTACGAGCAACGAATGGATAATAAAGGTCCAACCGGCAGCTGACTTCATCAATGAGTTCATAAGATGTCGTGGATCACACGAGGAAATAACTGAAGAAAAATATAACATTGCCCACTAGTCAGTCGAGGTGTATGGGATGTAGAACACAATTAGGGGATGCCAAAATCGTGTTTAGGACACCTTTTGGGGAAGAAATTCGACAAGTAATAAGGCTTGGTTTCAAAGCAACCAATAATGTAGCAAAGTGCGAAGCAATGCTGACATGCCTAAAACTTGTAGTTTGTTCCGATTTACAAACTAGTGTTAGCTAATAGGAAAGCACCCAGGGGTACCTGGAAGCTTTGAAAGAATTGGGAGGTAAATTTGATAGTGTCCAATATGAAGAGATACATCGGTTTGACAATTCAATGGCAGATTCATTAGCCAAATAAGTGATTCAATAAGCAAACCCAACTGTCCTTACTCAAGATTCTCCAACGGTAGTGGCAGGCACATAAAACTTAGAAGTGGATACACTCACAACGGGATGCTCCCAATAATAACAAGCATATAAAGTCAGAAAATCGTGTAAATTTTACTATTACGACACCAAACTAACACATGAGGCCTAAAAACTAAGAGATTTGTGGTTAGAATGGCCGAACATAATTCGTCATTACAATGAAGACTAAATTAGTTTTATATTTCAGTAAGAGATGCGTCAAAATCAGTAACCAAGGTTTCGCATATAATGGATCGTAGTATCACCGTTTTGCATGAACTATACTACAAGTTTGACGTATATATATTTTAACTTTTATAAGTATGTAGATTTTGCTAAGTAACGACGTAAATTTTTGTATTCATGCTTCATGAAGTAAAAACAAACCTAATATATTGAAAATTTAATATAAAATGCAAACAATATTAGAAAATATACGAGGTAAGAACTTGACAAACTATCTATACAACATCTTTATATTTTTCATAAGAAGGATTACAATTTGTATGATGTTTTGTTTCTACTACTTACTTTAACTTTCACCAGCCTTAAAATCATTTTGTTACTCTTTATATAATAATTTCGATTTGAGGTGTCTTAGGTCTATGCCTCCTTATCTGTTCAACGTTTTTTCCTTCTTGTTGCTTTATTAGAATTAGGTAAATTATTTTGATTGCTTCATCATATGGTGTCAGGTACTTTATCCGTACGGTGTCTGACACAGGTTTCGTACATGTGAGTGGTGTCGAATAAAAAATAATTCTCTCAAAGCCCTCAGTCTAGCCTTGTACACTAGGTTTTTTGGTCCCAACGTGGAAGTTCACTTGGACATAGTCTAAACGAGGGTTTGGCTGTGTTGGCCAAGCTACGAGTTGTGCGCTACTGCGCAATCATGTACAATCATTTGCACAACCAACCAACAGTACCATATCAATAACCTGCAGTACTCATTTTCTTGATGGTGATCCAATGGAGTGTTTCTCCTTTTGGACATCGTTTTTTCATTAAGATTCTATTTTGACGCGGCTCCCAAAGTAATTTGTTATTTCTTTTTCAAACTTGATATATTTTGTTTTTAAAATTCCGCACTTTTCACCTTCTTTTGACATGTGTCAATTGCATAACAACTCTTTGACTCCTTTTTTTACTTCTATACATTGTTTATTATTTAATTTTACTTAGACTTTCACTTGGAGCATCTTTAACTAAAAATTCACTTTATCTCTCAAGATTTTGGTTTATTCCTTATGGTGTAAAACGTTCTTCCTTACGATGTCAATCTTTATTGTTGGTGAACTTATTCTTTCACATTGATTCCTCCCACGGTAAGGACTCTCTCTTTTAATATTTTAGTTAGTTTATTGGTAGGAAACAATTTTGAGAGTACGAGACTTATTCTAATGGCACTCTGACCAAAGTCGTGGAGGATGAAGAAGACCCTCTCAAATACTCTAGTTTTTTTATTTTGGGGCGACTTCTCTTAAGAGGACTCCAGTCTTCCGGATGACCTTAATAATTTTGCTAAGATTAGAGAGGGAATACATTTGATCTATGATTTTAGGACTATTGACAAGGGTTATGGCGATAAATACTATCATGTTTCATGATTTACCCATGCATGAAGAGATAAGCTCCATTTTTAGAAAATTATCCCTAAAGAGATCGAATGTTTTTTGTCTTTTCTAACAAAAAATCTCTTATCGTCCACATCAGTAAAAGAGAATGGGTGTCCACATCAGTAAAAGAGAATGGGGTTGATGGTGGTGAAGAAAGCCAGGTGGAAGAGAAGGTGGTTGTGTTTGAAGGTTTTTAGGGTTTCGTCTCTGATTTGGGATTGTTCTGGGTGAGAGAGATGAGTGAGTCTTAAATATACCGCGTCGCGTGTCATGGGTCAGGTCGGTGTGAAGTATTGGTCACGGGTTATACGTGTGTTGGGCTAATTTTTATGCAAGGCCCATGTCTCTCAACATTTATAAAATAATATAACAAAGCATAACAATAACTTAGTGCCTATAACAACTTATTGTTACATAAACAATTTCACAATTGTGTATAAATAAAGAAATGTAATGTGTAACAAATTAAGTGAAATAATAGAATACAAAATTATCTTCTATCTCTCTCTTGATTTCACTTGGTATCAGAGCAGGGTTGTCCTCTTCAATGGCTAAGACACGATCTCTTCAAAGGATTCAGGGATCCAGCTCAGGAGATCCTGTCCTTACTCTTCTGCTCAAAATGGAAGAGTAAAGAGAAAGCACAGACATGTCCCTGAGACTGGTCTAACTTTGCTTTCTCACTCTGGTCTTTTCACAGTGCTGTTTACCTCATTAATAGGCTTTCTACTCCTGTTCTACAAGGTCAGTCCCCTTTTGAAAAGTTGTTTGGTGTGCAACCAGATTATGGGTTTCTAAGGGTTTTTGGATGTGCATGTTTTTCTTGTTTCACGTCTTATCAGTCAAATAAGTTTCAATATAATTATGTAAAGTGTGTGTGTTTCTAGGGTACAGTGTTGTTCACAAACTGTATAAATGCTTAAGTCCTACTGGAAGAGTCTACACATCTAGAAATATCATCTTCAATGAAGATGAATTTCCCTGTGCTTCTGGTTTCTTAAATTCAAGTGTTTGTCCTCCTAAATCTAAGTCTTTGTGTCTACCTCAGTTTCCTAATGTTAGGACATATGGTGAAACTCCAAATCTGTCAAGAACTCCCTCTGCCTCTCTATCTAGTCCACTAACTAATCATAGCAACAATGACATTTCACCTATAATGCCTAATTTCACAGATACAATAGACTTACCTCACCAAAACTTACTTGCAAGCCAAAGCGTTTTCCACCAAAATGAACCTTCTTCTTTACCTATTCCTAAACATCTTGACTTGCCAAACCCCAAACCTGTCACAAGACAATCATATATACCTCAGTTAGTAATTGAACTACTTATTGCTACTAATACACCCATTCACCGTACCCAAAATACACACTCCATGATCACTAGAGCCAAAAATGGTATTTCTAAGCCTAAATGTATTTATTTTGTATGGTTATGTTACCTAATGCTACAGAAACGGAACCTACAAAGTACTCCGAGGTTGTTAAAACCTCTCAGTGATCTGAGGCTATGCAAGCATAATACATTGCCCTTTCTGACTAATCATACTTGGTCTCTTGTTCCTTATACAAATGACATGATTCTAGTTGGGTGCAAATGGGTATACAAGGAAAAGTATAACCCAAATGGATCTGTTCAAAGATACAATGCCAGACTTGTGGCCAAGGGTTTTCATCAGCAGCCTGGGATTGATTTCACAAAGACGTTGAGTCTTGTTATTAAGACATTAGTGATTAGGTTTGTGCTGACATTAGTTGTATCAAGAGACTGGACCATAAGGCAGTTGGACATCAACAACGCCTTTTTAAATGGTGATCGCAAAGAACATGTTTTTATGGTCCAACCTCAAGGGTTTATCAACTGAGAACTTCTTAATCACGTTTGTAAGCTACACAAGGCTTTGTATCGTTTGTAGCAAGCTCCAAGAGCTTCGTATTCCAAGCTAAAGGATACACTGCTCAGATGGGGTTTTTAGAATTCAAAGGCTGATTGTTCTGTGTTCTTTTTTATGACTAAGGAGGTTTTAGTGGTTCCTTTGGTCTATGTAGATGACATTATAGTCACTCGTAATAGCTCTAACTTTCTGACTAAGTTCATACAACAACTGAACTCTCAGTTTTCTCTTAAAGATATGGGAAATCTTATGATTTTTCTTGGTATGTAGGTCTATCGGGATAACACTGAACTATACCTAACTCAAACAAAATATATACAAGACTTACTGCAAATGGAGGGTCTCTCTAAAGCAAACCCTTGCTTCATTCCTATGCGGGTAAGTCCCTCTGTCTCCAAGTTTGATGGTGAAGCTCTTCAGTGTCCTACAAAATATAGAAGTATGTTAGGGTCTCTACAATACCTGCTGTATACTAAACCGGACATTGCGTTTGCTGTGAACAAGATGAGCCAGTATCAGCAATGCCCGGCGAATACTCATTTACAAATTGTAAAACGAATTATGTGTTACTTATCTGGAACTTCTTCACTTGGACTTCATATCAAGCCGAGTGATGAACATCAACTCACTGCTTTCATATATGCTGATTGGGCCGGTTCAGTGAACATCAACGTCAGCTTTCATATGTGTCTTCTTGGGTGACACACTGGTTTCTTGGTCCTCTAAGAAGCAGGGGTTAGTGTCTCATTTCAACACAGAGTTTGATTATCGCTCACTCGTTAACTTGTCATCTGAGCTGATTTGGTTGCGTTCTGTTCTTGACGAGTTAGGTCTTCCTCTTCACCGATTTCTAGTCATACGGTGTGATAATGTTGGAGCAGTTTCTCTGGCTTCTAACCCCGTATTTCATGCTTGAACGAAACATCTTGAGATTGATCTTTACTTCGTGCGTGGTCAGTTGATTCAGCGGTCGCTCGATATTCAATATATTCCTTCGCATGATCGGATAACCGATCTTCTCACCAAGCCGTTATCTCAGCCTCGCTTCTTGTTCTTGCGGGACAAACTTGGTCACAGTGTTCTTCTGCATCGTTTGAGGGGAGAAGTAAAAGAGAATGGGGTTGATGGTGGTGAAAAAATTCAGGTGGAAGAGAAAGTGGTTGTGTTTGAAGGTGTTTAGGGTTTCGTCTCTTATTTGGGATTGTTGTCTCAACGGATGAGAGAGAAAAGTGAGTTTAAAATGTACCGGATCAAGTATCTTGGGTCAGGCCAGTGTGAAATATGGATCACGGGTTCTACGTGTGTTGGGCTGAGTTCTATGCAAGACCCAATTCTATCAACGTTTATAAAACAATATAACAAAGCGTAACAATAAGTAACTGCCTATAAAAACTTATTGTTACATAACCAATTTCACAATTGTGTATAAATAAAGAAATCTAACGTGTAACAGATGAAGTGAAATAATAGAATACACAATTATCTTCTATCTCTCTCTTGCTTTCACTCCCTCGAAGAGACCATATTTTATCGCCAATCATTCGATTCCGGACTAAGGCTCTTACTAGACCCTTTCATGTAGAAATATCTAGCTTGGGCCAACATCGCACCATGCCAGCTCGCTTCTAATAGGTGGTAATTTTTTATCATCTTCCGAGTGTTGGGAGGTCTTATTTTCTCTTATGAGTGAACCTTTTGTCTTCTGTCCCTATGATTTGTCATGGATTTGTCCCATCGGCCTTCAATTATCTTGGTGTTTTGACAAAGGCCTTGAGCCTCATATTTATTTTTCTCATTTTTATTTTAATATCATTTTAATTTCTTTTGTAGAAAAATACACAAAGGCTCAACGAGATATGATGTTGGATTTATATTACTTTCTTCATCGTCTATGCAAGTACGTTCGTTTTAAAGTTGACGTTGCTGAGACTCGTCGTCATTTCATCGAAATTTGTCAACACGAAAATTGTATCCACTCTAATTTTTATGTAAGATGCTTCCTATGTTGAGTATTGAAGAAAAACACATGCACAAAGCCACCGAGCCCGCCCACAGCCTAGGTCGAGTTACTATTATTTTTTTCTCCGAGGGTGTTTTATCCTAATTCTCTCGAGCACAAACGTTTTCATATCGAAGAGGTACATAACAATCCTAATACTCATCACAATATTGGTTTTTATGAGCTTCTTTCTCTTGCTTACACTCTCATATGCCGAACCATTGTTTGTCCGAAAGTGATCGATGTCGTTGTTGTTGTCGATCCGACTTATTTTCGATGCAAGATTTCACAAAAGGAGGTTAAACCATGATAAAGAGATGGATAAGGATGTTGTGATGATCCAAACTCACAAGGCCCCATATACCTTAAAGTGGGTTCAGAGGGGATGTCGTTGACTATGGTCATTGAGGATGAGTACTTCTCTTTTCATCGGGTGGTCATCCTTGTTGAAGAGTAATATACCTTTTTCATTGATGTTCGACGTTTTGCTATACCCGAGGACCTTTGACAGCGAAGAGCATGGAGAAATCAAATATACCAAAGATATAATACATGCAAGGTTAAAAAATATAAAGAATGAGCTGATAAAGGAGAAGGCTACTTATATTTCTAGTGTCGAGAAGATCAACCACCTTAAAGAATTGATCGAAACTCATGTTGATAAAGCTCGTAAACGGCTCAGACACGATGTATGACTTCCCAAGATATCCTTAGAGAAGTTACTGGGCCCTTTCATCGATGTGTTCAAACGAAGTGACCAAGCCATGATTATTAAAATGATCACAGAGCTTTATCCCAATCGGGCTCTTGTGCCTGAGCTTGAGGCGCTTGCGAGTTTTGATTTTGTGATTTTTTTCATTGCTGCCCGATGCTTCTTCTGCTACATATTTTGAGGTTACAGTTGACGAGGTTGGTGTCGATAATGATATTGGCTCCTATGCCACACGGATTAGGTTACCAGTCAGATTTATGAAGAAGAAGAGTGATAGAATTTATATAGGGATGACACTCAATTTTTTAGAAAATATGTACAACATACACACTAGTTTATATAGTAGAGAGAAGGTGTAACAACCTTGGGAATATTCTCATGTGAGGTTGTTATACAATCTTATCCACTGTACAACATGTTTGGATACATTGATATAGTAATACTCAATACTAGACTCGATGGGCTTGGACCATAGATATGCCATCAACTTCTTATGACCCATGCTTGTGAAAAAACCCGGTCCAATTTATAACCCATGCTTGTGAAAAAACCCGGTCCACTACCAAGACTAGAAACGCATCCTTGGACCACCGTTTAGCGTTTAGATCTAAGTGAGGAGCTAAGACCAGTGTTGTCTTCAACAAGCTCCTCACTTCCTTTCTCACTGGTTTCCATGGTGGTCTTGTGACCAACCATACTTCTGACACCCCCCCTCAAACGCAGCGGCGACTCCGAAAGCCCAAGTTTGTCGCGAAGATAAAGGAACCGAGAAGAAGTTAGGGATTTGGTGAGGAGGTCAGCAATCTGATCAAGTGAAGGTACGTATCGAATCTGTACTGAACCTTGTCTAACTTGATCTCTAAGAAAGTGTACGTATAACTCTATGTGTTTGGTGCGAGCGTGGAAGACATGATTTAAGGCTAACGAGCTAGCCCCCAAATTTTCGCACCACGTAATAGAAGGCGGAATGAGAGAGATCTGGAGTTCAGTGAGCAGAGACTTCAACCAGATTAGTTCAGCAGATGGATTGGCTAAAGAACGATACTTTGATTCAGTGGAGAAGGAAGCTACAACATTCTGTTTATTTGAGGACCAAAAAATAAGGGTTTCGCCAAGAAACACATAGTACGCACCCACACTGCGACGATCATAAGAAGACGAGGCCCAATCGGCATCAGAATAACTATGGAGTTGCAACTGGTAGCAGAGTTTGATGTGAACAACCAACCATCGTGACCTAGATAAGTACCGTAACACTCGTTTAAGTCTTTGCCAGTGTACAGATGTAGGATTCTGTCGGTGTTGACTAAGACTATTTACTGAAAATGCTATATTTGGTCTTGTGTGAGTCAGGTACTGCAAGGCTTCTAACAAGCTTCTGTACTGTGTAGGGCAAACAAACGTAGAACCATCACGTGAGAAGTGCTGAGTACCAGCCACCATGGGAAAGGGACAAGGCTTGGACATGGACAGACCCTGTGCAAGCAGTAAGTTTTTGATATACTTATGTTGAGTTAGATAGAACCCTGTCTGGTCACGATGAACTTCTATTCCTAGGAATAGATGGAGTGACCCCATATCCTTAAGCATAAGGTTGTGTATAAACTGTGTCAAACACTCTGTGTTGTTACCTGTCACTAGGATATCATCCACATACACAAGAATAAGAATTTATAGTTGTCTTAGAAACCAAATAGAAGAGAGAGCAATCAACCTTTGAGTTACAGAACCCCCAGCTAAGTAGGGTGTCCCTCAGTCTAGAGTACCAGGCTCTAGGAGTTTGTTTTAAACCATAAATAACTTTATGAAACTTGCAGATGTGTGTAGGATGAGTAGGATCAACAAAATCACGAGGATGTGTTATATACACAGTTTCTTGTAAAACCTTATTAAGAAACGCATTATTGATGTCAAGTTGTCTCACTGGCCAACACTTAGAGACAACAATAGTTAGAATTAGTCTAACTGTAGAATACTTAATAACTGCACTGAATGTCTCGTAGAAATCAACCCCAGGTGTTTGATGAAAGCCCTTAGCTACCAAACGAGCCTTGTACCTCTGAACAGAGACATCCAACCCAAACTTAACTTTATATACCCATTTGACATTAGAGGAAGTAGATGTTGGTACCAAAGACCATGTTCTATTAGCCATCAAGGCTTTGTATTCACTAGCCATAACCTCTTGCCACTTCGAATGCCCAACTGCCTCAGAAAAAAGAGTAGGTTCAAACACACATTTGTCAGTAGTGACCAGAGACCCTACATATGCCACTTTAGTTTTAGTAATGCCACTTTTTAGTCTGGTTTGTATGGTGTATGTGTTGGGTAATGTGTGGGGAGCAGGTGGATGTTCAGGATTGGTAAAAGGTAGATCTATTGTCAAGGTAGGTGTCTGATGTAGATGTGAATCATTACTAGCATCTGTGTGAGTAGAAACTACATTCGTGTCTAATAAATGTGTATTAGAAACTGGTTGAGTAATTACCTTAGGGAGGCCATTAGGAGAGTGTTGAGTAGAGCTTTGAGGCTGCAAAGGAGCAGGACACAGAGATGTGGTATGTTTAGTTGGAGTTGCAGGGTTAGACTCAACAGATGATACCCTTTCATCTATCACAAGACCTATAGGAAGTTTAGGTAACCAGAGGTTGGCTGACTTATTAGATACAAGTTCACTTTTATGAGGTTTAAGAAACCCGGTGCTAAATGGAAACTCATCTTTATTAAAGACAACATTTCTAGAAATATAAATCCTCCCAGTAGAACTGAGACATTTATAGCCCTTGTGACCCTGACTGTACCCAAAAAAGGCACACTTAACAGAGTGGAATTGGAACTGGTGACTTTGATAGGGCCTGAGACAAGGAGAACATGAGCACCCAAAGGTTTCAGAATTAGGTAATTAGGTGCTTTATGAAATAGGACTTCAAATGGAGACTTGTGATGAAGTATAGGTGTTAGGAGTCTGTTGATCAAATAGACACTTGTCTCAAAGGCTTCAACCTAGTATTTGTAGGGTAGGTGAGATTGAGCTAGGAGTGTGAGCCCAACTTTAACCACATGCCTATGTTTTCTCTTAGTCCTACCATTCTAGGCTGAGGTATGAGGACACGACCTTCGTAATAGGAGGCCACATACCTTAGCTAGAGGAAAATAAAGTTTAAACACACCCTCAGTCACTATGTACAACTTTAATAGACCTATTAAACTGAGTTTCAAGTAGGGATTTGAAGGTTTTGAACACTTCTAGCACTTGACTTTTGTCCATAATAGGATATAGCCAAGTATACCTAGAAAAAGCATCTAGAATTAGCACATTGTATTTAGAACCCCCAGTAGATTAAACGGGTGCAGGCCCCCAAACATCTGTGTGAATTAGGTCAAGCACATAAGTAGAGCGTGAAGTAGACATGGAATAAGGAAGACTGTGAGACTTGCCCAACTGGAAAGCCTCACAAAAATTAATTGAATTTCTTAACAGAGATTGAAGTTTACAAGACTTAAGAACATTTTCTAGAACACTTGGAGATGGATGGCCAAGCTTTTTATGCCATCCATCTTTGACATACTTAGATACAACAGCAGATAAAGCCCAAGAGACACCTAGATTTAGACCACCTTGTGACTTAGATAAAGTATCTATCTTGTAAATCCCATCTTCACACCTCCCTCTGAGCAGAATAGTTCATGTTTCCTTGTCCTTCCCAAGACAGAAAAACTTGTGAAATTCCACAAAGACATTGTTGTGATTAGTTAGTTGAAAAACAGACAAAAGATTCTTATTAATTCTAAGAACATGTAGTAGAGTTTTCAAGAAGATAGACTGTTTTGTAAAGGAGTTTAAGGTAGATTGTCCAATATGTGATATAGGAAGCCTCTCACCATTACCAACAAATATGTGTTTGGTACCTGAATACTCAGATTTCTGAGTCATTTGACTAGTGTTTCCTCTGACATGGTGACTAGCACCACTGTGAGCATACCATTCCTTTTCACATGGTGAATCCTGTATGACAAGTAGGGCATTATGTTCCCCCTCAGACCTTGATTGTTCTGATGGAGAGGAACCCATAATTGAGGGATCATCCCTGTAATACAAAACAACAGCAGAGTGCCCATACCTGTTACAAATTTGACAAGTTGGTTTGTTTTGTGAGAACCTTTCACCTCTACCTCTGTAGAAGTTGCTTCTACCTCTTGCATTGTAGCTATTGGAGTTGTAACCAGATCATTCTTTATCGCCTTTGTTTGAGCCTCTGTTTTGACCATAGAATCCTCTTTGATTATGATTAGTAAACTGATGCTTTGAATCATTTCTGTCAGTGATGTTAGCACTTGAAACATTAACAGCAGACATAGAGTTCTGCAGACCAGTAAGTTGTTCAAGTCTTCTCTCATAAGTGAGCAGACATAGAGTTCTACATACCAGTAAGTTGTTCAAGTCTGCTCTCATAGACTGGTCTGTAGATCTAGCCATCCTAGTCCTTCCTTATCAGCTAAGCTGACTACAATAGGTGTGTATTCAAAATCCAGACCTGCAAGAACTTGTGTTAGCAAATCATCTATAGATGTAAGACAACCTGCTAGAATTAGGTTTTCATAGATCATCTTCATTTTGTTTAAGTATTCAGACATTGAGGTAATCCCTTTACGAGTTCTTTGGAACTCAGATTTGTAATATGTAATTCTGGCTCTAGTCTGTGAGCCAGACAGTTTGCCAGCAGCTTCCCAGAGGCCCTTAGCAGACTCTTCTTCCACCAACTGAGCTCCTATCTCAGGGCTCATGGTGGAATACAACCTCCCAAGCAAAAGTTGATCTTTAGCAACCCATTCTTCAAACTCTGGGTTATCAGTAACATTTCCCTCAATGTCTGTTACAAGCTTTGGAGGACAGACCTTCTGTCCAGAAACAAAACTCCATAGCTTATTACCTTTGATAAAAGGTAATACAACAGTCTTCCATAGTAGGTAGTTGTTTCTGTCAAGACAAATATTATAAAAACTGTTGATTGAATGTAGGTCCAGGTTCTTAGTCGAAATAGAAGAGCTTTTTGAGAGTATTGATCCAATTGAGTCTGAGTTCAAGTAAGGATAATCATTGAGATTTTCCATTGAAGGCTTGGAGGAGCTCTCATACCAAGTCAAATTTAAGAAGAAGAAGAGTTATAGAATTTGTATATGAATGACACTCAATTAATTAGAAAATATGTATAACGTACACACTAGTTTATATAGTAGAGAGAAGGTGTAACAACCTTGTGAATATTCCTATATGAGGTTGTTACACAATCTTATCCACTGTACAACATGTTTGGATACACTAATATAGTAATACTCAATATTAGACTCGATGGGCTTGGACCATAGATAGGCCATCAACTCCTTATGACCCATGTTTGTGAACAAACCCGGTCCAACTTATAACCCATGCTTGTGAACAAACCTGATACACTACCAAGACTAGAAACGCAACCTTGGACCACCGTTTAGGATTTAGACCTAAGTGAGGAGCTAAGACCAGTGTTGTCTTCAACAAGCTCCTCATTTCCTTTCTCACCGGTTTCTATGGTGGTCTTGTGACCAGCCATACTTCTGACATTACCTCATACAAGTTTTTGAGCCAAATTTCCAACGAACGAATTACAAAGATACTGTAGGGCTTTGATATTTCCAGAGTTCTTCAGTCCAATATTGGGGGATAAAAAATCATGTGAAATGCGAGAGGTGGATCAGCTTAAATGTCAGATAAGAAGGCGTACAAAGTCGTACTTGGAGGGAGTTCTTTGCGGTATGCCCGACCATTGGTAACCACCGTGAATGGCAACCAAACTCAGGGTCCCTTTCAATTTGTAGTTGGGGATGATAAGGGAATAAGTTAGCCGTAAGAGCGTGGAGTTTCAAGCGAGGAATGTGAGAGTGACGGCTTGATTGATTTTTGTTTTCGGACATATATTTTTCTTAGGTCATGATGTTTTTTGCATTTTTAGTCATTTAGGTTTGTTGTTTAGGTGGTCCCTTAATTTTTAATATAGGTGTCGTTGCCCCACATTTTGTTATGATGGGATTAAACTTTAGTCGGAAGTAACTTTCTACGTTTCCTTATTCACTTATTTTCTTTAAAAATACACAAATATCGCACACATCCATTCTCCGTTGGATCTTCAACAGCCATCAAGACGGACCTTTTTGGATCCTTATCCAAATATTCTGATCAAGCATCGAACTACTCACACTTCGAATCTAAAATCATTAAATTCTCAGCTGGCGCAATTGGGTTAGCCTCCGAAGTTGAAGCTGGATTTTTCGATCCGCTCCCTTATGACTTCACATAAGTCAAGAGCTTCCCATTTTCAATCAAGATTTGAACTTCTTTTTTAACGCGATGCAATAATTAGTATTATGTCTAATGTCCTCATGATACCTGTAATATTTGTTATTCCGCTCCTCCCTTAGCCTATTTATTGGAGTTGGCTTCCTAAAATTTAAGAAGCTTTTATTCTTGTCAAAAATTGTAGCCACGCTTTCTGTCAATCAACATAATATTATGACCTAACTCACTAATTTGACCTCGGTCTGTTATATAGGATGGAGCATGATTTTAATATCCACCAGTTCGAGGTGACAAATTATTATTCTTTGGACGTGACTGCTCATTACCATTCAAGGGTTGACCTTGGTTATTGGCTACCTGACTCGAATTCTTTGGAGTACTAACTGGTCCTTCTTGGACCTTGGTTGACACTTTAACCTTGATCTGATCCTCTACCCGAGAAATTAATGCTTCAAAGGTTAGAGCTCTCCACTTCATCGTTTCATTATCCAGAACCCATGACAGTATACCCTAGCGAAAAGCTGTCATTGCCACATTTTCTTCCCAATTATCCAAACTTGCTTTAGTCAGAACAAACCTCTCTGTGTAATCCTTTCATTTCTCTTTAACCGCCTGCTTGCACTGAATAATCGTATCTTCACTCGCTCTCATCTCCTTATTCCTAACAAACTTCCTTCGAAAAACGGTGTAGAAATCCCATGAAATTTGAGATGGAGCCCATCAGAATCCGGTTGTACCATTTTAATGCTGTTCTTTGGAAAGTCTGTGAAAATGCATGATACACCAGCCGGTCTTCATCTTCAAAATTCATCATGTAGTCCTTGAACTCGATGTGATCATCTGGATCTTGCATCCCATTGATTTTCTCCAACTTAGCAATATCAAAAGGCTTTGGAAGCGTTATAAATCGCATCTCACTTGTCAACGGAGAGTTCCTCCAATCGATACCTTGCACAAACTGATCCTTAGTCCCCATGAGTACGCTTTCTTCTGCTCACTTCTAACGTGCCGATGAGTACAAGATCAATCGAACAGATTTCCTATCTTATCTTTCTCGTTTACTTTCCTCACCTCGGATCTGAGCCTCGCCGAGTGAATTTCTTGTTCTCTTTGTTCATACTTTTTGTTCAGCGTATTTATTATATCCAAGAGTTGATTCATGTGCATCTTAATATCCGATTGAGTTTGGATCAGAGCTCATCCATTTGGTCTGTTTCAATTTATTTGTAAATCATCTTTTAACGTTTCTATCGCTGATTGATGTGAAAGATTCTTTTCAGGATTCAATATAAGAATTGAAATGAGAAAATAAGAAAATTATATTGAAATTCGAATAGGTAAGACACTGATTTTTAATCGTCCCCAGTGGAGTCGCCAATTTAGTGAGTCCAATTACTAAGAATTATTTTATGAAAAAGTAATACGTAAGTTTTAGTGAGAGATAGAGGGTTTTTAGAGAGAGAAATTCAAAGCACGATTGAGTTAGATAAGAAAATGGTCAACCCCTTTATTAGTTTAGTCTTGACATTTATATAGAGGCGCTGAGACTTAACTCAAAACTTAAATCAGTTACATAAAGGGATAAATTTGCGTTAGTCCTCAATAGAGATACATAATCAGAATTGTGCAATTAAACTTCAATTATTTACACTTTTAGTCTTCTACTTCCTCATCAGCTTGTATAATACTTCATCATAGAAGAATAGTTATTGAAGAGATAACATACTACGAGTATCTCGTCTTCTGATTTTGCATGTATCCTATTCATCATTGAAGTCATTTAGCTTCTCGTTGCTTACTTGTATAATTAGAGTGTTTTATACATTGTTCATGTTTTATCATATAGGACATCTAATTATGTTCCTTTATTTTTATTAGCTTATTGTTCTTATATCGCTCTAACAGCTATATTTTTTTATTTATCTTATAACTTCCTTACTCTTATATAAGCTGTCCAACTGTATTTTCTGATTTTTCTTATAACTTTTATATTCCTTATTATGTAGAGCGTCGAATTGTTTGTTAAATTCTTATAGTCTTTATAACATATTTGATAATATATGAATTTTATGTGGCCTTTGGATCTTGAACATTATTAGTTTCCTAGGTCGTGGGCTGGCTCAAAGTCCTGTTCATTTATTCAATTTATAGTTGCGGTTTTTATTATCCGACCTTTACAATTTTGATTTTGTGGTCTCTTTGTATTATATACTGTGGGCTTGGCTAACAGATTTGTTTACTAACAAACGAAAGCAAATTTGATATATTTAACAATTAATTTTTTTTAGTTTCTTATAAAATTTTATAAGCTCTATGCTACAACCAGCCGTTTCAAAAAGTTTTGTCGTAACGCGAGTTTCTTCTCAAATAAGATCTGTAAATGTTATATGGTTTTGTCGGACACTTTTTTGGGTTTCAAAAGTAATTTGAAAATTATTATATCAATTATAAATAATATTATTGATTAAGGGTGATATGGGGCAGTTTAACTGATTTTTAAGTGTTGATTGTATCAAATGTGGCATTACAAGACACCAAACAGTGATAAAAACTCTCGAATCTAATGAGTGTGTTGAGATAATGAACTGAATTTTATTTGAAAGAATTTGATGCATGCATCTTACGGTTGTAATGGACCGAACGTTTTACGGAGAAGCTATTGTGAAAGATGGATATATCATCAACATAAGTCCATCTACGACAATAAAGTTTAAATTTCTATAAAAAGTGTGGACTTGAAATAATCATTCTCGGAACATTTGAAACTGTTTAGATGTGTTGCATATGTACATGTAAAGTAAGATAAGCTTTATCCGGGAGCACTAAAGTGTTTGTTCTTCACCTATCTCAAATAATTAAAAGTTTCTAGGTTGTGATTCTGGCACGTGGAAGTCAGAAGGCTTTGATTAGTCGCGAAGCAATCAAATAGAAGGTCATCCTATTGGCTAAGGTAGTTGAGACCAAACCTGATACTTTAAAGAAAACGTGATGTTGATGATGAGTGTAAACAAGAGAATTAAGATTGTAATATTTCGAAAATAATTTCAGACTTGTTACATATGCAACTCATTGATAGGAAGCTCACCATTGTATGAGGATAAAACTCGCGGAGAGTTTCATGTTCTATATATCCTTTGGATGTTCAGACTTATGAGAAATATGATTTTACTGAAATGTGGGTTATGCTTTGTCAACTGAATTGTAGGTAAATGTTCTTGAACCCGGGGGTGATCACGATGCTATGAAGAGAAATGATTAGCATAAAGGTATAAAAGTCATCAGGGAAGAACCAAGATATCTAAAAAGATGGGTACCTGGAATCTTATAAAGCCCCTGAATGTCAAAAGCTTGTTGGGAGTAAATATATATTTAGGAGGAAGCAAATAATTTATGGAGTTTATATATCCATATATAAAGTTAGGTTGGTGACTAAGGGTTCCACACAAAAAATGAAAGTTATCTTAATGAAATATTCTCACCGGTTGTGAAACAAACCTCAATAAGGTTTCTTGAAATTTTTTGATAGATTTTATATAAATTCAAATCAAATATATATATATATATATATATATATATATATAATATATATATATATATATATATTACTACTTTTTTTCTAACATGGAGAACTGTAAAAGACCGTATATATGTGCCAGCCGAAATGTGTTGAAGAAGGAAATGAATGGGATGTGTTTGTTAAATATAAACATATATGGGCTACATTAGTCTATTGTAATAAGTTATTATGCCAGATTTGTTTATCGTAATATAAAAAGACTCGCGGGAAGACTAAAGGGAGAGTTTCAGGTGAAAGATATGGGGAAGGCTAAGATGAATCTTGGTATTGAGATCAATATAAACATATTTAGAGGGTATTTATTATTATCTCAACATTAATACATACAAACATCGCTAAAGAAAGTTTGGTATATTCGAATTTAAAGAGGTTGGAACTCTCAATGATGCACATTTCTAACTTCACACCAATTACGCACCGACCAAAGGAATATATAAGAAGGTCATACAAAATTGACCCACACAAATTGAACTCGTACGATGGGTTCAGAGACCCTGGACATCACTTGGATAAATTTTGGAACATGATGATGGCGTTCAACCCTAATGATATGTTGTTTTGCAGAGCTTTTTCTATGAAATTTGAGGGGAACACACTCGACTAATTTAATTGCCTCCAAAATATATCGATCAAGTATTTCATGGGCATATGGATCGCATTTAGAAATATTTTCGTGGGAAACAAAGAGCATAAGGGTGGGGATGATGCAAACATCAACTTATACCAGCAAACTCTTTGGCGCCCTCTTCATAGAACTCATCCGAATCTCAATGAAAACAATGGAGGATTTCCTCGATAGTTCAGATCAGTTTATTGGAGTTGACGACTTATAGAAGGGGAACCCCATACCTAATTCTCAGCAGAAATCTCAAAAGCTTAAATCGTCAAATGTGGAGAGGAAACACTACGAGGACGCTCCAAAATCGGACTCATCTCGACCTCAAATATTTAGGTTGTGCCCTTCTTATTACGATCATCGTTCCATGAAGTTCACAACCCTGACTGAGAACATAACTACTATCTATGAGAAGACGAAAGGGAGAGCCAAATATTAGTGTCGACATGTATGTTGGCAGCACCGTACATGAGACCCTCTTACTATTTATATGCATATCACAATGACCATGGACACTTCACTAATGGACATTCAACAGTCACCTCTTTCCCATCAGAGTTGGAGCCTTACCTGCTCCAAATTTGATGAATCAACCCAACCCCTATCACACTTGCAAGAGACTAGTTCATCTTGACTATAAGGTATTCCTCCTCATTCGCAATAGGGTAGACAATCACTTGGCTCAAAAGAAATAGTCAAAAAAGGAAAAGAAAGAATAAAAAGCAGTTAGCACATCTAGTGCTAACCCTTCAATATAGCCCAAGCCGAAGCCTTCAAAAAGAAAAGCAGCAAAAAAGACTCTTTCAACCAGCGAAGAGGGAGAAGAAGAGCCTTCTTCAAAGAAAAAGAAAACTTTCACGCCTTCGAAAAGCAAAAGTCCTTATTGGAAGAAAAATAAAAAATCGAAGGCCATCGAATACACACTGGTCAATGAGGATGAGGTCACACCTATTGGGAATCAATAAAATCCTCATCTCAAAAAGAAAACAACCAATAATGATGCTCCAATCATCATCGAGGACAATGCAGATGATGATAATCAAAACGACGACCACTTTGATCCCAATAGCTTCATTAGTTTTAACGAGTCACATGAACTTGTTGGAGAAGAGGATCCTTTCATCCAAGATATTCAGACTCGCATGCAAAATTTTGGGAGAAATTCTATCGTCGAAGCGTCTCCAAAAATCATCCGTCCTTCTGCTCCAACTACATCTCTGGACATGATTCTTCATCCTAGCCTAACAATGTTTCCTCCTCCTCTACCAAATCCTGATTTCCTTGCTATATTTCAACCATTTACCGATCTGAACGCTGCAACAAAGTCGTTTTCTTCACAAATCGAGGCTTCCTACAGTAATTTGAAGCAATTGGCCAACATCATGGTTCGCTATAAGAGAATTTTCGATGCTGAGAAACAACTGAGGGAAAAAATTCAAAATCAAGTAATCGAGCAATTCAAAATCTTCAAAACGGCAAAACCTGAGCTTATTCAAGGAATGCTCTTCGTCAAAAGTAATTTATGAGCGCAACATTATGTTAATAAAGAAAAACTGTATGTCTCGCATCAAGAGGAGATGATCAAGCTCAAAACTAAACATGCTGAAGATTTGACTGTTAAAAAGCTTAAATTCGAAGGTCTCCAAACTTCTTATGCTACCAGCGAAGAAAAAAATAAAAAAATTGACTAATGAGGTAGCCACGTTGAAGGTTGATTTTGAGAAGGAAAAAAACCTCCTATCACCGCCGCAGAAGTTGAATGCTCTGAAGATATGTTAGCTGCTATTAATAATGGTAAAAAAGAGACATCTATCACTCTTATCCGGAAGATTAATGCGACTTATACAAAAGTCAATCTTTCTAGTTTTTAGAACGACATTCTTGTCGAACAGCGTCCTAGTGAAGCCTTCGATGCTATCTTAAACTCATCATCAGAAGAAGAATCATCCGACGAGGATTCGTCTAAATAATTTTGTTGTTCTTTGATTTTATATTATCCTTTTTGTATTTGTCAAACTAGTATCCTGTCCATTTACTTCATCGAAATAAATCTAATTGACAAATTTTTTTGTTTTATTTCTCATTTTTATCATCAATATGAATTATTTAAAGCTAATAATCAATAATAATTATTTTAAACATAACTCCTCAAAAATGATAATGTACTTCGAAATTCACAATACGTAATACTTCAAATAACTTAATACAAATTTCGAACATACTACCTTGAATAACATAGTGCATTTATTGATCGTTTTACTTCGTAAAATCACAGTGCACGTTGCACTTTGTAAAATTACAGTGCATTTTTTGAATGCTGCACTTCATAAAATTACAGTGCATTTATTGAACGTGGAACTTCAAATATGGTTGTTCTTCAAAAAGTGTAATAAGCACTTCAGAACATTCTACTCTTAACCAACCTCAAAGATGATCAGTCTTTGATAAGTTGTTAAGATAGTTTTCAACAAACACTTGTAAACAACCATTGGCCAAAAATGCATTTTATTGATAATATTGAATATGTTCATAACGCCTCTTTAAAACCTTCATGGGCCAACAGAATAGGATAAAGTGCGCCATTCAATAGTAAAAAATCCAAAATACAAAAAAATAATATTCCCAATATGGCTTCAAATATTGTATATTCCACTGTTGTTGAAGCTTTCTCCCTTGAATATCACAAAGGTGATAAAACCTTGATTTTATCCTCTCGACAACTATATAAGGCCCTTCCTAATTCAGGGCCATTTTTCCAAGGTTCTTCTCCTTTGTATGCAAAATTATTTTCCTCAACATTTTGTCACCTTCTTTAAACTCTCTTATTTCTACTTTCGAATCATATATGTTCATTATCAGAGTCAGATAATGGATTACATTAAAATGAGCTCGAACTCTTTTCTCCTCAATTAAATTTAAATTTTTCCTTTTAGCTTCATAATTGGATCTCTCGAAATATTGAGTTATTCTAAAAGATGACATCGTATATTCCACGGGGTTAACTGCATCCATTCCATATGTTAAGGCAAAAGGATTTTCTTTTGTAGCCTTAATGGGAGTCGTCTGATAAACCCAAAACACCTCATGTAAATAGTTTGGCCATTTCCATGCTGCCCCTGTGAAAGTTTTCTTCAAACCATCTATAATAGTTTTGTTTGCCACTTCGACTTGTCCATTGTCTTGAGGATGAAAAGGCGTCAAAAAATTTGTTGAATTCCTTTTGATGCACAAAATGAAGTCATTTATTTATTATTAAATTGAGGGCCATTATCTATTGTAATTCTCTGAGGGACTCCAAAGAGACAACATTACTGTTCACAATAAATTTAATTATATCTTTTGCCTTTGTTCGAGATAATGGTTCTGCCTCAGCCCATTTTGTAAAGTAATCCACTACTACAATTATAATTTTTCGTCTCCCAGATGCCATCGACAAAGGCCCCACCAGATCAATCCCCCATCTATCAAATGGTATGCCCTCGGTTATAGACATAAGTGGAACTGCCGGCCTGTGTATAGCTTTAGCAAACCTTTGATAAATATCACATATTCGAACCAAATTTTTGCATCGTTCATGATTGTAGGCCACTAAAATGCTGCTAGCAAAACTCGTCGAGATAGAGCTTTAAACCCACAATGAGCGACCATTCTCCATCATATAACTCTAATAATACCTTATGTGATTCTTGCTTGTCTAGACATCGTAATAATGGCCTGCTTAATACCTTCTTATACAATATTCCATCTAAAACTATGTATCCAAAAGCTTTACCTCTCAATTTTGTGGCCAACTTTGTATCAACTGGCAATGTTTCTTGAGTGAAAAAGTTTAGAATATCCATTCGTCAATCTTATCGAACTACATCAAGGGTTACAAAGAGCTCCGCTATACATTCACGTTGATTTGATTGAGTCAAAATCGAGGGATTTTCTTGTAGAAAAATTAAAGGATACTCCTCCTTGTAAGCAATATTTGCTAAAGAATCAACCACTCTGTTACTTACTCGACTAATATATTCAATAACAACATGATCGAATAGTAACATTAAATTCTAAAGTTCCCGAAGATATAAAACTAAACGATCATTTCTCGCCTCGGAAAATCCAAATACTTGATAAGCTAACAATTGAGAATCCATTTCCAAACGTACTAAAGTTGCTCCACATATTTTTTCCAACCTCAAACTTGCCAAGGCAACTTCGTATTCAGCTTCATTATTCAAAGCGTGAAAACCAAATTCGGTAGATTGAACCATTATCTCTCCCGTTGGAGCTATTAATTGAACCCCAACACTACATACTGAAATACTAAACCCTTCATCTGTTGATTGATCCACCTCGAATTCATTGGTGCAACATCTTTACTGTCTTTAATATCTTATATGTTTGAAAAACTTCAACAAAAAAGTCTGCAAACATTTGAGCTTTAATCACAGTTCAAGGTGTGAACAAAATATCATAATCTCTCAGCTCTACTGACCATTTGGTCATCATCCCCGAAATAGCAGGTCGTTGCAAGACATTCTTTAAAGAAAATGAAGTTCGGAATTCAATAGTGTGTGCTTGGAAATGAGGGCGCATATTTTTAGGAACAATCACCAATGCTAATGCTAATTTAGTTAGCTTCAAATACTTATTTTCTGTTGCCACTAGGCTTTTTATGATATAGTACACTGGCTTTAGAATACCTGAATCTTCACGTATAAACACTGCACTTAGTGCAAATCCCGATACCGCAATGTACAAAGTGAGCTTTTCTCCACTTCGAGGCTTTTGACCAAATCTCTAGTGATGATAAAAAAAATTATGCTTGTAAATGCTTCCTCACACTCCGATGTCCATTCAAATCTGTTTGACCCTCGTAAAACTTGAAAGAAACGAAAACATTTTTCAGAAAATCTGGAAATAAATCGGTTAACGGTTGTTAACCCTTCAAGTCAAAATTTACACTTCTTTAACAGATCTAGGCGAATTCATTGCTATTAGAGCTTTCAATTTTTTTGAGTCAGCTTCTATTCCTCTTTCACTGATAATATAACCCCAAGAATTTCCCTGAGCGAACTCCAAAGGTGAACTTTTCACGATTTAGCTTTAGCCTAATTACCCTTAAATAAAAAAATATTTCCTTTAAATCCTCGAGATGCACATCATCCTTCAAACTTTTTACCACCATATGATGTATATATACCTCCATATTTCTTCCGATTAGAGTCAAAATCTTTATTCATCAACCTTTAATAAGTGTCTCTAGCAGTTTTCAATCCAAAAGGCATAACCTTATAGCAATGCAACCCTCTATAATTTATGAAGGTCGTATACTCTTGGTCTTTTGGATCCATCTGAATCTGATTGTATCATGCAAAAGCATCCATGAACATTAGTATTTTATTTCCCGAGGTGGAATCAATCAGTTGATCTATTCGAGGAACATGAAATGAATCTTTAGGACAGACTCAATTCAAGTCTATAAAATCTACACATTCTCCCCTTCCCATTATTCTTTTTTACCACTACTAAATTTGCCGCCCATAAAGGATACTGTGACTCACATATATGTCAAACCTTGGATAACCGATCCACCTCAGAAACAATTGTTTCCGCCTTCTCCGACGAGAATGCCCTTCTTTTCTGAATCACTGGTTTTACCTTCATATTAATAGCCAAACTATGAAGAATCACCTCAATTGATATTATTGTTACATCCTCCATTTTCCAAGCAAAAGCGTCCAAGTTAAAAGATAAAAATTCTAGAAGTTGTTGACGTAGAAGTGGGATCAGTAAGGTTCCGATTCGAAGCACTCTTCATTCTGAAAAAGTATACTCCTTTATTTGTTCACTTACTCTTAAAGACTCTAGGGTTTCCCATGGATCGTCAACTCTATCTTCAAAATCAAAGGTCAACCCCCCTGACTACTATTCATGCATCAAATCTCCACTATTGGATCCCCGGATCCGAAGTACAGTTGCATCACACTCTCTGGCTATTTTCTGGTCGCTTCGTACGACCCCAATACGATCCCCTACCACATAATTGAAATATTGGTGTACCGTTGACACAACCCCATACATCGTAGAAAGCCAACACCTTCCAAAATAGCATCGTAGCTTGTGGGGTAGTCCACCATCATAAAAAGCACCTGGACCTTCTTGTTGAAATGTTATTTTCCCAAGCCCACTTCCCCTTCGAATTCCCCAATGACACGAGCTGTCACACCTGTAAACCATATGCTTGTATGTTCTACTTGAGAAATTCGATGGGGATTTCACATTCTGTCATAAATAATTTTAAAGAGGACATTTGCAGAACTGATAGTGTTTATAAACACACGCGGGATTTCAAAACCAGCAATTTCTACATCAATTACTACCGCGTCTACATGCGGCCCCGCCGTCCTCCGGAGATCATCCTCATCAAATAAGATGAAAGGAATGGTCTTTTTTCCATATAAGTGAGTAGATAGTTTCCCCTCAATTTGAGTTATCATATTGATAACATGCCTCTTCCTCGAACTATCAATGTTGCCAGCCATCGAATCACCTCTGAAAATGGCTAATGATTCAAAAAATATACACAAATCTCGCACACGCTCCTTTATTGGCTCTTCAACAACCATCAAGATTAACCTGTTCGGGTCCTTATCCAAATATTCCAAACATGCATCGAATTCCTCAGCCTTCGAATCTAAAATCATTACATTCTCAACTGGCACAATTGGGTTAGCCTTCGAAGTTGATGCTAGATTTTTATATATACTACCTTGTGACTTCACACAAGTGAAGAGCTTCCCATTTTCAATCAAGATTTAACATGTTCTGATCCTTATCCAAATATTTTGAACAACAATCGAATTACTCAGCCTTCAAATCTAATATCATTAAATTCTCAGCTAGCGCAAATGGGTTAGCCTCCGAAGTTGATGCTGGATCTTTCGATCTGCTCTCTTGTGACTTCACAAAAGTCAAGAGCTTCCCATTTTCAATCAAGATTTGAACATTTTTTAACGCGATGCAATCATTAGTATCATGTCTGATATCCTCATGATACCTGTAATATTTGTTATTCCGCTCCTCCTTTGGCCTATTTATTGGAGTTGGCTTCCTAAAATTTACGAAGCTTTTATTCTTGTAAAACATTGTAGCCACGTTTTCTGTCAATCAACATAATTTTCTAGCCTAACTCACTAATTTGGCCTTGGTCTGTTATATAGGATGGAGCATGATTTTAATATCCACTAGTTCAAGGTGACAAATTATTATTCTTCGGATGTGACTGCTCATTACCATTCGAAGGCTGCCCTTGGTTATTGGCCACCTGATTCAAACTATTTGGAGTACTAACTGGTCCTCCTCGGACCGTGATTAACTCTTCAACCTTGATCTGATCCTCTACCCAAGCCATCAATGCTCTAAAGGATACCGCTCTCCTCTTCGTCGTTTTATTAGCCAGATCCCGTTTCAGTAGACCCTGGCAAAAAGCTCCCATTGCCACACTGTCTTGTTCCTTAGCGCCACTCCAATCAAGACACACTGCTTGATGAGCCACGAGCACTCCGAAATCGGATCTCTAGAGCAGATCACCTTGATCATATGGCTACTGGTTCATCATGTTCGACCTCCGAGAATTTCACCACCATCGCGTTCCGTCTGGGCCTGACGCTCTGATACCACGTGTTGGGAATATGGGTGTTGTGAATTAGGGGTCCGGTCCGCATATTCCGCCTCCGTATATAAGTAAGAACACAACCGATCTCAACACCAGTATGATATTGTTCGCTTTGGCACCCGAAGGCCCTCACAGCTTTGCATTTGCTCCACTTCCAAAAGGCCTCATACTAGTTGAGGTATGTTCTTACTTATATACCACTGATCTTTCCCATGTTTAACCGATGTGGGATGTGACACACTTTGGTCGCCAGCCTAACACATTTGAATAAATTTTATAAAATTTAGTTTAATCTTTTTATTTTGATTTCTCGTTCGGCCACTTGATATATTTTTAGTGACATTTTAAATCTATATCTTTTCGATACAAAATTTATAAAAACAAATCACATTAATTGTATACAATAAAAATTTAGTCAAACTATAATATTAATATTCATCCTATACACTAGAAATATAACCAAAATATAATGTTAAAACTAGTCATATATACAAAAAATTAGTAAAACTATAATATTTGGTTTCTATACTTGTACTAGTTTAAATGTAATTGATGTAATTTATCCTCAATTTATTGGATGTAATTATATTCTATAAATTTCTTAGTAAAATCAAAATCTAACACGTGGATTCTAGGGTTTGATATTTTCTAATAAACTAAAAAGTGGGTTGAGGAACACATTTTTTCTGTATATTATATATTTAGTATTAAATATAACAAGTAAGTATTTCAAATTATATAATCTAATTATTAAATGATATTGTGAATTGTGTTATTAATTTTCAAAATTTTAGTTGTCATACATGTCTTATTTTATTATTAACTAGTTTCAAAGATTAATATTGGTTGATCTATGTTTTTTTCTTAAATAGAGAGCTCTAGAGTTTATTTCATAGTAAATAGATCTGCATAAATCATAATGTTCTTTTTATTTTGCATTGCTAAGTTGAAATTTTATTGTTATTGAGTTTTTTCTCTTTGTCATTATATGATGCATAGATATTTTAAAATAAGCCTAAATATAAACGAGCAAATTCAGAAATCTCTAGTTTAGTGACTGAAGTTACCTGAAGAGAAACACAAGATGAAATTGTTATTCTAAAAACACGTGATTCGGTGGTCAATAATCCAGAACCTCAAGCCTAGGACACCATAACATCACCATAACGTTTTGGTTCTGGCTACGCCACTGATTCAGAAGTCATTATAAAAAATAACTATAAATATTCATAAGTTATAATTTATTATTTTAAATTTTATAATTTATTAATTTCAATTTTATAATTTAAATATACAAAAGTTATAAATTATATATAATTTAGATATTCTAAATTATATAAACTAAATTTTAAATAATATTGTTAATTATGTTATTAATTTTCAAAATTTTAGTTGTCATCCATGTCTTATTTTATTGTTCACTGGTTTTAAAGATTAATATTGGTTAATCTTTTTTTTTCTTAGATAGAGATATGTAGAGTTTAATTTCAAAGTAAATAGATTTGCATAAAACATAATGTTTTTTTTATTTTGTATTCGTAAATTGAAATTTTATTGTTATTGGATTTTTTCTTTTTTCCATTATATAATGGATAGACATCTTAAAACAACTCATAAATATGAATGAGCAAATCAATATATATTTTTAGCTTAATAACTAAAGTTACGTGAAAAAAAATATCCAAAATGGAATTTTTACTCTAAATACGTATCTACGACTTCAAATCCATAACACGTTATTATTATCGAACAACATAACACGTTAAATTAATATTACTCATAATAGATCTATAAATACATTCTATTAATTTCGTAGGAAGGAAAACTTCAACACGTTTTATTTGTGCATCCCACCGATTATCTCTAACTATTATTTAAAACATATAATCGAAACAAAATCTCTTGAAGCTAAGTATGAAATATATAAAATGATTGAGACGGTCACAGTCTAAGAATAATTAATAAAATAAAAGAAGAACTATCTGGAAGCAAGGCACCAACATAAAAAAGGATAATATTGTAATGAGGTTTACAATGCACGGTTATAAAACGACAACCCACCTCTTACTGTATCTCCGACATTATCAAAACTTAACTTTCCTTTCCAAGAAGAATATCTTTTTTTTCTAAGTCTTTCAAAACCACCGTATGTGAAAAGGAAAATGGGAGACCCTTCAAGGCAATCTCCTCGGCTAGAGATGCAGCTAGGCCTTGGCAGTTCTATTATCAGTCTAAGTGAACTGGACGAGTTTTCTAATACTTCATTGGTTCCGGTTGAGCCATCTTCACAAGTTTTTGTGAGATCTTTTTCCACTACTTCTAATGGAGCTCTGGTTAATAATAATCCTTATATGGAGAATCTGGTTTCTGATCAAATGGGTTATCATGGAATTGATCAAAGTCAATATCTGCGACACCAACCCCTTCGGAATCAAGGTTTCGAGTACCAACCTGGTAAATTATTAATATATGATATGGTTCAATTGATTACTTTTGCCATCCTTATTGTGTATAGATTATTTCGGAATTAGAATTATTAAATGTCTGAAAAATTTAAGACCATATATCTGGGTGGTTCTGTAATTAAACTGACTTATCATTTATCCCGTGTGTGTAATAGTCTTTTTATGGATGTTTTTAAGCCCAAAAGAGTTAATGTTTTGATATGTTTCTCCTATCACCTTCTTGTTATGACGTGACATGTATTTGTTTTCAAGAAATTAGTCATAGGGTTACTCTTTGTTTACAGCTTAGACTTAATTTTGATTGAGGCTAATTCTTAATAAGAAAATAATGCTAAACCCAAATTCAATTTCTGTAGTATAATCAAAGAAGCTAATGAATATATTTTATTTTTTGATGAAGCCATGGAGGTGTTCATAACAGTTCATATTAATGGAGTTGAAGGAGAAGTACCAAGTGGACCAATTAATTTGAGAGAAATATTGGGTGAAGATGTGTCCTTAGTCTTTGAGGCCTCTGGTATCAACCTTGTCGTTGTAGATCAATTTGGCTTCTTAATATACACTTTAGAACTGGTGATTATTACCTACTGGTATGTCAAACAGCACTATCTATCTTTCTCTTTGAGATATACCCAAAAGATTTTTACATTCCTGTGATTTTGTGTCCGAAGAGGAAAACACCCTTGGGGACTCGCGTGTCATCCATTTTAGTCTTAAAATCTACTCCATCTTGTGATGCAGATTTGAATAGCCTTACTCCATCAATTGGAAATTGAGGTTATCCGATGCTCCAGGTTGTGAATGGTCGGGGAAAGCCGCGCGGTACATGAATCAGTACCAAAGTAGTTCCAACAGAAAGATTAAGCTCGTTTTAGTCGTAGATGTCTTTTGAGACGTTTTATAGGAAGAATAATATGTTTTTTTTGTAAATGGTGTCTTTTGAGACTTTTGGTGAGAAGAAGAGTATGTTTTTTGTAAAAATAATAATATCATAATTATATTATGATATAGAGTTTAGTCTTGGAGATCGAATTTATCGTTGAAATATGTATACTTAAAATATCTATTACAACTTTATTAACTAGGAACGTGTTACTAACAACGGAAATCAAGTTTAATATATTTAACTATTAAAAATGTTTTTTAGTTTCTTATACAAATTTATAAGCTCTATGCAATAACTAGCCGTTTCATTAAGTTTTTTCTGTTCGCGAGTATCTTCTCAAATGAGATCTGTAAATCTTGTATGGTTTTGCAAGGCACTTTTGTTGGGTTTCCAAAGTAATTTGAAACTATTGTATCAATTATAAATAATATTATGGATCGAGGGGATAGACAGTTTAACTTATTTTTTAAATGTTGATCGTATTAAATTTGGCAGTGCAAAACACCAAAACACTGATAAAAACTCTCTAACCTAATGAGTTTGTTGAGATAACGAACTGAATTTTATTTGAAAGAATTTGGTGCATGATTCTTACGGTTAGAGTAGACTGAATGTTTTACAGAGACACTATTGTGAAAGCTGGATATATCATCAACAGAAGTCCATCGACGACACTAAAGTTTAAATGTCGACAAAATGTATGGATTCGAAAGAACCATTGTCGGAAAATTTGAGATTGTTTAGATGTGTTGCATATGTACATGTAAAGTAAGATAAACTTCAGCTAGGAGTACTAAAGTGTTTGTTCTTCAGCTATCTCAAATAATTAAAAGTGTCTAGGTTGTGGTTCTGGCACGTGGAAGTCATAAGGCTTTGATTAGTCTTCAAGTAATCAAAGAGAAGGTCATCCTATTGGTTAAGGCAGTTGAGACCAAACCTGATGCTATAAAGAAGAAACGTGATGTTGATGATAAGTGTAAAAAAGAGAAATAAGATTGTAATGTTTCTAGAATAATTTCAGACTTCTTACATAGGCAGTTAATGGATAGGAAGTTCACCATTGCATGAGGATAAAACTCGCCGAGAGTTTCATGCCTTTGGATGTTCCGAGTGATGAACAATATGAATTTACTAAAATGTGGGTTATGCTTTGTCAATTGAAATGTAAGTAAATGTTCTTGAACCCGGGGGTTATCACAATGCTATGAAGAGAAATGATTAGCAGAAAGGTATAAAGGCTATGATGGAAGAACTAAGATCTCTAAAAAAGATGGGTACCCAGAATCTTGTGAAGCATCTAAAGGTCAAAATCTTGTTGGGACTAATTATATATTTAGGAGGAAGCAAATAATTTATCGAGTTTATTGATCCATATATAAAGTTAGGTTGGTGGTTAAGGGCTTCACCCATAAACAAAAAGTTATCTTAATGAAATATTCTCGCCGGTTGTGAAACAAACCTCAATAAGGGTTATTGGAATTTTTTGATAGATTTTATCTAGATTCAAATCAAATATGTATTACTACTTTTTTCCAACAAGGAGAATTTTAAAATAACATATATGTGTGCCCGCCGAAAGGTACTGAAGAAGGAAATGAATGGGATGTGTGTTTGTTAAATATAAACCTATATGGGCTACACTAGTCTATTATAATAAGTTGTTATGACAGATTTGTTTATCGTAATAGATTAAGACTCGTGGGAAGACTAATCATGTTATTTTTGTACGTGGATGACATACTGATAGCTAGAAACGACATGAGGATAATTGAAACAGTAAAGACTCGCCGAAAGAGAGAGTTTGAGGTGAAGGATATGGGAAAGTCTAAGATGAATCTTGGTATTGAGGTCAAGTTAAACATATTTAGAGGGTATTTATTCTTATTTCAACATTAATACATACAAACATCTCTAAAGAATTTTCTCATTGATGAACATTTCTAACTTTGCACCACTTACGCACCGACCAAAAGAATATAAAAGAAGGTCATATAAAATCAGCCCACACAATTTTAACTCGTACGATGGGTTCGGAGACCCTGGACATCACTTGGAGAAATTTTGGAAAATGATGATGGCGTTCAACCTTGATGATGTGTTATTTTGCAGAACTTTTTCCATGACTTTTGAGAGGAATGCACTCGACTAATTTAATGGTCTACAAAAGAGATCGATCAAGTATTTCAAGGGCATATGGATCGCATTTAGAAATCGTTTCATGAGAAATAAAGAGCATAAGCGTGGGGATGATGCAATCATCAACTTATACCACCAAAGACGAGAAACATTAAAAATCTATGTACAAATATTTTTACGTGAGATAAACACTCTGTCGTCTTGCGCCGAACGAGTGGTTGTAGTACCTTCAAAAGAGGATTGGACCAGGAAGGTCCCCTCTTCATAGAACTCATTCGAATCCCAGTGAAAATAATGAGGGATTTACTCGATAGTTCAGATCCGTTTATTGGAGTCGACGACTTACAGATCGGGACCCCACACCTACTTCTCAGCAGAAATCTCAAAATCTTAAATTGTTAAGTGTGGAGAGGAAACACTACGAGGAAGCTCCGAAGTCGGACTCATCTCGACCTCAAATAATTCGGTCGCGCCCATCCGATTATGATCATCCTACCGTGAAGTTCAAACCCTTAACTGAGAATATAACTACCATCTACGAGAAGACGAAAGGGAGAGCCAAATATGAGTGTCTACGGGTATGTTGGCAGCACCGTACATGAGACACCCTTACTATTTCTTTGCATATCACAATGACCATGGACACTCCACTAATGCGTGCTAATAATTGAAAGAAGAAATCCAGAGATTGATCGAAAGTAGCGACCTCATCCAATTTGTTAGGCAGAAAGATAGCGCGATAGTAGAGGATCAAGGAACTAACGTGACGCCTACTGAGGCACCTGAAGATCTGAATAAAACAAAAATGGCTGTGTACTATTTTTTGAGGGGAGACCCTTTCGTGGACTGACTCAACAAAACAGAAATGATACTATTAAGACTTAGACATCCACCTGGTTGGTAACTCTTCGTATAATAATTTTCGAGATCTAGTGGAGGATTTCACGTACAATGATAATGATTTGAGGGGTATTATTACCCCCATATAGACGCTTTGATAATTAACGCAAATATACCACGGGTGATGGTCCTGAGAATACTTGTGGACAATGGCATCTCGGACGATGTCATTATCAAGTCAAACTATGATCAGATGCTTGGGGTACCTCAAGGCTACTAACATAAAATTGGTTACTTTACAAGGGAAAATCAACTAAATGCGTGGGGGAGATTAAACTCTCGGTCACAATGGCGGACAAAAACACCAAAAAATGTGATTAAACCTTGTTTATGATCGCTGAAGCTCGAAGCTCCTACCTTGCCATAATGGGAAGACCATGGCTAGACAAGCTCGAGGCCACAAAATTCTCACCCTATAGGAAATTTAGTGGGAATGATCAGAGGTAATCACCGGAAACCAAGGCAATGCTATGATATAACGCTTGACCCATCTAAAGCGGCCCAACAGAAATTTACGAGCTTTGGGGTTTGGGACCACCGTATACAGATATAAAAATTTAGGGGTGAAAGGCCCTAGAGAGGACAAAAAGGAAGATAACCCCATAGTAGAAGAAGTCAGTGTTACATTAGAAAAGGACAAGGTCGTCAAAATATGTAACAATCTTGACAAAGAATTCAAAAATAATTTAATCGTTTTGTTGCACAAAAATAAAGATATGCTTTCATGGAATTTAGAGCAACTAACATGAGTTGGTCCGAATGCCATTTGTCATTCGTTAGCCGCTAATAGTAATGTTCACCCAATACGATAATATCGGTAAAACTTCTCCCCGGAAACGTTAAAAAAAATATTGAGGGAGGTGGACAAGTTAGTCAAGTTGGGTCATATCAAGCAGGCCGAATACCTGACATGAATAGTCAACCTATTGTTAGTAAAAAAGAAGAATGAACAATGGAGTATGTGTGTCGACTTCATCGATCTCAACCGAGTATGCCCAAAAGATTCATTTCTTCTTCTTCCAAGAATCGACCAGCAACCCATGAACCCCGCGGATGAAGAGCATACCACATGTCAAATGGAGCGAGGCCTTTACTGTTATTAGTTAATGCCATTTGGATTGAAACATGTGGGTTCAACATATCAAAGGTTAATAAAAAAATTATTCGAGACACAATTATGCGAGCATATGGAAGCCTACATCGATAATATTATTGTGAAAAGAGACTATGGGGAGCGGCAACTTTAATTCTTTGGGACAACCTTACAAACACACTACGGAGGAATCATCTAAAACTCAACCCTCTTAAATTATATTTTGGTGTACATAGTGGAAAGTTTTTAGGTTTTATTGTTAGTAAGAATGGGATACACAATTTTGGTTGCAGCCAGAAAAAATTTCACGTATTTTCAAAAGCACACAATCATCCTACGCACTTCGTTCCCGTTACACAATGAGGCCTAAAAACTAAGAGATTTGTGGTTAGAATGGCCGAACATAATTCGTCATTACAATGAAGATTAAATTAGTTTTATATTTCATGGATGCTTCAAAATAAATAACCAAGGTTTCGCATAAAATAGATCGTAGTATCACCGTTCTGTATGAACTATACTAAAAGTTTCACATTTTCTTTAAACTTTTATAAGTATGTAGATTTTGCTAAGTAACGACGTAAATTTTTGTATTCATGCTTCATGAAGTAAAAATGAACCTAATATATTGAAAATTGAATATAAAATGCAAACAATATTAGAAAATATACAAGGTAAGAACTTGACAAACTATCTGTACAACATTTTTATATTTTTCATAAGAAGGGTTACAATTTGTATGATGTTTTGTTTTTACTACTCACTTTAACTTTTACCACCCTTAAAATAATTTTATTACTCTTTATATAATAACCTGGATTGTGAGGTGTCTTAGGTCTATGCCTCATTATTTGTTCAAATTTTTTGTCCTTCTTGTTGCTTTATTAGAATTAGTTAAATTATTTTGATTGCTTCATCGTATGGTGTCAGGTATTTTATACGTACGGTGTCAAACACAGTTTTCGTACATGTGAGTGGTGTCGAATAAAAGGTAATTCCCTCAAAGCCCTCAGTCTAGCCTTGTACGTTAGGTTTTTTGTCCCAACGTGGAAGTTCACTTAGCCATAGTCTAAACGAGTGTTTGGTTGTGTTGGCCAAGCTACGGGTTGTGGGCTAGTGCGCAATCGTGTACAATCATTTGCACAACCAACCAACAGTACCATATAAATAACCTGCACTACTCATTTTCTTGATGGTGATCCAATGGAGTGTTTCTCGTTTTGGACATCGTTTTTTCACTAAGCTTCTATTGTGATGCGACTCCCAGAGTAATTTTTTATATTTTTTTAACTTGATTTGTTTTGTTTTTAAAATTCCGCACGCTTCACCTTTTTCACCTTCTTTTGACATGTGTCAATTGGATAACATCTCTTTGGCTCGTTTTTTTTCTTCTATATATTGTTTATTATTTAATTATTATTTACACTTTCACTTGGAACATCTTTAACTAAAATTTCACTTTATCTCTCAAGATTTTGGTTTATTCCTTACGGTGTAAAACGTTCTTCCTTACGATGTCAATCTTTATTGTTGGTGAACTTATTCTTTCACATTGATTCTTCCCATGGTAAGAACTCTCTCTTTTAATATTTTACTTAGTTTATTGGTAGGAAATTTTTTTGGGGAGTACGAGACTTATCTTAATAGCACTCCGACCAAAGTCGTGAAGGATGAAGAAGACCCTCTCAAATGCTCTAGTATTTTTATTTTGGAGCGACTTCCCTTAGGAGGACTCGAGTCTTCCTGATGACCTTAATAATTTTGCTATGATTACAGAGGGAATACATTTGATTTATGATTTTAGGATGATTAGAGAGGGAATACATTTGATTTATGATTTTAGGACTCTTGACAAGGTTTATCGCGATGAATACTATCATGTTTCATGATTTATCCATGCATGAAGAGATAAGATCCATTTTTAGAAAATTATCCCTAAAGAGATCGAATGTTTTTTGTCTTTTCTAACGAAAATTCTCTTGTCGTCCACACTAATAAAAGGGAATAAAGTTGATGATGGTGAAGAAAGTCAGGTGGAAGAGAAGGTGGTTGTGTTTGAAGGTGTTTAGGGTTTCGTCTCTGATTTGAGATTGTTCTGGATGAGAGAGATGAGTGAGTCTTAAATATACCGGGTCGCGTGTCTTGGGTCAGGCCAGTGTGAAGTATTGGTCACGGGTCTACGTGTGTTGGGCTGAGTTTTATGCAAGGCCCATGTCTCTCAACATTTATAAAATAATATAACAAAGCGTAACAATAAGTAAGTGCCTATAGCAACTTATTGTTACGTAACCAATTTCACAATTGTCTATAAATAAAGAAATGTAATGTGTAACAGATTAAGTGAAATAATAGAGTACAGAATTATCTTTTATCTCTCTCTTGCTTTCACCTGGTAATATAGCAGGGATGTCCTCTTCAATGGTTGAGACACGATCTCTGTCTTTCAGCTCCGGATCTGCTGATCAGACTTCCTAGCCATCAAATAACCAGCTAGGCAAGAAAATACACAGTTGAACCAGATAAGTATGTTCAACAGCTTGAGACTAGATAGAACTAACTTCCTATTATGGAAGACAATGATGTTGCCTATAATAAGAGTCAACAAGCTGGGAGGATTCATCAATGGTGATAAACCATGTCCTTCGAAGCTTTTGAGCAGTCATGATAGACTTGTAACTGAAAATACTGAGTAAGATTAATAGATCGCAAAGGACCATTTGTTGTTGGGATGGCTTTATAGCACAATGAGTCCAGAAATAGCATCCCAAGTAATGGAATAAGATACCTCTAAAGGTCTTTGGGATGCTGTAGTGCGTCTGTCTGGCTCACAAACTAAGTCTACAGTGACTTTTATTCAAGGCTGAATTTCAGAGAATGAGAAAAGGAAATCTATCTGTGGAAGATTACCTAGCTAGAATGAAGAATATTTCAGATAACCTGGCTTTCACAGTTTCTCCTGTGTCTCTGAATGATTTGATGACTCAAGTGCTAGCTGCCCTAGACACTGAGTATACCCCAATTGCAGTTCACCTAGCAGATAAAGAGGTGAAAAACTGGGTTGATATTCAAGCTACTCTACTGACCTATGAAAGTAGATTGGATCAGCTAGGCAAGTTACAACTATCTATGACTGATGTCAATTTAACTTCTGCAAACAAGAAATAGACTAGGCCTTTCAATAATAACTACAATTTTGGGTCTAGAAACAACAACAGAGGACATGGAAGGAGTACTTACAAGGGAAGGTACTCACAGAACTACTACAATAACTACAGAGGCAGATGAGGTGGTAGTTTCAACTCCAACAACAAACGTATCTGTCAAATCTGTGGAAAGTATGGCCATGGAGGTGCCTACTGTTATTTTAGGGATGATCCTATTGTTATGGGCCAACTTCCGTTGGATTAGAACTAAAGTACTCATGATGAGTATGCTTTGGTTGTATCTCAAAAGTCAGGAGGTGCAGATGAGGGATGGTATTTGGACAGTGGTGCTAGTCACCATGTCACAAACTCTACTAAGATGATGGCTAAAAAAACAGAGTACTCAGGTACTAAATCTGTGGCAGTAGGTAATGGAACTAAACTCAGAATTAAACAACTTGGGCAAACTTGCCTACCTACTAAAACTGACCAAATTGTCCACCTAAATAACATTTTACATATACCCCAAAATAAACAAAACCTTGTTGTCTGTTTCCCAACTTACCTCACATAATAACATATTCATTGAATTTCATAACTATAATTGCTTTGTGAAAGACAAGACAACCGGGAAGATCCTTCTTACAAGGACGGTTGAGAGTGGCTTATATAGATTGGACGTTTCACCTAGTCCTTTTCAGTTTAAAGCTGAAGTCATAAAGTGTGTTTTTAGAGTCTCAAATGGTTCAGTTATGTCTAGTTCTTTACTTATTTTAAAGAAGGGTTGGCATAGGAGGTCAGCCACCCTTCTACAAGAGTGTTATGTGATATTCTGAAAAAATATACTATGTTTGCTAGTCTTAATAATGAGAAATTCTTTTGTGATGATGGTCGGTTGGGAAAGTGTCACTCTCTTCCCTACACTAGGTTTTTATCTCAATCTGAAAATGTCGTTGATCTCATACATTCTAATCTATGGGGGCCCTCTCCTGTGATTTCTAAGGGTGGATACAGATTCTACATTCTGTTTGTAGATGATTTTTCTATATATACCTCGATATATCCACTAAAACTTGAAAGTGATGCTATATAAGCATTTAAAGAGTTCAAAAATCTAGTGGAAAATCAATTTGACAGAAAATCCAAATGTTTTCAATCTGACTGGGGGAGATTTCAGGTCTTTTCTATCTATAACAAAGGATTCAGCTCAGGAGATCCTGTCCTTACTCTTCTACTCAAAATGGAAGAGCAAACAGAAAGCACATACATGTTACTGAGACTGGTCTAACTTTGCTATCTCAGTCTGGTCTTCCTTTCAGCTATTGGCCAGAGTCTTTTCACACTGCTGTTTACCTCATCAATAGGCTTTATAATCCTGTTCTACAAGGCCAGTCCCCTTTTGAAAAGTTGTTTGGTGTGCAACCAGATTATGGGTTTCTAAGGTTTTTTTGATGTGCATGTTTTCCTTGTCTCAGGTCTTATCAGTCAAATAAGTTTCAATATAATTATGTAAAGTGTGTGTGTTTCTAGGGTACAGTGTTGTTCACAAATTTTATAAATGCTTAAGTCCTACTGGGAGAGTCTACACATCTAGAAATGTCATCTTCAATGAAGATGATTTTCCCTGTTCTTCTGGATTTTTTAATTCAAGTGTGTGTCCTCCTAAATCTAGGTCTTTGTGTCTACCTTAGGTTCCTAATGTTAGGACATATGGTGAAACTCCAAATCTGTCAAGAACTCCCTCTGCCTCTCTATCTAGTCCACTAACTGATCATAGCAATAATGACATTTCACCTATAATGCCTAATTTCACAGATACAATAGAGTTACCTCACCAAAACTTACCTGGAAACCAAAGCTTTTTCCAGCAAAATGAACCTTCTTCTTTACCTATTCCTGAACATCTTGACTTGCCAAACCGCAAACCTGTCACAAGACAATCATATACACCTCAGTTAGTTATTAAACTACCTATTGCTACTAATACACCCATTCACCAGACCCAAAATACACACTCCATGATCACTAGAGCCAAAAATGGCATTTCTAAGCCTAAATGTATTTATTCTTGTATGGTTATGTTACCTAATGCTACAAAAACAGAACCCACAAAGTACTCTGAGGCTGTTAAAACGTCTTAGTGGTCTCAGGTTATGCAAGCATAATACAATGCCCTTCTGACTAATCATACTTGGTCTCTTGTTCCTTATACAAACGGCATGAGTCTAGTTGGGTGCAAATGGGTATACAAGGTAAAGTATAACCCAAATAGATCTGTTCAAAGATACAAGGCCAGACTTTTGGCCAAGGGTTTTCATCAGCAGCCTAGGATTGATTTCACAGAGACGTTGAGTCCTGTTATTCAAGCCTCTACGATTAGGTTTGTGCTGGAATTAGTTGCATCAAGAGAATGGACCATAAGGCAGTTGGACATCAACAACGCCTTTTTAAATGGTGATCGCAAATAACAGGTTTTTATGGTCCAACCTCAAGGGTTTGTCAACTCAGAACTTCTTAATCACGTCTGTAAGCTATACAAGGCTTTGTATCGTTTAAAGCAAGCTCCAAGAGCTTGGTATTCCACGCCAAAGGATACACTTCTCAAATGGGGTTTTTAGAATTCAAAGGCTGATTGTTCTACGTTCTTTTTTATGACTAAAGAGGTTTCAGTGGTTCTTTTGGTCTATGTAGATGACATTATAGTTACTCGTAATAGCTCTAACTTTCTGACTAAGTTCATACAGAAACTGAACTCTCAGTTTTCTCTTAAAGATATGGGAAATCTTAGGCTTTTTCTTGGTATGGAGGTCTATCGGGATGACACTTAACTATACCTAACTCAAACAAAATATATACAAGACTTACTACAAATGGAAGGTCTCTCTAAAGCAAACCCTTGCTTCATTCCTATGCGGGTAAGTCCCTCTGTCTCCAAGTTTGATGGTGAAGCTCTTCAGTTTCCTACAAAATATAGAAGTATGTTAGGGTCTCTACAATACTTGTTGTATACTAGACTGGACATTGCGTTTGTTGTCAACAAGATGAGTCAGTATCAGTAATGCCCGACGACTACTTATTTACAAATTTTAAAACAAATTATGTGTTACTTATCTGGAACTTCTTCACTTGGACTTCATATCAAGCCGAGTGATGAACATCAACTCACTATTTTCATATATGATGATTGGGTCGGTTCAGTGGATGACCGCCAGTCTGTGGGAGGCTATTGTGTCTTGCTGGGTGACACAGTGGTTTCTTTGTCCTCTAAGAAGCAGGGGTTAGTGTCTCGTTCCAGCACAGAGTCTGATTATCGCTCACTCGTTAACTTGTCATCTAAGCTGATTTGGTTGCGTTCTGTTCTTGACGAGTTAGGTCTTCCTCTTCACCAATTTCCAGTCATATGGTGTGATAATCTTGGAGCAGCTTCTAACCCCGTATTTCATGCTTGAACGAAACATCTTGAGATTGATCTTCACTTCGTGTGTGATCAGTTGATTCAGGGGTCGCTCAATATTCAATATATTCCTTCGCATGATCAGATAGCCGATCTTCTCACCAAGCCGTTATCTTAGCCTCGCTTCTTGTTCTTGCGGGAAAAACTTGGCCTGTTCTTGCGGGAAAAACTTGGCCTCGGTGTTCTTCCACTTCGTTTGAGGGGAGAAGTAAAAGAAAATGGGGTTGATGGTGGTGAAGAAAGTCAGGTGGAAGAGAAGGTGGTTGTGTTTGAAGGTTTTTAGGGTTTCGTCTCTGATTTAGGATTGTTATCTGAACGGGTGAAAGAGAAGAGTGAGTCTTAAATGTACCGAATCGCGTATCTTGGATCAGGCCGGTGTGAATTATGGGTCACGGGTTCTACATGTCTTAGGCTGAGTTCTATGCAAGGCCCATTCTCTCAGCGTTTATAAAACAATATAACAAAGCGTAACAATAAGTAACTGTCTATAACAACTTATTGTTACAGAACCAATTTTACAATTGTGTATAAATAAAGAAATTTAACGTGTAACAGATTAAGTGAAATAATAGAATACACAATTATCTTCTTATCTCACTATTGCTTTCACTCCCTTGAAGAGACCATATTTTATGGTCAATCATTCGATTCGGGACTAAGGCTCTCACTAGACCCTTTCATCTATAAATATCTAGCCTGGGCTAACAACGCACCATACCAGCTCGCTCATAATGGGTGTTAATTGCTTATCGTCTTCCGAGTGTTGGGAGGTCTTATTTTCTCTTATGAGTGAACCTTTTGTCTTTTGTCCCTATGATTTCTCATGGATTTGTCCCATCGGCCTTCAATTATCTTGGTGTTTTGACAAAGACCTTGAGCCTCATGTTTATTTTTCTCATTTTTCTTTTAATATCGTTTTATTTATTTTTGTAGCCAAATACACAAAGGCTCAACGATATATGATGTTTGATTTGCATTACTTTCTTCATCGTCTATGCAAGTACGTTCGTTTTAAAGTTTACATTGTTGAGCCTCGTCGTCATTTCATCAAAATTTGTCAACACGAAAATTTTATCCACTCTAACTTTTGTGTAAGATGCTTCCTATGTTGAGTATTCAAGAAAAACACATGCACAAAGCCACCGAGCCCGCCCACGGCCTGGTCGAGTTACTATTATTTTTTCTCCAAGGGTGTTTTATCCCTATTCTCTCGAGCACAAACGTTTTCATATCGAAGAGGTACACGAGAATCCTAATACTCATCACAATATTGCTTTTTATGAGCTTCCTTCTCTTGCTTACACTCTCATATGCCGAACCATTATTCATCCGAAAGTGATCGATGTCGTTGTTTTTGTCGATCCGACTTATTTTCGATGCAAGATTTCACAAAATGGAGGTTAAACCATGATAAAGGGATGGATAAGGATGTTGTGATGATCCAAACTCACAAGGCCCCATATACCTTAAAGTGGGTTCAGAGGGGATGTCGTTGACTATGGTCATTGAGGAGGAGTACTTCTCTTTTCATTGGGTGGTCATCCTTATTGAAGAGTAATATACATTTTTCATTGATGTTCGATGTTTTGCTATACCCGAGGCCCTTTGACTACGAAAGAGCATGGAGACATCAAATATACCAAAAATATAATACATGCAAGGTTAAAAAATATAAAGAATGAGCTGATAGAGGAGAAGGCTACTTATATTTCTAGTGTCGAGAAGATCAACCACCTTAAAGAATTGATCAAAACTCATGTTAATAAAGCTCGTACACGGCTCAGACACGACTTCCCAAGATATCCTAAGAGAAGTTACTGGTCCCTTTCATCGATGTGTTCAAGCGAAGTGACCAAGCCATGATTATTAAAATGATCATAGAGCTCTATCCCAATTGGGCTCTTGTGCCTGAGCTTGAGGCACTTGCGAGTTTTGATTTTGTGAATATTTCATTGTTGCCCGATGCTTCTTCTGCTACATCTTTTGAGGTTACAGATGACGAGGTTGGTGTCGATAATGATATTGGCTCCTATGCCCTCACCGATTACCTTACCCGTCAGATTTAAGAAGAAGAGGAGTGATAGAATTTGTATAGGGAGGACACTCATTTTTTTAGAAAATATGTACAGCATACACATTAGTTTATATAGTAGAGAGAAGGTGTAACAACCTTGGGAATATTCTCATGTGAGGTTGTTACAGAATCTTATCCACTGTACAACATGTTTGGATACACTGATATAATAATACTCAATATTAGAATCGATGGGCTTGGACCATAGATAGGCCATCAACTCTTTATGACCCATTCTTGTGAAAACACCCGGTCCAACTTATAACCCATGTTTCTGAACAAACCTAGTCCACTACCAAGACTAGAAACGCATCATTGGACCACCGTGTAGGGTTTTGACCTAAGTGAGGAGCTAAGACCAGTATTGTCTTCAACAAGCTCCTCACTTCCTTTCTCACCGGTTTCCATGGTGGTCTTGTGACCAGCCATACGTCTGATATCCCCCCTCAAACGCAGCGGCGACTCCGAAAGCCCAAGTTTGTTGCGAAGAGAAAGGAACCGAGAAGAAGTTAGGGCTTTGGTGAGGATGTCAGCAATCTGATCAAGTGAAGGTACGTATCGAATTTGTACTGAACCTTGTAGAACTTGATCTCTAAGAAAGTGTACGTCTAACTCTATGTGTTTGGTGCGAGCGTGGAAGACAGGATTTAAGGATAACGAGCTGGCCCCCAAATGTTTGCACCACATAACGGAAGGCGGAATGAGAGAGATCTGGAGTTCAATGAGCGGAGACTTCAACCAGATTAGTTCAACGTATAGATTGGCTAAGGAACAATACTTTGATTCAGTGGAGGAGGGAGCTACAACATTTTGTTTCTTTGAGGACCAAAAAATAAGGGTTTCGCCAAGAAACACACAGTATGCACCCACACTAGAACGATCATAAGGAGACGAGGCCCAATCGGCATCAGAATAGCCATGGAGTTGCAACTGGTAGCAGAGTTTGATGTGAAGACACAACCATCGTGACCCAGACGAGACCCAGACATAACCCTCAGTCTAGAGTACCAGGCTCTAGGAGCTTGTTTTAAACCATAAATAGCTTTATGAAACTTGTAGATGTGTGTAGGATGAGTAGGATCAACAAAACCATGAGGTTGTGTTATATACACAGTTTCTTGTAAAACCCTATTAAGAAACGCGTTATTGATGTCAAGTTGTCTCACTGGCCAACACTTAGAGACATCAATAGTTAGAATCATTCTAACTGTAGAATGCTTAATAACTGCATTGAATGTCTCGTAAAATCAACCCCAGGTGTTTGATGAAAGCTCTTAGTTACGAAACGAGCCTTGTACCTCTGAACAGAGACATCCAACCCAAACTTAACTTTATATACCCATTTGACATTAGAGGAAGTAGATGCTTGTACCAAAGACCATGTTCTATTAGCCATCAAGGCTTTGTATTCACTATCCATAACCTCTTGCCACTTAGCCATCAAGGCTTTGTATTCACTACCCAACTATATCAGAAAAAAAGTAGGTTCCAACACACATTTGTCAGTAGTGACCACATACCCTACATATGCCACTTTAGGTTTAGTAATGCCACTTTTTAGTCTGGTTTATATGGTGTATGAGTTGGGTAATGTGTGGGGAGCAGGTGGATGTTCAGGATTGGGAAAAGGTAGATCTATTGTCAAGGTAGGTGTCTGATGTAGATGTGAATGATTACTAGCATCTGTGTGAGTAGAAACTAAATTTGTGTCTAATAAATGTGTATTAGAAACTGGTTGAGAAATTACCTTAGGGAGGCCATTAGGAGAGTGTTGAGTAGATCTTTGAGGCTGCAAAGGAGCTGGACACAGAGATGTGGTATGTTCAGTTAGAGCTGTAGGGTTAGACTCAACAGATGATACCCTTTCATCCATCGCAAGACCTGTAGGAAGTTTAGGTAACCAGAGGTTGGCTGACTGATTAGATACAAGTTCACTTTGATGAGTGTTAAGAAACCTAGTGCTAAATGGAAACTCATCTTTATTAAAGACAACATTTCTAGAAATATAAATCCTCCTAGTAGAACTGAGACATTTATAGCCCTTGTGACCCTGACTGTACCCAAGAAAGACACACTTAACATAGTGGAATTGGAACTTGTGACTTTGATAGGGCCTGAGACAAGGATAACATGAGCACCCAAAGGTTTCAGAATTAGGTAATTAGGTGCTTTATGAAATAGGACTTCAAATGGAAACTTGTGATGAAGTGTAGGTGTTGGGAGTCTGTTGATCAAATAGACACTTGTCTCAAAGGCTTCAACCCAGTATTTGTAGGGTAGGTGAGATTGAGCTAGGAGTGTGAGCCCAGTTTTAACCACATGCCTATATTTTCTCTCAGCCCTACCATTTTAGGCTGAGGTATGAGGACACGAACTTCGTAATAGGAAGCCACATTCCTTAGTTAGAGGCAACAACATTTTAAACTCACCCCCAGTCACTCTGCACAGCTTTAATAGACCTATCAAACTGAGTTTCAAGTAGGGCCATGATGGAAGAATCTCACTTGTCAACAGAGAGTTCCTCCAATCGATACCTTGCACAAACTGATCCTCAGTCCCCATGACTGCATATAAATGTCGATCATTCTTAGCATATTGATTGGAGGTGTTCCCCTCGCACCAAGTAGATTCCCTCAAGCAACGAGGAATATTGTCCCTTTTAGATTTATGTTCCTTCTTAAGCTTCCTTGGTTATTCTCTTTTTGGTTCTTCCTTCGAAGAACTCTTATACCTTTTAAAGGCTGAAGAAGAGCTTTCAACCTCTTTATCACTAGAGGCTACATATTTTTGTTTGACTTTTTTCCCTTTTCAAGAAGAATATCACTTTTTGGAGCTTTGAAGCACGCTTTCTTCTACTCACTTCTAACGTGTCGATGAGTACAAAATAATATCTTTCTCGTTTAATTTTTTCACCTCGAATCTGAGCCTCGTCGAGTGAATTTCTTGTTCTCTTTGTTTATACTTTTTGTTCAGCGTATTTATTTTATCCAATAGTTGATTCATGCGCATCTCAATATCCGATTGAGTTTGGATCAGAACTCATCCATCCGGTCTGTTTCCATTTATTTGTAAATCATCTTTTAACGTTTCTATCGTTGATTGATGTGAAAGATTCTTTTAAAGATTCATTATAAGAATTGAAATGAGAAAATAAGAAAATTATATTGAAATTCGAATAGGTAAGACACTGATTTTTAATCGTCCCCAGTGAGGTCGCCAATTAGTGAGTCCAATTACTAAGAATTATCTTATGAAAAAGTAATACGTAAGTTTTAGTGAGAGATAGATGATTTTTAGAGAGAGAAAGTCAAAGCACGATTGAGTTGGATAAGAAAATGTTCAACCCTTTTATTAGTTCAGTCTTGGCCTTTATATAGAGGCGCTGAGACTTAACTCAAAACTGAAATCGGTTACATAAAGGGATAAATTTTCCTTAGTCTTCAATAGAAATACATAATGAGAATTGTTAAATTAAACTTCTATTATTTACACTTTTAGTCTTCTACTTCCTTATCAGCTTGTATAATATTTCATCATAGAAGAATAGTTATTGAAAAGATAACATACTACGAGTATCTCGTCTTCTGAATTTGCATGTATCCTATTCATCATTGAAATCATTTAGCTTCTCGTTGCTTACTTGTATAATTAGAGTGTTTTATACATTGGTCATGTTTTATGATATAAGACATCTAATTATGTTCCTTTATTTTTCTTAGCTTATTGTTCTTATATCGCTCTTATAACTAGGTTTTTTTATTTATCTTATAACTTCCTTACTCTTATATAAGTTGTCCAACTATATTTTCTGATTTTTCTTATAACTTTTGTATTCCTCATTACGTGGATCGTCGAATTGTTTGTTTAAATTCTTATAGCCTTTATAACATATTTGATATTATAGGAATTTTATCCTCTATCCGTTACAGCCTTAGACATGTGGCCTTTGGATCTCGAACATTATTAGTTTCCTAGATCGTGGGTTGGCTCAAAGTCCTGTTCATTTATTCAATTTATAGTTGCAGCTTTTATTGTCCGGCCTTTAAAATCTTGATTTTGTGGTCTCTTTGTATTATATACTGTGGGCTTGGCTAACAGATTTGTTTACTAACAAACGAAAGCAAATCTGATATATTTAACAATTAAAAATGTTTGTTAGTTTCTTATAAAATTTTATAAGCTCTATGCTACAACTAGCCGTTTCAAAAAGTTTTGTCGTTTCGCGAGTATCTTCTCAAATGAGATATGTAAATGTTATATGGTTTTGTAGCACACTTTTTTGGGTTTCAAAAGTAATTTGAAAACTATTATATCAATTATAAATAATATTATGGATTAAGGGTGATATGGGGCAGTTTAACTGATTTTTAAGTGTTGATTGTATCAAATGTGGCATTACAAGACACCAAACAGTGATAAAAACTCTCAAATCCAATGAGTTTGTTGAGATAATGAACTGAATTTTACTTGAAAGAATTTGATGCATGTTTCTTACGGTTGTAATGGGCCGAACGTTTTACGGATAAGCTATTGTGAAAGCTGGATATATCATCAACATAAGTCCATCTACAACACTAAAGTTAAAATTTCCACAAAAAGTGTGGACTGGAAAAAATCATTGTCGTAACATTTGAAAATGTTTAGATGTGTTGCATATGTACATGTAAAGTAAGATAAGCTTTATCCGGGAGCATTAAAGTGTTTGTTCTTCACCTATCTCGAATAATTAAAAGTGTCTAGGTTGTGATTCTGGCACGTGGAAGTCAGAAGGCTTTGATTAGTCGTGAAGCAATCAAAGAGAAGGTCATCATATTTATTAAGGTAGTTGAGACCAGACCTGATGCTTTAAAGAAAACGTGATGTTGATGATGAGTGTAAACAAGAGAATTAATATTTTAATGTTTCGAAAATAATTTCAGACTTGTTACATCTACAACTCATTGATAGGAAGCTCACCATTGTATGAGGATAAAACTCGCGGAGAGTTTCATGTTCTATATATCCTTTGGATGTTCAGACTTATGAGAAATATAATTTTGTTGAAATGTGGGTTATGCTTTGTCAACTGAAATGTAGGTAAATGTTCTTGAACCCGGGGGTTATCACGATGCTATGAAGAGAAATGATTAGCAGAAAGGTATAAAGGTCATGAGGGAAGAACTAAGATCTCTAAAAAGATGGGCACCTGGAATCTTATAAAGCACCTGAATGTCAAAAGCTTGTTGGGAGTAAATATATATTTAGGAGGAAGAAAATAATTTATGGAGTTTATATATCCATATACAAAGTTAGGTTGGTGACTAAGGGTTCCACACAAAAATTGAAAGTTATCTTAATAAAATATTCTCACCGGTTGTGAAACAAACCTCAATAAGGGTTCTTGGAATTTTTTGATAGATTTTATATAAATTAATATATATATACATATATATATATATATATATATATATATATATATATATATATATATATATATATATTACTACTTTTTTCTAACATGGAGAATTGTAAAAGACCATATATATGTGACAGCCGAAAGGTGTTGAAGAAGGAAATGAATGGGATGTGTGTTTGTTAAATATAAACATACATGGGCTACACTAATCTATTGTAATAAGTTGTTATGACAGATTTGTTTATCGTAATATAAAAAGACTCTTGGGAAGACTAATCATGTTATTGTTGTACGTGGATGACATATTGATATCTAGAAATGATATGAGCATAATTGAAACAGTGAAGACTCGCCTAAAGGGAGAGTTTGAGGTGAAATATATGGGGAAGGCTAAGATGAATCTTGGTATTGAGATCAAGATAAACATATTTAGAGGGTATTTATTCTTATCTCAACATTAATACATACAAACATCTCTAATGAAAGTTTGGTATATTCGAATTTAAAGAGGTTGGAACTCTCATTGATGCACATTTCTAACTTCACACCACTTACGCACCGACCAAAGGAATATATAAGAAGGTCATGAAAAATCGACCCACACAAATTGAACTCGTACGATGGGTTCCAAGACCCTGGACATCATTAGGATAAATTTTGGAACATGATGATGGCGTTCAACCCTAATGATGTGTTGTTTTGCAGAGATTTTTCCATGACATTTGAGGGGAACACACTCGACTAATTGAATTTCCTCCAAAAGATATCGATCAAGTATTTCAAGGCATATGGATCGCATTTAGAAATATTTTAGTGGGAAACAAAGAGCATAAGGGTGGGGATGACGCAAGCATCAACTTATACCAACAAACTCTTTGTCGTCTAGCGCCGAGCGAGTGGCTGTAGTAACTTCAAAAGAGGACTTGAATGGAAGGCGCCCTCTTCATAGAACTCATCCGACTCTCAATGAAAAAAATGGAGGATTTCCTCGATAGTTCAGATCAGTTTATTGGAGTCGACGACTTATAGAAGGGGGACCTCATACCTACTTCTCAGCAGAAATCTCAAAATCTTAAATCGTCAAATGTGGAGAGGAAACACTACGAGGACGCTCCAAAGTCGGACTTATCTCGACCTCAAATATTTCAGTCACGCCTTTCTTATTACGATCATCTTGCCATGAAGTTCACAACCCTGACTGAGAACATAACTACTATCTATGAGAAGACGAAAGTGAGAGCCAAATATTAGTGTCGACATGTATGTTGGCAGCACCATACATGAGACCCTCTTACGATTTATATGCATATCACAATAACCATGGACACTCCACTAATGGACATTCAACAGTCACCTATTTCCCATCAGAGTTGGAGCCTTACCTCCTCCAAATTTGATGAATCAACGCAACCCCCATCACACTTGCAAAAGACTAGTTCATCTTGACTATAAGGTATTCCTCCTCATTCGCAATAGGGCAGACAATCACTTGGCTCAAAAGAAATAGTAAAAAAAGGAAAAAAAAGAATAAAAAACAGTTAACACATCTAGTGCTAGCCCTTCAATATAGCCCAAGCCTTCAAAAAGAAAAGCAGCAGAAAAGACTCTTTCAACCAGCGAAGAGGGAGAAAAAGATCCTTCTTCAAAGAAAAGGAAGACTTCCACGCCTTCGAAAAGAAAAAGTCCTTATTGGAAGAAAAATAAAAAATCGAAGGCCATCGAATACACACTGGTCAATGAGGATGAGGTCACAACTATTGGGAATCAATAAAATCCTCATCTCAAAAAGAAAACAACCAATAATGATGCTCCAATCATCATCGAGGACAATGCAGATGATGATAATCAAAACGACGACCGCTTTGATCCCAATAGCTTCATTAGTTTTAACGAGTCACAGGAATTTGCTGGAGAAGAGGATCCTTTCATCCAAGATATTCAGACTCGCATGCAAAATTTCGGGAGAAAGTCTACCGTCGAAGCGTCTCCAGAAATCATCTGTCCTTCTGCTCCAACTACATCTCTGGACATGATTCTTCATCCTAGCCCAGCAATTTTTCCTCCTCCTCCATAAAATCCTGATTTCCTTGCTGCACTTCAACCATTTACCGATCTGAACGATGCAACAAAGTCGCTTTCTTCACAAATCAAGGCTTCCTATAGTAATTTGAAGCGATTGGCCAACGACGTGGTTCGCTATAAGAGAATTGTCGATGTTGAGAAACAATTGAGGGAAAAAATTTAGAATCAAGTAATCGAGCAATTCCAAATCTTCAAAACGGAAAGACCTGAGCTTATTTAGGGAATGCTCTTCGTCAAAAGTAATTTGTGAGCGCAACATTATGTTAATAAAGAAAAATTGATTGTCTCGCATCAAGAGGAGATGATCAAGCCCAAAACTAAACATGATGAAGATTTGGCTCTTGAAAAGCTTCAATTCGAAGGTCTCCAAACTTCTTATGCTACCAGTGAAGCAAAAAATAAAAAATTGACTAATGAGGTAGCCACGTTGAAGGCTGATTTTGAGAAGGAAAAAAAAGGTCCTATCACCGCCGCAGAAGTTGAATGCTCTAAAGACATGTTAGCTGTTATAAATAATGGTAAAAAACAGACATCCATCACTCTTATCCGGGAGATTCATGCGACTTATACAAAAATCAATCTTTCTAGTTTTTAGAACGACATTCTTGTCGAACAGCGTCCTAGTGAAGCTTTCGATGTTATCCTAAACTCATCATCAGAAGAAAAATCATCCGACGAGGATTCGTCTGAATAATTTTGTTGTTCTTTGATTTTATATTCATTTTTTTGTATTTGTCAAACTAGTATCCTGTCCATTGTACTTCATCGAAATTAATCTAATTGACAAATGTCTTTGTTTTATTTCTCATTTTTATCATCAATATGAATTATTTGAAGCTAATAATCTTGATATAATAATTATTTTAAACATAACTCCTCAAATATGATAATGTACTTCGAAATTCACAATACATAATACTTCAAATAACTTAATACAAATTTCGAACATACTACCTCGAATAACATAGTGCATTTATTGAACGTTTCACTTCGTAAAATTATAGCGCATGTTGCACTTTGTAAAATTATAGTGTATTTTTTGAATGTTTCACTTCATAAAATTACAATACATTTATTAAACATGGCAGTTCGAATATGGTTGTTCTTCAAAAAGTGTAATAAGCATTTCAGAACATTCTACTCTTAACCAACCTCAAAGATGATCAGTCTTTGATGAGTTGTTAAGATAGTTTTCAACAAACACTTGTAAACAACCATTGGCCAAAAATGCATTTTATTGATAATATTGAATATGTTCATAGCACCTCCTTAAAACCTTCATGGGCCAACATAATAGGATAAAGTGCGCCATTCAATAGTAAAAAATCCAAAATACAAAAAACAAATATTCCCAATATGACTTCAAATGTTGTATATTCCACAGTTGTTGAAGCTTTCTCCCTTGAATATCACAAAGGTGATAAAACCCTGGTTTTATCCTCTCGACAACTATATAAGGCCCTTCCTAATTCGGGGCCATTTTTCCAAGGCTCTTCTCCTTTGTATGCAAAAATACTTTCTTCAACATTTTGTCACCTTCTTTAAACTCTCTTCTTTTTACCTTCGAATCATATATGTTCCTCATCAGAGTCAGATAATGGATTAACATTCAAATGAGCTCGAACTCTTTTCTCTTCAATTAAATTTAAATTTTCCCTTTTAGCTTCATAATTGGATCTCTCGAAATATTGAGTTATTCTAAAAGATGACATCGTATATTCCACGGGGTTAACTGCATCCATTCCATATGTTAAGGCAAAAGGATTTTCTTTTGTAGCCTCAATGGGAGTCGTCTGATAAACCCAAAGCACCTCTTGTAAATAGTTTGGCCATTTCCATGCTGACCTTGTCAAAGTTTTCTTCAAACCATCTATAATAGTTTTGTTTGTCACTTCGACTTGTCCATTGGCTTGAGGATGAAAAGGCGTTGAAAAAATTATTGAATCCCTTTTGATGCACAAAATGAAGTCATTTATTTATTATTAAACTAAGGGCCATTATCTATTGAAATTCTCCGAGGGACTCCGAAGAGACAACAATACTGTTCATAATAAATTTAATTATATCTTTTGCCTTTGTTTGAGATAATGGTTCTGCCTGAGCCCATTTTGTAAAGTAATCCACTACTACAGTTATAATTTTTCGTCCCCCAGATGCCATCGACAAAGGCCCCACGAGATCAATCCCCCATCTATCAAATGATATGCCCTTGGTTATAGACATAAGTGGAAATTTTGGCCTGTGTATAGCATTAGCAAACCTTTGATAAATATCACATCTTCGAACCAAATTTTTGCATCGTTCATGATTGTAGGCCACTAAAATACTGCCAGCAAAACTCGTTGAGATAAAGCTTTAAACCCACAATGAGCTGACCCTTCTCCATCATATAACTCTGATAATACCTCCTGTGATTCTTGCTTGTCTAGACATCATAATAATGCCTGCTTAATACCTTCTTATACAATATTCCATCTAAAACTATGTATCTAAAAGCTTTACGTCTCAATTTTGTGGCCAACTTTGTATCATCTGGCAATGTTTCTTGAGTGAAAAAGTTTAGAATATCCATTCGTCAATCTCCTCGAACTGCATCAGGGGTTACAAAGAGCTCCACTATACATTCACGTTGATTTGATTGAGTCAACCACCATGTTACTTACTCGACTAATATATTCAATAACAACATGATCGAATAATAACATTAAATTCTGAAGTTCCCGAAGATATAAAACTAAACGATCCTTTCTCGCATCGGAAAATCCAGATACTTGATTTGCTAACAATTGAGAATCCATTTCCAAACGCACTAAAGTTGCTCCACATATTTTTGTCAACCTCAAACCTGCCAAGGCAACTTCGTATTGAGCTTCATTATTCAAAGCGTGAAAACCAAATTCGATAGATTGAACAATTATCTCTCCCGTTGGAGCTATTAATTGAACCCCAACACTATACACTGAAATACTAAACCCTTCATCTGTTGAATGATCCACCTCGAATTCGTTGGTGCAACATCTTTACTCTCTTTAATATCCTATATGTTTGAAAAAATTCAACAAAAAAGTCTGCAAACACTTGAGCTTTAATCGCGATTCAAGGTGTGAACAAAATATCATAATCTCTCGGCTCTACTGACCATTTGGTCATCCTCCCCGAAAGAGCAGGTCGTTGCAAGACATTCTTTAAAGAAAATGAAGTTCGGACTTCAATACTGTGTGCTTGGAAATGAGGGCGCATATTTTTAGGAACAATCACCAATGCTAATGTTAATTTATTTAGCTTCAAATACCTATTTTCTTCTACCACAAGGATTTTTCTGATATAGTACACTAGCTTCAGAATACATGAATCTTCACTTATCAACACTGCACTTAGTGCAAAATCCGATACCGCAATGTAAAAAGTGATATTTTCTCCACTTCGAGGCTTTGACCAAATATCTAGTGATGATAACAAAATTTGTATGCTTGTAAATGCTTCCTCACACTCAGATGTCCATTCAAATCTGTTTGACTCTCACAAAACTTGAAAGAAAGGAAAGCATTTGTCATAAAATCTGGAAATAAATCGGTTAACTGTTGTTAACCTTCATGTCAAAATTTACACTTCTTTAACAGATCGAGGTGAATTCATTGCTATCAGAGCTTTCAATTTTTTTTTGGGTCAGCTTCTATTCCTCTTTCACTAATAATATAACCCCAAGAATTTCTCTGACCGAACTCCGAAGGTGCAATTTTCAGGATTTAGCTTTAGCCTAATTACCTTTAAATTAAAAAATGTTTCCTTTAAATCCTCGAGATGCACATCATCCTTCAAACTTTTTACCACCATATAATGTATATATACCTCCATATTTCTTCCGATTTGAGTGGCAAAAGCTTTATTCATCAACCTTTAATAAGTGTCTCTAGCATTTTTCAATGCAAAAGGCATGACCTTATAGCAATGCAACCGTCTATAATTTATGAAGGTCGTATACTCTTGGTCCTTTGGATCCATCTGAATCTGATTGTATCATGCAAAAGCATCCATGAACGTTAGTATTTTATTTCCCGAGGTGGAATCAATCAGTTGATCTATTCGAGGAAAATGAAATGAATCTTTAGGACAGACTCAATTCAAGTCTATAAAATCTACACACATTCTCCACTTCCCATTCTTCTTTTTGACCACTACTAGATTTGTCGCCCATAAAGGATGTTGTGACTCCCTTAGATTCTAGGAGTCTTATAAGGGAGATTTTTCCTACTCATCTCATTCATAATCACAAAAGTTAAAGTTTCAGCAACGTACATAAAGAGAAACAATGAGGCTGGACGAGACGAGGTTGCACGAGTTTTGCTAAGTAAACTGAGGCCCTCTTGGTACGAACATTCGACATGGAAGTTTTCACATTTGTCTGAGAGCATATGGGACACGATTTGTAGGGGACACGTTAAACAAAGAAGATATTCAAAGAAGACATTCAACAAATCGGCTGGAAACCACGTTTGGAATGGATAGTCGTAACAAATGGAGCTTCAAACCTTAATGGAAGATGAGTCTATATTATCTTAAAAGCACTATTCTGGGAATAAATTAGTAAATGAAACAAATTCTATTTCAATGTCATTAATCATATGACCGAATACAGTACATGTAGGGAGGTCTGGGGTTGGCTCGTATTCCTTGTACAAATGTTATATGCGTACTATTAGCTTTCCAGTTAATGATAAGTCAGGTTAAGGGTTTGGGAAAGAAATAGAATATAATGGGGTACTTATGCGCACTACAATTGCTGAAAAGATTCAAACGCACCGACTACGAACAAGTACCTTACCTCGATAACTTAATCGTATATTCCATGGCCAAAGAAGTGCTCTTGGGTGATAGATTATTTGTACTTTTACAATACATACAAACTATATCAAATAACGCAACAATGGTCGAGTTCATAACAACATAGACGAATGGTGAGTAGCGAGAAGAATACTTATTATATTTGTGAAATCAAGTTCTCTTTGAGGGGTAAGCCAACGGTCAACAACTCAGAATACAAGCAGTCAAATATGCAGTGTTTGACAAAGTCTTCTAGAAAATAATATCACGCGACCAATGTTATGTTGTCTGAACAAAGGCGAATCCCTCTTCATTTTTAAGGACCTGCATGAAAGGATCGTTGAGGCATATTCTGGGCACCAAAGCTTAATAAGGAATTTTCTTATAATGGGTTTCTATTGTCCAAATTTAGCAGTAGATTTTGAGGCCATCATGCAAAGATTTCATTCATGTAAAAAATATGCTAATACAAGTCATTTGACAAGTGAACCAATGATCGTCACGCCATTGCCTTATCCATTTGATAAGTGATGGATCAAGTTAGTAGGTTTTATGCCCATGGTCATAGGCAACCGAGAATATTTGGTAGCGATCATCGATTACTTTAGAAAATAGGTTGAGAAACAATTTGTGTACAAGACAATGGCCCAATAAATTTTTGATTTCCTGCAAATCCAAATCATCTCCTCGTTCGGGATTCCACGCATCTTAATGACAAAAAATGGGCCATAGTTTTAAAATAAGGTAATGATATCATTTTGTATAAAATTCGGACGGAACGACGTTTTTAGAATTCGTATTATCCTCAAGAAAATGGCTAAGTAGAAGTGACAAATCGAACCATCCTCGAAAGAATTAAAAAATTATTAGAAGGAAACTAATACAAACGAGCGATAAATTACAGTCGTTCTGATTGAAGAATGACGAGACCATGCTCGGTCCAGGAAGAACACTATAAAAGTTGATTAAAAGCTAATTCAACTCTGACATGAGGCTAAGGGCTCTTGTAGTGGTTAACATAATTATCAGGAAATTCTTGCAAGGGGCAAAACATAAAAATATAGGTAAATTATCTCCCACGTGGGACAGATAATACAAAGTAATCTCTAAATCCATCATGGGGTGTATTGATTAAACGACATGGAAGAGGCATCTTGAAGCACCCATGCAACACCAACCATCTAAAATTGTGTTTTGTAAATTTTATAAGCTAGTAAGCCTATTAGTAAACTGTAGTAATGGCATCATAGGGCGTATCGGTTAGAAACTATGAAGGGTTTTGTAATGAGCATACCAATAGTGATGACCAGATTGGGAATCGAAAGGCAAACTCATGGGATCCACCATGTTTGAAACGATCGAGTGACTTCCCTAGGGATCACCGCAAGTTCTCCAGCTAACCAGACAAACCATAAAAGAGCCCAAGTGATCACAGTAGCGGACGATAATCAGACGATTGGAGCATCATATGGATCTCAATACATAGGTTTGTGTACTCAAGCTGGACCCATTAAAGCAATAGTCAACATGAACGCTAACATCACGCCAATCGAGGAAGAAAACCTCTCTAAACAAGGTATGTGATCATAGGCAACCGAGAATATTTGGTAGCGATCATCGATTACTTTAGAAAATAGGTTGAGAAACAATTTGTGTACAAGACAATGGCCCAATAAATTTTTGATTTCCAGCAAATCCAAATCATCTCCTCGTTCGGGATTGCACGCATCTTAGTGACAAAAAATGGGCCATAGTTTTAAAATAAGGTAATGATATCATTTTGTATAAAATCCGGGCGGAACGACGTTTTTAGAATTCGTATTATCCTCAAGAAAATGGCTAAGTAGAAGTGACAAACCGAATCATCCTCGAAAGAATAAATAAAACAATTATGAGTATTAAGGGGAAGTGGCCCGATAAACTGGCCAAGGTCTTCTAGGAATATAGGATGGCCGTACTTCGTTCACTACGAACCTATTTTCTCCCTAGTGTATGATATGTTTTTTGTAATCCTCGAAGAGATCATCAGCCCTAGTAAAAAAATAAAAAATTATTAGAAGGAAACTTATAGAAACGAGCGATAAATTACAGTCCTTCTAATTGAAGAATGACGAGACCATGCTCGGTTCAGGAAGAACACTATAAAAGTTTATTAAAAGCTAATTCAACTCTGACTTGAGGCTAAGGGCTCTTGTAGTGGTTAACACGATTATGAGGAAATTCTTGCAAGGGGCAAAGCATAAAAATGTAGGTAAATTATCTCCCACGTGGGACAGATAATACAAAGTAATCTCTAAATCCATCATGGGGTGTATTGATTAAACGACATGGAAGAGGCATCTTGAAGCACCCATGCAACACCAACCATCTAAAATTGTGTTTTGTAAATTTTATAAGCTAGTAAGCCTATTAGTAAACTGTAGTAATGGCATCATAGGGCGTATTGGTTAGAAGATATGAAGGGTTTTTTAAGGGTTTTGCCAAAAACTAACCACCCTCGATATGAGAGGGGCAATTTGATTTCCACGGTCGATAGACTTTAAACCTCTTATTCTCCTAAGTAAAACGACAACTATATGCCAAGCGCTAACGAGCTCTATAACAGAGGGTTGTATACAATGAAAAATTTACCAAATGGTTAATAAAATAATCTTATAAGGCCATGCAATAGGCTATATAGAGCCATGACTTAAAATATCAAACTAACAAATTGGTTAATAAACAAAGTCTTTAAGCTCATGCAAGGGGTCATATCGAGCCCTAAATTAAAATATAAAATCACCGAAATGGTTAACTAATCAAGACTAAGCTACCACACAAGAGGTCATACTGAGTCTTGAATTAAATGATCAAATTAGCGAGCTCGTTCACAAACCAAGCCTATAAGACCACACAAGAGGCTATATTTTACCATGATTCAAAAATAAAATACATACTCGTCTCTCTATAATGATAAATACTATATAAATATGTTACCCCGACTATACATATGTTATTAAGCTAAATACGCCACCAAAAAAAATACAAAATTCTACAGTAATATCTACAATAAAAGAGGATGTGTTGATGAACAACGACTTCAAATAAAAATGATACAAACATTATTGATCAACTTAACAAACGGACTCGTGCTTAACTGAAATGATAAATTCTATATTAAATCAATTCAGGTATGATTATATCACATACATAAGTTATATATCGGCACAAATTAGCGCACATTTCTAAACACATTAACAATGCACAACCATAAATCAATTCAGGTATGATTATATCACATACATAAGTTATATATCGGCACAAATTAGCGCACATTTCTAAACACATTAACAATGCACAACCAAAACTGACACAAATATACAGTCCCATCATTAAACAAACGTATTTACCTCATCAGTAACACCATTACATCAACCAGTACGAGGTCGCACACCATCGATCCCAAACCCTTCATCTTGGCATATATGGGGTGTATGTCATACGTCTTCAGTAGTGAGCTCCAACTCAATTACAACCACCTCATCCTCTTTACCTTTATCTTTATTGTCCACGTCTTCTTCTTCATCGCATAACGAACTAAGACACTTGTTTTCTAGAACTAATAATTTAGGATTATTTAGGATTCTGTTTCTTTAAATCTCCAGAATAGTGTTCTTCTTCACCTTATCTAGAAGATTATACACATATGTTATATCCTTAGTCTCTTTATTCTTTAATCATTTTCACCATATTTTCTAGAATCACCGAACACACTTTGGTGGATATCGTCTCAAGTACTTTTGCCACACCAATATTTTAAGCCAATAACACAACATTTTAGCCAAATCGATTGTTATTATGCGTAGTCTGTATTGTACTATGTGCAATCATAATATCTTTTAGCGCAACCAATTCTCTATTTTCAGTTTTTAAGGTGTCCCTCTCGGCACATACTGTCGCCAACACACCACCCACTTATAGCTTCTCATTCTTCAGCTTTTCACACGTTAGCATTGATGACTCATATGCGTGCTTATACATTAACAACTCTACATGCTCTCCCGTTGCCGACTTAAATACCAATGGTCCAGGCTTGAAGTCCTCCATCACTTTGAATTTGTAGTAGTCATCCATTGATACATCAGCACCATAGAATTATGGTATTTCTGCGAAATCACAACCATCTGAAGGCTTAACTAATGTTTTCACCAACGTAATTCTATAAGAAATAAAATAAGAAAAAGATGCCTTTATTATCGGCTCGAGCTATCTCTATAAGATATTTTTCATAGATATATAATCCTAATAATATAGCTTATGACAGTGTCTTAGTTGATGATACAACAATACTGAAGGGGTTGGAAGCTCTATCATAGAAGGTTCATCCCTCTTATTCACTAATGTTTGTTGCTAGATAGTAGTGTTTGTTATAGACCCCCTGTTTGATAAATCAGCTGCAACTACCTTGTTTCTCTTATCATGGCTGATGTAGCCGAGAAATTCCAAACAAAAGCCTTTTTTAATTTTATTTTATTTTATTCAAATATCTTATGTATTTAAATCAAATCTAATTATATTAAGATTTGATTTTATTTTATTTTATTTTATTTTATTTTAGAATATTTATTTTATTTCCTTGTATTCTAATTTAGGGTTTTGAGAAGCTATTATATAAAGCCTCTTATGCCTTAAGTTATTTTAAGTTTTTGGAATAATAGATTTTTTTTATCTCTGAAAATTTCACTCTTTGTTACCCTTAGATTAGGGTTGCATCATGTTACCCTTGAATTAGGGTTTCATCTATCGTTGCTTCTTCTTCTGTTTCCGCCGCGTCATCAATGACCCACGAGTCCAACCGGTATAGTGGTGCTCGGCTGGTTAACTCAGTCTTTCATTGCTTGCTCAACCGATGTGGCAGGTAAGATTTTTGCCTTACAAGTACAGTCAGTATAGTTGTGTCATGAACCAAGAATTTCTTCTCATTCAGAATGAAAACTTCATTAGAAGGGCAGACGTTAAACTCTTATTAGAATGACTCTGGCTACCAACGAGGTTTTGATAAAAAGCCAAGGAATATTTTTTATCCGTGGGGATATTTTTCTTCACCATGTAGTCAACATAAAAAATACTTCTACTTTTAGACATAAAAATCCTTTCTTTATAAGAATGAAATCTTTTTTCATCACTTGCACATCTTTTTGTACATATTTACCTTGACGAGTATCACGATGGTGTCCTCGGTGCGACGGTTTGAACACACCATCACATTTATTTTTCTACTACTCCTGATTACCTCAGTGGATATTTGTTTTAATTTTTCTTCTTATGGACCTTTTTTCCAAGACTAGCTTAGGGTTTGGCTTTACGATTGACTAATATATATTTTACTTTCCCTTTTCTCAAGGTGGCCTCCTCAACCCATTTTCCTTCCATCTTCTTGGCCACATCCAAACAAATCCTGACTTATTTTTTATTATACATGTGTTAAAGAAGAACACTCCTTATTTCATCCAAGCAGGCCTCTCCCCCGTACATGCATGAGCACTCTCTCATCATTATTATACGATTAGCTATAGAGTGGGCCATAAACCCACTAATGGGAAATATATCTTCATAAAAAAAAGAGTGAAAATCTAGCGACTATGTTGAATAAGGAGCAACAACGAGCACTAACAAAAAACATTGTATCACCTCGTCGTACATTTTCCTCCAATATTGGCCAAAACCTACACCATAATAAAATACACATTAAACAATTAATACAAATGGTTACACATCTATACACCCAAAATGAAACCACACAAATTGTATCTTATATGTCTGCATCTATCTACGTTAAAGTTGACTATATTTTATAAAAATTTGATATTCTCAAAAGAGAGTAAATTGAATATTTTATTCTCTCCTTTAACATATATGTAATAGAATATGATATTTTAAGACTTACATACATCAATGTTGATCAGCAAATCTGGTAAACTAAAATGTATTTTAAAATTCTTCAACTCAACATTATGTAATGTATCATGTGCCAACTATTCGCCGTTAGTTGGGTAGGTAATATATGTATATACTTAAAAACCCATGCTAGGGTAGTTTTCCCCAATAAAAACGATGGTATAAAAACAAGTTTCAACTTCCGTACCATGCTAGGGTAGTTTTCCCTACCATGATGGTTGTCATATTCAAACCCAAAGTTCTGGTGTTTTTCCTCGATGTTTTATCATAAATATAACATAAGTAACCAAAAAAAATGGTTTAGTAATTTTTTTTCTCTACTATGTCTATCGGAAGAAGGGTGGTGGTGGCGACTTTTTCCTTTTAACGTCTCTTGGGAGCACATTTTTTTTTATTATTTTTGCATTTAAAAAAGATAAATTATTAGTAGAATGTTCAAATTGATTTGAGTCCTTAGATTTTCTTAATTCAAAGACGAGAAGGTATTTTGGTGAATGGGTTCTAATTTCACTACTATGATCTAACTTATATAGTTTGAATCAACGATCAATTTTTATTACTCATGATTTCGTTCTAACAGACTCTTACGAGTTGCTATCCAATTAAATCTTATTCCCCAAACATATAAATGTAGAGAATCAATAAACCACATACTTTACAATAAAAATGAAAGTAGACTAACAATATACAATCAAGTCAGGAGCTTCAACCACGATGGTGCAGATCACTTAGAGTTTATCAATACGAGTTCTTTTATAGGAAATTAACAAACAAAGTTAGCATGTCTTTTTATATGCATACAAGAATTTTACCTTCTAACTCATTTGAGTCGCATGATACATATTAGATAAGCGATGTAGATAATTGTTATTTTAATAAAAATATCACAAAAACCTAAGAAAAAATCATATTTCTCCTTTGACAGGTGGGAACACTTTTTAGACGTGTCAAATTAAGAGAGGTAATTAGTACCGTCACTAATTACACATACAAAGCCAGTATAACATGAGGAAGTGCATAGTCCCAAAAAGGATATACCCAATAGATAGTGCATATTTTTTCAATAACGAGGTAAGCTTACAATAAAAAGTAAAAAGGGTAAGTTACATGTAATAGAAAACAACTAAACAACAAGGCGGACATTGATGAGATGAGGGTTATAACTCACTAGAAGAATTTCATAAAGAAAATATGAGGCACATAAAGGATTAGGTGAGAATCAACGAGACAAGGTGAGCATTGACGAGACAAGGTAACCAAGTGACGAAGTGAACATTGACAAATTGAAGCTAATAAATACAATCCAAGACAACTAAATGTTAAAGCACATATATGCATGACGAGGGTCATAAGTGGTACAAGACAAGAGAAACAATCCACCTCAAAAGGGTACAAAAGGAGTGTATAAATTGGATGCCCTTGTGGTTATTATAAGGAAACTCATGTCATCATATCATATGTTACCTAGAAACATGTTTATATATTTATTAAGAAACGTGACCGATATTTAAAGTACGTGGACACGACCAAAGTAATTAAAATTAGAAATAAATGTAAATAAAGTATTTGGTGATGAGTATAAATAAAAGTGCAACCTTCGATGTACGAGGATTACACTTTGAAATACAAAAAAAAACTACTACATTTATAATATATATTTTTTCTGATCAATTGTTGTAAGTTTTGCAGTATATTTGATAAAAAATTCACATATCACTAGCTCGCGACCAGGTATAATAACTTGTTTGGCCATCATGGTTGAGCTTCTACTTGTGACCTAGCACGTGACCATGCATTATTACTTGCTCAGCTTTCATGGCCAAGATTTTTGCGGCGCACCAAGAAATCCTAGGAAAGCTTATGGTCGTTCCAGAATGCACCATCATTTATAATCACTTTCTTTGCCATCATGATCGATCTTTGAGTCGCGTCCTAGCGCACCACCAAATATAATCACTTGTTTAGCGATCATGACCAAGTTTTTAGTCACACCATCGTGTGAGACAATATATAACCACTTGCTTGACTATCATCTTCAAGTTTCTAATCGTGCCCAAGTGGATGACCAAGTATAATAATTTGCTCCGCACTCAAAGTTTAGCTCTTGGTCGCGCCCGGCGCACGACCAAGTATTAAGTGCTTTCCTATGGCGAAGCTACAAGTCGCGCGCTAATGAGCGACATAGTTTCAAAAAATGATTGGTGTGATCCGCGAAATAATTTATTTAGCTAGCTACTAGATAGATTTGTATCATATCAATAGTCAAAGTTTAAAAACGATAAAAACAAGAATCTAAATTTTTCGTCTAAATATTTGTACCATGACATCAAAACGACATATGACTTCAAGGAAAACTGGAAGATCCATGGTCCGAATGACCTACAATAATTGTCGCTGTATTGAAAATTAATTATATTTATTCGCCATATATGGTGAAATAGTATATATAATCCGTTTGTGTGAAAATGTAAAAATATTTTTATATGCCAAACTGATGGCATATTTTGTAGAATTTGTCATCTCGTCGATGAATTTTTTGGTTTATTCATCAACGAATATAATTCCATTGACATTATCTGTCCTCGTAATTCCAGTCATGTGCTAATAAATATTTAAATAGACTGTGAAACATAGTGTTTATAGTGATGTTTTGTTTGTGCAAGGAAATTACACAACATTTTGTAGACGAAAATTGATGTAGTTGCAAAAAAAATGATAGTCAACCCTTCCAAAATATTTTTTTACTACATATTGATACGAGTTCCGTAACCATACTATAATTATATATATATATATATATGCAAAATTTACTTATGAATCTGATGCTAACATGTTTATAGCAATTTTAATGTAATGACGATGAATATCATCTATTTTCACAACTATATGAATTTAAAATTTTAAAAATAATTAATTAAAAATGTTGAAATTTATGATAATTCTTACACAACTATTACCAATAACAGTTTGTACGAGATTCGTGATATGCATAGTTTTATTTTTTTGTCATATATTTAATATTTAAAATAAATGCTAAAAAGCGTAAAAAATGAATAACAACTATTTTTTAGGTATTTTGTTGAAGAGTTATCTAGTTTACATATTTAATAAATGAATTTTAAAATTTTATGAGGTTTAGAATTATATTTATGTTAAGTAACTATGTAATAAAAAAGTTAAAAAAAAAATTAATTTGCTATTGAATTATATATTTTTTATAAATAATAAAAAACATAATTTATGGGCTAAATAGATAAATAAATAAAAAATTATAGCCGCTATCATTTACCAATTCCAAAAATACTTTGACCACATTGAGATTCATAATGTGGAGTTCTGGTACAAGTGGATTAGGCCCATTTCTCCGATCCAACAATGTCAGCAACCCGGCATGTTGATAGCTCGGGCTTTCCATGTACATGTTCCATTGTATCTTAATTGATATCAAAATAATTTCATGCTTATATATATTATTATCATCAATACCGAGAAGGAAATGTTTATAGAGGTATCAGGTTTGTTAAAACTAGGTCTAGTTTTTCAAGTGTAGAAAAGTTATCAAATAAAAGAGTGAGATTAATAAAGAATATAAGTTATGATCATCGTTGTCCAGAATATCAGGTTTGTGAACGGCTAATAAGGCATGCTTGTACATTCCTTTATAATTGGACACACTTAAAAAATGAAAGCAAAAAGGCCATATACAATGCATGTAGTAACAAGGTTTCACATGCTATTAGTTAAAAGTGTATATTTTCAACCTTTAATTTATTTTTTTGTTATGACATGGTACGCCTTCGAGATGACACTCAGACGACATAAACTTTCTGAATTTCGTAGAACTTCATTTTTTTGTTAGGGAAAAAGGTTACAATTGTTCTACCTATTTAAAACTATGAATATTTTATTTTTTGTTATAATATGTCGGTGGATGTAACATCATCCTAAAACACCTAAATATATTTTTTAGTTTGATAAATTTAATCGTCCTGTTGTCACATTTTTTGAGACCCGCTCCATCGAATAAAAATTAAAAGATAAAAGAATTATCGATGGTTAGGAAATAAAAATAGTAAACAACAATACAATATGATAAAAATAAAGTTCGGTGAGGTTCATACAAAAGTCGCCGAAAAATAGAATTTTGCATTATGTATGATTACGGTTTAAATAAAATAAAATTGGTCGGTCGTCTCTTTTGCAGTGATAAATGATCGGTATTTCTTTTTAGGGAATCCGCAGCCGCTACTCAGAGTGCAATGAGCGTGCACAGGGTAAACCCTCAGTCTGACTCAATAGTCTGCAAACCAACGCCAAGAGGTAAACCATAGAAGGTGAGCGACTCAGCCGAGAAAGCGTACGTAAAGGGACTCGAACTCATGACTTTTGGTCACAAGCATGTCTTACTCAACCAACTCGGCTACCTTATTGAGAGCAAATCGATGATCGGTATGTTACATATATATTTGGTTATTGTTATAAAGTAGTCAAATAATAACGTAATTAGATTAATTATATTATCTATAATTAAATAAGTATTGGATCTATAGTTGTAGTTGAAAAGACTTTACGTAGGTTTAAGTGTGGTAACTGGATTGAATTTGGATACTGCGAAGGATTGCGTCCGAATCTCAATACTAAAGTCTGAACTGATAATTCATGGACTAAATTAATTTTATTAATTTAGTGGTTTTGGTCCCCAATCACGAAGCAGTAAACGTTAATTGGCTTTATACAGCTAAGGTTTCTAATTGTATTTTCTTTTTATTTTCCTATAAAAGAAAGACTAGAGTTTTAGCCATCCCTTTAACCTAAACTCAAAAAGACAGACGTTGTTTTATTAACAGGAAGACTAAACAGCTGTTTTACGGTAACATGAACTTGATAAACTCCAAGCAAAATTCAAGCAATCACGAGATTGAAGTAAAGATTCATATAGGATTATGGATAACAACATGAAAAATCCGGAGTTAAATATATTTTATGTTTAATCATGATTAAATTAAGGATTTTGTATTTCGTGTGTGTGATAAACTAACTTAATCTGATTCACTAGTTTCTATTAATGGGTATCATAGCCAAAACCCTCAAGTGATTTATAGGATAAACTGAATGCATATTTATAACTGAATCAAAAAAATATGTTTTCCTTTATATACAAAATCAATATCATTGAGATTAGTTTACTTGGTACGGTGTGAATTATATGAATAACATGTTAAGAATAATTGTTTCATAAAAAAATCATGTTTGTTTGTTAAATTTTTGTATAAATAATATATATTATTTTGATAGGATTTCAGATTTTATCTATTAAATAAAGGTTTGTTTAGCTACTGGAAAGTTTCTCCCAAATTTAGGGTTAACCAACTATTAATATAACGGAACAAATCAGACTAATCTGTACAACGGCTCATCAACGGTGTAACTCCAGATGTTAACACTGATCGAAAGCTGTATGGAGATGTTCATCGTTGCCAGCTAGTTGTTGTCGTTGTGAATGAACACCACAACTTGCGAAGAAATAACAACTCGCAGTTGTCGTGATGGCAGCAGCAGGAGCCTTCTGGCTTGGTGAACGCCTGTGACAACACTTTTTGTTGTTGGCTACGCGGATCGCCTCGTGACAGTAGCATAATGATGGAAATTGTTTTCTAAAAAAAACGATGAATAGTATTTCAAATATCATTATTTATAACATTGTTTACTGTATTATTCATCTATAGTGTTTGCACGCATTGTTCGCGCATATTATTCATAATATTGTTCATCTATAGTTCCCATAACATTGTTCGATTTTTGAAAAACCTTATTTGATTTTCAAAAAATATTGTTCATTATTAAAAAATTATTTATTTATTTCACATGATAAGTATTTGGACATGTTGTATTTCGTTTGTATTTCTAAAATAATAGTTTATATGCTTCGATGATTATATGAATATACAAAACTAAGGTTTTTTATTTCGGTAGGTGAATCATTGTATCATTTAATTGGCCCTCCAGAAGGTTAATTGATCTCCTTGAAGATCCTATGATCTGCAAAGGTTCAAAGGATTAATTTAATTTTAAACATTGATGGCCCTCCGGAAGGTTCATATTTGGAAGGGGTTGTGGACGATGACAAAGGACCTGGCTGTGGTCCAACTAAGAACAAGAAGCCCCGAGAATCAACGGTAGTTTGATGCTTCTTCTATAAATAAAAGAGATGACTTAAGAAAGACTGTGAGAAATATGAGGTTACTTGCTAAGTAAAGGCAATCTTAAGTCTTTTACTATTTTCAGAACATAATCTTATTTCTATACGAAAGACTATATGGTGGGTTGATTCGGCTGCAAAACCCGTGTGTGGATTTTTTGCATGGTACACTAAGGACGCAGAAGCTAAGTATAAATTTTTGGACATCTGTAGTTTAAATTTAATGCTTATCACATGACATGTTGTTTTTATAGAATGTTATGTACGTTCTTAAGTTTTGAAGGAACTTGATTTATTATCCCGTTTTTTATATGTATGGTTATTCTTGTTTTTTTCTAACAATGGTTTAACTCTCTCAGATAATGGTATAATTGTTGGTTATGGTAGCTTGATAGTGGAATATAACTTGTATTTATTAAATACTCTTGATAATCACAAAATTTAAATGAATGCACAACTTGTCGTGAATAAGATTAATAAAACCAAAAACTCATCTAAAATGTGGTAAAATCGGGTAGGTAATATATCCAAAGTTACGATGGATAATCTTGTAAATCAAATTTAATTTGTTACCCTCTATTACTCATATTTCTCTACTTGTATCGAGTGTATAAAGCGGAAAATCCTTATTCCTTCTACATTCTTTACTAACTCTCAAGACAACATTTCAGAACTCTCTAAATATGATTTAGTCACAAAAGACAAGCTCTTCATTGAATAGATCTACTCTATTATGAGCCTTAAAGTAGATGGTCAGTTGATGAAGGAGAAGACCTCCAATGACCTATTGAAAACCTCAAGTAAACTGTCTAGTTTAGAGACAAATATGAAATTCTCATAATATAAATCTGAGTTCCAAAAAACTCAAAACGGAACATCCACAATATCAAAATATCTAAGAATGCTTAAAGTTATATTTTATAATCTGGTATTAGATGGTTGTCTAGTTCATATAGATGACTTAATCACTCAAGTTCTTGCAGGTTACAGTTCTGAGTATATCCCTATTGTAGTGAGCTCTGATGATAATGAATCTTTAAACTTTTGAAATTTATAAACTAGTTTTCTCACCTTTAAGAGCATACTGGAGAAAATGACTAACTTATAAAGTTCTGTAGAAAATCTATACCTAACTGTTGTCAAATTCACATACAAGACATATAATAAACTTCAAAACAATAGTTATAGTCATAGAGGTTCTAGTGGTCAGTTTAGAGGAAAAAGTAGATGATATAGAGGCAGGTCTAGTTACTCTAACAAATTTAGAGGAATTGGTAGTTTCTATAAAAGTCTAATGAGGCAGATTCTCCGACCTACCTGCTAGATTTACAGCAGGTAGTTCCACGCTTCTCCAGTCTTCTTTCATAGAGATGAACCCTCCATTATGAGTTCTACACTGAATGAACATGCTATGACTGAGGAAGACCAAAAAGCTTATCTATTTACTCAATATAGTACATAAGATGAAGTTTAGCTTGCTGAAAGTGGTGCTAGCCACCATGTTATAGGCAAGCCAAGCCTTATAACTCAAAAACTTGAGTATTTAATTTGCTAAAAGAATAAATATTTGGAAGAATAATTAAATTGATTAAATAAATGAGATAATTTGGCGTTATAAAGGTCTTATAAAGAAACCCAACAAATGTGTAACAATGAGGGGGGCTTATGTAATATATAATAATTATGGTTGATATTAGTAAAGTAGTCGTGTAAGGTGACTATAAAAAAGGTTAATCATGTAATATATGAAGCCACCATTTGTACTATATGAACAAACACCACTTTTTCATAAAATGGATCAATCATTAGTTTATTATTCATTTTTGTAGTTTCTCTCTCTACCTTTGTCGTGTTTCTTTTTATAAAATATTCTCCTCCAAACATAGCTTAAACATATAACCCCTATAATAAATCTTTAAAACTATCATTAGCGTCGTTTGTGAGAATGATTGGTACCCGGAATCGTTCTTCCAAAACCACTATGGAATTAAAGAATATTTTGAAAAAAAAAATACAGAAGTTTTAGAAGATCTTAATGTTGGCACTGGTGATCTTATGGTTAGACACTCATTCGAACGTCATCTTACCAAAGAATAGATAATGAAATAACATAACGATAATCAATTTTCCGACGAGCTACTTCAAGAGTCTGATTTGGTAACTCGCGAGAATGAACTTCTAGGGGGTATATAAAGACTAAAGGCAGAAAATGATGTAGTTGTGAGTCTGAAGATACAAAGTCGTTATTCGTCAAAAATAAAAATGAAACTTAAGCGTTAATACGAGTTTACTAAGTCTAGTGACTACTTCTTTTACGACTCAAATGACTCTTTTTCTCTGGAAAGAGATAACCAACATGCAAAAATTTATAGAACAAAGGGTTCAAAGTAGCATAGGGATAGCCATCGAACGACTTGGCAGAAAAAAAGTTCGTAGATAGAACAAAACGATCAAGAGAAAAAGTTGTTTGGGTTCAAGGAGCGAGTTAATATTGTTAAAAGAGAGCAGGTTATACCTCATGTACATATCTCTTCGGGACGTCACAACCTTGAATTTCTAGTGAGTAATCAATTCACAAACTCGTCCAAAACGTTTTGTATACTGCTATAAACGAAGGCCACTGATGCAGTATGTACAAGATATGACATTATTTAAGGTTATCTCCAAAATCGGAAATGACATCTATGGGACAAATTGAACAAAATTAGTTCCAACAGTCTCCGATGGTAACATCTAATCCACCAACGCAAATTCCTTTGACTTATCATCCGACTACAAATGTCCGACTAAGAGCTCCAACCCAGTTACTCTCGAGACCGTTGGTGAATTTCCAAGTGGAAAATGTGCAACAAAGTGTCATACCAATGTGCAAAAATTGATCGAGTGTATATAAACAATTTTAGACAGAGCTTGGAATCACATACAATTCCGCAAACCTGCCCCAATACAGACTCCGAGAGAAAGAAGAAGTAACACATATTGCAAGTACCATGAAGATATTAGGCATAATTGGAAATATTTTGTAGTATTGAAAAAACAATAAAAGTTTTGATAAAAAATGGGAAGCTGACAACATTTGTTAAGAAAAATTATCTTACCGCTCCAAACCAAGAAAATACTTTGATGATTTCGGATCATATCGATTCTTTTGATGTTTCTTCGAAGGATTTAGATCCAAAACCAGGCAAGAATCAGATCATATCGGTGGGGGAACCAGTTGTGAATGAAAATATTAGTAAATTGTGCGCTTTCTTTGAATCACTAACAATTTTCGGAGATGACATTGTTTCGGAGACATAAAATTATTCTCGGAAAAGGCATATTGTAAGCTTAGGAACCTAGTTAGAGGTGGCACTTGGCCGTATTTGTATAGGAGTCAATCACCATTACTTTGTGTTGAAGAAAATGATACGAGGGAAGTGGGTGGCTCACATGAGGATGTTATGGTTATTGTGGAAGAAATTATTGATGATGAGATATGAAAAATATTGATAAAATTGGTAGTTCTTGTAGTATAAAGTTGATAACAACTTACAAAAAGATAGAGAACTTCCCGAAAATTCTCCGGTCGGATCGGACAATCGTAGGATTCACTAGGGTGACTGCCGAAGTGGTTGGGGAATTTGGAGGAAAAATAGAGTTGTGTCACAGATCGTTTAAGAAAGATGTGACAGTGTTGGTCACTGTGGTAGATGCGCCAACGTCTTTAAATGAAATATTCAGAAGGGTTTGGCTATTTAAAATCAATGCAGTGGCATCAACTATTCACCACTGCTTAAACTATATTGTTGGAAATAATGTATGAACAATTATGAGCATCCAAAAATGGCAAGATAATGTTACCAAACTGCTTTGGCCCTAAAGAAGATCAAGAGGGGTGAGTGGATTAAGGCATAGCAGTTAGTGGGGTCTTCCTCGGGGTCCGATCATGTTGATAATCCAGGGGAAACCCCAAGGTTTCGGGTCCCTGATGAAATTATTGAGGATCATATTTTCTCGAAGAAAGATTTTAAAGATTGGTACAAAGTTATCTCTGGAGGTGAGGGAGAGATTAATTCAATTATTGTCAATAAGTCTACATATGTTTACATGGTGTACCAAAGATGTAACGGGGGTACTTGTGGAAATCATGTATCATAAGTTAGCAATACGAAGCAGCATGCGCTCAATCATCTAAAAAATGAGATTTCTTTCTCAAGGTTCTCCAAGGTTGGGCACATACGAGAATCATTGTACCATTTGTGGATCGTTAATCAAGGTTTAGTAAAAAATGGTAAATTTTGAATGTGCGTATATTTTACTGATTTAGATTAAACATGTCCAAAAGATCCTTACTGGTTCTTCAGATAGATTAGTTAGTGGACTCTAACATAAGAAATTGATTACTTTTACTCATGGACGCATATTGTGGGTATAATCAAATCAATATGGATCCAAATGATCAATAAAGCACTTCATTCATCACTGGAAAGGGTCTGCACTGTTATAAGGTTATGCCATTTGGATTGAAAAATGATGGGGCAACTTACCAACGCTTAGTAAACAAAACTTTTGAGACTCAAATCAGATGGAATGTTGAAATATATATTGATGATATGCTAGTGAAGACCATAGGTAATGAGCAATACTTTGCAGATCTAGATGAAACGTTTTTCACCTAAAGAGAATAAACTTGAAGTTAAATCTCGATAAGTGTACATTCGGTGTACGGTCCGTAAACTTTCTTCTAGGAAATAGTTATTGAACGTGCGATGGAGACTGACCATTGACAGTTAAATGCTCTAAGCACTATGGAACCCCTTAGACAATCAATGAGGTACCAATCCTGACAGGTAGGCGCATACCCTTAAATAGATTCATATCTCGGTCATTGGATAAATACAATCTATATTTCCAAGTGTTGAGACAAGAAAATTGTTTTAACTGGACCCAATAGTGTTCCGAAACATTTATATAAATTAAAATGTATCCTCCTCAGAAATCTTAGTGAACTCTAATCTAGAAGACAAATTGTACATCTATACCTAATGAACATGCTATGACTAAGGGAGACAAAAAAATATATTATCTAACTACTCAAGACACTACATGAGATGGAGTTTCGTTTTCTGAAGGTGGTGCTAGCCACCATGTCATAGGCAACCCAAGCCTTATAACTCAAGAAATTGAGTATTCAAGTTGATAAGGGAAGAAATATTCGGAAGAATAATTAAATTGATTAAATAAAGGAAATAATTCTCGTAAAGAAACCCAACAAATGTATAACATTGAGGGGGGCTTGTGTAATAAATAATAATTATGGTTGAGATTAGTAAAGTAGTTGGGTGAGGTGACATAAAAGAGGGTAATCATGTAATCTATAAATTTACCCCTTGTACTATATAAAGCAACACTTTTCTTGGGAAAAAGGATCAATCATTAGTTTATTATTATTTTTCTTAGTTTCTCTCTTTACCTTTCTCGTTTTGTCTTTCTAAACGATTCTCCTTCAAACATAGCTTAGACAGATAACCCAACTAAGAAATCTTTGAAACTATCACAAGTAACGAAAATATAATTGTTGGTAGTAATAAAAGGTTACCTTTTATACATATTGGTCAATCTAAGCTAAATTTCAATAGTAAACTGCCTATTACTTAAAAACATATACTAATATTCCTAAGAATTACAAAACAATTTATTTATGTCTTTTAACTCACTAATCATAATAATGTGTTTGTTGGGTTTCACAAAGGATGTTGTTTTGTGAAGGAAAATGAAACATGAAGTACGTTTTTTAGAGGAACAACCTTAAGTCACTAGTGTTCAAGACACAACCTCCTACACTAGAAGGCGGTTTGTTTAATGGTAACTGAGCTTTTTTTTACTATTCTTTCTAGTGTTGTTTCTAATTCTCTACAGATTAATGGTTTACAAAACTTGGCCATCCATCTCACAATACCTTAGCTACTATTTTATAATCTTGTCATATTTGATTTAGTGTTGAAGAATGAAATCAGTTTTTGTGATTTTGTTAATTGGACAAGTCTTTCAGTTTGCCTTATCATATTTTTAACTCTTATACAACCATTATTTAAAAGTTAATCCACATTGATGTTTGGGGGCTTCCTTTGTTCCATAACTAGATGGGTTCAGGTTGATTATATTTTATTCATAGATGATCATTATAGGTTTAAATATATGTAGCCTATTAAGAAATAAAATGTCAAGTTATTGATTTTTTAGAGACTTCAAAACATTGGATGAAAAACAGTTTGAGAGGTCCATTAAATTTGTTCAAAATTACTGAGTTGGTGAGTATAGGCCACTATCTAACTTAGCTAAGGAATGTGGATTTGTTTTGCAGAGATCTTGTCCTTATACCTCAACCCAAAATGGAAGGATTGAGATGAAACACAGATACTTGATTGAAACAGGTCTAACCTTATTAGCACATACTAGTTTACCCTATAGGTATAAGTTCAAAGTTATTTTGAATGACATATACTTAATAAGCACACTTCATACACCTATGTTGACTAAATAATCACCCTATGCAATCTTATATCACAAAAAACCCAACTATCTAGCTTTGAAAACATTTAGTTGTGCTTGTTTTCCTTGTTTTAAGACCTTCTTAATCTCAAAAGTTTCAATTAAACTCCTCTAAGTATGTTTTTATTGGTTATAGTTGATGAGTCTGGAACTTTTCACCACTAACTATAGAAACCAGACAGGGGCAAATCGGGCAAAAGCCACCCACTGAACCATCCGAACTAGACAAAAGTACTAAAAAATAATCACCTTTTGACTAAGCTAATTGCTAATCTACTTAATAAACTAATGGGTTTTTGAACTCGACCCGGTTTCATAAGTTTGACCCAAAAGCCCATGTGGCCCATAATTAAGGGTATAAATACCCAACCACTTTCATTAATGAGGGTAATGAATATTTAATACAACCAGTCAGCTTAAATCTCTCACTACAAAACACACAAACATTAAATACCTTTGAAACACCACAAAACACTTGACCAAATTATCCTCAGTCGAAAATAATCCACACCAATAGTAAGTACCACAAAGGGTATAGGTTACTACTGGTAAGGTTTATGTATCTAGGAATATAGTGTTTAATGAAGACGAATTCCCCTTTTTACAAGGTTTTCTCAATACTCACCAAGCAGGAATAATTGTGTCTATCCTCTCAGGTTTTTCTTACCTACTCTCCCTACATGCCTAGTGACTAATGGTGAACTATCATCTTCAAAGCATACTTCAGATATCCCAACTGAGCAACATATAACTCTATGCCCTGCTTACCAGCAACGCATGATCATACTCAACCTACATAGACTTATGACCCTCACTCCCACTTAAGACAATTACCTCAAACCACTCAAGATAATTTTACAACTACCCAAAAAAAAATCATTAGCCCAACACACATACAAACAACCATAATTTTCAAGACACTTGTCCTGATTCGCAAGATAATGTTTTTAACCAACATGTCAACAACAAACATATATCCACATATCCTAATCCATCAGTACATTATTATAAATCCAACTGATCCTACTTTGTGTATCCAGCTACCATCTTATAATCCAAACAACTAAACAATCACAATTCCAGCTTCAAACATACACTACATGCAAATAGTAGCTAAAGATGTTTTAAAGCCTAAAAATCCTTATATTGGTTCTATTATCCCTATTGACACTTCTGTTAATGAGCCTACAAAGTTTTATGATGCATTAGGTGATCCTAGTTTGGTTAAAGTTATGCGGAGAAAAGATAATGCACTTATGTTGAATATCACTTGGTATTTGGTTCCTTGGTCTTCTAACCTAAATGTTGTAGGATACTGGTGCGTTTGCAAACTTAAACACAATTTGGATGGCTTTATTCAACATTATAAGGCAAGATTAGAAATTTTGGATGGTCTACAAGATTAAACACAATTTCGATGTAAAGGATTTCATTAAACCTTTAGCCTTATTATCAAGATTTCTACAGTGAGATTGGTCACAACTATTGTTGTTTCAAAAAAATGGGATCTCTATAATTTGCATATTTACTCAATTTTTTTTTGGATTAACTGAAGATACATATATGACACAAACATAGCGATTAAAGAACTCTATGAACCCAATATACGTGTGCAAGCTTCACAAAGCTTACTATGGTCTTAAACGGGCTCCACGAGCCTCGTACACGAGACTCAGGGACACAGTATTAAATTACGGTTTCAAAAATTCAAGAGTTGTTTACTCTCTCTTCTACTTTAATTATAAGACAATTATTCTCCCAATTCTTGTTTATGTTGACCATATCCTAGTCACATATAAATATACAACTTGTCTTAATAATTCATACACAAAAACTCAATGTATTTTTTGCACTAAAGAAAATGAGGTTCATCTATCTGTTTCTTGGAATAGAGATTCATCGTGACTCTACTCGGGATGTATTTCATACAATATTAGTACATTGAAAACTTACTTACTACTTAGGGTCTTTCATTATCCAAATTGTGTCCCACTCCTATGGTTTTTGATACTCACTTATGCAGGTCTGATGGAACTCTTCTAGCAAACTATATAACATATAGACGCATGTTATGGGCCTTACAATACCTAATACACACACGATCGTATATTGTTGCAGTTAACAAGTTAAGCCACTATCATCAACATCCTACTTCTACAAATTGGTAAACTCTAAAGCTTGGTCTTAGATACTTATCTCGATCGAGCTAGATTACCCTCCACATCAAGTCGTGCTATCATTTGCAAATTCATTGCTTCTCTAACGCAAATTGGACCTCGTCTCCTGATGATAGACGCAATATTGGCACATATTGTTCCTAAAAGGAACAAAATATGGTAGCTCGTTCCTTCATTGAATCGGAGTACAAGGCATTTGTTAATCTATCCTCTGAGTTGATTTGATTGCGCTCACTCATTAGTGAAATGAGAATACGCATCAAAATATATTTATGATATGGTGTGAAAATCTTGGTGCAAAATCCTTAGCATCGAACCGAGTATTTGACACCACATGAAGCATATTGAGCTTGACATACACTTCGTTTACGACCAAGCTCTTTAGTAGTCTCTTTAACTTTGATACATTCCATCACATGACCAAATAGCGAATTTCCTAACCAAACCTTTCACCCTTTTCGAGTAAAACTCTGGCTCAATACATCAATCTTCATTTGTTAGGGGTATTGAAGAACAAAATGGATGTTAGTGGCCAGGTGTGTTGAAATATAGAATTAAAAGAATTAAGAAACGATGATGAAAGTGAAACCAATAGGATTCAAAATACCCCAAATAGTTGAGTTTCCTTTCAATTCAATACAATGCGACTAGAAAAAAAAGTGTTTGAGTTGTTGGATCATTTAACTAGATGAAACCAATTCATGAACTATTCATCAAACCCCCTGTTATTTATTTTAGTGTAATTGGATCGACTAGTTGACCAATTTAATCATGATACATTATCAAACAAGTCGTAGAGTGCGGAGTGCACGCTTGTTAGATTAGATCATGATTAACGGGGTCAAAGGGCGTAGCCCCTTGTCGGGTCGAAGGGGCAAAGCCCCTAGCTGGGGTCGAATCGATTAAAAATGGGTTCTGTTAAAAAAGGAAATCAAATCAGTTTTCATCCTCTCTGTTCAATCGAATATCTCTGATTTTATCAAATTGAAATTTTTGGAGAAACCCAAAAATATTTCATTAAGAAATTGTTTACAAGACTTCAGAGATTATCTGGAATCAAAACACTGTTTTCTACACCCGACATTTGATTAAGAATCAATCTCAACTAAAAAAATTACAATTGAATAGATAAAAACAACATAATACTAATATTATGTACGTGTCGAATTCATAATTGGAATAATAAAAAACAACCTACAAAATTAGGCGTCATAAAAAATTATCAACAGCGTCTTCAAGGTAACAACAGAAGTAACCTGGCTTTTGATGATGACATCATTTTGTTCACTAACTGTAAGGATGCTACTTTAGCCTCACTTAATCTCTTCTTACAGGAATACCAAGCTACTTCTGGTCAAGTTATCAACAAAAGCAAAACTAAAGTTATCATTGCTAATGGTATTAATGAAGTCAAAATCAACTTTATCTCAAACATCACTGGTTTCAATAATGCTATGCTTCCTACTGATTACCTTGCAATCATCATCAGTACCAACAACAAGTTTGTTATCTACACCAACATTCTCAAAAAGATCAACAATAGAATTGCCAATTGGGAATCTAAGCATTTATCTTTTGCGGGAAGAGTCACATTGATCAACTTTGTCCTCATGAATATCGTTCTCAACTAGATGCATAGTAATGTCATCCCTAATAATGTTATCAACAAAATCGAAAAGGGTTTTAATGGTTTTTTCCGGGGTTCTACCAGCTTGGACTGTAAAATACATTGGTGCAGTTGGAATAGTATATGTAAAACGTTTAAAGAGGGAGGTTTAAACATCAGAAACTTGGTTGATGTCCAGCAATCTACCTCTTGTAAGCTTTGGCTGCAGTTTAGGGAGAACAAGTTTCTTTGGGCTAACCTTATTCATGATATCTACTGTAAGAAGAAACACCCTATGCAGCTTGATAATAGTATAAAGGGTTCAATGATATGGAACGGGCTTATGAAGATTAAGATCATAGCTGATCAATTTGTTTACTGGTCATTAGGGATGGCAGTGTTGATTTCTGGTTGGACAGATGATCCAACTCTGACCCTCTTCTTACTCTTGACAACTCTATGGACAATAGTTGGTATCATCAAGAAAAGGTAAATCAATATTGGTCTAACTATCAATGGAATCTAACTTGTATTGAAAGTCTTATTAGCAAAGAGGACCTGGATCGCATCAGCAAATGCACTATCAACCATAACAGGAAGGACAAGGTCTTTTGGAACTTATCAACTACGGATAACTTTAACCACAAGCATACTTGGGATTTTATTCGAACTCATCATGCTGAATCTAGTCTGTTCTCTAAAATATAGAATGACTTCACACCCAAAAAGCATGTTTTTATTCATTCGAAACTGATTAAAAATTTGTTTCAACTGATTCTATCCTTAGGAAAAGGCATATGATTGTAGTTTCTAAATGTCAATTCTGTCAAAACTATGAAACCATAGACCATGTTTTTATTACTTGTGATGTTGTTTGGGCTGTTTGGCTCCATTTTGCTAATGATTTCAACATTACTATCTATAGATATATGACACCAACCCATATGTCTAGAACTTGGTCAAGATACACTAGTAAGAACAAATATATTAGAAATCTTATTCCTTCTATTATTTACAACATGATCTGGAAATTCAGAAACCGTTCCAAATTCAAAAATGTTAACATATCTTCTAGTTTTATTATAAAGGAGGTTCACATGATCATTAACTACATGAATGTTGCTGGAATTTTCAAATTTCATCATTGGTCTAATGACAAAAATGTGGCTAAGAACTTTGGCTTCTTAAACTTAAGCTATGGTTCCACCATCAAACCTTCTGTGCTGAATGGGATCCCTCCTCCTACTGGTAGATACAAACTTAATACTGATGCTTCTGTGATTTTCAATGGTGAAGCTAGTGTTGCCATTGTCATTAGAGACCAAGAAGGTAATCTTGTTCATGCTTATGGTAATGTCTATAGTAAGCTCTTCCCCCTAATGGCTGAGGCCCGTGCTCTAATGGAAGGGCTGATCATCTGTGCATCTAAAGGTTTTCTCAATGTTGACATTGAGACTGATTCATCATTGCTTGTGGAATTTCTGAAGAATGGTAATCACGGTGCTATTCCATGGTCTCTTTCTCCTACTATAAACTGTTGTAGAATGATGATAACATCTTCAATGTCTCTTAAGCATATGTATAGAGATTAAAATAGAGCTGCCGATTGGTTGGCTCGTTGGACGTTAAAATGTAAGCTTAAACAAGCTTATGACTATGCAATTGCTCCTACAAATCTTAAATCTATTCTTGTCTTAGAAAGCCTTGGCATACCTTATATAAACACTTTTGATTAAGGTTTTTTGTAAGCTTTGTATACAAGTCTTTGCCTAAGCTTTTCAGGTCTGTTTTATGCCCTTCTGGTTGAGGATAACAATGTGATTCATGCTCTTCTGGTTGAGTCTGAGGTCGAGAGCTGGGAGCTAAATCGATGTGAAGCAGTTTTTTATTGATGCTGTGTTTTGGGACGAAGTTTCAGAATGATGTTGTGTTTTGGATCGTTGTGCTATTAAACGGTCCATGATGAAAGCTGTGGTAGGAAGCTGGGCTCTTAAACTCTGTGAAGCTGTTCTGATTGATGTTTTCAAGCTGTGATGGATGCAGTATTTTGTGTGGTCTATTGAAGTGTAACTGCTGTGAAGCTTTTGCATCATGAAGTGTTGTCTAAGTCTTAAAGTCTTTTGATATTCTTTAGGCTTGATTTTAGAATCTTTTAAATAATCTTTGTTTGATTTAGGAGGAAAAAATTGGAACATTTTATTTTGTACTCAAACTTATTTTCTGAATATCAAATAAATGGTCTTTACTTTAAAAAATAACAACAAAAGTTTTATATCTAAAATATTTATTTTCTCGCCTTTATTATCATTTACTATAGATAACAAGAAAATTGCGCTTTTGTTTTGGAAAGTGCTTAATTGATGTTTCCCTTTCGTCGTAGCTTCGTTTTTGGCTATGGAACGATGCGAAAGTTTTAGCGCACATGGAACTGTCTTGTAGATTTACAAACCAATCGATTGTGTGTATATTAATTATATGGCGTGATGAGAGAGAAATTAAGCTAATTATCATTGAATCTCAAATGTTTAATATTATACTTAATTGAACCGATTATTAAAACTGTAGTAATAAAGCTTTGTTTTTTCAATATATTGGAATCATGAACTGCTAGGACTTTAGTTATTATAATATATAAAAGAATTGACTATCATTCATCATGTTTGTGACTGTGTATCGCAGACAGAACATGTGATGGAGTTCATTGAATTTTTAGACTCTCTAACCAACATTCAAGAAATCAAGTCTGATTATACTGTCGAACATAAATACTACTTTTAAACAGTAAACTTTTGGCAGGCAAAACGAAAAAACATGAATGTAAAAAACCTGTATATATTTTAAGAGAATGGATGTTAGTTATGTAACCGGGTCTCAGGGGTGCATCAAGAACACAAAAACCCTATGAAACGAAATTAATAAAATCTGCATGAGATTACCGTTCCCTCCAACTGATTAAATTAGTAAAATAATAAAAGTTTGAATAGATTTAATTTCATTTTAATGTATTTGTTATATGTTAAATTAAGTCAAAAATTTTAAAAAGTTTTGGCTCACATCTATATTTATATTTTATTTATTTATTTTCGCTTTGTTTATAATTCAAATCAAAATATATAATGTTTTATTTTTTTATTTTATTTTAAACCAAACAATTCATCTATTTATTTCCAATATTTGTGTTAAAAAAATTTCGTTTCGAAGGATTTAGCGAAAATGATGAACTAAAAAAGACATCAACTATGTAATATTTGTTTTTACTAAAAACGTGTGAACAGTATCCAAATGAAGACGTTAGTCTCTATTTATAAAACTTACATAAGGTATCATACCAATCACACGTGTATCAAATCACTAATTTAATGTGTCATTCTATTATAATCGTCTAACAAATTTTCCTAACAACCCGTATATAATGACACGTGTGAATACGATATAATGGTCTAGCAAATTTTCCTCGTGCTCGTCGCAGTTCTTCATTCATCCCTCGTCATGACCTATGAATGCAACCTTTGCCATACCTCTGAATGCAACCCTCGTCATATCTCTAAATATAACCCTCGTCTTGTTTCACTCTATGTTCTCGTCTTAATCCTTCAACATATAGCATTGTCATGTCTCTGAATATGACCCTCATCTTATTCTATTTCATGCTATCATCTTAATCCTTCGGTATATGACCCTGCCATATCTTTAAATATCACCCCCGTCCTGTTCCATTTCATGTTCTTAAAAGAACTAAAAATAAAATTAGACTAGGTCACAATAATTTAAATACTATAAGGAGTCTTACCAATACAACATGTGCCTAACTAAATTGATATTTGTCACAAATACTGCTATAACATGAATCATTAACTCTGACATAATATCAGCATTGTTTCACTTTCTAACTACTAATCTAACCATTAATTTTATTATAATCTAATTATCTAGATCCTTTCACAACTAATCGTTCACTTTTCACTCATAAACAAGCCATTTCGACCAATTACCATTCTTCTCTATCATCATATCTTTTGATACAATTACTTTCTTTGATCATAATCCCTTCATCGGGATTCCAGAGATCCAGATTGTAATTTTTCCTTAAAGAGCTATCTACTATATCTAACATATTATACATCATTATATGTATCTTAATCTAATGTTTCACAACATAAATAATTCATCTTTTTATAATCCATAGCCATCGTACGAGAATAAAATATGACTTCATATTTATTTTTCTCAAGAAATTTTTTGATACATCTCTCTGTTTTTCTTAAGAAAAAAGATCCGCTAATAAGACAAAATATACCAAGAAAAACCCTTATCCAAAAGTCACCCATTCAGAGAGCTTTATAGATATAGATCAAGAAGAATTTCCAAAAGGACGTGGTAGAAGACCAAAATTTCTTACAAGACTACTTCAGTAATCAAAACAAACCCTCTAAATAAATGTCTGAAAAAATCATCAATGCTTAGGTTTGAATATAGTATCCCGGACTTTATAGCAACCCGTCATCCTAAAGTTGGCGACTTACCTATCATACCGAAGAAGATAAAATCAATTTTTTGTTGCTCCATTTGAATGGGGTCATCGATTACCATTTCATCGTTATATTATCAATTTATTTAACACCTTCAAATCTTCCCCACCCAACTAAATACGTTTAGACTTAAATGTTCTCCTTTAATTTTTCTTTTCCAGTGTTAAAGTAAAAAACTTGGAGACAATCTTTTTTTTATTTTTTGACTTTAAAGACTCTACTCGAAATATTTAGTCCACACTATTCTGACCATAATTAGAAAAAAGTGTTTTATCGATGTAACGAGAATTTGTGAGTCTATAAAGACTACTGACAGATTTGGTCATATTAAAATAAGGTGGATGTACACACGTAACATAATATCTATTCAAGTTAACTTTATCATCTAACTTATTGTTTTACTTTTCTAACATACTACTTCAATTTCTTACTTTTTTTCTAGACCCAAATATAGTTCTCAAGACATTCAACAAATTCTTTCACGATGACAAGCCTTAAAGATTATGTCTCCTCTTGCCTGACCCATCTACTAATCTGACTTCCACTATCTTTTCACACTAGAAAAAATTGTCTAAGCTGGATTTTAGCCTCTCGCCATTTAATTATTTATCGTTGAACTCGCTCTCACCATACTCCGACAACGAGTACAAACCCAGAATCACAAATGTGTTAACAACATTGTTCCAAAAACGAAGATGATGAAGGACTTATATAACACCAATGCTAGCCATGGTCTCCTAGGAAAAGTTTCTCTAAAAAAGATAAATATCACCATTAGATTAAACCCTACTTCCAAGAATGATGACCCTAACCAAATTTTTGAAGTATCTCTTCTCGTTAAGAGAACGATAATTCTTGACGAAATTGAAGATATACACCGTCTTACAGACAACGAACCCTTGTGGAAAAAATCAAACAATCAAAGTAACCAAGAACACCACCAGCTCCACCAACATCAATACTAATCACACTAACTCCACCGATACTTCTACTATTAAATCCAATACCAAAGACACCATTAACAAGCCAATCTAGCCAGGAAACAAATAAAAGAAAATCCCTGATTGTAGATGTGGACCCTTCTTTGATCCAAAGTCAGAACAAATTTATTGTGTAATCATCAACTCAAGGCCTCAACGCAAGTTTTGCATCCACTAGAAACCCCAATTTATGTTGAGTATCGAAAATCTATCCCATCACATGAGCAAAGACCGAAGACAACTTTAGTCACAACCCACTTCCAGCCGGAAGACTTTAGTCTAACCTATGTTGAGTATAAAAAATAAATGATATGAATATCATAGCCCACTTCCAACCTGAAGACATTGCGATTGTCATAGATATGATATGAATGTCATAGATATGGTAGCTCTTGAGGAAAGCCTACACAACTATGTACAAGCTCATAAAAAAATGAAAAAGTGAAAAACAAATCATGTTGATAACTCTATTGTTACGATTCAAACTTAAAATAATAGTATTATTGCTGAAGAGAAAGCATAATTAATCAAACAAGATACCTCTTTGACCACTATAATCACCAACCTGGTCTCTCAAAACACTAGTCTCTCTAACCAAAATAAAGGTTTAAGCATTGAAAACAAAACTCTAACAACTCAAATCTATAATTTAAACTTGGAAATTAAAGTATTTCAACAAAAAATCATTGATTTCAAGAAATCTAAAGATGGTAAAATTAAAAATATTGTAGAAGATGCTAAGCGTAACACTTACAAGGCTATAGCTGAAAGAGAAGAAGATTATTCTGCTGATGCTGAAGTTTTAATCAAAGAGAGTCAAAATAAATTGTCTTTTTAAATTTTTAGTGAAAACCCTAACATTCATATGGGAGACCTAGAGCAGTTGTTACCCGAAGATGAATGCCCTAACAGACCTCTTGAACTATTAACTTTAAAAGGTAAAGATGAAAACACTTGAAAAAGATCAGGAGCCTATCACATAAACCTGTGCTATGATCCTTACTGTAAGTGAATAAACTACTCTTTTGAGATGCAACCAGGGAACAACAAGAAACCCAAGACAAAAAATTACGAAACCCTTTCCTGTAAGTTCTCCACCTATCAAGGCTATAAGCAAAAACAATGAGGAGGTGGTAACATAATTGAACACTTTATCTGTTTGAATGTTATTTTGACTTTGAAGACATATTTGTAGTTTAAACTTCCTAATTATGCATTATTTTATGTTGAACCTTTAATATTTTACTTGTTAATCTCATGCCAAAAGTTTCCCTTTCATCATTATCTATGTTTGTCTTATGTTTTCTATTTTTTACGAAACGTTTCTCTATGTCTAACCAATTTTTACATTTTTTATGAAACTTTTATTTCTGAAAATAATTATTTATCTCACACTTACTGATTTGAAAAATTAGTTAGTGAGGATTAAAAAAATATATTTACTTAACTTAGCTTTAATAATATTTTCATGTTATGGGGTCGATATATATATTTGATAATTTATGTCAAGGTTTGGTATAACCACTTGCCTAACCTTTCAACGTTTTTAGCTTTAGGCTTGGTTGATTAACCATAATCGCGACATTGGCTATTACGTTAGGGCACAATATTTCCACTTGTGTAATACTTCAAATTTTCAACTTCGGTCTTGGTTTTTCAATCATAATCCTTGACTTAACTATTATGTTACGGAATAGTATGACCATTTGCCTAACGTTTTGATTTTTCAACCTTAGGCTTGGTTTATTAACCATAATCAATGATTTGACTATTATGTCTAGGTACAAAATGGCCACTTGCGTAAATGTTTGGTCTATCGACCTTAGGCTTGGTATATTAACTATAATCCCTTATTCATAATTCTATATGACCACTCCATCCCCCCCTCCTATGTGACTTAATTTTCTTTCTTTATCTTGTGACGCTCCCGACCAATCCAAATATCTTAAATGGGAAAAAAATAAATTTTATTGATGAACCAGCTTTACAGTGTGACTCATTAAATAACCTTCACATGCCACTAGAAAGGAAAAGAAGCGCACATCCATCTTAAAATTGTTTTTTAAATCTTCAAATGTTGAATATTCTAAGAATTTTTCAACTTGTTAGGTAACATATCTTACAACTTGTATGTTGCATGATATTCATTCTAAATAACCTTTTACGGTCCATCCAGTTTGGAGCTAACTTTCCTGCGTTTTTTTCATTCGCTCCATGAGAAGTTTTCATCACAACCATTTGACATTCCTTCAAAGTTTTTGTTTTCAATTCCGAATCAAATCTTCTCTTCATTAGACTCTTATAATGTTGTGCTCTAACTTGAGCCATGATCTCAACGCTCTTCAACTAAATATACAGAATTTTATTTCTTTTAATATTATCTTCCTCTGAATAATATTGTATTCTATGACTTGGAATAAAAACCTCTGCTGGAACTACGACATCCATCATATAAACCAAAGAAAAAGGTGTTTACCTTGTAGAGATGAGGAGTTGTCCTATAATGCCACAACATTTCTGATAACTTGTCTGGCCATTTCCGTTGGCCTTCTCAACTTTACTTTTTATTTCATTATGAATCGTTTTATTTGTCATATCCACATGCCCACTAGCTTGAGAATAATAATGTGTTTAAAAATGTTGTTTAATTTCGTATTCTTTCCAAAACGCCATCATTATCATATTTTGAAATTGAGGTCCATAATTTGTTATTAATATCTTTAAAACTCCATACTGTAAATAAATTTGACTCTCTAAAAATCGCTAATTTTATGAATTCTTGTTTTGTAAATAACCTTTACCTCAACCCAATTAATGGAATAATCAACGACTATCATGAAAAATGGATCTTACCATTAGCCATTGACAAAAAGGACCCACCAAATAAATCTCATTTTTCAAAAGGATAAAGAACTGGAATTACACTCATTGGTTCGCTTGCCAAAGGCCCTACCAAATTAATTCAAAATTTAAAAAGGTAAGATAGTGGAACTACACTCATCGGTTCGCTCGGAACATTACTTGTTGTAGTATACAATTGACAAGTATTACACCTTTGAACAATGGCCTCGGCATTTACCGCCGATTTTTACCAATAAAAACCCACAAGGAGAAAATTCTTAATGAAACTTTTATAGTCACATTGAGCCCCGACAACACCTTCATGTAAATCTCATAAAATAAATAGTGCCTCTTCCTTGTTCAAAAAATGTAACAAAAGCCTCGTACAACTTTTTCTATAAAGTACATCGTCCAAAATTGTGTATTTAACCGCGTGAATTCCTTATACAAAGGCTTGACTTTATTCTTTGGAAGTGCTTGATCTTTTTGAAAAATGACAAGTACTGCCTCCGATCACTAGATACTTCAATTGAAAAATATCAATTTATTCATCTCCCATTACTGTTATCGTTGCTAACGAATTAGTAATCAAATTTTCAAAATAAGGCATGTGTTCAAATTCATTATTTTTTAAAAAAAATTATTTTTTAAGACCTCAAAACAACACCTTATACTTTTATGTTTGACCTCATAAACACCATTAGCTTGACTTATTACTAATTTCGAATATGATATTATCCGAATGATTTTTTCTCCACAACTACGAGTTAATTTCAAATCTCCAAACACAACCTCATATTCAGCAACATTATTGGTAACATCAAACCCAAATTCTATCAACTTTTTAATTTCATCACGAGATAGAGTTTTTAGAATGATTCATGCTCCACCTCAATCAATATTTGAGGCTCCATTCACCTCGACTATCCATTTAAATCCATTGATGTATCAGATTGCGCACCTTCGTCATCATTCCTTCTTTCACCAACAAACTCACTTATTAAATCTACCACTACTTCTGCCTTGACCGTAATACAAGTTTCATATATAATCTCGTATTCTACTGACCACCGCGTGAGTCTCCCCAAGAAAATATATTCACATAATTATAGTATGACTTTGAAAATAAGGCCTCATTTTTCTTGTAGCTACAACCAAAATTAAAGCCAACTTTTCCAATTTAAAATATCTTATTCAACCTCAATTAAACTTGTAAAACATAGTAAATCGGTCTTCCATTTTATCAACTTCTCTAATCAACAAAGAACTTACTGCATGAGTAGACACAGAAAGATAAATGTATAAATATTTACCTCTCACCGGGGATGACGAAATATCTAGTGAAATCAAATATTATTTTAAAACACAAAAGCTTAATCACACTCTTTATTCTAGCAGAAATTCTTAACTCCCTTAAGGATTCAGAAAAAGATGATTATTGCCACATGCCTTTGTAATAAACTGCAATAAAACCGTTAAATGCCCCGTTCATATTTTCACTTCCTTAATGGTTTTTGCAGGCTCTACAGTTAATAATGCTTTAAATTTCTCACGATAAGCTTCAATCTCATTCTTGCTGACAACTACTTGAGAAACTTCCCACTTCATACTCCAACTGTTAACGATCATGTCATTTATGTAGTCTCCATATTATTTCCCAACTGTTTCTTAAAAATTTGATTAATCAACGTTTGATAAGTTGATTTTACATTTTTAAAGCAAAACATATTATTTTATACCAATACAGACCCTTTTATGTTTGAAAAGCAATATGATACTCATCATTCGGATGCATCGAAATTTGATTGTACCCTGAATATGCATCCATAAATGACAATAACCAATAACCGGAAGCTACATCAATTAACTAATAAATTTGAGGAAATAGAATTGCATCCTTAGGACAATCCTTATTAAAATCTGTAAAATCCACACATATTCTCCATTGCCCATTCTTTTATCTTAACAAAGACTAGATTAGTTACCTATCTTGGGACTTTGATTCTCATATATGACCGAGCTGCATCAAATTTTCTAATTTCTTGACAGTAACCTTCGCATTTTTTTGATAAAAAAACCCTCATCTTCAGAAGAAACTTTCTCAATCTTCTATCAATTTCCAACTAGTAAAAAATAATAGACAAACTCACCCTAAATAACACCATTAACATTCCAAGCAAAAACATCCTCATTATCTCTTAGCATATTTACCAATTTACTCTTAAAATCATTACTCTACTGACTTTCAACTTTAATCATTCATTCACTTTATCCAATCGATCATCACATTTCGACTTTTCTTTAGGATCATTAACCTCCTTTTCAAACTCGTCTCGCATTTCCAATTCACGACCCTCTAATTAGTACCAGGTCAAATTTTTAGGATCCAAAGTGAATATGTAATAATCATTCACCGTTGTTTGACTTTCCTATTGACTTTCCTAATAATCAATGACTAGATGATGAACAGTTGAAATTAAACTCATCAATGTCATATTCTTCATCTTATCATTGATTCAATTTCTTCTAAAAAAGATGTATGTATATTAAGAAGCTTTCATAAACATGTTCATGCACTTAGGTTATACATGTAATGATCTTGTCTCTTAAGTTCCATAAGTAACAAAACATTTATCTTCAACAAAACTCACCCTTGGTTTCCAACATATGTCTTTGCACCTAAGTACTTGATTGAGCATCCAAGAACATAGAGAGTCATAAACAATAATTCTTAGTTCTCAACCTAATCAAATCTTTGACCTTTAAGCATTCGCGTGAGTTGCAACAATCATTTTTAATCATATGTACCTGATTACTTATGTATTGGACCGTTTAACAACAATAATTAATACATCAATAAATATGTGACGATCCATCATGATATAAAAAATTTAAAATAAATAATTTCGAACGCAACAAAGAGTATAATTAATATCATATCTGTGTATTAAAAGTGAACCATTATAAAAAATCAAATTCGAAACATTTGTTTAAAACAATATCATTTTTTTTTTAAATTACAACAAAATACCAAATAACATAGAGAATCACACATTTATTTACCAATTCTCACCGATAAAAACATAGTATATGTTTTGTATTTATACAATGACTTATACGAATGGATTAATACATCAATTTATTTTTAATATATCATTATTCTAGTAAAACTCGACAGCCAGGTACATAATTAAATATATAGTTATTCATCTAGTTTTGTTTTTAAATTTTATAGTTTTATTTAAATAATTACACAATTATTTTATGAGATAATTAATATACATGGTTCCGATTTTCAATATTCTATTATTTTTGTGCAAGTTAATAATACCATTGAAGTACATAATTAAATATGTGGTTATTCATATGGTTTTTTTTAGTTGAAAAAAAATTGATATATATATATTTGCAACCCTTTTCCTCCGGTTTGTCTAGTATCCTTTCCATTTTATAATAATTTATATTTAACATTTTTTATCAATATTTTGAAAAGTAATAACGATTATTTTTAAATAAACAAAAACCGATTAGTAATATAAAGGGTTTGAAACATTAAGTACTAAGATAGTACTTGTCTTAATAAGTGTTGTTTAAAGTTTTTCATCAATACTAAAAAAAGTAATAATGATTTTTTTTCAAGGAAATGAAACTTTTTAATTGATATAAAATGTTTGAGAGTTAAGAATTAAACTAGTACTTAAGTTATACATCAATTCAAGACTCCTAAAAACAAATTTGAGCGCAAAAACTGAAAATTCGTTTTTTTCTGTATTCAATTCCTTTGCTAACAAAGCTGAGAAAGAATACTTTTGGAGACCAAATCTCGATTATGACTGATTTGGAGCTTTAAAGATTGACTTTGGGGTAGATGAATGCAGAGGACTGATGAAAATGAAAGGAATACCGATTTCAGGTATTATTTTCAAATTTGAATTGATGACATTCTAATTATCTTTATTAAACCCTCTTCATCTATAGTTCCTTGAAATGTCTATGCTTGATGTATCCGGATTACTAGAATGACGGATGGAATTTCAAGTATTACTAGATGTATCCAGAAATATCAGATAACTTCTGTATGGGTTTGCTGAATTCTTTAACAGACGATTCTATTTAACCTTGATCGATGAATTTTATCCTGAAGCTCATGAGGAAAGCATCCATAAACATGTACTAGCTTTTCTTAATAGATCTTCCAATTTGTTTTCCAAAAATAAGAGTAGAATTGCAAGCTCCTGTCGCCTTGTCAAAGAGCAACGATTACACTCAAAACAACAATTAGTTAGTAAAAGAGCTTGGAAACTTATGAATCTAGTCTTATATAGCCAAGACCAACACTTTCAAGGAGAATGATAACCATAGATGGAGTGACAAAACTCCTACAATATTTAAGAATGTGAATAAGAGTCCAAGGAGTTTTACCAGAGCCAATAAGGCTAACCACAATTTGAGAGTCACATTCGATGTCAACATTAACCATGTTCATATTTTTACAAATCAGAAGGTCATCAAAGAAAGCCACGGACTCAACTATTATAGGGGTTGATTTACCATACAGGTTACCATACCAATGAATAATCTCTCTATTCTTTCTTATGATCCCCCACCACTTGCCTCACCACTTGCCTCTTTATTATGCAAGCAAGAACGATCGACGTTAAACTTAAATATATTGGGGATGGGCAAAGACAAGGCAAGAATAAAAGGGTCTTTTTCTAATTTATCTGGTTGTGACAACCCAATTTTTGTATCAACATATTCAACCTTAACACAATGATTGTTTTTAATAGATTAACATGATCTAAACCAACCATAATATTCTTAATATAGTTAATAGTAGATGAAAGAGAGCTAGATATGCCATTTATCTTCTTATTGTTCTTGAATTTCCATATAATCTGACAAGTAATAACATGAAGGACAGTTTTTGTATGAACTTCCTTTTGACTATACCAAAACCAACACCTTAATATATGAGAGATTTTCATGAATCTTTCAATTCTAACCTTAAATATCATGTAAGTAAGACCAGATGAATCAAGCATTATTACATAAAACAAACAAGTTGTTTGTGTTTTCAATATTTTCACAAAATTGACGCTTAGATACTAATGTAATATGTCTTTTTGAATGTTATAATCAGTAGTCAACCAGTTGTTTAAGATTATTCAAACCAACAAAGAACACTTATAAGGAGTAATATTATTCCCATGTTTTTATATATATAGAAGAATGGTTGTTTTTTTTTTTTGTCTTAAATAATCCCAAGTTTCTTTGACATTAAAGCTACCATCCTTTGCTAGTAGCCAAATAATTTTGTCATCATCTTTAATTGAGGTAAATTGATTTTTACAGTGAATTAACTATTCTATTACTTGTTAATGGAATATACATAATTAATGATGTATTGAAAATAAAAGCGAAATTTAATTTAAAATAAAAAAGCTATTCTGAAATGCCATTTATTATGAGACGGAATAAATATTACTGTTCGGATTTACACGTGAACTGCAATCATAGTATATAGACTATGGGTATTTCAAATGGATGTTAATGTTTTTTGTTACTCAAAATAATATTTAAACTAATATAAGAAAAATTTACAATAAATTTAATTTTTTAAAAAAAATTGTAAAAAATACAAAACAAAATAAATGAATGTTTTTTTTAAACTGTGTGTACTGGACACACGTTAACATTTCCCATAAAACATAGATACTCTACAGCTTCGAATTTTATTGGAACTCATATAGGCTGTACCCTATAACTTTTAATTTGATCAGAGCTCCTAATCCCAATTTCATACTTTTACATGAGAGTTCTCTACTTTCTTAAGGTTTGGACCACACATCGTTTTTAGACTAATACAAAATTAAGATAGAAAATCTGTCTTTAACAAAAATTAGAATCCTTAAAACCAATCATTTACCTTGATCAATATCGTCAATATTCTGTCTCGATACACTCTCTTTTCAAATCAACCTAAAAGTCTAAAACTCACAAAACTTCTAATGCACATCTAGACTTCCTAACATATTCTGTCAACTTAAAACTTGAAATGAAAATTTTATTGTGTACCTTCCAACTAGATTATATTATAATGACAATTCATATAAATAACTTTTGTTAAGCCAACAAAATGTAGGGTCTGCTCACTTCTCTCTCATATTTATTAGTGTGGGCCCTACCTTTTGGTTTCTTACAAGAAACAACTAAGCATTAAATGAAGGGTAACTTACAAACAACCTCCTTTCATTTAATGCAAGTAGGTTTTTTGCAAGCAACCACTAGCTTCATTTGGAAGCTAAAGTGGCTTCCTTTGTAAGCCTTGTTTTGCTATAAATAGGACCATTAGTTGGTCTTGGATAGCATCACTTGAAGCACTTGAAAGAAACATTCTAGAGTGCAATATTGTGTGTGACACATTTTAGAGAGAAACACTTTGAGTGAGAGAGAAATACGGGTAGTGTTTAGGAGAATTTGTTTGAGTAATCTGTGAGATTACTATTCTCTTTGGGTATAATATTTGGGGTGAGAAAAGTGAGTGTATAACTCTTGAGTGTATGGAGTGAGACTCCAATCCTTGTAATATTTTTGAGTTATAGTGATTCTTATTTTTCTCCCGTGGACGTAGGCAAATTAGCCGAACCACGTTAAATTCTTTTTCTCTTGTTTGTTCTAATTTCCGCATTCGTGGGATTATTTTTCCCAACAACTGGTATCAGAGCACTGGTTGCAGTTCCATATCCTCCTTCGGCGTACACAAATGGAGGAACGTACGAATATTGGTGGCAATTCCATGATCATACTCACGGAAACAAATTATTCCATTTGGAAAACCATGATGGAAGATTTGTTGTATTGTAAAGACTTGTTTGATCCTATTGAACTAAAAGGGGTCAAACAAGATGCAACAAGTGAAGCAGATTGGAAGAAACTCAACCGTAAAGCTGTTAGTGTGATTCGACAGTGGGTTGAAACAAGGGCAATTCGCGACACCGCAAAAGAAACTGATGCTTTCAGATTATGGAAGCATTTAGAAGAAATGTATGAGCCCAAAAATGCTCAAAATAAAGCTTTCATCATAAGGAGACTCGTGAACCTGAAACTTTATGATGGGCAAAGTGTATCTGACCACTTGGCGAAATTTGACGAGATTCTCGACAATTTGATGAACATGGAGCTGGCCCTAGCTGAAGAAATTCAAGCGTTGATTTTGTTAAGTTCTTTGCCGGATAGCTGGGAAACACTTGTGGTAGCTCTTAGCAATTCAGCACCACAAGGAAAGGTGACGTTAAGCATGGTAAAGGAAAGTATCAACAGAGAAGGCAAAAGAAGAGCGGAGCAAAGCTCTTTCAGCCACCCTCAAGGACAAGCACTAGTCACGGAGAGAGGAAGAACTAGAAACAAACATTTCTCCAGAGACAGGAGAAACAAAAGCAAGTTCAGAGGCAGATCAAAGTCAAGAGGCGACTTCACTTGCAACTACTTTCATAAACCTGGACATTTCGAAAAGGATTGTTGGAAGCTGAGAGAAAAGGAGGCTAAGGAAAATAATGAAGACAATAGAGGAAATGCAGCTGTCATATCCAACGATGGTGAGACATACCTAATTTTTGACGATGGACGTGTCAACCTCGCATGCCAAGACACATGGATGATTGATTCTGGAGCATCATTCCATGTAACAGCCGATAGAAGTCTTTTGACCACTTACACAAGTGGTGAGTTCGGTTTTGTCAAGATGGGAAATGAGGCAAGATGTGAAATTGTTGGTCGAGGTGATGCAACACTGGAAACTAGCAGCGGTTGCAAGCTTTTATTAAAAGATGTTCGACATTTTCCAGACATCCGTATCAATTTGATCTCTACTGGTCAACTTGACGATATGGGATACGAAAACACATTTGGCAATGGAGTTTGGAAGCTTAAGAAAGGAAATCTGGTCGTGGCCAGAGGTAAGAAGATTGATCGTTTGTATTATATGCAAACAAAACAATCAAGTGGAGTAGAAGCGAATGCGATCATGTATGAAGACTCGGCGAATTTATGGCACGCCAGACATGGTCATATGAGTGAGAAGGGACTTAAAATTCTCACGAAAGAAAATCTTTTACCGAATCTTCCAAATATTCTTTTAAAGCAATGCACGCATTGTTTGGCAGGAAAACAACACAGAGTCGCATTTCGAGCAGGACGACCACATAGAAAGAATAATATTCTTGATCTAATACATACAGATGTATGTTCTATGGGTGACAGAAGTATCGGCGGATCATTATACTTTGTCACATTCATTGACGATCATTCCAGAAAGGTGTGGGCTTATCCTTTGAAGACCAAAGATCAAGTGTTAGAAGTATTCAAGAAGTTTCATGCCAACGTTGAAAGGCAAACTGGAAAACTTTTGAAATGTATTCGCTCCGACAATGGTGGTGAATACATTGGACCATTTGAAGAATATTGTAGAGTTCATGGTATCAGGCTTGAGAGATCGGTACCCAAGACCCCGCAACATAATGGTGTTGCAGAAAGAATGAATAGAACCATTTGTAACAAGATCGTGTGCATGCTCTCCCATTCAAGATTGTCAAAGTCCTTTTGGGGTGAAGCATTGATGACGGCAGTAGATCTTGTCAACTTATCCCATTCAGTTCCTTTAGATGGTGCAATTCCCAAAAGAATATGGATCGGGAAAGACATAAGTTACAAACACTTGAAGGTGTTTGGTTGTAAGGCGTTCGTACATGTCCCTCGAGATGAAAGATCCAAGCTGGATGAGAAAACCAAAAAATGCATATTTCTTGGTTACGGACATGATGAGTTTGGTTATAGACTTTGGAATCCAAGAAGTAGAAAAGTTGTTCGAAGTAGAGATGTTGTGTTCTTTGAAGACCAAACTCTTAGAGATGAAGAACGACGAGAATGCAAAATCAGATGTCAATACTAAAATTGACTTAGTTCCGGATGCACCATTTCCAGTTGAGTATGAGGATCATGGCGAGGCTCCCGACCATGAAGAGGAAGTTGACGTTGAAGGAAATCATACTGAAGAACCCCATTTGAGAAGATCCATTAGAGATCGCCGACCTTCGACTAGATACCCAACAAATGAGTATGTGTTACTAACTGACGGGGGAGAACCTGAATGTTTTGAAGAAGTTGTGTTGCACATTCAAAAGAAGGAGTGGTGGAAAGCCATGAAAGAAGAGATGAAGTCATTGCATGAGAACCACACATACGATTTGGTAGAGTTACCAAAAGAGAAGAAAGCACTCAACAATAAATGGGTGTTTAAGCTGAAGACTGAAGAAGGAAATCCACAACCAAGATACAAGGCGCGGCTGGTTGTCAAAGGATTTGGTGAGAGAAAAGGTATTGATTTTGAAGAAATATTTTCACCTGTAGTAAAAATGTCATCTATTCGTGTTGTTCTTGGAATAGCTGCTAGCTTGAATTTGGAAGTTGAACAACTTGATGTGAAAACTGCTTTTCTCCATGGTGATTTGGAAGAAGAAATTTACATGAAGCAACCTGAAGGGTTTGAGACTAAAGATAAAGAGCATTTGGTCTGCAAACTAAATAAGAGTTTGTACGGTCTCAAACAAGCCCCACGACAGTGGTATAAAAGGTTCGATTCCTTCATGGTGGAACACGGGTATAATAAGACTTCATCTGACCATTGTGTTTTCATTAAGATATTTTCTGAAAATAATTTTATCATCCTTATGCTCTACGTGGATGATATGTTGATTGTTGGTCGTGATATTGGAAAGATTGAGCAGTTGAAGATGGAGCTCAGCAAATCTTTCGCAATGAAGAATTTGGGTCCCGCAAAGCAAATTCTTGGGATAAAAATCACTCAAGATAGGGTGAACAACAAATTATGGTTGTCCCAAGAAAAATATATTGAGAAGGTTTTAGAAAGATTCAGCATGAGCAAAGCGAAACCTGTTACTTCTCCACTTGCAGGGCATTTTAAACTTTCTTCCAAGCAATCACCTACAAAAGAAAGTGAGATGGAAGAAATGAATAAAATACCTTACTCTTCAGCTGTTGGCAGTTTGATGTATGCCATGGTCTGTACAAGACCTGATATTGCTCATGCCGTCGGAGTGGTCAGCCGATTTTTATCTAATCCTGGAAAAGAGCATTGGGAAGCTGTAAAATGGATATTCAGGTATCTTCGAGGAACATCTCAATTATGTTTATGTTTTGGCAATTGTAAACCTATTCTTGAAGGTTACACGGATTCAGATATGGCCGGTGATGTTGATAGTAGGAAATCTATTTCGGGATATTTGATGACGTTTTCAGGGGGAGCAATTTCGTGGCAATCAAGATTACAAAAATGCGTTGCATTATCCACTACCGAGGCGGAATATATTGCCATTACTGAAGCTAGTAAAGAAATTTTATGGTTAAAGAAGTTTCTTATAGAGTTGGGCCTCAATCAAGAAAACTATACTCTCCACTGCGATAGTCAAAGCGCCATTCATCTTAGTAAAAATCCAAGTTTGCATTCAAGATCGAAACATATTGATGTTCGATACCATTGGATTCGTGAAACCTTAGAGTCAAAGCAGCTGAGTATTGAGAAGATTCATACCGATGACAATGGATCAGATATGATGACAAAGTCACTACTGAAACAAAAGCTTGATGTGTGCATAGAGGTTGCCGGACTGGTAACACTCTCCTCCTGAGCAGGCGGGGGAGATTTGTAGGGCCTGCTCACTTCTCTCTCACATTTATTAGTGTGGGCCCTACCTTTTGGTTTCTTACAAGAAACAACTAAGCATTAAATGAAGGGTAACTTACAAGCAACCTCCTTTCATTTAATGCAAGTAGGTTTCTTGCAAGCAACCACTAGCTTCATTTGGAAGCTAAAGTGGCTTCCTTTGTAAGCCTTGTTTTGCTATAAATAGGACCATTAGTTGGTCTTGGATAGCATCACTTGAAGCACTTGAAAGAAACATTCTAGAGTGCAATATTGTGTGTGACGCATTTTAGAGAGAAACACTTTGAGTGAGAGAGAAATACGGGTAGTGTTTAGGAGAATTTGTTTGAGTAATCTGTGAGATTACTATTCTCTTTGGGTAAATATTTGGGGTGAGAAAAGTGAGTGTATAACTCTTGAGTGTATGGAGTGAGACTCCAATCCTTGTAATATTTTTGAGTTATAGTGATTCTTATTTTTCTCCCGTGGACGTAGGCAAATTAGCCGAACCACGTTAAATTCTTTTTCTCTTGTTTGTTCTAATTTCCGCATTCGTGGGATTATTTTTCCCAACACAAAACCCTAATGTATATTATAAAAAAATGAGACGCCTACCACAAAGCTAACTTAAAAACAACAACATAACAAATAAAGTATTCCTCCATATCCAAGATTTATTAAACAACAAAATAGTAACCAAAGAACCTTACACAATTTAACTATATCAACTTGCGTTCGGCAACATCAAAGTACCTTGCCCGACTGAGTAATATATAGTTAAGATGCTTACAAAATTAACTAAAATGTAATTTATTATTGACTTTGATGGTAGGTGACCTAGTATTTTCTCTACTAAAAAGAACATTGCACTTTAGTTTTGGAAAAATTTTAAGTGAAGTTTCCCGAGTATTTTAGATTTTGTAGATTCCAAACAACACCAAAAAAAATTAACAGAAAAAAAAATCAACACATAGAATTTATATATGGAGAAGTTCTCTAATGTGAAGAGTAAGAACCGACAGGATTATTAAGAAATACACCTTAAAGACTTTTATTATTATAATGAGTTGAGGGTACAAATATATCTGATTCAATCTCACAGAAATCTATAAAGTCACCAACAACCATAGAATAATTGATAACAAGAAGATAAACACAAGTAGAAAAAAATATCACCAAAACAAATGCACTGTTTTAGTAATGATTTCTCTCGACCTGTAGCACCAAAACACAATCTAACATGTCAAATTGAAGCCTCAGATGTTCCAAACACTCTGTCCAACTTTCACCAAAACTCGACACTATTTTTTCCTCGATCAGACCTCTTTACTGTGCATGCACTCACTAGAATCGAAATTCAAACATGCTTTCTTTGTTTGTATTTTCGAAAATGATCTCTCTATTTATTTTTGTATCAATCACATTACTTTTTCCCCGATATATATAGATAACGCTAGGAAGATGAAAACTCTAGGTTATAAAATTGACATAATTTGGGCTGAACCCTAACAATCTTCCCCTCTAGCCCATCACGAAGAATATACACTCACGATGTAATCACTTGAACCTCATCTATTCGAGCTTACTACAAAGTTCAACCTTGTTTCTGGAAACATTCTTAGTCAACATATTTGCACTATTTTTATCGGTGTCGACTTTTTTCAATTTTATTTCTTTTGTTTTGACCCAACCAATGATATCTCACATCAATATGCTAGAATCGCGTGTGATATATTATATGTTTGTTTAAATCCATAACACTATGATTACCACAAAATACCACATAAGCTTCTTGCTTCGTACCAAACCTTTGAAGAAACCTCTTAAGGCGAAAGCATCTATTTATTTGCTCCTACAGTTGCAATATATTATGCCTCAGTTGTTGACAATGCCACACATTTTTGTAGCTTGGATTACGATGAAATGGCCACCCTTGACAATGTAAATACATAAATTGAGGTAGACTTCTAGTTATGAAGATCGCCAGCCACGTTGGAGTTTGTATGTCCTTCAAGTATAGATTTTCCATCTCCATAACATAAACTTAAAGAAGAGGTTCCTCACAAATATATGAAAATGCACTTCAATCTTTTCCAATAAACTTTACCCGAATTTGATAAATACATACTCATTTAAGTGATGGTATATGCCATATGTGGTCTTGTACACAACATAGCATACATCAAATAACCAACAACAGAAGAGTAAGGAATAATTGACATATCTTCTTATTTTTTCTCTTTTGTATGGCACACTTCCTTGCTTAACTTGAAGTGTGTAACTAACAGTGTATTTATTGGCTTGGCATTCTTCATATTAAATTGTTCAAGTACACGCTCAATATATTTCTTCTATAATAACCAAAACTATCTAGTTTTCCAATCACGAGTAATCTTCATGCTTAAAATTTTCTTTGTTGAACTAAAATATGTCATATCAAATGATTTGGTTAAGTATTTCTCTAAACTGATAAGTATCTCTGTATTTTTCCCAACTATTAATATATGATCTACATATAAAAGAAGTATACTAAACTTACCTTCAAGGAACTATCTGAACAAGATACAAGGATCAGTATTTATGAGGTCGGATATTTTAGTTACTGAATCTTGATTCAATCTTGATGAGTCCGAATTCAGCATGCTCCCCGGACAAGGACCGATCGGTCCAAGGCCTCCGGACCGGACAGATCACACGGACCGGACAGATCATTTTGAGCACTATGACCATATGACTGTTCGAACTATGACAAAAGTACTAAAAAACCTAAACACTTCTTGACTAAGCTACTTGCTCTCCTACTTAGAGCTCATGGGTCTTTGAACATGACCTGGGTCCATTAAACATGACCCGAAAGCCCATAAGGGCCCAAACATCAGGGTATAAATACCCAACCACCTGCATTAACTATGGGTAATGAGAATTAACTACTACCAAACTGCTTAATTATCTCTCTACTCTCTACTCTAAACACTTAACACCCACACACCACCATAAAACACCAACTGAAATTACCAGCCTACCCTCAGGCAATTATTATCCACACCAAATTGGCGACCACACTGGGAGCACGAAGGTGCCTGAATCAAGCATTCAAAACCAGTCAAGAAAATCTATCCGTATGAATCCGGACAATCCAGAAGTACCACCAGCTCTGCTCGAAGTGGTGGGATGAACGATGAGTACACTATCGAAGAGCGTGATAGGCTCAAGGGTGAAATAGAAGCTCTGAGGGCAGAAAAGGCCAAGATGGGCGTGAAAGAAAAGTCCAAAGCATCGGTTGCTCATCACACCGATAACCCTAGAGAGCATGAGTCTTTAAAGACTCATGTGAGCACTAAAAAGACTCATGCCAGTTCTAAAAAGTCTCACCGGTCTAAGCCAGTGGAGAGTTCTGACTCAAGCTCAGAGTCTTCTGATAGCTATTCGGACAGTGAGGGAGTTGAAAAATCCTTATCCTCTAGCAGCGATGAGGGTCGAACTAGAAAGAAGCAAAAGCAGATTAAAAAATACTCAAGAAAGACGGATAGACAAGAAAAGATGAAAAGGCATATTGGTAAGGGATCATCTCATAGCCGGAAGCATGTAGATCGGATGTTGATGGATCCCTTCGCTTTTCACGATGAGCCAAGTATCTTTGCAACTCCCAATGAGGGTACCGTGTTCAACCATGGAAGGAATTAGAGGCAATCTCCATTGTCTTCTAAAATTCTGTCCGGAAACCTCCCTAAGAGGTTTGATAGCACCAAAATAGAGAAGTACGATGGCAGTACTGATCCGGACAACCATCTGGAACAATTTAAAAACTTCATGATGAACTTTGATGATGATGACAAACTGCTCTGTAGGGAATTCTCCCAGTCATTCACGGGGAGTGCTCTAAAGTGGTACAACAGCCTGCCTCAGGGTTGTATTAAAAACTTCGATACCTTTTGGGTAGCCTTTCGAAGGCAGTTCGTAGGGAGTGAAGAACTGAAGGGCAATGGAGACACAATAATCCATTGTGCCCAGGAGCCAAATGAGTCCTTGAAAGAATATATAAGCCGTTTTGTGAATACCAAGAATGGGTTGGCTGATTGCTTCGAACGTAGCAATAGCATCCCTGAGACAGGGTTTTAACCCAGCAATCTAGCTGATTCAGTGATCAGAAAGAAGGCCGTGACATGGGGAGGGTTGCTGAATCAGATTGGCAAACAAATAAACGTCGATGAAACAAAGAAAACCAGGGTGCACAGGCAGGTGAGGTCTACCCCGGTGGCACCAAATCCCAATCAGAATCAGTCCGGGAACAAAGCAAGAGAAACCGGACAGGGGCATGGTAGGGCTAAAGCTCAGTCTCAGCCAGCTGCTCCTGCTCAAAGTCAACAATCCAGAAACAAGAGAGGGCCATGGATCCAACCGGAGTGGTTCGCAGAGTTAAAAGAAAGTGTGGCCACTATCTTTGATTAAACGAAAGAAGAGGTGCATTACCGGAGACCGGCTACATTGCAGTCTCCCAGAGAACATCGCAATAATTATTTTTGCCAATATCACAACGATATTGGTCATACCACTGATGACTGCATAGCATTGAAACAAGAAGTTTAAAACTTGATTGAAAGGGGAAAGCTGGGGGTCTATGTGAAAAGACGAGGGGGTAACAGGCCTGACAACACTCACCGGGTTGGTCCAAGTAATGCTGCTCCGGAGGGAGCCATGGTTATAGTTGAAAGGTTTGATGTCGAATCTGAGTACTTGGACCCTGCTCCAGCTCAGAACAGAGTGGGTACAATTGAGGAATGTTCTAGGTCGGTCTCCGGACTCATTAAGTTTTTCGAGTCACTTACAATTTTCGGAGGGGACACTATGACAGCTCCTACTGCTTCTTCGAGGAAGAGGCATGTTCATACTTTAGCCTCCCAGCTGGAAGGAGGCATGACTTCCTATCAGTCAAAAAACTCATTCCCCTTCATTGTTTTTGATGAAGATGACTTAAGAGACATTGCTGGCCCTCATGAGGATGCTGTTGTCATAGGAGCATCTATAGGGGGCAATGACATAAGACGAATCCTGGTGGATACTGGAAGCTCAGCCAATATCCTTTTCCTAGCCACATACAAAAGAATGAAAAATCCAGCTGTAATTCAGAGTTCGGACAGGTCAATCGTGGGCTTTACAGGTAGCTCAGCAGATGTGATCGGAGAATTCGAAGAGGAAGTGTTACTGGGCAAGGGCCCTTTCAAGAAAATGGTCAGAATACTCTTTATTGTGGTGGATTGTCCCACTTGCTATAATGCCATTTTAGGGAGGGCTTGGCTCTCTAAGATGCATGCAGTGGCTTCAACAGTCCATCAGTGCTTGAAATATGTTGTTCAGGGGCAGGTTGGAGTCGTCCGGAGCATCCAAAAGATTGCAAGAGAATGTTATGCCACTGCCCTGGCTCCTCGAACGCTGGAGGCAGTCCGTATTAATGAACAATAGCAGTTTGAGGGCCTTTCTGGGGGTAAGGGTGAAATTGATGACCCCAGAGAGACCCCTGGAGTATTGATACCGGTTGAGGAGGTAGAAACACACTATTTAGAAGATGGGAAAAGTGTCAAGATAGGGTCCAAGATGCCACCTGTGTTAAAAGATGAAATGTTAAAAATTTTGAAGAGCCATCAGCACGTTTTTGCTTGGTGCAATGCTGATGTTACTGGAGTTCCCTCAGAAGTGATATCATATCACCTATCCATCCGGAGAGACGTAGCTCCAGTGGTTCAAAAAAGAAGAGTTTTTTCTAAAGAAAAGGCTGATGTCATTGTGCAAGAGGTTTACAGGCTCACAAAGATGGGGCACATCAAGAAGTCTCAATACCCTTTGTGGACCGTCAATCCTGTCTTGGTGAAAAAGAAGAATGGCAAGTGGCGCATGTGTATTGACTTCACAGATCTCAACAGAGCTTGCCCAAAAGATTTGTATCCGGTCTCCCAGATTGATCAGTTAGTAGACTCTACCTCTGGGAACAAGCTGCTTTCCTTTATGGATGCCTTCTCCGGATACAATCAGATTAAAGTAGATCCAAAGGATCAAGAGCACACCACATTTATCACTGACAGAGGTCTTCATTGCTACAAGGTAATGCCATTTGGTTTAAAAAATGCTGGGGCTACTTATCAGAGATTAGTCAGCAAGGCATTTGCTGATCAAATTGGAAGAAATATGGATGTCTACATTGATGACATGATGGTGAAAAGTGTGGATGAGCAGTTGCACTTGTCCGATCTCCAAGAAACTTTTGCCAACTTAGTAAAAGTGAATTTGAAATTAAACCCAGAAAAGTGTGTGTTTGGAGTGCAGTCCGGGAAGTTTCTAGGCTATATCATAAGTGAGCATGGAATACAGCCCGATCCGGACCAGCTAAATGCTCTTTTCCAAATGGAGCCTCCTCGAAACATTAAAGAAGTACAACGGTTAACGGGGAGATTAGCTGCCTTAAACAGATTTATCTCAAGGTCTTCGGACAGGTGTGCACCTTTCTTTCAAACTTTGAAGGGTGCAAAGGGGTTCGATTGGACCCCACAGTGTAATGAGGCTTTCAGTGAGATCAAGAAGCACCTATCATCTCCCAAGACTTTGTTTAAACCAGTCGATGGGGAGACCCTCTTCGTATATTTGGCAGTTTCAAGTTATGCCATCAGTGCTGTGTTGGTAAGAGAGGTTGATGGTCATCCCCATCCAGTGTACTACCTCAGCAAAAGTTTGATAGATGCAAAAAGGCGTTACCTGAAACTTGAGAAGTTAGCATTGGCCCTGGTAATAGCTGCCAGGAAGATGAGGCCTTATTTCCAGGCTCATCCTATCATCTTCCGGACTTCTTTCCCTCTAAATAATGTCCTCCAAAAGGCAGACATTTCAAGCAGGATGACTAAGTGATCAGTAGAATTGGGGGATTTCGACATAGATTTTGCTCCCCGAACAGCAGTCAAGGCCCAAGCTGTGGCAGACTTTTTGGTTGAATTCCACTCCGACAGAGATTCAGAGCAAGCTACTGACATAAAAGATAAAAAGGTATGGGTCGTCCGAACAGATGGTGGATCTAGCACTATGGGGTGTGGTGCAGGGGTGTGTTTGACTTCCCCGTATGGAGAGAAAATGTACTAGGCTATTTGTTTTGTTTTCAGGGCGTCAAATAATGAGTCCGAATACGAAGCAGCTATAGCTGGTTTAAAGTTAGCCTACATTTGTGGGGCTAAGAGGGTCAAGCTGCTAAGTGACTCCCAACTACTTATCCACCATGCCCAAGGCCAATCTGAGGCTAAGAAGGAGCAGCTTGTGAAATATTTACTCCTCCTCAAAAATGAAGCACTTAAATTTAAAGGTGTGGTCTATGAACATATTCCCCGGGCAGAAAATGAGCTAGCAGACTCATTGGCAACCATAGCATATACGAAGTCGTATCCATGGATCCATGTGCTAGAAAGTCCCTCTATTCAAGTTAGTGAGGGTCAGGAAGAAGAAATTTTTGAAATACAAGTGAAACAACCTCAAGACTGGAGGTTTCCTATCTTACAATATCTCTCCGATGGTATTGTGCCTCCGGATAAGTCACTTGCCAGAACATTGAAACACAAGGCTCGTGGTTTCATCATATTGAGAGAAGTGTTATACAAAAAGTCCTACAGTAAACCTCTTCTGCGCTGTTTGGGGGATGAAGAATCACAAGTGGTCCTCTCCAAATTGCATGATGGTGAGGGATCAGCCCATTGTGGGTTTAGAGCTTTAACAAGAAGAGTTTTGCTCTCCGGTTATTATTGGCCATCAATCATGAAAGATGCTAAGGAATTGGTAAGAAGGTGTGACCCATGCCAGAGGTACAACAATGAAATTCATGTACCAGCCATTCCTTTAGAATCAATTTCTGAGCCTATTCCTTTTGCTCGATGGGGATTGGATTTAGTAGGGCCTCTCCCTGTGGCGTCCGGAGGACGCAAAACTATAATTGTGGCCATAGACTACTTCTCGAAGTGGATTGAAGCAGCCCCTCTGGCAGGGACAACATCAAAAGCCGTTATAAAGTTCATTTTATCCAATATCTGTTGCAGATTTGGTGTCCCACAAAAGATCACAACAGACAATGGGCCATAGTTTGATAATAGGGAAATGGAGAGTTTTTGTGCCTCAAGGGGTATACAACATTGTTTTTCTTCACCTTTCCACCCACAAGCAAATGGACAAGTTGAAGTGGCTAATAGAACTATATTGTCCGGTTTAAAGAAGAATTTGGAAGGGGCTGCTGGGAAGTGGCCTAGTTATTTACAAGAGGTCTTATGGGCCTCCCGGAGAACACCTGGGGCTGCAACACAAGAATCGCCCTTTGCTTTGGTCTATGGGATGGATGCAGTAGCTCCCATAGAGGCAACTCTCCCCTCTTTTCGTGTTCATAACTTCTCCGAACACTCTAACGAAGTGGCAATCAGGGGCCAACTTGATCTGATAGATGAAAAACGAGTTAAAGCTCATCTTAGAGTTGCACACTATCGAGGCTTGATGAGGAGCAGGTTTGCTTCCAAAGTTAAAAGGAGAGACTTCCAGCCAGGGGACAAGGTATTGAGGAAGGTCTTCTTGCACACTAAAGAAAAGCTGTTCGGAAAGCTGGCCCCAACTTGGGAGGGTCCGTATATGGTTGTTGAAAGAATTAAGCCTGGAACTTATTGGTTGGAAGACAAAGATGGCAGAGTTCTAACACATCCTTGGAATATCGAGCATCTCCGGATGTACTTGGAATAGCACTTGTGTAAATATTTACTTGTTTGAACATCCATGTAAATATTTGGGGGCATAGTCTTTCCTCCCTGGTGGCACGGAGAGGTTTTAATGAGGTGTCCGGGCTGTTAAATAAAATTCAATGCCTTCTTAAAAAATTTCGAAGTGTTTTTAAAGTTTTGTCCCTTGTCATACTATCCGAAATGAAACAACTAAAGGATATTTAAACTCTAGCCGGAGAACTTAAATACTCTCACAATGAAACAACTAAAGGCTATTTAAACTCTAGCCGAAGAACTTAAATACTCTCACAACGAAACAACTAAAGGCTATTTAAACTCTAGCCTGAGAACTTAAACACACTCATTATGAAACAACTAAAGGCAGGCTACTTAAACTATGGCTATCAAAATTAAAACAAATAACAAAAGAAGATGATGGTTGCACAGAATAGAAATATTCATTGAAATAAATAACTTAAAATTGCCTTGGCCTTCCAAGGAATTTTAGATGGTCAAAGTAGAACACAAAAAACCTGTCCGGTCAGATACCGGACACCATTACAAAAAGAATGCCTTGGCCTTCCAAGGACTTTGGTCTGGATAAAAAATAAGCAAAGTGGATCATAAGTTAAGGTTGAGCCTTTGAAGATGGCTCACCTTCATCTATCTTCTTGCCCTTAGGGTCGTCTTTCTCTTCATCTACCTTCTTTCCTTTAGGATCGTCTTTCTCGTCATCTGGGCTCTCCCCAGTATGTTCTTCATCATCCGAGGAGCCACTAGAGTAGCCAAACTTGTCACCTTCGGCCATCGTGTGGTATGGGAGGTCTTCAGGCTCAACATAAAGCCATAAATCCCCAAGTTTCCTTTGCGGAAATTTTTCATGGAAGAGTAGAACCATGTCAGACCTCACCTTCTCAAGCAGTAGCTCTTCGCTCTTGATCATCTAGTTGGCATAAGCATTGATTTTGGCCTCCTGCTCCTGAAGCAAAGTATTTTTCTCTTCAGCAGCCTTGGACACTGCATTCTTAAGGGAAATCTTATCAGTAGTGAGGTTGGTGATGACTTTGTCCTTTGCCTTGGTTTCTCCCTTTGAGGTAGCAAGGTCTTTCTCCAGACCGGACAGCTTCTCCTGGAGGTCTTTGATGGTTTCCTCTAAAGTGGTCACTTTGGTGGTACTTGTCTTTTGGCTTCTCTTCAACTCCTCGTTTTCTTCTTTGAACATGTCAGCATTGGAAGTGGCAGTTCGGAGGTCTTCGGACAGCTTCTCCTTGTCAGACTTAAGGTCTTTAATGATGTCTGCCTGACTCCGAACTTGTCTCTCCAACGTAAGTACCGGCTGCACATTGCTTAACAAGGAATGGGCTATGGTATCCCTTTCACTAGAGACGATAAAGGTCTTACCGTTAAAATTGACCGTGTTGGAGCTGCTCAGAGGAATGTAAGGCCCTGCAAAGTAATCTCTGGGGAGATTGAGGAAGTATTCACCAAGCTCACTAAGACCTGTGATGTCTACTCCATCAATGTTGAGATCTCCCCCCTAAACCTCATCGGTGTGAAAGTGCCCCGGAATCTCTTCGGCTTGTGTTGGGTCAGAAGGCTCAGCTTGGAAGGAAGGCTCCGGGGCCCGGAGAGAAAGCTCGTTTCCTTTAGAAGTCTTTTTCTTCTTTGTCTCCCGGTCTGTGCCATCGCTTCTCTGTTTGCGATTTCTCTTGGAAGCCCTTGGAGGTTTTGGGAGATTCGTCTCCTGCCTTTCAGTCTCTTGCTCCACAACTTGCAAGAGAGCGACATCGATCTGGCTCTGGGCTGGCCCCTCCGGGACTGTTGGAGCGTCCTTCTCAGTATCAGTAGGGTTGGCATCACCCACCACCTTTTTCCCTTCTTCTTCTTGCCTTTCATTTTGCTCGGGGCTTTGGCCCGGCCTGGCAGGAAGAGTGTCCCATCTGGTTCATGGGTCCTCTTGAGCACAACGTCAAGAGAGGGCAGGGTGGTGAGCTCTTCCCAGGTCAAGTCTCTCCGAGCATCGTGGAATCTGTTCCCCCAATTCTCAGCAGCCCAGGCATTAATCTTGCCACAAGTTATCTGCCCAGCTTTCTGATAGTCACTAAACTCCTTGGGCAGTTCTGCTAAGACAAAAGTAAGACAAATAAGTATAAGCTAAGTTTGAAAAGAAAAGAGAAGAGAGACAAATGCAAGATGCTTACTGTCACTCCTCAATCTGCTTCTGAGGAGGCTTGGGTTCTCTCCGGATTTTATCTTCATGCCATTTTCCCAGGCACCACTCACAAAAAGGAACTGAGTCCTCCAATTCCTCTCTGCCTCCAGTAAATCATCCACTGCTTTGAAGCCATCCCCCATGTTAAAGTGGTAAAAGGGGATGTGATGATTTTTACACAGGCTGGCCACTGCAGCAAACTCCTCCATGGGCAGAGAGATCCCAGACAGCCTTGATGCCATGATGCATGACATAAGGGTATAGCAAGTGTTGGGGCTCAGTTGGCTCGGACAGAGTTTGATCAGATTGAAATATCTGACAATCTCTGGGTCTAGTGGGAACCTGAGCCCCCATTTGAACAGCTCCGTAAACATGACCACCTCACTCAACTTGCAGTCCATGGGGCTCTCCGGATGTATAGGAATCCTAATCTTCACATTTTCTGGAATACCCCATTTCGAACGCATCCTGCCCAACTCAGCAGTGTGGATGAATGCATAATTGATTTTTTGTAGGGAGAGAAGATAGTTAACACTGACCTTGTGAAAACAAGGCCCTACTTTTCCTTCTAGGCTCCCCGGCAGATCCGGATGCCTCAGGTACAGCTTCTCCTTGCCTTTGTCCTTCTTGGCAACTATCTCTTTGCTGGTCTGACCGGAGGGCTCAGACTCAAACGGGGCCTCCTCAACAGAGTCCTCCAACACTTCCTCCATGATGGTTGAAGGAATTTCAGCAGCTGTAGTGGGGGGAGGGTTTAAGCTTGATTCAGCCTTATCTCCGGACTGATGGGCCTCAGTGCCTCTTTGATTTCTGCTCTCCGGTAGAGTATTTGGAGCAGACGTTTCTGGTTGAAGGTTTGGATTGGACCCCTCCGGTCCGGACAGCCTGTCCTTGGGAGCTTTAATTGGCACCTCTGATCCGGTGCTGCTATCCTTTGCCCCCGATCTTGAGGGAGTGTTTTTAGTCCCCTGGCCCTTAACCAACCGGCCTGTCCTCCTGACAACCAGCTTCTCAGGAGAATGCTCTGTATCCGATCCCATTGCTATGAAGGGAGAAGGTTTTCTGAGGCTAGTGGCTGTGACTCCTGGCTCGACAGTAGGCACCGATTCCTGAACTGAGGAACCAAAAATTATGGGGGAGAGAGTGGTTTGAAATAGTTTTCTAGGCTTGGTGCCTTTAGAAGAGGACGAGCCTCTATCTGACTCAGATGCAGAGGTGATAGGTCTGTCAACAGGTGAGGTGGGTAACCCCGCTGCAATCCGCTTTTCTCTTTCGAATTTTTGAGCCTTCTCTAACTCAGAAAGGTTGAGCCACCCGCCTTTGACAAGAGCGTTCCTCGCTGTAAACATAAACTATTGGATTAAACTTTTGCTTTAGAGAGAGAAAGCTTTGAGAGTTTTTACAGAAGTAAGTTTGAAGGAGATGGTAAAACAGTGCAAATGAATTTGTATTTATAGTAAATCTGAAAAAGCAGTTGATTCCTAGGAGAATTCGAAAAGTTTGGCAAATTATTAAAAGACGGCGCTAATGTCACCACCTCCAATTAAAGAGGTTACTTTTCGAAGAAGGTGGGTACGAAATTCAAGGTGAAAAAACGGCTGAAGCAACCAATCAGAGAATGACACGTGTCCCACGAACTCTGGCAAAAACCGTTTCGAATTCGGGACGCTTTATCTGTCCGGATAAACCCGTAGACCTGTCCGGATTAAAACTGCCCTTGGTGTCGGACTGTTTTCCAGGTCTTTGGCAAGAGTATTTGCACAAACACCTAAAAAAGGGGCTCCTGATGAGTCCGAATTCAGCATGCTCCCCGGACAAGGACAGATCGGTCCAAGGCCTCCGGACCGGACAGATCACACGGACCGGACAGATCATTTTGAGCACTATGACCATAGGACTGTTCGAACTATGACAAAAGTACTAAAAAACCTAAACACTTCTTGACTAAGCTACTTGCTCTCCTACTTAGAGTTCATGGGTCTTTGAACATGACCCGGGTCCATTAAACATGACCCGAAAGCCCATAAGGGCCCAAACATCAGGGTATAAATACCCAACCACCTTCATTAACTATGGGTAATGAGAATTAACTGCTACCAAGCTGCTTAATTATCTCTATACTCTCTACTCTAAACACTTAACACCCACACACCACCATAAAACACCAACTGAAATTACCAGCCTACCCTCAGGCAATTATTATCCACACCAAATCTGATGGGAAGTTCAGAATATGACTAAGGTAGATGTTGGTCACTTCACACCAAATTATTAATGGGTCCTTAAACTTGACCCGACTTCACAATCCGACACGGTAGGCCCATAGGTCATTAATTAAGTATAAATACCCCAACCACTTTCATTAATAAAGGTAATCATAATTTACTGCTAGCACACAGCTTAATTATCTCTCTACTCAATATTCTAAACATAAAAATTCCCAAAAGACTTTACAAAATTACCCTCAAACAGAAATTAACCACACTAGGTATGAGTTCGTTTATAACTATTATTTGTCATAAACGAGTCGAATTTATAATATCACTGCCTTAACGTTTGTTTAGGACTATAAAGACTATTTTTCAGCTTACAAGCAAACTTTCTTTCCTTTTTTTAAAAACCTTCAAGTTGCTCCATGTAGATTTCTTCATGCAAGTCACCATGTAAGAATGTTGTTTTCATATCAAGTGACTCTAACTCAATATTTAGATTTTCAGTTAAACTCCATACATTTCTGATAAAAATCATCTTAATAACAAGAGAAAATATCTCATCAAAATTAATGCATTTTTTTATTGCATCCTTTTACTACAAGTCTAACTTTATGCTTGACAATCTCTTTTGTTCTTAAAACCCCATTTATTCTTCAAGACTTTATTTCCATTATGAGGTTTCACTAGCTCATACACTTTAATTTTTTCTGAGGAATTCATCTCTTCTTTCAAAGCCTCAATCAAAAAAAAAATTCTCCTTAGAGAATACTTCTTGATAATTTTATGGCTCCTCAGCTTTAGTGATTATATTAAACTGTGAGCTTCGATACTTTTTTCAAGGTTTTCTCTCTTTAGTTTACTTTCGAACCTGTGTATCCTCCACATGAGGGGTAGGTTGCTCTCATTTCTCTTCAAATTCTTCATCATGAAGTGTTGTCTCAAATAAGATCTCATTAGACCTATCAACAACAATATGATCTTGTAAATCACTAAAAGTTGGAACATCCTCGATATCATTAGATACCATCTCAACATTATCAATTGTTGGCTAATCTATATAAGGAAAATAGAAGAAGAAACATCATTAGTAGTATTACAAGATACATCGATATGCACATCATCCGAGATTTTGTGAAAGAGAAAGTTATGGTGGCTAATATTGTCAGGAAGAATAATAGTTCATATGTTTTGAACAAGGTATTTCCAATTCCCAAGCTCATAGATTGCATGAGATTTATGCAAGTCTCGGATAAAGGTGAGCTGGTCTCTAAAGAATAGAACATTAGATGCAACCGATGTTGGAATTACTATAAGCCTAGGTGGAGAATTGTTAGGTGTAAGCTAGAAGTAACGCGTCAGCAAAAAAGCTTACCAATGAATTGGGTTATCTATTTTTTGAGTTTCCTATTTTCCTTGGTTTTGCTATATAACTGGAATTCCTATTTAACTAGATTTTCTATTTTGATTAGTTTCTTATTTTATTAAGTTTTCTATTTAACTGGATTTCATATTTAATTGAAACACTACATTTTATTCTTAATTGAACTGAATATCCTATTTATAAGGTTTCATGTTTTGGAGATAATCTGAATTTTTTATTGAATGATTAAGGATTCCAATGGAGCCATTAGTTAAATGATATTTTATGATTAAAACAAAAGTTAGGGTTCTTCTCCGTAATATATAAATAAAAGAAGAAAGATATGGATTTTAATGGTACTTGAGCATTGATCAACTTACAGGTTTGTGTATTCTTTAGCCATATCGTCTAATTCTTATAGAGAAAAGCGAGGTAGGAGATATAAATATTAAAATCATACTGTAGATTTATATACTTTTATCATCTATGATTGATTAATAAAAGTGTTGGTGATGAGTTGAATAGTGATGACAATGTATCTTGTGTCCACTGGTACACTATCATATATAATGTACCTTGTGTCTGTTGGTATAGTGTTGTGTTAAATGATAGCATATGTTATAGTTTATAGATTAATGTATATGAGTCCATTATGTCTATTATCTAGTAAGTCTATTTATTCCTTATATATATAGATTATCAGGAATACATAAAATGATATCTAAAAATCTATAACCTTTTCCTATCAAAGTGAAATTGTTTTCTCTGGTGGCGCTCGTGGACGTAGAAATTTTTCGAACCATGGTTAAATATTATGTTATTTTATTTCATATTTTTATTTTTTCCTTTTTTGAGCCATTTGTGATATATTGCATAGTGATTCATAAAAAAATTGGTATCAGAGATTTGGATTGTGGAATTAGGTTTTATAATTAGGGTTTATCTACATCAACAAAATAAAAAATCGAAAGATTTGATGGGGATCCAGCTTTATGTTGTGGAATATTAATGTTAAATATTCGTTGGTACTGCAAGGTTTGTGGAAGGTTATGAATGATAAGTTACCGGTAGAGATTAAAGATGAGAAGAATCAAGATCTTTAACAGAGGGTTTTATGATGGATTTTAATGAGTGTGAAGGACAACGTTCTTCCTGAGAATAGTGGTGAGAAGACTGATGCATGCACATGGAAGAATTTAGGATAATTTTACTCAGAGAAATCAGTCGTGAATCATTTGTACAGTTTCAGATTGAAAGAAGGTATGTTTATAACTGAACAACTATATAATTTTAACTCAAATGTCATGGATATTAAGAAAATTGATGTCATCATTAAAGATGAGGATCAAGATCTATTTTTCTTGAGATCGTTACCAACTTCCTATGAGAACTTCTTGAACATCATTATGTATAATAAAGATCAGTTATCTCTATCGGATGTAAGAAATGTACTAAAACAAATGAAGTTGAATTCGTTGTAGCCATATAATCAGGTGGAAAAAGAAGGTTTTGTGACCAGTTAAAGATCCATCAACACGGTGATTTCTTCAAACAAAAATAATTTTAGATACAAATCAAAAGCCAAACATTAAAAAAATTATGAATGTTGTGAGACGGGTCATTACAAGAGAAACTGAAAGGTAAAAAGGGAAATCAAAAGAAAAATACAGTGAACCTAATAGGAAGTATGAATGATTCTGATGATAGTGAAAATAATGATAAAAGAGATGTATTATCTGTGAGTCCAGACTATGTGCAAAACTCTTGGTTACTGGATATTGGTGTTACATACAACATATGTTAATTCAATCAATGGTTTGATAATTACAAGCCAATGTAAGGAACCTTTTATTTAAGGAAAAATCATTCGTTGACTGTTGGTGGGATGGGTAACATCAGGATCATAATGTTTGATAGTATTGTTAGAATTGTGACATGTTGGCATGTTCATAGGTTGAAAATTTCCTAATTTCTTTAAGATATTAGAATATTAGGGTTATAAGTACCATGCAAACGATGGTATAATCAAAGTAACAACGAGCTTAATGATATGTATGAAATAAATATAGAAAGTTCATTATCGGAGTCAGTTATGGCAGGATGCGTTAGTAGCATCATCACAGAGTAATATTCATAGTTGGCAGGATCAGAATCAGTTGTGGCATTAACATTTTGGTCATGTTAGTATAATATGATAAGCTATTTTGAGAAAGATAGATTTTTATAAAGAATATAAAACGGTATCATTAGAATTTTGTAAATATTTTGTCTTTGGATAAACAAACTAGAGTCAAATTTAGAAAGCCCATTGCAAGAAGACTAAAAGGATAATGGATTATATTCACTCAAATCCTTGCGGCCCAAACAGAATTCCATCAAATAATGGAACCATATACTATATGCGTTTCATTGATGATTTTTCAAGAATAATGTAAGTTTATTTTCTTGAAAACAAAAAATGAGGTATATTCAACCTTTTTCAAATGAAAGACGATTATTAAGAAACAAACATGAAGAAAAATCAAGAGTCTTAGGACAAATAATGGGTTAGAATTTTACAATCGCGAGCTCAACGTGGTCTGTGAAATTGGGGAAAATGTACATATTTTTAGGATACACTACTGATATAAAGGGATATAGGTTATAGTGTATCTTGTCGAAGTCTTCGAGTTTGCTCATCATTAGAGACGTAATTTTTTTGACGAGTCTGCTTTGCTAGATAGCCATAATGAAGTAGGGGAAATGGTTGAATCAAGATTGATGGATCAGTGCTATGAGGGAAAGATTGAATCTCTTCACAAGAATCAGACATAGAATCTTTTTAACTTTCTTAAAGGACATAATGTAGTAAACTAAAAATGGGTATTCAAGAAAAATAAAGGTAATCGATGGGTTGAGGACCCTCGATTCAAGGAAAGAATGGTCTTTAAGATTTTTACTTACAGTAAAGGAATATAATTCAATGAAGTGTTCTCTTCAATGAAGTTTTGTAAGATTTAGAACTTAAGAAGTTGGATATGAAGACTGTGTTTCTAGATGGTGAATTGGAGGACCTAATTTACATTAGATAACCATAGGGATTTATCAAACCTAATATAGATGATAAGGTTTGTGTGCTGAAAAAATCATTGTATGGTTTGGAACAGTTACCTATGCAATAATACAAACATTTGGATACATTTATAATATCAAAAGGGGTCACGAAGAGTCCATATAATAGTTGTGTGTATCATTAAAAATGTCAGATGATTCTTGTGTTTACTTGTTGTTATATGTGGACGATATGGTAATTGATGCTTTTAGTATGTCAAATGTTATGCAGATAAAGAAGCAGTTTAATGTTGAGTTTGAGATGAAGGATCTAGGTATGGTAAAGAAGATTTTTAGGATAGAGATTACCATGAACAGAAGTGTAGGATCATTATACTTGTCTCAACAAATCTATATTGAGAAATTGTTACAACGATTCAATATATTTGATGCTAAGGCAGTTACAATGCCATTTTCTACTCATTTTAAGTTATCTGCGGCAAGATCGACCAAGGACAATGCTGAGTTGGAACAAATGTACAAGATTTCATATAGAAGTGCAGTTGGTAGTATCATGTATGCTATGGTATGCATATGTTCTCATATTTCATATGTAGTTATGTAGTCATCAGGTACATGAGATCTCCTTGGAAAGAACACTCACAAGCAATGAAATGGATACTTCGGTATCTTAAGAGTATTGCGAATGTTGGCTTGATTTTTCATAAGACCAATGTTGATAGATCGTTGAACGATATGACAGGACCATTAGTTGGATTTATTGATTCTAATTTGCAGCTGTTATGGAAAAAATGATATTTATTAACATGGTATGTGTTTACTTTAGCTGGGAGTGCGATCAGTTGGAAAGCACAGTTACAAGCTACTATAAATTTATCTACAATAGAGGCAGAGTACATTGTGGTAAGGAAAAGAGTTAATAATAAAAGGGAAATTGTACCAAAGGTACCTACTCAACTATTTTATTGTCATCTGGTACCCAAGGTTTGATCAATTGTCACTTAATACCCAACTCAACTACCTAATTGTCACATAGTACCTAACTTTATTTTAATACCCTAACTACCCTCACCATTCATGAACAGCCACGTAACCAAAATTTCTCTTTCCTTCTCTTTCCTTCTCTTTCCTACTTTTCCTTTAATTTTATTTTTAAAAGATCTGTATCTTTCGAACCGGAGCTCGAAAAAAATAAATGAAAGTACCATCACTTTTGTTTTTTAAAAATGAACAAAACTAGATCCATTGATGATATTTTTTAATTTTTTTAAATAATAAAATTCACCAGTTGCAAGCAATTCGCATCTTATCATGAGAATCATTCAGAAATTGCAAGCAATTCGCATCTTATCATGAGAATCGTTTAGAAATTGCAAGCAATTCGCATCTTGAGAATTGTACCAGTTTTTTTTTTTTTAATCGTTCAGAAATCCTGAGAGTTGCAAGAAATTCGCATCTTATCATGAGAATCGTTCAGAAATTTGCAAGAAATTCGCATCTTATCATGAGAATCGTTCAGAAATTGCAAGCAATTCGCATCTTATCATGAGAATAGTTCAGAAATTGCAAGCAATTCGCATCTTATCATGAGAATCGTTCAGAAATTGCAAGTAATTCGCATCATGAGAATTTGCAAGCAATTCGCATCTTGAGAATTGTACCAGTTTTTTTTTAATCGTTCAGAAATCCTGAGAGTTGCAAGCAATTCGCATCTTATCATGAGAATCGTTCAGAAATTTGCAAGCAATTCGCATCTTATCATGAGAATCGTTCAGAAATTGCAAGCAATTCGCATCTTATCATGAGAATCGTTCAGAAATTGCAAGCAATTCGCATCTTATCATGAGAATCGTTCAGAAATTGCAAGCAATTCGCATCCTGAGAATTTGCTAGCAATTCGCATCTTGAGAATTGTACCAGTTTTTTTTAATCGTTCAGAAATCCTGAGAGTTGCAAGCAATTCGCATCTTATCATGAGAATCGTTCAGAAATTTGCAAGCAATTCGCATCTTATCATGAGAATCGTTCAGAAATTGCAAGCAATTCGCATCTTATCATGAGAATCGTTCAGAAATTGCAAGCAATTCGCATCTTATCATGAGAATCGTTCAGAAATTGCAAGCAATTCGCATCCTGAGAATTTGCAAGCAATTCGCATCTTGAGAATTGTACCAGTTTTTTTTTTTACCAGCGCGCGCCTATATATGGTCGGGGGTATTTTTGTCCAAATTTCAGTTCGAGGTACCAAGTGAAACTATCCAAAAAGCGGGCACCGCCGGGTAATAACATAGTTGAGAAGGTATTTACCGGTACTTTTCTCATAATAAAATATAGCCGAAAAGTTTAGTGGAAGGTTTGGTATCCCACCAGACTACTACAAATATTTTTTTGTGACAGTGAGAGCGTCATACACCTTACAGGGAACTAAATGTATCATCACCATATAATGGAAATGGATGTCAGATATTATTTTATTTGTCATATAATATCAAAGAGAATTATTGATGTGGAGAAAGTGTCTACATACGATACTCCAACAAATATCAAACATGATTGATGCTCACAACATCAAGTGAATTCCTTATGGGCATTTTGTGAGTGAGAAGAATATAATTTTATTTGTTGATAATGAAGAAATCTTATTTGCCTAAAGGGGAATATTTCTGGAGGATGAGTCACATAGTTTTGAAAATTCACCTCGTGTCATAGACAATATACCTTGAATCTGTTGATATAATTTTGTGTTAAAGGATAGTATGTGTTATAATTTATAGTCTAGTGTATATGAGCTTATTATCAAGTAATTCTATTTATTCCATATAAATAGATTACTAGGACTACACAAGCGGATGTTTAAAAATCTGTAACCCTTTTCCATCATAGTAAAAATTATTTCTCTGACGACGTTCATGGATATAGACATTTGCCGAGTAACGTTAAAATCACGTATTATTTGCTTTCATATTTTTTTATTTTGTTTTGTATTTGAACCATTTGTAATATATTACACAATAACTCAAAACAAAAATATAAAACGATTGAGTTTTATTGTGTTTGATAAAGCTTTTCTTGTAATCTCTTTAATAATAAAATAGAGAACAAGTTCACTATAAACATAAAACTTCTCCATGATTAATCCAAACCGCATAGAGTTTTATTGTCTATATTTGATTTGCTTTACTTTATTCTCTTTCATTGTTTCAATCTACTCGATAGAAAGTTTTTCTTAAAAACAACGAATGTACGGCATTTTTATATGTTAAATCTAGTATAAAAGTAACATGAAGCACACTATTCTTTTCTAAATTAGTCTGCTATATTAATTAGATTTCATACTAATTTGGTCTTTTATATTAATTAGATTTCCTATTAGATTCCTTAATTAATTGATTAATATATATTGCAACTGACCTATAAGTAGAAAACGATATAGATTTGTGATTTGTGGTGTGACTCGATGTGAGCTGCATATTTATTTAGAGAGAAAAATTAGCTTTAGGTCTGTTGAGAGTAAGTGAGATGCGAGATAAACACTAAAGAGAGAGTTATATGAATCACATCATTTTTTTTTAAGAATAAGTGACTGAGTCCTTTGTAGTTAAGAGTCTTTCTCTAACCTACTTATTTATAGAAGAATTTTTTATTGCCTGTGGATGCAAGATTTCTTTATGATCCCAACCACGTTAAATATTTTGTTGTGCGATTGATTTAGTTTTAGTTTCTATTTAAAGTTTGTTCTTGAAATAAGGTAAGAGTCAAAGCTTGTATTACCTCCCACGACCTCTCGGGTCGGTGTTCGCAAAGATTCGACATGGTAAGTCTTGTTAAGGCTGGGTCAGATCTTGTGTCGGATATTAATTATTTTCCTAACAAGTGGTGCAGTGAGCGTACAGATTGAATATCAATATTTGTTGTTGGTGAGGAAGACAAAATAAAAAGACACGGATCTTGGAGTAAAGTCAAGAGCACTCATACTGATGGATTCAGTGAAAGAAGTATTAGATTCGAGTTATTTTTTTACACTAGAAAAAGGCTTTAACAAATGTGAGTCCTGGATATGTTCGTAGTAGAAAGGACGTCTAGTGTGGGGAATGGATATGTTGGGATTCTGTTGGAGGAAGTTGAAGGCTTGTTGAAGCATGTGGAGATTCAATCCATGAACTTTCTAGGGAGGTTTATGACTGAAAATAAATGGTATTAGTGAACCGACCATTCACTAGTTATTGTTCAAAATTTGGTATGCATAGGCGCATAATCTTAAAAAGTATCTTGGAGCATAGAATAGTTGAGAAGATGAATTGTAGCTTACTTCAAGTAAGAGTTATGCTTCTGAAATTTAGACAGAATAAGATATTTAGTGAATGAGTTGTTTTGGATATCTATCATCGTCAACATGAGCCCTGGACTTTCGGTTGTCATGGATATGTGGATGCCTATACGGAAGCTATTTTCAAATTGAGTTCGGGGTTCGACCTTTGCAAAGGAAGTTCAACCCTTTTTGAGTTTGGGTTTAAACTTGAAGTTTGATGGGTCAAAGGCTTCAGTTGTTCGAACTTTAGATAAATTATTAAGTGTTTCTCAGTCTGATCTTATGATACGTTAAATGGATTTTACTAAGACTTTCTTGGATGTAGAAGGTCGGGAGACTAGTATATTGGGAGGATGTATTTCCTCGATAGAGTTTGGGACTGCATGGAAATTTATCACTCTAGATGTGCAGGTGGACAGTTTGTCTCCAGTTAATAGTTGAAGTATCAGGGTAACGGATATTGGAGTTACTAAAAACCTAGATATAGGATTATTAAATATAGGCTAAAAGTAACGTGAAGCATAATTTTATTTTTTAAATTAGTCGTCTCTATTAATAAGATTTCTACATTAATTAGATTATATGTTAATTCGATATGTTATAGTACTTAGATTTCTATATTAATTAGATTCATATATTAATTAAATTTCTATATTAATTAGATTTCCTATATTAATTGGATATTCAATATTAAATGACTTTCTTATATTCATTGAATATTCCATATTAATTGGATTTTTTATATTAATTGGATACTCTATATTAATTAGATTTATATAATGATTAAATCTTATATTAATTTGGTCTTATATATTAATTAGATTTCTTATTAATTTTGTATTTTATATTAATTAGATTCTTTAATTAATGGATTAAGATTTATCACAACTGACCTATAAATAGAAGAAGATATAGCTTTGTAATTTGTGGCGTGACGCGATGTGAGCTACATATTTCTTGAGAGAGATAAACTAGCTCCAAGTCTTTTGAGAGATAAGTACGTTGATAGATAAACACTGAAGAGAAGATTATTTGAATCACGAGTGACTGAGTCCTTTGTGTTTGAAAGTCTTTATGTAACCTAATTATTTATAAAATAAGTGTATGCTTCTCGTGGATGTAGGATTTCTTGACGATCCAAAGCATGTCAAATATCTTATTGTGCGATTGTTTAGTTTAATATTCTTTCTTGTTAACTTTATTCTTGAAATAAGGTAAGCTCCGAAACTCCTATTACCTCCTAGAGCCTCGGGTAAGTGTTTGTCAACTGTTGGTCACTGTTTCGATTGAGTGACTAAGCTTCGGCCTAGTGAGTCTTGTTAGTGCTAGGTCGGATCTTGTTCGAATATTGATGGATTTCCTAATAAGTGGTGCGATAAGCATGAAGATCTGATATCAATATTCAATGTTGGCGAAGATGATAAAGTAAAAAGACAAAGATCGTGGATCTTGAAGTAAAGTCAAGCGCAGTCACAATAATGGATTCCATGTGGGAAGTATTTGAAGAAACATCTAGTGTGGGAAAACATTTGTTGGGATTCGACTGGAGGCAGTTGAAGGCTTGTCAAAGAAGATAGAAATTCAATCCAAGAAACACCTGCATAGGTTTACGATTGACAATGGCGTGGGATTAGCGAATGCACACTAGCTATTGTTCTAAATATCATATGCATAGACGCAAAATCTTGAAGAGTACCTCGAAGCATGGAATAGTCGAGAAGATAAGCTGTAAATTACTTCAAGTAAGGCTTATGCTTCGAAAAATTGATAAAACAAGTGATTGAGTGAATGAGCTGTTTTGGACATCTAACATCGTCATTAAGAGCCCCTGGACTTTCTGTCTTCATAAAGATATAATAGGTTCCGGAGGTGGAGCTGTAGTTAAAATGGATTTTTAACATATGGATGGAGATGTGGATACCTCTACGGACGATATTTTCAAGCTAGGTTCAGGTTCGGCTTTTGCAGAGGAAGTTCAACAATTGATGGGTTCAAATCTTGATCTGAAGTTTGATGGGTCAAAGGTTTTGAGTGTTCAAACTGTGAAGCATCTGTCAAGTGTTCCTTTGTCTGATCTTGGGATAGGTCAGATAGATATAACTACCCCTTTCTTAGATGTAGTCTTGTTATCGGGTCGGGTCGGTCCGGGTTTGGACGGGACCAAGACCGACTCGATAAGTTATCGGGCGGGTCGGGCCGGACCGCTAAGCGAAGGGAGCCAAATATTATGGACTGGGACCGGCTCGTTAAGAGTCAAGTCGGTCCGGTCCAACTCTTAACGGACGGGTTTGTTATTTTATCATATTTTTTTTAGAGTTTTAGCTAAAAATATACATAGATTAGAAAAAAAAATTATATATCTCCCTTATCAAGCTTGTTACCGGACGGACCGGTCCAGACCGGTAAGAGAGTCAGTCCAAAATTTTGGCTCCCAACCCGCTCCCTAAGCTATTCGGGCCGGTCTCAGGCGGACCTTACCGGTCCGGTCCCGGGCGGGTTAACGGGTTGGGAGGTCCCCTAACAGCTCTACTTGGATGTACAATGTCGGGGGATTGGTCTATTGGGAAGTATTGCTTTGATAGATTTCGCAGACTGTATAGGAATTGATCACTCCAGAAGTGCAGGTGGACAGTTTGTCTCAAGTGAGTAGTTGAAGCATCGGGGTAACGAATACTAGAGTTACTATTAGCCTAAATGAAGAATTGTTAAATGTAGGCTAAAAGTAACATGAAGCATAATCTTCTTTTCTAAATCAGTCTGCTATATTAATTAGATTTCATATTAGTTTGGTCTTCTACATTAATTAGATTTTCTATTAATTTGATGTTCAATATTAGTTAGATTCTTTAATTAATGGATTAAGATTTACCGCATATGACCTACAAATAGAAGAATATATAGCTTTGCAATTTTTGGTGTGACGCAATGTGAGTTACATGTTTCTTTAGAGAGAGAAACTAGCTTTAGATCTTTTGATAGATAAGTAAGGTGAGAAATAAACACCGAAGAAAGAAATCTATGAATCACGCCATCTTTTGTTATAAAGTGTGAGTCTTTTGTGTTTGAGAGTCTTTACGTAACCTACTTATTTATAAAAGAAATATCTATTGTCTATGGATGTAGGCTTTCTTAACAATCCAAACCATGTTACATATCTTATTGTGCGATTATTTTTAATTTATTTTTCTTGATAATTTTGTTTTAAAAATAAAATAAGAGTCGAATTTTGTATTACCTCTTAGATAAATATTCGCCAATTGTTGATAACTGCTTCGGTTGAGTGGCTAATATTCGGTCTCACGGATCTTATTAAATCTGAGTCGAATCTTGTTCGAATATTATATATATAATTCGAGCATTTTACACCATGACCGCTATCGGCCATTGAATTTTAATCATTTTACACCATGACCGCTATCGGCCATTGAATTTTAATCTCACTGTTCGAAATGATATTTTCATTTTAAACATGAAACGACATTCACTTCAACTACGGAATACTACAGTAACGTGTTAATTTATTTACCTTATACACAAATTAAATTATATTTACACCAAAAAAACAAAATTACACTTAACAAGCAAATGGATTAAAATATTATCTTGTCTATAGAATATAGATACCCTAACCCTACAACTTTCAATTAATTAGAGCTCCTGATCCCAATTTTATACTCTTACACGAGAGTTCCCTGCTTCTTTTAAGGTTTGGACCACACATCTTTTTGTAGACTAAAACAGAAATTAAGAGAGAATCTATGTCTTTGACAAAGATTAGAATCCTTAAACCCAATCATTTACCTTAATCAATGTCATCAATATTCTGTATCAACCTACTCTCTCTTTTTAAATCATTTACCATCTTTTGTAACAGTTTACAAAACTTCTAATGCTCATCTACACTTCATAACATCTTCTGCTAACTTAGTACTACAAATAAAATTTGTCCCACTAAAAACATGTAAAAATTTCTACCATCCAACAAGATTATACTATAATGGTATAACTATCCTTTTTTAAAACAAATCAATCCCCAATACATAATACAAAACCAGCTACTCTTGGCACAAAGTTCAGTTTTAATAAAACAAAGAAAATATTCTTAACTCTCCAAAATGTTAAAGATTACGATTATTGCTGTTGTCGTCGAAAATAATAACCAAAAAACCAATAAAAAACAATAGTTCATTTCATTCGAAACATCAAAGAACCTTGGACAGTTTTAGTAATGTTTAGTTGGGTACGGCTGCATCGAGCTCCTTATATGAAACACTAAAATGTATTTTATTACTACAGTATTAGATAAAGCTAGTAATTTTTGTTCTTTGCACAACAGGTTAAGAACAATATCGCGCTCGACTTTTGGAAAGTGCTTAAATATGAAGCTTTCCCTTTCGTTGTAGCTTCATCTTCAGCTGTTTATGTTGACCTCGAAACCTGTTAAATAAATAAATTTAATGCAGGATCCGAAAATTTTAATGCACAGTGAGCTGTCAAGGTAGATTTCAAAATCCAACAAATTGTGTATATACTAAGTCAAGGTACAATCTCGAATGTTTAATACTACTATTATGCTTTGCAATCATCAAAACACAACTTAGGATGTTGCTTTATTGAACTGATTTTTAAAATATAGTAATGATAAAGTTTTATTTTATCAATATTTTGGAATCATGAACCGATAAAACTTTAGTTTAAAGAAAAGAATAAAAAAATAGTTATAATACATCATGTTTGTGTCTGTGCACGACAGAGAGAGAGAGTGTAATACAAAAAGAGTTCATTGAATCTCTACAACTCTCTTTTACCAAGATCAAGAAATCAATTCTTATTATATTGTCGAAAATAAATGGAGTACTATTTTATTTATTTTAAAGAGTAAATAGATACTATTCATGGTCACTATTGGCAGAAGTGCTGTGTGGGTAGGGTTTAGGATTTGTGCTTGGGTTTTTACGGAATAGGATTGGATTATTAGGTTTTTTATTTTAATTTTTGGTATTTAATTGGCTCGTTAAATTTGGTTTGGTTCGGACCAGCCGGATATAACGTTAAAATCGTTATACCGATTCAAGTATGTATCGATTTTATGGGTGTATCGATTTTATCGGTTTAGTTTAATCTCAAGTTCATTCTACTGGATTGTGGGTTTTATTGGACTTGGACCCGTTCAATCGATTTAATTTTTGTAGATCTCTATTTCAAAATGTAATCGCTAATCAAACCATTAACTTAGATCCGATTTTTGGTCCGATGTTTACCGCATCGATTTCGATGCGGTACTGGTTCTAAAAACCCTAACAGCCCTAATTGACAGGCAAAACGATAGAAAAACATGACTAAAAAAATCTTTATGTAGTTGCTAAACATACCAGTAAATAAGAATCACCATGGTCTAAAGTGTTCATCAAGAACCCAAATTGATTGATAGGAAGAGTGATACCAGTGGCATGGTGGACTAAACACATATCTTCACCAAACATCCCTCTCAAGTTGATCGGTCCATTTGGTACTTGTGTCACAACTCCATTAATATACACTGTTATGAATCCCCCAATGGCTTCATTAAAAAAATATTCATTAGTTTCTTCAAATAAATTTAGAATAAATTCTACTAAATCAACTTGAGTTTAAAATTTACTTATTAAAAATTGCTTTAAGCTAACTATGTTTTAAAAGAAAAAAAAAATCCTAAAACTAATTTCTTAAAGGGAAATATACTTGTCTCATCATATTTAGAAAGTCTCAAGAGTGCTTTATTCCACACCAGTTTCAGTCCAACTGAACCCTACCAAAAAAGAATATTCTTACAAACTTTTTACATTATAAAAAGGAGAAAAAAAATCTGAAGATGGAAAAGACTTGTCAAAACTCAGAAAAATTAAAACTTTAAAATTCTGTAAAATGATTATTTCTCAGAGAAATAAAAAAAAAAAACTAATCTTAATTACAAAGGCAAGATACAAAATCTTATACTTTAAGAAAATTATAACCAGAAATAAATTGCAAAAAAACAAAAATAAATTGCAAAAATAAATCAATTGAGGAATCCCATAGATTAATAATTTACCGGGTTGTTGTGGGCAAGCTGGACCCTGATCAGGATAGTATCCATAATTTGGCTGATTGATCTCTTGATAACCCATTTGACTAGGGACTTGTGATGATGACCCAAAATAGAGAGAACTGCTCGGAAAGCCTCCCAAGTCACTAACACTAACACCAACTCCAAAATTATTAGTTTCACCAGAAGCACAGCTGCGGCCACGGCCTAGGTCCAGTTGTGTTGGCGGCTCCTGCTGCTGCTCCACCACAGTGGTTGTGGGTGTGGCTGAAGCTGAATCTCGTTCTTTCTCTTCCGCAGCTTCTACTGCTAGCTGGCGTTGGCGGCGACGAGTTCTTGTTCGTCGGTTTTGGAACCAGTAGAAAACGTTGGTGTCAGAAATAGGACCAAATGTTTCAAGTACTTGTCTGATCCTGGTGGTTTCATCATTTGGTGGGTTGATTACACCCCTGTTGTATAAGGACTCTAGTATGTCGATTTGTTCCCGCTTTGGTGACCACCTAAGCTTATTACCGTTTTGGTCTAGGGGTGTCGGAAACTTGTTAGACCCTATTTGTGAAAGATCTTCCATATTTTTCTTTAGGTAGTGGTTTTGAAAAAACTTAGAAACAAAAAATATGCTTCTTGGAAATGAAAACCTAGGTTTAATAGCATTTGAGAGAGAGTATAATAAGACTTGCGTGATAGTTTTAATGAAGATAAACAAAGATGTACTATAATGTTGAATATAATATATCTAATTATAATATTATTATATATCTTTCTTTTTTTATGTTGGTGTGTACCTTAGTTGGGTAAATGAAGTCTCTTTGATTGGATTTATTGTTTTTCGTTATGTGGGAACCGCCTCACCGCTTGGTCATTTATTTTATTAATTTTATACTTAGCCTGCAAGATTTTGGATTTGTTTGGATTACATTTTCAAATAAATTAAAGTTATGGGGAAATGGATTCTCTTAAATATGATATAGATGATTCAAGAAGCTCAAGTCTTGGCATGCTTTTACATTTCTAAGTCTTTTATTATGGTGCTTGATTCTTATAGAAAAATTTTAGGTCATGTTTTCGTGGATTATAAGATTTTTTTTTTATGTTTCGTTATAAAAGATAACAGCATTAGCAACGACCCAAAAGTTCATGGACAACTCAATCAACTTAATTCCACCAACAATTGAAAATAAAAGATTTTGTAAAAAAAAAAACATTCAATTAAATATATTAACCTTGTAAAGTTTTACTCAAGACAAGAGTCAAATAATTCTAACTATTTTAAAACTATTGGTGTTAAGGTTCATATAAAATTAACAATCAAATTGATGGTTTTTAGACCAATAAATATTTTATTTTTTACTATTAATATGATAGGTGTGGATTTGGTGAGCACGTCAATAAAAATATTATTATTATTAAGAATAACATAATAATATTAATGATATAGTTTCACCCAAAACAAGGGTCAAGTAATTTTACTATTTTAGCTCCATAAGTTATCCGTTGAAAGGTTCATAATAAATTAACAAACAAATTAATTGTTTTTAGACCCATCAATATTTTAGTTTAAGTCTTAATACAATATTTGATGAGGCCGTACCTTCGGTCAAGGTAAGTTTTTTTTTGAGCTGACGGAGTTACAAATAGAAGACCGGTAAGTTTACCGGTCGTATGATAAACTACCTTAGTTTTTTTTTGAGCTGACGGAGTTACAAATAGAAGACCGGTAAGTTTACCGGTCGTATGATAAACTACCTTAAATTACAAGGCTACCAATCGAATGAAAAAATCATGCTTTTTGGTAACTAAATTTTTTGCACAAGAAAAATAAATTGAAGAAAAGCTATTGATCGATAATGGAGTCGGAAAAAAAACGGTTACTACAATCACAATCTCATAGAGAAGGGAAACTAGCGAACATGTGTTGTAACATTTCAAATAGTGGGTTATGTATTAAGTGCCACTAAAACACGTCTAAATAAATTGTTATGGAGTTAAAAGCGAAGGGAGTGGAGGATCGTGAATAAAAACACATATAATAAGGAAAAAGACAATTGCGTTGAACATATTTTTTTTCTTTTTAAATCATTAGTGTTATCAATTTTAAAATACGTTTGTGAGGATTTACTTTAACAATATTTGTGGAATGGATGAACAACTCGTAGAGAAAGATAAATAAAGAAAGACGAGTAGGCTTTATTATTTAGAAAGTGTACATATTACAAAGAGTATATGCTCTTATTTATAGATAAAACATATGAGCTAATGGACTTGAGTCTAATATTTATAACACTCTCTCAAACTCACAATGCAACAGACGCATCGAGAGTTTGTCATGAGGAAAATGAAACTCACATACTGACAAGCTTTGTAACGAAATCCACAAGTTGTGTTTCTTTGCGAAGAACTTCACAAGTTGCCTTCGATCTTTAAAACTTCTTCATACGTCTTTTTCACACCGCTCACAACTAGTCCCACAAGTCTCGTCGTAATGGAATCAATAAACCTAAGAGGAACATAAACACTATAACAAGAGTAATGGACCCAAAGTTCTTGAGAAACCAGAGGTACGCAAGGAAGCACAACAATGAGGCACTAGAGAACTCTTCTGCTGATGAGTAGATTTTTTTTTAATTTTTCTTATATTCTTCATAAATCTTCTTCAAGTAATCTTCTCCATGCATCTTCTTTGAGTATTCTTCTTCACATTTTTTCTACCTCATCATCTTCTTCAACCAAATTCAAATCATCAAATTCCAAACGTTTGTCAAAACCCAAATATCAATCTGAATCGAACTCGGAAAGAAAAAAACCAAAATTGTAACTAAAACGAAAATTGAATCCAAATCCAAACGCCATACGCCGAAACCATAATCAAAAGCCAAAAAAATCAAAACGCCAAAACCAAAAGTGAAACGTCAAAACCCAAAACCAAACTCCAAACTCCAAAATCCAAACTCTAAACTCCAAACTTAATTTAAACACCAAGGAATCCTAACAAATCAAAACAACAAACTCTGATCTAAACAAACGTGAGACATAATCGAAACGTCAAACACAATTTAACCACCAAACGAATCCAAATAAAATCTATACCAAATCTGAATCCAAAACTAAATCCAGATACTAAAGCTAAACAAAATCTATACCGAACCTGAATCCAAACAAAATCTATACCAAATAGAAATCCAAAACTAAGTCCAAATACCAAACTAAATCCAAATCCACAACTAAATCCAATACTAAATCTAATACTAAATAATTCAAATCTAATTTCCAATCAAAATAAAGATCAAAACCAAAATCAAATTAAATTCATAGTTTTACCAACAAAACCTATTGCACTATTTCAGTGGCGATTTTTTCAAAACCGTAGCACTAAATTATAATCCAATCAATCAAATTGAAGGATAAGATATCTCAAACCCGATTTCTAAAATTCATGAAAAATAGATATTGTTTGCCTCTCGATCAGATCTGTTGATTGTGCTTGCACACATTAGATCCAAAAACCAAAAAATTTAACTTTCTTTTTTTCTTTCGATGAAAAGCTAGAACAACTGTAGGCCGACACGGCTAAAGACACGAAAACTTGAACTCAAGATATAAACTTACGCTCTCATACGATGTATAAAAATGTAAATAAAACAAGACGACTAGGTTTTATTATTTAGAAAGTGTACATTCTACAAAGACTATACGCTCTCAGTGCATTAACTTCGCAATCAGAAAATTTGAGTGCATCAACTTTGCAAACAACAAATCCAAATATGTAAAGTATACTATGTAACAAGGCTTCGAGTGCATCAACTTCGTAACCAAGAAATCAACAAATTTGGATGAATATCAGTTATATTTTGGCTAACTATCTTTGATTCAACTATTAACAGAGCAGTGGGTCAAAGGCCCCGAGTGCATCAACTTTGCAAGAAAAAAATCCAAATTCAAAGGAATGAAATATAATAATTATGGATTCTAAGTGTGATGATTACGATGCAATTCAGAATATTTGGATACAAATCTTGATTGGTTGATTTTGATGGATGTGGATGAGTCGGTGGAGCAAGAACAAATTTGAAGCTTATGTGAATATTTTGAGTTATTGCCAATTTTTAGAGGAGATACTATGACTGGTAACACAAATAGCTCTAGAAAAATGCATGTGGTAACTTTAGTTACTCATATAGAATGAGGGATGTTTACTCATGTTTATGGTAATAAAGATGTTCCCTTTATTCTTTTCGACGGGGATGATTTGAGAGGCACTGCATGTCCTTATGAAGAGAAGTTATTTGAGCAGAAGTAGATGGTATTAAATTTCGATGCGTTTTGGTATATACAAAAAGCTATGAGAATGTTTTGTTCAACTCAACATACCATAGGATACGTAAGCCTCCTCGAATTTTTCAATTACACCGTACTATAATTGGGTTTACAAATGTGACAACCTAGGTGATTGGAGAATTCGAAGGTGATGTGTGTTTGGGAAAATGGCCTTTTAGAAATAAGGTTTAATTTTTATTCATAGGGGGATTGTCCAACCAGTTATAATGCTATTTTTGGAAGATCTTAGATTTCGTGGATGCATGCACTTGTATCTACAATTAGTCAGTGTTTGAAGTATGTCATCAGAGACCGTGTTGGGGTTGTCAAGTAATCAAAAGGTAGCTAGAGAATATTATGCAACAACTCTTCGTATCGAATGGATGAATAACAATCAATGAGGTTGACAGCGGAAAAATATGAAAGAGTTGATTATCCGAGGGAAACCCCGAGTTTTTTAACGGTAAGTGAAGGCATAGAAGAGTTTTTGTTTCCCGATGGGAAGATTCTTCGGATAGGTACATTAGTGACCCCAACTTTGCGTCAACATTTGCTACAATTTTTGTTCGATAATCTGTATGTTTTCGCTTGGAAAACAGAAGATGTAGAGGGGGTTCCATCTAATATGATATGTCACAACTTTGATATAAATCCAAGAATCAAACCAGTTATTCAAAAAAGATAAGCTTTCTCTGTTGAAAAGACAAAAAAAAAGTTATAGAAGTGGATCATTTATCCATGGACAACAAACCATTTGTTGGTAAAAACGAAGAATGAAATATGGTGAATGTGTGCTGACTTCACTGATTTGAATCAAACCTTGTCTAAAGATCGATTTCTTGTTCCTTGAATAGATCAACTGGTTGGTTTTACTTGAGGAAATAAAATATTGTCTGATATATATATTTGTTCAGGGTATAACCAGATTCAGATGGATCCAAAATACCAATAAAGTACTACATCTATCACAGATAGAGGGTTACATTGCTATAGGGTTATGTTTTTGGGCTGAGGAATGTTGGAGCAACATATCAAAGGTTGATGAATAAAGCTTTTGATTCTCAAATTGGAAGAAATATGGAGGTATATGTCGATGATATGTTAGTTAAAAGTTCAGCTGATTAGAGGCACTTGGAGGAGTTAGAGGAAACTTTTTAAAATTTAAGGGTTATTCGATTAAAGTTAAATCCTGATAAATGTACTTTTGAAGTTTGATCTGGGAATTTCTTGGGGATATAATTAGTGAAAAAGAATATAGGCTGATCCAAAGCAGTTGAAGGCTTTGGTCTCAATGACATCACCTCGAACTATTAAAGAAGTGTAAATCTTAATAGGAAGGTTAGTTGTCTTTTAACGATTTATTTCGAGGTTTTCTGACAAGTGTTTTCCATTTTTCCAAGTGTTACGAAGACCAAAGGAGTTTCAATGGATATTGAAATATGAAGTAGCATTTTCGAGGATTATTGAACTTTTGTTATCACTAGAGATATTGTCCAAACCTCGAACTGGAGAGCAGTTATTTTTATACATAGAAGTGCCAGATTTTGTTATGAGTGTTGTTTTGATAAGTGAAGAGAAGGGAGTTCCGAAACCAGTTTACTATGTTTGTACACGTTTTTCGGCAGCTGAGAAGAGGTATTTGAGACTTGAAAAATGACTTTACCTTTGTGGCGGCTGCTAGGAAAATGCGTCCTTATTTTCAAGCTCATACTATTGAGGTTCAAACTTTTTTTCCACTAAAGAATATGTTGCAACACTCAGATTTTTCTTGAAGAATGACTTAGTGGTCAGTAAAGTTGGGAGATTTTGATATCACCTTTTCTCCTCGGATGGATATTGAGGCTAAAGATTTAGCTGACTTTATTGTTGAATTTCACTCAAGGATATCAGATGAGGAGACAAATAAAGAAGTCTTGTCAGATAATTCGATGTGAGGTTCGAACTGATGGTGATTCTCGTGTTTTGGGATCTAGTGGAAGAGTGCAGTTGATTGCTCCTTATGGGGAGTTAATGTATCAAGCTATTAAATTTGGTTTTCATCCATCGAATAATGAGGCTGAATATGAAGTTGCATTGGCTAGTTTAACGCTTGCAAATATTTATTGAGGCAATCATAGTTCGTTTGAAAACATATTCTCAGTTAGTGGAAAATCATATGGCAGGTGTTTACGAGGCTAAGAAGGATTATTTAATTTTATATTTTTGCGATATCCAAAATTTGTGACAAAATAATTATAGAGCATATTGGTCGAAGAGATAATACATTTTTTGATTCTTTGGCAACAATTTCTTATACGAAAGAATATCCTTGGATATTATTACATGAGAGTCACTCCATTTTAACACAATCAGGATAATGTAAATACGTTGATGAGGTATTTGTCACTCCTGATATAAGTCAAGGTGATTGGAGGTATGATATTCTTAATTTTTTTCGAAGAAGAATGTTGCCTCAAGATCCACAATTGGCTATAATATTAAGATATAAAGCTCATGGCTACATTTTATTGTATGAAGTGTTGTACAAGAAATATTTGAGCAGACAATTTTTACGGTGTTTGGGGAAACAAGAGTCTTAAGATATTTTGTCTGAGTTGCATGATTGTGAGGGTTCATAACATTATGGTTTCAAGTCTTTGACACGTTTGGTTTTGTTGGCATGATATTATAGGCCTTAATTTATGAAAGATGCTAAAGTTCTAGTTCGAGGTTGTGATACTTGTCAGTGCTTTGCCCATTCTATTCACAAACCAACAGTACTAGTTATCTCTATTTCTGAAGCTATTTCTTTTGAAAGACGGGGAATAGATTTGTAGGATCGTTGCCTATGAACAAGATTTATTTTTGTTTTGAAGTACTTCAGAAAATCACTACGAATAACGGTCCTCAATTCAATAATAGAGAAATTACTTCTTTTTGTGCTTTGAAGGGAATAACAAAATGTTTTTCAACACCTTTTCATCCTTAAGTAAATGTTCAAGTAGAAGTGACTAATATATCTATTTTGGAAGGTTTGAAAAAGAATTTAATAGGTGCTGCGGGGAAATGACCTAATTATTTTCAAGAGGTGTTGTGGGATTATCGTACAACTCCTAGAGATGCTACTCAAGAAACACGTTTTGCATTGGTATATGGGATGAATGATGTTAGTCCTGCAGTATCTACTTTACATTATTATAGAGTACTCCAATATTATGAAGAGGTGAATGAAGTGGCAATACAAACATAGTTATATTTGATCGGGGAGAAAATAGTTAAAGCTCATTTGAATATGAGTCATCATTAAACTTTAATAAAGAGTCGATATAATTCGAAGGTAAGGATAAGGGATTTCAAAGTAGGTGATAAAGTCTCAAGGAAGGTATTCCTCCATACAAAGGATAAACGGCTTGGAATGACGGGTCCAAATTAGGAGGGTCCTTATATTGTGATGGAGATGATAAAGTCGGGCACGTCTCGCTTTTGTGATGAACAAGGGAGAATGCTTCAACATCCTTGGAATATAGAACATCTGAAGCTGGATTCAGAGTGAGTTTTTTGTATTGATTTTTTTTAATAATCGGCACACTTTTTCCTACCCTGTTGGCCTATGGAGATTTTATTGAGGTGTCATGTAAATATTCGAAGCTATTAATAAAAAATGTTTTCTGGCCAATAGTTGTTTTAAATACTAGCATTCAAATAATTTCGGTAATTAGTAAAAGTGTGATCATCTTTGAAGCTGTTGACCAAGAGTAATTATTATGAAGTTTTATACGTTTATTATCAATATTTTTTGAAGAAACAACCATATTCAAAGTGCTAAATTCTCTAAACGCACTGTACATATTCAAAGCGCTACATTATCTAAAACGCATTGTACATATTCAAAGTGCTACATTCTCTAAACGCACTGTACATATTCGAACTGTTACATTCTCTAAACTCAATGTACATATTCGAAGTTATACGTATGTTTTAAATACATCAATTATTATTCGAAGTTCTACATTCTTTAAAGATTCTTCTTTAAGGTAATTTTATTAGTCAATGTGTAAAAAAATCATTTTTATAATTTTTAATGATAAGGGAAGCGAGTATGAAAAAAGGAGAAGTACTAATTGATAAAATATAAATCCGACCATACAAAAAGATATTATAAATGTTAAACAACTAATCATTCATACAAAACACGTCCTCACAAAACAATTGAGCGACTTCGAACAAAAAACAACAAAATGGGTAAAATAGCAGTTATTTGTCTTCGAAATTCTCTTCTTTAGAATCTCTTTCATCGTATTCATTTTCTTTTGATTCCATCTCTTTGGAGGAGTCAGTGAGGACATGATCAAAATCTTCACTGAGACCGTTGTCTAAGGGGATTAATTCCTAGAAGCTTGATAGTTCTGCTTTGGGAATGCTGCGTGAATTTCACGAAGTAAATTGATTTATTTATGCTCCTCGACATCTGCTATAGCGACCAATGTGTATTTCCCGCACTCAGTGGTGGCCTCTACAAAAATTTTCTTTCTTTTTCCCAAGAGAAATTTTGAGATAATTCATATCATTAATAGGTTTATTCTTTTCTTCTTCACTTTCCCTTAAAGATTCTTGAAGAGTGGAATATTTTTGCTGCTCTTCTAATAAATCTTTTGCATGCTTGGTCGTAAGTTCTTACATTGTGGCTTCATGAGAAGTCTTAAGATCCACTAGTTGTTGATCATGCGCATAACGAAGATAACGTTTAAGTTGGATAACTTCATGGATAAATTACGCCTTGTTAATTTGGAAGGCACAAAATTGCTCTTCGATGTGTCTCCCAAAATCTTCTTTTTTGTTTTTTATCTGCAACAGAAACATTTTTAGATAGAACCATCTCTTTAACCATATTCCCCAAAATTACTCCGAGATGAATTTACTTGTGTGCATAATGCTTTGGTTGCTGCTTCGAGTTGGGTGAAAGGTTGCATGGAAAGTGAGACCTCTTCGGATGGTTGCTGCTCTTTGATAGGAATGAACTTTTCATTGTTGAAGGGAAACATAGCAGATGGAAAGATAAGTAAGCATCCAAAGAAGGAAGGAGTTCATGCAAAAGAGGAGCAGTGACTTGATGGCCAATTTGTTGAAGTCGTTCTTGGATTTCTTGAACCTTTGGATTCATATCCTTATAGAAAGCTTGAAGATCTTCTTCACCAGCAAGCTCCTTAAGAAATAATTAGTCCTCGGCTTGATGATCGTCAGCTCCAATTCCTCCTTGATTATCATATGTTGTAAATCATCCTCGATGATCTTTTGTTACACTTTTTCAGTTTCGGTGGGAGGAAGTTTAGAGGCAGTTTCTTAAGATGGTTATTTTTATATCTTAGTAGTAGAAGTTTTCGAGCTGCTCCTTTTCTTTTTTCGGATAATAGTTTTCTTTCTCTTCGAGGAAGGTTCTTCATCGGTTTCTTTTTCAATAGGAGGAAGGTTGGTTTTAGTTATCTTCATTTTACTTCTTCTAAGGGCTCAAATTGTTTTGATGAGCTAGCACTACATGTGCTAGTTGCTTTTATTCTTTTTTCTTTTTTCCTTTTCTTTTTTGCGGGAAGAAGGTTATCCGATCGGTTCCTCACTGGGAGAATTACATTACCATTCGGTGCTACTTGTCTCTTCATAGCTAAATTTATCTTTGGTGGCTCCATTAGGTTTTCCGGGAGTTCAACACCCAGGGTGATCCTCCATAAGTGGTTATTGATGAAGTTGATGGGCTGGAAAAGCTGAGTGAAACATATTGCCCAACTCTTTTTCTGACTAGGTGGGAAGCTTCACAAAAATGACCTTTGTATCTTTCTTGCGACCTTATCTATCTTCAAAATTCCTAAGAGCGGTGGCAATATAAATGGAAAACTTAGCATAAGTTATACAGCGAAAGCAAAAATGAAAACAAAATAGAATTTATTGTTACTCATCTAAACGAGGTTGAGTCTTAAAAAGTTCTCCTCGGTTATCTTCTTCCCGTTCTCCCACACTCTAGATATGAAGATAATTTTTTTTCTGCCGAAATTTTCAGCTTTGAGCAAGGCATCAATGATTTTAAGATCATCATCAAGGGTTAGGTAGTAGAAGGTTAATACCGGTCCCTTCAAAATTTTGGTTAAGCATGGGAAATTGGTTTTCAAGGTTTTTTGGTTTTTGAGTGTTTTTTCATAAACCGAGTTGAAGACTGGCTGTAGAGTATGAGTTTTTCGGCGAAGTTAGCCAAGGAATTGGTTACTCAGGGTAGGGTAGCAAGGGATTCTATCAGGTAGAGGTAATTTTCTCTCTGTAGAAATTTTGTGTGAAGTGAAGAATGATAGGTTATTTATAGAAGTACTTTGTAGAGAGCGAAAGGTGTTAGAGAAGTTGAAGAGATGAAACATTTGTGTGTAAAAGGGACAGTGTGATGTTTGTAATTTGTTAGACCTAGGGGCAAGTCTAGTGAATAAATTATAATGACTCATTGCACGTGTATTATGCCATACGAAGTGTTTATAACCGTTATGAAGAAACCAGCTCATACTTCCATATACATAAGTATCCGAAGAAAACGACTTAAGATGATTTTGAAGTGAATACGCTTATAAATGCATCCGAAGAGGATAAGAATGAAGTTAATAAGTGTTGAAGTGATATATATTCGAAGCAGATTAAACTAGTCGAACTTGTCAAGAAGCTTTTCCTGCTAGTTGTGATTTCCGAAGTAATAGTTAGTTCTTCTTTATTGTCTTTCATAAGAACTAAGGGGGCTACTGATAAGGATATACAATATTGAGGGCATAAATGTAACTAATTAAAGTCTTATATGTTCATTTGTAGATATATGGGACATATTTTAGATTGTTTGCAAAGATGGGGGGCTAAAATACTATTAAACCACTTTTGTAGCTAATTATGTTACACTAAGTCTAATTGCCTATAAATAAAGGTTGAGGCTATTAATACAGGGATCAACATTTTTCTAAAGTGTTAGTTACTTTCTACTTCTATTTTTTCTCTCTAAAATCAATATCTCTCTTCTACCTTCAAGATTAAGATTTACACATAACACCTACTATTGAAAAATATCATTCACTTTTAAAAGGAAAGTGACAAACTAAATGTATTGTGATAGTAAAAAAAATCTTGGTAGATCTTACCATAATAACTACAATGGAAAGTCTAAACATATAAATCTTAAATATGAGTATGTTACCAATTGATTCAAGTTGGAATCATATTTGTCTCGTATGTGTATTCTAGTAAGAATATATCATATCAATTTACCAAACCATTGTTTTGAGAATTAATCAGTTAAGCAGCTAGAAAGATGAGATAATTTTTTAAAAACATTATATTATACTAACAAAAAAATATAAGTTGACTATAGTAAATAATCATACATCAAGTTTTGCAATCAATAACAACAAGTTAATAAGAAATATATTTTGCATATTGATAAATCTAGCTTAATCTATTATAAGATATCTGCTAATCATTATTAGTGAAAGGCTATGTTTAGAGAATTTCTATCTATGATAAAGATATGAAATATTGTGGGCCTTACTGTAATAATGATAGTGGTATGCATGATGAATTGTATAGTTATAAGATGAAGTTTGGACTATTTGTAAATATAGGGTGCTGCAATTTAATTTATCCATTTGTATAACTAATTCAGTTATAGAAGTCTATCACTCCTACGAATAAAAAGTGATGCCTTGAATAAAGCACGCCATTTTTATTAGTTAAATTCTGATTTCTAAAACTACTTTCTACAATTCAGTTCTCTCTTTTACTTGTTCTCACTATAAACAAGATTCTAACTCAACATATCGGAGACCATAATGGGAAATGTTTTTGATTGGTACCTTGCTTTCACATAAAAAAAACCAATAAAGTATTGAATGTTTAGGCAGTAATATTGTTTTTGATCCATATGGAACCAAGAAACGAAGTTGATCCAATAGTTCAAAAATTTATTGAAAATTTGAGATCCAATTTACATAGGGAATCAAGTAAAGAATATGATTAGATTCCAGTACATCAAGGTCATTCTGACATTGAAAATCGAATGAACCAGTTGCCGGATAAAATATCAGCATTGAATGAGAAGTATGTTAAAAAAGAAAAACCGATTCAGTCAGGTAGGATAAGATCTGAGGTGCGACAGGTTGAAGAGAAAAAATCAACTTGAAAATCAATCTGATTGATTGTATATAGCTCATCATATTCGAAAATATCGAAAGAAATCTCATTTTGAGTCTGATAAAGAACATTAAACCTCGTGAAAAGAAAAGAAATATAAACATAGGTATATCATATCTAATGATGATGAATTCGATAGCTCAGAATCCGAGAGAGGATTGTTTAAGCAGAGAAAATACCAAGGATCTTCGAAAGGAGAAAAAAGTCAGCATCAGAAATCTTGTAAGCAATGCAAGCTGAAAAAGAGGCAATAAACCTTGTTATATTAGGGATTTTGAATGATGTGAAAGGAATACATCCAACCAATACATAAGAGTAGTAGATTAAAATTTGTATCTTATTATGGGAACAAGATGAGATAACTTACGCACAACGAGTAGACTGGAGAAATTCTCCATTAACAATTTAAATTAGGTCCATTACTCTTCTGAAGCGTTTTGATATCTCTAAGCTCGAAAAAATCGATAGGATGCAGGATCCAGATGATCATATTGAGCAATTCAAGAACTATATGATGACCTTCAAAGATGATGACATACTGGTATCCAAATCTTTTTCTTAGACCTTCAAGGGCACTACATTGAAGTCGTATACGAGGATTCCGAGGGGATCTATTACCAACTTTAACGATTTTTACATAACTTTTCGACGATAGTTTGTGGGAAGGAAATGGATGTGTGCAAATTGAGATACAATAATACAATGTAAGCAAACTATGTGAGAGAAATTGAAGGATTATACAAAGCATTTTGTATTAACAAAATCAAGGTTGGATAATTGTGAAGATTTGGTTGCTATAGTTGCGTTTCGACAAGGCTTGTTACCAGGATATTTGGCAAACGAAGCCATAAAAAGGAGAGTATTAACTTTTGGGGCTTTAATTGCTCAAGTAAAAGATCATATTAAAATGGAGGAGTCTACAAGAGTTCAAGGTGGACCTGATTCTATACAGAATAATTCGGGACAAGGATCTACTAATTAACATTACATGACAAGGCCAAATCAATGGATAAGGCTAGAGTATTATGTTGACTTGATTGAGAAGGAAACTGCTAGTTACGAGAAGTCTAAAGGTCATGTAATCTTTAAAAACCACCTCCAATAAACAGACCAAGAGAATAACGTAATAACAGGTTTTGCAAGTATCATAATGATATTGGGATGACCTTGCAGATTATATAGCTCTAAAGAAGTAGATACAGGTTTTAATAGAGAATGGAAAATTGACAGCTTTTTCAAAGGGCAAAGAAGTTGAACAAAAAATACAAGCTCATCGACACAACTGCTAATCCAAATTCGAAGCAAGAGTGCATTGATGATTTTAGATTCGAAATGTGATGAGTTTGATGTCGCATCATAATATTTGGAAACAAATCCATATCGATTAATTTTGATGGCTATGGATGAAACAGTAGAGCAAGGACAAGTTTGAAGCTTATGTGAGTATTTTGAATATTTAATATTCTTTGGGGGAGATTCTATGTCCGGTAATACTAATAGTTCCAGGAAAAGATACGTTGTCAGTTTAGCAACACATGTAGAATGGAGATGTCTACTCACTTATGTGGCAAACATGATACTCTTTTTATTTTGTTCGATGAGGATAATTTGATGTGAATAGTTTGTCCTCATGAGGATGCAGTGGTTATTGAGGCATATATATCTAGAACTATAAATTAAACGTGTTCTGATAGATTTAGTGCAAATGTGTTATTCAGGTCTACGTCTGATAGGATGTGTAATACATATTGAATTTGTCAGACCGATCGTAGTATAATTGGTTTTACAGGGGTAACAACTGATGTGATTGGTGAATTCGAACATGGAAAGTGTTTGGGAAAATGTTTGTTTAAAAAGAAAGTTCAAGTCTTGTTCATGGTGGTTGAATGTCCAACCAGCTAAAATGTTATTTTTGGGAGATCTTGGCCTTTAAGAATGTATGATGTTGTGTCTACTGTTCATCAATATTGGAAATATGTCATTGTAGATCGTGTTGGAGTGGTTCGAAGTGACCAAAAAGTTTCAAGAGAATGTTATGCAATAACACTCCGGGTTCGAGGTTCTAATTCTGAGGATCAGATGGCTGAATATTTACCGAGCGGGTTAGCTTCGGATGAAAAGGGAATAGATGATCGAAGGGAGGCCCCAGATTCTTTAACAATGAGTGAGGATATTGAATAGTGTATTTTTTCTAATGGGAAGACTCTACGAATAGGGGCATTGTTGCCTCCTACTTTGCGTTATCAGTTATTATAATTTTTGTTTGATAATTTGGATGTTTTAGCATGGAAAACATAGGATATAATACGAGTTACATCTGAAATAATATGCCACAACCTAGCTATAAATCTGAGGATAAAGAAAGTTATTAAAAAAAGACAAGCCTTTTCTATAGAAAAATCATAGGCTATTGTGGAAGAGTTAGATTGTTTCTCTCGGGTCGGACAAATTCGAGAGGCACACTATCTTTATGGACTGCAAACGTGGTCCTAGTCAAGAAGAAAAATGGAAAGTGGCGAATGTGTGTTGACTTCACAGATTTGAATCGAGCATGCCCTAAAGATCCATTTCTTCTCCCTCAAATAGATGAGTTGGTTGATTCTACTTCAGGGAATAAAATTCTCTATTTTATGGATGCCTTCTCATGTTATAATCAGATCCAAAAGATCAAGAAAGTACTACATTTATTACTGATCGAGGACTACATTGTTATAGAGTCATACCATTTGGGTTGAAGATTGCTGGAGCGACATATCAAAGGTTGGTGAATAAGTTTTTTGCTCCTCGGATTGGAAGGAATATGGAGGTATATATTAATGATATGTTGGTTAAAAGCCCGACAGATGGTAATTACCTAAAATATTTAGAGGAGACCATTTTAAATATAAGGGTCATTCGTTTGAAGTTGAATGCTAAAAAATGTACTTTTGGTGTCCGATCAATGAAATGTTTAGGGTATATCATGAGTGAAAAAAGGGATGGAAGAAGATCCTGAACCACTGAAGGCTTTGGTTTTCATGACATCACTCGAACTATAAACGAGGTGAAAATCTGGACAGGAAGGTTAGGTGCTCTATATCAATTTATTTTGAGATTTTTTAACAAGTTTTTTCCCTTTTTCCATGTTTTACGAAGACCCAAAGAGTTCATGTTGACACCTAATTGCAAACCAGATTTTTCAAAGATTAAAGAACTTTTGTTGGCACCAGAGATCTTGTCTAAGCCTCGAACTGGAGAGCAACTGTTTTTATATATAACCGTGTCTGATTTTCCTTGAGCGTTGTTTTGATATGTCAAAATAAGGGAGTTTCAGAGCCAGTCTATTATGTAAGCAAAATTTTGTTGGCATCAGAGAAAAGATATTTGAAACTTCAAATTTTGTTCTTTGGTTTTAGTGGTGATTGCGAGAAAATATTCCATTATTTTCAATCTCACACCATTGTGTTTTGAACTTCTTTCCCACTAAAAAATGTGTTACAATAACGAGACATTTTGGGAAGAATGACCAAAGGGTTAGTAGAATTAGATTTTGATAATTTTTGCTCCTCGAACACCTATTAAAGCTAAATATTTAGCTGATTTTTTGGTCGAATGAGGGGACAAAAAGGGAGTTTTACCAGAAAATTTGATGTGGGTGGTTCGAACTGTTTGTTGTTCTAACATATTATGATGTAGTGGAGAAGCTCAATTAGTTTCTCTTTCCAGGAGGCAACATATCAGGCTATTTAGTTTTGTTTTTATACATCGAATAATGAGGCTGAGTATGAAGCTACATTAGCTTTTTAAGGCTTGTAAATATTTGTGGAGCGATAACAGTTTGTTTGGAAGTAGATTCGCAGCTAGTGGCAAATCATATGGCAGGTGTATTTGAGGCCAAGAAAAATCAATTAATTTTATATCGACGTGAGCTTCGGAATTTGGCTCTTTTATTTGACAAAGTGATTGTAAAGCATCTAAACCGAGGAGATAATACAACTATTGATTCTTTGGCAACAATTACTTATACAGAAGAATATCCATGGATATTACTACATGAGAGTCCTTCGATTTTAACACGTTCAGAACAATGTAAATATGTTGAGGAAGTATTTGTTACTCCATACATAATTCGAAGTGATTGGAGGTCTGATATCCTTAATTTTTTACTAAGAGGTACGTTACCTCAACATGCACAACTTGCTAAACGTTAAGGTACAAGGCCTATGGTTATGTTGTATTAGATAGAGTCTTATATAAAAAATATATTTAAGTAGACCACTGCTATGTTGTTTGGGTAGGCAAGAATCTCATGAGATTTTATCTGAGTTGCATGATAGTGAAGGTTCATCTCACTGTGGGTTTAAGTCTTTGACGCGCAAGGTTTTGTTGGGAGGTTATTATTGGCCTTCAACAATGAATGATGTTAAGGTCTTAGTTCCAGGCTACGATACTTGTCAACGCTTTTCCAATTCTATTCACAAGTGAGTAGTACCGCTCACCTCCATATCCGAAGCTATCACTTTTGATAGAAGGGGAATAGATTTGGTAGGAAAATTTCCTATGGCCTCTAGAGGGTGTCAAATGATAAGAATGGCGGTAAATTACTTTTCAAAGTGGGTTGAAGCTGAACCATTATCTGGTATAAAAGCCAAGGATGTTATTAAGTTCATTGTGAATAATATCTACTGTCTCTTTGGAGTTCTTCGGAAAATCACCACAAATAATGGTCCTCATTTTGACAATAGAGAAATAACTTCTTTTTGCGCTTCGATGGGTATCATACAGTGTTTTTTTTACACTTTTTCATCCCTAGAAAACAGTCAAGTGGAGGTAACTAATAGATCTATACATGATGGTTTGAAGAAAAATTTAACACCTGTTGTAGGGAAATTACTTTAACTATTTGCAAGAAGCTCCTTTTGCCTTGAGGTATGGTACGGATGTTGTTAGCTTTGTAGAATCAACTTTAACTTCTTATACAGTAATTCATTATTCTGAAGAGCTAAATGAATATGCAAAAAGAACAGACTTAGACTTGATCGAAGAGAAAAGAGTTAGGGCACATTTGAATATGACTCATTATCAAACTTTGATGAAGAGTCAATATAATTTGAAGCTGATAAGTAGGGATTTTAAAGTAAGTGACAGAGTCTTGAGGAAAGTATTCCCCATATAAAATAAAAAATAATTCATGAAATAAAAAATAATTCATGATAAGTAAAACTACACAAATAAATGTGGAAAGAAGAAAGTATTTGTTAAATTTTTTATCTTACAAAAAACATGGGTTTGAATGCCAAGAAATTAACCATTCACAAAAATGAGTCATCGACAACAAATAATGACTTCATAACACAAAAATAAAAAGAAACAAAAGTTAATTATTCTCCTTATATTTCTCTTTCGATAAATTTTCTTCATCTTCTTCTGAGTCGATTGTCCCCGAGGAGTCAGATGGCACAACTTTGAAGGCTTCACTATGAAGGTTTTCCATAGAGACTAATTCCCAAAATCTTGACAGTTTTGCTTTTAGGAATGTTGCATGGAATTCGCGGAGCAATTCAATTATTTTATAATGCTCGGCATTTTTTTATCGCAACAAGAGTGTCCCGTCCAGATTCAGTTTTACAAGCTTTCAGAGCGACTTTTTTTCTCATTCGAATGTTGTAAAGGGTGAAGCCATTTCGTCAACCAATTTCTTTTATTCTTCCTCGCTTTTGTTCAACGACTCTTGCAGAGAGGAATATGTTTTCTGCGCCTCGGATATCTCTCTCGCATGTTTCGCTATAAGTTCATCCATTTCAGCCCGGTGGGAAGCCTTTAGCTCGTATGTTTTTTTATCATGCACAGATCGTATGTGACGTTTAAGTTAAATGGCTCATATGATAAATTTTGACCTATCAACCTGAAACACCTGAAACTGGTCAGTGATGTGTCTGCCAAATATTTCTTTCATCTTATTTTCTCATGCAACTTATTCCTTCCATCAACCATATCTTTAGCCATAGTTTTCAAGTGAATTCGAGCAAAGCCGACTTCTATGCACAATGTTTTAGTTGCTACTTCGAGTTTAGAAATTCGTTACTGTGCAATTGAAACTTCTTCATATGGCTCTTTGATAGGGATGAATCTCTGATTATTGTAAGGCATGAGAGCAGAATATGAGGCAACTGGTGGAAGATTTGATTTCGAAATCTCAGACACAAGAGAAGTAGTAACTTGATGTCCAATCTGTTGAATTTGCTATTGGATCTGTCGAAGTTAGGGATCCATATCTTAGTAAAGCTCTTGCCGTTCTTCTCTACCAATGGGTTTTTCAAAATTAAAGTATTCACCTCCTCAATGATCTTCAACTACAGTCTCTTCAGCCTCGAAAGGAGTCACTTTAGAGGGAGGCACTTCTGAGGGAGATTCTTCAGAATTATTTTCTGCCCTCTCAGTTGGAGGAGTTTTTGAAGTGTTCTTTTTCTTTTTGGGGCATTATTTTCTTTCTTTTTGAAAAAGGTCGAGCCTCAACTTATTTTTTAATTGTTGGACGACTAGCTTAGTTTGTCTTTATTTTTCTTTTTTATCTCTGTGTTTTTTGGGATCAGATATGTTGAAGAGCTATCAATAGCAATACAAGCTGTTTTTTTCTTTTTTAGTCTTCTTTTCCGAAGACAATTGACTTTGGGACCTGTTTTAAATTGAAAGAATAACCTTACCATCAAGTGATATCAATCTCTTCAGAACGATCTCTGGATTGGGCGGTTCTATTAAATTTTATGAGAGATCTGAATCCCGAGTGATCTTCCACAAATGACTATTGATGAAGTTTATGAGCATAAAAGCATACTGGAACATGTTGCTCCATTCATTTTCAGGCCAAGTGGCTAACTTGGCAAAGATATCTTTCACATTTTTCTTGTGAATTTTGTATCTCCTTGGAATTCCTGCATACAGTAGCAATACATGTGAAAAATTAATTTAAGTTGTATAGGTCAGACAAAAAGATGAGAAAACTTATTGTTGCTTCTCCAAATAAGGTTATGTTTGGAAGGGTTCTCTTTAGATATATCTTTCCATTTCTCCCATCTAGATATGAATAGAAAATTTTGCTTCCAGAATATATCAACTTCGAGCAGATCATCGATTATTTTGAAATCATCAACAAGTGTTAGATAGTAGAAGGGAAATACTGAGCCTTTGGAAAGACCAGTCATGACAATGAAATCTTTGATTAAGTGAGGGGTTTGGTTTAGTCTAGAAGCCACGATCAACGACACGAGTGTAAACTATAAATTTGGTGTCGCTTATGTAGGGCTGAGATCCAGGAGTTCGAAGTACTCCACTATTATCAGATCCATTCAGAATCGAAGACCCCAATTGATGATCTCATGATAGACTACCAATTCATTTTTTTCACAATCAAGTGGAGTCTCTCCTTCTTTTGGTAGTCGAAGCACTATATTGTTGGGCATTCCCCATTGCTTCTTTAAACGACCGACTTGAGCTTCACTATAATAATCATATGGCATATTTTTCAGCTCCATGATATATTCGAGAATGAGTGGTTTTCAATTCACACTAACACTAGCAGCAACATCTTTAGGAAGTTCAACTGACATTTTCTTTTTATTTTATTTTTTGTGCTCCTTTTTTTGGAAGCATCGACTTTGGTTTCAAAAGCAGCACCACTTTCTGCAACCTCAACATTAGAGTTTGTTTCTGTTCTTTCCTCTGAATCAACGTTTTCTTCAGAAGCTTCATCTATTATTCGTGGAGGGTTGGCGTTTGCGGCCAAAGTTTCATCTTGAGCTTTCGGGTGAGTTTGTTGTGACTCCATGTTATTCTTAATAATCTTCTTCAGGGGAGGAAATGGTGCTGTAGAATGTTTTGTAGTGTTTTGGGAAGGATTTTTTGAAATGTTATGAGCGTCGAGCTCTCCCATAGCTATGAATGTTTTTTTTAACACGATGGTTTTGGGAGAGAGTGGTTTTGACTGAAATCGAGGAGTCTCTTTGTGTAAATTTTGAGGTGTATCAGATATAGTGGATGATGAAACTTTTTTTATCTTCTGTGAATAAATGTGTTTTGTGTTACTTTGCGATTATTTTGAGTAAGAACAAATGAGTGGCTAGAAAGTGTTGGAGAAGAATTTTAAGATGGTCGTAATGATTGTCGAGGAAATTTTAGTGTTGGATGAACTCTGAAATATAGGAGAACTTTGTTATGGTTGAAGTTACCGTATACAGTAGTCTGAGTTGAGAAATTTGGAGATTTTCCTATCACTCATGCAGCTTTATATTCAATAGCCCTTTCACTGATGCATAAGTAATTATAAAAGCCAAAAATGGGTGTTTTAGTAGGTGGGGATTATTTCATAAACTAAGATGAAGAAGAATCTTCAAATTAGTTCACAAAAGTTTGAAGGTTAGATGAGAGAGATGAGTTTTTAGGCGAAGAAAGCCAAGAAATTAAGATCTCAGATGAAGGTAGCCAAAAAAATAGGTTTCGAGATGAACTTTCTCTCATTAGAAGGTATTTGTGAAACACAAATAACGAGTGGTGGAGTATTTATAAAATAAATTTGAAAGAGAAAATAACCAGATAAGTTGGAGAGGTAATGATGATTATTGGGTAGAAAGAATAAATGTCAAACAGTTACTATAATGGGATAACGTGACACGTGTTAGATGTCAGACTTAGTGGCAGGCTTAGGGGATTTTTGCATGCGTAGTAGGGCCTTCTAAACATTTCTAAATGTTACCGAAAGGTTGATTGAAGATTTAATGTGTGATTATTCAAAGCATAAATAAATAGTTGAATATATTGTTTGGACCGATTAGAAGTAAGCATGAGTATAATTTTATTTTAGGATGACAAGTGTGCAATCTAGCAATTTTGAATTGATTAACAAATAATTTACATTTGAGGAAAAATCTAGATATGCATTTATTCGAGAACAACAAATGTTGAAACAAATAATTCTATAGAGGAGATGAGAAAGTTTAATCTGAAGCGAATTTGATTTTGGGAATTAACAATTTCTACCTACCATGACTTCCGATGATTACTAGTTTTATTCAGTGTTTTTTTCATAATAACTATGGGGGCTACTCATAAGGATATAAATATTATGAGCCTTAATGTAATAATGATAAGGGTATGTATGATGAATTGTATAGTTATAAGATGAAATCGAACTATTTGTAAATATATTGGGCTGCGATATAAATTATCCATTTATATAACTGATTGAGTTATAGAGGTATGAAATTCCTATAAATAAAGAGTGAGACGATGAATAAAGCACGCCACTTTTTATTGGTTAAATTCTGATTTCTAAAACTACTTTCTCTCTCTACAATTGAGTTTTTCTTTTACTTTCTCTCACTACAAACAAAATTCTAACTCAACAAATTAGAAACCATAATGGGATAAATTTTCGATTGGTACCTTAATTTCACATAAAAACCAGAAAGTATTGAATTTTAGGTACCAATATTGTTCCGTCGATATGGAACCAAGAAACGAAGCTGATCCAACTATTAAAAAGTTATTGGAACTTTTATTTTGTAGTTTTTAATTAGTAAATTTAGTTATTTGGATTTATAATATATAGATCAAATAAAATTTAATTGTGAAGATTTAAAATTTTGATTTTTAGTTTTTTAATTACAATAATTTTTTATTTTTCTAATAGAAATATAATTAAATATGTTGTTAAAGAATTATTAGTAATTAAAAATAATTAATATAATTATCAGTACTTTAATCATTATGAGAATTTCAAATCGTGATTATTATTATTTAAAATTTAAGAATAAAATTTATATAAAATTAAATACAAGATACATCAGTATAATAAACTTAGATGGTTTTCAAACACATTCTTCATGTTATATATATGTTATAGTAAATGTTTACGAATGCATTACGGAGCAAAGTTATAATTTTAGATATATATTTTTTATTTTATTAAAAATCATTAATATCAATTTAGATACTTTATAGAATTGTAACTTTATTTTTTAGAATAATTTCTTTTGAAAAAGTAAATAATTTTTTATCAATATATTTTTATTTGTAACTTTTCTAACTTTAAAAACACAACTTTTATCTTCTTTAATATGAAAATCAAATTCTTTTTAATTGTTATTTTTAAAAGATCATAAATTGGATTATTGTTTTTTTATTAAATTAATTATTTTCAAATTTAATGTATCATAATATATAAATAAATATAATAATTGTATATTTATTTTTAAAATATATATATTATTTTTATTAATATATTATTTTGTATTTGTTGCATATATTTTAATAGAGAATTTTTTTTCAAATTTTTTTTCAAATTTTTATGTTTATTTTTTATTTTTATTATATATTATATTTATATTTCTTCTTTAAAATATATCTATTTTATTATATACTATATCTATATAATATATAACTAAATTTTTATTATATGGAACCATATTATATTACATTTGATATGCATCTAGTAATATATGTTCAACAATTAATTTGTCAGATGTTTATTTCCGATGTTAACCTATATAATTGATTTACTTTGTAAAAAGTAACATCGGAAATAAACATCTGACGAGCTTGGAAGACGTTACCAGGTTTTAAAAGTTGAGTAAACCAAAACGAAAACTCTCTCACACATGTGCCCTAAAGCAGGTTCTTGTTGGATTGGTGTTTCCTAGAAAAACAATAAATAATGAAATCTTAATATTTAATAGAGTATTAAAAATTATAATAATAATAATAATATTGTTTTCTATAAGAATATATGAATTACATTACCACTTAAGTCAAATTTACTAGGTTTAAAGATTTTGGAGTTTAGTTATAATAGGAAAATAAAATTGATCTTTGTATAATTTATATTATTGCATTAGTGACAGGAACCTACACTAGTTTTGATGCACCTCTAATGGTTGTAGACAACTTTAAGCTAAACTTTGCATGTTGTAGATGTGCACATATTAAATTAACTAATATTTACTTTTAAGCTGAAGATTAATTTTTAGATGTAGAGTTAACTTAATTTTTATGAGATTTATTTTTCATTTCATCCAAAACTACATTTATAATAACATCGAGAATTTTGTTTTCTTCGTATGGCTTCAAAGTAGATACTTACGCAAGTAAATTTTTAATTTTTTTTTCATATATTTATAGTAAATATTTTTTTAAATGAAAATCATACCATATTAAAATGTTTGTTACATACAAAACAAATTTAGACGGTTATGATTATATTTATTTATTTATTTTATGGACAACGAATATAAAAATTTTGTATATAAAAATGTTATAAGAAAACTCTCTCAAACACACAACAAATATAACTATTTTTTTACTATAAACTTTTGGCCTCCAAAATATATTAAGGACCTCAGTGTCTCCGTGAGTGTTTATCGCCTATCTTTCTTTTTTTCACTAAAATCACATTGAATAGTGATTTGATCCCCAAACTTTCGATGACAACTTTCGGTTTGTTCTCCAAGAAATCGAACTAAAACGACGTTGCAACACTGACATCGTACTATTGTACACTTCACCATGTATTGACGTTGCAACACTGACATCGTACTATTGTACACTTGACCATGTATTGACATTACCAACAGTGACACCTGAAGTTGTACATTGTACTATTCAACTCATTTCTCAAGCATACCTTTTATCAATGATTACTTGATCAATTGTTGAGATTTCTTAATCAATTTTATATTTTTAACATGTTAGTTAATTAGTTTTTCTAGAAATACATAAATATATTTAAAATCATTTGACTATGTACTAATACATCTTGATCTATCACGTAATGATCCAACACCTTTGGATCAAACGTTAGCATAACATTTATCTTCGGCGAAGCTCACCCTTATATTCAGAAGACATTATACATAAATCTTTGACTGAGCATCCTCGCACTTGGTGATTCGGTAAATAAAACCCTTAAGTCTATTCTTACTCAAGTCTTCGGTTCATAAGTCTCAGGTGAATTGCTTCAATCACTTTTTGCCTACACCTAACATTAATAACATCAACCATCTTTCGACCAACTTACTCACTTCAAGACTAATACACGTCAGCTTGCTTCATCCGTGTATAAAATGAATCTTCGCTGATAGTCCCCCTTGATCGTTCTCCGACTGATTATCCAAGTTTTGAGTATGATGGTCCACTTCCATCTCGTGTACTAAACTACTTAAAGTTGTCGATGTCTTCTCGAGGACACTGGCTACATTATCGATGATTCTGGGGAAGGGAACATATGCATTAATGAGATCTGTCATCTGATTTTTTGCCTCAACGTCTTCTGTGGCATCTATTATCTTTGCCGCCCCAATATCAAATATGGGACTATCCATAGCCCTCATAACAGCCCTATCTCTTTGGAAGTAAAAGTCTCACCTCAACCGTCTATCAGCTATATAAGATCGACAATATACTTTACCAAATTCTTTTCTTCAGGGTAAATGAAACTGTCTGGTTGATATGGCTCATCGGTTCATTGGTTCATCGGTACACACAAATTCCCACAGCAACACCCTAACCTATCGATATATTATGACTCAAGTTATCTCTAATACTGATGAATTTACTCGGTAAAATATATTCTCAAACCGACATTACTGACCCTTCTTTACTCTCCATTGTGATTTTTATATTCTTCTCAACAAAGTGACCTTCTTCAGGGACACGGGAACCACTTCACCTCCACTTATTATTTTACTCATGCCATATCACATGAATAAATTTCGTATGAAATTTTGAGTCTCCACCTTTCTTATCACGAAATGCTCTTATATTTTCAACATCGTCGGCTCCACAATAAAACCAGCCTTGTAATCCATGACCAAATCAACGGTATCCACGTCCCAATTTGGGTATGAGATTACTCATCTGATGTATTTTCACAACTATGTCGTTCCATAGTTTCTCAGTATCAATAGTCTAGTAAAGATATTCTCGAACTTATGAGCATTGGCCCTTAAAATTTATATGCCAACTTTGCGGGGCTCACAAGAAATTTGTAATCATAATCGAAAATTGTACATACGTCATATACATAATTTATCATAATAATACTACAACTTAATTAAGAACACAATCACAATTAAAATATCGTTACATATATTTCGATTGCCATGCATGATAACAAATAATTTATGGGTCTTCTAAGTACCTGCAATATATATATATATATATATATATATATATATATATATAATTAAGGTTTCATCAATGAATATTATCAATGACTTTGGATACAAAACTAGGCATAAAATATCAAAATAGGGATGATCAATAATCCTCAGTATTTTTTTTCAATTCTAGAAAATCATGAAATTCAAATCTCTTAAAGATGATCCTGCCATAAAATAATATTCGTAAACAAAACCCTTAATGAGTTTTGTACCAATTACGGTGGACACAATTTTGTTACCTCGAAGAACTGTAGCAGGTATCGGCTCAAAGAAAATGAATCCCCTTATCGAGCATGTACATGAAAAACACCATATCATTTTAAAAAATAATAAAATAAGTCTCGACTTTCTTAAGAAAGTTTACACTAATATCTAGAAGAATTAACCAGTCATTCAGCTTATGCGTTTGTTACACTACGCCAATATATTCATACGAATGTCTCATCACTAATGGCCACACTTTTCTTTAAGACTATCATACACTATCACTCTTATGCCTCGAACACGGTTGATAAATAAATAAATTTCTCTTATGCCAATGGTTCACACTCTTATCAATGATTTTGGCCTCTAGACTTGCCCAAATTCCTCTTTCTATTCAAGACTTCAAAGGGATTGTTATGCTTTTCGACTATCTTACTCGCAATAATGATCTCAAGATTATCGATAACTTGCTCGAGGCTGACAAGTTTAGAAAAAAAAAGTGTCTTTATATATGGGGCATGGGAGAACGAAAAGAAGATATCCGAAGAGAACCCATCACGACTTAACCCTGTTTGGAAGAGTAACAATAAGTTTTTTATCTTTCCGTTTTTTATTCTTACTTTAGGTAAATTGCTTTTATCTTTTATTTATTTTTGTATTGCATCTAGAAATTCCGAGGAGATATAAAATTCATCAAAATGATAGAAAAGACATTTTCAGCAAAATTGGCCACCTCGGCATAAAATGAGTGGGGAAATCGATTCCACTCTTCTTTTATTCCTATAAACTTTCTCAAAACCCATTTGTGGAGGATCAATGTGGGGCTGATCTACCCAAAAATCTGATGGAGCCACCAAATCCTATCATAGCTGTCAAAAGACTGGTCGCACCTAATTGCAAATTATTTTGTCTTCTTCGAAATATATCAGACATCTACTTTCCTTCAAAGAAAAAAGGGAAAAAGAATAAAAAAACAGCTAGCACATCTGGTGATAGCCCCTCATAGAACCCGATGTCGTAGATAAAGGGAAATAAGAAGGAAACTAGAAAAAACCTTCCTACTATTAAAAAGGGAGTGAATGTTGAGCCTTCACCAAAGAGGAAGAAAACTGCTGCTTCAAAATGAAATAAAAGTGCGTCCAAAACACCACCATAAAAAAGGGCAAAAACGAAAACTGCAGAGAGCCTTCAAAAAGTGCTCCCTTCCGAGGCTGATGAAGTCATTGTGGTGGAAGATCAACAAAGACAAACTGCAACTGAAAATGACCAAAGATATAATAACATTGATCTTGATAATTCTATCAACACAGAAGTGTCTCAAGATCTTGATAATGACATGGATCCATACGTCCAAGAGATTTAAGACCAACTACAATAATTTAGTCAGGCGACTGCCCCTCTTCTTCCTGGACTGGCTAGATCAGAAACCCCTTTTCACTGTCAAAATTTTCTCTTATGCCTTATATCAGTCCAAGATTCATACCTACTGAACAACCATCCGAAGAGGTCGTACTTTCTCCGTAACCATTTACCAATTTTGGAATTGCAGCACAAAAGTTGTGTAAAGAAGTGGATTCTGCCCGAAACCATTTGGAGACTATGGCTAAGGACATGGTTCGAAATAAGAAAAATGTTGCAGTAGAGAAGAAGATGAGGGAAATCTTTAGTAAAACTGTGAAGGATCAATTTTATAGATTTCATGCTGCTAGATCAGAATTCCTAAAAGGCATCATTCATCTCAAAAACCACCTCGAATTCGTACACTAGAACGAGATAAAAGAGCTCAATATATCTCATAAAAATAAAATAGAAGAGCTCAAAGCCAAACATGCAAAAGAATTATCCGAGGAGAAACGAAGATACTCTACCTTTCAAGAATATCTGAAGAAGAACGAACAATAGAAAATGAAACTGAAACGGGACATGGATGCTCTTAAATCACACTTCGAAGAGGAGAAAAAATATTGTTGTGGACACTGTTGAGAATGGATGTGGAAAGGACATACTCGCTACCACTAAAAATTTCGAGGAGTAGAAAACTATTAATCTCTTTCGTGAAATTCATGCCACATTTACAAAGGCTAAGCTTTCAAGCTTTTGGGAGTTGATTCTAATTGAAAATCAACACATTGAGGCTTTGACTCTATACCTAGCGATTCCTCCAAAGAAGCAGAGTCAAAATAAAGTCCCTCGGAGCAAGAGGACTCATCTGAAGGAAACTCCGAAGAGAAATAACCTTTGTGCCCTCCCAACTTTTTATTTGTCATCGAACTATTGTAAGATAACCTCTTTTTGGTGAATATTCATTTACTTAGAATTTAAAAACCATTGTTGTTATCATCAGATTGATCTTAATGCATGAGTACTTTATTTTCTATATATATTTGTTTTTATTATATCAATTTTTAATTTTATAAGCAAGTTATGTTCACCCGGAATGCAACACATGTCATATCTAAAGCTAAAAAGTTTCATATAAAACACATATAAACACTTCGAATAATATAATACGATTAGAGAACGTAACACTTCAAATAATATAGTGCGTTTGGAGAACGTAACACTTCAAATATTATAGTGTGTTTAGAAAACGTATCATTTTGAATATTTTAATGCGTTTAGAGAACGTAGCACTTCTAATATGGTTGTTTCTTCGAAAAGTGTTTATAATTCCTCATTAAAGTTTGATAATCAGTTGTATTTAAGTGTTCTCTAACTTTTTCCTCGATCAGGTCCAAATCTGCTCTTCTTGCCTCATTATTCAGGTCCTCGGAAGATTGAAGTACTTTGTAAGAAGGTAATGTAGATTCTACAGGACTAATAGCAACCATAACTTACACCGATGTAAAAAGAAGTTTCTTGACTGGCATCTATAAGAGTTGTTCGATAAGCTCATAACACCTCTTGCAAATAGTTAGGCCATTTTCTCGCAGCCCTTGTCAAATTCTTCTTCAAGCCTTCTAAAGTAGATATGTTTGTCGCCTCCACCTGGCCATTTTCTTGGGGACGAAAAGCTGTAGAAAAACACTGTGTAACCCCCCTCAACGCATAAAAAGAAGTCATTTCTCTGTTGTTAAACTGACGACCATTATCTGTTGTAATTTTTCAAGGAACCCCAAAGCGGCAACATATATTATTCATAATGAACTTAATAAAATCCTTGGATTTTGTTCTAGAAAATGGTTAAGCCTCCGCACACTTTGAAAAATAATTCGATGGAACAATAATTATTTGGCGTCCTCCAGCCATAGGAAATGGTCCTACAAAATCCATTCTCCATCTGCAAAACAAAAATGGTCTCAATAATGGACATGAGTGGAACTGCATGTTTCTGAATAGAATTGGTAAACGGTTGACAAGTATCACAACCTCGAATAAATGTTTTAGCATCATTCATAATCGAAGACCAATAATAGCCTGCTAATAAAACGCGACGTGTCAAAGCCTTGAGCCCACAATGTGATGAACGTCACCATCATGTAACTCTGATTAAAATATCCTGAGATTATTGTTTATTCAAACAACGTAACAATAACCTACTCAAAAATATCTTGTATGACACCCCTCCAATACAATATAGCCATGAGCTTATACTTAAAATTTTAACCAATTGCACCATCTTGAGGCAACGTTCCTCTTATCAAAAAATTCACGATATTAATTCTCTAATCACTTCGAATTTAATCTGGTGTGACAAAAACTTCTTCTGTATATTTACATGTCTCTAACCATGTAAGCAATGGTTGCCAAAGAATCAGAAACTGTATTGTCTCCTTAACTAATGTGTTCAATATTAACGTAATCAAATGGAATAATCAAATTTCGAAGCTCACAAAGATACAAAATTAATTGATCCTTTTTAGCTTCGAAAACACCAGCCATCTGATTCGCTACTAATCAGGAATTTGTCTCCAAACGAACCAAAGTTTCCCCACAAATGCTCACAACCCTTAAACCATCCAATGCAGCTTCATTATTCTATGCATGAAAATAAAATTTAATGGCTTGAAACATTTTCTCCCCAGATTGAGCAACCAGTGGCACTTTTGCATTGGATCCTATAATACTAGAAACTCCATCAGTCTGAACCACCCACATCGAACTTCTTGGAAAGACCTCATTGTCTATCTCATCATCTTATCTACTTAAATGAAATTCAAAAAAAAAATTGGCTAAGTATTGAGCCCTGATAGCTAGCGGTTCGAGGAAAAAAATGATATTAAAATCTCCTAACTCTATTGATTATTTGGTCATCCTACCAGAATTGTCGGGGCGCTGTAAAACATTTTTCAATGGGAAAGAAGTTCGAACCACAACAGTGCAGCTTGAAAATAGGGACGTATCTTCCTAGAAGCTACCACTAAAGCTAGTGCTTATTTTTCAAGCTTCAAATATCTTTTTTTCTGGTGGCAACAAACTCTTATTGACATAATAGAGTGGCTTCGAAATTCTTGAATCTTCACTTATTAACACAACATTCACATCAGAATCTGACACTGCAATGTATAAAAAGAGTTGCTATTTATTTTGAGGCTTAGTTAATATCTCTGGTGATGAAAAAAGTTCCTCAATGCTTGAAAATGTTACTTCACATTCGGATGTCCATTTGAACTCCTTTGACCTTCGTAATACTTGGAAAAAAGGAAAACATTTGTCAGAAAACCTTGAAATAAATCTATTAAGAGCAGCTAACCTTTCTGTCAATATTTGTAATTCCTTAATAGTTCGAAGTGATGTCATTGATACCAAAACCTTTAACTGGTCTGGATCAGCTTCAATACCCTAATAACATACCCCAAAAATGTTTCATGATCGAACTCCAAAGTGCACTTATAATGATTCAGCTTCAATCTAATAGCTCTTAAGTTCAAAAAAGTCTCCTATAAATCCTCCAAGTGCGCATCAGCTGCTAAATGTTTGACCAACATGTCATCAATATACACATCTATATTTCTTCCAATCTCATAAGCGAAGGCTTTATTCATTAACCTCTGATATGTTGCTCTAGTATTCTTTAACCCAAAAGGCTTAACCCTAGAAATGCAAGCCTCGATCTATGATAAATGTGGTACTCTCTCCATCCTTTGGATCCATTAAATTTGGTTTACCCTGCAAAAGCATCCATAAAAGATAATTTTATTTCCTAAACTGGAATCAATAAGCTGATCTGTTTGAGGAACATGAAATAGATCTTTAGGACAAGCCAGATTCAAACAGGTGAAGTTAACACACATCCTTAGTTTCCCACTCTTTTTTTAACCACCATTGGGTTTGCTGTCTATAAGGGATATTTTGCCTACCTTATATGACCGACCGTTGACAAAAGATCCATCTCAGTCACAATAGCTTCTGATTTTTCAAGAGCAAAAACACGTCTATTTTGGATAACAGGTTTGATCTTCAGATTTATTGTTAGGCGATGACATATCACCTCGATTGGGACCCATACCATATTTTATGTTTTCCAAACGAAAACATCCAAATTATGAAACAAAAATTATAACAACTGCTGACGTAAATCTGAGGTTAGTAATGTTCCTATTCGAAGTACTTGCCCATCACGGAAAGAATACTCTTCTATGCTTTCACTTATCGTTAAAGAACCCATGGTTTCCCTTCGATAATCAACCCCATCTTCTGCTTCTAAGACCAACCCCCCTGATTGTTATTCATCCATTCGATCTTCACTTCCTAAAACTCGAATTCGAAGAGCTATTGCATAACATTATCCAATGCGATCTTTGATGACATATTTCAAACATTGGTGAACTATTGATACAACTGCATACATCCTAGAAAGCACGACCATGAATAAACCTTGAACTTTCTTTCTAAAAAGCCAATTTCCCAAAAAAACTTCACCCTAGAATTCTCCAATCACCTGGGTTGTTACATTTATAAACCTAATTATAGTACGATCTGAATGACTAATTTGAGAAGGATTACGCATTCTATCGTATGTTGACTTAAACATAACATTTATAGAGCTTCCGGTATCTATCAGAACACGTCAAATTTCAATAACAGATATCTGTGCTTTTTAATAACTACTGCAGCTTCATGAGGAAGTCTGGTGCCTCTCAAATTATCGTCATTAAAATTAATAAAAGGAACATCTTTCTTACCATACAAATGAGTAAACATCCTTTCTTTTATCTGAGTAGCTAAAGTCACCACATACCTCTTTCTAGAGCTATTAGTGTTACCAGTTATAGTCTCATCCAAAAATTACCAATGACTCAAAGTATTCACATAAAATTTGAACTCACCCTTGTTTCACTAGCTCATTCAATGCATGTGAATCCAAATATTTTGAAGCAACATCGAAGTCATCGAACTTAGAATCCATAATTATTTGATTTAATGCCTGTGAATTTGGATTTCCGTCTTGTGAAGTTGATACAATAGGAACATTTGATCCACTGCTCTGCTTTTTAACGTAAGTTGTTAATTTTCCATTTTCAATTAAAAATTACACCTCATTTTTCAAATTTATATATTTTGCAATATCATGTCCTATATCATTATGATATTTACAGAACCTGTTATTACACTTTTCAATGGGTCTATTTATTGGAGCGGGCTTTTTAAAACTCACAATCCCTTTGCATTTTCATAAATCGCAACAATATTTTCAGTTAAGCCATCATATATTCTGGCCTTATCCACTGATTTTGCATTGGTATTAAAAATTTTGTAGCATGAGTGGTTGGGTCAAGTTCAAAGAGTGCCCCTGATTATTTGGCACCTTATTTGAAATCTTCTAACTTGGTCCGACCACTCCTCGAACTCTAGTCGATTCCTCCACTTCTATTTGATCCTCGACTTGAGCCATAGATGCTCTAAAAGGCAAAGATCTTCTTTTTGTTGTTTCATTCACTAAATCGCCTGACAACAAACCTTGTCGAGCCATGACTACTAACTCTTCAAAAGTATCTAAACCAGCTTATGTTAATAAAAAATTCTTAGTATAATCATTCAACATTTCTCCCATAATTGATTTGATCCTCGATTTTAGCCAGAAGTGCTCTAGAAGGCAAAGATCTTCTTTTTGTTGTTTCATTCGCTAAATCACCTGGCAACAAACCTTATCGAGCCATGATTACTAACTCTTCAAAATTATCTAAATAAGCTTTTGTTAACACAAAATGCTTAGTATACTCCTTCAACATTTCTCCCACAACTTGTTTGTACTGTATTATTGTGTCTCTATTCGCTCGCATTTTCATCGAAAAGATGTATAAAAGTATATGAAATTGGAAATCGGCCTCTTCGAAATCTTGTTGTACCATTTCAAAGTTGTACCCTTAAATGTTTGAGAGAAGGATATGCATACCATCATATCATAATCTTCGAAGTTCATCCTGTAGTTCTTAAGCTGTTCGATGTGGTCATCGGGAACTTGCAGCCCATCGAATTTTTCGACCTTAGATATATCAAAGCGCTTCGGAAGGTGATACACATTATCTCAGTTGTCAGTGAAGAATTTCTCCAGGAAAATTCTTTCACATACTCATTATCATTTCATGTTCCCATGACATCGTACAAATTGTGATCATCTATTCATATGTATTGATTTGATGTATTCACTTCACACCACTATAATTCCCTCAAACATCGAGATACATTGTCTTTTCTTGATTTATATTCTTTTCGTGGATTTCGAGGCCGCCCTTTTTTCTTCTTTCAAAGACCCCCGGTACCTCTGATACTCAGATGTTGAACTGTTCAACTACTCATTACTAGACGTCTTTTTTCTCATTTTGTGCAAGATCGATCAGATTGAATATCCATATTATTCTTCTCATACATTTGTCATACCTCAGATTTCAGCATGACTGATTGAATATCTTGTTCTCTTTCATCATACTTCTCATTTAGAGCCGTGATTTTATCTAGTAACTAGTTCATCCGTGTTTCAATATTTGAGTGAGTCTAACAAACTAGAGCTGAATCATCTTTCTTACCTTCTCCATGCAAATCAAATTTTAACATCTCAATTGCCTTTCAAACCAAAGATTCATTTTCTTTCTTTGGTTCCATTATCATTACAAAACAGCTTCAAAGAATTGATCAAGAATAATTAAAACGAATCAAAAAATCAATTGCTTCTAGATTTTTATCACGAAATCAAGGTACCAATCAATCAACTCCCACTGTGGTTGCCAATTTGGTGTGGATTAAATCTGGTTCTTAGAAAGATAGAGAGTGAAGTTGATTTTTTAGAGAGAGAAAGTAAAAAAGAGAAGAAAATTGCGTGTCAGTCAAAAGTCTCATCCTCATTAAATTCAGCATTGGACTTTATATATAGGCGCCAAGACTTAGATGTAACAGAATTAGTTATAAAAAAGGGTTTAATTACATACTAGTCATTTATCTTTATATAAGACTCTAAATCTTATACAACTTGTCATATAAAAGTTTATTTATTACATTATGGTCTTCAATTTTTTATATTTTTATTAGTTATGATTATAATTTTGTATTTATTTGTGGACAACTAATACAAAGTTTATATATAAGGAAAATGTTACAAGAAGACTCTATCAAACACAACAAATGTAAATATTGTTTTATTATAAAGTTTTGGCTTACAAAATATATTATGGATCTTAGTATTTCTATGAGTGTTTATCACCCATCTTGTTTCTCTTTCTAAAATCACACAAACTCTTGTTTTATCTCTTAAGAAAATCCTCTCATGCACCTCGCACAAACTTCATATCTCTCTTTAATTATATATATAGTCATTGAAGAGTGATATGACCCTATAAGCTCTCGATAACAAATTTCAGCTTGTTCCCCAAGAAGCCGAACAAAAACGACGCTACAACACTGATATTGTACTGTTGTACACTTCACCATGTATTGACATCACCAACATTGAAACCTGAAGTTGTATATTGTACTCTTCAACTCATTCCTAAAGCATACCTTGATCAACGATTACTTGATCAATTGTTGAAATTACTTCATCAATTTTATATTTTTAACATATTAGTGAATTAGTTTTTTCAAATACATAAATATATTTAAAATCATTTACCTACATTCTCCTGCACCTTGATCCATCAGACAATAATCCAACATCTTTGGCTCCAACAATAGCATAACATTCAACCTTAGATTCCACAAGACATTGGTCATGAGTCTTTGACTGAATATCTTGACACTTTGTGATTCAGTAAGTACAACCCTTTAAGTCTCTTCTTACTTATGTCTTCGGTCCATAAGTTTCTTCTTACTTATGTCTTCAACCATCTTTTATCCAAATTAGCCACTTTATGATCAATACACGTCAACTTGCTTTATCCGTTTATAAAAACAATATTCGCTATACTCACACAACATGACGATCAAATATCTCCTCTTGTACCAAAGCACTTACAGTTTTCAATTTCGTCTAGAGGGCATTGACTATATTATCAATGATCGTAAGGAAGGGAACAAAGGCATCAATGGATTTTCCCTGTTTTTTTCCTCGCCACCCTATGTGGCATCTATCGTCATTGTCACTCTAATATCAAATATGAGACTCTCCCTAGCCCTCATAACAGCCCAATTTCTTTGGAAGTAGAAGCCTCACCTCAAGCGGCCCTCAACTCTACAAGATGGACAATATACTTTACCAAATTCTTTCTTTTTTTGCTGCTTCATCAAGGCAAAAGAAATCGTCTATTTGATATAGCTTCCCACAACAACACCTTCTCCTATCAAGATATTCTGACTCGAATTATCTCTAATATTGATGACTCTACTGGGTTAAATATATTCTCCAAGCGACATTACCGACTCCTCATTCCTCCTTATGTGATTTTTATATTCTTCTCAACAAAGTGACCTTCTTCGGGGATACGAGAACCATTTCTACCCCACTTACTATCTTAGTCATGCCATGTCATATGAATAAAATTTCTTACGCAACGTTTGAGTCTCCATATATATATATATATATAACTTAATGTTCCATCGATGAAGATTGCCAATGACTTTGCAATCAAAATTAGACATAATATCAATATATGGATGATCTATAATCCTCAACATCTTGTTCAATGCTAGAAAATCATGAATATCAAATTTCTTAAGGTGATCCTGCCATAAAACAATATTTGTAAACAAAACCCTCAATGAGTTTTGTACCAATTACGTTAGGCACAATTGTGTTACCTCAAGGGAAATGAGTAGGTCTGGACTCAAGGGAAATGAGTCCATGATCGAGCATGTACGTGAAAAACACCGTATCATTCTTAAAAATAATTAAGACTCGAATTTCTTAAGAAAGTGTACGCTAATATCTGGAGGAGTTAACCAGTCTTTCAACTTAGCGCTTGTTTCACTACGGCAGGATATTCATACGAATGTCTCATCACAAATGGCCGCAAGCTGCCCTCAAGACTGTCATACATTGTCATTCTTATGCCTCGAAGACGGCTGAAAAATAAATAATATTCCTCTCCAGAGAGCATATTGTGTTTAGTGATGGGATCATTTGGTAATCATTCATCAAGAGTGACAACTGACCTCATCCACAAAATAAGAAATCTATAAAACAGAACCTACATGCGAAGATTGTGCTTTTATAGCAAATGTAAGTTAGAATCTCACCATCGGTTTCAATTAATTTAACAGTTTATAAATTAACAGTCTCGGCGGATAAGATGTTATGCATCCAACTGCTAAGATAGAAGCAAACAAGGCGTCCTAGACTAACACTGTGAGATGAACTCACTACCTTTAGGCCACACGTGTCATTAAAAACTTCCAATTTCCTCATACACGAGTAATATGCTGGCCAAAATTTTACAGGAAGATTAATTTCGTCTCTGTTACACGCTAAATCGACCATCATAAAAATAGGCAAACACGAGCTCTAATTAGCTTTAAACATTAAAAACAAATGTAACAAATTGAACATATTCCATTCTCTTTCGAGCAGTAAAAAATAATGAGGATTACTTCAAGTATTTAATATTAGAAGCTGGAGTGTTTTCTCTTTAATTATTCCCTCGTTGTTGAAGAAGGACTAGTGGAGCTACTCAAGTCCTAACTTCATAATCCTCAAATTTCTCCGTATCGAGTCGGTAGTCCATCCTTTACTATGTGCTAAATACGTTATTAATATAGTTATCTTTTAATTCAAGAATTATGGGGCACTAACAATGGTGGATTTCACAAACTTAGCCAAATATTTACATAAAGAACCGTATGAAATATCTGACGCCCTTTAGCTGATTATCTGGGTTAATGCCCATTGGCTGATACCACTCTATTTGATGTTTCCATGGTCGATGCGTTGCAACCAATAGCCTTAAGGTCGATCTATTCTTTTTGTTGAAGCGACACGACAATTACAACATCATCATCAATAACATCGACAATTACGCGTGACTTCATTAGGTATACCTAAATAAATATTTAAGTTGTTACAGTTTTCACCAATTATGAAGTAATCAATACCATGTAAATAAATGTAAATCAGTATCATTTATCTTATTTAAAGGAGATATATTATTACCATTTACCTTTTACTATTATACAAGCAGAACATGCTTTGTTGTTATGATCATACTTGCAAAATCGAATGTTGTTATTGCAAAATACGATCTATTATTATTGCAAAATACGATCTTCCATAAACGTTTGTGTTATTTTCTTAAGGGTTGGTGAAATTTTAGTGTTAATGGATTACAAGCATGAGTTTGCGACTCTTAATTACTAAAAAATTAATTCGATAATCGTGTGGATTAAAGAACCGATTAAGATATAACATCTAAATTTGTGTACCAACGTGAGAGATCAACCCACCCTAATAAATTCTTGGATGATAAATATAAAAAAAGAAATCAACCAATAATACAAATAATAATTATTCATTTAGAATAGTATGTTATGCGGTATAAAATATCATCTACACAAAAAGCAAAAAATATCCCACGGACAATTCTAAACTCATACCTCGTTTAATTTATCGAGATTAGACAAGCTTGATAACACACCCTCAAAGAAAATTAATGTAGATCCATCGACCTTTGGATGGGCATAACTATAGAACAATCACCTATAAGAATAACACTTACATAGGCGACCTCTCCACTTGTCCATGGACCAAGTATCTTTCCAAAAGCGACGGCAGACATGCGCCCTCCACCTTCTCAAAATGATAACTCTCGCCTCCTGAATGAGACGCGTGCATGCGCAACCATTCCTATTAGTCAAAAGTAAAAAAAATTTCCTTCTAAAAATATCGCGCACACGTACAACCCCTCCACTTTTCCCTTAACCAAGTCCTATAAAAATCATTACATCTCGAAGTGCATACACCGTATGAACGATCATTGATTAGTCTAGAACTTGTCCTGGTTTTTCGGAGAGTTGGCTTAAAACCTTCTACGCTAGCTTGTTTTAGGACCAAAAGAAATATGAAGACCACGCATAAAACACCTCATAGTGTACGGAGGTGCAGGCAAAAAGACCACCTCACATCTACTTTGAGGTTCACTCGTAGTAGATGATCCTCGTGAGCACCAATCCAAATTTAAATCAATGGAAAAACTGGATGAAGTATGTTTTGATTGTAGGAACGACCAAGTGGTGAATGTTGGAAAAACGTTACACAATGATATGATGGCGAACCTTGTCCATCTCTTGCATGAGAATGTGAACATATTTTATTGGGAAAACATATTAGTAACAGGTATCATTGATTCCATTACTATAGACCAACTTATGATGGATATTTAAGTGAACCGCGTGTGAAGAAAAAAAAATACACTTGGCCCCGGAGAGGAGGAAGTTACATATATTAAGTAAGATACCTAGAAATGTGGCCAACCTTGTCCTTATGAAAATGAAGAATGAAAGATAAATAATTTGTATCTCTCTCACAAGCTTTAATCATGTGTGTAACACAGAACCATTCCATCTGCCTAACATAGACCGACTTGTCGATGTAACAGTGGGTCACAAAATATTATCCTTCATGGATACATATCTCGGATACAAGCATATCAAGGTTGACTCGATCGATCATGATAAAACACCGTTCACTATTAACTATGATCTTATTGCTATGTTATAATGTCGTTAAGACTAAAAAAATATAGGCATACCTACCAAAAGATGGTGAACAAAATATTGAACTAGCATATAGAGTGTACCATGGAAGTGTATACTGACGACATATTTGTAAAAAAAAGAAAAAACTCCCACCTCGACAACCTTCGTGAAACTTTATCCATGCTAAGAAGCACACCATTAAGCTTAATCCCACAAAATTCTTCTTTGGCCTCACATTTAAAACATTCATAGGGTTTTTTTGCCAGAAAAAGAATGTTTATCAAATAAAATTACCACCAATAGAGAAATAAGATCTCTTAAGGCGATAAATAAGCTTCAGAGGTTGAATGGCTGAGACATGTTTGAAAAAAATGAATAAAACCTAAGTAGTTAGTAGGTTAACTATTGTAGCCAAGCAAGCAATTACCTCTTTACGCGCCAAGGCTTGACCAATAGCCAAGCTCATACGACCAATCCATCATTTATGACTATTCGTGCACTACAATATGACCATAGACTTGTATCCATGCCAAGTAATAAACCAATATTGGTCGCAATATGTCGCGACCATTAAATTAGCCTCAATGGCCAAGAAAATTTCAAATCTTCGTTGTGCACCACGACTGATGAGTTAATATTCAGCCTTGGTAAATTGTTAATTGAGAAATCTAGAGAGAGAAAGAGTTATAGAGTTTTTAGAGAGAGAAAGTTCAAGTACAAATGAGTTTCAAAGAAAAAGTGTTCAACCCATTTATTAGAGTAGCCTTGCTCTTTATATAGAGGAGTCAAGACTTAGTCTCAAACTGAAATCTGTTAGAAAAAGAGGACTAATTGCTGTTTAGTCCTTAACAATTATACATAGTTACAAATACTCTCTAAAACTTACATAGGTTACAATTTAAGGACAAAACTTACAATACTTATAATTAAATTCTTAAATTTACATTATTTCTAGTCCTCAAAATCTTATTTCCATATCAGAAGCCCTCATAGTTCTCATGTCAGTAAATAAATGAGAACTAAAATATATTCGAATCCAAATGTCTTCGAATACTTCCATATGTTATGTCACCTGTTATAAACTTAAAACAATCATTCGAAGCAAAAATTTTAAACAATCATTTGACGCGCATATGAAGAACAATCATTGGAAGCGCACATGAAGAACAATCATTCGAAGCGCACATGAAGAACAATCATTCGAAGTGTACTTAAAACAAATACCGACTAGCAATGATGGTAGAATCTGATAACCTTTCAAAGACAAAAAATTTCTTCGAAACATTGTAATAGAAAATCGCTTCAAAATACTGTGTAAATGAACCATCCTCGAACACCTGCAAAAAATAATCTTCAACTTTTATCCATACTACATATGAAAGTAACTGTTGCATATAACCATTCAATTCATCATAACCCTATAGTTTTTAGATCCCTAGCTAGAGGTCTAGCCTGACAGATGTCGAGCATTTGATCAACCTGTCGATTTGTATTCCAACCTATCATCATAAGAGTCTTTCAAATTTCACACGTCTTCACTTCTTTTGTATAAATTCAACCTTCCTTTCATTTTTTCTATTCTCATCACACAAACCATTTTAGAGAGAAGTCAGAGCTTTTGGCTACCCTCACCGTGTTCTTCTTTTTTCTCAGTATTCTCATCAGAAAAAACCCAACTTTCTGACCAATCTTCATCCTCTCCTATCAACCTTCATTTGGTTTATGAGAAAGAAACCAAAAATCAAACAATCGAAGGTTATTTACCCAAAACAACATAATCTTCAGACTCTGACAGTAATTTAGTCTTCGGATCGTACGACTACTTCTGTATTACGCAAAGAGCTAAAGAATATAGAAAAACAGGATTGATCAATAGCCTTCTAGTTGGAACAACCACTAAAACAATCTATTACGGTAAATTCGATCCAACTAAAGTTCATGCTCTTTCACATTCTCCCATAGTCGAAGAGCGTTCTTCATCTCAAATTCTAGACCCTAAAATACCTCGAGCCTCCTAATCTCAAAGTAAAGTTTCTCCTCTAATTAGTGAAAAATACTCTTTGAAACCAAAGCCAAATATTCCCTCTTCGAATCACTCTTCAATAACCAAAAAAAGAAAATTTCATTGGCATGGGAGACGAGTCAGAAATTATCCGAAGTCCTTCCCCTTCAAATCCAAATGCTGAAAATCCTCCTTAAAGAGAAATTACTGAGGAAACTCCTCGAACAAGTAGCCCTTTTACCAGCAACTGTTAATCCAATACCTCGAAATCCTCAAGAAGAAACATTGAACGCCAACGAAGCTGATTCTGAGGTAACTAAAACCGATCTCGAGGCTGAATCTGACGATGGGAACTCTGCAAATACCCATAAACCTCAAGAAGAAGCAGACGCTTGCTTCATTTCCGAAGAAGAAAGAGCGAAGATTGGAAGAAACCTGAGGAATCTGGAAGGCAAATACATCATTGCACTGAAAAAGGTTCACTACATATATTACAATGATAGCCAAGCTTCGCCTCTGAAAAAACAATGGGGAATGGGAGATAACATAACGCTTCGACTACCCAAAGAAGGAGAAACTCCTTTGGATTGCAAAGATGACGAGCTAATAGTCTACCCTGAGATCATTAATTGGAGGCTTCGGTTTCCACTTGATCCTATGATCGTGGAATATTTCAAACTACTCAGCTTATGTCCTACTCAGGTAACACCGAATCAGTGGTTCACCCTTATGTCAGTAATTATGGCATCTCGACTGTCTCAGATTCCTATTAGCATCAAAGACTTCATCTTTTTGACCCAATTGTCAAAAGGTTTGAAGATTCCCTTTTACTATCTCAACTTGAGGGATGACCTCAAGATCATCGACGATCTCTTAGAGGCTGACAAATTCTGGAAGCAGAAATTCATTTTTATATCAGGAGCTTGGGAAAATGGCAAAGAAATTTTCGAAGCCAATCCTTGAAAGCTAAATCTCGTCTGGAGAAGCAATCGTAAGCCCTTCAAAAAATTTACATTCTGAAATAAAATTTACGCTTTTCTTCTTATGCTTTTCTAATTATTTCAGAAATTTCGAGACGGTGAGGGTAGCCAAAAGCTTACCGCTTGGGCTGAGAAGGAATTGAACAACGCGTTTCACATTGCCTTTCAGCCCATTAATTTCATCCACTGTCATATGTTTCCAATCTCAGAAGGTGCCTTGCCACCTCAAGATCTGATGTCAGAGCTGGATTCGAAGATAGTTTGCAACTGAATATCTCAACTTGATGGCATATTCTTCATTCCCATTCGCAACAGATCAGAGATCCATTTGCCAAAAAAAAAGAAAGAAAAATTTGTCAAAGAAAAGAAAGGTAAAAAGGAAGCTAGCTCATCTGGTGCTAGCCCTTCAACTCCATCGAAGCCAAAGCCTCAAAAAATAAAAACTGCAGAATAAACTCTCTCACCCATCGAAGAGGGTAAAGATCAAGAATTGTCTTCAAAGAAAAATAAGGCTTCTTCTGGTTCCTATGGAAAGAAAAAGAAACAAACAAGAATCACTTCGTATACATTGGTTGACGAAGATGAAAACACTACTGATGGAAACCAACAACACCCACAATACCCTTCGACTAAAGAACATCCAAACAAAGACAACCCTATAATTATCATCGAGGACAATACTTCCAACGAAAATCAGACTACTGTAAACTTCGATCCTGATATGTTTATTAATTTTGAGAACACTGAAGTGCTTACTAGTGAAGAGGATCCTGTACTTCAAGTCATCCAAAATCACATACCAACACCAGTCGATGCTCCTCCAGAAGTTACCCGTTCTCATGATCTTATCACCTCTCTAGATATGATTCAACGTCCTAGCAAATTGGAACTTCGTCTTCCTCCTCCAAATCCTGCAATCGCTGTCGCACTTCAACCATTTACCAATATTGACATTGCAGCAAATGCACTTGCTTCCCAAGTCGAAGCTTCTCAAAACCATCTAAAGAAATTGGCCAAAGATATGGTTTATTACAAAGAAGCTTACGAGGCTCAGAACAAATTTAGAGAAGATTTTCACGGTAATGTAGTTGATCAATTTCATACGTACGAAGTAGCAAGATTCGAGCTCATAAAAGGTGCTCTCTACATAAAGAATCATCTGCGAATCACACACATAGTTGATAGAGAATTGCCGACGAACTCTCATGAGACAGAAATGAACAAACTCAAGGCTGATCATGCAATTGAACTGGCCACTGAAAAATCCAACTACACTCAGCTTCGAAATTCTCTCACTCTTTGTGAGACAAAAACTAAAGAGCTAACCAATGAGATAGCTAAACTAAAGAAAGATTTCGAAGTGGAAAACATTGCTGCTGTAGCTGCTGCCGAGGCTGAGCTTTCAAAAGATATGCAGACTGTTATTAACGTCGGAAAAGAAGATACAACCATTCTCCTTCTTCAAGATCTTCACGTTGCTTATCCAAAAATCGACCTTACAAGTTTTTGGAATGACATTCCTGAAGAGAAACACCCAAGTGAAGCTTTTGACCCTATTCCTTGTTCATCATCTTCCGAAGATGAATCGTCCGAGGAGGAAGAGTCCTCTGATTACTTTTATCATTTTTTTGTCTTTGTCAGATTAAGAAATTTATTTTTGTACCTCAACGAATTAATCTAAATGACAAACAGTTTCTGTATTTTATCATTCTCTTTGCATATTATTCGATGGTAAATTTTAAAAACTAAATAATTACAAAATGTAAACTTACCACCTTAAATACCTTAACGATAAAATACTCTTCGAAAAATTCTCAATGAGTTTTTAAGATTTAGTAGCTCTTCGAAATTAAAATGTAATGTGATTATTAAACATGGTTGTTTCTTCGAAAAGTATCATAAACACTTCGGAACATTCTACTCTTAACCAATTTCAAAGATGATAAGTCTCTCATAATTTGTCAAGATAGTATTAAAAAATGTGTAAACAACCATTGGCCAAAAATAAACTTTATTGATAATATTGAATGTGTACATGACGCCTCGTTCAAACCTTCCTGGGCCAAAAGGATAGGAAAAAATGCGCTATTCAAAAGCAAAAAAATTCCAAAATACAAAAAATACATCTACTCCCAGTAAAGCTTGGAGTGTTGAATAGTCCACCGATGTTGAAGCATCCTCCCCTCGAAACCACAAAGATGATAGGTAGAGCTGTCAATTTTGGACACGACCTGTAAACCCAACACGAACACGACCCGAAATTTTAGGGTTAGAGACCTGATATTTCAGACCCGATGAAATTAAGACACGACACGAACCCGACTCGAAAAAAAACGGGTCGGGTTCGGGTTGGGTTCGTGTCACCCGAAACTGACCTGTAAAACCCGAAAAGACCTGTAAACCCGAAACTGACCTGTAAAACCCGAAAAGACCCGTAAACCCGAAAAGACATGTAAAACCCGAAAAGACATGCAAACCCGAAATAGACCTGTACACCTGTACACCCAGCTTAATTCTTTCAACAACCGTATAAGGCCCTTCCTAATTCGGAGCCATTTTTCCGAGGTTCTTCTCCTTTGTGTGCAAGAAAACTTTTCTCAACACCTTATCATCTTCTTTAAATTCTCTTCTCTTAAACTTCGAATCATATTTATTTCTCATAAGAGTTTGATTGTGAATCGCATTCAGATGAGCTCAGACTCTTTTTTCCTCAATCAGATCCAAATTGGCCCTTTGAACTTCATTATTAGACCTTTCAGAATATTGAACTATTCTAAAAGATGACATCGTAGATTATATGCGGCTGACTGCATCCATTCCATATGCCAAAGAAAAAAGAGTCTATTTTGTAGCCTCTCTAAGAGTTGTTCGATAAGCCTAGAGTACCTCTTGCAAATAGTTTTGCCATTTTCTTGCTGCCCCTATCAAATTCTTCTTCAAGCCATCTCAAATTATTCTATTTGTCACTTCTACTTGCCCGTTGGCTTGAGGATGAAAAGGTGTCGAAAAACACTGTTGAATTCCTTTAGAAGTACAAAATGAAGCCATCTCCCTGTTATTAAATTGAGGGCCATTATCTGTTGTGATCCTTCGAGGATCTCCAAAGCGACAAGATATAATGTTCATAATAAATTTGATGACATCCTTTGCTTTTGTTCTTGATAGCAGCTCTGCCTTTGCCCACTTTGTAAAATAATCAACCGCTACAATTATCATCTGTCTTCCTCCAAAAACCATCGGTAAAGGTCCCACCAGATCAATTCCCCATCTATCAAATGGTATTGTCTCTGATATAGACATAAGCGGTACTACTGATCTATGAATAACATTGGGAAATCTCTGACAAGTATCACAACTTCGAACTAAATTCTTAACATTGTTCATGATTGTAAGCAAATAGAACCCTGCAAGTAAAACTCGACGTGATAGAGCTTTTAACCCGCAATGAGCTAATCCTTCACCATTATGCAACTCTGATAATACTTCTTGTGATTCCGATTTGCTTAAACATCATAACAATGGTCTGCTCAATGCTTTTATACAAAATTCCATCCAGTACTATATATCTGAAGGCTTTACTTCTCAACTTTTTAGTCAATTGTGAATCATCTGGTAGTATTCCTTGAGTAAACAAATTAAGGATATTTGATCGCCAATCGCCTCGGATTTCACTAGTTATAAAAACTTCATTTACATATTCACATTGGCTAGACTGAGTAACAATTGAAGGATTTTATTGTAGCAAAATCCAAGGATATTCTTCCTTGTAAGCAGGGTTTGCTAAAGAATCATCCACCATGTTACTTCCTCGCCTAATATATTCCACAACAATGTCGTCAAACAGAAGCATTAAATTCTGAAGTTCCCGAAGATATAAAATTAAACGATCCTTTCTTGCTTTCGAAAATCCAGATACCTGAATCGCTAACAATTGAGAATCTGTTTCCAAGAAACTGAAGTTGCCCCACAAATTTTTTCTAATCTCAAACCTGCTAAAGCAGCTTCGTATTCAGCTTCGTTGTTCGAAGCATGAAAACCAAATTTAATAGATTGAATCATTGTTTCTCCCGCTGAAGCTATTAACTGAACCCCAGCACTGCACCCTGAAACACTAGAGCCTCCATATGTTTGAACCCCAGCCCTGTACCCTGAAACACTCTCTTTTTTGTGTTTTCTTGACTGATCTCTGTTTGATTCTTCTTTCGAAGAACCTCTGTATCTCTTAAAGCCCGAAGTGGAACTTTCTACCTCCTCGTCGCTAGAGGTCACATATTTCTGCTTATCTTTTTTATTCCTTACAGGAAAAATATCGCTCTTTATGAGACATGAAATGCGCTTTTGTGCTCATATTTCGCCTATCAATCATCAAAAGATCGATCTGAATAAGCTCATATCTCAGTCTTTTTTGTTTCTTGTCTAACCTCGGATCTAACTTTCGCCGAGAGAATCTCTTGTTCCCTCCGTTCATATTTTTCATTCAATGCATTAATCTTGTCAAAAAGGTGGTTCATTTGAACCTTAATATCAGAATGTGTTTGGATCGAAGATGATCCATCAGGTGCACCTCCATGTAAATCTTCTTTTAGAGTTTCCATCGATGATCGAAGAGTAGGGTTATTCTCATGATTCATTATACTAATTTTGAACAGAAATTTCAACAAGCTTTTATTAATTTCGAGTTGAATAAGTCACTGATTTGTTTTGTTAATGTCCCCAACGGAGTCGCCAATTTGATGAGTTAATATTCTACATTGGTAAATTGTTAATTGCGAAATCTAGAGAGAGAAAGAGTTAGAGAGTTTTTAAAGAGAGAAAGTTCAAGTACAAATGAGTTTTAAAGAAAAGGTGTTCAAACCCTTTATAGAGTAGCCTTGCGCTTTATATAGAGGAGTCAAGACTTAGTCTCAAACTGAAATCTGTTACAAAAGAGGACTAATTACTGTTTAGTCCTTAACAATTATATATAGTTACAAAGACTCTCTAAAACTTACATAGGTTAAAATTTAAGGAAAAAACTTACAATACTTATAATTAAATCCTTAAATTTACATTATTTACAATCTAGTCCTCAAAATCATATTTCCATATTAACGACGAGACCATAGACTTGGTTTTCATGGCTATGTGATTATCGTACCAGGGTCATGCGTCATGGTGCGACAATTAACTTAGCCTCAATGGAAAATTCATTATTAATCTTTGGTCGGGCTTTTCAGAATAATCACAGACTTGGCCATTGGTTAAATCATAGACTAATATTGGTCGCGCGTCATGGTGCGACCAATGACTTAGTCGAAGGCCAAGCCATAAAACAATAGTTTTTGTGTGACATTGTACAACGAGTGACTTGATCATGTGCTAGGTTATGAACCAATATCGTTGGTTTGTAATACAACGCGACTAGGTTCCATTGGTGACTTTCCCATTTCAAAATCCACCATCGCGTTGAGCTTCGTGACCAGACAAATTTAAACGACTTGACATTGAAGCCAAGTCAGTGACTGTACTATATCGCACGACCAATATTTAAGTAATTGGTCATGCTATAGCGCATGACTCGTATTGGTCTATGACATGGACTATGACCAAATCATTTGTCTCGATATATAATATTAATTTTTTTTGCTTTGAATAGTTTTGCTCAAAACTCTTAATATTTAAAGTGGTTGGGTTGATTGTTGTTTCTTATTGTGATGAAGTTTGAATTTTGTAGCGTTGATGATTATTTTTGAACTTATCAACTCAAACTTATCTTTATTTGTATATGGATTTTTGAAATCAACCAGTAATACAAATAATTATTATTCATTTAGAATAGTAGGTTATGCGGTAATCTAAACAAAAAACAAAGAAGATCCCAGGGACGACTCTAAACTCATACCTCATTTAATGTATCGAGATTAGTCAAGCCTAATAACACACCCTCAAATAGAAGTCATGGAGATACGCCACCCTTTGGATAGGAATAATTATAGAACAATCACCTAAAAGAATACCGCCTACATAAGCGACCCCTCCACTTGTCCATAGACCAAGTATCTTTCCAAGAGGGATGACCCACATGCTCCCCTTCACCTTCTTAGAAGGATAAGTCTCGCCTTCTGAATGGGATGCGTGCATACACAACCCCTCATATTAGTGAGAAGTAAAACATTTCCCTCATAAAAAGATCGTGCACATGCACAATCCCTCCACGTTTCCCTTAATCAAGTCTTCTCAACATCATTACATCTCGAAGTCCATACAACCTCTGAACGCTCGTTGATCAGTCCAGCTCTTGTCCTGATTTTTGGGACTGTCGGTTTGATCCTTCTGTACTGGATTTTTTTGGAACAAAAAGAAATATGAAAACCACACCTGGTACTGTATGGATGAAACACCTCGCATTGTACGGAGGTTCAAGAAAAAATACCACCTTACATTTTATAGTGGTGCAGCCAAAATGACATACCTGACTCTATTAAAGCAACAACGACCACATAAAATTTGAATCGGTAAAGAAGCATATACTTAGGATGGCCCTAAATCAACACAAGTATATAAGCAGTAATAAAATCATTATGTAAGGTATGTGTAAAGCTAAACTGAATACTGAGAAATAAAGAATCAAATTTACTGTAACTCCAAGTATTAAATAAAATCGAGTGTTCAAATTAAGAATGTATTTTTTTCTTAAATGGTTTTTGTTAGGAATATGGTATCGCATATTTAGCATCCATATATTAGTAAGAACAATCATTGCACACTAGTATGATATTGTCAGCTTTGGATCCAAAGACCCTCACGGTTTTGCTTTTGGTCCAGTTTCAAAAGGCCTCATACTAGTTAAGATATGTTCTTACTTATATACCATTGATTTTTCCTATGTTTAACCGATGTGGGGTGTGGGACTTTGGTTGCCACCTTAACAATTTTTGTTTCGATATGCTTTTCGTTTTATTATTTCATTTTATCTATTAGTTGAGTTTTGACTTTACCATTTTGGTTTCATTATCAGGAAATGAGTTTAGCCTTGTATACTAACCAATCAAGACAATAGTGAAAGGATAAATATAAGGTCAAGAAAGATATCAATCACGGATTTAAGAATGCCCACTTTCGGACCAACGTTACCGGGAAGAGTGTTCCTATTGAACGATAATGCTCCATATACTTCTAGGGTACCATCGAATATAAAACAACACGCGTTGGAACGGTGGCCACACCATATGATAAGTTTTTAATAACAGATCATTCATACCTTCCCAAGGTAGATCACATAAAAGGTATACTCAGTAGTTAACTTCATTAACCAACGTTCCTGTAACTGATCTGGTCCGTGCTAGCTCCTAGGAGTTTTGACACTTGCTATATTTGCTTTAGAAAAAAAGATTTGGACGATGTTTTACTCTCTCATAATGGCGTGCTACTGATAACGACCCATATAACGAGTTGTGATATAAGGAAAACTTTATTGGACACAAGGGAGACTGTGAATGTACTCTTCAATTTAGCCATTGAGTAATTCACTTTCAAAACAACCCTCCACACTATTCTCCATCCTATAGTAAGACTCAAAAACTAACTCGTGATGCCTTTAGAAACGATAATGTTGAATGTATATGTCGGAACCTAAAGATGGGCCAAAACCAAGGGAGATGAATTTGCTGTGTTGGATATACATGCAACATATAAGTTTATATCAGGGAAACCATGATTGCATGATTTTAAATATGTATCCTTTACCTATCATCAGTGCCTCCGATATAAAGTTGGTGAAAAGATATGAATAAGAAATGAAATTTAATGGCATCTCGTGAAAGCCTAACATAAGCCCTAAAATAGTCAACACAAGCACATCAACTACAAATATTGGTGCATACAATAATGTGCTTGCCAATAAATATCACGGTCCAATCGTAGTAGATGATCCTCGTGAGCACCAATCCAAATCTAAACCAATGGAAAAACTGAACAAAGTGTGCTTGGACGGTTGGAATGACCAAGTGGTGAATGTTGGAAAAAACTTACACAATGATACGATGACGAAGCTTGTCCATTTCTTGCACGAGAACGAGGAAATATTTTATTGGGACAACATATTAGTAACAAGTATCATTGAATCCATTATTATAGACCAACTTATGATGGATCTTTAGGTTAACCGCATGTGAAGAAAAACAAGTACACTTGGCCCGGAGAGGAGAAGTTATATATATTAAGTAAGATACCCATAATGTGTGGCCAACCTTGTCTTTATGAAAAGGAAAAATTGAAGATAAATAATTTGTATAGACTTTACAAGCCTTAATCATGTGTATCCCAAAGATCACTTCTATTTTCCCGACATATACCAACTTGTTGATGAAATAGTGGGTCATAAAATATTATCCTTCATGGATGCATATCTCAGATACAAGCAAATCAAGGTTGACTCGGCCGATCATGATAAAACACCGTTCACTCCCAACTATGGGCTATATTGTTATGTTATAATGTCGTTCAGACTAAATAATATGGGTATACCTACCAAAAAATGGTGAACAAAATATTCAACGAGCATATAGAGTGTAAGATGGAAGTGTATATCGATGACATATTTGTAAAAGAAAAAAAAACTCCCACCTCGACAACCTTCGTGAAACCTTATCCATGCTAACAAGCAAAACATTAAGCTTAATCCCATAAATGCTTCTTTGGCCTCACATCTGAAAAATTTATAGATATTTTTTTCCAAAAAAATGTTTATCAAATAAAATTACCACCCATAAAGAAATAAGCTCTCTTAAGAAGATAAATAAGCTTTAAAGGTTAAATGCTGAGACATGTTTGATAAAAACGAATAAATCGTAAGTACTTAGTAGGTTGAATATTATAGCTGAGCATGCAATTATGTATAATTATGCGTCAAGACTTGACCAAAAGACAGACTCATGCGACCAAACCAACGATTGATGACTATTCGTGCACCGTAATATGACCATAGACTTGGATCTATGACCAAGAAATAAATCAATAATAGTCGGGCAACATGTGGTGATCATTAAATTAGTCTCAATGTCCGAGTAAATTTTAACGACGAGACGAGAGACTTGGTTTTCATGGCTATATCATTGTCGTAAATTAATAATGGTCGTACCATTAACTTAGCCTCAATGTACAAGTCATTATTAGTTTTTGGTCGTCCTTTTTCACAAAAATCAAAGACTTGGCCATGGGTGAAGTCATAAATTAATATTGGCCGTGCCTCATGGTGTGACCAATGACTTACTCGAAGGCGAAGTCATAAACCAATAATTTTTGTGTGATATTGTGCAATCAGTGCATGTGCTAGGTCATGAACCAATACCATTGGTGTGTCATAGCGCACACGAGGCTCCATTGGTGACTTTCTCGTTTCAAAATCCATCATCGCACCGAGGTTCGTGGCCAGATTTTAAAAACAAATTGGCATTGAGACCAAGTCAGTGACTGCACCATATCGCACAACCGATATTTAAGTAATTGTTCGTGCTATGGCGCCTGACTAGTATTGGTCTATGACATGGACTATGACCAAATAATTAGTCTCGCTATTATATTGGTTTTTTTGTTTCGAATAATTTTGTTCAAAACTCATAATGTTGTTTCGTATTGTAGTGTTGATGATCATTTTTGAACTCATCGTCTCAAACTTATTTTTTCAAACTTTTATTGATTTGTATATGTATTCTTTAGATTTCCTTAATTACCGAAAACTATTTTGAAATCATCCACTCATGCTTTATCTTCTATTTGTTTTTTTATTGCTTTTTATTACTTTATCTTCTATTTGTTTTTTTATTGCTTTTTATTTTTATTTTTCGCTTTTGGTATTAATCCAAATATTGTTTACTGAGCTTCGTCACTTTAAAAACGGATTTGGGCTATTTATATAAAAAAGAGAATCAAGTATTGGCCAGTTCACAAATTAGGAACGTATGTAGTTTTATATTAATCAATACTGAATATATAGTTTAACTGTCTCCGCTTGAGCGCACAATTTTTATTTAAGTTTGGCTCATAATTCTAGCCGATACTAATTCTCGATTCGTTAGTCTATTGTGCAATGGCGTTCAACTCGTACACCTAATATGCATTTAATTTTAAAAGAGAAAATAAAGAATAAAAATGTATAAGTCAAAAGACTTCGCGTATGGTGCAGACGAAATAATAATTGTGTTTTTATTTTAAAAATTTATATATTTATACACAAAATCCTTTTTTTACTAAATATAAACATATTTAGTCCTTGTTACATTACATCCCCTTCAACTTTCTCATATGTAAAAATCAGTATTGCATATTAAATATAAACCATTTTATTACGTAGGACCAAATGGTTCGGATAAACTCTACCCATATCAACTATATTCCTCAAACTCTGCCCATGTTTCTTGGTGAAGCACAGCCTTCCATTTTGTCATTCTCGCTGGAAATCAAAAAAAAACCTTGGCCTATGACTGTAGCGTCCCACGGATGCTGATTTTAAATGTTGTAACATATTTATAGGACTTGATGCATCATTTTTCATGCCCTGAAAGGAAGAAACCTTTGTAGCACCGCTCACAGATAAATAAGCTGGAAACAAGCCACCTTCAACTTCACTCTCAGCTGTTTCTGCAGCAGGGGCACCAAGTCCCAACCACAGTTGCAACTGCCATTAGCTGAGTCTGGGCCGAACAGAGCTGAGGTCGAGGTCTGCAGCCGAACCGAAACATGCTGAGATTGGACCGACCAGATCTCAAGATGTGACTGAACATGTTGAGCATAGCTAAAAAATCTGTTCTTGTTAATAATCCGAATACTTTTCAAAGTTTTGAAATGAATAGTCTTCCGATACTGATCCAAGTGGTCGATTCAGGAGCTAGCACATATATATATTCATCGGGTGCTTATATTTCAAGCTTTCTAGCTTGAATCTTTACGCGAAAGGATTATCACGTCTATGTGGTGGCACTACAGATTGTGGATATGAGCGCAGACACCTTCACATATATTATTGAACTATTTCATTAAGGAAGGTGTCTCTTTTGCTGTTGATGCGAAGCGGGTTCCCAACCTATGTATCTAAAGTGTACTGACATCAAAGCATCAGATCAGAAGACTTCAAATGGGAAAGTCCCGGTGCCTATGTTAAGTCTTTGATATTGATTCCTTTTCTTTAGTTTCTCAAACTTGCTTCCAAACAAATTAGCATATGTATCTTCACTGGCACTTGTTGTAGTTGATGACATGATGCATATTTAGATTCTATACTTCACAAATATAAAAGATAGCGGATTAGAGAACATAATTTTGTATTGGCAGGCGCCGAACCATGGTAGACGCAATGGTTGTTCTTCGCTGCTCATAATCATGTCACTCTTGCCTCTATCATAGTTACAAATTTATTTTCCAAGGCTGTTGATGACCGGCTTCATATCCTCTGGGTTCGGCCATCGTGTTCATTATAGGTTGCTGAGTTTAGGCACGCATTCCCCATGAACCAGTGACAGGATTAGATATAGATCGAGCGGTGCTTTAAGTAGGACGAGAATTATTAGTAGTGTTTATATCAGTATCTGAAGCAATTTTTGTGGCTGGAGCACTATCATTGCAATAATCATCTTATGGCAGAGGTAAGTCATTTCCAGAACGTTGAGTTAAGTTCCTCCCTGATTTCTTCTAGTAAATTTTTTAGCTTTCATTTTCTGCACTGAACGTTGAAGATAGTAAGAAAAAGTGATGTCAAAACCGATGGCAAATGGAAGTAATGGTAATTTAAAAGTCACTAAAATCAGCCTGAGCTGAAATATTAGCTGATGGGCGGCAAGGATTGCTTGTTCATGACGGGAAGATTGAATCCCGCAGAAGCACCATTTCTTGAATCGTTCAGTTGTTGTCGATCGGGATGGTTTTTCTTGGTTTCTTTGTTGGATTATTTTTTGTCCTCTTAAGAGTAAAGAAATTTTTGTCCGTACTCCTCAAACTGATGAAGCTAGAGAAAGGTCATGTCACCTAATTGGGATTTAGTGTTGCACAACTGAGTTTTTAAATTCTCGAGGTTTTATTTATATATATGTTTGAAACCATGAGCAAGACTAAGGTTCACATGATATCGAGCAAGGGTACGAAAGTGCTGAAAAGAACTGGTCTGATTTATTTGGAAGCTTGCAGAAAAATGTATCCTTCGAGACATTTTCCTTTAGAGAAAAGATCTCAATAAAATGAAGTCAAGTAGTGTTGCTCAGCTCCTCTGTTCTGGCCAATTTCAATCCCGACACGAGTTCATAAATCAGATAGCCTAAGCCTTGTGAATCAATGGCCCATGTTGGAGACTTTCGAATCGTAGCCTAATCAGACTTTGATAACTCTATTGGTTTGTATTCTGCTCCTACAAGTCATTTGTGTTGACATCAAAATTTAAAAGAACATCCAAATCATGCAGCTTTCAGTCTGTAGCTGGCGTCGACGACAACACTTTCCAAACAGACATCGCGGTGAACGAGTTTACAGCCATTGTTTAGGTAGTTCACAACTTTAAATGCATAGTACTGATCCCACTGTGTGGTGTTCAAACTAAGTTTCTTTATTTTAAGAAACAACTTACGTGTCCTTTATCTTGTCCACAATCAAGAGTACTAGCAATGCGACTCGCAGTCAGGTGAACTTTTTTAGTTACCACAATCTTCTGGCAATCTGAAAGGCAGATAGATCATCATCACCATGAAAGAAACACAAACTGGTATATTCAACACACACACACAGATGTATACGTTTAACTGAGAGGAGCAGAGTTAGAACTTCCTTTGATATCTTGAATAGAAGGTTAGAACGTTATAAATAGAGACTAACACTTCAAGACTCATCTGCTCCCTATTAACTCTCCACTACTTCCACGAAATAATAACGGACACTACGACTTAATCACCCACTTGTATAAGCTGGTAATGTCTCTTATTTAAAACAAAATACAAAACGTAAAATACAAAACCAATTTAAATTAATTCCAACAAGCACCTCCTGAATTTAAACCTGGTTTTGAATCTTCCTGATGCCAAGGAGTGCACGCATCTTTTCGAACTTCACAGTGGCCATGGCTTTCGTCAAAATATCAGCACGTTGATCCTCTGTTCCAATGTGTTTGATCACGATCTCACCTTTTTCAACGCACTCTCGAATAAAATGGTACCGGATGTCAATATGCTTAGAACGTCCATGAAAAACTGGATTTTTAGCCAAGTCTATCGCTGACTTGTTGTCTATGTAGAGCACTACAGGACCAACATCAGAATCAGTAAGTTTACCAAGCAAATTACGCAGCCATATGCCTTGACAAGCAGCCGCTGTAGCTGCCATAAACTCCGCTTCACAGGATGATAATGCCACACAACGTTGTTTCTGAGACACCCACGTGATTAAGCTCTCATTTAGGTAGAAAGCCATCCCTCCAGTACTCTTCCTATCTTCAATCTGCCCAGCCAAATCGCTGTCGGAATATCCTGACAACATGTTGTTATTGCTTCCCCTTGAATACACCAAACCATATCTCAAAGTACCTTTTAAATACCTCAGAATTCGCTTAACAGCATTGAGGTGCATCTCAGTTGGTCGTTCCATGTAACGACTGACTATACCAACTGCAAATGCTATGTCTGGTCTAGTATGAACTAGATACCTTAATCCTCCCACAATGCTTTTAAACATAGTTGAATCAACAGCCTGTCCAGTTTCATCTTTGTGCAGTTGCAACGCTGGCTCCATAGGGTACTTCGTCGGTTTACATTCTGCCATTCCACTCTTCTCCAGGACCTTTCGAGCATAGGCCGACTGCTTCAATTCGATGTACTCCTTAGTTTGCTTCACCTCAATCCCAAGATAGTGAGAAAGCTTTCCTAGATCAGTCATATCAAATTTCCTGCCCATTTGTTCCTTGAACCTCTGAATTGTTGTTATACTCGAGCCCGTGATCAGCAAATCATCAACATATACCCCAATGGTTAAGACCTCTTCCTTCTCTTTTTTTATGTACACAGCATGCTCATAAGGACATTTTGTGAATCCCAAACTTTTCAAGCACTCGTTTAGCTTCTCGTACCAGGCTCGTGGCGCTTGTCTAAGCCCATAAAGAGCCTTTATTAACTTATAGACCAAATGCTCCTTGCCTTGCTTCACAAAACCTTCGGGTTGTTGTACGTACACATCTTCATGCAGGTCGCCATTCAAGAAAGCTGACTTGACATCTAGATGATGAATTTCCCAACCACGATTTGCAGCCAACGCCAATAATAGCCTTACAGTTTCCAATCGTGTGACAGGTGCGAACGCCTCCTCAAAATCAACCCCTTGTTTCTGAACGTAACCCTTCGCGACGAGCCTCGCCTTATGCTTTATAATTTCACCTTCTGTGTTCCTTTTTAGTTTGTACACCCATTTCAGGCCAATGGGTTTGTGCCCAGGTGGCAATTCCACAAGCTGCCAAGTGCAATTTTTTTCTATTGCTTCTATTTCGCTCTCCATAGCCTTCCCCCATGATCTTTCTTGGACAGCTTGTTTATATGTGACTGGCTCCTCCATACTCAGAAACAGCAACTCATCTTCACCAAGCTCGATTTCGACTGTATCAGCATAAATGTCGCGCAAAGACCTGAAGCGCGTTGGCACACTGCTACTCCCAGTTTCTGCTGAACTGACTTCACTCGACTGTGTTAATGAAGTCGGTGTTGCCTGTGTTGCCTGTGACTCAGTCGAATGAGAGGACTGTACAGGAGTGTTAGGCTCTGTTGAAGACTCCTCATTACCGAGCTCTGTCAAAGACTCCTCATTACCGTTTTCTGTTGCTTCCGTCGAGATTACAGAGTCAACCACCACGAAATGGGTGTGAGTCTCTTCAACTGCACTGTCGTCATTAGCCCATTTCCATGACTTAAGCTCGTCGAAATACACATCTCTGCTAACATGAACTCTGTTCTCTTCTGGGTCATACAGTCGATGTGCTTTTGTACCAGGCTCTCTTCCAAAATAAACTACTGACTTTGACCGATCATCCAGTTTCCTTGTATGAATGCCAGGCACCTTCATGTAAGCACAACAGCCAAAAATTCTTATGTGACTAATATCTGGCTTCTTACCTGACCAAGCTGCGTATGGAGTGTCAGTAGAGAGAGCACGTGTGGGCAGTCTGTTAAGCACATAAACAGAGTGTCGTACTGCTTCGCCCCAAAATCTAGATGGGACATGCTTCTCCTTTAATAAACTTCTAGCCATTGACACCACCGTTCGGTTCCTTCGCTCTGCCACTCGATTTTGCTGTGGAGAGTAAGGGGCCGTATATTGTCTCATGATCCCAGCGTCTTCACAGACACTTGTAAACTGATGTGAGCAAAATTCTCCTCCTCTGTCCGTACGCAGGGCTTTAATCTTTTCCTCAGAGTCTTTTTCAACAAGACGCTTGAATCTTATAAATGCTCCTAATGCTTCATCTTTGGTTGACAGAAAATAAACCCACATTGCACGACTAAAATCATCAACAAAAAGTAGAAAGTACCTCTTGCCAGATGGTGTTGATGGTGTGATTGGTCCGCAAATATCTCCATGCACTAATTCCAGCACCTTGGTTGATCTGTAACTCGATTGTGAAGGAAAGGGAGTTCTTTTTTGCTTTGCCATTAAACAGTCCTTACACAGTGCCTTTGGATGCATCATTTTGGGCAGGCCATAAACCATCTTATTCCGAATCATAAGTTTTAATGCATCAAAGTTCACATGGCCTAAGCGAGAGTGCCAGAGCCACGAGTCCCTTTCCAATTTTGCAAGTAGACAAGCACCCTTGGATTCCTTGGATTCTTCCAGCAAGATCTTGTATAAACGATTTGCTGATCGTCTAACTTTCATCAATAGCTTCCCATCCCCGTCATGCACCCACAGAAACTCACCATGTAACACCACTTTATTACCTTCTTCTGACATTTGCCCAAGGCTAATTATGTTGTTGCAAAGATTTGGAATGTAGAGGACATTGTTAAACACTCTTTCTTCTCCGGTTTTGCAAACAAACGGGATCGACCCTTTTCCTTTAATGCATACCGTTGACCCATCTCCAAGTTTTACTTCGCCTGTCACGTCTTCATTTATCTGTGAGAACTTTGACCTGTCCCCAGTCATGTGATTTGAAGCGCCGTTGTCTAAGTACCACAGTTGTGACGTTTTTCTCTCTGTTATATTTCTCTCCAACTTTGGGATGGCCCTTTCTTCATTCACCAACGCCAACTCAGTCAGCTTTTCATCTGATTCTGACAGTAACAGAGCAGGTTCGTCGTCCTTGATCTGCACCAAGTTTGCTTCACTTCTTTGACTCCGTTCTCGTCGTGGCCTCTTACACTCTATAGCATAGTGACCCAAAATACTGCAATTAAAACACCTTACAGTGCTTCTATCACGACCAGTACCCTGGAGACCGCGTCCCCCACGTCCTCCTTCTCGATTCCGTTTCATCCAGTCCTCTCGAGTGAGAAGAAGTTTGTCCTCATTCTTCTCGCGCCTGGACCACTCCTCTTCTGTCAATAACAGTTTGTTTCCCGTAGTCACACTTTGACCTTTCAACCTTTCCTCATGAGCTTGTAAAGACCCAATAGCTTCTTCGATTGTCATTGATTCTAAATCTCCAAATTGCTCAATTGTTGAAGTAATTTGTAGAAATTTAGATGGAACGGCCCGAAGTAGCTTCTTGACAACGTACGACTCCTCCATTTCATCACCTAAGGCTCGGATAGTGGACACCAATCCGTTGAGCTTCATGTAGAAAGCGTCGAGTTGTTCACTGTCATCCATACGCAGCGACTCAAATTCCGCCTTCAACGTCTGAATTCTGGCCTTCCTCACCTTATCAGCCCCTTGACACATGACCTTGATGGCTTCCCAGCCATCCTTTGCTGTCTTCTTCTCAGAAATGGATAACAGCATCTCTTCAGGTATGCCTTGGTAGATCATGGCCAAAGCGACCTTGTCATTCTTCTCATGAATCACTGCTTCGGCATCACTCGGTTCTACTGCTGCCCAAACTCCCTGGGCCTGCATAAAAACCTTCATCTTTAACGCCCACGCTGTGTAATTCCCTTTAGACAACATTGGATACGTTAGCCCAAAAGATCCAGCCTTGCCTTTCCCCGCGTCCATCTGAAAGAGAACACCCTGAATGCCGTGCTCTGATACCAAATGAAAGAAACACAAACTGGTATATTCAACACACACACAGATGTATACGTTTAACTGAGAGGAGCAGAGTTAGAACTTCCTTTGATATCTTGAATAGAAGGTTACAACGTTATAAATAGAGACTAACACTTCAAGACTCATCTGCTCCCTATTAACTCTCCACTACTTCCACGAAATAATAACGGACACTACGACTTAATCACCCACTTGTATAAGCTGGTAACGTCTCTTATTTAAAACAAAATACAAAACGTAAAATACAAAACCAATTTAAATTAATTCCAACACACCATCCCTATTCTGTCTCTTCAGGAACTGATTATTATTCATTCCAGCATGTTGATTTTGATCAGTAAAACCAAAACTTGACCCAAGGTACTAGACTTAGTTACTGGTTAAAAATGTGATCTCTACATATGCGTGCAAAAGATGTAACTTGGGACCGGCTTCTTTTCATTATGTTTTCCAAGCCAGACTCAAATAACTGGGCTACAATAGCACTTTTTCCTGAAGATGAGAACAGACACTGCCAAAACGCAGGTTGGTCAGAAGGTCATGGAGTTATAGCTGCGTGGGGCAGGTCTGCAGGGGGGTGCAGTAGATTGTTGCCATGTTTGCGACACCGAAAAACTATTGTAGGTCAGCAATCACAGCGAACAGGTTACACATTCTAAAATGCCTTAAGCTGCGGTTAAAACTTAGTACATAAGTGGTGATAGAGGCCAAGGATAATGCTGTATACTATCAAAAGAATTAGTTAGCTTATTCACAACTCAAAGCAAATTTATTGCTGAGTTATTGGGTCCAAAACAAAGAGAGGCATATATCCATTAAATGTAATCATATTAAAGAGAATGACAGAATATCAACTAGCTAGGGATGTCACCCGAAGAGGCACCAGCCTAGAAAAGAAAGTAACTCCTTCTAAGATTGGAGCAATATGCACTAACAACATAATATAACATCATAATTAGTATATGTACATCGATCATCATGCATATAGTATGTAAAATTATCAGTTCAAAACAATTATATCATGCAAAACTTGACACTACTTGAATTGAAATAGTTCACTTATCTGATTTGTTGTTACGTTGGAGCTGAAAGAGATATTTTGAATGTAAGCTGGTGAGATGGTGCTGCAACATAAAGTCCACAGCAAATCAGATAGGGACAGACAGAGATTAGGTCCGATTTGTTTGTCGATTTGATTTAGGTAGGCTAAACATGATTTGCGGCAGCCGAACAAGAACTGCATCGACTTGATTTTATTATCTTTTTTGTTGTTGTTGTTGAACCGAAGCCTTGACACTATCAATATCACCAAACACAATCACATTGTTAGCGCTACCACTTTCATCTCTTTCTGTTGGTGAAGCTGGTGAGTGCCGCCATTGTCCTTTTGTGATATATTTGTAGTAGTATTTTCCTGGTGCTAGTTTAACTTTGATTTTGTATCTCAGACCACCCTTGTGTGGTGCTTTTATTGGTTCTTTCTACTTCCAGTAAAATCTCTAACCAACAGTCCGAATCTGGTTCTTTTGTTTTCTGCGAACTTACATGCCCTATTAATGCTTTGCCCGAAGGTCGCTTAGAGTTGATCAGTCATTTTGAACGAAAACTTGCAATAGTTCTTGAAACTATTCAACCTTGCTCATATGTAACTGATGTATATGTGCTCATATGATTTCAGCACATGTTGGGTCTTTGCTGCTCATTAGTTCAAGTGAAGACCTTGTTATACCCTTGTTACAGTTAATTAGACAATACTGCCTCTTCTGCCCTCCTTTGGAAGATTACTATGCCTTAATAGAATCGACGTGCTCATCATAATTGGTGGTCTTCTAGGGTCGATGGGAACAATTTGTAAAGATAGAGAATGATATTGTCTATCGAAATCGTTCATTCAAAGCTGAAGCATAATCTTGTAGTCATTGCCGTAACCGAAGGTGTTTACAAAATATAATCTTAAGTAATATAATAATGAATCTAACATATCAAAAAAGACTTTGAAATTTAGCATTTTATTTATTTATTTATCTACCCATAATGGGAGGGATCAGATTTTAATATATGAGAAAATTTCGATGCAAGTTCACACTTTCTCCGGTTTCGCCACAGTTTTATTTGTCACTTGGTGAAGATATCTAACTTATTTCAATCGGTGTGAGAACATGTACCATAATTGGTGTTATAATTAGAGAAATGACACACTAAGTACCTTCTAGCCAAACATATCACTGTCTAGTATCTGAAAAAGAGTTAATGCTCACTTAATACCCATTTCAATAAACATATTTTCTTTTAAGATCTAATTTTATTTTAATACCATAATTACTCTCAACCTAGTATATAAGGGTTAATTTGTGAAAAAAAAAGGTCTTTTGGCTACAGTATCATCACTTAAATTTTGAATTTTGAATTTATGACACTCTCTCCTCTCTCCTAACCTAACAAACAACCCGTTTTCCAAGAAGGGTCTGTTAACAAATTTTCTTGTCGTGATCACACTCTTTCCGGCAACCATCGTTGGCTACCGGCGAACCTAACTATCAACCGTTCAACCAACTAACCATTGTTCTCGGCCATTTTCGATCACCGGCAAGCAAACGGCCATGTTTCGGATTAGGAGATATCAATACCTCTTTCGGATTACTAAAAGCATACTTCAAGAGACTAAAGAGTCGTGACATCACAACGGACTGCCATTTGGATTTAGCTCCCGGCGCTATTTTATAGCGTTCGGGGCATGTCTTCAGGGTTTCCATTCGTGCTGGCCTTTACTGAACGTTGACGGAACCCATCTAACAGGGAAGCATGGTGGTGTGTTGCTTTCAGCAGTGGCAAAGGATGGAAATAACGGTCAGTCCATCTTTCAGTTTACATGTTGCTACATATGTGATTTTTTGTTTCAAACGTATATCATGAGCTAAGGTGGCTAGATTGGTTATGTTTAGATTGAAATTTCTACATGTACGCTAGATAGGCAGAATTAGGTTGCTAGATAGGTTACTGATGTGATTGCGATTTACGGCTAATTTAGATTGCTATATTGACGACGAAACTGTTACAATGGTGTTGCTAGATAAGTGGTATCTATATTGCGATTTACGTTCATTCACCCAAACTGCTTAGTATTGTTGTATATCTGCATCTTTTCCGTTCCAGATCTATTTCCCATTGCTTTTGGTATTCTTGGTAGTGAAGACTCGGACAACTGGTTTTGTTTTTTGCAAAGTCTAAAACCGCATTTGTTAGGGCGCCAAATAACTTTCATTTCAGACCGTCATTCTGGTATTATTAACGCGCTCGCAACTCTGTATCCTAATAACTACCACACTTATTGTATCTTCCATCTACACCAGAATTTGAATAAAGCTCTTGAACAAACTAACATAGTCTACATAAACAATTTGCTAGTGATGTTTAAGAGCTGTGCTTATACCCTGACTGTGGAACTTTTTAATGAACGACTTGCTCAGTTTGAGTGCCAAGGGGGTGCTCGTATTGCCAAATTTCTAAGAAATTTTCCACTATAAAAGTATGCTCAGGCATTCGTGAAAGGCAAACGGTATGGGGCGATGGCATCAACAGTTGTGGAATCGTTCAATGCGTAGATTAAAAAGTTGTGCAATCTGCCTATAGTGGAATTGGTCGACAGGATTAGAGTTCTTCTTATGACTCAGATGTCTCGACGTTTAGCAGAGGGTCTAAGCTGGAACACATAATTATGTCCCGAGTTTGAAAAGTTGTTAAAAAAGAATGTACAATACGGTCGAACGTGGTTAGTACGCAAGTCTTCTGCCGCTTATTTTGAGGTTTTATCAGACCCATTCATGGTGGTCAACATCCTTGATTTCAAATGTACATACGGTTCTTGGCAGCAAGAATGTTTCCCATGCGTTCATGCATTGGCTGCAATAGCATCTGTAAATGAAGATCCGATGACATTAGTAGAGCCCTTTTTCACTGCTGCAAATTTCATGTCCAGTTATTCTTTTAACATACCGGCTATAACAGATTACGGTGAAGCTACTACCGGTAATGATGATGGAGAGCCAGTGGTTAATCCACCGAATGTTAAAAGACGAGCGGGACGGCCGAGAAAAAAAACGTATTCCATCAAGAGGAGAGGTAACCACCAGCCAGTCCCGTTGTTGTCACTGTTTCAAATCAGGACACAACAGAAGGTCCTGCAATGCTCCGTTCTGAACTTATGTTTGTTTTTTTTTTGTTCTTTTGGATTTTTATAGATAAGCACTCCTTATCTTTCGATTTTTATGTTTGGATATTGTTAACATTGATATGTACAAGGTCTGGTTGTATCGTTAATTCTATTCTCAACCAGTGTTGACATTGCTAGATAGGCTATGATTACAATGCTAGATACTCGTTATATCATTCGTAGTTACATTGAAATTAAGTTTATGATTCCAAATTTGATAGATACGGTGTAATACCTCTATGATTTTAGGTCTACAATAAGATTGTTAGATACGTGTATTTGAAGTTGCTAGATACAGATTTTTCCAGGCATTAACATTCGAGTAACATAAAGTACCTATCAGCCAAATCTAACATTTCTTGATACAACAAAGTATATCTGCGATTTTAAGGTTCATATCAAATTGATAGATTAGTTATATTTAGATTTCGATTTCTGCCTATATGTTTGATTTCAAACACATATGATCCACGCTAGTTTGGCAGAATTAGCTTGCATCATAGGTTAGTCAAGTGTTCGCGATTTACGACTACTCTAGACTGCTAGATTGAAGATACATCTGTTATATTGGTGTTGCTAGATACGTGTTATCTACATTGCGATTTAAGTTGATTTAGTTAAGATGTTTAGTCATGTTGTCTGCCTGAAACTTTGATGTGTACCCTGGTTATTCTTGCAATTTACTAGTAAATTTGGTGATAACATTGAGATTGTCATTTGTAACTGCCTTTACAACTGTTCCACGTAATTTCTTTCTCTCAAATTTTTAGTTAAAGTCTTAAAATTTGAACAACATGCAAACTAATATCGATAACACAAATATAGATAACACCATAATAATTTTTTAACATCAATCATGGCAGTAAAACTGCCACATACAACAACCCTCCCAAAAAATGGAACTGCTCAGAGTGTTGGTTTTGTTTTTAGACCATCAAAACATAAAAAAATTACAAAAAACAAAAAACAATAAGGAAATGATGCTGCATGAACTGCCATAAACCTAATCAAAATCCATGTCGTCGTCCTCATCATCAGACCCTTCAGATTCCTCATCCTCCTCTTCTTCTTCTTCTTCTTCTTCTTCTTCTTCTTCCTCGAATTCTTCATCCTCTTCATCCTTTGATTTCTCATCATCGGCTTCATCAGAGTCATCGTCCTCTCTCTTTTTAGAGTCCCATCTATCCTGTTGTCTCTTCTTTTTTGGAAGTTGTTCAGTGTCGGACTCGTAGCTGTCGTCTAGTGACCATGAGTCCCACGAAGCGTAGTTTTCTTCGTAGTCGGAAGACCAAAGGGAACAATCATCCTCCTCGTCCGACGAGTACTACGAACTGGTTGTTCTCTTGTATGCCTTGTTGTCCAAGTAGTAGTCTGAAGACCATTCGTCGTCCGATGATTACCTAGGTGTGACTGGGGAAGAGGGGGGCATTTTCAAGAGTGGTTTTCTTCCAGGTAGTTTTAGATGATTTCTTTGTAGAGAAATGTGAGATGAATAAGCTAAACTATCATCCCCTACTTATAGCAAAACGCAATGCCCAAGGATATGTCCCATCTAGCAACTCCAATTAATTGCAAAACTTTTATTGTACACGTCTAATTAATGCATGTAATGATTCAACTCATCTACCTTTATATTTTCAACTAACAAGCTAACCAATAGGATTAAAACATTTATTTTTACTCACTGATGGATGTAGTTAACAGTCATTTCTATCTCATTTAATTTACTCGTCTCCCAATAAACCTATCCAGCAGTCTAGTAATATAGTTGGTCCATCATTAATATGTCATTGCGATTTACGCCCGTTTAACACTGCTATATAAACCATATGTCACATTAAAAAACACAACAATATATCATTGCTAGATACGTTATAATGATATTGCTAGATACAGCATCTAAACATTTCTAGATGCAGTGTAACGACTTTGATAGATACAACATCCAAAAGGTTGCTAGATGGGTTGCAATAAGGTTGCTAGATTGGGCTTATGAACATTGCTAGATGCAGCATATTAATATTTCTAGATGCATTCTATTAACATTGCTAGATGCACCATATTAGCATTGCTAGATGCATCGTGTGAACATTGCTAGATATCGCAAAAACAATGGTAGATTGGGTTTACAGAGGTTGATAGATACATCCGCGTAACATTGCTCGACATGTTATAAAGGCATTGCTAGATACGTTATAATGGGTTTGATAGATACAGAATTGTGACATTTCTAGACATGTTATAACAACCTTGATAGATATGCTATAATGAGATTGATAGATACAACATTTCAACATTACTACATACGATATATTAACATTGCTAGATGTAGTAGTATGGAATTGGTAGATACGATATAGAGACATTGCTAGATACATGAGTATAGGATTGCTATATACGATTTAAAGACATTTCTAGATACATCAATCTAGGATTTCAAGTGATGTTAAATTTATTCATACAAAAAAAGTGGCAAGATCTCCCAAGATAGTTTATAAAAACATGACATTGGTATAAAATACTATAAAAATTGATAGTAATACTAAAGTTGGTAGAAATGACATTGGTAGTAATAAATTACATAACATTTCGATATCTTTAACACAATGAGATACGTTGCAATTGTTAATAAGTTCAAAGTAATCGTCTAATACTAGCAACCATTTTTAACTGAATCAGACATCCCTTGTCCCAAAAAATGAATTACATAAAAACATTTGTCTAAACACTACCATCATCTGTTTGTGTTTGAATCATTGAGGAAATGCTAAAATATTTCAGTTCTTGTTTCGGCGGGCATTTCCTTTCCATATTCCAGACAAACATAACCTTTCTGAATGATGTGTTTTGCAAACTTACAAACAAAAACACCGCAATCAAGGCTCTCATTCTCCTGTTGTGGGATATCTCTCATTGTATTGATTTTGTATCCACCTTTCACATGAGGTATGTATTTTTTCTTCATGCAATAGGCCAACTGCCAAATCAAGGAATGTATTCTTACATTGTGATTTACGATACTCTGTCATTGCTAGATACGACTACTAACATTGCTAGATACAGTATGCGACATTGTGAGATTCAGTGAACCAACTGTTAGGCTGCAATTCTAATATCACATTGCTATATACGTGGCTATGGGATTGCTACATGGCCATAAACACTTGCAATATATTTTTAGTATATATTTTTTTACCAGGGCATCGACTGTATTTCTCGTCTTATCTGGAATGTGTTTGCTCCACGACAACAGTGGGTTGTAGTTACTAGCAGTCCCATTCTCCATATCTATAATCAGCAGTGTCTAGTGGAACACACCGGGTTTGTTAACCGTGCATAGAGGAACAAGGGCAACGTATGTGTCTGATTTCATTGTTTCAAAAACTTTATCCATAATGACAGACATATCTCCCTTGATAGCCAGTGTTTCCTTCAATTTTTTGTCATTACTATATGAAGTATATATTTGCAATATCACACAAATAACGCCTGATTCACTCACAGTTGCCATTGCAGCTATTTGAATAGTGCTGACCATATACGAATAGTTATCGTCAAACCCTTTCACAGGGACTTTCAATTTGTATCCTTGAGCAGCTTATATATCCAAGCATCTATGATCTATCAATTAACAGTTAATTGCCTAAAATAGGTAAATGTCAATGACTATAAACAAGAAACAACGCTCTATAGGTAGACAACTTAGATGGTAACAACATTAGGTACCATATACTAGGACATTGCTAGATACCTTATTTTAACATTGCTAGATGTACTAAATACACATTGCTAGATACATTAATTTAACATTGCTAGATATATGTAATTAATCTTTGCGCTTGGCGATACCAACCTAATATTACCTTAAATTCTACTTGAGTTTGGTTAGGAAGTTCTATTATCTCGCTCACACTAATGGAAAACCTATACGAGAACTCCTACATTGACAAGTACCATACTTCTGGATATTTTTGTTTTTCTTCCATGTTTATTTTCAACACCTTCTTTTACTCACTGACATTGATGAGTTGTGTTTTCTCTGTAGGCAACGACCATTCTACGACCGCAATCTGTTATTATCCCACTTGCGTCGGAGTAAGTAAGTTCCACCTTGGCATGTCATCAACGTGTACCTTTAATACAACATCAAATTAAATTGTTAACATTACTTTTTAAAGGTGATGGTAAATACCAGAGATCTACTTACATCAACGTTTGTTTGATCTTCCTCGATGGATTCCAAAGTACGTCTCTTCTCGTTTGAATTTTCTACAGCCTTGTCACATTCTTCGTAAAAGGATTGAGTGTAGTATACTACGACCGCAATCTGTTATTATCCCACTTGCGTCGGAGTAAGTAAGTTCCACCTTGGCATGTCATCAACGTGTACCTTTAATACAACATCAAATTAAATTGTTAACATTACTTTTTAAAGGTGATGGTAAATACCAGAGATCTACTTACATCAACGTTTGTTTGATCTTCCTCGATGGATTCCAAAGTACGTATCTTCTCGTTTGAATTTTCTACAGCCTTGTCACATTCTTCGTAAAAGGATTGAGTGTAGTATACTACGACCGCAATCTGTTATTATCCCACTTGCGTCGGAGTAAGTTCCACCTTGGCATGTCATCAACGTGTACCTTTAATACAACATCAAATTAAATTGTTAACATTACTTTTTAAAGGTGATGGTAAATACCAGAGATCTACTTACATCAACGTTTGTTTGATCTTCCTCGATGGATTCCAAAGTACGTCTCTTCTCGTTTGAATTTTCTACAGCCTTGTCACATTCTTCGTAAAAGGATTGAGTGTAGTATACAAAACTATCGTCAGCCAACGGTGTAATAGATCTGATAATCAGTTTGTTAGATGATGCTTTATGTTGTAGGGGTGTTGCATATGTAGTTGTCCCGACCTGTTTTAGTTTTTCATTGCGTGTAATAACTTTAATCTTTGTTGCGGATTGCTGTTATTTGTTACAAATTGGAATAACCTTTACGGGAGACACAACATGTGATAGTTGTTCAACCCCATGGTACACCAACGTTTGTACAGTAGATTGGTGTTTGTCTTCAGGCGCTTCTTTTTGCAATCCATAATAATAAAACATAAAAAAGTCATCAACACACATTGCGATTTTAGTGCAATACTCATTGCTAGACTAGTAATTAGCCAAGTGTTACGATTTACGGCTAATATAAATTACTAGATACAGCTTAGCAGATTACTTATGTTGTGGTTGCGATTTGTTTGATTCAAACACATTCTTGTTTTATTTTGTGTTTTCTAGACATCACACATTTGTGATTACGATTTGTGCTATATGCATCTATCAAGTAACATTGAATCATGATGCACATCATCTCTTAAAATTTTCTTATACTGTCAAAACAACATTTTCAAAAAACAACAATCCATCTTAAATATTATCCAACATAGAGTTTGAATATTTTAAAACTTGCCAAAACATAATACTAAATGTTTATGAATCTTAACGATTTTAAGATCCACTTACATCTTCATCCACATTCTCCACCACCTTCTCAGAGCCAGGTTCTAGCATCAAGACTTCTGTTGCAGCATTCTCCACCCCAGTAGTTGCTTCTTCAATCTCTTTGGTTGAATCTGCAGTAGCCACAACTTCCTGCTTGTCAGCTTCTTTTTTATCCTGACATGTCTCTACATTCCCTCATTCCTCTACAGCTTCTTCGGTATTCTCCACCTGTTGTTTTGTAGTTTTGATTCCATCGTTGCACCCTTTGTTGAACTGGTCACTTCTGTCCACCACTAGCTTCTGTCCATCAACCTCTTTATTTCCAACTCTGTGTCCCTGTTCAGCTAAGAAAATTTCATTTTGTGCATTGGCAGCATGAGTTAGGGGTGATAAGTTTGCTGCCACATCCCCTTTCTCATTACCAGCATCACAACCAAGTATGGTAGTCCCTTTCTGCTTCCCAGCAACATCGACAACAATAGCTTCCTCTAACGTAGTTTATGGCCTCGTTTCAATATGTGTTTCAGAGTGAACAGACCCTCCAGCTCCTTCTAAGTTCTCCTCTTCAGATACTTCATTTTCTTTTGTCTCAACTATCTCAAACTCCTTCTCTTCTTCCTCTGTTTCCTCCACCTCAACATGCTCTGCTTCTATTATTTTTGGGGTCTCTAAAACTTGTTGGCTCCTCTTGGGCACAAATCCATGCCTGTAAGATTGGTAAACCACTGTTTTCTTAACTACCTTCTCGCTAATATTCGCAGCCATGGTTTCAGTATCCTCCTCATCTTCACGGAAAAAACGGCATTGGTAAGGTGTTCAGTAGATCAGCATCCTCAGCATCTACAGTTTCTTCTTCCACCTCGAGCTTCTGTTTCAGTTCATTTAACTATTTCCTTAGTTCTTTAACCTGTATCAAACAAGCATATGAAATAATATACATTATTTGTAATATGTTATTAGTCCGTAAAAAGCATGAGAATACTCACTTCTTGGTTTCTCTGTTCAAGCGACGTTTTCAACTTTTTGTTTGTAACTTTCAACCGGTGCATCCCGCTCCGCTTTTTCAGCTTCCGTTTGTCACGCAGCACCGACTGTGACAGCCCTCCAAAACTTGGAAAACTGGACCTACGGTGGTTTTTCTTTTTCAACCTCTCACCTTTTTTGGTATCGACTGTCGATTTATTCTACCCCATGAATTCACGCAATGTAACATCATAATTCTCTCTTTCTTCTGGTGGTGTTGTATTGTCTTCAACCTCATTGTTCAAACTCCTTTTACTGCTTGTTCCAGCCTCATCATAGACCTATTTCTTCTGCCTTCTTATACATCTATTTGCAACAGAATTCTTTCTTTTCCGACTCCTTCCCTTACTTGTTTCCGCATCACCTTCATAGTTCCTCCCCAATTCAATTTCTCCAAAAGCGTCACATTCAGCCTCTATCAATGATAGCTCATCGTCCATAACCTAAGAAATACAATTTGATAGTATAATAGACATTCAGCCTCACAATATCATAATCATGGTTGCGATTTATAAAAAGTACTACTGCCAACTCATGTTACAGTGGATGCGATTTGTTTGAGGTCACAGTTGCTAGATATGTTATAATACTAGTCATTGGTAGATACATGGTTGCGATTTAGGTACTTGGTGTAACTGCTAGATAGGTTATATAAAATTTTACATTGCTAGATACGTTAAATCCAATCATTGCTAAGGGATTATCATATTTATCATACCTGGTCGTCTCTCAGTTGGCTCGCCATCTGGATCATTTCAAAAGTTGACTCCTCCCCCTCTAATCCCCACCACTTGTAACACCTAGGGATTATGTTTGGCCTTGGTATTTCAACGTCTATCAAACTGTGCTCCATAAAAAATGGCTGCATACAATATAATTCAACATTCATACATGGTTTTGAAAAGAACGTGATAACATAAGCCATTGTACTTACAAATAGAAGAGCAACGCATCCGATCACTCTACCGGGATTCCCGGCCTTAATACATTTGTCCAGTGACTTATGCAGTTTTTCAACGATGGCTCTATACCAGTCATAGTCGTTTATTTTCTCTAGATTCTCCATGTAGAATACTGCTGTCCACCCGACGAAATCGCCTGACACTGAACAGAACAGTGTTGAGCCTATGAAAAGTATCAACAGACGAGCAACGTCATTCGCTTCTTCTTCCCCTCCTTCCCTTATTGCTTTCTCGATCGATTCCTACAAAATAAATAACATCATACTCATATACTGCAAGAACAATTCAAAACAGTTAAGCCTACTACGACATTGCTAGATATACAAGAATACATTGTTAGGTACATGTAAACAAACATCAGCATACTAGTACACTGCTTTCACATTGCTAGATAGAGTATGCTGCATTGTTAAATACGTCCAGATTTTGGTATCATACTAATATGCTGCAGCATCAACTCAAAACAAATAAAAATTTATAGATTCCATTCACCCATCAATGCATTAGACACTGATTTTTCGTTGGTTGGCCAGCTCCTCCTTGTGCGCGGACTCAAAAAATATTTCTGCATTAAAATGGAATCGTCCTCAGCTCCATCAGCAAACCGGCCAATAAAGGCTCCCATTTTATTCATTGGCATCTCCTCGTTCCCATGTTTCAGCCCAAATATGGCCTTCACATCCTTCGTAGTTAGCTTAACATGCTTACACCCTATTTTGAAAGCCTTCCTTTTCACATCGTAAAAAGTACAAATTTCCTCGATCAGGTTATGGAAATTTTTCAGCTCGAGATTCTCGTTCCTTACATCGAATGATGTTTTCATAAACGTATAGAACGGTGTGTCTCTTGCAGCATCTATGTGTTCTGATGTAATTATATCCCGTCTTAGACGGTTGATTATACTGACTGAGCATGACCTGTAGAATACGCCCGTCTTAGTCATGTTTGCTTGTATATATTCTGATTTCAATACAACTTAATCATAATCCGAACAATCTTGTACTTACATCTATTTCAACCATCAAACAATTAAACAAACAAACTAAGCAGATAACATATATATTACCAATCAAACACACCACTGGTGCAACTAACCAAACGACAACATCAGTCTTACTTCATGGCTACATTGCTAGACATGACCAAGTTTAACTACTACATTGCTAGACGTGGAGTGTGTTACGGTAAACTAATTACTGACATTGCTAGATACGACCACAAATATTCTGTACATTGTTAGATAAGTACACCATCTCCTGCATATGAACAAAAAACTACATCAATCATATATATTGCTAGACATGCCTAACTGAACACGGTGAGGTTCCGATTCTCGACTTAAAAACCAACTACCCAGTACCATCGGCATTCTCCGATAGCACTATCGACACTATCATAACCACTCTGATACAAACCAGCCATGCTTAACTACTAACAACGAGAAGAGATGTCAGGAAGACACAAAAATTTCAACACCAACAAATAACACTAACGTACAACTGTAGACGAAACGAAAAAGTCGCCGGAGAACGGAGAACTGTCCAATACAGTACTTACATACAGTGGCTACTCTAGCGACGTTAATACACTCAACTTTTAAACCCACAGAGCCACATTGAAACGTTCAGCGACAACAAAAAATAAGTCAAACTAACATGTTCGACAGTAACGACGCCGGTGGCTCGACGACGGCTTCCTTCTCTAGCCATTAATCGGTGCCAGGGAAAATATTATCGTTGCCGGAACGGTTATCGTCGACGGAACGGTTACAGCATGTTGGGTTCAAGTTCGTATTTTGGGTTCGCTCTCGTTTTTCGTGTTTCTCTCTCTTCAAAATTAAAAATGTGAAAATAGAGGAAATCTGAACCCAAAAGTCAGGATTAGAAGGTGAAAAAAGTGGGTTTCAACCAAAAAGCCCCATTTTATACCCAGAGGGTATTTTGTCCAAAATATGGCTCTAGGTATTTTATGAAACTAGTCTAAAAGTGGGTACCATTTTGGTATTTCAAAGTTGAGTAGGTATATATGAGTACTTTTCTCTTATAATTATGTGTTGGGTAGGAAAGAGAACATAATTTTATTTTATTTTGTTTTATTTTAGTTAACGAGCTAAATTTTATCAATGATATTTTTTAAATAACATGTTATATTTTATATTTACGAGAGAGAAACAATATTTTTTTGTTAATACCTTTAATCTTATTTTTTTGTATTTATTATAGTGTTATTTAATTTTATCATCGTATAAGATTTTAAATATTTTGTTTTATTATTTTTGTCTTGATAAAAAAGATAAAAGTATTTTTTAAAAACCGATAGAGAAAAAAGTAAAAATATAAATTAAAAAATGTATGATGATTTGTTATAGGTATGATTTCAAAATATATGAGGATTTGTTAAATGTATAATTTTTTAAAATATATTAGTTCAGTAGAATTGAGAAAAATAAAAAAATACAATAAAAAATAATATCTTTTAGTTTGATCATATCTTCTAAAATATTTTTAATATATCTTTTACATACCAAATTTAATTTTATTTAGTTTATTAATTTCATATTTTAATTATTAATATATTGAGATTTGTTTTCATAAAAATAATTAATTTTATTTCCATCTATTTTACAACAATATCTTATATATAACAAATTTTGATTTTATTTCTATTTATTTTTCAAAATAGTTTTGAAATATTACATTTAGTTATGTAATATTTTCAAAATATATGTAAAAAACAATATATTAAAATTTATTTTTGTTTTTATAAAAATAGGAAATTGCACCTATAATACTCACTCAACTATTCAATTTTCATCTAAGGTTTGATCAATTATCACTTAATACCTAACTCAACTACATTTGTCACTTAATACCTAACATTATTTTAATACCCTAACTACCCTTAACCCATTATATAAGCAAAATTTTCTCTTTTCTTTCTACTTTTCTAGCTTTTAAAGATTTGAATTTGTTAGCCGCTCTAACCACCTAACCCTACGAACCACCATAAAGCACGATTGAAAGCACAATTCCGGTGATCAGAGCGTCCAAAGGTTTGTTTATTTTTGTAATTTGTGCTGTAAAACCTATCTAACCACTGTTTTCTACATACAGGAACTGATCGTCATTGTTGGAATCTGTTGTTTTTGAGTAATCGTGTTACTTTCAGGTAATCATAATTAACTACCGATTTCGAAGTTATTTGTTGGATTTCTGAGTTAGAATAGGCGTTATTCTACTGTTTTAGACGTCATAGCATGATTTCGAGCTTTTCTCTGTTTTTTTTTGTTCCAGTGATTTGTGCTTATTTTGTTGATATACTCATTTTTGGTGTATTAGATTTTGATTTCGAACATGAAACATGTGTAGACTATGAGTTTTAGTTGTCTAGACATTCCCGGCATAAGATGCGAATTGTTTTATGATTTTCTAATGTAGACGATGCAAATTGTGTGATGTATCTAATGAGAAAGATGATAATTGTGTTACCAATTCGTATGGTTTCATGCGAACTGCTTGAAATAATCCAAAAGTATTTCAAACAACTATCAGTATATGCTGCGAATTGTATGGAACTCCAACGTAATGCATTTTCAAACAAATATCAGGACTTTTAGTTGCTTACGAATCACATGATATGTTGCGAATTGTGTGTAACTCCAAAGTATTGCATTTTCAAACAAATATCAGGACTTCTAGTTGCTTTACGAATCACATGATATGTTGTGAATTGTGTGCAACTCCAAAGTATTGCATTTTCAAACAAATATTAGGACATTTAGTTGCTTTACGAATCACATGATATGCTGCGAATCGTTATATATATCATACCTTATCATCTTTCAGAAAAATCTCAGGAAATTAAATAGTTGAGAACAAATCGCACATCCAATTGCGACAGTGTGAGTGTACTACTTGATTTGCAAACAACTCTCAGGAGAAGATGCGAATTGGTCAACTGTAGACTAAAATTATACACGGTTCGCATCTTATACTTACACACAATTCACATGATAAGATGCGAGTTTCCCAGTGTAGTAATTAATAACTTGCACTGTTTTTTTGGAATTAATAACTAATAACTTGTTCGGTGTAGGATAAGGTATGCCTAAATCACGAGTTTTTATTTTTAAACATTGTCACCAAACTGTAATTGTGGCTTTCACTAAGTTTGAAAGCTTTCAAAGTATCCAAGACTATGTGGAGAACACGTGGGAGGAGCTTGTCACATGCGACTACCTAAGTACCTACTCCTGCGGGGATCACAATAATTGTTTCTTTAATAACCAGAAGGATTTTGTGGGTTGGTGTTATATCTTGATTTGGAACGTTTAAAACGAGTTAGTTTTCTTATAGAACACACGTCTTGGATAAAGGTTCTGGTGATAAGTGTTATGGTGAAAAGAGTTCTGGCGGCAAGGGTTCTTGTGATAAGTGTTCTGGTGAAAAAAGTTCTGATAATAAGAGCTTTGGTGGTAAGGGTTGTGGTGTAAAGCGTAAAGAGCGTAGCATAAGTTTGGGAGAACTATCTCTTAATAAACTAGTTAGCGGGGGAGTAGTAACGGTTTAGTTAATTCTGATCAGAGAAAATAAAAACTTGCTACTACTGGTTGGGCTGATGCTATTACAAGAGTGAGTCAATCTTTTGAAGAAGGTGCAGCAGGTCTTAGGTTATCTTTGTTCAAGTTTTCTTTAGAGCATGGCTTGCTTTCAAATACATGCACAACACATCAACGAAGATCACTACTTATTGTGAAAATAAGTTCACAAGCGGATGCAAATAGAGGCTTTATGCATCTATTGATTCCAGCACCGGATTGATGACGATCAAGAAGTATGTTCCACACCATACTTGCAGTCCCGTTTTCTCCCAGAAGCATAAGCCGCATAGGCATTTGACATCAAATTTGATTGCGAATGAAATTCAAGATTCTCTCTGGACCTGCCATTCGTTGACAGCCAAAACCATACAATTGACTGTCAAACAAGATTACGGTTTTGACATCTCTTACCGTTTGTCATGGAATGCTTTAAAGAAGGAAAGGAGGGGAGTTTTCGGAGATAGTTCAAGTTATTTTAGTTTACTAAGCGGGTACTTCAAGCGATTGAAGACCTGCGATATTACTTCAGACTGCCAGTTGGAGTTATCAGCTGGAAACTGCTTCAAGCGTTGTTTTGTAGCATTTGGTTCATCCTTTCAGGTTTCTATTCATGCAGTCTAATGTTGTTTGCCGACGGAACCAACTTATATGGCAAGTATAAGGGTACCTTGCTTACCGCCGTAGCAAAGGATGGCAACAACGGTTAGTTTCATTTAACTATTTAATCTCAATAATTATGATGTTTTGTTTGAAAGTTTTTCAACAATTCGCATCCTATAATAGCACACAACTCTCCTGAAATCCATGTATTTGAGAACGAATCGCATGAGAGGATGCGAATTGAGCAGTAACTTTATTTGCAGATAATTCACAAAGGTGGATGCGAATTGAGCAGTGTAGCCATAAGACTGTGAACAATTCGCAACCTATGATTGTACTCAATTCGCAATCTATATTTAAGAACAACTCTCAGGAAAGTATGCAAATTGTTTACATTTTTTACATGCTTGAGTGTTATTGTATTGTTCATTTAAGGTTCCTTTTTCCAGGACTATCCCCTGTTGCTCTTACTATAGTTATAATTGAAGATTGTGGCAATTGGATGTGGTTTTTGGGGTGTTTGAAACCACATTTGTTGGAACGTCAAATCACATTTATTTTGGACCGTCATTCTGGTATCGTTAGTGATGTTTCTGTCTTGTATCCAAACTGCTATCATGTGTACTGTTATTTCCATCTCATGCAGAATTTGAAAGCAAAATTGGAACATACTAACATAGACTATAAAAAAAAGTATGTTGAATTTCTTCTATCGTCTTGCTTATGCTCACAGTCAAGAGCTTTTTAAAGATATACTAACAGCTTTTTCTATGTCAAGGTGGTGACAGAATGAGTGATTTTCTTGCTAATTTACCCTCGGAAAAGTATGCGCAGGCTTACATTAAAGGGAAACGATACGGCTCTATGGCTTCTACTGCGGAAAAATCTTTTAACAATCAGATCAAAAAATATTGCGGCCTACCAATTGTTGAGTTTATTGATTGGATTAGAGTCCTTCTTATGACTCAAGTTTCACGATGATACGAAGAGGGGTTAAGCTGGAGTACTAATTTGGTCCCCGAGTATGAGAAGAAACTAAAGTAGAATGATGACATGTACCAAACTTAGGTAGTACGTAAGTCGTCTACCGCCATGTTCGAAGTCTTTTAAAATCCCGTGGTTGTTGCTAAACTATTGGATTTTAAATGTTCTTGCGGATCATGGAAACAAGAGTATTTTCCATGTCCTCACGCTTTAGCGGCAATACAGTATACCGACCAAGATCCCTTTACTGTAATAGAGCCCTTCTTTATGGTTAAGAATTATAGGGAAAGTTACTCTTTTAGCATACCAGCTATAACAAATTTCGGGGAATGGTCCAACGCTAACGATCCTTCATTTGTTGAAATTATGCCTCCGAACATTATTAGACGATCCCGAAGGCCTAAGAAAAAACGAATCCCATCTAGAGGAGAAACCTCAACCAAGCAGTTGAGGTGTGGCCGTTGTTCGAAATCAGGGCATAACAAGAGGACTTGTGATGTTCCATTTTAAACACAATTAGTGTTGTGGAAAAGTATCGTTGGCCACATTGATTTGTAAGACTGTTATTGTTGTGGGACAACAAACTAAACATTTTTACAGTTGTTTGTTAATTTACAAAAAAAAAAAAATTGTTTTTATTACAGTAAAGAAATTCTAAGTGTTTGAGTTGAATGCAATTCGCATTCATTATTGCGAATTGTGTATGATATCTTGATATAAACATCTCTCAGGTTTTCATGCGAGTTCTGTGAAATTCCACCATAATGCGGATTGTTTGCAAAAGTGTTTCAAACAACTATGGGTCTATGCTGTGAATTGTATGGAACTCCAATGTAATGCAGTTTCAAACATATATCAGGACTTTTAGTTGCTTACGGATCACATGATATGATGCGAATTGTGTTCAACTCCAAAGTATTGCCTTTTCAAACAAAGTATTATGAATTGCATGATATGCTGCGAATTGTGTTTTCAAATAAATATCATGACTTTTTAGTTGCTTACGAATCTCATAATATGCTGCAAATTTTTTTCAAACAAATATCAGGACTTCTGGTTGCTTACATATTGATATGCTGCGAATTGTATTTTCATACAAATAGCAGGACTTTTAGTTGCTTACAAAGCGCATGATATGCTGTGTACAAATAACAAGAATTTTAGTTGCTTACAAATCTCATGATATGTTGCGAATTGAATGGAACTACAAAGCATTACAATGCTCAGGTCCGCATGTGAATTGTTTGTATATCAGTAGTATTGATAAACAACATCTCAGGTTAAGATGGGATTTGTTTCCAAGTAGTAATAGGGTACGAATTATGGGTATTCTTTCACGTTCACAGATAGTGTAACATATTCACATATAACTAAAGTTTATACAAAAATTGGATTTCAAAAAAGGATTACAAGCTTTATACACTAACAAAGTTTCAAACAATCACTACAACCTTTTAGTGTTTGTTAGTTGCATTCCAAAAAAACAAAAACAAAACAGACTCTATCAGTTATCACTAGATTATTCTTCACCATCTTTCTCCTCTTCATGCTGATCATCAACCTTTCTATTGTGCTCTTCCTCCTCGTTATCTATGTCCATTATGCTCAAAAAATTTGTCCTTACTAGAGCAACATCGTCCTCCCTCTTCCGTTTCTTGTTTGGAACCTCTACACTCTAAGGTGGAACCTCTACTGGCTGAGGTTCAACAGCAACCACTGGAACCACTTCCACTGGTTCAGAGTCAGCCGAAAAGTAGTCATCAATGTCAAAATCCATAATAGAGACTGGGCTGTTTGGTGGTGTTGCCGGAGTGATTAAGTCTGAGCTCCAGTTGGTGGTTATGGATGACCAGGAGTCACCTAGAGAACCTAGTGAACTAGAGGTGGTGGTGGTGGAAAATGACATGATGTTTGGAATTTGAAGAGAACCAGAGGTATTTTTTAAAAAATATAGAGTTTGTTTTTAAATTAGCTTCTGGTTAATAATGTTATTTATAGGCATGGAGGAATTCTGAGCTTATGAGGTGGTGTGGCTATATTAATCATTACATAGCCTCCATGTCCAATCAAAAATTAATGAGCTGTGGTGATTAGATTGTTTTTTGCATGCTCAATGCACTTAACGTTTACCAAGGCAGACGCCATAGCCTGTTCGTATTCTTCAATGATAGATTTTGAATTATTTATTATAGATGCAAACTATTTAGTGGTAATTTCACAACCTTTAGTTGTTAATGTTGTAGTTTTCTAAGCATATATCAGGTTAAAATGTGAATTGTTTAATGAGGATCATGTCTTTTAATATATATCAGGGAATGAGTGGAATTGTTAGAATACCAACTAATCTTTATATATCAGGTTAGAATGAGAATTGTTTGATAAGAATCATGTCCTTCTATATATACCAGGGAATTGTACATTTTTTAAACAAAAAAAAAACTCTAAATACACCAAAAAAATACAAGGAATATATGTACACAAAAAAATCATAATGTCATACAGAAAATGTATATTATTCTAGTACGAGTTGGTGTCATCATCATTTAGGAAATAATAAAACATTTCCACTATGAAGTCGGGAACTATATTTTCATCGTAACTGTCCTGCACACATCCATGTTGGATAATATCTCTAGCGTTTTTGCTGACGAAAATACCATAATCAAGGGTGCCACATTTTTGTTGTGGATTGTTCTGTAATTTTTCACCTCCCACCCTATCCTTGTAGTAGGTAGGTATCCTTTATCCAGTAAATACTTGATCTGATTATGATAATTCGTGTCAGAAATGAGCACAAATACTTATACTATGGATGTCAAACAATTCGCAGCGTATATGGCGAATTGTTTAACAAACCAGTCCAACATGTGGATGTTAAACAATTCGCAGCCTATATTGCGAATTATATCAGAATATGTTGCGAACTTAATGAAACTCAAACGCATTAAATTTTCAAATAAATATCAGGACTTCGAATTGCCAACAAATATCACTCCTGGAACACCTTTGCATAGAACTTTGAAATTTACTTCTACGAGCATCTTTCGAATCCAAGCGTCCACAACCTATGAAACAAGTTGTTTATCTACGTTAAATATACGAGACTTGTTTGAAACATTAAAAAGAGAATTGGTTGAAAATTCGATACTTTTACGTCGAGCTACAGTTCTAAAGGTAGCGCCAGCACATCAGTCGTTTGCACTCTAATTCCGTAGGAAAATTTGGACAATGGTAAATTCCATACTACTGGATCAATGGTGTCATGCTCAAAGGCTTTAATTATCTGTATTTTGTGGTATTCTGCGACATCGATACGGTCAGTTGTCTTTATTTTCTTTGGCTAATCGGTGTATTTTACTTTTGGCGGTTGACGTTCTGTTATAATTATTTGTTCCTCTTCCTCTGCCTCTGCCACTGGATGCTGTGTTGGTGTCAGTAGATTAAAAGTAGGCTCCTCTGTCTCTATACTTGACTTGAGCTTATCAAATAACAAAAAATAAAAAAGTGTGGCAGGCATTATAATATTAACTTTTCCTAACAATTCGCATGATAACATGCAAATTGTTTGGGTTCTAGTTGAATATAGTACAGGATAACTATCAGGATATCATGGGAATTTTTCGAGTTTCCACTGAATGTTCAACAATTCGCATGCTATCCAGATATTCTTTTGTAAATCGTAAAATATATCCACAAAAGTCTCATGATATGCTCCGAAATCATTTCAAATAGTCCTTACCACACGGTCAGCGACAACCAATGTCGTTGACTGGTTCGGTATAATATTTGGATCAGTTCGGCAAAACTCATTAATATCGTCCGCCGACATATTCTCCAAATACCGTTGTATTACGCCAACGTAATATACATTATCAATTTCATTTAAAAATGTATGTGAAACTTGAGTGTAAATACCATCAATAGAAGCAGCAGGTTAACCTACTGTGTTATCGTTCGACTCTGGAGCTTGCGGTTGATTCGGTACTGGAACTACAATTTCACCTTGGCTTAGCAATTCTGACTTTGCGTAGGCCACCGTTGGTATTTGAGGTACATCTCTGTATTGGTTTTGGTCTTCTAAAGATGTTCATCCCTGGCTAAGTAGTTCCAGCTTCTCACGGGGATTAACACATTCTGACTTTTCTGGAGCTACGTCTTGTGTTAGCCTTTCTCTCATTGTCAAGGCTATGTGTTGTTGTTGTTGTTGTTGTTGTTGTTCTTGTGGGTGTTGTTGTTCTTGTTGCTGCTGTTTTTTTTCTTATTGTTGTTGTTGTTTTTGTTGTTGTTTGTCGGCCTTCTGTTTCATACAAATTCCAAAATAAAAAGGTGGAGGGGTTAAGCATACTGCAATCTTAGCTGCGAACAAATCACATGCTAACCTGAGATTTGTTTGAGATAATAATATCAAACAAATTGTATGGTAAGTTGCAATCTGTAAAATAACCAAATCAATAGAATATAGAACAAGTCTGAGGATATCCTGAGTATTGTTTGGACAGGACTACACAATAGTCCTACTATTTGTTTGAAAGTTATCATATGATGCGAATTGTTTAAATAACTATACAACGATAAAACCCCCCTGACTATTTTAAATACATACAATGAGTTTTTTTGAATACGTATACAACAATAAACATTATTATAGAAACAATTTCATCACAACAATAAATAAGATATTTGAATCTTAGTGTACTTTTGATCCACTTACATTTTCACGGCTATCTGGGTTTGTACGTCCAGATTTTTCTACATCTTTCTCACGAGCATCTACTCCTTAGCTTTGTTTTGTTCGCAGCCTACCTCCTCTGCTATATGAAATACGAGTTGTTAGTCACTCGGAAGAGACTCGTGTCTTTATTTCTCCGTTGGAGGACTCAGAACTGTGGCTGCCTCCTGTGTAGGAGGAGACTTGTTTGTCTGTCTCTCAAAGGTGTCCGTCTCTGTGGATACCAAAAACTCTTCTTGTATCTTACCGGATGGTACCGGTACTGGTGAATGGTTCCCATCATCATCCCTCTGTTTCGGTAGTACTCAATCCTGCTTTTCAGCATCCTGCATTTGTCCGTCCTGATTCGGGTCATTATCTTGATTTTCAGCTGGCACAGATGCCTGCAATTCAGTGGACGCCGCTTCAGATGGTAATGCTGGTAGTCCAGGTACCTTCTCAACTGCAGGGCTTCCAATCTGGCAAATTGGCTGAGAGAGAACATTATGGAGTTGGTGTGCTTCAAGCTCCGCTATCTTCAATTTTAATTCTTCCAGCTGAAAAATTAATAGCAGGCGTTTTATAACATATTACGTGCTGATTAAAGCAATTATGTAAGGCTGAATTTCATACTTACTTCTTTTGCCTGTTTTTCTATCTTCCTCTCGTACTTGTTCTTATCGGTGTATGTCTTCAAACGCTTTGATTTCCCTACAGCTGGAGACTTCTTTGGAGTAGCCGCTCTGCGTTTGAGGACAAAATTACCAATTGTGACACTCATACTAGTGGTGCCCTCGTCCTCGGGCTCCTGCCGGGATGTGTCGATCGATGTTGGTGGAATCGTTGGCTGGGGGAGTCTTTGTGGTTGGGGTCTGAGTGATATCACCTGATTCGATTCTTTCTATTTCTGTGGTGCTCGTTTCCTTGGTTTTGGGATTGTGCTTTTCTTCCTTTTCTTTGGTCTTTCTTCTGGTGAAAGAGATTCAGCATCTACATCTCCACTATCTACTGCTCCTCCAAAAGCTTCGCTTTCAGCCTTAGTAAGACATAGTGCACCTTCCAAAACCTACCAACAGAGGAACATGAAAGTAAATAGCTGCACGCGGTTTGATTGGAAAATATCAGGATGTAGACAGACATATTGTTTTTTGCAAATAGTTCGCATGATATCCTGATAATTGTTTGGAATTCTATCAGCTTGGATTTGTAAACAACTCGAATGATACCATGCGAATTGTTTGCACTTGTACCACCTATTAGGTTTCTAACATCTCTCAGGTTCCCTTGGCATTGTTTCCAAATTATAAGTTGCGAATTGTTTGATACCTTAATTATATAGAATACCAAACAGAACGCAGTGTAGGTTGCGAATTGTTTGATACCTTAGTTTAATAGAATACCAAACAAAACTCAGGATGGGCTGCGAACTGTTCGCAACCCCAATTCAATACCTATATAGATCATACCTGATCATCTTTCAAATTGGGTATTCTAACAAACAGCGACACGGTAGATGCTTGGCATTCTAATCCCAACCATTAGAAAAACCTTGGGATCAAGGTCGGCTTTGCTACCTTTAGCCCGATTCTTGAGTGATCCATGATGAAGGGCTGCATTGGGACAAATATCAACATCAAGATGCTCTGCACATAACTAATATTTATACTTAATTTATCAATCTTACAATTAGAAGGGCGACGCGGCCGACGACTCTATCGAGTTTTTCGATAGCTAAACAACTCCTGATAGACTGGAGAAGCTTGAACACTATTGATCCGGACCAGTCTTAATTGTTTATTTTGCTAAGGTCTTCAACAAAATAAAGCGTACTCCAACCTAGGATATCTCTAGATACGGAGTAGAACAGGGTTGAGCACAAAAACAGTATCAACAGTTGTGCAACATCTTCCAACTCATGCTCCCGCCCCCCTTCGCTTATGGCTCTTTCTATACCTACCCGTAAAACCCAGGACAACATGCTATATTAGTAAAGTACAGTATCCTGCTTTATAAAATGAAGTGTATTTTACAGGTCCCTTTAAAATGGCGTTTGTTATTATTTTATTATTTTTCGGTCCTATCTTCTTGGACGTTTTACCCATTAAGTATTTCTTCATCCTCCTCGCCGTTTACGTATTTATTGTGAAATGGTCTAGATTTTATTAACGAAATTTCCTCTGTGCCATGCTTCATCCTGAATATGACCTTCACATCGTCTGTTGTTAGCTTCATAAACTTTGAGCCAATAAAGAAGGCGTCTTCATCGAAGGAGAACCTCTTGACAACATACTGAATGAGCGAATAGAATTTCTTCTTTGGCAGTTCTGCCACATTACGGACGTCGAAATACGTTTTCAAAAGTGTGTAGAAGGGTGTGTTTCATTCAGCTTCTATGTGGGCACGAGTAATACGGTTCTCTTTCAACAGTTTGAGAAGGCTCACCAATCCTGACCTGTAATAGCTTGGTTTTGTTGTCATACTTCATGCACAAACACAAATCAGTTTGAGTGTCACACACCTCGCATGATAAGCTGCGAACTGCCTATTTATCAGTTTGAATATCACACAACTCGCATGCCAAGGTGCGAACTGCTTATCTATCAGCCCAGTTTTATAAACAATTCGCATGCTGGCCTACGAATTGTTTGCAAATATAAGTTGTGAACTGTATGATGCACACATTCCATCAAGCTGCGAATTGCTATGAACTATAAACAGAGATGAAGTTGCGAATTTTTTGCATCTTACGTGATGAAGATGCGAACTGTACTACAACGCACACATACATGCTGCGAACTGTTTTATTTTTTACATGCATGTTGCAGGGATCTGGGATATATTGAAACAACACCAAAATCAATAGTCAATTACCTAATGCACATCTAACATACATCACAATTCTCATGAAAGAATTAACATTACATGCAACCTAACTTCTACCCTGGTTCGACGATACACCTAGAAACTAACAACTTGATTCTGGTAAAAAAGGAACGTCGATCGTGAAATAACAGAAACAAGTGGTTCGAAGTCATCAAAAACGCAAAAAAAAAAAAACATTTTCCACGACAATGCTTACCTGGTTACTGCAAAACACTATAGTTTCACCAGCTGGCGAGAAGTTGACGACAACTTCTCTAACAGAAGGTGGTTAATCGCTTGACGGAGTACAATAGGGTGACCGGTACGATTCCGTTGAGGGGTTCGACGAAAGACTGATTTGGAGAGAGAGACGGGAAGGGTTTCGGGTTTGAGAGAGTTTAGAAGTCGAACAGTTTCTTTTCTGGTGGTTTCTAGAAAATTAGACGTGTTTGGGTTGGTTTAATGTGATGAGAAGGGGGGAAAAGTATGTTTAAATTGAAAGATAGGTATATATAGTCGGGAGGTAATTTTGTCCAAATTTTAACTCGAGGTACTAAGTAACACTATCCAAAATTTGGATACCACCGGGTAATTACATACTTGAGCGGGTATTTACTGGTACTTTTCTCAATAAAAATTATATTTTATTTTTACATTTATTAACAAACACTAAAAACGAAAATAAAACAAAATTAAAAAAAAGCAAAATAAATAAAATAAAATAAAAAATCAGCAACTTGGCTTATGTGGGTTTGTTAAGTCGCTCTTGGTATTTAACAAGACCACCAACAATTTTTAAGCATTTTCTAGTTAACGAACAGTTTAACACTTTTATTGGAGTGATTATAGGAACGTGTTAACAAACAATATATTTAACACGTAATTTAACATCAACGTTGTGCATGCTCTTATAGTTCCTTCCAAATCAACCGCTATTCGTGCAAAACAACACTTGAATTCTATTTATTTCATATAAAGTGATAAACTTTAAAGGCAGAAACTATGTGGTACACGTGGTGTTTTTGTTAGGCTATATTTAGAATATCGAATGTTATCTATTTCGATAAAGACAGAATATGTAAAAAATATATTGGGACAAAGCCAGTCACATGTTAATTAACCGTCCAATACTTTGTTATGTTAAGAATATATATATAGTCGTTGGAGGTTGTTTATGGTGAGTAAAGCATAACTAATTGAATGCATCAATTGTATTGACATATGCATCATCGAGACATTGACTGTATATGCCTAGGAATTATCGAGAGATCGGTTTCTTTGGTTAAGGTATTGGTTGCTTCAGCCTGAAATCCTTTATTAGGTCAACATTTGTTAAAAGGACGGTTGACTGGGCGATCCATGTAACGCACTCTGATCAGAGTAATGATCACGATTATAGGGACATTATTATAAATGTAGCTCTGTGATCGAGATTAATGGAATCGTGTAATTAATGAAATATTGAAACTGCTATGTAAATAGTATAAATAAGATTATTATTATATAGAACATGACTTATCTTCTTGAATAGTTGTTAGATTTCTCTTCAACAAATTTGGCGTCGTCTGTGGGAACTCTTTAAAAAACACACATCTGTGTTTCAACCAATGGTAGTAACAAGATCTGCGATTGAAAGAGAAACCTCCGAGAGAAACATTGTAATGACATACCAAACTCCAGTGCTAGACCAAGCTGTCGGGCCAAGTCACATCTCACCCCTTGCTGCAATCCCCCAAGCAAACCATACTTTTGAAGCATTTGAGGTCTGAGTAGATGCGTACACTGCCCTGGTCGATCCGGAAATCTTCCCGTTCACGGTGGACGTTGTTCTTGATCATGCTGATCTAGCTGTCACAGCCGATAATCCCACCGAGGCCTTAATATTTCAGCGACTAGAGCAACATATCTAACTTATGCAAAAAAATCACCAGAGGGCCGCTCACGATCAGGAGGCTAAGGACCATGCGGCTAAAGTAACCTGGACATAGATGAATGACGCTCTCAACGCATTAACGACTAAGCTCTGAGATGGAGACAAAGGGATCTTACAAACGGAAAAATATTGGCGAGGACACTGGCGAAATAAATGGTAAAAAACGCTCGAAAGAAAAAGAGCACCATCGTGGGGATAGGCAAGTCACCCCAAAAAGGGCTAAGGAGAACGAGGCCTAGCATTATGATCAGATACACTATAAGATAACCGCTTATGTGCTTATGGAATCTTTGTTCGTGGAGAAGATCCTCGCAGTCGAGCTCCCCCGAGTATTCGATCCAATCTGCATGCCCCAAATATACTTTCTCACTACCTCGTTTTGATTGGTTAGTGGATTCCTTCCCGGGATGTGAATTTTTGTCCTTTATGAATACATATTCAGTTTATAATAAAATCTGTATGCACCAGAGGGATGAGGAACATACCATATTTTAAACAGAACGAGGGTATATTGTTACTCAGTTATATCTTTCAATTTAAAGAACGTTGGCTCATAACAAGATTTGATCAATAAAATATTTAAAGACCAACTAGGACACCATATGGAAGCATACAACTCAGTAGCAATTAGAAGTGCTTAAAAAAATTAAACCATTTTACGTAAGTATAACCTAAAGCTAAAACCGCTTAAATGTTCATTACGGGTCCGCGGTGGTAAATTTTTGTAGTATGTCATTAGTAAACATGGGATTGAAGCGGATTCCATGCAGTTAAGGTAATTAATCCACATATCAAAGTCACCAAGTCTTTGAATTACTTAGTGGAGCTATAAAGTTTTATTGGAACGCACACTATAACGCAACCTTCGTTGCACTAAGAGCTTATTTCAAATCGCCAAAAATCCTCTCTGCACCTACGATGGGTGAACTTATGTACCTCTATATATCTGTTTCTCCTTTTGCACTTAGTGATTTACTCGACTGAGAGCCCGAGGGCATACAACGCCCCGTCTACTATACAAGTAAGACCTGGTAGACGTTGAGACTCGTTACCTCAACCTGGAGAAGCTTTTCTTGAGGCTTGTGGTGGTAGCACGTAAGATGCATCCTTATTTTCATGGGCACACAATAACACTGGGAACTTCTTTTCCTTTACGGAATGGTTTTAAAAAATCGGACGTTTTAGGCCTGTTACCAAGTGGTCCCTTGAGCTAGGATAATACAACATCAAGTTTGAGTCGTGCACGACAATTAAATGGCAAGCTATCGTTGAATTTATTACCGTATTCTCAACGCCTCACCCTGAAAGTTGTATTACCAAACTATGTAATGTACTGATGCACTTCGTTTCCCTTCTGATGGTGTGGAGGTGTTTTTTTAATGAGAAACAAACTCTTTTATTTTAAATAATATTTTACTCATTTTGCCACTAAATGTGTTTGTTCTATAATTCTCTCCATCCTTACAACTATGCGAACGGGTCACTATCCACGCCTACGGGCTATTCAAATGGGCCATACTGTGCATAGACTAAATAAGTCTAAATAAAACGAATGGGCTAATTGGCCACGCACATTAAGGCTACGTAAGGGACCCAATTGTGCCCAATACCTTGTACCAGTATTAATAAGTAAATTACTCCAAGCCTACGAGGTTACGCGATAGGCCAAATCGGTCACTCCTGCGAATCACCCGAGGGGAACTCTCCATTTTTTTGGGCTATGTGATGGGCCATATTTTATCCGATATTGTAAGGAAATGCTATGACAAAAATACAGTTAAACAATCGCATCTGCCTCCATTTTAAAAATAACTTCAACTATTCAAAGATACATAGGATTTCCTAACTGTTAACAATAGCATAAATTATACATAATAACTAGTCATAATGTTCAGACCCATAACAAAACATAAAGATTCTTTGAATGTCTAGTTTCACTCAATCATACACTACACTTCATGGATAGCAGAGATGGACCCTAACTTCATTCCATCATCGGCAGTGTTGGTATCAGTCGGTACCTTTGTCATAATAACAGCTCATGCATTAGCCTCGGTCGTGAGAGCATCCACGTTCTTCAAATTTGACTTTCCTTGTCCGGGCGCGAACTTTTGATACGCACCTAGTGACATCCTAGGCTTCAGGATCAACAACTCCTCCATCATCTTTTCTTGGTATCTCTATATTGTCTTTATTTCTACTTCCATGACTTACCTTTCTTATTCTTCCAAGTCTCGATCAATCTTTTTTAGAAACTTCACTTGTTGTTACTTCTTTTCAACCTTGCCCTCCTCTAAGGACACCTTAATATTGGAAATTTCCAAGGTAAGCTCTATTATCTTCTCCGCCTGATCCTCCACCATTCTTTCTTTGGCCACGTTTTATGATAGTAAACCAACGCTCTGGAACATCAACATATAATTCTTCTTTACCAAGTCATTGTTCTGTGAAGATAACAGATCGGTCACACTTACTAACTCTAGGAATTTTTGCGGTATGAGTCTCATTCATAAGCAACTAAAAAGAGTTCTTTTTAAAGTTCTTCATTCTCCCTTAACACTTTCTCTTGACGTGATTTTACTGAGCCATATACATTCTTGAACCGAGCCAATTCGGTACTTATACGATGCACCAATCCAAAGAATAAAGCGTATGGCTTTCATTTCTCCATTACAGAGCAACCAACCTGCGACATGCGCCTTTAAGCCAAAGCCAAGGAATTATGATGCATCTATTCAAAGAGCAAGAGTTATCATCAAATCACCACTTTGGAAACCACTACATACATGTACACTTATAGAATTACTTTGATCACCAACTTTAGTTGGCATTGAAGAATCTCACTTAATGGCATGTAATCATAGAATGCTAAATACAGACAATACTTAGCTGCTCCATCATTACTTAAGAAGGTCGCTGCATGGATAATTTTATGGGTGGTATATCTTCAATCACTTTGGCAACTCGACCAGCTTCGTTACTATGACTTTTCTAAGTCATATGATCCGACCTCACGATATTCACAAACGTAGACCATGACCCCGTATTGTTTACAAAATCATGCATCCACTGCGTTAATCCTACTGGCAACACTTTCTTCTTCCCTGTAACATTTTCATTTTTGTTCAATTTCTTTAGCTTCGCATCATATCTTGTATCCCCAACCCCAATACCTTGGCGTTTTTCCAGTTGGCTTTGCAGCTACTGAGGCTGAGGCTTCTACTCATTTCTTCTCCATCAAGCCTCCATGTGCCTCATCTTCCTCGTCTACCATGGCTAGTTTGCGTTGCGATATAGGTACCGCATTCACAAAAAAATGGTTTCTTATTAAAGGAGGACACTCCTCCTCGGTATCTTCATCTTCCTCCTGAGATGAAGACCCCTCTCCTTCACAACTTCTTCCACGACCTTTTCCCTCGCTTTATCCTGATTCTTCTCTTGTTAACTATTATCATCACCAGCTTGAATAGCTAGTGTTACATATTCATTTCCTCCCTCCTCATGACAAGGTGAAGGTTCAGTTTTTTCCCTCACCTTGCGACTTTAAGGCATAAGCAACCCCACTACTGCATTATCTTGTTCCTTAAACCTTTTCTCCATCAGAGCGTGGAGCATGTCCATCCTTGCAGCCTCTCCGCTACCAGAAATTCTCACTTGCCCATCTTTTGATATCTCTAACTCTAGCACACGCCATAAGCTGGACTTTGGATGGTTCTGATAGGAAAACATGCGAAAATCTTCCAACACCCACACCGTGTTCGTAGCTTCAACTTACTTAATTAGAGGGTTCATTGAGCCTTCTAGTAGTCTTTTCTTACACCACTCTTGATGTTTTCCTTTATTTGCAAACACAAACAAATGAAAGCAGTCACATGTCTCGATTTAAATCTAGTTATATTACCTATGCAACCTGAAAACTTAACACTTAGCCTTCGATTCCCTTTCTAATTGCAAGTTCATGACAACACTTTTCGTGCTCCCAATTTCCTGGCACGTACACCAAAGTATGTTTCCATTTTTTATTATAAGTATGCAGATCTACCAATCGTCTCACCCCAGATAATTGGAGATAAAAGAAAGGGAAATGGGCTAACTTAGTCATATTTACTGCCACTAGAAAGTCCGCCAGACACACAGGGATGTTCAGCACTTTAGAGCTTAGTACTACACTCAGTAACACTCTTCAGCCATTGATTGTTAATTGTGTAGAGCATATATCTATGAAACTAAAAAAATCCTGAATCAAAGAAGGAAAGGGAAGGTGAAGACCTCAGTCAAAGATGTTGGTATATAAGAAAGTTTCTGTCTAGTGGGTCTAATAAGGTTGATCCCCGAAATAGGGCAACCTTACTGTCACATCTTCAGAAATTGTATACCTTATCCTAAATTCTTGAGGCACTTCGTCTGTTAGGTACCAATATATAGGTGTTACTTTGGCAAAGTACTCCTCTAAAAATGAAGTACTCTCAAATTTAGAGTATGTGCCCTCATTATTGAATTTCTATTTCTTCTTCTAAATTTTATTTTGCCCCATCGATAGGGTGACTACAATGATCCAAAAGCAGTTATAATCGCAATCCATTATCCTAGTTAGTTTGCCTCACACAGAATTATCGGCAATGAAGTATTTAGGAAACCAACTAACCTTGTTACTATCTACAGAAATTTACGTAAACCTTAATACCACCCCCAAGTAGGTCTACTAATTCTAAATATCCATTAAGTGTGTAAAAACATACCATAGTTATTAATGAAGTTTCCGGCAAAGATTGATGATGCCCTATCACACCTCTCATTTGCAATTGCATCGAAATACTTAAAATAGGTCCCGAATCGATTTGTGATGGATTTACAACGTAGAATGCATTTACCCCATGTGTGATGGGACTATACGCATCGTTTTTTCATTAATTAATGCTAACATGGTTTGTAAGATCAAAGCGACACAATTTATTCGATATCTTTGTGTCGGAACCGTGAGAAAACATGTAACACGTGTCATATGCACCGCCATTACCTCACGCCATTTTCTAACACATCATGCCACACGTAACTAATACTTCACATATATTCACCCAATGTAAGTTATTCCATTCAATACCTTTTTCAAAAGTTACTAAATGGATTAAGGGGAGCCCTCATGAGGTCGTTATTATCGACATTAAGTCCATTGGGAAAGATATGATTTCAACCAACTATAAAGAGCACCCCACACTAGAAGACTGAGGCTAAACTGAGGGGCATAAATTTCGTAACAAGAAATCATCCAAATTATCGGGCAAAACCATTACTGACGACGATATCAAGGCCCATAAGGGAGACAGCATGGGCACTTTAAGAAAAGAAATCAGACTTGAGTTAAACAAAACAATCAATAGAACCTGATCAAGGCTCACCTCACAGATAAGGAAACCAACTATAGGCTATAACTTAACACGAGCTCAATCAGGACTTTACTGAGCAGAAGTCATACATTGAGGGCGGCAAGTAACAACACCAAAATCAATAGTCAATTACCTAATGCACATCTAACATACATCACAATTCTCAGGAAAGAATTAACATTACATGCAACCTAACTTCTAACCTGGTTCGACGATACACCTAGAAACTAACAACTTGATTCTGGTAAAAAAGGAACGTCGATCGTGAAATAACAGAAACAAGTGGTTCGAAGTCATCAAAAACGCAAAAAAAAAACATTTTCCACGACAATGCTTACCTGGTTACTGCAAAACACTATAGTTTCACCAGCTGGCGAGAAGTTGACGGCAACTTCTCTAACAGAAGGTGGTTAATCGCTTGACGGAGTACAATAGGGTGACCGATACGATTCCGTTGAGGGGTTCGACGAACGACTGATTTGGAGAGAGAGACGCGAAGGGTTTCGGGTTTGAGAGAGTTTAGAAGTCGAACAGTTTCTTTTCTGGTGGTTTCTAGAAAATTAGACGTGTTTGGGTTGGTTTAATGTGATGAGAAGGGGGGAAAAGTATGTTTAAATTGTGTAGAGCATATATCTATGAAACTAAAAAAATCCTGAATCAAAGAAGAAAAGGGAAGGCGAAGACCTCAGTCAAAGATGTTGGTATATAAGAAAGTTTCTGTCTAGTGGGTCTAATAAGGTTGATCCCCGAAATAGGGCAACCTTACTGTCACATCTTCAGAAATTGTATACCTTATCCTAAATTCTTGAGGCACTTCGTCTGTTAGGTACCCATATATAGGTGTTACTTTGGCAAAGTACCCCTCTAAAAATGAAGTACTCTCAAATTTATAGTATGTGCCCTCATTATTGAATTTCTATTTCTTCTTCTAAATTCTATTTTGCCCCATCAATAGGGTGACTACAATGATCCAAAAGCAGTTATAATCGCAATCCATTATCCTAGTTAGTTTGCCTCACACAGAATTATCGGCAATGAAGTATTTAGGAAACCAACTAACCTTGTTACTATCTACAGAAATTTACGTAAACCTTAATACCACCCCCAAGTAGGTCTACTAATTCTAAATATCCATTAAGTGTGTAAAAACATACCATAGTTATTAATGAAGTTTCCGGTAAAGATTGATGATGCCCTATCACACCTCTCATTTGCAATTGCATCGAAATACTTAAAATAGGTCCCGAATCGATTTGTGATGGATTTACAACGTAGAATGCATTTACCCCATATGTGATGGGACTATACGCATCGTTTTTTCATTAATTAATGCTAACACGCTTCGTAAGATCAAAGCGACACAATTTATTCAATATCTTTGTGTCGGAACCGTGAGAAAACATGTAACACGTGTCATATGCACCGCCATTACCTCACGCCATTTTCTAACACATCATGGCACACGTAACTAATACTTCACATATATTCACCCAATGTAAGTTATTCCATTCAATACCTTTTTCAAAAGTTACTAAATGGATTAAGAGGAGCCCTCATGAGGTCGTTATTATCGACATTAAGTCCATTGGGAAAGATATGATTTCAACCAACTATAAAGAGCACCCCACACTAGAAGACTGAGGCTAAACCGAGGGGCACAAATTTCGTAACAAGAAATCATCCAAATTATCGGGCAAAACCATTATTGACGACGATATCAAGGCCCATAAGGGAGACAGCATGGGCACTTTAAGAAAAGAAATCAGACTTGAGTTAAACAAAACAATCAATAGAACCTGATCAAGGCTCACCTCACAGATAAGGAAACCAACTATAGGCTATAACTTAACACGAGCTCAATCAGGACTTTACTGAGCAGAAGTCATACATTGAGGGCGGCAAGTAACAACACCAAAATCAATAGTCAATTACCTAATGCACATCTAACATACATCACAATTCTCATGAAAGAATTAACATTACATGCAACCTAACTTCTACCCTGGTTCGACGATACACCTAGAAACTAACAACTTGATTCTGGTAAAAAAGGAACGTCGATCGTGAAATAACAGAAACAAGTGGTTCAAAGTCATCAAAAACGCAAAAAAAAACATTTTCCACGACAATGCTTACCTGGTTACTGCAAAACACTATAGTTTCACCAGCTGGCGAGAAGTTGACGGCAACTTCTCTAACAGAAGGTGGTTAATCGCTTGACGGAGTACAATAGGGTGACCGGTACGATTCCGTTGAGGGGTTCGATGAACGACTGATTTGGAGAGAGAGACGCGAAGGGTTTCGGGTTTGAGAGAGTTTAGAAGTCGAACAGTTTCTTTTCTTGTGGTTTCTAGAAAATTAGACGTGTTTGGGTTGGTTTAATGTGATGAGAAGGGGGGAAAAGTATGTTTAAATTGTGTAGAGCATATATCTATGAAACTAAAAAAATCCTGAATCAAAGAAGGAAAGGGAAGGCGAAGACCTCAGTCAAAGATGTTGGTATATAAGAAAGTTTATGTCTAGTGGGTCTAATAAGGTTGATCCCCGAAATAGGGCAACCTTACTGTCACATCTTCAGAAATTGTATACCTTATCCTAAATTCTTGAGGCACTTCGTCTGCTAGGTACCCATATATAGGTGTTACTTTGGCAAAGTACTCCTCTAAAAATGAAGTACTCTCAAACTTAGAGTATGTGCCCTCATTATTGAATTTCTATTTCTTCTTCTAAATTGTATTTTGCCCCATCAATAGGGTGACTACAATGATCCAAAAGCAGTTATAATCGCAATCCATTATCCTAGTTAGTTTGCCTCACACAGAATTATCGGCAATGAAGTATTTAGGAAACCAACTAACCTTGTTACTATCTACAGAAATTTACGTAAACCTTAATACCACCCTCAAGTAGGTCTACTAATTCTAAATATCCATTAAGTGTGTAAAAACATACCATAGTTATTAATGAAGTTTCCGGCAAAGATTGATGATGCCCTATCACACCTCTCATTTGCAATTGCATCGAAATACTTAAAATAAATCGATTTGTGATGGATTTACAACGTAGAATGCATTTACCCCATATGTGATGGGACTATACACATCGTTTTTTCATTAATTAATGCTAACACGCTTCGTAAGATCAAAGCGACACAATTTATTCGATATCTTTGTGTCGGAACCGTGAGAAAACATGTAACACGTGTCATATGCACCGCATTACCTCACGCCATTTTCTAACACATCATGGCACACGTAACTAATACTTCACATGTATTCACCCAATGTAAGTTATTCCATTCAATATCTTTTTCAAAAGTTACTAAATGGATTAAGGGGAGCCCTCATGAGGTCGTTATTATCGACATTAAGTCCATTGGTAAAGATATGATTTCAACCAACTATAAAGAGCACCCCACACTAGAAGACTGAGGCTAAACCGAGGGGCATAAATTTCGTAACAAGAAATCATCCAAATTATCGGGCAAAACCATTACTGACAACGATATCAAGGCCCATAAGGGAGACAACATGGGCACTATAAGAAAAGAAATCGGACTTGAGTTAAACAAAACAATCAATAGAACCTGATCAAGGCTCACCTCACAGATAAGGAAACCAACTATAGGTTATAACTTAACACGATCTCAATCAGGACTTTACTGAGCAGAAGTCATACATTGAGGGCGGCAAGTAAAGTGAGGCTTATCAAATACCGATGCATGTTAACTGAGACCAGTAAACTCGATCATCGGTTAAAACTTATTAAGAGGTCATTAAAGAGGTCAACACTTGTAAGACCGGTTGACTGAGAAACCTACGTAACGCACTCTGACGAAATTAATGACCACGATTATAGGGATATTACCATAAATGTAGGTCCACGATCGAGATTAATGGAATCGTGTTATTAATGAAAGAATGAAACTAATATGTAAATAGTATAAATATTATTATTATTATATAAAACATTACGTATCTTTTCGAATCAATAAAATTACTATGTCTGCGATTATTTGTTAGATTTTCCTTTAATATTGGTACTGAGCCTTTCAGCTAGGAAGCCATTGGTCAAACCAAGTAGATCTATCTGCAAGAAATCTATTCACAAAGATATTGGTTGTTACATTTGGTAAAACATTGGTAAAGTCAAGCTAGGTCATTGGCATGACTCCCTTCGGACAAGAGAAAGGTTGTTTAAGACTGAAGAACTACCGATGAGGTAAAGTCTTCATTAGCCAAGAGGTTGAGCTATTAAGTTTTATTATTCATATAAGGTTTCAGTGATAGTGGTTAGATTGATATTCTGTTTTCCCCAGAATCAATTACTTCTTGTTACAAATTAATGGTTATTTTTGTTGAATGGTTGAGATTTTTTAAGTAGCAATGAAGATTTAAAGATTAGAAGGATATCGGTGAGAAAGGATAACGGTAAGGTCAAATATATACTAAATTCAACAAAGAAATTTGATAAGTCCAACATTAGATGTCACAATTTCAAGAATTTTGGTCGTTTCTGAGAATAATATCTTGAAAGACTTAGAAGGAACTGCGATTGTAGATCAATTCAAAGGGGTGTTTCTGTTTCTTTTGAAGGATACAAATCTACAGAGATTTCAGTGCACTACTCAGATAAAGGTCTGAGAGAGAGGATTTTGGATTCTGGATGCTCATTTCGTATGAGTAGACATAGGGATTGATATCACTTATGTGAAGATAATAATGGATGCACTGCGTGACTTAGAAATAGTTAGGCTTGCAAGATAGATGATATAAGATCTGTGAATATTCGAATGTTTGATGGTTGTGATCAGATCCTGATACATTTGAGGTACGTTCACAATTTGAGAAAAACTCTAATTTCACTTGCCATGTTGAACAACTTAGGTTGTTTTATAAAAGTTCAAAATATTACATGAAATTTGTTATAGGTCACATGACCTTAATAAATATGAAAATTTCCAATTGCCTTTATTCCTTGATCGACGATAATGTTATAGGTATATTAGTAAGCTTGTTCGAATGAAGAGACTATACCATGTGAGTGAGAAATGATTGTTGTTTTTGCATAAGGAAAGTTTGTTTAGAAAAGATAAATTAAGTGGCTTAGAATTTTTTAAATCATTAATGTATGATAAAAGTAGCACAATCAAGTTAGTAAGATCCAAACATGCAGAATTTGGAACTCTGGTCTACATACATGTTAATCTCTAGGGTACTGCAAGTGTTTAGTCTCATGGATATAATATATATCTCATGTCAATGATTGATGATTAATCATAGAAGTTGTGGATTTATCTATTGAATTCAAATGGATATAACCATGGTTTAAAGATACTTTGACATAGAAGTAGAAGTTCAGGATGGACAATGATATTGAATTTTATGCAAATTAATTTACTAATTATTGTAAAGCAGCAACAATAGCTCTGTGTAGAACTATATCGGACACTGCACAAAAAAATAGTTTTGCTTAAAGGATAAACAAGGAAACAAGTGACCAGGTATGTCTCTTGAACATATAATTACACGGTATGAAGCAATCTCACACTTGATGGTATAAGTATTTTGATGATTTCATGGTCAATAGTAGGTATAAAAGAAACAGTTATGACAGTTATGTGAATGTGAAGAAAATTGGTTATATCAATATTGGTGAGGATAAAAACAGCCTAGGGGTAGACTAGTAATTTTAAGTTGAGTTTCAAGATGGTGTAAAGGTGTTTCAGGGCGGTGAGAGAATTAAGCAGCTTGGCAGCAGTTAATTTTCATTACCAGAAGTTAATGCTGGTGGTTGAGTATTTATAGCATGTTATTTGGGCCCTTATGGGCTTTCGGGTCAAGTTTAATGGACCCGGGTCATGTTTAAAGACCCATGAGTTCTAAGCAGGAGGACAGGCAGCTTAGTCAAGAAGTGTTTAAGTTTTTTAGTACTTTAGTCATAGTTCGAACTGCCCTAGGCTCACATCGGTTCGAAGAGATCTGTCCGGTCCAAAAATTATGTCCGATTTTCGGAGAGAATTACACTGATCTGCCCTTCCGGGGAGCACTCCGAATTCGGACTCATCAGGAGCCCCTTTTTTAGATGTTTGAACAAGTGTCCTTGTTAAATAACTGAAAAACAGTCTGATTTTAGGAAGTGGTCTTTCAATCCGGAGAGAGTTGTGGACAAATCCGGACAGACCGAACGTTACGAATTCTAAACGGTTCTTGCCAGAGTTAATGGGACACGTGTCATTCTCTGGTTGGTTACTTTAGCCGTTTTTTCACCTTGAACTTCGCACCACTTTCTCGAACAAGTTACCTCTTTTAAATGCCATTAATGACATCAACGCCGTCTTTTAATCATTGCCCAACTTTTCGGATTCTCCTAGGAATCAACTCCTTTTTTCACTTTTACTATAAATTCTAATTCACTTTTCACTATCTCATTATCTCTTTCAAATTTCACTCTGCCATTTTTACTTAGAGCTTTATCTCTCTAGAATCTTCAAAACTTTCTTGGCTGTTTATGTTTACAGCAAGGACAGCACTAATCAAGGGTGGCTGGCTTAACCTCTCTGAATTGGAGAAAGCTCAAAGAGTTGAGAAGGAAAAAAGACTTGCAGCAGGGCTTCCAGCGTCACCTGTTGAGAAACCAGCCCCTTCAATCGAGGAATCTGACAGAGGTTCATCTTCTTCTAAAGGTACAAAACCTAAAAAACTCTTTCAATCAACGCTTTCTCCAATAGTATCTGGTTCTTCAGTTCAAGAGTCGATCCCTGTTGTTGAACCGGGAGTCACTGCCACAAGTGTTAGGAAGAAAACCTCTTTCATTGCTATGGGGTCTGATTCTGACCACTCCCCGGACAAATTGATCATGAAAAGGCCAAGTAGGTTGGTTAAAGGACTTTCCTCTAAAAACACACCCTCGAAATCGGGGGCAAAAAATAGTGAATCAGGGTCCGAGGCAACTATAAGGGCTCCCCGGGAGAGGCCGTCAGGATTGGAGGCCAGCAGCCCACTACCCCCCAAGGAAACTTCTACCTCAGAAACTCAAATTGAGGTAAGAAGTCGAGTATACACGGACAGCCAACAGTCCGGAGGATCAGCTCTGCCAAGCCTCAATCCTCCCCGGACCATTTCTACTGAAGCTCCCCCAACGATCATGGAGGAGAGGATGGAGGACTCCACAGAGGAGGTTAGATTTGAGTCCGAGTCCTCCTGACAGGCTGAAACTGCTATCGTTGTTGCCAAGAAGGGCAAAGAATACTTGTATCTAAGACGTCCGGACCTGCCGGAAAGCCTTGAAGGGAGAGTGGGACCATGTTTCCATAAGGTGGAGTTCAAGTATCTTTTGGCTCTGTTGAAACCCAAGTACACGTTCATTCACACTTCAGATCTGGGCAGATTGCGCAAAAAGTGGGGAATCCCTGAGAACGTAAAGATAAGGATTCTTATCGATCCGGAGACCCCGATGGACTGCAAAAGGAATGAGATAGTCTTCTTCACGGAGCTATTCAACTGGGGACTCAGGTTCCCACTGGACCCGGACATAGTGCGCTACTTCCACTTGGTCAAGCTCTGCCCGTCACAGCTAAGCCCTAACGGTGGGTTTACCTTGATGTCATGTATTATGGCGTCTAGGTTATCTGGAATCCCTCTTCCTATGGAAGAGTTTGCAGTTGTGGCCAACTTGTGCAAACATCATCAGTTCCCCTTCTACCATTTCAACATGGGAAATGATCTTAAAGCTGTTGACGATCTCCTGGAGTCGGAGAGCAAGTGGAGGAGCCAATTCTTATTTTTCAGTGGCTCATGGGAGAATGGCAAGAAAATCAAGACCGGAGAGAATCCAAGCCTCCTCAGGAGTAGGTGGAGGAGTGACCGTAAGCTTCTCATCTTAATTCTCTGTTCGAATTTCCCTTTTCTTTCAAGTTTATGCTAATTAGTTTCTCTTTTGTTTTATTAGAGCTGCCAAAGGAGTTCGGAGACTATCTGAAGGCCGGACAGGTCACCTGTGGCAAAATCAACGCTTGGGCCGCAGAGAACTGGGAGAATCGGTTCCATAAAGCCTTCACTGCTGGGAACTTAGCAAGGTCTCACCTGTGGAACACCACAGGTCGAAGAGACCTAACTTAGGAGGAGCTCTCCACACAACCTGATGAAGACATCGTGCTGAGAAGATCTCACGAACTGGATGGGACTCTCTTCCTTCCTGCCCGGGCCAAAGCCCCAAGTAAAATGAAGGGCAAGAAGAAGAAAGGCAAGAGGGTAGCAGGTGACGATGAGAAGGAGGCCCCAACAGACACAGAAGGACTGGCACAGGCTCAGATTGATGCAGCCCTTCTGCAGGTGGTGGAACAGGAGAGCGAGAAGCAGGAAGTGAACCTCCCTAAGCCTACAAGGGTCTCTAAGAGGACTCGCAAGCACACAAGTGAGAGTGCTGACAGGGAGGCCAAGAAGAAGAAGTCTTCCCAAGGGGATGAAGTTGCTCTCCGGGACCCGGAGCCCTCTTTACCTACTGACCCTACACTGGCCGAAGAGATCCCAAGGGACTTTCAAGAAGAGATTCCAAAGGAATTTCATACAGATGAAGTCGAGGGGGGAGAGCTCAACTTGGATGAAATGGACATCACCGGTCTGGGTGGACTTGGTGAATATTTTCTTGGCCTGCCCAGAGATGAGTTCGCAGGGCCCTACGTCCCTCCGAGCAGCTCCAACACGGTCAACTTCAACGGTAAGACTTTCATGGTTTCTAGCGAGAAGGACATCATAGCCCACTCTTTACTTAGCAATGTACAGCCAGTGCTTACTTTGGAAAGGCAAGTCCGAAGTCAGGCTGACACCATCAAAGAGCTCAAGTCTGAGAAGGAGAAGCTGTCCGATGACCTCCAGACTGCTGCCACTAAGATTGATTTGCTTAAAGAGTCGAATCAGCAGCTAAAGAAGAATCAAGATGAAGGCAAGACAAAAGTTTCTTCTTTGGAGGAAATCATAAAAGACCTCCGGGCTAAGGTGTCCGGACTGGAGAAGGATCTGACAGCCTCAAGAGGGGAAACTGCAGCAAAAGAGAAGCTTGTCACCAACCTGACCACTGACAAACTTGCTTTAGAGAATGCAGTGACTCAGGCTGTTGAAGAGAAAGCTGCTCTGGTGAAGGATCAAGAGGCCATGATCAAGGCCAAGATTAATGCTTATGCCAGGGAGATGATACGGAGTGAAGAATTAATGATTGAAAAAGTGAAGTCTGATATGGTCCTCCTGTTTCACGAGAAATTCCCGAAGAGGAGACTAGGGGACTTATGGCGCTATGTGGATGACGATGATCTCCCATACTGGACCATGGTTGATGAGGGGTACTCCGGTGAGTCCTCGTCTGGTGGTGAAGAGGAAACCGGAGAGAGCCCAGGTGAGGAAGAGATTGATCCCAAGGGTAAAAAGATAATCGAGGAGAAGAGCAACATCAAGGGCAAGAAATCAGATGAGGGTGAGCCATCTTCAAAGGCTCAACCTTAATTTATAATTTGTTTTGTTTATCTTGAACTAAAGTCCTTGGAAGGCCAAGGCACTTTTTTTGTGATGGTGTCCGTATTATTCGGACAGATTTTTGTACTGTGCCCAAACTTACTCAAAAAGTCCTTGGAAGGCCAAGGCAGTTTTAAATTGTTGAATGACTATCTTATTTTGCTCAACCATCCTCTTCTTTCATTGTTTGTTTAAATAGCTGGAGTTTAAATAATTTTATTGTATTGTGAGAGTATTAAAACTTTCCGGCTCGAATTTAAGTAGCCCTTAGATCTTTTAACCCAAGTAGTATGATAAGAGACAAAATGTTTAAAAATACTTAGAGAATTTTGAAGAAGGCACCAAATTTCATTGAAAACTCTCCGTGCCACCGAAGAGGGGAAGGTATGCCCCCAAATATTTACATGGATGTTCAAACAACTAAATATTTACATAAGTTTTATTCCAAGTACATTCGAAGGTGTTCAATATTCCAAGGGTGAGTTAAAACCCTGCCATCTTTGTCTTCCAACCAGTATGTCCCAGGCTTGATTCTTTCAACCACAGTATACGGACCCTCCCAAGTTGGGGCCAGCTTTCCGAAGAGCTTTTCCTTTGTGTGCAAGAAAACTTTCCTTAATACTTTATCTCCTGGTTGAAAATCTCTTCTTTTAACTTTAAAAGCAAACCTGCTTCTCATCAAGCCCTGATAGTGTGCCATTCTAAGATGAGCTTTAACCCGTCTTTCTTCAATCAAATCAAGCTGATTTCTAACTGCCATCTCATTAGCCTGCCCGGAGAAATTATGAACACGAAAGGAAGGGAGTGTCTTTTCTATGGGGGCTACTGCATCCATCCCATAGACCAAGGCAAAAGGGGATTCTTGTGTTGCAGCCCCAGGTGTTGTCCGGTAGGCCCACAAGACTTCTTGTAGATAACTAGGCCACTTCCCAGCAGCCCCTTCCAAGTTTTTCTTTAAGCCGGAGAGAATTGTTCTATTAGCCACTTCAACTTGCCCATTGGCTTGTGGGTGAAAAGGTGAAGAAAAACAGTGCTGAATACCTCTTGAGGCACAGAAGGTCTCCATCTCTCTATTATCAAACTGTGGCCCATTGTCTGTTGTTATTTTCTGGGGGACACCAAATCTGCAGCATATATTGGATAGAATGAATTTTATAACAGCTTTTGAGGTTGTCTCTGCCAAAGGGGCTGCTTCTATCCACTTCGAGAAGTAGTCAATGGCTACAATTATGGTTTTACGCCCTCTGGACGCCATAGGGAGAGGCCCAACTAAGTCCAATCCCCATCGAGCAAAAGGGATGGGCTCAGAAATTGATTCCAAAGGAATGGCTGGTACATGAATTTCATTGTTGTACCTCTGGCATGGGTCACACCTTCTCACCAGCTCCTTAGCATCTTTCATAATCGATGGCCAATAGTATCCGGAGAGTAGTACTCTTCTTGTCAAAGCTCTAAACCCACAATGGGCTGATCCTCACCATCATGCAATTCGGAGAGAACCATTTGTGACTCATGATCCCCTAAACAACGCAGGAGAGGTTTGCTGTAGGATTTTTTGTACAAGAATTCTCTAATCATAATAAAACCACGAGCCCTGTGTTTCAATGTTTTGGCTTGTGATTTATCCAAGGGCACGATGCCATCGGACATATACTGTATAAGAGGAGACCTCCAGTCTTGAGGCCGTTTCACTTGTATTTCAAAGACTTCCTCTTTTATACCTTCATTGAGTTGAATAGAAGGGCTTTCAAGCACATGGATCCATGGGTAGGACTCCGAATATGCTATTGTTGCCAATGAATCTGCTAGTTCATTTTCTGCCCGGGGGATGTGCTCATAGACAACAGCTTTAAATTTTAACGCTTCATTTTTGAGGAGGTGTAAATACTTGACCAATTGCTCCTTTCTAGCTTCTGATAGGCCCAAGGCATGGTGGACTAGCAACTGGGAGTCACTTAGTAGCTTGACCCTTTTAGCTCCACAAATGTAGGCCAATTTCAACCCAGCTATCGCTGCTTCGTATTCGGACTCATTATTGGATGCCCTGAAAGCAAAACAAATAGCTTGGAACATGTTGTCCCCATATGGGGAAGTGAGACATATTCCTGCCCCAGATCCCATGGTACTGGATCCTCCGTCTGTTCGGACAATCCACACTTTCTTGTGTTTTGAATCAGTAGGCTGCTCCGAATCCCTGTCAGAATGGAATTCAACCAGAAAGTCAGCCACAGCTTGAGCTTTTACTGCTGTTCGGGGAGCAAAGTCTATGTCGAAGTCCCCCAACTCTACTGACCACTTTGTCATTCTGCTCGAAATGTCTGCTTTTTGAAGGACATTTTTTAAAGGAAAGGACGTTCAGACAATGATAGGATGAGCCTAGAAGTAGGGCCTCATTTTTCTTGCAGCTATCACTAAGGCCAATGCCAGTTTCTCGAGTTTCAAGTAACGCCTTTCAGCATCAATCAAGCTTTTGCTGATGTAGTACACTGGGTGAGGATGCCCATCAACCTCCCTCACTAGCACAGCACTGACGGCACAACTTGAAACAGCCAAATATACAAAGAGAGTCTCCCCATCAACTGGTTTGAACAAAGTCTTGGGAGAGGAAAGATGTTTCTTGATTTCATTAAATGCTTCATTACACTGGGGTGTCCATTCAAACCCCTTTGCACCCTTCAAGGTCTGAAAAAATGGAGCACACCTGTCCGAAGACCTGGAGATGAATCTGTTCAAGGCAGCCAATCTCCCCGTTAATCGCTGTACTTCTTTAATGTTTCGAGGAGGCTCCATTTGGAACAAAGCATTGAGTTGGTCCGGGTCGGGCTGTATTCCATGCTCACTTATGATATACCCTAAGAACTTCCCGGACTGCACTCCGAACACACACTTTTCAGGGTTTAGTTTCAAATTCACTTTGGCCAAGTTGGCAAAAGTCTCCTCGAGGTCGGACAAGTGCAGCTGCTCATCCATGCTTTTCACCATCATATCATCTATGTAAACCTCCATATTTCTTCCAATTTGATCAGCAAATGCCTTGTTGACTAACCTTTGATAAGTAGCCCCAACATTTTTCAAGCCAAAGGGCATCACCTTGTAGCAGTGTCAACCTCTATCAGTGACGAATGTGGTATGCTCTTGATCTTTTGGATCCACTTGGATCTGATTGTACCCGGAGAAGGCATCCATGAAGGAGAGTAGCTTGTTCCCAAAAGTTGAATCTACTAACTGATCTATCCGAGGAACCGGATACAAATATTTTGGACAAGCTCCATTGAGGTCTGTGAAGTCAATGCACATACGCCATTTGTCATTCTTCTTTTTTACCAAGACAGGATTGGCAGTCCACAAAGGGTACTGAGATTCTTTAATGTGCCATATCTTTGTGAGTCTGTCAACCTCTTGTACAATGACATCAGCCTTTTCTTTTGAGAAGGCTCTCCTTTTTTGTACCACTGGTGCCACATCTCTCCGGACAGACAGGTGATGGGAAATCACCTCTGATGGAACTCCAGTAACATCAGCATTGCACCAAGCAAAAACGTGCTGATGGTCTTTCAAGAACTTCAACATTTTTTCTTTCAATATCTGTGGCATTTTGGACCCTATCTTGACGTGTTTTCCTTCTTCCAAGCAGTGTGTTTCAACCTCCTCTATTGGAATCAGCACTCCAGGGGTCTCTCTGGGGTCATCAATTTCACCCTCACCCCCAGAAAGGCCCTCAAACTGCTATTGATCGTTTATACAGACTGCCCCCAGCGTTCGTGGAGCCAAGGCAGTGGCATAACATTCTCTTGCAATCTTTTGACTACTCCGGACAACCCCAACCTGCCCCTGAACAGCATACTTTAAACACTGATGGACTGTCGAAGCCACTGCATGCATCCTAGAGAGCCAAGATCTCCCTAGAATAGCATTATAGCAGGTGGGACAATCCACCACAATGAAGAGTATTCTAACCATTTTCTTGAAAGGGCCCCTGCCCAATAACACTTCTTCTTCAAACTCCCCGATCACATCGGCCGAGCTGCCCGTAAAACCCACAATCGACCTATCCGACTTTTGAATCACAGCTGGATTTCTCATTTTCTTGTAAGTGTTTAGAAAAAGGATATTGGCAGAGCTTCCAGTATCCACCAGAATTCGCCTTATCTCATTTCCCCCTATAGAGGCTCCTATGACAACAGCATCCTCATGAGGGCCAGCAATATCTCTCAAATCATCCTCATCGAAGACTATGAATGGGAACGAGTTTGGAGATTGATAGGATGTCATGCCTCCTTCTAGCTGGGAGGCCAAATTATGAACATGTCTTTTTCTTGAAGAAGTAGTAGGAGCCGTCATAGTGTCCCCTCCGAAAATTGTCAGTGACTCGAAGAATTTAATGAGCCCGGAGACCGATCTAGAACGCTCCTCTATAGCACCTACTCTGTTTCGTGTTGGATCAGGATCCAGGTATTCAGACTCCACATCAAACCTTTCAACTATTACCATAGCCCCCTCTGGGGCAACATTACTCGGACCAACCCGGTGAGTGTTGTCAGGCCGGTTGCCTCCTTTTCTCTTAACGTACGCACCCAGCTTCCCCCTTTCAATCAAATTTTGTACCTCTTGTTTCAATGCTATGCAATCATCAGTGGTATGGCCAATATCATTGTGGTATTGGCAAAAGGAGTTATTACGATGCTCTCTGGGAGACTGCAAGGTTGTCGGTCTCCGGTAGTGTACTTCATCTTTTGTTTTATCAAAAATGGTGGCCACGCTTTCTTTAAGTTCTGCGAACCACTCTGGTTGGACCCATGGCCCTCTTTGGTTTCTAGACTGTTGACTTTGAGCAGGAGCAGCTGGCTGGGACTGAGCTTTTCCCCTACCATGCCCCTGTCCGGTTTCTCTTGCTCTATTCCCGGACTGGTTTTGATTTGGAGTTGGTGCCACCGGGGTGGATCTCACTTGTCTGTGCACCCTGGTCTTTTTCGTTTCGTCAACATTTATTTGCTTGCCAACTTGGTTTAGTAATCCTCCCCAGGTCATGGCTTTCTTCCTGGTCACCGAATCGGCCAGGTTGCCTGGGTTCAAACCTTGTCTAAGGGATGCTATTGCTACCTGTTCAAAGCAATCAGCCAACCCATTTTTTGTGTTTACAAAACGACTTATGTACTCCTTTAACGACTCATTCGGTTCCTGGGAACAATGGATTATGGTATCTCCGTTGCCCTTCAGCTCCTTACTCCCCACAAACTGCCTTCGAAAGGCCACCCAAAAAGTATCAAAGTCTTTAATACAACCCTGAGGCAGGCTGTTGTACCATTTCAGAGCACTCCCCGTAAAAGACTGGGAGAATTCCCTACAGAGTAGTTTATCATCATCATCAAAGTTCATCATGAAGTTCTTGAATTGCTCCAGATGATTGTCCGGATCAGTACTACCATCATACTTCTCCATCTTGGTGCTGTCAAACCTCTTGGAGAGGTTCCCTGACATGATTTTAGAAGACAGTGGAGACTGCCTCCAATTCCTTCCACGACTGAACACGGTATCCTCATTAGGAGTTGCAAAGATACCTGGCTCATCATGGAAGGCAAAAGGATCCATCAGCATCCGGTCTACATGCCTCCGGTTGTGAGATGACCCTTTTCCAATATGCCTCTTCATTCTTCCATGGTGATCTCTTTTTCTGGAATACTTTTTAACTTGCTTTTTTTTTCTTGGTTCGTCCCTCATCACTGCTAGAGGACAAGGACTTTTCATTTCCCTCACTGTCCGAAGAGCTGTCCGAAGACTCTGAGCTCGAGTCAGAACTCTCCACAGGCTTGGACCGGTGAGACTTTTTAGAGCTGGCATGCGTCTTCTTAGTGCTCACATGAGTTTTGGAAACCTTATGCTCTCTCGGGTTATCGGTGTGGTGAGCAGCTGATGCTTTGGATTTCTCTTTCACGCCCATCTTGGCCTTTTCAGCCCTCAGAGCTTCTATCTCAAGTTTTAACCTGTCGCGCTCTTGGACAGTATACTCATCGTTCTCTTACACCACTTCGAGCAAAGCTGGTGGAAGCTCTGGATTATCCGGATTCATTCGGACAGAATATCTTTACTTGGTTTCGAATACTTGATTCAGGCACCGTCGCCTCCCACTGTGGTCGCCAATTTGGTGAGGATAAAAACAGCCTAGGGGTAGACTAGTAATTTTAAGTTGAGTTTCAAGATGGTGTAAAGGTGTTTCAGGGCGGTGAGAGAATTAAGCAGCTTGGCAGCAGTTAATTTTCATTACCAAAAGTTAATGCTGGTGGTTGAGTATTTATAGCATGTTATTTGGGCCCTTATGGGCTTTCGGGTCAAGTTTAATGGACTCGGGTCATGTTTAAAGACCCATGAGTTCTAAGCAGGAGGACAGGCAGCTTAGTCAAGAAGTGTTTAAGTTTTTTAGTACTTTAGTCATAGTTCGAACTGCCCTAGGCTCACATTGGTTCGAAGAGATCTGTCCGGTCCAAAAACTCTGTCCGATTTTCGGAGAGAATTACACTAATCTGCCCTTCCGGGGAGCACTCCGAATTCGGACTCATCAAATATATATTTATTTTTGAATGTGGATAACATGTTAATTGCTAGCAAAGACAAAAAAAAACAAATCATTGGAAGTAATGCTGAGGAGCATGTTTGAGATGAAGGACTAGGGTTTAGTCAAGAAGATTCTTGGGATGGACATAACTAAGGATAGACAAAGAGAAACCTTGTTTCTATCATATGAAGGTTATCCAAGGAAGGTACTTAACAAGTTTAGTATGACAGAGGTGAAACAATTCACTTATGCTATTAGTTAATACTTTAAACTAAAATCATTAAACATTGATGTTGAAAGCTTGGAAATGCATAAAATAGAATATATTACACTTATTCTAATGTTTTGGGAATTATAATATATGTCATGGTCTATAGTAGGCATGATTTGGCTTATGTTTCGAGCTTGCTGAATAAATTCATGTTGAACCCCTACTGAGGACATTGGCAGGTTGTTGTGTGGGTTCTGAGGTACACCAAGAGTCTAATAGTCTGAGACTGACAAATGGAGAGGCTGCTTTCGGATGAGGGTTTTTTATGTTCTTATTATCCTAGTTGTCTGGACACTAGAAAATATTTGATTGGATATATGTTTGTGTTGTTCGATATTGTTGTAAGTTGGAAAATTAATCTTCAACCCGTAGTAGTATGTTCTTTTACGGAAGCTGAATATAATATTGTTACAGAAGAAATAAAGGAAAATATATGGTTGAGAGGAACATTGTGGGATCTTGGGGTGCAAAAAGGAATTATGGTGGTGCATTGTGATAACCATAATGCAATACACTTATCAAAAAGTCAGGTGCTTCATGAATGGACTAAGCATATTGGTGTTAAAGTTCATTTTAGAATGTGTATTTTTTACAATTGAGAGATTGTGATAGAAAATTTCCATATGGATGACAACCCAACATATATGTTTACTAAACAAGTTACAACAAGCAAGTTCAAGAATTTCTTGCACTTGGTTTAAATCCGAAGCATTTGAGGCCCTTGCAAGAGGCCAGTAATAGACGCAATTGTATGTTATTTTGTGAAGTCAAAACCAAGATGGAGAATTTTAAAAATATGGTTATGAATTGGTGATCAAAACATAACTTATTGAATGCATTGGTTGTATTTACATAGGTTTTGTCAAGGCATCGACTGTATATGCCTAGGCTTTTCCGAGGAATCAATTTTTTTGGTTAATGTTTAGATGCATCAGTCTTGAAGCCTTTGTTAATGTCGAGCAACTTTTTGTACCAGCATATTATCATCTGAGGCATTGATTGATTTATCTAGGAATTCATTTATCAGACCGAGGAGGTCCATCTGCCAAGAATCTTTCGGCAAAGGCATTGACTATTACGGTTAGGAGTACATTGGTAAAGCTGAGTGCGATCATAGGCTTGGTCGCTTCAGACGAGATGAAAGCTATTTCTGACTGAAGTACTATATATGAGGTGAATGTTTCACTAGCCAAGAGTTTGACATCTTGGACTTGAATTATTAAGTGTGACTGTTGGTATAAGATATTAGTTATAGTTGTTATATCAATCTTATATTAAACCAGAATCAATTTCTCTTTGTTACAACAACACCAAACATTATAAATAGTACTTTTTAGACTTTAAAGAAGATAATAGGAATTTCGTGGAGTGTACAACAGAGATCAAAAGCAAAAATACTTAGTAGTCCATTAAGTGATCTTAGAAGAGTATCGAGTGTGAGCTCTGAAATTTAGAGTTTCCATAAACATTGTCTGTCTTTGTTTTTCTTAATATTGTATATTTCTGTTGAAGAACTATAGGAATGAAATTTGTTGTGGATAAGAGTAGATGTAGGAAAATTGTCGAACCACTATAAATGTTTGTGTTCTACTTTCCTTTACTTTGGTATTGATTTGTTTTTATTTTTCTATAGATTAGTCTATGTTTAGTAGCATAGTTCTTGAAACGATCAATTTGAATGCGGCATCAGAATGTGAAGGACTCATCGGTTCCAAAGAATATCATATAAGCATGTCATGCTTTCCTTAGTGTTTAAGGCATAACTTTATCAGAAATAAGAACATAGAGCACACCAGTGTAATGCTGAAAGTTTTTTGGACTTCGCTGAAAGTATTTATTGTCACATAATAAACCTTTCTGATAATAACAAAGTGTGACAGTTAAACTTAAATGTAATACAAACCTAAATTATTGTTCGTGGCCAAAGCATTTGCACATAACCAAAACTGGGATTTTGGTATGATGTTTGAGCCAAAATCGATCATAAAATCTTGGTAAGAGGGTAAAAATGAGGTTTCAAATTCTCTGCTATTAAACGAAAATCAAAATTAGAATCGCAAAAGCTAGAAGATGAAAGATCGTAAAGTATGAATTGACTAGTCTCCTGCTACTAGATTTTAATCGTCCATAAAGATCCGCATTCTCCACCACTATGAATATGGTGAGTATAATTGATGGACATTGCTAATATTCAGATTATGTTGTAAGAATCTTGTGGATACCTGATAGTATCATCCTCGCTAACACTTCTGGTACCGATTTTATCAACCAAAAGTCAACCAGATAATACAATAATCATCTACATACACACATTGATTTTACTGATGATATAAACAAAGGTAAAAATAAAATAATAGAGAAAGAGAATGTTTAATAGATAAAATTGATAGTTTTTTGGAAAATTCCACTTGCATCCACTCTGAGCCATAATAATGTTATTACGTTATGTTCAAACAGATACATCAACATACAAGATTAAGTTACTGAGAATCAGTGTTTGCAGAAATTTTAAATTCCAGACCTCACGCAATACTCTTTCAAGATATATCTTTATTCTTCCGAGAATAAATCTACTGAGTACTCTCTCTTAATTTATTTCCTTTTATTGCACACTCCCCAAAGTCCCATCATTTCTTCAAAACGCTAAAGAGCATATCCATAACGCTTGGTATTTATCTCCCTCTCTCCAAACTATAATGAACAAAATCCTAACATATATAATGATTTATGTTGCAACAATAAGTAAATAATTATGTTTCTAACAGAATATAGATTTAACCATCATAAATGATAGCTTATACTATGATTCATACTAAACAACCTAAGCCTCTGTTGCTAACCTCTTAGCCGATACACAATTTACCTCATTTGATGGTCTTTAGACAGATGCAGCCTTCACTTTGTTCGATGGCCTCCAAGCTGATGGCATCGCTCAGCTTTAATCATGGTTTCTTAATCGGTACAACCAATACATTGGCTAGTGGCCTTGATCACCTCGACCAATGTTATCCTAGCCGGTGCAACTACTTCCTCGGATGATGACATTTGGGTTAATGCCTTTGCTCAGTTTAGCCAATGGTTCCTAATTAATGCATCTGATGTCTAGGCCGACACAGTCGATGTATCCAATCAATAATCAGTTACAATTAGACAGTTTCCAAGTTAGAAAAACCATTACATTTTTTAGATTACTAGACTAACAATAAAATGTTTTCCTTCATCATTGGCTAGTGTATGACCCGTAAAAAATTTCATGAATTTATTTTGATGTGACATCAATTATCATTTGTTTTGGTATTTTTATGTTTTCACGCTTTTGACCACCAACGATGATTGTGTCTTGTTATTTGGTATTTTGTTAAGGCCCTTATCATGAATTTCTCTTTATAGACGATAATCTGATTGGTCTCATCTCTATCCACATGTGAGGCTAGAGGGGTTTTGAGTTTTTTTGCTCTTGAAACTTGTGTAAATATCACGTCTTATATTTGATTCATCTATGCATGATGTATTGTGTAACAGTATGATCACAAGTTGTAAGTTTATTCTTTTTGTGGTATTTGTAAACATGATTTTTTAAACTTTCGTGAAATAATAAAATGTTTAGATTATAAACTAAGGATTAACACAATGAACGAGTAACATAAATCAATACAAAGAGAATATGATTTGTTAGCTTGACTCATTACCTAACAAAAATAAATTTAAATTTTATAAATAAGTTTTAGATACTAACGAAGATTCTAAAAATAATATGAAAAAATATAAACTATAATTTTTAGTAAATAGTTGTACTCAAGATGAAATTATCGACGATAAAATATTATTTTCTTGCGTTTTATCGAATGTCATCTTTATAAAATCATGACACCAAACTACACATTTTTATTCAGAATTGTATTAAATGGATGCCAATATTTTCTCAACAGTGACCCTAAATATATATATCCCATATTTTGTTTTCCAAATTCATCCTAACCATTTTATCTACATTCTATTATCCTCTACCTCGAAACCAATCCCAGCATTGTCCAATTACAGAATCATAGGTTAATATATAACTTTAAGAAAATGAATAGAACTTTATTTTATTTTTTAGGTTTTTAGGGTTTTTGTTATTTCTAATGTATGGGTTTTTGTCAATCTATCATGATAGAAGATGATCACCAAACTCTTCTATCGGGTGGGACCGTTTGGGTGTTGCCCACGTACGAATGTGCGGCATATAGGGATAGAATTCATCCGAATGAGGTGGCTGAAAGCGAGTGAAATGGTAAAAAATCCAGCATTCGAGTAGTTGTACGAATCCACTCATCGTCTTCGTAGAATGTTTGGAAGCCATACGTAACCCACTATAAAGCTCCGCAAGGATATGCATCCCTCATGCATATGATCCCAACGAATCAATGTCATCGAGCACGTGTAACCAATCCCCTTTCACGTAGTATCCGCTTTTGTCTACAAATAGACAAGACCCGAAGAGATAAAGTAAGTAGGATTTCGCACAACGGAGAACATCGATCCTCCTTAATCGACCTACGTCTTGAAAACGCTCGTCGGAGAAGCGTTCCCGTAGCCAAGTTAACCGTAGACCGGCACCTTTACACTGTTCGAGCTCCGCTAAAGCTTCCCCGTATGGCACACCGAGAACAGCTTTTATCAGCTTGGCACGTTCCTCTACACTGTCGCTTCTACGCACCTCCAACAATCTACCGCATATCGGTAACCCGGTGATGATAGCCACATCATCTAAAGTGACAGTCATCTCACCAAAAGAGAAGTGAAATGATGTCGTCTCATGATGCCACCGTTCTACGAAAGCGGCTACCAAAGGTACCTCGGTACTCCAACGATGGAGGGCAACCAGCAATGGTCCAAAAGGGGTTGACTCGACAACCTCACGCACACTGGTTTGGTTGATCAGCTTCCAACGATTGATCGCATTTCCAGCGGCGAAAAACCACAAAGGACGTCTGCCTCTTTCCTAATACATTAAAGTGAAATGTTATTATAGAAAAACAAAATTAACTCATTATATTCAAGATTACTTACTCGGCCATGGTAAACATGGTACGCCGTATGGTTTGTAAAACCTTTGTAGAAGCGTATGTGCGGAAAGCGTGCTAAGAATGATTCTTTCTCGGCTGCTAACGTTGATTCGTCATTGTGTTGACCAGTTTCTTCATCCTCCGATTCTGATTGAGGTACAGGAGATGGTTCCCTCCTTGAATCGCGCCTATCATGTCTCACCGAACGGGACGTAGGATCGGGGGCAACAATTTGAAGAGGTTGCGGCGTCGCAACCATATCCGAATCGTTTCCGGCATTCGGAGCGGATGATGAAGAGCCGCCCAAAAATCTCTTCAGTAGTTTTCTTGGTCCCATACTACAAACATAAAACAATATCACATCACATAAAATAGTATCTACAATGTAAAACATTTCAAACAAAAAAAAATCACATCACATGCGGCTGTTACTTGGTCCTATACTACAAACATAAAACAATATCACATCACGTAAAACAATATCTACAATGTAAAACATTTCAAACAAGAAAAATCACATCACAAGAAAAAAAAATTCTGCCCCGAGCTGCTGATTCCGAGAGGGCCACTCGGAATCAGCTGTTCGGTTTAAAAAAACAGCAGCTGATTCCGAGTTGGCCACTCGGAATCAGCTGCTGTTTTTTTCAGCCCCGAGCAGCTGATTCCGAGTGGCCCTCTCAGAATCAGCTGCTCGGGGCTGAAAAAAAAATTCCAGCACAGTTATATAACCCTAATATAAACCCTAAGCGATTCTAACAAAGAAATCAAACCCCAATGGAACCCTAATCGAATCAAACATATAAATCTAACAACAACCCAAACCCTAACCGAATCTAACATAGAAATCTAACAAAAACGAAACCATAATCGATTATAACAAAGAAATCTAACAAAAACGAAACCATAAAGAATAAACTAGAGAAAGTTTACCTTCTCCAAAGGCTTCTCTCTCTTGGATGTTGCGTTGGAAGTAGGTGCTGAAAAAAAAATGGGTAGAAAGAAGGGATAAGTTGCTGAAAAATGAATGTAAGTTGCTGAAGAATAGGTAGAATAGTTTAGTTAGGGGTTTTTTTTTAATTGGTGAATGAATAGGGATAATGGGTGAAAGTAAGTAGAATAATAGGTGAAGGTAAAATAAATAGGTAAAAGGGCAAATATGTATTTTACTTAATGGAGGAAATAACAACATGGGGGATTTTTCAAAAGATGGAGGAAATAAAAATTTCCATAGAGAAAATAGCTTTGGCCTTATAAAATTTGTGTTGTTGTAACTCTTTATACCATTGAGGGAAGCTATTTTTATACCATTGAGGGAAGGAAGCTTATGTTGTATTTTTTATTTATCTTATGTTATTTTAGACAAAATCAGGTGAAATCTAATAAATACAAGCAATATTTTATATAAAGTCGTGTGAATATTAATTTTGTCTTTGCACGGTTTGTGTGAGGATGCATATCCTCTTCAAAAATAATTGTACAAAAATATGACTAAAATTCACATACATGCAAATATGTGTATTTTTATGTATCATTCATATGAATGAATGAAGACCGCTAATTTAGTAACATTAACTGAAATTATTATTTTAATATAAAAAAATCAATATTTTCAAAATAAGGCATTTAAGAATTAGAGATGAAAGATAAATACAAATATTTGTCTTTAAAAAATAGTAATACGGTATTTGATTTTTATATCAAATAAAATAATAAATATGAAGCGAATCATAAAATTTGCGATAATAACAAATAGAGTGTGAATATAGTGTAACCTTTAGCGAAACAAACGATTTAACATAAATCAGTGAACATAATAAGGTGAGACATTAAAAACGTTTAGATACCGCACATTTAATGCTTTCAGATAACTAATAACATTTTTTACTATTTGTTTGATCGATGTTATCGTCGGTCCTCAGTTTCGGGTTATTGCATTGTAAGTCGGTGAGTAGTCTGTTTTTAAGTTTATATGAATATTTTCTATATTAACTACATCTATCATTTTTTTAATTTTGATTTGTAAGACATCCAATGAATTTGTTATTTTCAAATTTGAAAATATTTATAATGTTACGGTGTAACATAGTTTCCTCATTCTTTAAGTTTTTAAGTAACAACACTAGGTGGGATGAAGTTTGTTAAGTATATTTTCAAAGCAATTCGTCAATTTTTTAAATTGGTATCATATATTAATTGGATTTTCTATTAATTATATTTTTTTATTGATTTGATCTTCTATATTAATTGGGTTTTCTAATTGATTGAGTCTTTATATTAAATAGATTTCATATTACCTGGATCTTCTATATTAATTGGATTTCCTATTAACTGGATCTTATATATTAATTTGATATGTATATAAATAGATTTCATATTAATTGAGTTTTCTATATTGATTTATTTCATATCAATTGAGTCTTATGTATCAATTAGATTTCTTATTAGGTTTCTTAATTCAGAGATTTTGATTTTGCACACATATAAAAAAATTATAAAATAAGTGTATTGCTTTACAATGTGGGGAAAACGATACGGAAGACGACCAAAGGTTCAGAGGAGATAGATGAGTCTATACAGACTGTAGTGAGGTAGAAGATAAACATTGAATTGTTATTTATTTTAGTGTAATTGGATCGACTAGTCGACCAATTTAATCATGATACATTATCAAACAAGTCGTAGAGTGCGGAGTGCACGTTTGTTAAATTAGATCATGATTAGCGCTGTCAAGGGGTGGAGCCCCTGGCTGGGGTCGAGCTATTGTTGCAATTCAACAGAATTTTGAAATTGAAAATTTGACCCTTTTATTCAAATTTTAAATTTCAGCCGTTTTATTACAAAACCAGTTTAGAGACCTTAACTGCCCTAACTTCTAAACTGTTGTTTTGGTTGGTCGAATTTATAAATATAGGTTCTGTTGAAAAAGGTGATCATATCATTTTCATCCTCTCTGTTCAAAATTATATCTATGATTTTATCCAATTGAAATTTTTGGAGAACCCCAAAAATATTTCAATAAGAAATTGTTTACAAGACTTCAGAGATTATCCGGAAACGAAACACTGTTTTCTACATTTTATTGAAATATTTTGGTCTTGTTGATGAAGATAGAGATGACGAACGGAGGCGAATCTGCGAAGGAGATGACAAGTAAATTCGCTAAGTTGGACAAGTTCGAAGGACATGATTTCAGACGATGGCAGAAAAAGATGCATTTTCTGTTGACTACCCTCAAGGTTGTGTATGTCCTGAGTACCCCCTGGCGAGAGATCACTGAGAATGAAACATTGGAACAAACGAGGAGGCGCAGCAAGTGGGAGAATGATGACTACATTTGCTGAGGCCATATATTAAACGGTATATCTGATACTGTGTTTGATGTATACCAAAATGTCGAATCTGCAAAAGAGTTATGGGATTCTATAGAATCAAAATACATGGCAGAAGATGCTTTTAGTAGGAAATTCTGGGTTAGTAATTTCATAAATTACGAAATGGTTGACTCTAGACCTGTAATGGAACAGTATAATGAACTACTAAGAATTCTGGGTCAATTCGTTCAACACAATATGAAAATGGACGAATGTATTTCGGTCTCTTTTGTTATTGACAAATTGCCTTTTTCATGGAAGGATTTTAAACACACACTGAAACACAACAAGGAAGAAATGACTCTAGTCGAACTTGGTAGTCATTTTAAGATTGAAGAGTCTCTAAGGCCTCAAGATGAAATAAGTAATCCCAAGGGTAAAAACCAAGTGGGAAACTCATCTGTAAATATGGCTGAAAGCAGCGGATTCTTTAAGAATAGAAATACAGATAAGGGGAATAAACGAAAGTTTAAAGGAAACAACAAAACAATAATTTTAACAGCAAAAAGCCTAAAATAGCATGCTGGAAATGTGGCAAACCTGGTCACTTTAGAAGGGATTGTCGAGTTGGAAAAGGTAAAAATAATGTTGGTCCAAGTGGGAACAATGCTGGTTCAAGTGGAAACAATGCTAGTTCAAGTGGATCTAAGGATCCTGAAAAGCAACAAGGTCAGATTTTATTTCAGAATTTTAATTCTGGTCAAAATTATATATCTCTAATATTTGAAGCATTTTATGTGCAGGATGATGATGTTGCTTGGTGGGTTGATTCGGGAGCAACAAGTCATGTATGTAAAGATCTTTGATGACTTAGTAATTTTCAACCGATTGAAGATGGACCTTCACTTAAGATGGGAAATGTTGCTACCAAACCAATTAAAGGACTAGGAAATGTTAAATTACTATTTACTTCTGGAAAGTACATATTATTGAGCAATGTATTGTATGTTCCTGGGATTCGAAAGAATCTTTTGTCTGGTGTTGTTTTAAACAATTGTGGTTTCAAACAAGTGTACGAAAGTGGAAAATATGTATTGTCAAAACATGGTGTATTTATGGGATTAGGATATTTATGTAATGGTATGTTTATGTTAAATATTAATGTTTCGTTCGATAATGATTCTGTTTGCATGACTTCTACTAGTGTGTTTAAAAATATGAATAAAACAGAATTATAGCATGCTAGATTAGGACATGTTCATTATGAAAGAATAAAAGACATGTCCAAAATGAGCCTTATTTCTCCTGTTGATGCAGATAATGAAAAATGTAAAACTTGCATGTTAACTAAGATAACTAGAAAACCTTTCAATAATGTTAACTGAGTTTCCAAAATATTGGAACTAGTATATAGTGACTTATGTGATTTCCATGCTACACCTTCGTTAGGAAATAAAAAAAATATGTTATTACTTTTATTGATGATGTATCTAGATATTGCTACATATATTTGTTGCATGCTAAAAATGAAGCTCTTGATAAGTTTAAAATCTATAAGAAAGAAGTTGAGCTACATAAGAATGATTTGATTAAAAATCTACGTACGGATAGAAGAGGTGAATATTATGATCCGATATATTTTCAGTCTACGGGTATAATTCATCAAACCATGGCTCCTTATACACCACAACAAAATGGTATAGCTGAAAGGAAGAATAGGACTTTGAAAGAAATGGTTAATTCCATGTTGTCCTATTCGGGTTTGAGTGAAGGATTCTGGGTGAGGCTATGTTAACAGCCAGCTATTTATTGAACTGTGTTCCTACTAAAAGGAATAAGATGACCCCGTATGAGCTTTGGTTTAAGAAGCCTCCAACATTGAATTATCTGAGAGTTTGGGGTTGTAGAGCATTTGTAAGACATCGAACATAAAAGGAAAATTTTGGGTGAAAGAGGTATAGATTGTATCTTCATTGGGTATGCTTAGAATTCCATTGCATATAGGTTCTATGTGTTAGAATCCAATGACTATGTGTCGGTGAACATAGTTATCGAGTCAAGAGATGCAATATTTGATGGAGAGAGATTTACTTTTATACCTAGACCTAGAGATTTGATTCAAAACTCTTTGAATAGGAGCTCAAATGAAATTAAAAATATATCAAGTGGTACCAATTGTGTACCTGAACCTTCTGAACCAAGGAGAAGTACTAGAGCCAGAAAAGCTAAGTTGTACGGATATGATTTTCAACTATATTTAGTTGAAGGGTCACGAGATAAGATTGACTATCAATATCAATACTGTTTTGTTATTGAAGATGATCCAAGGACTTTTAGTGATGCTATGGCATCAAGGGATGCTGCATTCTGGAAAGAAGCTATTTAGGATGAAATAGAGTCTATCATGCATAATAATACATGGAATTTGGCTGATTTACCTCCTGGGTGCAAATCATTGGGAAATAGATGGATATTTAAACGAAAAATGAAAGTAGATGGTACTATTGAAAGGTATAAAGCTAGATTGTTTATCGAGGGATTTAGACAAAGAGAAGGAATTGACTTCTTTGATACTTATTCTCCGGTTGCTAGGATTGCCACTATTAGATTGTTTATTGCACTTGCATCTGTATACAATCTTGTAATTCATCAAATGGATGTTAAAACTGCATTCTTGAATGGTGATTTGGATGAGGAGATTTATATGAAACAACCGGAAGGGTTTATGATGCCTGGTTGTGAAAACAAGGTATGCAAGTTGAAAAAGTCTGTGTATGGTTTGAAACAAGCACCAAAAGATTGGCATAAAAAATTTGATAATGTGATATTGTCTAATGGATTTATTCTTAACCAAGCAGACAAGTGTGTATATAGCAAATTTGATAATTCTTGGTAAAGGAGTTATGATTTGTCTATATGTGGATGATATGTTGATTTTTGGTACTGACCAAAATCAGGTTAATGAAACGAATAATTTTTTTTATCATCTAACTTTGAGTTGAAGGATTTGGGGGAAGTTGAAATGATTCTTGGTATAAGAATCAAGCGAAAGAACAATAGTATATCGATTTCTCAATCTCAATATATTGAGAAGATATTAAATAAATTTAATTTTAAAGATTGTTCTCCGGTAAGCACACCTATAGATCCTAGTCTTAAGCTTCTACCAAATAAAGGTATTGCTATATCTCAACTTGAATACTCGAGATCCATCGGGTGTCTTATGTATGCCATGACTAGCACTAGGCCGGATATTGCCTTTGCTGTTGGAAAACTTAGTAGGTATACTAGCAATCCTAGTTCGCATCATTGGCAAGCTTTAAATTGAGTATTCAAGTATTTGAAAGGAACCATGAATTATGGTTTAACTTATACCAGATTTCCTTCTGTACTTGAAGGATATTCAGACGCGAGTTACATTTCCAATATGGAAGATCACTCTTCCACAAGTGGATGGGTATTTCTACTTGGGGGAGGTGCTATCTCTTGGGCGTCTAAGAAACAAACTTGTATTACTGATTCAACAATGGAATCAGAGTTTGTGGCATTAGCAGCAGCGAGTAAAGAAGCTGAGTGGCTAAGAAATTTAATGTATGAAATTCCGTTGTGGCCCAAACCGATATCACCTATATCTATCAGATGTGATAGTGAGGCTGCCTTGGCCAATGTTTATAGAAAAGTTTACAAAGGCAGGTCTAGACACTTAGGTGTTAGACACAGTATGATTCGTGAGCGTATCATGCATGATGTTATTTCAGTAGAGTTTGTGAGAACTCAATATAACTTAGCCAATCATTTAACCAAAGGGTTAAATAGAGATCTTGTGCACAAATCGGCTATTGGGATGGGTTAAAGTCCATTTGAAATCTCTCATGTTGAAATACCCAATTCCCATCTAATATGACATTAGGTGTTGAATTCAATGTGGAAAGCTTAACATCAAGAGATTGGAATACATTTGTATATCATCCCGAGGTATGTGTTCAGAATTGTAAGTTGTGAAGGTTGAAGATTATCTTCTTAATAGCTCTTTTGAAAAATTGCATATGCAGGTGCAAGATGAAAAGAACTACCTATTTGAACATGAAGTTTAGCCGCTTCAAGAAGCTAGGACTTGGCTTTGATATGCTTAAGAAGGATAAGGACACAAGGATAGTAAAATATAGTGTCAAGTAAGAACAAGTGAGAATGTAAATTTATGTGTATATTATCTTCATGTATTCATTGTGAATAGTAAAGGTTCAATCCTTAGTGATACCTTGATATTCGAATATTTGGAATGTGTAATATACTAATGTGAAATTCAATCATTACGATATTTCATTTATGCATAAATTTGATATTTGATATGATTGTGTTTAGTAGATCATGAATTACACTAAAATGGGGGAAGATTGTTATTTATTTTAGTGTAATTGGATCGACTAGTCGACCAATTTAATCATGATACATTATCAAACAAGTCATAGAGTGCGGAGTGCACACTTGTTAAATTAGATCATGATTAGTGGGGTAAAGGGGCGGAGCCCCTGGCTGGGGTCGAGCTATTGTTGCAAGTCAACATAATTTCAAAATTGAAAATTTGATCGTTTTATTCAAATTTTAAATTTCAGTCGTTTTATTACAAAACCAGTTCAGAGACCTTAACTGCCCTAACTTCCAAACTGTTTTTTTGGTTGGTCGAATTTATAAATATAGGTTCTGTTGAAAAAGATGATCATATCATTTTCATCCTCTCTGTTCAAAATTATATCTCTGATTTTATCCAATTGAAATTTTTGGAGAACCCAAAAATATTTCAATAAGAAATTGTTTACAAGACTTCAGAGATTATCCGGAAACGAAACATTGTTTTCTACAATAAGCATTCTAAGATTTACAGATTATTTATAAACTTAAAAAAGAGTTTTGTTACAAATGAGTGATTGTGTTTAGTGTCCGAGAGTCTTCTTGTAACCTTCTATCTATAAATTGTGTTCGTTACCCGTGAATGTAAGATTTCTTTACGACCCGATCCATGCAAAATCACTTGTTATGCGTGTGATTTTTTTTTGTTAGCTTTGTTTTTTAAATAAGATAAGATTCAAAGCTTGTATTACTTCTTACAACATCTTGTGGAGGTGTGCGCCAAATGTTGGTCACTTTTTTGGCTTGAGTGGCTAGGATTTAACCTAGCGAGTCTTGTGAGGGTTGTGTCAGATCTCGTTCGAATATTTGTGGTTTTCCTAACAAAATTAATGGAAAAGAGCTAGATATCCTCCATTTTTTATTCTGTTAGCACACATTACGTTAATAACTTAGAAAACATTATCATCGATGATTGGTCAATGTTGATTATGGATGATGAGAATAACAGTTATGTTGAGATGATGCATTTATGATATTTAATAATAGAATTTAACTTGTGTAAAATCGTGAAATATTTAAAAAAATGACCGCAAAAAATTTGGGTGAATCTAGATTATGATACAATGTATGGTACTATGTGTTATTGGTTTTGTCAGAATGAAAATAGCTATATCATTCGTATTCTCATCCATTTGCTTTCACGCATAATAAGATGATATAAATAGCTAACAAAATTGGTTATGGGCATCGAATGTGACGCAGCACATAAAAAAATAAAAATTTGTAAATTTGAAGTATAGGTATATCAAAATTTTGATCATCGCATATTGTGATTAAATAAAAAAAAATACATTAATTAATTAGATGATTATTTTATAAATAATGATTCAATCCGGTGTATAAATAATTTTTTGTCAATTTAATTAAAATAAATAAAACCGTTCGCATCCTACTTATCTTAAATTTTATATGCATCATACTTATTTTAAATTTTATATGACCTTATTTTAGTTTTTTTATTTTTTTATTTTTACGGACGAAATCCGCAACCGCTACTCAACGAGTGCGCACAGGGTAAAACCTCCAACGCCAGAAGGTAAACCACACAAGGTAACAGGTTCAGCCAAGAAACCGTTTGTAGAGGGATTCGAACTTATGACCTTTACCTTAGTCCACCGACTCAGCTACCCCTTGGGGGACAATTCTTTTTTTAGGTAAATATGGATTTCTATATATATGATGTAAAACGTTACAATATTCTACAGATTTCTAATATCTCCCAGTAGAGTACAAGTCACTAATGGACTTTACAAATAAAATTAGAAAAACTCAGTACATCAATAAATCAAAAGAACTCTAACATGTGAGTCGATAATACGGATATAGTCTGAATAAAATCTTCAAGGTCGTGAGAGTGATTCGAATGACACAAATCATGGAGAGATAAGCGTCTCGATCTTCACGCCCACATAGGCCCCTGATGTTCCAAGTAAAGAGCTTCATTTATCAACCGAGGAGTTTATGGGGACTTTGTGCCTCGCAATTTTCTTAGATTTCTTACTATGTACCTTTTGCCATGGGACAATTGATGGATCAGTTGTGTTACTCGTGGAAGGTATGGCTTCATATTTGCCCTATAAATGGCCAAATATGGGTTCCCGTTCATTAACATGAGTAGTCGGAGTGTCAACTAGGGGGCTGATTCGGCTAAGAAAGTAGTCGATATCACATGAAGATGCCTTTTCTTTATAGGTGTGGTTCATCTTTTCTCCAATAATGGGTGTGGGAATTTCAGATGTTTTGGGGCGTGTAATAGGGTTAATGGTAACTTGCCGAGGGGGTTTAGAAGTGATACGAGTACCTTTGGATCCTGGTGGTAAGTCATTTACGTTCTCACGTAAGTTTTGGGTTGCACGGGACGGGTGTGTCGTGGTTTCTTTCTGCTTCTCGATGTTGTCTTTACCCTGATCTGTAGATGAACAAAGAGAGTGATTGTATCCAAATCACTGACACACAATGAAAAAAAATGGGAAGTTTTCATATACAACAGATTGAGTATATCTTCTTCCACAAGGAAACTTTACACCAAAACCTCTGATTGACTTTTTGCTAACGTCAATTTCTACGAGAATTCTACTGTACTTCATGAGACTTTTTTCGCAAGTAAATTGATCTGTGAAAAGTGGCGTACCAATGTCTGGTGAAATCTTGCTTAGACCTGTTTCACTCCAAATATTGAGAGGGACATTGTTGAGGACCACCCATGTTGAAATTTTTGTGAATAGATCATATGTTAACATTACATATTTATCGATTGTTTTAAGTATTAAAGTCTTACCATATGTGATATAAGGCTGTTTGCTAGTACACGAAGCAAGTCTTCTTCGGTGTGGAATTTGAAAACCGTCCTCTCTTTTTCATAAGGCAGAGTTTTGCAGCTAACTCCTCATTGTTTTACAATATTATCTAGTGCAATCTTACCCAAAAACTTACCCGTGAAACATCCGATGAGAGAATGACCCCAAGTCTCGGCGAACGGAACTTCATTTGCCGAATCAAGGATGATATCGCTGTCATCTGAAAGAGGAGGAATAAACTGGAGCTTCAAACCTTTAGATTCCAAACGGGAACCTTGGAATATGCTGGAGAACATTTTAAGTGAAATTTGTGTTGTGTGCGTTGTGAAGGGATCTTCAGTATTCTTATAAAGAGGAACTCTGGCGTTACCAGTATTAAACTCGTTTAATGGGGTGCTCTGATTGTCATTATCCACATTAAATCCATTAATCGGAGTTGTTCCAATATTTGACCGAGTGTTTCCGTTTTCATTAACCTTTCTATGTACATTACTAGTTTGGAAAGCGTTTAATGGAGGTATTTCATTGGTTGAATGATTCTTTCCAATCTCAATAACATGATTTTTCTCATGCACCTTACCATTACTTTCCATATGCACATACTTATTTAAAGGATCATCACTTCCGAAATGCACATTTCCATTAATATCCTTATTTCCATGCAGGTTACTGGTTTTAATTGAATTAAAAGACAGTTATGTTACCTTCTCCAGGCACGTTCACATTCAAAGAACGGTTACCCTCTTCACGTATGTTACTAGGTTCGATATGAATGCTAGAGAAGTTACCTTCCTCGAATTGTTTCTTTTCTCATGCAAATTTTGTTTAAAATAATTAATTTCTATTTCATTCAAATTCAATAATTTCTCTTTCATGCAAATTTGAATTCCCTTCTTTTTAAGTGCAGCAGTACATTCTATTTGATCGTTTGAATTCAACCGCAGAGAATTAAGTTTTTTCTCATACGCATTAAAATTACCTCTTTTAAGTGAATTCACATCTTTATTATCTTCTTTAAATGTAATAAATTAACAATGTTCGTTTGAATTCAAATTCGAATTCACATCTTTAAGAGCAGTAATAATTTATTTTCAAGTAGGAGAACTCAATGCGGTTGTTTTACGTAGGATAGATTACGTTGTTTTTTGCTGACGACAAAATCCTGGTCACCGGTGAAAGGTAAGTTTGTTGTATGAGCCACAGCCGGAATTGTTTCGCTAACGAATGGTTACTCCGAAAAAAAGTATCAGTCGTCGGATCAAGTTGCTTCTCCTTTTGTTTCTTCTGTTGTCCCAATTTCCCATGAATGGTTCAAGTTCCTTTCCTGAACAAAGAACCACTATCAGCAACCATCATTTGAAAGGAAAAAAAACAGGCGAAATTATCAAGCGGCCCATCAGAAACGGTTAGAAACATCGTCATCCAATTTTTTTTTATGGTAATAAGAGTCCAGCCGGTTCAGTTCGTTTAGGCTATAAAATTTGAAAATGGTATACTTAAAAATTATTTGAAAATTAGTGTTTCTGATTTTAAAGGAATGGGGTGTTATAGCCGGTCAAAAAACTATAAAACAACTCCTAGACATATCTACCCTTGGCGAGCTGGTTCCGATTGGATTGCTCCCTTTCTACCGTTTGACCCATTATCCGTTTAAATCACGTCAGGTCCCACAAAATGTTAAATCCTTTTATGGGCCTAAATAGAAAACTTTAATGCCTGAACCTATACCCAGCCCAAATTACATCCCTAAAAGCTCTAAACCTTTGTACCATGAACTAAATTGAAACACGGCTTTTATCATTTATCCAAAAAAAATTATTATAAATATATTTTACAATATTTGTTTTTTTATATATTTTTCAATGATTATGTATTACATTTGAAATTTTAAAAAGTATAAGTTTTCGATTTGAACTTTCTATGAATTTTAACTAATGCTAAAAAATGTTGTGTGATCTCAGCTGTTGAGGTGGCGTAGTGATATGTGAAAGCAATAACAATGGATGCAGCAAAAGAACATGTAGTAGTGTATTTTAGCAAAAGAACATGTAGTAGTGTATTTTGTTGTTTGCGATGGAATATATTAAGCATTCACACTAGTATATACAAAGAAAATAGATCTTGACTTAGTTGTTTTTGTAGTTGATTTGAATCCAGATCTACATAACTTTTCTCTCGAAAACTGTAAAAAAAATTAGTTACATTTCTCTAAGAAGCCTCCGTGAAATGAAAACTAAACCTAAAACCTTCTCTTCTCTTGATCGAATCTTCTTCGCTTGATCTGATTTATGGAGGAAGGTGAGTGCTCCTCACCATATCATCGATCCGCTAATCATGATATGTTCTTTCGGAAACTAAATTTCCATCCTCATCAGCCAAAGATTTGGGATAAACCTACTTTTGAATCTGCCACAAACATTGCTAAAGATTCAGCTATCAAGAAAACATATGCAGACTTATTCAAAAACAACTCAGGAATAATACTTCACAAGAATGTCTTAAGATCAAGAGATAATGATCAGGTTGAAATACAATTTGAGGTTGAAGACTTGGGCAACCTTCGACCGAAATCTAAGCATACTCTAGTGGGTAAATTTGCAAATGGGAAACCAAACTACATTTCAATTAAGGATTTTTTTGGAGACTTTTAAATTTAAGGGTGAATACAATGTTATAAGTTGGAATTTCAGACATATTTTTATTGATTTTACACTGATATAGGACTTAAATAAACTCTGGATAAGGAATGTGTGGAAAATTAGGGATAAGACCATGAGGCTGCTAGAATGGTTTCCTAATTTTAATCCAAACATGGAGAATAAAGCTACTTATGTCTATATTGACCTACCAAATCTACCTGAGTTTATGTATAGTGAAATAACTATTCTTAGAGTTGCTAAAACTATTGGGTCTCCATTAAGTGTATGGGTACCAGTTAACAACAGGGTCATGCAGACCTTTTGTAGAATATGGGTTGTTATTGATGTGTCATAACCTCTGCCTAAAGAAATAAAAATACCCTTTGGAACTCACAGTTTCTGGCAAGAATTTGTGTATAATAAACACCCTGAGTAGTACAAATGTTGTTCTCACTTGGGTCATTATGATAAAAACTGCAAGAAGACAAATCAAAATAGGCCTGTTGTCTAGGTTAAATCCTCCAATCCCATGATTGTGGACTCCTTGTTACCTGCATTTCAACTAAATGTTATTGGTCATAAACTTAAATCAGTCATTATCGATGAAAAGAAAGATGTTATTGAGGAATTAGAACAAAATGTTAATAAGGATGTGATTCATAATCAATCACCTCTTGGTATTGAAGGCAAGAAGATTATTGGGGCTTTTCATATGCTTGAAATGGGCTCTATCAATCAAGAGGACAGTACAACTTTGTCTTCCCTTATGGTAAGTTCTTCCCCGACAAAGAAAACAACTGGAAGTCTTCCCTCCTCCTTTGTAAACAAACAAACAGACAGTAAACACGGTGGTAAGAGAGCTAAACAGAAGAAAACAAGGAAAAGCAGTAAGCTCAAAGGGGATTGTATCCTCTAATTATGTGCAACATAAAAATGCTGCTAAAACCTATAAACAATCTAAATAACTATTGTCATTCTAAACTGGAATGTGCGTGGTATAGGCAATAAGGAAACTTACGCCATAATAAAGTTTATAAAGAGGTAAAAAAACTACATTTCTTAGCCCTTCAAGAACCTATGGTCAATGTTTCTAAGTTGGAATCTATTTCAAGAAAGCTTGGGTTTCAAGGCTTTACTAGTAATATCAGTAATAAGATCTGGGTCATGATGAATGGGGATTTTTTTTGTGGAAGCTATTGTTAATGAAGACCATTTTCTTCATTTAAATATCAAACATAGTTAGAGATTTCATGGTCACGGTAATCTACGCTAAGTGCACAAGGAATTTGAGGAGGCTTCTTTGGGATAATCTAAGAAATGTTGAAGAGGAGGAAAATGAATGGATTGTCTTTGGTGATTTTAACACTATAGCTTCTCCTGATGAGCAACTTTATTGCTCAACTAATTGCACAGCCAGTATGGATGATTTCAATAAGTTCATCCTGGATTGCAACTTAATGGATGGTGGTTTTTCTGGGAATAAATTCACTTGGCCAAATGGTAGGCAGTGGAGAATATTAGATTGGTTCTTATTCAACAGCAAGTGGCTTGGTTATTTTGATGATACTAGCATTATAAATATACCTAAAATATGTTCTGATCACTCTCCCTTGCTCTTACTATCTCTTCAACCACTACTAAAAATATATATTCTTTCAAGTTTTTAAACATGTGGTGTATGCACAAGGATTTCTATAGTTTTGTTGAGGGGTGTTGGACAATTGAATACTCTGGTGCGCTTATTCATAAGTTTTGGTACATGCTTAAAAATGTAAAGACTAACCTAAAAGTGTGTAACAAGTTTATGTTTCGAAATGTTTTCGATTCTATCAAAACAATTGAGGAGGAAATCAATATTCTGGAAGCTAATATGCTTATTTCTAACTCTACTCATGACAAAGAATTACTCGAAAAGGCTAAAGACAAGCATATCTTGCTCCTTGCAAGAGAAGAGGAGTACTGGTTTCAGAATTCCCACACAAACTGGTCTAAAGATGGAGAACGAAACACTGCTTTTTTCATAATTATGTGAAAAGAAAGCACAAGAGATCTAAAATATCTCATATTTGGAATGGTACCAATTGGGATGAGGATACAAACATCATTGGGGAGTCTGCAGTATATCATTTTAAAACACTAATTTCTGATTTTCCCAAAACATAGTATTCTAACATTCTTGATGATTTCATCCCTAGTCTGGTCTCTAATGTTGACAATGAAATGCTTATGAGGTTTCTTATGGAATCAGAAATCTATGAAATCATTAAATACCCGAGTCCTAATATAGCAGTTGGTCCAGATGGCTTTAATGGGAAGGCCTTTTTCCTAAGGCCATATATGCTACAATCATTGGCTAATTCCTAAAGTTGAGTCTCCTAAAATATGGAAAGACTTCAGACCAATCAGTCTGACCACTTTCTTGAGCAACATTATCTCTAAATTGATTAACAATAGGTTGTATACTCTCCTTTCTAATCGAATATCTGCTGAAAAAAGGTCCTTTGTTAAGGGTAGAGCATTCATGATAATATCATGATTTCTCAAGAGTTTTATGGTGATCTGGGAAACATGAATCGAGGAGGGTTGACTTTATAAGGATGATTGAAAGGAACATAGTCAACTTTCACTTCTCTGTTTTGGTCAATGGTGTTTTGAGGGGGTTTTCAAGGCTATTAAGGGTTTAAGATAGGGTGATCCACTATCACCGAGTCTCCTTATATTAGCTCAGGAATATCTATTTAGAAGTCTAAAAGGGTTATCTACTTATCTGCATTCAATCAAATATAAAAGCACATGGGGGTTAAACATACCTTGTTTATGTTTTGTTGATGACATCCTGGTTTTCTGCAATGGATCCACAGCCTCTGTTACAAAGATTATGAATATTTTTAGTCACTATGAAGACATTTATGGACAGTTAGTAAATAAATAAAAATCAAGAATAATTATCTCCAAAAGGTTCTCACATCAGCAAATCAGAAGACTGGAAATGCTTTTGGGCTTCAAGCACATTCACCTGCCATTCAACTACCTGGGATCAGTGATAAGCAACCCAATGAGGGTTAGTAATTATAAAAATCTTATAGCTAAAATAATAAATAAAGTATGTGACTAAGATCATAAAGTTCTCTCTTTTGGAGGGGGGGACTAACTCTTGTTCAGACTGACATATCTACCTATCATATCTTTACAATTCAAAAGACTGAAATCCCTAAAACTGTCATCAAAAGGCTGGAGATCTTATGCAATAAGTTCCTCTGGGAACTAAGACTAACAAAGCTACTATAAACTGGTGCAAATGGTTAAAGTTATGCAAGAGTTACGAGGATAGAGGATTAAATCTAAGAAGGCTTGAGGATATGATGGAGGTATTTTCTTTAAAGCTCTGGTTCAACTTGAGAAGTCAGGAATCCCTACGGTCAAAACTAATGAAATCCATCTATTTCAACAATCAATACCCTTTAACTGTCCATTTACAATCTAATAGCTCTTACACATGGAAAAGGTTATGGAAAGTGAGAGACATGGCTGAGAAATTCATTATGTGGCAAGCTAATGCTGGTAATATGGATATTAAGCTTGACATATGGTGTTCTACTGATTCTTTCATCAACTTTACTAGTGAGGAAGACAGAACATCGTATGATGGTTTTATGGTCAAAGATTATTGGGAAGATGGAAGGTGGAATATCACAAAGCTGGAGACTGTTTTGGATCCAAAACAAATCCAAAAAATTCTTAAGGTTTTCCTAGACACTTCTACCTCTAACTCAATCAGTTGGTATCTCAGTGAAAATGGGCAGTTCTGTACTAAAACTACATGGATAGAAATCAACAAAAAGGAAAATAAGTCAAACCTTTATGCAAAGACGTGGAACAAGGTGACTCTTCGAAATTTTTCATTCCTACTCTGGAGAGTGCTTAAAAGCTGGGTGCCTATTGACTCTGTCCTGCACAGAAGAAACATACAGTTAGCATCAAAATGCCAAAATTGCAATAATGCAGAAACTGTTAAACATGTTTTTGTTGATTTCTAAAAGGCTTGAGAGGTATGGGTTTATTTTGCTGCATATTTCAGCATATACATCACCAGGTCTATGTCTTTCTCTCATTTACTGAGAACTTGGTACTGTTCTTCTACCAAGGAAATTCACTTGCACTCTATCTTACAATCGATTATAGTATGGATAATCTGGTTTTCCAGAAATAAAAGGAAGATGGAGGGCAAGAGCTTAAAACTGAGGATATGATTGGGCATATTATATACATCCTTGCTGGTCTGGATAAAGCTCATCTACTGAAGATGAAGTATTGGGATAGAGATAGCAAAATTGGTCCTTTTATTGGGTGTGTGAACCACCTTAGAATGCCTATTTCTCTTGTATCCCTAAGATGGGTGTTCCCTAAGTTAGGACGCTTCAAGCTCAATACTGATGGAGCCTCTAGTGATTTTTGGGAATGCTATGGTAAGGGTCTAGTCAGAGACAACTCTCAAAAGATTATTTTTGGGTTTGGCCGAGTCTATGGCAAATGAAGCCTTATTATTGTAGAGACCAGATCTATGTTAGATGGTCTTCACATCTGTTTCGTTAAAGGTATCAACATGTTGGATATAGAAACAGACTCTCGAATTCTGGCTGAAATGATACTCATATGATGATCCCCATGGTACCTCAAATCCACAATAAGCTGATGTTACAAATTGATTTCTTCAAACATGAAACTAATTCACATTTTCAGAGAACATAATGAAGCAGCAGATTGGTTAGTGAAATCTACTCTTGAATCTAATAAAAAACTCTGATTTTGAAGAAAATAGAGATCATGTTAGATTGATATCAATTTCTATTCTCGAAGGATTGGGGCTGTGTTACTTGAGAAGCAACCTAAATTCTTAGAGAATGATGGTTTGTGCATGGTTGAAAGGAAAATTTACCTGATTTGTAGTTTCAATTGAAGATTCAATTTTGGCGGGTTCCTGGTTTGTTCTTCACTTGTAATTTGATTTTGGTGTGATTTGGGGAAGGTTTTCGTTGCAAATGGTGAAGTTTTTTTAGTATTCAATGGGTTATAGAGATTTGACTGAAGATTTATCAGAATCAGGATGAAGAGAAGAGAGAAGAGAGAAAGAGGCAGGTCGAAGAGAAATTAAGGCTTTTAGACTTTGGAGTTTCTATTGTTGGTGTGTGTTTTTAGTCGAAGATGTTTTACAGTGTGTAATGGCTTAAATTGTTTAATAAAAGCCCCAATATTCAGCTGAAAATAATAATCTAGATCTACATGTTAATTCGACGCAACTTCCCGCTGATATGATAGTCATAACACCACGAGCTTTCAAAAAGTTAGGCATATCTAGATAGTAGTTGATAGTCGCATACCTTCCAGATCAAGGGTCCTACCTGGTAAGTAGTTGATAGTCGCATACCTTCCGGATCAAGGGTCCTACCTGGTAAGTAGTTGATAGTCGCATACCTTCCAGATCAAGGGTCATACCCGGTAAACAACGTACATGCAAAATACATACGGGAAGAGGAGGTCAAGCTCCAACATTGATTTTTTTTCTAATTAAAGATCAATGTTTTAGGGCTAACGTGGATCCGCTCAAACACCTTCTTGTTTTTAAAAAATATCTCATGCCCCCATGTCATTTTTGAAGAAAAACTTTGCACTTTTCAAAAAAGGTCGGAATAACAAGTTTGGTTGAAAAGAAATAAATATCTCAATTTTTATTTTTGGATTTCAACCCTTATTTTTTTTCTTCAAAAAATTGAATTATCCAAAATATTGTTACTCTAAAAAAATAGTTCAACATAAAACAAAATTCCAATTAAATATTATCTTATAACATTCGAAAACTACTCTACAACCATCTTAAAACTACTCGGCAACCATGACCTCTCTAACAAACTCAAATCTTGCTTTTTAATTTTCTACAAATAAGCATCGAAAATGTGAACCTACATCAACCCTAAACAATACAACTAACTGGAAATCACATAAACAACTATATATATATCGGATTTTTGTAGTCCGGAACTTTTAACTCAAATATCTACACATATATAGATCAAAAAATTTAAAAAAATGATAGATGAAGTAGTAAGTATATTAATAGTATGGTGAAGTTGGATTTTGAGAATCTTACAATTTGGATAATGGATATATGAAGAGGAAAATGGTCCAAAATGGGGTTGAGATCCAACATTAAGAGGTTGAGTATAATAAAAAAGGATCAAGATCATATAAAAAAACAACTTAAGTTATAAATAGTCAGTTTATTATTGTTAATTGTTTTTTAAAAACTAAAAAAAAATTAAAATATTTGAACTAATTAAATAAAAATATTATTAAATATATGTAATTAAATATGTTGTAAAATTTAATAGTCATAATATTATTTTCGATATAATTGAGATCCCATATCATTAATTAGTTTACTATTTATTTTATTCTCATAAAAACTAAGGTTTTCTAATGACACACTATGTCAGGTTACTAAGTGCAGTTGAGTTAATGTGGACTTTGGGTAAAAAGTAAAGTCTCGGCTCCTACTACTATAGAGTTTTGGATTTTACAAAATTGTTTAACTTCTACAGGGTTTTGATATAGTGTATTGAGTTTCGGTCACTTTAGGTTTGCAGTTTCAATAAACAGTTTGAGGCTTGAATTAGTTTTATTATTATACATGAAGTAAGTCTCAGCATTAGACAAGTCCAGACAAGAGTTTAGTTTCGGCATTGTGAACATGTACTTTGAGAAGTTGCTTCTTGAAAGCTGAAAGCTTCGACTGCTATCTGAAAATTAGCATGGGTGTATTTTATATATTAAAAAGAGTTTGATTGAAGAATAGTTGATGTGACAAAATAGTAAAAGTTTGTTAAAGCTAAACTGGATGTATTATTTGATCGCAATCGTTGATCTAAGATATAGTGCATGTTGTATACCAACTTATTGTATGAGCTTATTAAACTTGTTGATCTGGATTTTGTGTACCTGTATTGGGTTGTAATTTTGAGAATAGTGTAACTTGAATTTATTTGGATCATATTTATATATATTATGCAACATCTATGTAAAGTTAATCTCATGTAAATCTAATCGTGTAATTTTAGAGAGAAAGTTTTTTTGTTGAATATAATATTTTTAGAGATTGAAAGATTTTGTTTGTGAGAGAAAACTCTTAAAACATTAAGTAATTTTGGTGTTGATGAATTCTTTAAGAGAATCACTTGAAAGTCATGGAAGAAAATACTGAAGAGTGTAAGATATGATTAAAACTTCGTACTGTGTATTGAGAATTTGAACGACGCATATTTGCTTGTCTTTTTTTTGTGTTTTATAACATTTTTGTAATTGTTCCATGTAAATAAAAACAATATGTTCGTGTTTGGATGTAAGATTTTTGCATACTCCAGATCATGTAAATATTGTTTTAATTTGACTTTTTGTCACTGTATCAGTCTTGGCGAGATGAGGAACTTTGGAATAAGGACTATAGTGTCGAAGTTGAAGTGTAGAAGCCTAAGAAAACCTGTGAGCTGAAACTTGGTTTCACTTTCCATTAATTTTCGTTATATGTATAGGTGAATCCTAATGAGTCTTGTGAAGTTCCTACTTCAAGATTTTCCTTAGAAATGGTATGGTTAGCATATATATTGAAGATTAGATGTCATAATCAAGTGATTGGTGTGGTGATCAACACTGAAGGGGAAGAAGGTAATACGTGAAGATGAGTTCAATAAAAATGATTTTATTAAATTAAGCATGTATAATCATTTTAATATTTGGAGAATTAAAATCAAAATTCTCCTTATAAAGAAAGAGTTGTATGATGTCATTGCTCAGAGAGGTGCAAAGAAGATTGATGTTGAAAAGTCCAAGGCCCATAGTGCTCTTATCTTGAGTTTGGGGGATGTAGTAGTGAGGGAGGTGTCTAAAAGAATTACTACATAAATATTTAGAAGAATCTTACATCTACTTATATATAAAAATCTCCAAAAAATAAAGTATATCTAAAAAAGAAACTGTATACTCTGACCATGACTAGTAACAGAGAGATTTCAAAATATTTTGATGATTTTAATAGGATCATTCTTGACTTAAATGCAGTTAATATCAAGGTAGAAGATAAAGACCATGACATTATCCTTTTGCTGTTTTTTGAAGGTGTATAACACTTTCTTGACATCATGCTCTATGAAAAATAGTCTTTTTTATGTCGGAAGTGAATAGTATCCTAAGTTCAAAAGATATATAGAGAAACATTGTTTTAAATGGTGTTTTAGTTGGATACATGTTAAGCATGAGAAGAAGGGTTGGAAAAATATTTCCAAGTAAGAAGAGAGTAAACTCAACATCTAGATCTAGAAGACCAACTACTAATTGTAGATTGAAAATACAATATTGTAAGAAGGAATGTCACATCAGAAAGAACTATCATGAGATGAATAATAGAGATAATCATAAGAAGTTTAAAGTTGGTGACGCCTTAATGGTTTTAAATGATTATGAGTAAACTTAAGTGTTTATAGCTTCTACTTGCAGGTATAATAACGAGTGGGTTTTAGACTCTAGAGCTTCATTTCATATGAATTCCAACAAACATTTGTTTGAATACCTGAATTTTGTTTAATGGTCGCAAGGTCATACTAGGGAATGATGAACCTTATGTTGTAAAGGGAATATGAAGCATTTTCCTAAAGTTGTCAGCATAACTTGAGAATATAATAACGTATGTGAGGTATGTCCTTAATATTAAACATAAACTTCTTTTATTCAAATATTAGATAAGTGAAGGTATACCTATAGGGGTAAAAATGAAACACTTGGAATTTTATAAGGCTCACTAGTTATTACAAAAATCTATTGAACTATTGGTGTGTTAGTTCTTAAAAAATTCATAGTTGTAGAGGTGTGTATAGTGTAGAGAATGATTTCACCAAGTTGTGGCATTTGAGGTTAGCAAATTTGTGTAATAAATACCTAAGTAAACTTAACAAATAATAGTTATTGGATGGTGACAAGGTTTAGAAGTTAAGCTTATATGAGAAATGTGTGTTTGGAAAGAGTAAAAGGCTTAAATTCTTGCATAGCAACAATACAACTCATTATGTGCTTGAATATGTTCATTCTAACCTTTGCATAATTTCAAGGCATCATACTATTGGAGGGTTCATGCACTTCATGTCTCTGATTGATGAATATTCCAGGAAATTATGGTTTATACTTTTGAAGACTAAGGATGAAGTATGTGATGATTTTAAACACGTAAAACAGCTTCTGAGAATCAAATTGGGAATATGTTAAAGAAGTTAAATAGTGACAATGTCTTAGAATGTATGAATGAACCATTAACTAAGTACTTTTTTAAACCTGGTATTTATAGACACATAATGTTGAAAGAAAATCTTCAATAAATGGTCTTCTTGAGAGGATGAACTAAACTTTGTTAGAAAAGGTAAGGCTAAAAAGCACTGTTAATCCCCCATGTTTACCACTTGTATCAACATAGTCCCTTTCGTTTACTTCTGCATAAAACTCATCCCCTTCATTTTAAAAATTTGCACGATTAGTCCCTCCGCATATTTTAGGAGACCAAAAGTGATACAAAACTTGGGATTTAGGGACCAAAAGTGATACGGAACTTAGAAATTAAGTGCCACGTGTCAGTTTTTAAATGGTTTATATGTGTGGGGGGGGACTATATTTGTAAATTTTTAAAACGAAGAGGGTGAGTTTTATGCAGAAGTGAACGAAATGGACTATGTTGATACAAGTGGTAAACATGGAGGATTAACAGTGTTTTTTACCCAAAAGGTAAGGTGTATACTTTTGATAGCTGGTATGTGCTGAATATTTTGGAAATAAGTTGTTAAGATAACTTCATGCATCATCAACAGAAGTCCAATTTCGGTGTTTGGGTTCAACTGCCCAATAGAGAACTAACTCGAAATAAACCAGTGTTGAAACATTTGAGATTGTTTGGATGTGTGACTCATGCACATATGAAGCAAGACAATCTTGAGTCGATACAATAAAATGTTTTTTTTTTGTTATTCCAAAGATGTAAAAGGGTATAGTTGTGGTGTCTGGAACCTGAGAATGATAAAAAAAATTAATTATAAAGAATATGGTGTTCAATCAAGTTGGGATGGCACTTTTCAATAAGGTTATGACTATACATATTACTATCGACGATACAGATCCAGTTGAGATGGAGTATGAGCAAGAGAGTAAGATTAATGATACTTCTACTAAATATGTTTTAAGATTTGGTATGGGTTCACCTCTTAACGATAATGTTCAACCATGGAATGGGTTTGAACTTTCTATAGAGTTTAATGATAAATAGACTTCACATGTTCAGACAGAAATGCAACATGATGAGACTGACAGTTTTCCTAAGGTGAGAGATATCGCACGATAATCTACTAAGCATACATATAGGTTTATATTGAAATTATATGTTATGCTTTATTTTTTGAAATATAGGAACATATTCTTGAACCCAAAACTTATCACGATGTTATGAAGATCAATGATAAGCCGAAGTTAGTGGAAGGCTATGAAGGAAAAAAATGAATTCTCTGAAGAAGAATGATATTTGTATTCATGTGAAGCAATCTAAGGGTCATAAAATTATCAGATTTAAATTGATATTCAAGAGAAAGTAAGTATTTTAAATTTGATTTAGTTAGGTACAAAGTTAGACTTGTGGCTAAGGGCTTCACTTAAAATGAAGATGTTGATTTCAATAAAACATTTTCACCGGTTATAAAACAAAACTCATTAGGAATTCTTCTGTCAATTGTTCTTGAATTTGATCTAGACCTAGATTAAACGGATATTATTAGTTCTTTCTTGCATGGAGAACTAGAGGACCCATTTATATGGATCAACCACAAGCTTTTGAAGAAGGGCATAAAGGTTATGTGTGTATGTTGAAAAGACCTCTATATGGGTAGTAACATGTACCGAGACATTGGAATAAAAGATTTGACTCTTTTCTAAAGTCAATCAATTATAGAAGAAGTTGTTTTGACAAATATGTTTATTGTAGTGGGAGAACACCCATATAAATGCCTAAGAGATTTGACTCTTTTATAAATTCAAGCAATTATTGAAGAACTTGTTTTGACAAATATGTTTATTGTAATGGGAGAACACCCATATAAATGTATATTATTTTGATATTATATGTTGATGACATACTTATAAAGGGAAGAACATAATAAAAATTGAATTAGTTAAAGAGAGAGTTTGAAATGAAAGATATGGGAGAAGTTAAGAGGATTCTAAGAATATATATTAAGGGAAACAAAATGATAGGTTATTTATTCTTTTCTTGAATAGAATACATACAAAAGGTGCTCATAAAGTTCACAATGTCTGAAGCTGGAACTGTTGCGACTCTCATCGGAGCTCAATTTAACCTCAATACTACTCAGCATTATTCAACCTACTCAAGCTCTAGCTGGAAAGAAAGATATGAAGTTCATGAAAGAGAAAACGTATGCCAATATCATTTGAAGTATCATGTATGCTATGAATTATACTAGACGATATTTTGCATTCTCAATTACTGTTTTGAGAATACTTATGGCTTATTCATAGAGGCTACATCGGAATGATATTAAATAGCTCATAAGATGGATGAATACTACAATGGATGTTGGAGTGTATAACAATCTTAATATGATAAGATGCTAAGAGGGTATGTTGACTCTGATTATGTAGGTTTCCTTCATACAAGAAATTCAACTTCATCTTATATGTTTAAAATGTTTGGTTAAGTGGTCAATTTGAGTGAAAGTCTGCAAAAGGATTTCTTTGTTATCCGTGGAAGCTGAATATATGGTTGCTATTGATGCAATAAAGTAAGTCATATGGTTCAAAGAATTGCTAAGTGAGAACACAGGTAGAAAGCAAGATGTTATATTAATCTGTTATAATGCTAGTACTCTTCACTTTATGAAGAATCTGAAGTTATATCAAAGGAAAAATGTAGGTTTAAAGCTTCAGTTCATTAAAGATGTGATGGATAAAGAGAAAGTGAAGGTTTCAGATATTTCAACTGAAGATAATCATTTAGATGCTTAGACAAATATTGTATTTGACTTGGAACATTGAGGCAACAGATGCTGGAGTCACTGAAATATTAGGTGGAGAACTGTTACTATTCAATGGTTTCAGATCTTATAAAAGGGTTTAACTTATGTAATATTTGGATTCATAAATGGATTTCGGCCATTACAGGATTGCACCTTCAACATAGAGTTTGAGTTTTTGGGTTAGTTTGGTTATTTTTACATGAATTATGTCTTGGCAATAGATAAGCCTCGAATTAGTTTGGTCTTGAGAAAGTTTCTTATAGGGAAATTGAAAGCTTTATTATCATCTAGAAATCAGCCTGGACTGATTTGGTAATAGATTATGTGGCAAGATAGTATAATTTTATTATAGCTAAGATGGATGCACTGTTTGATCACAACCATTGATCTTGAATATAGTGCAGGCTATATAACAACTTATGGTACGAGTTAGACATAGTTGTTTATTTATATCCTAAGTAACTTCCTTTATTTGATATTATGGGAAAGTAATAACCCACATTCTTTTGGTCCTATTTATACATATGATGTGATGAGTCCGAATTCAGCACGCTCCCCGGACAAGGGCAGATCGGTCAAGTCTCTCCGAAAACCGGACAGGTTGCAGGGACAGGGATCGAACAGGTCACTTGGACCGGACAGATTTCTGTGAACATTATGAACTTAAAGCAGTTCGAACTATGACAAAAGTACTAAAAACTTAAACACTTCTTGACTAAGCTACTTGCTCTTCTACTTAAGAGCTCATGGGTCTTTGAACATGACCCGGGTCCATTAAACATGACCCGAAAGCCCATAAGGGCCCAAACATTACACTATAAATACCCAACCACCAGCATTAACTATGGGTAATGAGAATTAACTGCTACCAACCTGCTTAATCATATCTCTACTCTAACCGTTAAACACCCACATACCACCGTTAAACACCCACATACCACCGTTAAACACCCGTACACCACCTTAAAACTCTACTCAAAATTACCAGCCTACCCTCAGGCAATTATTATCCACACCAAATTGGCGACCACAGTGGGAGGAGAGAGGTGCCTGAATCAAGCATTCAAAACTTGCCAAGAAATTTTGTCCGTATGAATCCGGACAATCAGAGCTTCCACCAGCTTTGCTTGAAGTGGTGGAAGAAAACGATGAGTACACTGTCCAAGAGCGCGACAGGTTAAAGCTTGAAATAGAAGCTCCGAGGGCTGAAAAGGCCAAGATGGGCGTGAAAGAAAAATCCAAGGCATCGGTTGTTCATCACACCGATAACCCCAGAGAGCATGAGGCTTCCAAAACTCATGTGAGCACCAAAAAGACTCATGCTAGTTCTAAAAAGTCTCACCGGTCCAAGCCTGTGGAGAGTTCTGACTCGAGCTCAGAATCTTCGGGTAGCTCTTCGGACAGTGAGGGGAATGAGAAATCTTTGTCCTCTAGCAGCGATGAGGGTCGAACCAAGAAAAATCAAAAGCAGGTTAAGAAATATTCAAGGAAAAGAGACCACCATGGAAGAATGAAAAGGCATATTGGAAAGGGGTCATCTCACCACCGGAGGTATACGGACAAGATGCTGATGGATCCCTTTGCTTTCCACGATGAGCCAGGTATCTTTGCAACTCCCAATGAGGATACTGTGTTCAGTCGTGGAAGGAATTGGAGGCAGTCTCCACTGTCTTCTAAAATCCTGTCCGGAAACCTCCCCAAGAGGTTTGACAGTACTAAAATGGAGAAGTACGATGGCAGTACTGATCCAGACAATCATCTGGAGCAATTCAAGAACTTCATGATGAACTTTGATGATGATGATAAACTACTGTGTAGGGCATTCTCCCAATCTTTTACGGGGAGTGCTCTGAAATGGTACAACAGCCTGCCTCAGGGTTGTATTAAAGATTTTGATACGTTTTGGGTGGCCTTTCGAAGGCGGTTTGTAGGGAGTAAGGAGCTGAAGGGCAATGAAGACACAATAATCCATTGTGCCCAGGAGCCAAATGAGTCCTTAAAGGAGTACATAAGTCGTTTTGTGAATACAAAGAATGGGTTGGCTGATTGCTTCGAACAGGTGGCAATAGCATCCCTAAGGCAAGGTTTGAACCCAGGAAATCTGGCTGATTCGGTGACCAGAAAGAAGGCCATGACCTGGGGAGGATTGCTAAATCAAGTTGGCAAGCAAATAAACGTTGATGAAACAAAGAAGACCAGGGTGCACAGACAGGTGAGCTCCACCCCAGTAACACCAACTCCAAATCAAAACCAGTCCGGGAATAAGGCAAGAGAAATTGGACAGGGGCATGGTAGGGCAATAGCCCAGTCTCAGCCAGCTGCTCCTACTCAAAGTCAACAATCCAGAAACAAAAGAGGACCATGGGTCCAACCGGAGTGGTTTGCAGAGCTCAAAGAAAGTGTGGCCACCATTTTTGATAAGATAAAAGATGAGGTGCATTACCGGAGACCGGCAACCTTGCAGTCTCCCAGAGAGCATCGTAGCAACTCCTTTTGCCAATATCACAATGATATTGGCCATACCACTGATGATTGCATAGCGTTGAAGAAAGAAGTTCAAAACCTGATTGAAAGGGGGAAGTTGGGAGCATACGTTAAAAGGAGAGGAGGCAACAGGCCTGACAACACTCACCGGGTTGGTCCAAGTAATGCTGCCCCGGAGGGGGCCATGGTTATAGTTGAAAGGTTTGATGTGGAATCTGAATACTTGGATCCTGATCCAACTCGAAACATGGTGGGTGCTATTGAGGAGTGTTCTAGGTCGGTCTCCGGGCTCGTTAAATTCTTCGAGTCACTTACAATTTTCGGAGGGGACACTATGACAGCTCCTACTGCTTCTTCAAGAAAGAGGCATGTTCATAATTTAGCCTCCCAGCTAGAAGGAGGCATGACATCTTATCAGTCACCGAAATCATTCCCCTTCATTGTCTTTGATGAGGATGATTTGAGAGACATTGCTGGCCCTCATGAGGATGCTGTTGTCATAGGAGCCTCTATAGGGGGCAATGAAATAAGGCGAATTTTGGTGGATACTGGAAGCTTAGCCAATATCCTATTCCTAACCACTTATAAGAAAATGAAAAATCCAGCTGTGATTCAAAAGTCGGACAGGTCAATCGTGGGCTTCACGGGCAGCTCAGCCGATGTGATCGGAGAATTTGAAGAAGAGGCGTTATTGGGCAGGGGCCCTTTCAAGAAAATGGTTAGAATACTCTTTATCGTGGTAGATTGTCCCACTTGCTATAATGCTATTCTGGGGAGATCTTGGCTCTCTAGGATGCATGCAGTGGCTTTGACAGTCCACCAGTGCTTAAAATATGTTGTTCAGGGACAGGTTGGGGTCTGTCAACCTCTTGTACTATGCCACTGCCTTGGCTCCTCGAACGCTGGGGGCAGTCCGTATAAATGATCAATAGAAGTTTGAGGGCCTTTCTGGGGGTGAGGGTGAAATTGATGACCCCAGAGAGACCCCCGGAGTGTTGATTCCAATTGAAGAGGTTGAAACGCACTGTTTGGAAGAAGGCAAGAGTGTCAAGATAGGGTCCAAGATGCCACCAATTTTGAAAGAAGAGATGTTGAAATTTTTGAAGAACCATCAGCACGTTTTTGCTTGGTGTAATGCTGATGTTACTGGAGTTCCATCAGAAGTGATATCCCATCACCTATCTGTCCGGAGAGATGTAGCACCAGTGGTTCAAAAAAGAAGAGATTTCTCAAAAGAAAAGGCTGACGTCATAGTACAAGAGGTTGACAGACTCACAAAGATGGGGCACATTAAAGAATCTCAGTATCCTTTGTGGACTGCCAATCCTGTCCTGGTGAAAAATAAAAACGGAAAGTGGCGCATGTGTATTGACTTCACAGACCTCAATAGAGCTTGCCCAAAAGATTTGTACCCGGTCCCCCGGATAGATCAGTTGGTAGACTCTACTTTTGGGAACAAGCTGCTTTCCTTTATGGATGCCTTCTCCGGGTACAATCAGATTCAAGTGGATCCAAAAGATCAAGAGCATACCACATTTGTCACTGACAGGGGTTTGCATTGCTACAAGGTGATGCCATTTGGTTTAAAAAATGCTGGGGCTACTTATCAGAGGTTAGTCAACAAGGCATTTGTTGATCAAATTGGAAGAAATATGGAGGTTTACATTGACGATATGATGGTAAAGAGTGTGGATGAGCAGTTGCACTTGTCCGATCTCCAAGAAACTTTTGCCAACTTGGTAAAAGTAAATTTAAAGTTAAACCCTGAAAAATGTGTCTTCGGAGTGCAATCCGGGAATTTTTTGGGTTATATCATAAGTGAGCATGGAATACAGCCCGATCCGGACCAGCTGAATGCTCTTTTCCAGATGGAACCTCCTCGAAACGTCAAAGAAGTACAACGGTTAACGGGGAGATTAGCAGCTTTAAACAGATTTATCTCCAGGTCTTCGGACAGGTGTGCTCCTTTCTTTCAAACCTTGAAGGGTGCAAAGGTTTTTGAGTGGACCCCACAGTGTGATGAAGCTTTCAATGAAATCAAGAAACACCTGTCCTCGCCCAAAACTTTGTTCAAACCAGTTGATGGGGAGACTCTCTTTGTGTATTTGGCAGTTTCAAGTTGTGCCATCAGTGCTGTGTTGGTAAGAGAGGTCGATAGGTATCCCCACCCAGTGTACTACATCAGCAAAAGCTTGATTGATGCTGAGAGACGTTACTTGAAACTCGAAAAATTGGCATTAGCCCTGGTGATAGCTGCAAGAAAGATGAGGCCTTATTTTCAGGCTCATCCTATCATCGTCCGGACATCTTTTCCTTTAAAGAATGTCCTTCAAAAAACAGACATTTCAAGCAGAATGACTAAGTGGTCAGTAGAATTAGGGGACTTCGACATAGACTTTGCTCCCCGGACAGCAGTAAAAGCCCAAGCTGTGGCTGATTTTTTGGTTGAGTTCCACTCCGATAGGGATTCGGAGCAAGCTACTGATACAAAAGACAAGAAGGTCTGGATCGTCCGAACAGATGGTGGATCTAGCACTATGGGATGTGGCGCAGGAATATGTTTAACTTCCCCTTATGGAGATAGTATGTACCAGGCTATTTGTTTTTCTTTCAGGGCATCTAATAACGAGTCCGAATACGAAGCAGCTATAACTGGGTTAAAGTTAGCCTACATCTGTGGGGCTAAGAGGGTCAAACTACTAAGTGACTCCCAATTGCTTATCCACCATTCCTTAGGCCAATCTGAGGCTAGAAAGGAGCAACTTGTGAAATATTTACTCCTCCTTAAGAATGAAGCACAAAAAATTTAAAGCTGTTGCCTACTAACACATTCCCCGGGCAGAAAATGAGCTAGCAGACTCGTTGGCAACAATAGCATATACGGAGTCCTACCCATGGATCCATGTGCTTGAAAGCCCTTCTATTCAACTTAGTAAGGGTGAAGAAGAGGAAGTTTTTGAAATACAAGTGAATCGGCCTCAAGATTGGAGATCTCCTCTCATACAATATTTGTCCGATGGTGTTGTGCCTTCAGATAAATCACAAGCCAGAACATTGAAACACAAGGCTCATGGTTTTATTATGTTGAGAGAAGTGTTGTACAAAAAATCCTATAGTAAACCTCTCATGCGTTGTTTGGGGGATGATGAGTCACAAGTGGTCCTCTCCGAATTGCATGATGGTGAGGGATCAGCCCATTGTGGGTTTAGAGCTTTAACAAGAAGAGTATTACTCTCCGGATACTATTGGCCATCAATCATGAAAGATGCTAAGGAATTGGTGAGGAGGTGTGATCCATGCCAGAGGTACAGCAATGAAATTCATGTACCAGCCATTCCTTTGGAGTCAATTTCTGAGCCCATCCCTTTTGCTCGATGGGGGTTGGACTTAGTAGGGCCTCTCCCTGTGGCGTCCGGAGGGCGTAGAACTATAATTGTGGCCATTGACTACTTCTCAAAGTGGATAGAAGCAGCTCCCCTGGCAGGGACAACATCAAAAGCTGTCATAAAATTCATTATGTCCAACATATGTTGCAGATTTGGTGTCCCACAGAAAATAACAACGGATAATGGGCCACAGTTTGACAACAGAGAAATGGAAAGCTTCTGTGCCTCAAGGGGTATACAGCATTGTTTTTCTTCACCTTTCCATCCACAAGCAAATGGGCAAGTTGAAGTGGCTAATAGGACTATACTGTCCGGTTTAAGGAAGAATCTGGAAGGGGCTGCTGGGAAGTGGCCTAGTTATTTACAAGAAGTCTTGTGGGCCTACCGGACAACACCTGGGGCTGCAACACAAGAATCACCCTTTGCCTTGGTCTATGGAATGGATGCAGTAGCCCCATAGAGAAGACACTCCCTTCCTTTCGTGTTCACAACTTCTCCGGACACACTAATGAGATGGCCACAGAAATCAACTTGATTTAATAGAAGAAAGACGGGTTAAAGCTCGCCTTAGAGTGGCACACTATCAGGGCTTGATGAGGAGCAGGTTTGCTTCTAAAGTTAAAAGAAGAGATTTCCAACCAGGGGACAAAGTATTAAGGAAGGTCTTCTTACACACTAAAGAAAAGCTCTTCGGAAAGCTGGCCCCTACCTAGGAAGGTCCGTATATTGTGATTGAAAGAATCAAGCCTGGAACTTATTGGTTGGAAGACAAAGATGGCAGGGTTCTAACTCATCCTTGGAATATTGAGCATCTTCGAATGTACTTGGAATGACACTTGTGTAAATATTTACTTGTTTAAACATCCATGTAAATATTTGGGGGCATACTCTCCCCTTTTCGGTGGCACAGAGAGCTTTCAATGAAATTTGATGCCTTCTTCAAAATTTTCTAAATATTTTCAAATTTCTATCTCTTGTCATACTACCCGGACTAAAAGATCTAAGGGCTATTTAAACTCTAGCCGGAGAATCTCAACACTCTCACAATGCAATAACTAAAAGCTACTTAAACTCTAGCTATCTAAACTAAAACGAATAATGAAAGGAGATGATGGTTGTGCAAAATGGAAACATTCATTCAACAACTTAAAATTGCCTTGGCCTTCCAAGGACTTTCGAACAAGTTAGGGTACAACACAAAAAATTTGTCTGAATAATACCGGACACCACAACAAAAAGAGTGCCTTGGCCTTCCAAGGACTTTAGTTTGAGTAAAAGATAAACAAAGTACACCATAAATTAAGGTTGAGCCTTTGAAGATGGCTCACCCTCATCTTCTTTCTTGCCCTTGATGTCGCTCCCCTCTTCGACTACCTTCTTGCCCTTGGGATCATTCTCCTCTTCGCCTGGGCTCTCTCCGGTCTTCTCTTCATTATCAGATGAGGACTCAACGGAAATTCCTTCTTCGACCATTGTATAATATGGAAGGTCATCATCATCCACATAGAGCCATAAGTCCCCCAGGGTCCTCTTCGGGAATTTTTCGTAAAAAAGGAGAACCATATCAGACTTCACCCTTTGAACCATTAACTCTTCACTTTTAATCATCTCCCTGGCATAGGCATTGATCTTGGCCTTGATGGTGGCCTCTTGGTCCCTTAGCAAAGCATTTTTCTCCTCAGCAGCCTGGGTTACTGCATTTTCTAGAGCGATCTTGTCAGTAGTCAGGTTGGTGATGAGCTTCTCCTTTGCAGCAGTTTCTCCCCTTGAGGTTGTAAGATCCTTCTCCATACCAGACAGCTTCTCCTGGAGATCTTTTATGGTTTGTTCTAGAGTGGCAACTTTTGTGTTGCTCTCATTCTGATTCCTCTTCAGCTCCTCGTTTGCTTCCTTGAGCAAATCGGCATTGGTGGTAGCAGTGCGGAGGTCTCCGGACAGTTTTTCCTTCTCAGACTGGAGGTCTTTGATGGTGTCTGCTTGACTCCGGACTTGCCTCTCCAATGTAAGGACTGGCTGCACATTACTGAGCAAGGAATGGGCTATAGTGTCCTTCTCACTAGAAACCATGAAAGTCTTACCATTGAAATTGACCGTATTGGAGCTGCTCGGAGGGATGTAAGGTCCTGCGAACTTGTCTCTAGGGAGGCCAAGAAAATATTCACCAAGTCCACCCAGACCGGTGATGTCCACTTCATCCAAGTTGAGCTCTCCCCCCTCAACTTCATCAGTGTGGAACTCTCTTGGGATCTCTTCGGCCAGCGTTGGGTCAGAGGAGCCAGTGGGAAAAGAGGGCTCCGGATCCCGGAGAGCAAGCTCATCTCCTTGTGAAGTCTTTTTCTTCTTGACTTCCCGGTCAGCGCTTTCACCAACTTGCTTGCGAGTCCTCTTGGGAGACCTTGGAGGTTTTGGAAGGTCTACTTCCTGCCTCTCGGTCTCCTGCTCCACCACCTGCAGGAGGGCTACATCAATTTGAACCTGGGCCGGCCCCTTCGGGTCTGTCGGGGCATCATTCTCAGCATCGCTCGCCACCTTTTTGCCTTTTCTCCTGCCTTTCATTTTGCTTGGGGCTTTAGCCCGGGCAGGCAGGTAGAGTGTCCCATCTAGTTCGTGGGACCTTCTAAGCACAGTGTCTTCATCAGGCTGGGTGGTGAGCTCCTCCCAAGTTAGGTCTCTCCGACCTGTGGTGTTCCACAGGTGAGACCTTGCAAGATTTCCAGCGGTGAAGGCTTTATGGAATCGATTTTCCCAGTTTTCTGCGGCCCAAGCATTGATTTTGCCACAGGAAGTCTGTCCGGCCTTCAGATAATCCCCGAACTTCTTTGGCAGCTCTGCTAGAACAAAAGAGGAATTGGTCAATTTAAATTGACTTTTAAAAAAAAACGGACAGAGATTTAAAGTAAGGAACTTACGGTCACTCCTCCACCTACTCCTGAGGAGGCTTGGGTTCTCGTCGACCTTGATCTTTTTGCCATTTTCTCAGGCGCCACTGACAAACAGAAATTGGCTCCTCCATTTGCTTTCTGACTCCAAGAGGTCATCAACAGCCTTGAGATCGTTCCCCATATTGAAATGATAGAAGGGGAATTGATGGTGCTTGCAAAGGTTGGCCACTACTGCGAACTCTTCCATAGGAAGAGGGATCCCAGACAATCTAGATGCCATGATACATGACATCAAAGTGAACCAGCGATTGGGACTCAGGTGAGTTGGGCATAGCTTGACCAGGTGGAAGTACCGTACGATCTCCGGGTCCAGTGGGAACCTGAGTCCCCAATTAAATAACTCTGTAAAGAAGACTATTTCATTTCGTTTACAGTCCATAGGGGTCTCCGGATCAATGGGGATCCTTATCTTTACATTTTCGGGGATCCCCCATTTTGTGCGCATTCGACCCAGGTCTGAAGTATGGATGAATGCATACTTGGTCTTCTGCAAGGCCAAGAGGTACTTGAGCTCAACTTTGTGAAATCACGGCCCCACTCTCCCCTCAAGGCACTCCGGCAGGTCCAGATGCCTCAAGTACAGATTCTCCTTGCCTTTCTTGGCAACAACAGCAGTAGTATCAGCCTGTCCGGAGGACTCGGACTCAAAAGGGACCTCTTCAGCAGAGTCCTCCATTCTCTCCTCCAAAACTGTTGGGGGAGCTTCTGTGGTAGTGATCCGGGGAGGGTTGAAGCTTGGCACAGCCTGGCCTCCGGACTGCTGACTGTCTGTATTTTTCTGACTTCTCACCTCAGATTGGGGCTCGGAGGCAGAAATCTCTTTTGGAGGTACCGGGCTGCTGGCCTCCGGACCGGTTGACCTCTCCCGGGGAGCTCTAATGGGCACTCCAGACCCAGAATCACTATTTTTTGCCCCCGATTTAGAGGGAGTATTCTTGGAGGTTAGTCCCTTAACTAACCGACTTTGCCTCTTAATAACTAGTTTCTCCGGAGAGTGGTCAGAATCAGATCCCATAGCTATAAAAGGGGAGGGTTTCCTAACGCTTGTAGCTGTGACTCCTGGCTCAACAGCAGGTATAGACTCCTGGACTGAGGAACCAGAGATTATGGGTGAGAGGGTGGATTGAAAGAGTTTTTTGGGCTTGGTACCTTTGGAGGAGGATGAGCCTCAATCCGACTCTGTAACAGAAGCAACTGGTCTCTCAACGTGTGATGATGGTAGCCCCGCTGTTATTCGCCTTTCTTTCTCGACCTTTTGCGCTTTCTCCAACTCCGAAAGGTTGAGCCAACCACCTTTGATCAATGCTGTTCTTGCTGTAAACATAAACTGCCAAGGAAATTTTTTGCTTTAGAGAGAGAAATCTCTGAGTAAATTTGCAGAGTAAAAGTGAAAGAGATAGTGAAATAGTGGAAAATAAATGTGAATTTATAATAGGTTGAAAAAAGGAGTTGATTCTTAGGAGAATTCGAAAAGTTGGGCAATGATTAAAAGACGGCGCTGATGTCATTATTTGAAATTAATGAGGTTACTTGTTGGAGAAGGTGGTGCGAAGTTCAAGGTGAAAAAACGGCTGGAGTGGCCAATCAAAGAGCGACACGTGTCCCACTAACTCTGACAAAAACCGTTTTGAATTCGTAAAGCTTAACCTATCCGGGTATCCCCATAGTTCTGTCCGAATTAAAAACCACTTCAGACATCGGACTGTTTTTCAGTTCTTTGACAAGAAAACTTGTTCAAACACCTAAAAAGGGGCTCCTGATGAGTTCGAATTCAGCACGCTCCCCGGACAAGGGCAGATCGGTCAAGTCTCTCCGAAAACCGGACAGGTTGCAGGGACAGGGATCGAACAGGTCACTTGGACCGGACAGATTTCTGTGAACATTATGAACTTAAAGCAGTTCGAACTATGACAAAAGTACTAAAAACTTAAACACTTCTTGACTAAGCTACTTGCTCTCCTACTTAAGAGCTCATGGGTCTTTGAACATGACCCGGGTCCATTAAACATGACCCGAAAGCCCATAAGGGCCCAAACATTACACTATAAATACCCAACCACCAGCATTAACTATGGGTAATGAGAATTAACTGCTACCAACCTGCTTAATCATCTCTCTACTCTAACCGTTAAACACCCACATACCACCGTTAAACACCCACATACCACCGTTAAACACCCACATACCACCGTTAAACACCCACATACCACCGTTAAACACCCACATACCACCGTTAAACACCCGTACACCACCTTAAAACTCTACTCGAAATTACCAGCCTACCCTCAGGCAATTATTATCCACACCATGATGCAATACATTTGCAAAGTTAATCTCATGTAAAATCTTATATTGATATTAAAGAGAGAAAGTATACTTGCTAAATATAGAGTTTCCAGAGAGAGAAATCCTTGTTTGGGAGAGAAAATGCTTAAGAAATTAAGTGATTTTTGAGTTGATGAATCTTTTAAGAGATTTGGGTTGTATACTTAGGTTCTAAAATATCACTAAAACTTGATACTATGTTTTGAGAATTTTGAACAATGCATAATTGCATATTTTGTGTTCTTTTAAATTCATTGTAATTGTTCAATCTAAATAAAATCATATATGTTAGTTCGTTGATGAATGATTTCTCTATAAACCGGACCTCCTAAATTTATTGTTAATTTTATTTGTTATCATTTTTTCACTCTTAGTGAGAGACGAACTTATTACACGGACTGTAGTGCATAAGCTAAAGAAAACTACCTGTAGATAATGGATTGTATGTTTTCATTGATGAGAGAGTTGTAAAGATAGTTTATGTAGAAGTATTGTCTAAAACCCTAGTTTTTTTATCTTCTGTAGGTTTCACTTCTATATCAATCAATGATACAACTAAAGGATTATAAATCAATTCATAATATAGGACAACACTTAATGAACTCAATCTATCAGTAATCCAAGAGACTTAAACAAGAATGATCAATAACACAAAGAACACAAAAAGAACTTCTACAACCGATCATTTCTAAGATGAATAACTTACCTAGTATGTTATTCCAGCATCTTATTTCTAGTAATATAATCAATAAACACAATGGAAGATTATTTATTAATGTATAAGTGATATATTGAGTGAATAAGTATAACTCATCAATTGGTATTAAAGTTAGAGTTACATTTTGTGTGTATAATTATATGTATGCTCCAATTTATCGTATGCACATCAGTTTGATTTAATTTCTATAAATAATATGTGCGTTTGAGTTTATGTGATGATTAAGATGGTTAGAGGAATAGATTTCGGGTTATATGAAAGTATGTTTTGATTAATTGAATCGTGGAAGCATGTTAAAGATTTCATGTTTTGGTATTTGATGTTCTAAGAGAATTGAATTATGGATTTTCCCTTTAATTTAAGGTTAATTTACTGCTAAAAAAAGATTTGTGTAGCAAAAAGACCTTATATAGAAGGTGTAAAACAAAAAAACAAAGGGTTGTTTATAAATTTTGGTGGTAGCAACAAACCCATTAGTGTTGTTAGGCTTGGTCTTCTTTTATTGTCACTCGTGTGAGATATTTGTTTAAGTATTTATGTGAATATGCATGACTACGGTTGGCGATATGTGAATCATGTAATCAATTAATTTCTTCAAATGAAGGTTAGTTTGTGGATTGAGGATCCTAAGTTCTGAATAGTTTATGGAATAAATTTATTGCAAGTATTATCGGTCCAACATAAGGTCAATACTTGGCATAATTAATCATGAATGATAGAAAATTTGTGGAAAATTAATCATCAATTTTTAGTTGAAGTAGATAGAATCAAGTCAAATGAGCATTTAACTAACACTTAACCCATTAAAATAGATTAATTGTGATTTATTCAAAGTCATAAATACGTGTTAGTATGTTTTTTATATTTGTGGGGTTGTCCTAATAGAGGTTACCACTGTCTCTGAAGCTCATATGGAAATTAAGAAAATATTTTTTTTACATGAGAAGGTCGAGATGCATCATTTGATAAGTGAGATCTCCACTAAAAGGTACCAAGGAAAATGAGCTATCAGAGAGCACATTCTTGGAATATCTATGATCACCAAAAAGTTAAAGGAAATTAAGATAAACCTTTTTTAGGAGTGTGTTGCTGGGACTTACAACCGCATGTGTAAAAAATGGACAATCAGTGAGTTGATTTATCATGTTGCACAAGAGGAGGAAATACTGAAATGTGAATCGATTGAGGTGAATGTGGTAAGCTCGAATAAGGGGGCATGGCACAAGAGAGAGTTTGATGACAAAGGATCGGGATATGGTTCAAGTAAGAAGGAACAAAAGAAGACGACCGGCGTTCTATGTTTCTTCTACAAAAGATAGAGGGCACATCAAAATGGATTTTGAAAACTATCGGGCTTATATGAAATCAAAAGTTAATTTCACAACTGTGGTATATTCAGAAATTGATCTTGTTTTGATAGAAATAAATACTTCGTGGGTTGATACGGCCGAAACCGCTCTTTAATTACATGTTAGAAGAGTGACAATGAGTTGATTAACAATGATAAATGGTGAGGTTTATTTTGAGCTGAGGGTAATTTTGTCAAGTGTTTTGGAAAGTTTAGAGAGTGTTAAATGTTTTAGTGTGAAATAGTGAGAGATTTGAGTTGTCTGGTTGTATTAAATGTTAATTACCCTCATTAATGAAAGTAGTTGGGGTATTTATACCCTTAATTATGGACCCATGGGCTTTCAGATCAAATTATGGAACCGAGACAAGTTTAAGGACCCATTTACTTATTAAGCTAATTAGCATATAGCTTAGTCAAAAGGTGTTTAGTCATTTTTTACTTTTGTCCTGTCCGGATAGTTCAGTGGCAAGTTTATGTCCGAGTTGACCTTGTCCGGAAATCTCAGTAGGCAGTGATTAAGTTATCTGGACTCATCAGTAGCCTCTTTTTTAGGCCTTGTCAAAAATCTTTGGCACGACTAAAAAATTCAGTTAGTCAGTGACGACGTTTCTCGACCCGCTTGTGTATCTAGCTTGAGGTTTGTCCGAACTGACTTTTTCCCAGAATTCTAAGCGTCTTTCTTTGGATCGTGGGACACGTGTCACAATCTGATTCGACCTACCAACTGTTTTTTACCTAGATTGGCGCTCCCACTAAACCTAGCAAGTAGCCTATGCATTTAATATTTCCCACGTCAGTGCCGTCATTGCAAAAACCTCTTCGTCTCCTCCTAGGTATCAGTTACATTTTTCTACTAATATATAAATCATTCTTTTACTGTTTCATTATCTTCATCACTCCAAAACCTTCTACAGAGCTTTCCACCCTTTCTTTCAAACTTGTTCTTGGATAGTTTAATGTTCACGGCTAGAAACACTCTTGTAAAAGGCGACGGGTTAAACCTATCTGAGTTAGAGAAAGCAAGAAAGTCAAAAGAGAGAAGCATATCGTTGTTGGTCTCCCGGTCTCCCCAAGCGAAAAGTTTGGTGAACCACCCCAGGAAACTGACCAAGGGTCATCCTCCATCAGAAACCCAAAGCCTAAACAGTTGTGCAAACCAAGCTTCTCACTAATTCCATTAGGTTCTTATGTTAATGAGTCCCAACCCTTTACCCCTCAGGAAAAAGTAGTATCGAGTGTTAGAAAACCCTCCCCTTTCATACACATGGGCTCAGACATTGAAAAATCTCTAGAGAAATCAACACCACACCGGACAACTCGTTTGGTGAAAGCCCAAGCCACTGCCTCACTGTCAAAACCCTCCAAACCGAAGGCCTCTAAAGCAACATCCAAGGATAAACCCTCTGAATCGAAGGTGTCTATAAGAGCCACACAAGATAATCCCTCCGGATCGGAATCATCCAAAGTAGTTTCTCAAGCGAAGTCCTCCAGAACTCAGCCTCGATCGGATATTAGGCCTTTGGAAACAACTGGCGCTCATCCATCTGGAGAGCCTTTAGTGTCAGAACATGTTCCCCTTCCATCCAAAACTACTGAGAGACCTTTCACAGTGATGGAAGAAGTGATGGAGGACAGCATCGAAGAGGCCACCTTCGAAACTGAAGCCTCAGGGCAAACTGGGGATGTTGCCTCTGATAGGAAGGCAAAGTGAAGGTTTGTGTGGCTCATCCGGATCTCCTGGAATGCTTGGAGGGCAAGGTGGGGGCTTGCTTTCCGAAATTCAGTGTTAAGTATTTGTTGGACATGCAGAACATAAATTATTTCTATACTCATACTGTCGAGTTGGGCCTGATCCAGACAAAGTGGGGGATCCCAGAGTCAGTGAAGGTGAGGATACCTATCACTCCGGAGACTCCGATGGATTGCAAACTCAACGAGGTGGTCATTTTTACAGAGGTGCTGAACTGGGGACTTCGGTTCCCATTAGACCCAGAAATGGTCAGGTACTTCCACTTGATAAAACTTCGTCATAGCCAACTAAGTCTGAACGCCTGGTACTCTCTCATTGCCAGCATAATGGCATCAAGGTTATCTAAAATCCCTATTCTCATGGAACAATTTGCCGTTGTGGCAAGCATATGCAAGAATCACCACATCCCATTCTACCACCACATGGGAAATAACTTCAAAGTGGTAGACGACTTGCTGGATTCGGAGAAGAATTGGAGGAAGATCAAAGCCAAGACCAACCCTAGTATGTTTACTAGTAGATGGAAGAGTACAGATAAGCTTTTCAATTTTGTTTTTCATATTCTTCTTTTCACTTCATACATATTCCACTTTTGATTATTCATTACTTATTTTTCAGTGTTACCGAATGAGTATACCGGATATCTAGAGGAGGGGCATACTACATGTGCCAAACTGAATGCGTGGGCTGCAGAGCGTTGGGGGAATGCTTTCCACAACTGCTTTACCTCAGGCAATATGGTGAGATCTCATCTGTGGAATACCACAGGTCGGAAAGATCTTACATGGGAAGAATTAACCACACCCCCTCCTCCAGGCGTCATCCTCAAACGAACAGAAGAGAAAGATGGTAAACTAGTCTTCCCCTCTAGAGCCAAGGCTCCTAGCAAGATGAAGGGAAAGAAGAAGAGAACTGTAACAGAAGCAGTTCAGGCTGCCACATAGGATACCGGTTCGGGGAGCCAAGGAGGGATCAATGCTAACTTGCTCAATGTGGTTGAAGATGAGACTATTAAGAAGGCATGAGAACCAGAAAATCCACCGAAGCCTCCCAAGAAGGATCGAAAAAAGGGGGCAAGCTGTGACGAAAGGGATGCCAAGAAGAAAAAGGTCACGTTAGGGGGAGAAATAACTCTTCACCCTTCGGAGCTTCTTCCTCCACCAGCTCCTGCCGACCTCACCTTGGCAGAGAAAATTCCAACAGATCTGCAACTCAGAGAGGGTACCGGAGGAAGGATTGATGGTGTGGACATCAGAGCCTTTCAGGACATTGGCCTTTACTTCACCACCTCAGAGAAGGATGACTTTTCTGGTTCTTTCCGTCCTTCTCGCTCTTCCAACATGGTGACCTACAAAAATAAGTCTTTTTTTTATTTCCGAAGATCAAGATACGGTAGCCCATTCTCTTTTAGGTCATATCCAACCAGTGCTCGATCTGGAGAGGCAAGTAAAAACCAGTCCACCCTTATCAACACCATCAATACTGACAAGGAGTCTTTGTCAACCAATTTCCTCAATGCTAATCAGAGCATAGAAGAATTGAAGAAAGAGCTTGAAGAATTGAGGAAGGACAAAGAAGATCTGTCGACCAAGATGGCCACTTCGGAGAATGCTAATACTGAGCTCCAAACTAAGTGCTCTGGTTTGGAGAAAGATCTTTCAACCTTAAGGGAGGACATAAAGACCAAAGATGGTGCCATCCATACCTTGTCCGGTGAGAAGACTTCCCTAGAAGATGATGTGGGTGGAAAGGAGAAGAGAAGAAATGCTGAATGCCCCTGGAGGTACAGAAACTCTCCATATCCTTGTTATCAAATTGTGGTATGTTATCTGTGGTTATATTTTGTGGAACCCCAAATCTACAACAAATGTTAGACAAGATAAATTTTATAACAGTTTTTGAATTAGTTCATGCTAGGAGAGCTGCTTCTATCCATTTTGAGAAATAATCAATGGCTACAATAATAGTCATGCACCCTCCGGACGCCATTGGTAGAGGCCCAACTAAATCCACTCCCCAACGAGCAAAAGTCACTGGCTCAGAAATAGACATAGGAACTGTTGGGATATGAATTTCGTTACCATACCTTTGGCATGGGTCACACTTTTTCACCAATTCTTTAGCATCTTCCATTTTGGATGGCCAATAGTATCCGGTCAATAAAACCCTCCGGGTTAGAGCTCTATAGCCACAGTGTGCTGATCCATCTCCATCATGTAGTTCAGAGAAAATAATTTGGGACTCTTCAGCCCTCAAACAACGCAGGAGAGGTCTGTTGAACGAATTTTTTTATAAAGAACCTCTCTTATGATCAAGAAACCACGAGCCTTGTGTTTCATTTTCCTTGTCATGGCTTTCTCCGAAGGCAAAACTCCATCAGAGATGTATTAAAGAAGTGGAAATCTCCAATCTTTGGATTGAACTACTTGTACACTCAAGCTCTGTTCCTATTCCTTGTTTTGATTTGATTGTATGGATGATAATTCTTGTACTTGAATCCACGGGCAGGAATCAGAGTATTCTATAGTTGTCAGGGAATCTGCCAGTGTATTATTCTGATATAGGAATATGCTCATAGCAAACATTTTTGAAGTTGACTGCTACTTCTTTAAGAACGAATAAGTATTTGATCAACTGCTCCTTCTTGGCATCAGACTGACCTTGAGCATAGTGGATAAGAAGTTTAGAATCACTTATCAATCTAACTCTTTTAGCCGCACATAGAAAAGCTAACTTAAGACCAGCTGTAGCTGCTTCATATTCAGACTCATTATTAGTGGCCCTGAAAGCAAAGCATATACCCTGGTATAATTTATCACCGTATGGAGAGGTTAAGCAAATCCCAGCCCCACAAACAATTTTTCTTGATCCACCATCCTTTCGGACAACCCACTCTTTTTTAGTTTTTTCTTCTGAAGCTTGTTTAGAACTTCTGTTCGAATGAAACTCTACTAAGAAATCAGCAACAGATTGAGCTTTGATAGCAGTTCGTGGGGAAAAATCAATGTCATAATCATCCAACTCCACTGATCATTTGGTCATCCTGCTTGATATGTCTGCTTTCTGAAGAACATTCTTTAGTGGAAAAGATTTTCGGACGATGACATAATGAGACTGAAAATAGGGCCTCATTTTTTTGGCAGTAATCACTAAGGCTAGTGCCAGTTTTTCAAGATTTAGGTACCTCTTCTCAGCATCTATCAGAATCTTGCTGATGTAGTACACCGGACGAGGATAATTGTCCACCTCTCTTACCAACACTGCACTTATATCACATTCTGACACAGCCAAGTATACATAAAGTGTTTCTCCTTCAACAGGCTTAAAAATGGTTTTGGATGAAGACAAGTGCTTCTTTATTTCATCAAAAGCCTGGCTGTATTGTGGAGACTAGTTGAAGTCTTTAGCACCTTTCAAGGTCTGAAAGAACGGGGAACATTTGTCCGAAGACTTTGAAATGAAACGATTTAAAGCAGCCAATCTTATGGTCAACATCTGTACTTCTTTAATATTTTTGAGGAGGGTCCATCTTTAACAGAGCATCGAGATGGTCCAGATCAGGCTGTATCCCTTTTTCACTTATTATATAACCCAAAACCTTTCTGGACTGCACCCCAAACACACATTTTTCTGGATTCAGCTTTAAATTAACCTTTGTCAAGTTGGCAAAAGTTTCTTGAAGATCAGGTAGGTGCAATTCTTCTTCTAAGCTTTTAACCATCATATCATCGATATATACTTCCATATCTCTTCCAATATGATCAGCAAATGCTTTGTTCACTAACCTCTGATAAGTAGCCCCAACATTTTTCAACCCAAAAGGCATCACCTTGTAACAATGGAGACCCTTATCGGTAACAAAGGTAGTGTGATCTTGGTCCTTCGGATCCACCTCTATCTGGTTATACCCAGAGAAGGCATCCATGGATGATAATAACTTGTTGCCAAATGTGGAGTCCACCAACTGATCTATCCGAGAGACCGGATAGAGATCTTTTGGGCAAGCTTTGTTAAGGTCAGTAAATCGATACACATATGCCATTTCTCATTCTTTTTCTTAACTAACACTGGGTTGGCAGTCCACAAAGGATACTCAGACTCCTTTATGTACCCCATCTTGGTAAGCCGGTCGACTTCTTGGACTATTACATCAGCTTTCTCCTTAGAGAAAGCTCTTCTTTTTTGCACAACAGGTGCAACATCGCTCTGGATGGACAGCTTGTGTGATATAACACTTGCATGCACTCCGGTCACATCAGCATTACACCAAGAAAAAACATGTTGGTGATCTGCCAAAAAGAATAACAACTTTATCTTCAACTCTGGTGCCATTTTGGAGCCAAATTTAACACTCCTTCCTTCAGCCAGAGAGTGGGTTTCAACTCTTCAATTGGTATCAAAACACCAGGGGTCTCTCTGGGGTAATCAATTTCACCCTCACCCACAGAAGGCCCCAACAACTGCTAATCTTCATTAATTCGGATTGCTCCCAAAGTTTTAGGAGCAAGTGCAGTTGCATAACATTCTCTTGCTATCTTTTGGCTACTCCGGACAACTTCCACTTGTCCTTGAACTGCATACTTCAAACACTGATGGACTATTGAAGCCACATCATGCATCCTAGAGAGCCAGGACCTCCCAAAGATCGCATTGTAGCATGTGGGGTAGTCTACCACAACGAATAGCATCCTGGACATCTTCTTGAAAGGGTTTTTCCCAACAGTACCTCCTCCTCGAATTCTCTGACTACATCCGCAGAGCTCCCTATGAAGCCCACTATGGATCTGTTTGAACGTTAAATTACTGCTAGATTTTTCATCTTCTTATACAAACTTAAAAAAGAGAATGTTGGTTGAGCTGCCAGTGTCAATCAGAATTCGTCTGATGCTGTTGCCCCCATTGAAGCTCCTATTACTACAACATCCTCATGAGGCCCAGCTATATTTCTTAAATCGTCTTCATCAAAAACAATGAAAGGAAAAGGAATTTGGGACTGATAAGAAGACATGTCTCCCTCTAACTGAGTAGCTAGAGTGTGAACATGCCTCTTCCTTGAAGAAGGAGTCGGCCCAATCATAGTGTCCCCCCCCCCCTCCCGAATATAGTAAGTGACTCAAAAAAGCTTATGAGTCCGGACACTGTCTTAGTTTGTTCTGTTATGACCCCTACTTTATTTCGGATTGGATCAGGATCCAAATACTTCGAATCAACATCAAATCATTCAAGGATCACCATAGCTCCTTCTAGAGCAGATGTCCTCGCATTGTTCGTTGGGCCAGTTCGGGGAGCATTAGCAGGCCTGTTTTCACTCCTTCTCTTAACATAAGCTCTCAGCTTTCCCCTTTCAATAAGAGTTTGTACCTCTTGTTTCATAGAGATGTAGTCTTCAGTGTTGTGGCAAGTATCATGATGATACTGGCAAAAACAAGTATTACGACTTTCCCTGGGAGATTGGAGTGCTGGTGGTTTCCGAAAATGAACCTTATCTTTAGTTTTGTCATAAATGGTTGCCACATTCTCTTTTAACTCTGCAAACCAATCCGGTTGGACCCAAGGTCCTCGTTTATTCCTAGACTGCTGGCTCTGAGCTAGATTTGGGTGGGATTGAGTCTGTTTGGCCCTGTTGGACCCCTGCCCGGTTTCTTTGGCCTTGTATTCGGACTGGTTCTAGTTTGGAGCAGCTGGGGTGGGGCAGACCTCACCTGTCTGTGCACCCTAGTCTTCTTAGTTTCATACATTTTGATTTGCTTTCCTACCCGATTTAACAAACCGCCTCAGGTCATGGCCTTCTTCCTTGTTACTGAATCAACTAGATTTCCAAGGTTTAACCCTTGTCTCAAAGAAGCTATTGCTACTTGCTCAAAGCAATCAGCTAACCTATTCTTAGTATTAACGAACCAGCTTATATAGTCTTTTAGTGACTTATTTTGGCTCCTGGGCACAATGGATAATAGTATCGACATTGCCCTTAACCTTTTTACTCCCCACAAACTGCCTTCGGAAGGCAACCCAAAATGTGTCAAAGTTCCTGATACAATCGTGAGGCAAACTGTTTAGATGCCTGCACTTTCTCAAATATGTTACCAAAATAAATTTTATTCCAGTATTTCAAATTAGTTTAAAGCCTTTTTACCTTATACCAGAAAATATAGAGAGGAAAAACATTTATAGACTTATTCCAACTCTTTTCAACAGTCTTAAGATATTCATCATCCATGGTTCACATATTTTGAAACTTATAACTTTTTTTAGTGTTTAAACTATTCATTTTGATAGTTATTTTTAAAGGTGCATGGTCAGAACAAGTTGTGGTCATTGAAATACATTAGTTTCATTCAAAAAGGTTAGACCATGCAGAGTTTATTAAAACTCTGTCTAATCTTTTCCACTTGTTTTTATTAGACCAAGTGTATTTAGAAACACTATAACCTGCATCATCAAGCTTAAAATCTCTAATCATATCATTGAATTCCTCTGCACTATTAAGACATAAATTAGAACAACCCAATTGTTCTTCAGGAGATATAACCATGTTAAAATCTCCCATAACGATCCGTTCTCTCTCCGTATTGGATATATCTCTTAGCTCATCCCAAAGCACATATCAATTATACCGTTGGCACTTAGAATATATAACAGTAAGCAGAAAACTTTTGTTAAGGTTATTATAAGTGATTTCAGCGTGTAAACACTACTGACCATCTTTAAGAATGTTAATAGAATAATCATTATTCCAACACAACCAAATCTTATTAGAGCAGTTAAAAGTAAATTTAGTCAAACCAATTTTAGAAGCAATAGAAGGCATATTCTCTTCATTGATTTGAGGTTCCTAGATAGCAACCAAATTGATATGATCCTTCTGAATAATAGACTTTAGTCTTCAGACTGAAGATTTTTTTCTAATTCCCCTTATGTCCCAACTTAGATTCTTGATCATCTTGATTTAGAGTGGTAGGTATGTTTGTTCAATCTCAAAAACTTTAAGAATTTAATTGCAAGACTAGTAACTTTCTTTCTTCCACGAGCTTTTTTTAGTTTCTTGTTTAAGATTTCTTGTAATTCGGTATCAAATTCTTTGTTATTGATCCTTGGGGGTAGTAGGAATATTGTCCATGTTTTCTTGAATAGGAGATGTATATCTTGATAATGTATTATCATAATCAACATAATTAAAAGCTTCATATCCAGCTTCAATGGACTTTATGGCCTCAATTATTACTCCATCCTTTGGTGTCTTAGGAGAAATATTTATCTTTTGTTTTCCAGATCTTGATTCTTGCTTCTAGTGAATTAATTTATTTCCAGGCTGATCATTCTCATTATTGTTTTCAACAATGATTGACTTTATCTTATTGTTGTTAGTATTCCTTTTTTTTAGATCCCTAGCATTATTTTCTTTGACTTGATTACTTCTTTAACTATACTTTAAATGTTGTTATTGGATTTGTTGCAGGTTTCTTTGTCATGACCCAAATGATAACAGTTGTTGGAGTACTTCGGCACATCCTTGTAGCTGACTTTCAACCAGCAACCCTGGTTCTCTCCAAATCCTACCCATATTTGGTGTTACAGTTTTCTTGTTATGTTGATTTCCACCTAAATAAAATTAGCATTTTGGAATGCCTGTTTTTAGAAGGCACTTTGATGGTTAAAGGTTCTCCAATGGTTCCAACCATGATTTAAATCATATTCTCGTTAAAGAGAAACTTAGTTACATCCTCAAATCTAACCCAAATTGGAGTCGTATGGTTTTCAATTTTTGGGTTAAATTTCGGTTTCCCTTTCCAAAACCTCATAGTAGTATCTCCTAAGACCGGACTATTTTGACCCAGAATTTACATAAGTCTTCTTTCGAGTCAAATTGCATAATATATGTCTGGAATCCCAGACATATTAATTATACTCTCTTTTGAATTTGAAAGTATGAATGAATTCATTCAGTTTTTCTCTATTGGGTATACACTGAGTGAATTTACTGATAATAGTATGCTTGGAAATCGCCATTAATCTGTCCTTAACTTATTGGTTGGATTGAATGGACAAATGATCAATTTTATGCTATATACTTGTTGGTTTAAATTCTTGATCAATTCGTTTGTTGCGAAGCTTACCTGCATAGGTTTTCATTAGTTGATCAGTTTCAGAATTTTGAATGCAGGTTATTGGATTCTTATAGCTACCATTGTTGATCTTCTTCAGGGATCTAAATATTGGATGAAGATTAGGATAATCTTCATAAGAGGCTATCATTTTCATGAGTAGAAATCATCAAACAAAAAAAGACTGAACAAAAAAACTTCCTTACAGATAAGAAAATCTTAGAAAATAATATTTTTTTATATAATTATTTTTCGGGGTCTAGTGATTACCTTGAATTCACAGTTGATATAAATGGGATAAAATAAACATTTCTACAAAAATTCAGAATTTATATGACAGATAAACTAGAATCAAATATACTCTTCTAATTATCATCTAATTTTCTATAATACCAGAAATATTTAAATCGAAGAAGATAGGTAGCATATGATGGACCAAATTAACATAATTTTAGATGAGAAAAGAAATATAAAGCAAACCAAAAGAATAAAAGTGGGACTATCATTTCGAGAGTCAAAAGAATCCGCTCATAAATAAAAGATTAATTATGAGCGAAATTCGATGTATTCATTTGTTTAACGGAAATCATATTATAATAAAAATAAACAAAGATAGTAAACGAAGTTGCATCTTTATGGGACTCCCACTTAAACAAAAAGTATCAAGTTGGTTATTTAACTTGTTAAAACAGATACATTTAAGGTTGTAAGATTTATCGGCATCGAATACTTAATACTGTTACACTAGTTGAAGTACCGAACCTATCTAGTGGGTATCTCAGCTATTCGAATTTTCAAATGTAGTATCTACAAATTTTATTTAGTAATATAAATAATATAAATAATTTTTTACTTAGCTTTGATATTTTTTTTAGCTTGTAATTTTTAAATCGTAATTCGAAAAAAATTGAAAAACAATTAATGGTTTCGTTAATTAAGACGAATAAAAATAGATATATTAATGATATTTTTTGAATTTTTCTTTTCGTCAGACTTAATTAGACTAGCCTCTCATGTTGGATCATCAAGTAGTACATGTCACACATCTTTTTATTTCATCACGCCTTGTCTCGCTTTTCTCGTCTCTCCATCTCATGTTGTTTTGTCTCTCATCTCCCGTCTTGTCTCGCATCTCTCCATTACATAATGTGTGCTCTCGCATCTCTCTAGAAGTACATGTCTCACATCTCTCCATTACATCATGTCTTGTCCCGTCTCTTTTTATTTCATTATGCTTTGTCTCTCGTCTCTTCATTTCATCATGTTTTGTCTCTCGTTACTCGTCTTTCCATTTCATCATGCTTTGTCTCTCGTCTCTCCATTTCATCATGTCTTGTCTCTCATCTCTAGTCTTTTCTCGCGTCTCTCCATTACATCGTGTCTTGTCTCGCATCTCTCTAGTAGTATATGTCTCGCATCTCTCTAGTAGTATATGTCTCGCATCTCTCCATTGCATCATGTCTGGTCTCGCATCTCTTTAGTTTTATATGTCTCGCATCTCTTCATTACATCATGCATTGTCTCGCATCTTTCTATTTCATCATGCCTTGTCTCGCGTCTCTTCATTTTATCATGTCTTTTCTCTCGTCTTTCCATTTCATCATGCCTTGCCTCTTGCTATTGTCTCTCTATTTCATCATGACTTGTCTCTCGTCTTGTCTCGCATATCTCCATTACATTATGTATTGTCTCGCATCTCTTTAGTAGTATATGTCTCGCATCTCTACATTACATCATGTTTGGGCTCGCATCTATTTAGCAGTACATTTTTACCATCTCTCCATTATCATGCCTTGTCTTGCATCTCTCCATTTCGTCATGTATTGTCTCTCGTCTTTATATTTTATCATGTTTTGTCTCTCATCGCTCATCTCTCAATTTCATCATGTTTTATCTTTCGGATCTTGTCTCAAATCTCTTCATTACATCATGCATGGTCTCTCATCTCACTATTACATCATGTCTTATCTCGTGTATCTCAATTTCATCATGTCTTGTCTCTCGTCTCTCCATGTCATCATGCCTTGTTTCACAACTCTCCATTTTAGCATGTCTTGTCTCACATCTCTTATTGTTCTCATGCACTATCTCACATCTCTTCATTTCATCATGTGAGATAAGGGGTAAAACAAAGTGCAATATGCAAGACCGTGAAAACATAGTGCGAGACCAGTTTAACTGGGTCTGATGAAAAAAAATTAAAGAAAATTAAAAATTACAATTTATAGATCTAGTTTTGTTCATCTTAAAAAAACAAAGCCGATGATACTTTCATATTCTTTTTCCGATATATAGTTTTAAAGATATATATATTTTTTTTAAACAAGAGATAGAGAGAGAGAGAGAGAGAGAGAGAGAGAGAAATGACGTGACTGGTGATGAAGCATGCATATTGGAGGTATTATGGAACCGAGCGGGCATTAGGTCCGAGTTAAGTACCATATTTGGGTACTAGGTACTATGTAGTTATTATTGATAGTTGGGGTATTAGGTGACACTAAAGTTTAGGTTTGGATTCCTTTGGATATAATATCTTTTTATAATATGTATTACTTTGTTATTGTGAAAAACAATTAAACATATTATACAAGTATGTGAGAAAAATAATGTATAAAAATATAAAATATTATAATTGGAATTTAGTGGTAATCACAGTATTAAATATTTCGTTTTGATCAAAATTTAGGTTTAAACTAATGCAACTTCATTAGTAGGTCACAACTTCACTTCTACATGAAGAAGTAGAGTTTCAGCTCTATAACTTCCTAACTCAAAGTTCACAAAAAAGACAAAATATAAACTAAACATATAAATACATGATTTTGTGTGGTTCGGATTGTGAAGGAATCTTACACTCACGAGTAATGGACCATGATTTTATATATAAAAAAAGATCATGAGGAAATCTATCAAACTAAATTAACACAACCACTCATCTTTTGTTACAAACTACTTCGACTTACAAATGAACTAATGGATCACTGTATTTCTCTAAGTGTTTATTTTGTAATTTTTCCTCTTTATCTAAAACAAGAAAAGTATATGTTTTCTCTTGCTCTCTTTCTAGCAACTCATACGCTCACTCGCAATAAATTTATAGGCTTAAATCACTTAATAGTCCTTCGACTATCCCGTTTTATTTTATTTAGTCATTTCACTTCAAAATCATCATTTGGGTCCATAGAGTCTACAAAATCTATAAATTTAGTCCTTAGAATTGGTAAAAATCTATAATTCCAGTCCATGAACTTGTTAAAATCTATAAAATTAGTCCCTGACGAGTGGCATTTTTCCTAGTGTTATGGACTAAATTTATATATTTTGCCAAGGTCGAAGACTCATAATGATGATTTTGAATTCGATGGAATAAATGAAAGAAAACGGGATAATGAATGGATTATTCACCAATTTAAGACCAAATTTATACCTTTCTTCCATTATTTATACAACCAAAAATAAGTTGGATGATACCACTAGAAATGGAAAAGTTGGTGTGAGATGGACCGACCTAGTTCGATATGTTTAAATAATGTAACAAGCCGGGTAAAGTATTGAAGTTTTTTATCTATAGGCAGGTCAACCCCGGTCGGAGTTTTTAATAATAATAAATCATCTGAGTTGGTCTGAAACAACTAGTTATATATAAAATAATACAATATATATAATATAAATAATATATGGTGTGGTTTATTTTCGTCTGAGGGTAAGTTTGTAATTTCTGTTTAGAGTTTTGTGGAGTTTTGTGAGTATTTAATGTTTGGGTAGAATGTAGAGGGAGAATTAAGCTACATGGTTGTATTTAATTTTCATTACCCTCATTTAATGTTGGTGGTTGGGTATTTATACCCTCACATTTGGGCCTTATGGGCTTTCGGGTCGTGTTTAATAGATTCGAGTCGAGTTTAAAGACCCATTAGTTTTAAGTAAGTAAATAGGCAGCTTAGTCAGAAAGTGATTAGTGTTTTAAGTACTTTAGTTCTGTTTGGATAGTTCAATGGATGATGGTGTCCGAACTGCCGATGTCTTGTAAGGTGGACGTTGTCCGAACTAACCCTGTCTGGTTCCCATAAAAGGTGGTGACAGAATTCGAACTCATCAGTAGCCCTTTTTTAGGTGGTGCTCAAAAACCTTTGGCAAGACCTAGAAAACTGCCTGTTGTTGGTGACAGTTACATCCGGACAGGTACTTCGAACTGTGTTACAGCTTTACCCGGACTGGAAAAAGTTCTCGAAAACTAAACCGTTTCTTGCCAGAGTTTGTGGGGCACGTGTCTCTCTCTGGTTCGTTACTTTAGCCGTTTTTTCACCTAGAATTTCGCTTCCACCTTTTCCAAAAAGTAACTTCTTTATTTAATGAAGATGACATCAGCGTCGTTCCCTAATCATTGCAATCCTTTCGAATTCTCCTAGGTATCAAAGCACCTTTTTGGGTGTTTACTATAAATTAATCACTTCTTCACTATTTCACCATCATCTTCACACTTACTTTGCTAAATCTCAGAGCTTTCTCTCTCAAACACAAATTCTTCTTGTTGGAGTTTATGTTCACAGCCAGGAACACTTTAATCAAAGGCGGGTGGCTTAATCTATTAGAGTTATAAAGGGCTCAAAAAGTCGAAAGAGAAAAGCGCATTGCCGCAGGCCTTCCGACTTCCCCTGTCGACAAACCAGAAATTCCAAACACAGAGCCTGACCAGGGCTCTTCTTCAACCAGGAGCGTTAAACCGAGGAGATTGTTTCAACCCAATCTTTCGCCAATTGTTTCAAACTCATTGGTTCAGGAATCGGAGCCCACTGTTGTACCAGGGCAAACAGTTACCAGCATTTATCGCCATATGATCAGATGCAAATGTCTCTCCCAATAAACTAGTTGATCGGAGGAGAGGTCGCCTGGTAAAAGGTCAGGCTAAAAAAGGTACACCTTCCAAGTCAGAGGTCAAGGAGAGTGACAAAGGGTCAGAGGCACCCATGAAAATACCTAAGGACAAGGTGTCCGGACCGGAGGCATCTATCTCAAGTCTCCGAAAATAAACTACCACATCTGAGCCCCAGTCGAAGACCAAAATTTAAGGGACCAATGAAATCCAACAATCCGGAGGGCATACAGAGCAAATCTCTAACTTACCTCACCCAAAACCAACCGAAAATCCCTCCTCAGTAATGGAAGAAGTATTGGAGGATTCTATCGAAGAGGCTCCGTTTGAGTCCGAAGTCTCCGGACAAACGAGTGATGCTGGTGCTGCCAATAACGACAAAGGCAAAGAAAAACTATACCTTAGGCACCTAGATCTGCCAGAGATCCTTGAGGGAAAAGTAGGACCTTGTTTCCACAAGGTAAGTGTTAAGTATCTTCTTGTTTTACAAAAAATTACTTATGTTTTCATCCATACAGCCGAATTGGGTCGGATGCGTACAAAGTGGGGGATTCCGGAGAACGTAAAAATAAGGATCCCAATAGAACCTGATACCCCCAATGGACTGCAAGCTCAGTGAAATAGTCATCTTCACTGAACTCTTTAACTGGGTACTAAGGTTTCCCTTAGATCCGGAGATAGTTAGGTACTTCCACCTCATCAAGCTTTGTCCAAGTTAACTGAGCCCTAATTCCTGGTACACTCGAATGGCCTGTGTCATGGCCTCTAGGCTCTCCAGAATTCCTCTTCCAATGGAGGAGTTCGCAACTGTGGCCAGCCTCTGCAGAAACCACCACATTCCCTTCTATCACTTCAACATGGGTGATAATTACAAAGCAGTGGATGACCTGTTTGAGTCGAAGAGAAATTGGAAGACTCACTTTGTGTTTGTGAGTGGTGCTTGGGAGAATGGGAGGAAGATCAAAGCCGGTGTCAACCCGAGCCTCCTCACCAGCAGATCGCGAAGCGATCGTAAGAATCCCACCCCATACTTCCACTTTTATTTGAATCAAACTTGTTTAACTAACTTATCTTGTTGCCAACCCCTTTTTTACAGAGTTGCCCAAAGACTTTAACGATTATCTGAAGGCCGGACAGGTCACTTGCACCAAATTAAACGCTTGGGCTGCTGACAAGTGGGGGAACCGTTTTCACAATGCCTTTACCGGAGTCAATCTTGCAAGGTCTTACCTCTGGAACACTACTGATCAGAGGGAATTATCCTGGGAGGAGCTTACCACCCCACCTCCTCCGGATGTAGACCTTAAAAGAACACATGCACCGGTTGGGGCATTGTATCTGCCCGGTAGAGCCAAGGCCCCAAGCAAGATGAAGGGAAAGAAAGGTAAGGGGAAGCTTAGTGGAGCTGAGGCCAACCCCAGTGAAGCGGAGGAAACTGCCCCAACAAACCAAGAGGGGCCAGTTTCAAGTCAAATTGACGTTGCTCTTCTTGAAGTAGTGGAGCATGAGGGTGCTAGGGAAGAAGCAGGATCTACAAAGCCTCCAAGGGTTCCTAAGAGGGACAGTAAACGGGGAGCAGAAAGCAAGAACTGGAAGGCCAAGAAGAAAAAGACCTCCAGGGGTGATGAACTTTCTCTCCGGCCTTCGGAGCCCTTCCCTCCTATTGACCCTACTGATCCAACAAGAGCAGAAGAGATCCCTGATGACTTTCAAACAGATGAGGTTGGAGGGGAAGACATTAGCATCGACGGTGTCGACATTACAGGTCTTGACGGGCTTGGTGATTATTTTGCAAACCTTCCCAGAGATGACTTTGTTGGGCCCTACCTCCCTCCAAGCACTTCGAACACCGTTACCTTCAATTGTAAAACTTTCACCGTTTCAAGTGAAAAAGATGTTATAAATCACTCTATATTGAGTAATATTCAGCCGGTGCTGGTTCTGGAGAAACAAGTGCGAGGTCAGTCAGCAATCATTAATGCCCTTAATTCAGACAAGGAGACACTGTCCAATGACCTCCTCACTGCCACCCAAAATGCTGATGTTTTGAAGAGAGAAAATGAGGAGTTAAAGAAGAACCTGGAGGGTTGGGCCACAAAGGTAGCTACCCTAGAAGATACTATCAAAGACCTCCGGGTGAAGCAGCCCGGGTTGGAGAAAGATCTCTCCTCTTTGAAAGAGGAGATAAAGGCCAAGGACCAAGTCATTCACAGTTTTACCAACGACAAGATCGCACTCGAAGACTCGGTGTCCAAGGCTGCAGAGGAGAAAGCTAATCTGCTAAGGGAGCAGGAGGCAAAAATCCAAGCCAAGATTTATGCTTAGGCCAACAATGTGATAGACACTCAGGAGGAAATGTATGCCAAGGTAAAGTCGGACATGGTTCTACTCTTTCATGAGAAGTTTCCGAAGAGGAATCTGGGGGACTTATGGACTTTTGTAGAGTATCCAGACGTTCCCTTCCATACAATGGCTGAGGGTGACAGGTTTGATTTCTCCAGTGCATCCTCATCCGATGAAGAAGAGAACACCGGGGAGAGTCCAAGTGAGGAGAATGATGACCTCAAGAAGAAGAAAACAAGTGCGGCTAAGCCATCTTCAAAGGCTCAGTCTTAAAATATCAATTATCTTTTGTTTTGATTGAACTAAAGTCCTTGGAAGGCCAAGGCATTTTTGTAACTGTGTCCGATGTTTGACCGGACAGATCTTTTCGCTTTGATTAACAATTTAAAGTCCTTGGATGGCCAAGGCACTTCGGTCGTTTTAATGAGTATGTTTATTTTGCACAATTCTTGCATTCTTTCATAGTTTCTCAATTTTGGTGGCTAATGTTTAAACAGCCCTTAGTTATTTCATAAACATCTTAAAGAGAGAGTGTTTAAATTCTTCGATGACAAATGTTTAAGTAGTCATCACACCTTTAATTCAATCCGGTCGGTGTTTAAACAAAAATTTGACAAGAAACAAAATAAAGACACTCCAAAGTTTTTAAGAAGACATCAAATTTTATAAAAGAGCCCTGACACCTCATTAAAACCTCCCCGCGCCACCAGGGTAGGAAAGAGTATGCCCCCAAATATTTACATGTATTTTTAAACAAGTAAATATTTACATAGTTACTACTCCAAGTACATCCGGAGGTGCTTAATATTCCAATGGTGACTCAAAACCCTTCCATCATTGTCTTCTAGCCAGTATGTCCCAGGTTTAAGCCTTTCAATGACCATATAGGGTCCTTCCCAAGTTGGGGCTAGTTTGCCGAGCAGCTTCTCTTTAGTGTGTAAGAAGACTTTCCTTAACACCTTGTCCCCCGGTTGAAAATATCTTCTTTTAACTTTGGAAGCAAACCTGCTTCTCATCAAACCTTGATAGTGCACAGCTCTAAGGCGTGCCTTAACTCTTCTTTCCTCTATCAAATCAAGTTTACCTCGGATAGCCCCCTCATTAGCGTGTTCGGAGAAATTATGAACTCGAAATGAAGGGAGAGTTGCCTCTATGGGAGCTATGGCATCCATCCCATAGACCAGGGCAAAAGGCGACTCTTGTGTTACAGCCCCATGTGTAGTCCGGTAGGCCCACAAAACCTCTTGTAAATAACTAGGCCATTTTCGAGCAGCCCCTTCTAATTTTTTCTTCAAACCCGACAATATAGTTCTGTTAGCCACTTCAACCTGACCATTTGCTTGTGGGTGGAAACGTGAAGAGAAACAATTTTGTATACCTCTAGAGGCACAGAAACTCTCCATTTCCTTGTTGTCGAACTGTGGCCCATTGTCTGTCGTTATCTTCTGTGGAATGCCAAATCTGCAACAGATATTGGATAAAATGAATTTTATGACAGCTTTGGATGTTGTAACTGCCAGTGGGGCTGCTTCGATCCACTTCGAAAAATAGTCAATAGCCACAATTATTGTTCTGCGCCCTCCGGACGCCATAGGTAGAGGTCCCACCAAGTCCAGCCCCCATCGAGAAAAGGGTATAGGCTCAGAAATTGACTCTAATGGGGTGGCTGGAACATGAATTTCGCTGCTATATCTCTGGCATGGGTCACACCTTCTCACCAGCTCTTTAGCATCTTGCATTATAGTGGGCCAATAATAACCAGCCAACAAAACTCTCCTTGTTAGAGCCTTGAATCAACAATGACCTGATCCCCCACCATCATGTAATTCGGAGAGCACCATTTGAGATTCATCATCCCCCAAACATTGTAAGAGGGGTTTAGTTTAAGACTTCTTATAAAAAACATCTCTTAGTATGAAAAAACCACGAGCCTTGTACTTTACTTTTCTTGTTATTGACTTGTCCGGAGGCAAGATGCCATCGGAGAGATATTGAAGGAGAGGAAACCTCCAATCTTCAGGTTGTTTCATTTGTATATCAAAGCTTTCTTCCTCCTTACCCATATTGAGTTGATTGGAAGGGCACTCAAGCGCATGAATCCAAGGGTATGATTTAGTATAGGCTATGATTACCAAGGAGTCTGCTAGTTCATTTTCTGTTCGGGGTATGTGCTCATAAACAATACTCTTGAACTTAAGTGCCACATCTTTGAGAAGAAGTATTTTATTAGTTGTTCCTTTTTTGCTTCAGATTGACCTTGCGCATGATAGATAAGAAGCTGGGAATCACTCATCAACTTGACCCTTTTGGCTCCACAAATAAGAGCTAACTTTAAACCAGCTATAGCAGCTTCATATTCGGACTCATTGTTGGAGGCCCTAAAAGCAAAACATATAGCTTGGTACATTTTTTCACCATATGGAGAGGTCAAGCATACCCCTGCACCACATCCCATAGTACTTGATCCACCATCCGTCCGGATGACCCAAACCTTTTTATCTTTCATCTCATTTGTTTGTTTTGTATCCCTATCTGAGTGGAATTCAACTAAGAAATCAGCCACAGCTTGGGCTTTGATTGTTGTTCGAGGAGCAAAATCAATATCGAAATCCCCCAATTTCACTGACCACTTAGTCATTCTACTCGAAATATATGCATTTTGTAGAACGTTTTTCAGGGGATAGGATGTCCGGACAATAATAGGATGAGCCTGAAAATAAGGCCTCATCTTCCTAGCAGCAATTACCAAGGCTAGTGCTAACTTTTCAAGCTTTAGATATCGTTTTTTCTGCATCTATCAAGCTCTTGCTCATGTAATACACTGGACGGGGGTAATTATCCACCTCCCTTACCAATACAACACTGATGGCACAATTGGAAACTGCCAAATATACGAAGAGTGTCTCTCCATCAACAGGTTTAAATAGAGTCTTTGGGGAGGACAGATGTTTCTTAATCTCATTGAAGGCCTCATCACACTGTGAAGTCCAGTCAAATTCCTTTGCATATTTTAAAGTTTGAAAAAATGGGGCACATCTGTCCGAAAACCTTGAGATGAATCGATTTAACGCAGCCAACCTCCCAGTCAACCGTTGTACTTCTTTAATATTCCGAGGAGGCTCCATTTGAAATAAAGCATTAAGCTGGTCCGGATCAGGCTGTATCCCTTGCTCACTTATTACGTACCCTAGGAATTTTCTGGACTGTACTCCGAACACACACTTTTCTGGATTTAGTTTCAAATTTATTTTTACTAAGTTGGTAAAAGTTTCTTGGAGGTCTGCCAAGTGTAGCTCTTCGTCCACACTTTTAACCATCATGTCATCGATGTATACTTCCATATTTTTTCCAATTTGATCAGCAAAGGATTTGTTTACTAACCTCTGATAGGTAGCCCCAGCATTTTTTAACCCAAATTGCATCACCTTGTAACAATGAAGGCCCCTATCAATGACAAACGTAGTATGCTCCTGATCCTCCGGATCTACTTGAATCTGGTTATACCCGGAGAAGGTATCCATGAAAGATAGTAGCTTATTCCCGGATGTAGAATCCACCAGCTGATCAATCCGGGGGACAGGGTATAAATCCTTTGGGCAGGCCCTGTTGAGATCTGTAAAATCAATACACATACGCACTTGCCATTTTTCTTTTTCACCAAGACCGGATTGGCTGTCCATAAAAGATACTGAGACTCCTTTATATGCCCCATTTTAGTAAGCCTCTCGACTTCTTGAACAATGACAGCAGCCTTTTACTTAGAAAAAGCACTTTTTTTTTGTATCACGGGTGCTATGTCTCTCCGGATGGACAAGTGGTGTGATATGATATCTGCTGGTACCCCGGTAACATCAGCATTGCACCAAGAAAAAATATGTTGATGGTCTTTTAGGAACTTCAACATTTTACCCTTTAGTTCGGAGGCCATTTTGGACCCTATCTTAACATTTTTTCCCTCTCCCAAAGAATGTGTTTCAACTTCTTCAACCGGTACTAAAACTCCAGGGGTCTCTCTGGGGTCATCAATTTCACCCTCACCCCCAGAAAGCCCCTCAAACTGTTATTCTTCATTGATACGAATTGCCCCCAACGTCCGAGGGGCCAGTGCTGTTGCATAACACTCTCTTGCAATCTTGTGGCTGCTCCGAACAACTCCCACTTGTCCTTGCACAGCATACTTCAAACATTGGTGGACTGTTGAGGCCACTGCATGCATCTTAGAGAGCCAAGACCTCCCTAGAATAGAATTGTAACAAGTGGGACAATCCACTACAACAAACAGTATTCTAACCATCTTCTTAAAAGGACCCTTGCCCAACAGAACTTCCTCTTCGAACTCCCTGATCACATCTGCTGAGCTTCCAGTGAAACCCACAATTGACCTGTTCGAGCGCTGAATTACCGCGGGATTTTTCATCTTTTTGTAGGAAGTTAAAAAGAGGATATTTGCTGAACTCCCAGTATCCACCAAAATTCGTCTTACGCCATTACCCCCAATGGATGCTCCTATGACAACAACATCTTCATAAGGACCTGTTATATCTCTCAAGTCATCCTCATCGAATACAATGAAGGGAAATGGAATCTGCGATTGATAGGAAGTTATGCCTCCCTCCAGTTGGGTAGCTAAAGTACGAACATGCCTCTTCCTTGAAGAAGCTGTGGGTGCTGTCATGGTATCCCCTCCGAAAATTGTGAGTGACTCAAAAAATTTAATAAGCCCGGACACTGTTTTACAACATTCCTCAATGGCACCCACTCTATTTCGAGTTGGATCAGGGTCCAAGTACTCTGACTCTACATCGAATCTCTTGATTATCACCATAGCTCCCTCCGGAGCGGATGTACTTGCATTGTTCGGGCCAGGCCGATGAGCATTATCAGGCCTGTTTCCTCCTCTTCTTTTAACATATGCTCCCAACTTTCCTATTTCAATCAAATTCTGGACTTCTTGCTTTAAAGCAAAGCAATCGTCAGTGGTATGGCCAGTATCATTGTGGTATTGACAGAAGGAATTGTTACGATGCTCCCTATGAGATTGTAGTGCAGCCGGCCTTCTATAGTGTACTTCTTCCTTTGTTTTGTCATAAATGGTGGCCACACTTTCTTTTAACTCAGCAAACCACTCCGGTTGAACCCAATGCCCTCTCTTGTTTCTAGATTGTTGACTCTAGGCAGGCGCAGCTGGCTGAGACTGAGCTTTAGCTCTGTTATGACCCTTCACAGCCTCCCTTGCCTTGTTCTCGGACTGATTTTGGTTGGGGTTTGGTGCCACCGGGGCAGACCTCACCTACCTGTGCACCCTAGTTTTCTTTGTTTCATCCACGTTAATTTGGTTTCCGGCCTGATTCAGTAAACCTCCCCATGTCATGGCCTTTTTTCTGGTCACTGAATCAGCCAAATTTCCAGGGTTTAAGCCATGCCTTAGAGAAGCTATTGCTACTTGCTCGAAGCAATCAGCCAACCCATTTTTGGTATTTACAAACCGACTTATATATTCCTTCATAGATTCATTCGGTTCTTGGGCACAATGGATAATTTTATCTCCATTGCCCTTCACCTCCTTACTTCCAACAAACTGCCTCCGGAAGGCCACCCAAAAAGTATCGAAGTTTCTAATGCACCCTTGTGGTAGGTTGTTATACCAATTCAAGGAACTCCCCGTAAAAGACTGGGAGAATGCTCTACAAAGCAACTTATCGTCGTCATCGAAATTTATCATGAAATTTTTGAATTGTTCCAAGTGATTGTCCGAGTCTTTACTGCCATCGTATTTTTCCATCTTCGTGCTATCAAACCTCTTGGGGAGGTTTCCGGACAGGATCTTAGAAGACAATGGAGATTGTCTCCAATTCCGGCCACGATTGTAAACAGTATCCTCGTTAGGAGTTGCAAAGATACATGGTTCATCATGGAAGGCAAAGGGATCCACCAGCATCCGGTCTATGTGTTTCCGATTATGAGATGATCCTTTGCCTATATGCCTCTTTAAATTTCCATGCCTATCCCTTTTTCTTGAATACATCTTAACCAACTTTTGTTTCTTTTTAGATCGGCCCTCATCGCTGCTGGAGGACAAGGATTCTTCTATTCCATCTTCGTCCGATGAGCTACTGGAAGATTCTGAGTCTGAATCAGAGCTCTCCACTGGCCTGGACCAGTGAGACTTTTTGAAGCTAGCATAAGTCTTCTTCGTACTCACATGGGTCTTCGAAGGCTCATGCTCTCGAGGGTTGTCAGTATGATGAGCTCATGATGCCTTTGATTTCTCTTTTACGCCCATCTTTGCCTTCTCTGCCCTCAGAGCTTCTATTTCGCCCTTTAATCTATCACGCTCCTTAATGGTATATTCATCATTTTCCCCCACCACTTCAAGCAAAGCTGGTGGTACCTCTGGTACGTCCGGATTCATTCGGACTGAATTTTCTGATGGTTTTGAATGCTAGATTCAGGCACCGTCGTATCTCCCACTTTGGTCGCCAGTTTGATGTGGTTTATTTTCGTCTGAGGGTAAGTTTGTAATTTCTGTTTAGAGTTTTGTGGAGTTTTGTGAGTATTTAATGTTTGGGTGGAATGTAGAGGGAGAATTAAGCTGCATGGTTGTATTTAATTTTCATTACCCTCATTTAATGTTGGTGGTTGGGTATTTATACCCTCATATTTGGGCCTTATGGGCTTTCGGGTCGTGTTTAATAGATTCGGGTCGAGTTTAAAGACCCATTAGTTTTAAGTAAGTAAATAGGCAGCTTAGTCAGAAAGTGATTAGTGTTTTAAGTACTTTAGTTCTGTTCGGATAGTTCAATGGATGATGGTGTCCGAACTGCCCTTGTCCGGTAAGGTGGACGTTGTCCAAACTGACCCTGTCCGGTTCCCATAAAAGGTGGTGACAGAATTCAGACTCATCAATATATACATAATAAAATAAAACATATAAAAAATATTATTCCTGAACCAAAACGGACTGATCCGCTGACACTAACGGGTCAAGCTCGGTCTGAAAATATTAGACATGTAGCTGGCAGGGCTGGGTTAGGGTTCATGTTAAAAAATCGAGCATGAATAGGTCGGTCTGAACCCGTCCCATTGACATCCTTCCATACAACATGCTCACAACTTGTTTTCATAAACAAGTGAATGGTAATAGTGTAGCTTCTTAATATATGTGCTATTTGTGAACTCTGGCAGGTAAAGGTACCACCAACCTCTGACACTTGACACTGGTAGTACTTTTTACAATCCTGATTATTCTCTAAACATGCTTATATCTACGATTAATTGTTCAATGGTTAAGAATTATTCATCAATTTCATATTCTTCAACATAATAATGATTCAAGTTTGTTCCAAGAAAATAGAGGTATATTTAAAAGCCTCATTACATAGGTTCATGGACCTAAATCTAATAGGTAATAATCTTGAACTTTCAATTCCAATAGTTATATATCAACAAGTCTTGGCAGAAATCCATCCCTTAGGTTCTAGTAAATATCTCTACATCTAAGTCTCGGATGAGGTCTTGCCACTTAGAGTCTCAGTAATACATGCCCTTAAGTTTTAGCCAACTTCAAATCTCAGGCAACTTCAAGTATCAGCCCTTAAGTCTCAGTAGACCTGCACCAATCACGTTTATCATACACCTAACACTTCTTCACTTAGGCTTAAAATAACTCTAGAATCCATTCATCGAATGTCCCAAATACTCTTAAGGGACATCCAGTCCATTTTCTTTCAAGACTTGCACAAGTCTCATGTAATTCATGAACTTTAAAACTTGTAATACCTTGGTCAAAGCATTCGGACAATTTTAAAGACTTATGATATTTCGCACCTTAACTTTCTCTCTCTCTCTCTATCACATCTCGGATGAAGTGAAGCTTGATATCTACGTTTTTAGTCCTCATTTTATAAAGAGAATTAGTATTATCATTGAATATAGTCGTTTCTTATCCTATACTAGTGATCTCACTCAAAAATCCTTTTAGACATATAATCAATGGCTCGTTTCTTTATCTGATTTTTGACTCTCAGTCAGCTTTTGTGATAAACTATGACATTATAGATATCATCTTCCTCTCTCAGGAGTTTATGAGGGGTTATTAAACTAATTATAAAGGCATGAGGTTCACTTTTAAAATTGACCTGATGAAAGTCTTTGAAAACGTTCGATGACACCTTATTCTCGACATTTTGATGGTCGTGAACTTTCCGGACCATATGAATACTAAGATTATTCAATGAATCTCTAATTCATTCTATAGTATTACATAAATGAATATTCACAAGTAAAATTCAACGGTAGAAATAGTCTTACATAAGGGAATAATTTATCTCCATTCTTATTCGTCTTCCTTTTGCAAGTTTATTTTAGCATATTTAAGAAGAAATGTATTTATTCAAACTTTATATTCCACTAAAAGTGTCAAAGTTTCAAGAATTTCAACCTCTGCTTCGCATATGATCTTATAATTTTCTCTCGTTGTGACATTAGATCCCTCAATATTATAAATGATGCTTTCAATAAATTGTTTGAACTCTTAGACCTTAAAGTTAGCTCCGATAAGAGTCACATCTTGTTTTATGGGGTTAACCCCTTCTTAAGATTATTTTATGTATTATATTTTTTACCTCCAAACATCTTTTTCTATGCTAAGCTCCAACTCATTAAATATGCACTTTATGAAGGTTAGGTTTATTGGTGTTTGGTTTTTATATTTCCCGCAATAATTCTTAAGGAACTCTCTCACTCTTTTGTAGTTTCTTCTGGCTTGGCCATGCGATGAAGGTTTCGGATGTGAATGTGGTTTGATTAACAATAACCTCACCCTAGCTGAGGGAGACATTAGGATTCAAAATCTAGGAACCAGCTGGATGCCCTCAAACAATTTAATTGATTGTTAGTAGTAGTGTTGATTCAATTTAGTGTGATTATTAAAGCTGAAAAAATAAAAAATAAAAAAAAAAATAAAATTTAAAACTCAAAAAATATCTCTCTTAAGCCTAGAGGAAGATTTTCTGTATCATGCCTATAGTTTGCAAGATGTATAAAATGACGGTTAGTAATGGTATGACAACCTCATTCTGGTTTGACCCTTGCATTTTGCCTACTTTTCTTGTTAATCACTCGTTATTCGCGACTAAATGTCAATCTTAAGATGTCTGACATTATTGTAAATGATCTTGGTGTTGGCCTACTGTTATCAGGTCGGATAGTGCCAGAAATCACAATAATATCTGGGAGATTAACAATCTCATCCAATCTTTCTTTTCTCCTAATACTAAGTTTAGTGACGTCTATTATTAGACCATTAAGAGCAAAAATATTGAGTTCACCACTGAGGATGCTTATCATGCAATCTATTTGTCTTCTTTCTGTGTTGGATGAGCGGGTTTGTTATGGATTAAATATAATATCATATGTCATGCTCTTAATCTATGACTTATTATTTAGAGCAAGTTAAAAACGCTGAATAAGCTCATAGACTGGGGTTTGAATGTGCCTCATAATTTTGTTTTTTGGTATTTCAAGGCTAAATTGTTAATCATATCATTTATGATTGTGTTTTCACTCGAAGCATCTGGGAGGCAATAAGTTTTCAGCTTGGGCCCTTACTGGTCATAATTGGTCTAGTTGGTCCATGTAGGTTACTAATTGGTCTCATTCGCAACATATCCACCTACGGCGCACTTGTTCCAGGACTATCATCTACCATGTCTTGTGGGAAAGGAACTCAAAAATATTTGATTACCCTTTTGGCCTTGCTTCCACAATATCACATTGTATGCTTATTAACCTCTGGTTCAAATTTCTTGGCTGCAAGTTTATTTGGCCGGCTTGATCCTCCATTTCTTAAGAATTTTCAAATTTGGTTTGTGTTTTACTCTCCATGTTTTCTTTTTTTGGAGTGCAGCTGTTGTGGTGTACTTTGATGCGCTCTTGGATACCTAGCTTGATGTTGTTTTTGGTGTTATGATTCCTTTTTGGAACCAATTGTCTTGCTGGATGTTGGCCTTATCAGATAATTATCTCTTGAATCAAATGAATTGTTTGATTCTCACTCACTCATATATGTTAATGTTTTATGCTTTTCTTATGCTTGTTTTCAGGCTTACTATACTTGAGTTATGTTGTAGACTTCTTTTCATTCTCCATTCTTATAGGTTGTGTTATCTTTGGTTTAGACTCATGTCTCTCTCTTCCGGGTATCTCTTAAATATTTATATAAAATGTTTTTGTACTTACTTAAGTAATGCTTTAAATTGTATCAATTTTTTAATTTATTTATTTAATTAATTAAAGAGACATAAATTAATGACCCTTATCGTTTAAGACTTGTAGCAAAACGTATATGATACATGATTAATTCTGAAGCCTTCTTAGACAATTTCAAATTGAAATATTTTGATGGTTTTCCAACAATTAATTGGATAAAATCAGAATGTGAGCACCCAACAACGTTATTTTTGTGTGTTAATTTTTGAACCACGAAATATATCGACAAAAATCAAATGGTAAGAAAATAATTTTAACTGTCAAAACCGACTATAAAATTAACAATTAATTTTTAAAAAAAAAATCAGATTAACTCTTTAAAACCTATCCATAAAAAATTATAAATTTAATCAATTTTTGGACTGTTTGAACCTTGCCGTATCCCCATACCGATTTCTAATAAATATGCACTCTTTTTTCTTAAAATTTGCTATATAAAATAATAGAATAGTGTTTATTTTTCTATCATACTTCAATACCAAAAAAATCATAATACATTGATCGACTAGTTAATTAGTCCAACTAATTTAAAATATTTAAATTAAATTGAATATATGAATGGCATCACATTGTTTCACGTGATTTTTAATTTATATTTACATTTACAATCCGAATCATTAATCTTTGAAATAGGGAAACAAATGATAATAAAGCCTAAAATTAGGAGGTGTCTATCATATTACTTTATATTACCAAACTAATAGTATTATAATATACAATAATCGTATAATCAAACATTATATTCAGGTTTTCATGTATTGAAAATACATAAATGAGAAAGAAAAAAAAATACACCAAGTAGATCATACCCAATTAACAACTAATAACATATTTTAAGTGTAACTAAACACGGGCCGATTATGTTTATTCTCTTTTTAAGATGCTAATTTTAATTTGTTCAAAAATGAATTTCAGCAACTCACAGCCGCTCATAATGCACAATTTCCACAAATAGAAACTTTTCCACCATCAAAGATTAAGCCCAAATATAAATAAAGTATGTTGAAACTAGCACAACGCTACCATACCCTTATATATGAAAATATGTCTAAATACATTCATCCGTTTATATAATCACTGTGATTATAGTTAAATCCAATTTTGATACAATCATATATTATATAACAAGTTGGTTAAAACACTTATTTTTTATGATTTTTTTTGTATCAATGGTTATTTGTGGTGATCATATGCCAAAAAAAAATCAACTATAATAACCACAAATGAAACAAAATAATCCCCTTAAATGTTTTCAAACAAATACCAAATCCAATAATTAATTATATTTGTAACCCAATAAATCTAACACAATAATCGATATAATAAATAGCCCGATTATAATTACATTTACATTAAAATTGAGGGTATAATAAAAGATTTTATAAATTGTATTATTTAATAATTTCAATTTATTGCTAATTTATTTTATAATAATATGGTATGAAGTATTTAAGTATATATGAATAACTAAAATTTAACTTTAATTAAAAGTTAAATTTTAATAAAAAATAAAATTTTAATATTTATATTAGTAATGTTTTGATTTTTGTGAACCAAAAAAATCAACCAATTAACTTAGAGTTTGATAAAAATAATACTAAATAAAATATCTAGTAATTTTATATTTTTAGATCCGAACGTGAGTCTTATGCAAATTTCATGTGTTTGATGATAGTATCTACGTTGTTATTAGTGAAAACTAAAATGTTATAATCAAAATATAATAATTACTTTTTCAAAATATTATAATTAAAAGTAATTGCTATCCGATAAAAGAATCAATTTATTTTTATAAGAATCAATTTATTTTTATAAAGTTAAGTAACTATAATATATATATAAGAAGAAAAGACGAGGAGACAAATTTTTTGATGATTTTCTTTTTAAAGAAGAGAGTTATTTTTAAGAATTGGGATCAAGGGTACTTCACTCTTAAATCTCTCATTTTCTCTCCATCTGAAGCCCTAATCGCGGCTCAATAAAAATGTTCGTTTGCTGCAATCAATATCTTTCATCGTCCAGAAGATCTATTTTCTCAAAGAATTCGAGGTCACCATTGCGGGGTATATATCATCCTGAAAATCAAAAAGTATTTTCACTTGGATTTTGCAAAAATTGAAGAAATCAGAAGAAGAAATCAGAAGAAGTAAAGTTAAATCAACTGATCCCTTACCTTGAAGACTTCTTAGGGTTTCAATTTGGGTTTTTCCAAATTGGGGATTTCGTACGTTCTCAAAGTATTAACCATACACTGGTGGTTTTAAGAATCAACGATTTTCTTCTCAATGAAGAGCGCCGTCGATTTCTCAGCAACAATTGAAAAACGAGGAACAAATTTTAATGAGGAATCAACCACGCGAAGGGAAATAATTGAACAAGAATACGGAACGGAAGATGCCCAGTGAAAAAGAAGATTGATCTCAATAAGTATCACAATTTCCTCCTCAAAACCACCACCTAACAAGAGAAATGTACCTGTACAAAGTCTTATACAGAAGTAGTAAAAAAACATCAAACCTTCATGGAGATTCAACAGGAAGAGGTGAAATTCGCTACAAAGGATAACTTCTTATATTCCCGACCAAAGATAAGTATCTCTTTCTTGCCTCTATTAGATATATTCTTGTTGCTAAGTTCTCATTTGGTAGATATGCATTACATGAAACCAATATATTCCTAAATAAATTAAAACTATATGGAATTTTTAATCTAAAAATATGGGACAAATGGCATATCTTTATTGAATATAGTGAATTGGTTAACCTTAAAATATTTTAGAATGAGTGTCTTGTCATTTGGCCAACATTTCATGAGACTTTTGAAATGGGATACCAATTTCACCACTAAAAAAGAGTTCACAGTTACCCGAGTTTGGTAGCATTTCCTAGGCTTCCTATCTATATATAACAAAGACAATGTTATGAATTTAACTAATTCTATAGGTACTCATAACTTCAACTGTTGACAGGCTTGGATAGAAATTGATATATTCAAGCCTAAAAACAGAGAATTTTGGACTCAATTTGGTGACCAAGAGGTCAATAGTTATATATAGTATATGGACTCTCATACTATACTGATTGTTACCATCTTGGCCACATCAACATTCAAAGAAAAAAAAATAGAAGACTCAACAAAATTTGTATCCAACAAATATCTCTAATCAAGAACCTCCTGATGAGCACAAAATACCCATCAGACCATCTATATAATAGATTCCTATCCTAAGTTAAGATCAATTATCATCAAAGGAAATTTAAATGAAATCAATAGTCAAAAACCTGCTAAAATCAACAATAACATTAGTAGTACTAACATTGTTGAACAAACCTAATGTACTTTTTATGATAAAACTCCACCACAAATGAAAAGAAAATCTCTTAATGAAATAAACTCAGAAGTTATTTAAGCCTTGCACTACATTGACCTTGGTAACAGATTTAGCTGCATTCAAGATTCATCTGATGATGATCCGGAATTTCCCTCCCCAAAATTTTCTCTTCATAGAAGCCTCTCATCATCTAAAATCTATAAGAAAATTACGAACATTAAAAAAACTAAAATTTAGTAGCAAGGATCTAAATAAATTCAATTAGGTTTGAGTTATTTAGATTGAAGAATTGTCCAATTCTTCATTATGGTTGATCAATTGTCTTATCTTATGCCATGCCTAATGTAAATATATAAAACCCCAACACATTCTTTATTTCCTACTTTTTTTAACAAGAACATTAATTAATGTCTAGACATGGTAGTGAACTTCACATATCTCGTACTACTAAGACGATTGACCACTGTCATAATAGCTTCTATATTTTTTTAGAGAGCAAAGATGTTTCTTTTATTTGGAAAAACAAACCTTCAATTCAGTCGATATTTTTAATTAATGATCGATGTTGGTACTCTTGTGATATCTCTTCTTTCTAAATTAAATACATCTAGATTATAAGATTAAAAAGTTGCCAACTTAATGTGTATATCGTTTATAAAATCCTTGTTAATCTTCAAGCTTCGGACGCCATCTATCTTTAAATCATATATTTTTATCATATGGTTCTAAGAAATATGGGGCCTCTCGAACCTCATCCATATCATTAATTTTTATTGAGGCCCTATTTAATTACTAATTTTTTAGAAAGAGAGGCAGAATAGTACTTGCAGAAAACCCGTTGGATTCTTAAGATGATCTCGATCTTATTTTTAACTATGTAATGTAAAGTTGATGAACGATAGAGGTAATGTAAAATAAGAACATGGTTTGTCTACCCCATAAGTAAAGTGCATACTTATTTTTTTATAGTTCCTCAAAAAATTATCAAAGTTTTTTTAGGCTATAAAAATAGATGCATATATTTCATTATGTCATAAATACCTTCGAAAAGTATGATTTTCGAACTTTCGGTACAGATTTCAGATTGTGTTTTGTGTAGTACTAGTAGTTTATTTATAGGGATTAAATAGAACTTAATAGATAATGGGCCTAATTGGCTCATACCACAAGACTAACAATGATACTGGCACAACACTTATTTGTACTGCTGAACACAGTACGCTGTCAAGGGAAAATATCACTATCACAGACACAAAATTGTACAGCCGGACACAGTACACTGTCAAGGCACTATTCGACTCATTCACAACAAATCTTCCCTTTGAGGTTAATATCCTTTCTTCACTATCAACAACGAAACTTCTCTTTTTTTGACTCACTAAATTCCTCTAAGGAATTCACTCTACACTGCGAACACCAATCCAGTTTAGGCACTCCCTAAACTTTCAAACTGATACTGCCTTGGTCATTATATCTGTTGGATTATCATGTGTAGACACTTTCTTCACATCAACAATTCCCTTTAATATTATAACAGGAATAACATTATGCCTGACATCTATGTGCTTTGTACGCTCATAATACATCTGGTTCCTTATAAGGTGTATGGCACTTTGACTGTCACAAAATACTTTTGTAGTAGTCCTATACAAGCCCAAATCTGACACCAAACCTTGCAACCATATTGCCCCTTTAACTGCTTATGTTACCGCCATGTACTTTTCCTCTGTTGTAGAAAAAGCTACAGCAGCTTGAAACTTTGCTTTCCAATTAATCACACTCCCAGCTATAGTAAATACATATCCTATAAGAGATCTTATTTTATCCGCATCACCTGCAAAATCAGAATCAACAAAACCAAGCACTGATCCTGCAACATCATTTAACGATCAACCAATATCGGTTTTGTTAAAAGTTAAGCTAATGTTCACAATATTCTTAAGATACCGAAATTTCCATTTCATTGCCTTCCAGTGTTCTTTACCAGGACTTCCCATGTACTTGCTAACTACAATAACCGCATGTGAAATATCAGGACGTGTGCATACCATATCATACATGATACTACCAACTACACTTGCATATAGAACCTTCGAAATTTGTTCCAACTCAGCATTGTCCTTGGTCGCGCTTACTGCAGACAACTTGAAATAAGTAGCAAACAGGTCGCTAACTACATTAGCATCAAACATGTTGAATCGTTGTAGCACTTTCTCAACATAGCTTCGTTGAGACAAGTGTAATGATCGTACACTTGTGTTCTTGATAATCTCCATACCAAGAATCTTTTTTGCTCTATTCAGATCCTTCATCTCAAATTTGTGCTTCTTTATCTGCACAATGTGTGACATACTACATGCATATCATCCACATACAACAACAAGTAAACATAAAAATCACCTCACATCTTTTGATGATATACACAACTATCATATGAACTCTTTGTGAACCCTTTTGACACCATGAATGTATCAAAACGTTTGTACCATTGCCTAGGTGACTGTTTCAAACCATACAGTGAATTTCTTAGCAGAAAAACATTGTCCTCCATATTAAGTTTGATAAATCCCTCTGGTTATCTCATGTAGATTTACTCCTCCAATTCACCATGTAGAAATACAATCTTCACATCCAACTGCTCAAGCTCTAAATCATGCAAAACTACCATGTCTAACAAAAACTCGAATCAGACTATGCTTCACCACTGGAGAAAACACTTCATTGAAGTCGAGTTCTTCCTTTTGAGTGAATTCTTAACGATCAGTCTTGTCTTAAATCTAGATGCCTCAACCCCTGGATTACATTTATTTTTCTTGAACACCCATTTACAGCCTACTACCTTCTGTCCTTTAGGAAAGTCAACTAGCTTCCATGTTTGATTCTTATGAAGAGATTCAATATCTTCCCCCATAGCACGAATCCATCGATCTACCTTTGAACTCGCTATAGCTTCTCTGTAGCTAGTAGGTTCTTGCATCTCAACTTCTTCAGCAACTGACAGAGCATATGCAACTAGATTCGTATACCTTTTTGGAAGTCTAATATCTCTTCTTTCTCTGCCCAATGTTATGTTATAAGGTTGTTGTTCTGGTTCGGGCACATCATCATCACTATCATCCGATGCAAACGTTTCACCTCCTGATTCTGGATCCACCTCAGAACCACTTAAATTATTAGACCTTCTAGGAACTGATTCTATTTCAAGCACCACCTGTTTACTCACAACTGATCCTGATTCGACCATTTCTCATACTTTCTTCTGACTGTCTATCTAAGCAAAGTCGTTAAAAGTAATGTCCCTACTGATGAGAAAACGTGGAGACTTTGGAGAACTAAACCATAACCTATTTCCCTTCACTCCAGTAGTATATCCTAGAAATATGCACCTCTTTGCCCTCGGCTCAAGCTTACCATCTCTCACATGAGCATACGCAGGACAACCGAATACCCTCAAATGTTTATAATCAGCCGAAAATCTAGACCAAATCTCAAAAGGAGTTTTGTAATCAATAGTCGTTGATGAATACCGATTCACGAAGTAACACGCTGTATTGATAGCTTCAGCCCAAAAATCCTTTCCCACACCGGAATGCGAGAGCATACTTCGTGTATTGTCACAAAGCATTCTATTCATTCTTTCTGGGCTCCATTCTGTTGTGTCTTCTAAAACAAGTGTGATGGAGCACTATTCCCTCAGCTTTGTAGAACTCGTTGAACTCACGACTGCAATATTCTAACCCATTATCCCTTTTGAAAACATTTGATTTTTCTTCCTGTTTGCTTCTCAATCATTATATTCCATTTGACAAAGGTTGAATATTCCTCATCTTTGGTTTTCAGAAAGTAAACCCACACCATCCTTGAATAATCATCGAACAAACTCATGTAGTATATGGCTCTGCTTTGATGGAATTATGTTTGGACCTCAAATATCTGAGTGAATGTATTCCACTGTCCCTTTAATCATACTAACAGCCGATTTGCTGAATTTGACTCTAGTTTGTTTACCAAACACACAATGCTCACAAAATCCCAATGACTATGCTTTATACCCTTTCAACAAATCTCTATTTCTCAAAACAGTTAATCTTCTGTCACTCATGTGACCAAGACGCCAATGCCACAACTTATTTTGATCATGCCTACTTTGGTTATTACTCCCTGATGATGCTACTGCAGCATCGCCCATAACAAAACTCTCCTGGATAATGTAAAAACTCTTCTGCAAACTGTCATTCATGCTTACCATTGAGCCTTTTGTCACTTTGATTACAGCGTATTCTGCACAGTACTTGTAACCCCGAGAGTCTAGAGTCCCAAGAGAAATCAGGTTTCTCTTTATCCCAGGAACATGCCAGCACGTCAAGTATCTAACAACCCCCTCAAATATCTATTTCACTGCTTGAACTGACAACGTGATATATAGCGCCAGTATCAAGTACCTAAAAGTTTTACCCAAACTCTGAAATCACGGACAGTACATCTCCCCTACCATTGTTTTCACTATCGTCGGAATCATTCACATCTTCAACAATGTTTGCTGCATTTTCCTTTTGATTTCCCTTCTTACCATTTCGTTTCCGACAATCTCTCCTATAATGACCATGCTCACCACATTCATAGCAGTTTGAGTTTTTTACCTTTGATTTGGACCTCCAGTTCTTTCTTCTTAAAGAACTCGCTTTGCTTCTAGATCTTCCCCTAGTCATAAGACCTCCCCCCCCTTCAGCCTGATTGTCTGGCTGCAACTGTCTCAACTCCTTTGATTTTAGTGTCCCTTTGAAATCTTCTAGCGATAATTTATCCTTGTCATACATAATAGTATTTACGAAATTTTCATAGTGAGCTGGTAACGATGTCAAACTTTGTTTATATTGACATCTGCTAGCGATATCAACATTGAGGACGAGGATCAAGCTTTGTTTGTATTGACATCTGCTAGAGATAACTTATCCTTACCATACATAATAGTATTTATGAAGTTTTCATAGGAAGTTGTAACGATCTCAATAAAAACAAAGCTTGATCCTCATCCTCAATGTTGATATCTATGTTCTCCAAGTCCATTATAATTTATTTAAAACTATACAAGTGCTCAGTTATGGACATACCTTCTTTCAATCTGAAATCGTACAAACGCTTCTTCAAGTATAATCGGTTTACTACTGATTTCTCTGAGTAAAGATCTCCTAGCTTCTTTTGTGCGTATGAAGCAGTGTTCCCACCACTAATCTCGCGAAGCACATTGTCTTTCACACTCATTAAAATCTAGCACAAAGCCCTTATCATATATTTATGATACTTACAATATTTATTTTGATTCCATTATACCTAAGGACCTAAAATTAGAGTAAGAATACACAAACAAAGAATATTTTGCCTTATCATATATTGTCGTCACACTTTTAGATAATTCTGTAAATGTTTTATCATTGAATAAATCATTTTTCTTATCATAACCTTAACTTTTATTTTCTTTTTGGTTGTTCTAATCATGACTTATGCGCCAAAATACTTCAACTTGCTTGATAACAGAGTTGGTTGGGTTGATGTTTAGATATAATACGTCTGATGAAGTTGAACTAATTATTGCAACTCAGAGGTAACCTAGTAAAAAGTATATTATAAATATGAGTATGGTTTGACGTAACCCTCAAATGCATCTTTTCATACACCTTGATTTGGAATTCTACTTAAGTAAAAAAAACATAAAAAATCGAGTTTTTTTCATAATTTATTTGGCGAAAAAACCATGTAGAATTCCATGTCTATAAAAGACACATATCATTTCTTATTAGAAATCTTTCATACTATTATTGGTTTTGATAAATTGTAACATGTAATCCTTCAAACTCTCATTCTGATCATTCTGATCATTCTTACAATTAATAATATAAACTTTATCACACCAAACCACCTTCCTACCAATTGACTGGTCCCGAGAGAGAGTTTACAAAACTTTTAAAAGTGAAAATAAATCCAAATCCATTTGGGAGTTTGTTGAACTAAATGAGTGTAGTTCATGTGAATGTCGTTGAAAAGTCTTAGAAAATGAGTTGCTCATCATCCCCAAACCCAAACATCTCATTTCTAAATTACTTTATGTAATCCTCAAAATTAATTGTTCCATTATACTTATCCATCGTATGCTGGTTGAAATTGAGAGGTAGGTCATCTGAAAGAATTTATAAGAACAAAGACAATTTTGCAAATGCATACTTTGGATTGTAGGCCTTATATTAAGGAGTCTCGGGCTATATAAAATTATGATTGAGGCTTATCATATGCTCTATATTCAAAAGGTATCAAAACTGAAATAGAAGGCCGAGATATTTTAGATACAATGGTTGTACTACACAAAGTACAACATTGGTTGTTGATTTAAATCCCCTCCTGTCTTGGGGAACAATGAAGCTTTATTTTGTTCTTATGACAGCGAGAAAAAAAATCTAAAATGTGACCTTAAATGAGAAAGACTATGGTGTCACTGACGCTTTGGTACTTGTGCGTCGGTCATTAAATTTCAGCCAAGATCTATGGAATTACTTGTAGTAAGGGAAGAAGAGTGATAATTTTATTGTGTGCTTCTTTTAAGAGAGATCTCCTAACCGAGACATAAACATTGTGATGAAAGTAAATCTGATATGTCCATCAACAAGGCATATTGGATCTTCCGCGTACCTAATTTTCAAACATAAAAATAAAAGACTTAGATGATACAAATTCTCAAATTGTACACAAATATTAAAATAAGTGAAAACTATACAGGTATTGAATTATAGTTTTGAAACTATTGTTTAAATGGAACCACAGCCTTTCAAATATCATGAATTCTTCAATACATATAAACTAATATTGCCTTGTATAGAACATTGATTAAAAATTATTTATTTATGTATTTATTGATTTCACATGCAGTAAAAATAATGTGGTAAATGATGTTATTGTTACATCAAATACTTAAAAATAATTTATCTTGTTTTAAAAAATTACTAAAACAAAAAAGAATTTAAAAACTAAATATTTAAAAAAAAAAACCTTTTTTTAATATAATATAAATGGTTTTAATATAATATAATATAAATTTATAATGAGAGTTAAACATTTTAATTATGATAAACTTTATATTACTAGAGGTTCCAAAAATAATTTTCTAAAAATAATAATTATTTGACTTTTTCATTTATAAAAATGAAAAAAGTAAAAAATATCATTTTTAGAAAATTATTTTTGGAACCTTTAGTAATATAAAGTTTATTATAATAAATGAAAAAGTCAAATAATTTTTCTACACTTTAATTAGTTGTTAAAACTTTATTTTATTCCTCAATGTTTTACTTTTATTTATTTATTTTTTACAAAAAAATATATTTTATTTTTTTACTCAATAAAATTTATTTAGCAACCAAATTTCTATTCCAGTAAATATTGTTTTCTTATTTTTATAAGATATTTACATGTATTTATGCAACTAGATAATCCAAAACAAACATATTTAAGTAAGAACATATCTTAACTTGTACGAGAAAAAGTGATTATGAATATTTCGAATTACGAAAAATTATTTGTTCTTGTGGTATTCGTAATTTATCAAAAGTTTAGATGGTTGTTAGTAAATAAAATTGATGTTGGATGATTTTTTATAAACAAGTTTCATATAAATACATATAAATAAAGTAATTTGCATTAAAAATAAAAAATTAGGATAATAAAAGAGAAAAAAAAAACTAGGACTAATATACAAAATATGATTTGACCATTTACTAATAATGCTAATTTAAATTCTAAAGCCACAACAACCTACCCTAAAAAGCGCAGTTACATGTAATATTTTGACATAAAGATATAAACATTGACTTCAAAACACAACGTTATAAACTTTCTGTTACATTTAAGCTCCGTATATTGCTATAAAACATTAAAAGCTTACCCCAACAACTCCAAAACCATCCACATGAGCGATCTCTTGTTTATTCCAAGAGACCACGAATAAAGACATAGTTTTGCATAGAGAACATGTGTTGGCTCAAATTCATAATTTTCAAAATAAAACTGTCTCTTTTGGTTTCCGTTTTGCTTTGGACAAACCAAAAAGCTTTCACTAACAAACAATCATATTCTGTTTTTTTATAAATAAATATAATTCATTGCCCAAGAAAAAAAGAAAAAAGAGAGAAAAAAAGAGAAAGACCCACCAGTCACAACTCACACGAGCGGGTATCGAATTGCATGCAAAAAAACACTGACCTTGTTTCAATTTAGGAGAGAGAATATTTCTAGAGAGAGAAAAAGTTTTAGTCTTTTTCTTTATAGTAATACAATATAAATAGAGAGATACACAGACGGAGAGTTTCATGGTATGAGTCTCAAAATCTGACCTCATTTTCAATCTCTCTCTTTTTCTTTAGTGAAAAAAATTAAGTCTTTGAGTTCAAAAATGAATCTACAACTTTTTAGAAGTGGTGGTGGTGGTGGTAGTAACAATGAGGTTCAAAAAGGTCTAATTTTTCTACCACCACCTCCACCTCCTGTTTCCAACTCTTTATCTACTGATCTTTCTCTTTCTAACAATTTTGAGAAAATGGGTAACAAAAACTATGAAATGGGTGTTAATGTTTTAAGCTTTGGGAACAAAAATCCATTGAGTTTTCAGGGACAAGAAAACAGGGGAGGGTTTTCAAGAAGTGAAAAGGGTAAAGAGGTTGCTTTAAATTTAGAAGATGGTGGTTTAGACAAAAACAAAGGTAAAATTGTTTATACTAAACCTATTGCTAGAGGACACTGGAGACCTCATGAAGATTTTAAGCTTAAAGAGCTTGTTGCCCAACATGGTCCCCAAAACTGGAACATGATAGCTGAACATCTTCAAGGAAGATCAGGTAATTAATTCTTTTTATACAACTCTTTTTTACGGTTTTAATTTTTTACTTATGTTGTGGGGTTGGGTGATTTTGTAGGGAAAAGTTGCAGATTGAGATGGTTTAACCAACTAGATTCAAGAATCAACAAGAGGGGTTTCAGTGAAGAAGAAGAAGAGAGACTAATGAACGCGCACAGGATTTATGGTAACAAATGGGCAATGATTGCTAGGATTTTCCCAGGAAGAACAGACAATGCTGTTAAAAACCATTGGCATGTGATTATGGCAAGAAAACATAGAGAACAATCTAGTGTTTACAGAAGAAGAAAGCAAGTTTTCCCTACTGTTTCTGGTTCTGTTCCTATCCAAACCACTAACAGTAACAGTCCTCAGATTGAAACACCAACACCAAACTCAAACTCAAACAAGAACATGAGTTACCAATCTGACTCGACTTGTACTAATCTCTCTCTCACTCCTTCAGTCAAACCAAACCTTTGCTTTTTTACCACCCCTCTTACTTTTGCTGGTAAGTAGTAGTAGTAATTTTTTATTTTTTATTTTTTATTTTCACTTATTACATATCATTTTAACTTATTGGACTGTTAATTGTGTTTTGTAGGTGAATATGGAGAAAAAGAAATGGTAAATGAAGGGGGTAATTTCGAGCAATCAGTATCAAACTCAGAGTCAGAGGTCTCAGCTGAGTCAGTAGGTCCTGCAACGAAGACTAATATAGATGGTTCAACCAGTAATGACAAAAACAAGATTAACAACAACATGTCTTTCATTGATTTTCTAGGAGTAGGATCAACTTATTAGCTTCTGACCCAGGTGGTTGTGTGGTCTTTTCTTGGTTAATTTGTTCTTTGTGGTTAGAAAAGTTAGAGAAAAAATTGTAGTAAAAAACTCAATTATTGACCAGTAAAAAAAAGAAAGAAATTTGTGTGGGGGTCTCTGGTGAATGCAGGCATGAGATGTACAGGGAGCAGTTTCATGAATTGATAAAAAGAGACAAAAGGTTAAAAATGTATGAGGGAGTAGTTGTTGAGTTATTTATTACAATAATAATATAATTTTACTTTTTTGAAAATTTGGTTATATTATTCGGTCTACCAGCTTTAATGATTTGATATTTTCTTACGACTTTTGTGTGGGTAAAGTAAACCAGTAAATTGACCCATACACATACACATGATTTTGAAAGATAGTATAAATGCATATTTTTATCCACATGGTTAAGGTTTCATTATGTCTTTCGAATTTTAATGTTTTATGGCAATCTATAGGAGTGGGGTCTAAAGATCTTCCATAAGTTTATATCATTTGATGTCTGTTTATACTTATAATTAACAACAAATTATAGCGTCTTTTGGTTAGTTATAAATAATAAAAGGCAACTATACATAAGTTAAGATATACGAATATATTTTTATGTTTGGATGTTTGGTACGAGACATGTCCCATACAATATTTTATGGGATCTTAATAGGAGAGGCTATTATTTCATCATTTTTATATTTCCTTCGTGTTAAAGAATAAATTTCATTTTGGTATTTTCTATTCTAAAGATTATATTATTTTCTCTTTGGTTTATATATCATTTTTCTATTCTAATTTCGTTCGTTCTATTTTTAAATAGTTTTTAATTATTTTTTTAAATTTCAACGATCGCTCTCAGCTTTTTCAAAAGGAATTTCTCATTTTCCTCTTTTAAATATTTCTTCTCTGTCACATTTTAAAAAACAGTCACATAGACGGCCAAGCGTATTTTTTCTCTAGCACATTCAATTACGTTTTTTTTTTTTTAAATTGTCTCTTAACTTGTAGTAATTTTTACACAAAAGAAAACTTTTCATTTTGAATTAAAATATGTAATGCAATTTTGTTCAAGGTGTTGTGAATGAGTCGAATAGTGCCTTGACGGTGTACTGTGTCCGGCAGTACAGTTTTGTGTTGTGATAGTGATATTGTCCAATTACTTTAGTTAGTTTTGTGGTATGAGCCCATTAGGCCCATAGTCTAGTAAGTCTATTAATTCCCTATAAATAGATTAATAGAGCGACACAAAACACAATCTGAAATCTGTAACCTTTTCTATCATAGTGAAACTCTTTTCTCTGGCGGCGCCCGTGGACGTAGACAATTGTCGAACCACGTTAAATCCTGTGTTTCATTTAAATCTTTCATTCGCATATATTCTGTGCTTGAGCCATTTTGTGATAATTGCATAGTATTTTATAACAAAATTGGTATCAGAGCGTCAGGCCCAGACGGAACGCGATGGTGGTAATATTCTTGGCGAAGGTCGAACATGATGAACCAGTAGTCATGCTCAAGGTGAATGATCTACTCTATACATCCTAGTTCGGAGCGTCCATGACTCATCAAGCGGTAGTACTTGATTGGAGTGGATATTGGAGCTAGAGCGTCCATGACTCATCAAGCGGTGGTACTTGATTGGAGTGGATAGTGGAGCTAGAGCGTCCATGACTCATCAAGCGGTGGTACTTGATTGGAGTGGATAGTGGAGCTAAGGAACAAGCGCAGGATGGTCGAGTGAGTAGATAGATCCGCTGTAAAAGCTCTATTGCTCAGGTGGAGGAGCATTCTCTGATTAGAGTGAGCGGATGAAAGTCAATTGAGAGGAGGCTAAGTGGTACTTTGTTCGAGAGGAGGATTTGTTAGGGTGGCGACCAAAGTCCCACATCCCACATCGGTTAAACATGGGAAGGATCAGCGGTATTTAATGATCAAGGCAGTATCAGTTCGAAAGTTTAGGGAATGCCTAAACTGGATCGGTGGTCGCAGTATAGAGTGAATGCATTAAGGGCATTTGGTGAGTCAGAAGAAGAGAAGATTCTTTGTTGATAGTGAAGAAAGGATATTCGCCTCAAGGGGAAGATTTGTTGTGAATGAGTCGAATAGTGCCTTGACAGTGTACTGTGTCCGGCAGTACAGTTTTGTGTTGTGATAATGATATTCGACTAGAATGAGGTTAAACATGGGAAGGATCAGCGGTATATAAGTTAAGAACATACCTCAACTAGAATGAGGCCTTTTGGTAGTGGACCAAATGCAAAACCGTGAGGGCCTTCGGGTGCCAAAGCGGACAATATCATACTAGTGTTGAGATCGGTTGTGTTCTTACTTATATACGGAGGCGGAATATGCGGACCAGACCCCCATATTCCCAACACGTGGTATCAGAGCTCCAGGCCCAGACAGTACGCCCCATATTCCCAACATGTGGTATCAGAGCTCCAGGCCCAGACAGTACGCGATGTGGTGGGTGATGTGGGTGAAATTCTCATTAGTTGAACATGATGAATTAGTAGCCATGCTCAAGATCTTTGTTTGGAGTGTCCGTGGCTTATCAAGCAGTGTGGCTTGATTTGAGGCTCATCAAGCAGTGTGGCTTGATTTGAGGCTCATCAAGCATTGTGGCTTGATTGGAGAGATCCTCGTTTGGAGTGCCCGTTGCTCATCAAGCAGTGTGGCTTGATTGGAGTGTATCAAGACGGTGGTACTTGTTTGGAGTGGCGCTAAGGAACAAGGCAGGATGGTCAAGATCAGATAGATCCGCTGTAAAAGGCTCTAGAGATCAGGCAACCCCAACCTGATTAGAGTGAGCGGATGGATGTCAATTGAGAGGAGGCTAAAGTCGTACTTTGTTCGAGAGGAGGATTTGTTAGGGTAGCGACCAAAGTTCCACATCCCACATCGGTAAAACATGGGAAGGATCAATGGTATATAAGTGAGAACATATCTCAACTAGTATGAGGCCTTTTGGTAGTGGACCAAATGCAAAGCCGTGAGGGCCTTCGGGTGCCAAAGCGGACAATATCATACTAGTGTTGAGATCGGTTGTGTTCTTACTTATATACGGAGGAGGAATATGCGGACCGGACCCCCATATTCCCAACATGTGGTATCAGAGCTCCAGGCCCAGACAGTACGCCTCATATTCCCAACATGTAGAAGAAGTTTAAATGCAGGAACCTAGCTTCTACAGAGAAGCTATAGCGATTTCAGAGGCAGATCGATGGATTGGTGCTATAGGGGAAGAGATTGAATCTCTTCAAAAGAATACTGTGAACGTTGGCTTAACTTTTAACACAACCGAAATTGGTGAATCGCTGAATGATGTTGCAGGATCATTGGTTGGTTTTGTTGATTCTGATTTTGCAGGTGATATGGACAAAAGAAGATCTCTGACCGGATATGTATTTACTCTAGCTGGGAGTGCGATCAGTTGGAAAGCACAGTTGCAAGCTACTGTAGCTTTGTCTACAACAGAGGCAGAGTACATGGCGGTAACAGAAGCAGTTAAAGAGGCAATATGGTTGCAAGGTTTGGTGGCAGATTTGGGCTTGGATAGGATTACTACAAAAGTGTTTTGTGACAGTCAAAGCGCCATACACCTTACAGGGAACCAGATGTACCATGAGCGTACAAAGCACATAGATGTCAGGTATCATTTTATTCGTGGTATAATATCAAAGGGAATTGTTGATGTGAAGAAAGTGTCTACACACGATAATCCAGCAGATATAATGACCAAGGCAGTATCAGTTCGAAAGTTTAGAGAATGCCTAAACTGGATCGGTGTTCGCAGTATAGAGTGATTGCCTTAAGGGAATTTGGTGAGTCAGAAGAAGAGAAGATTCTTTGTTGATAGTGAAGAAAGGATATTCGCCTCAAGGGGAAGATTTGTTGTGAATGAGTCGAATAGTGCCTTGACAGTGTACTGTGTCCGGCAGTACAGTTTTGTGTTGTGATAGTGATATTGTCCAATTACTTGAGTTAGTCTTGTGGTATGATCCCATTAGGCCCATAGTCTAGTAAGTCTATTAATTCCCTATAAATAGATTACTAGGGCGACACAAAACACAATCTAAAATCTGTAACCTTTTCTATCATAGTGAAACTCTTTTCTCTGGCGGCGCCCGTGGACGTAGACAATTGTCGAACCACGTTAAATCCTGTGTTTCATTTAAATCTTTCATTCGCATATATTCTGTGCTTGAGCCATTTTGTGATAATTGCATAGTATTTTATAACACAAGGCCTATAACTTCTCAAACAAACCTTCCAAAATTGGCTTTAGAAGGTTATTTTTTGGCAAGTTATATGTATTTGATTTGTGGGTTGTAATCGTTGCTAGATTTTTGTTCATATTTTTTTATTGGGTTTTGAATTTTTTTAAGCAAAAACTATTATCTCCAAGATTATATTTTGGTTGATTGTTTTATTAGTTTTTGGATTTTGATTTCCAAGATCTTGTTTATGTTTATGTTGTTGGATTTATATGATTGTATTTTTGCGTTGCCGAGGTTGGATTTCTGTGATTGGATTTTTGTGTTGCTTGATGGATTGTTATATTAGTATTGTCTCGGAATTACTTGTATTTTTTTCTTTTAAAAAATAATAATTCCGCAAGACATTGTTTTTCTCATAGAAAAAGTTATATAATTCTAAGACACTATTTTGGAATACAAGTCCTTTTTTATATAGAAAAACATATATTCATAGACATTGTCTTAGAAATTACTACATTTTAAGAAAACAATTTACATTTAATTTCAAGATAGGACGTCAAATTACAGGTCTTTCTAGACAAAAGTTGCAAGAATTGTTTTTGAAATATTTAACTAATTTCTTTTAAGCTATGGTTGCTAATGTCATGTTTTTGTCTTCTATAAAATGAATACTAATTTTTTTTCGAAAGGATTAGTACGAGGATTGTCTTAATCACGTACGGAAGAGCATGATGATCAAATTGAGCAACCTATGTCTCTAGAATTTTGTGAAGACCCTACATCTAGATCTTGAATATGTAACAAACATTGTAGTTGTGAAAGAAATAAGAGTCGAGCCTATACAACATCCACCATATGCAGAAGTCGCAAAAGATGAGGTTAAACTATTTACAATGCATAACAAAGGCCTTTGTTGCCACATTCCCAAATATTCCAAAATTGTACAAAAGTTTTACAGCCCACACAACCTTTTATGCATACCACGAATAAGTATTTATTTATTTGTCCATATTACTTAAGTACTGTTTTTGTCTATTCACGTCTCCATACCGATCTAAATATCGTTATTGTTAGGAAGGGATGATCTTTCCGTTTTTATGATACTTCCGCTAGTTTAACGTGATAGGATCCATAAAACCAGAATGAGGTTAAAACGCTATCAATAACACCATATTTGGGCTAATTATCGATATATTTTATAAGTGGCACACCAAAATTTCTCTCATATACTATTTATAGAGAAACGACATCGGAAAACAAGTTCAGTTCATTTCTTGTTTGGTGAGATGAAGATAATGCTAAACGGTATAACTGTTATCATTGAGCTACCAATTGAAGAGAGGTTTCTTGAGCTAGGGACAAACATTGATCATAATGCGCATGCTAATTTGGTCATATACGTTCTTAATGTTTCATTGATAAAAGCTAGAGCAAAGATTGATTTATGCAAATATATTGTTCTTAGGTTGACTTGTCTTAGACAATGGTTTTCTTCCAAACATTCACATGATGAGAACTCTCGTTTACGGCCCATCAATCTAGAAATAAGTACAAAATCGTACTTACTTTACGTGTTTTGATATGTTATTTTCTCGGATATGAATATCACCTACATTAAAGTTGAATGGCCATACATGATAAAAATATGAGACTCCTTGGGGATTATGCTTGGGAAATATACATCATCACCAAGATTTATAGCTAGTTACATGGTGCATCACTATTTAAAAAGAAATTGATGAACGGTTTCATTCATGTATTAAAATGCTCTATTTTTTACCATTTCACGCGCTTCCAACCGACTCACTTGCCCAGGTTCCAGCCACGATATATGCCACACCTCCGAACGTAGGTAACAACAGGACATGTTAACACGATCTCTATCTTATTGTGATTAGAGTCACCCTTAATCTTCTACAAATCAAAACAGTATGCCTTAGCTTTAAAGGTCACTATATTGTATTTTCAATAAGAGTTGAAACTTTGTTTTTTTTAAATTTAAACATGTCATTTCCAACCCTATGAGTACTTGTGCATGGTAAAATCATTCAAGAAATTATTGTGATTCAACGACTAGGTTGATAAGGACACAAATTATTAAAGACCTGAGATAATAACATTAAGGTTATATTAAATGGATTGTAAAGTCATGAGAGGGGATTTATGTTATTTGTAATTATAAAGGACCATGATGCAATTCATCTCTTTTGTGTAACTGAATCAGTTAAACTCTTCTAGTGTTCCTATAAATAGGGTGGGAGACTTATGAATAAAGGATTTTATTTTTACTCTCTGAATTGGATACTTACCTCAAGTTTATTTTCTACTTCTCTCACTAAAACGTTTACATTTTCTCTCTAGGAATACAAATACAACTCAATCTCTTATATTAAAGATTCATAATACTTAACATTGGCGACCATAATGGGAGATAGCAAGAAAGTTTATAGTTAACAATATCGATCATAATGGAACTGGAAAAAGTAATAACTAATCATGTGGTTCGTAAAGCAATTGAGACTATTAAATCAAATTTCCATGGGGAAGAAATTCGAGGTAATAGCCAAATTCCTGAGCAATGTAATTAATCTGACGTTGAAAATCGAATGAATCAACTGTTAGAAAGATAACTGTTTGAAATGATGAATATGCTCGAAGAGAACAATAAATTCAATCTGGTATATTGAAATTTAAAGTGCGTCCAGTTGAGGAAAATGATGAGTTGGGAAACCAATCTGGTGAGTTGTATACAACTCATCGAATTCAAAATGACCATAAAAAAGTACATTTTCAATCAGACAAGGAACATCGTATTTCGCTGAAAGATAAAAAGGATAAACAATGATATATTTCGTCAAATGATGGTGAGTTCTCTAGCTCGAATTCTGAGGATAATTTGTTTAAGAAATGAAGGTACCAAAATTCTTCGAAAGAGGAAGGAAGTCGGCATCAAAAGTCACATAAAGAATATAAATCAAAGAAGGAGAGTATGCCTTGACATGTAAGGGACAATTTATTTTATAACGGGAATACGTCCAATCAATACGTTAACACAATGAATCATAACTTGTATGCAAGAATATGAACTAAGGGAGATGATCAGTATATGCAAGGAGTAGATTGAAGAAATTCTCATTTATCTACTGACATCAGGTCAATATCGCTTCTGAGGCGTTTTGATATTTCAAAGGTAGAGAAGTTTGAAGGAACGCAAGATCCTAATGACCATAGTGAACAATTCAATAATTATATAATAAATTTCGAGGATGATGATAGGGTCGTTTGTAAAGCTTTTTCTTAGAATTTTAAAGATACTGATTTGAAGTGGTATTACAGGATTCTGAGGGGATCAATTACCAATTTTAGAATTTTTTATACTATATTTGGAAGAAAATTTGTATGAAGTAAGGAAATGCGAGCCAATGGTGACACAATTATACAATGCAAACAAGTTGTGGGGGAAAAGTTAAAAGACTACACTATATGCTTTGTATTAACAAAAATAGAGTTGGAGGATTATGAAGAAATTTTTGCAATGGCATCTTTTAGACAAGGTTTACTTCCGGGGATCTGGAAAATGAGACTAGTAGAGGAAGAGCTTTGACATTTGGAGTTTTGATGGCTCAAGTTGAAGAGAAAAATTAAAGTTAAAGAGTCCACTAGGGTTCGAAACAGTTCAAGTTCTACTCTAAGAACTTCGGGACATACATTTACTGTTCAAGGAAGCCAATTACACGCTTCAAATTCTCAAGTACTACCTCGTCCGGGGACTAATACTAATCTACCTCCTCGAACATGAGGGGCTCCAACTCATGGGTATAACTATCAACCTCACCGGCCAACACCAAATCAGTGGATAAGACCAGAATATTTGCAGAGCTAACTTAGAATGTAGTTGTTATCTTTGAGAAATCTAAAGGTCAATTGAACTTTAGAAAGACAGCTCCGATAAATAGACCAAAAGAGGTACACAATAATAGGTTTTACAAGTATCACAATGACATTGGGCATAACACTGCAGATTGTATAGCATTAAAGAAAGAGATACAGATTTTGATAGAGAATGACAAGTTAACAACTTTTGTTAAAAGACAAAATAGTAGGTCGAAAACCCGAGCAGGACAACACCATAGGTTGTTTGCAAATTCGAAGCCAGAGAGTTCATTGATGATTTTGGATTCAAAATGTGATAAGTTTGATGCGACAACGGAGTATTTAGATGCATACTCGGATCAATTAATTTTGTTAGTTGTGAATGAGTCCCCGATTCAAGGATGGATTCAAAATTTATGTTGGTATTTTGATTCTCTCGTAATATTTTAGGGAGATACCATGATTACTAACACCAACAACTCTATAGAAAAGACATGTAGTGAGTTTGTCTACACCAATAACGGGAAAAACATCTACACATTTTTATGGAAAGATGGGCATATATTTTATTTTGTTTGAATATGATGATATTCACGGAATAACAAGTCATCATGAAGATACAGTGGTTATAGGGGCAGACATTGCTTGAGTTGAAATTCTACGTATTTTGATAGATACATGCAGTTCATAAAATATATTGTTCAAGTCTATATATGATAGGATGCGTAATCCACGTAAGATTCTTCAATCTGATCATACCATAATTGGTTGTACAGAAGTGACAACTCAAGTGATTAGAGAATTCGAAGGTATAGTATGTTTGGGAAAATATCATTTTAAAAAGAGGTTCCAAGTATTTTTTTTATGGTGGTGGAGTATCCAACTAGTTATAATTCTATCTTTTGGAGATCTTGGCTATTGAAAATGTATGTTGTAGTTTCCACTGTTCATCAGTGTCATCAGTGTTTGAAGTATGTCATTAGGAATCATGTTAGGGGTGGTTCAAAGCGATCACCAGGTAGACAAAGAGTTTTATACAATAACTTTTCATTCTCGAAGATCTAATTCCAATAATCATATGGTTGAATAACAATAAAGGGGTTCACATCGGATGAGGATAGTGTGGATAATCCGAAGAAAAACCCGGGTCCTTTGGCAGTAAGAGAGAATATCAAGGAGTATACATTTACTAATGGTAAAATTCTGTGAATAGGGACGTTATTGACACCCACTTTGCGTTATCAGTTGTAGAAATTTTTGTTCGATAATTTGGATTTTTTCGCTTGGAAAACTGAGGATGTAGTATGGGTTCCACTATAGGTAATATGCCATATTTTAGCTTTAAACTTTAAGGTGAGGCCTATTATTCAGAAGAGATGAGCTTTTTTTGTTGAAAATTTTGAGTCTATTGTGGTAGAGGTGGATCGGTTATCTAAGGTTGGACATATTCGGGAGGCACAATACCCACTTTGGACTGTTAACCCGGTATTAATTAAAAACAAGAATGGGAAATGACAAATGTGTGTTGACTTTACTGTTTTGAATCGTACATGTCCCGAAGATCTATTTCTTGTTCCTAGACTAGATCAGCTGATTCATTCCACTTTAGGAAATAAAATTCTCTCTTCTATGGATTCATTTGCAGGTTATAACTAGATTCAGATGAACCCAAAGGAACAGAAGAGTACCACGTTTGTAACTGATCGAGGATTACTTTATTATAGAGTTATGAAATTTGGTCTATAAAGGATTTGGTCTATAGGGTATATCATCAGTGAAAAAGGAATAGAACTTGATCTTGAACAACTAAAGGGTTTTGTATCAATAACATCACCTCGAATAATAAGGGAGGTGCAAATTTCGACAGGAACATTAGATGCTCTAATCGATTTATTTCTAAATTTTCTGAAAAATGTTCTCCTTTATTCTAAGTTTTGCGAAGGCCAGAAGAGTTTATGTGGATACCAGAGTGTGAAATAGATTTTTAGAAGATTAAGGAACTCTTGTTTTCACCTGAAATTTTGTCTAAGGCTCGAACTGGAGAACAACTGTTTTTGTATATAACAGTGTTAGATTTTGTTGTTAGTGTTGTTTTGATATGAGATAAAAGGGTAGCTTATAAGCTATTTTATTATGTTTGCAAGAGTTTGTTGGTATCGGAGAAAAGATATATGAGGCTTGAAAAATTGGCCATGGTTTTAGTGGTGGTTGCTATAAAAATGGGCCCTTATTTACAAGCTCACACAATTATTGTTTGAACTTCTTTTCAACTAAAAAACATGTTACAATAACCAGATATTATTGGTAGATTGACCAAGTGGTCAGTTGAGTTAGGAGACTCTGATATAAATATTGATCCTCGAACAACGATTAAGTCTCAAGCTTTAGCAGAGTTTTTGGTCGAGTTTCATTAAAATCGATCAGATGAGGGGATAGTTAAAGAATTACTACTAGAAGTTTTAACATGGGTGGTTCCAACTGATGGTGGATTTAGCATATTGGGATCGAGCGTGGGGGTTCAATTGATTGCTCCCTCTTGAGAAGTTATGTACCAGGCTATTCGATTTGGGTTTCATGCAGCCAATAACGAGGCTGAATACAAGGGTATATTTTCTGGTTAAGGCTTGCAAGTATTTGTGTGGCAAAAACAGTTCGTTTAGAGACAAATTCGTAGTTAGTAGCAATTTATATGACAGGGATATCCGAGACTAAGAAAGATCAGTTAGTTTTGTATCTTTGTTAGCTTCGAGGCCTAACTCTTTTGTTTGATAAAGTGATTGTTGAGCATATTAATCGAGGAGATAATATAATTGTTGATTCTTTAGCAACCATTTCTTACACAGAGGAGTATCCATTGATATTATTACAAGAAAAGCCTTTGATTTTGATGCGAGTAGAACAATGTAAATATACTGAGGAGGTATTTGTCACTCAAGAAACGATTTGAGGCGACTAGCAATCTACTATACTCGATTTTTTACTTAGAGGTATGTTACCTCAAAACGTAAAGTTACCTCAGAGGATAAGATACAAGGCTCCATGGTTATGTACTGTTAGATGGACTGTTGTACAAAATGTCTTTAAGTATACCACTATTATGGTGATTGAGTAAATACGACTCTTAAGAGATTTTATTTGAGTTATATGATGGGGAAGGTTGAGCTCATTCTGGATTTAAGTCTCTGACACATAGGGTTTTGTTGGTAGGCTATTATTAGCCTTTGATTATGAGTGATGCTAAAATTTTAGTACAAGGCTGTGATACTTGTCAACGTGTTGCCAATTCAATTCATAAAACGGTGCTACCACTTACTTTCATATTTGAAGTCATTCCTTTTGATATATGGGGAATAGATTTAGTAGGGACACTACCCATGGCTTCTGGAGAGTGTCAAATGATTATTATAGCGGTGGATTATTTTTCGAAGTGGGCTGAAGCTAAACCATTATCTGGTACAAGAGCCAAGGATGTATCAAGTTCATTGTGAATAATATTTGTTGTCGTTTTGGAGTTCCTCAAAAAATTACTATAGATAACGACCCTCAATTTAACAACAGAGAAATGGCTTCTTTTTGCAATTCAATAGGCATTACACAACATTTTTCGACACCTTTTCATCCTCAAGAAAACAGTCAAGTGCATTTGATACTTCTTCATAAGGATCCTCAATAGGTTAGAGAATGTTTAAAGTACATTTGATACTTCTTTAGAGGGATCCTCAATATGGATAGTACGAGGATTTTCATAAATCATAAGAGTGGGTGATGAGGAACCTGGTGGAAGATTGGAACTTACAATTTCAGGCAGAAGAGCTATGGTAACTTGATGAGGAATTTTATCAAGTTGTTCTTGGATTCATTGAACTTCAGGGTCCATGTCCCTATATATATCTTGGATTTCAGCTTCACCACTAGTCTTTTCATTGATGAAGTTGTCATTTCCTTGGTGATCTGTCACTACAAATTCTTTTATCTCTTTGGCATTTGGATTTAAATTTGAGGGAGGCATTTCGACGCTTTTCTCTGCATTTTTTGTTGGAGGAGTTTTTTAAGATTCTTTATTTTTTTTGAAGCAAAAATTTGTTTTTCTTTTCGGAGAAGGTTAAACCTCGATTCCTTCTTCAATGGTTAGAATATTAGTTTCGCTTACTTTCCTTTTGGTTTGTCTCTATTTTTTATGTGGCTTTAGATTTGTCGGGGAGCTGGTATATGCTTTTTTTTTTATTTTCCCCCTTTTCTTACGAGGTAAGTGGCTTTAAGACCTATTTCGAATCAGAAGTATAAGTTTTGTGTCAGGTGCTAATATGTATTTTTTACAGTGTCGTCTGGGTTTGGGGGCTCCATTAACTCTTCATATGAAATGAAAAAATCTGAGGAGATCCTCCACAAGTGGGTGTTGATAAAATTTATGGGCATAAAGGCACTATGGAACTCGTTACCCCATGTATTTCCGGCACAACTTAACAGTTTGGAAAATATTTCTTTAAAAATTTTCTTACGAGCTTTGTACCGCCTAAGAATTTCTACATCCAATAACAATAAATAAAAAAACGTGTTGGAATATAAGATAAGAAAAGCAAAAGATATTAATTAACTTACTGATACATTTCCAAACAAGGTTGAGCTTTGATGGATTCTCTTCGAAGCATTGCCTTCGAATTCTGAAGCAGCGTTACTTTCTATAATTTCAAGATTGGAATACGTTTATGTCCTCGAATCTGATTCAGCTTCTATTTCAGAATCTTCATCTTGCAGTTGAGGTGGAGCTTTATCACTAGTAGTATATTGTACATCAAAGGTTGTCGTTGTGTTTTGTTAAGGGGTCTACGAAGGATTTTTTTGTGAATCTTAGATAGTCCCAACTATCTCCTTAGAGGGAGGATAAGATACAGGATTCTATGGAGTGTTTTTGTCTTTGAAGTCTCCCATGGGTACAAATGAGTTTCTTCTAGAAGGTTGATTTTGGTAAGAGTGAGTCTTTGATTAAATTTAAGGTATTTTTTTGCGAGAAATTCGAGGAGGTTTAATGATAACTATATGAGATATTTCTGATGATCATTCAAAATATTTACTATGTGTGTCTTTGTGATTCATCAAATGAGGAGTTCATGTGTTTCCAGAGAATGCTGGTGAAAGATTTCAAAGTAGTGGATGTTGAGAAGGTTTGGGTGCGCAGGTGTCAAGAACTTGGTTGGATAGAATTTGGAATCCAGAAGAATTCTAGCTATGGATGAAATTTTCGTATATTATGGTATGAGTTCAAAGCTTGGGTGAATTATCAAATAACACTTGCAGCACGATATTTAATAGCCTTTTCACTGATATGAAAGTAGTCATAGATACCAAAAATGGATTTGTTTAGTAGATGGTGACCTTTTCATAAACTAAAATGAAGAAGAATCCTCAAATTAGTTTATATAAGGTTGAAGATAAATCGGAAAAGTTGCGTTTTCAGGTAAAGGTGGCGGTGGAATAAATTTTTAAGAATAATCTCTCTTTCTCTCTCTAAAAGTTGTGTGTGAAGTAAATATAACTAAAGGAGAAATATTTATAGAAGAATGATGAAAGAGAAAGTGGGCAGAGAAGACAAAGAATTGATAACAATTATTAAATGTTAGGAGAACCGCCAAACGGTTTCCTACTACCAAGTAGAGTGACACCTGTATATTTTCAGACCTAATGGCATGCTGCACGCACTAGGATACTCCATACGTATCTAGTTGTTAATAGAGAAATGATTAAAAAACTGTGTGTACATTCGAAGTCAACTTGAGAAGATTGCATAAAGATTCGAGGAGATATTAAGTATAATATTAAGAAATCTTGATTCAAGACGAACTTAATACAGTTTCATTCGAAGATGATAAGCATTGAAGTAAGATATTTTGATTTGACGATGGGTGATTTGTATTTGATGCAAACTAAAGTATTATGATTCGTAGTTTTAACCTAACATGGCTTCAGAGATTTCTAGTTATTATTTATCATTCTTCATAAGAACTAGGGTGGCTACTGATAAGAACATAAATTGTAAGGGACTTGAGATAATAACATTAAGGTTTTTTTACATCAATTGTAAAGTCATGAGAGGGGATTTATGTTATTTGTAGATATAGAGGACCATAATGAAATTTTTCTCTTTTGTGTAACTGAATTAGTTAAAGTCTTCCAGTGTTCCTATAAATAGGACGAGAGACTTATGAATAAAGGATCTGAGTTTTACTTTATGAATTGGACACTTACCTCAAGTTTTTTTTTCTACCTCTCTCACTACAACTTTTACATTCTCTCTCTAGGAATACACATACAACTCAAACTCTTATATTAAAGATTCATAATACTTAACATGGGTCAAATTCATGAATAAGTTGGAGTAATACCAACCTCATAAAATTTTTCGGGTACATCCAGCATACTTGTAGTCCATCTAAAAAACTTGTTCCTAAAAGAGGTAGATTGGTAAACAAGAAAAACAATTGGCCAAAAAATATATGGGAACATCACTATAATAAGCTTCTACGATGTATTATAGAGTACACATGCTTGTAACTGCCATGTCAATCTATGAAATTTAGGTTAGAGATGCTTTGGCTCGTGGTACGAAACGATGATCTAAATGATGATTATCCTATTGGTAATGATCCTAAGGAATACACATACAACTCAAACTCTTATATTAAAGATTCATAATACTTAACATGGGTCAAATTCATGAATAAAGTGGGTAATACCAACCTCATAGATTTTTTTGGGTACATCCACTATACTTATAGTCTATTTAAAAAACGTGTTCCTAAGAGAGGTAGATTTGTAAACAAGAAAAACAATTGGCCAAAAAATATATGAGAACATCACTATAATAAGTTTATACCAATATATTATAGAGTACACACGCTTGTAACTGCCATGTCGATCTATGAAATTTGGGCTAGAGATGCTTTGGCACGTTGTACCAAGCGATGATCTAAATGATGATTATCCTATTGGTAATGAGCCACTTCATTTGACATATCAAGAAAATATTATTTCGGGATATTCCCAAATCTATGATGATTACTTTAAGAGGATAAATGAAATATCAGGTGAAGATTGTTGCGAGGGTTTGCGTCGCACGTGTCTAGTTAGTCGGTCCTACTTAGGATATTAGTCGGTGTTTTATTTTATTTATGTTTGTTTTAGATAATCAACTGTTTGGTTATGTTGTTTTGGATTATGTTGTTGGATTATGAATATTTTTTTTTGGAATGCTGGATGTAAGATGAAGATTGTAGGATCTGAGTGTTTGGTTACAATTTATACACTACAGGGTTTTTGCACTAACGATTTGCTCGATAACGTTTTCGAAAAGCAATTTATTTTGTTTGGTTGAATTGATTTTAAATCGTTTAAAATATCTACCTTTAGTATTTGCTGATTGGTATTGCTCTAGTTTTTCTAGGTTCAAGTACTTCACACATTCCTTTTAATATGGAGTTTATGATCGATATCATAACAACATATCGAATAACCTATCCCCGTTATTCCTCAACATAATCATCATTTTTATATTTGGAAATCTTGGACAAGATCAATGTTTTCCATCTTTTGTTGATCATACTTATATCGAATTTATGGTGCTACATTACTAGTCCACCAATCTTACATGCACAAGGAAACCCATGAGTCATTCTAATAACACATTCATATTCCACTTTATTGGTCATTATCACTCTAGCATATCGTATTACTATTACAAAAGATCGATGGCGTATTTTGACACAACATGTATTCTCAAATATCTAACTTTCGAGTACAAAGGTAGATATTAGTATATTATTTTGAATGATATTTTTATCTTTGTGTGTTGAATTTCCAACAAAGCATCTACACTTCCCTAGAATAATTCAAATGTAAGTTTTCTAGTCCCAAGAAAACATTTTAGTAAGGCATATGCATTTCATGTCCTAAATTTTGTTACAATAATCAGTCAATGTAATGAAATTGTAGAATAGTTAATGCATTTAATTCAAAATATTTTAACATATTAATTTGTTATATTATTTCTAAATGTTTAAGCTTGTTAGTGGGAATACAATGAATTTTTTCACCATATTATTTTAGCCAATTCTTTTGAGTGTATTCAAGGGCTCCGGTATATGCTTTGTATTGTTCATTCATTTGTGCTATATTTGCGTTTAAATTGGTAGTGCTTTATGAATAAATAAGTTTCTCCCAATATCTTTGTAAACCATGAATACCATATCGTCTATGATTATTGTTTTAGTATTTGCTAGGATATTTTTGCTTATGTGTCATTTATATAATTTGTGTATCACCTTTAGAAATATGTTATCAATATATTTTACTAATGCAAACTTTTTATCCGTCACCAAAATATCAAGTAACACACAACCTTTTTCATCTACAAGCAACCATAAACTGTCAAATGCCCACAAAAAAATTTCAACATATTTATGATTCATACGAACGAACACCACGTAAACTGTGATATTTTTTGACGTAGCACAATAATTTTGAACAATGGTACCTTCTGTCTAGTCGTTTTGTATGTACTATCCATAATAAGCACCTCAAGAAATGTCCTTAGAAGATCTATAGATGTTGGGTGGGAAAAAATAAATCGATAATTATTTGAGACCCGTTATTTCTCATTCTTTGCCATTCAATATTAATTTTATTTTTCATCCTACCTAATAAATATTGAAGGTGTGACCGGTTATATTTTTTTTAACATACGATGTTTTTGTCTAATACTATAGTGTATGCACGTTTGACATATTATGAGAATTAATCTTTTATAATGCGGGTCAAATATCCGGAAGATGGGAACCACATACAGGCAATTGCTTAACCAATTGGTATTCAACTATAATAACTTTTCTCGCGTGAGAAATCATACCGTAAACTCAATTGGATCATAATTATGCAATCCATATTCAAATGTAAAAATATGTAGTTCTCCAACAACATAATGAGCTCTAAGTTTGAAAATAGTTATATTTTTTAGTTCTCGATTATCTTATCTTCGCATTAGGTGTCTTTGATTTTTCACTAAAATTTCCCAATTTTTCACAAGGATAAGATAGTCAAGTATTATTCTCATATTTATCATCGTCATACCTACTAATCATTAATGCATAAATCATCTCTTTACAAACGTTTATTACCCATGCTGGAATTTCATCACAAGCGTGATGAATAAATAAGTGAGTTCTGGTAACATAATTCCAACCTTATACAACTATAAAATGTTAAACTTTGATGTGAAAAACTAAATAATTGGTATCATTATAGCATATAAAAATGGAAAGTAAATTTTTTTTATTACAAGCACATTAGATTTCGAGACCAGCGCTCAGAAATATATGTTTATTTAAGCACACCTATTTTTGAGACATTGATTCACAAATATTTTTTTCCAAACAACAAATCAAATATTTACTTTTGAGTAGGTATCTCAGAAACAGTTGCCGAGAGAAAAATATCAAAACTTCTATTTATGAGAGGGTGTCTTAAAAACGTCTTTAAAAAAACTATTTCTAAATTTTCATTTGAGAAGCTAAACGACAGTTTGTGATTCCAACAAATATATCTAAATAGGAATATATACAAATTTATATTACTTTTAATAGTTTATGAATTTAAAATTTAGAAAAAAAAAAGTTAAAATTCTTTAATATTTGGTTGAGCAACATTATATGATCCTCAATTACCATCCATTAAGTTTTTTTCACTTTCATATAGGGTTTTAAAAGAAGATTATGGATATAGGTTGGGTTTATTAGGGTTTAATTATATATTTATATAAAATAGGGTTTTGAACATGTGTATAAAATGGATAGAGGATTAAAGATATACTTGAGGGTTGAATCGTAACATCCACACGTTGAATGTTTTTTTTCAAAACTTAAGCATAAAGGAAATAACAAATCATACGGAGATAATAGTTTTTTCCTAATATTAATATATAAGATTCACAATCTTTTACTATACCATAGAATATGATATTAAAACTAACCATTGTGAGAATTTTTTAAAATTAGATATATAATATAATTATTTTTGTGTTACTTTGGATATTATAACTTTTAATAATTTTATTATTTTTATGATTTTTATAGAATATCTTGATTCGTTTAATATGTCCATTATACATAAACAATGAATTGTCATTTATATCGATCGATAATATTACTATAAATAAAATATAGAATAACTTACTAGTTAGCTTATTCATATTCTGATCGATTAACTATATTTTTTGTATGTGTTTTCAATGATTTTGATACTGCTCGTTTGATTTTGTTAGATTTGTTGATAAATTGATTCTCATAAATAAATTCTTGCTTATGAATCCATATAAATCTTTTAGTTATATCCTTGATCGATATAGAAGTTAAACCTGCAAAAAGAGAAGAATATATAAACTAGAGTTTCGTGTCGTCAATCGAACCAACAAAATGGAAAACAAAAATTATACAATATGGGAATGAATCATATCATACGTATTATTTGTATAGATAATGAAATTATAATCTTTAACTTAATTTTATTATACCATTTTACTCTATTTCGTGGTTGGGAACTAAAGCCCACTAAGTTGATTAATATTAATTTGATGCGTGAACTTAAGTGTTAATATTTAGGCTCAATCTCTCACTAGGTCTAAATTTAACTCGATATCTACACTTATACCTTCATAATGAGTTTTAACCTATTAGTCCAATTCTCAATTGTATAAATAACCCGATTACTTATTAATTGGATTGACAATGACTAAATGCATCACTAACATACTAATTCATAACAGTCTTCTACTTGGATCATCATATGCTAACAAATTATATATTTAATTAATGAATATCTTGATTCCATTGTTAATAGGTAAACAGTGAATGAAAAAAGACTAAAGATCTATTCCTCACAATGTGATCAACTTGACGCTACAATAGTAATGTTATCATCATTACATAGATCATTATGGTATGTAACATAAGAATAATATAAAATTTAATTGTAAATGCATATTCTTAACTAATCATACTTAAATGGAGATCTATTTAATAATTTGATAAATAAAGAACTTTAACTTAACCATATATTGCAATAAACCAAAGTGTATGTAAAAAAATCGCAAATATAATTTTTTGCATATTACAAAACTCACATTAAAATCAATAATCCTCTAGATCAGCAACACCCATCACAATTGTGTGTTCCAAGAAAACCTTAGCTACATTGCTTTTGTAAGAAGAATTGCTACTTTATGCCGATATGATTTATATTTATTTGATCTCTCTCACCTCACTCTTTAACAGATATTGATTTTATATCCATGTGTTTAGACTTAGAAGAGCTCTCATTATTACTTAAGTATTAGAATAACGTGAGATCCTGTTATTATTAGAATATTTCATTCTATAACGGATAGTAAAAAATTCATAGGTGTTTTTTGTAAAATGACGTATCGTTTACAGTCTCAACACCTGGAAAATCATGTTCTTAAAGATATATTATATAATTTGAAGGTATAAAATTATTTATTTCTCTCATGGACCTTTTTAAGAGAATTATCTTGAGTGTCGTCTTGTTCTAACTAGATCATATATGTATCATGGTTGAAACCCTCAAGCTAACATATGTTTGATTTTGAGTATCCTCGTGCTTTAACGACGCTGAAATGATTGGCATTATAGTATGATACTTGAGTATTTCCATTGGACCTTTCATAGATCTCTATAGGTTCTTAAATTACTCATTCAAACTCAATATCCTCAAAGAACTTTATTGTTCCCGTCTAAAGAGTACTACCAGTGGAAGGTTCATAAAACGTATAACTCATTAAATATAATAAATAAATAAACAACTAACCGTTTTTTGTTCTAATTTCTTTTCTTGAGACAGGTAAGCTTTTACTTCATATGGACACCCTCCCATATATTCACTTGATTTAAAGTAGGTTTGCACCCAGTCTATAGATCATTTGGGGTCTTAACGTTTTCCTTAATGACAACTCTTCGAAGAATATAAACTACAAATTTGATAACGTCACCCTAAAGTGATAGTGGTAGAGTTGAGTTACTTATAATATTCTTACATATCCTTTAATGTATGGTTTCACCTCTTAGATATATCATTCATGTTGGATGATCCCAATATTATATTCCAAAAGACATTATTAACCTGATCTATCATATCTTACATAATATTCACCATCACGGTTTGATAAACACACTTAATGCTCTTATCAAGTTATTTTCTAACTTTGGTCCTAAAATATATAAAATTTTCTTGGGCTCCCGATTTATCATGAAGAAGATAAAGGTGCCCGTAAAGAGAGAAGTCATCTTTGAATTACATGAAGTACTGCTGCTCATTCAGTAATTATCTTGGAAACAGTCCACATATATTAGTATAAATCAGTTCTAAGATTCATTTTTCTTTATGTGAGCCTACCCTTTTCGTTTTGGTTTGATTCTTTTTTATACATTCGATACAAGTACCAAGTTCTAAAAACTTAAATGGACTTAATAAACCTTAAACAACAAGCTTATCCAACTTTACGTTGGAGATATGACCTAGATGTTTGTGACAAAGATTAAGTGACTTTTTTTCTTATTAATCTTGTTGTTTGTTACTTGTTTTTTGCATTACTATATAATGATGTCCAATTGCATCTAATAAATACAATATATCATTCATTTGTAAACTCTATGTACCAACTACCATATTATTAAAGGAAAGACTCAATTGATTGCTTACAAGGAAAGAAATCAAATTCTTTATAGAAAAAGAGACATAAAGAACATTTTGAAAAGTTTTAAATGAGAAAAGAATAGCCATAACTTGGTACAATTTTTTCTCCAGCGTATAGATGAACCTTTTCATCTGCAATGATGTTGCAACTCCTTAATGTATTTTTATTTCAATTATTTAATATTTTTATAACAGTATAAATCATTTTTTTTTATTTAATTTATTTTTTATTAAATCAAAAAATATTTATTATTAGTTTCTATAAATAATGTAAATAATATATATATATATATATATATATATATATATATATATATATATATATATATATATATATATATATAATAGTTTATTAATTTGCTACGATAAAAAATGTAATGTTATACTAATTAACAAATACAAAACGATTAATAACAAATATAAAAACGGTGGATTTTATTGTTATCATTAAACTTTTATTACTTTATAATTAAATTTATATAGATTTTGAAATTGCTATAATTTAAATAGTATAAAAATTATAAATAGGACAATTTACAAATAACGACCTAACATCAAACTTATTTACCAATAATTATTCAAAGTTTAATAGAGTACGAGGTTTTGAATTATAAGTACCGATAATCACTTGAAATTTTTGTTAATACCAACAAAGCTTTAACAATTTTTCCCTTTTCTATTTTTAGATGCAACTGTTTTCAAACAATAGCTAAAAAAATCAAATAATACCATTTTTTCTTTTATTAAGATGAACAAAATTAGATTCAGAAAAAAAATTGATTTTTTTTAATTGCATAATTACGTGTAGTTTGGTTGCGTAATAAGTCTAAAAAAAGTAATTGTGTTCCAGTTGTGTAATTATGTATGATTTGGTTGCTAAAAAGAAATTATATTATAGTTGCATAATTACATGCAAATGAGTTGTGTAAATAAGAAGAATAGAGTTGCGTAAATAGGACTTTGGTTTTTAAATAAGTCTCATTGTGCGAAAAAAAAATACAAACTTGTTTTGTGAAAATACGTTTTATATGAGTGTGAAATATCTAACTATTCTGTAGTTGTAAAAATATGTGCATTTTTGTGTTATTTTTTTATATAGATTATTTTCTAGTTAGTTGTGTAAACACGTCTAATTTGATTGTGGAAAAGAAATTGTATTCTAGTTACGGAATTACATAAAAATCTGTTACGTAAATAAGAATAAACTAATTGTGTAAATAAGACTTTGTTTGCGATATAAGTCTGGAAAAAACAAGTATGTTATAGATCTGAAATTACGTGTAATTTGGTTGTTAAAAATAATTCTACATTAATTGTTTAATTAGATGTAAAATGGTTCAAAAAAGAAGAAGAAATACAATTCTCCAAAAATAACACTTAAGGATTTCGTTTTATGCGTCTCTAAAAATATTATGTGTTTTAAATTATAATTTTTGAGTTAGGTTCGGAAGGATGTGAAGTTTTGAAGGTTAAAAACAACTAATTGCTAAAATAATACGTATTTCATGTGTTCAGTAATATTGTGATTTTTAATAAATTTTAAAATTCACACAATTATTAAGTTTATGGATCGTTATCGATAACTTACATAATAAATATGTTAACTTCTTTTCTTATAAATAAAAAATGGAGACTTACCATTTTAGACACATCCAACAAACCTATTACGGATAAAGGTCCAAAAAGTTTAAGAGACTTTATAACTAAAATACCATTCTATATAAAATCCAACAAAAAATTTGCCCCATTCTCTGAAACTACCATTCGTTTTGTTTTTTTAAGACGAACAAAACTAGTATCACTCATAATATCTTTTGATTTTTTTTGAATTACACATGTTTCTCATTATATGGTCGCATCTATCATAGTGGGCTGGTTTCTATCATAGTGGCCCTTCACATCTAGCATCTATTATAGTGGGTCTGGATTTGCATCTAGCAGTATAAAATTTAAACAGGTTTGCAACTAGAAAAATAGAGAAGGTTCTGCATCTAGCAAAATAGAGATGGTTTCGCATCTAGCAAAACAAAAAAAGGTTTCGCATCTTCTGCTTTTACACTATAACTTTAAAATTTTAAAAATCTGTATCTTTTAAACCATAACTCGGAAAAAAAATCCAAAAATATCATTATTTTATTTTTTAAGACGAACAAAACTAGTAACACTCATGATATGTTTTGATTTTTTTTAAAAAGTTACATTTTACACTGGTTTCTCATTATATGGTTTCGCATTTATCATAGTTGGCCTGGTTTAGTATCCATCATAGTTGGTCTGGTTTCGCATCCATCATAATTGCCTAGTTTCGCATCTACCATTACAAACTTAGAAAGGTTTTGCATCTAGAAAAAAGAAGGTTTCGCATCTTCTTCAGTCGTCTTTTTCGTTTACACTCTAAAATAAAAAAACATAAAACTTCGTATCTTTTAAACCGTAACTCAGAAAAAAATTCGAAAATAATATTGTTTTTAATACGAACAAAACTAGTACCATTCATGATACGTTTTGATTTCTTTTTAAATTATATTTTATACCAACGTTTCACATCTATCAAAAAACAGGTTTTGCATCTAGCAGTCCAAAAAAATAAACAGGCTTCGCAATTATCAGTACGTAAAGTAAAACAGGTTTCACATCTTCTTACTGCATCTTCTTCGTTTTAAACCACGAACCCTTACTCGAACGTAAATTTCCAGAAACACACAAACACACTAAAATCGACGAAAACCTTACTGAAATACAACAATTACACTACATTAGCAATGTAATACCAGAAGAATACCAAAAATCACAACAAAAATAGATCTCTGGTTACTTATTTTGAAATAAAAAAAATCGAGTTACTTAAACACACAAGTCGATTTATCTAGATAGATATCGAAAATCAAACTTTGAAATCAAGTAAAAACACAATCAAAATCATGCGAAAACAAAAGGAACAAGAAATCGAGTACAAAATTGAATCTTCATATATAATATTAGGGTATTGTTCTGTTCATGTAATAGAATAGAGAGAATAAAGAATTGAGAAAAAATGGTGAAGTAAAAACATACAAAAAAAATTATAATTAAGTTCATGTATTAGGATATTTATAGTATTATTGGCTCTTAGATGATAAATATTTGAGTGAAATGATTCTTTTTCAAAAGTACATGAAAATATGAGTCGTAAGTGGATAAAATTAGCATTATTAGAGAATCTGAAAACGTACTTAAACATAAAAAATTTATAATTACTTTATCATTTTAAAATATCAAAATATTCTTTAAAAACAATTTTTTTTCCGAATAATATCATCAATGACTTTTAAATAACGTATTTATATATATTAAATTATGGGAAATTGCAACTAAAGTACCCACTCAACTATTCAATTGTCATCTTGTACCCAAGGTTTGATCAATTGTTACTTAATACCCAACTCAACTACCTAGTTGTCACTTACTACCTAATATTATTTTAATACCCTAACTACCCTTAACACACTATATAAGCATAATTTTATGTTTTCTTTCTATTTTTTCTAGCTTTTTGAAGATTTGAATTTGTTAGCCGCTCTAACCACCTAACCCTACGAACCACCACGAAGTACGATTGAAAGCACAATTCCGGTGTCGGAGTGTTAGAAGGTCTGTTTATTTATGTAGTTTGTGGTGTAAACCTATCTAACCACTGTCTTCTACGTACAGGAATTGATCGTGCTTTTTGGAATCTGGTGTTTTACAAGTAATCATGTTGTTGCTTCCAGGTAATCGTAATTACCTACTGATTTTGAAGTTATTTGTTGGTTTTCTCTGTTGGAATAGGTTTTATTTTACTGTATTTAGACGTTATAGCCTGATTTCGAGCTTTTCTCTATTTTTTTTGTTCCAGTGATCTGTTCTTGTTTTGTTAATATTTGTCTTTATATACTCATGTCCTTGTTTTCTGATGTTATATACTAATTTTGTAGGGCATTAGACTTTTATTTTGGACGTTAAACATGTGTAGACTACGAGTTTTAGTTGTCCAGGGGTTCGACGCAAGATGCAAATTGTTTGATGTATTCAACGAGGAAGATGCGAATTGTGTACCAATTCGCATGGTTACGTGTGAACTACATGAAAGAATTGTTTCAAAATTTGCTGCGAATTATATGGATGTTCAAACATATATAAGGACTCTTAGTTTCTTACAAAATTCAGGATGGACTGCGAACTGTGTAGAACTCTAAAGTATTGCATTTTCAAACTAATATGAGGAATTTTTTAGTTACTTTTACGTTTCGCATGCTAGGATGCGAACTGTGTAGAACTCTAAAGTATTGCATTTTGAAACCAATATCAGGACTATTTTACGTTTCGCATGATAGGATGCGAACTGTATGAAACTCTAAAGTATTGTTTTTTCAAACGAATACCATGACTGTTAGTTACTTTTATGTTTCACATGATATGATGCGAACTATGCGGACTATAAAGTATTTCATTTCCAAACCAATATCAGGACTTTTTAGTTACTTTTAGGATTCGCATATTAGGATGCAAACTGTGTAGAACTTTTTGAGTATTATGTTTCAAAACAAATATCAGGACTTTTTTAGTTGATTTACAAACAACTATCAGGAGAGAATGCGAATTGTACACAGTTCGCAGCATATAGATATACACAAATCGCAAGACATGATGCGATATGTTTGATGCAGTAATAAATAATTTGCACTTTATTTTTGGGATTAATAACTAATAGCTTGTTCGGTGCAGGGTAAGATATGTCCAAATCACGAGTTTGTATTTTTAAATATGCAAACCAAACCGCAATTGTGCCTTTCATGGAGTTTGAAAGCTTTCAAAGTATGCTTATGTGAAGAACACATGGGAGGAGCTTGTGACAGGTGACTACCTAATTACCTACTCCTGCGGGGATCACAGTAATTGTTTATTTAATAACCAGAAGGATTTTTTTTGGGTTGGTAATATATCTTGATTTGGAGCGTTTAAAACGGGTTAGTTTTCTCATAGAACAACACGTCTTCGATAAGGGTTCTGGTCATAAGTGTTCCGGTGAAAAAAGTTCTGGTGATAAGAGCTCTGGTGGTAAGGATTGTGGTGTAAAGCGTAAAGAGCGTAGTTTGAGTTTAGGAGAACCATCTCCTGATCAAATAGTTAGCGGAAAGAGTAGTAACGGTTTAGTTAATTCTGAACAGAGAAAAAAACAACTTGCTACTGCTGGTTGGGCTGATGCTATCACAGGAGTGGGCCAAGCTTTTGAAGAAGGTGCTGCAGGTCTTAGGTTATCTTTGTGCAGGTTTGCTTTAGAGCATGGTTTTGCTTTCAAATACCTGCACAACACATCAACCAAGATCAATGCTTATTGTGAAAATAAGTTCACAAGCGGGTGCAAATGGAGGCTTTATGCATCTATTGATTCTAACACCAGCTTGATGACGATCAAGAAGTATGTTCCGCACCATACTTGCAGTCCCGTTTTCTCCCAGAAGCATAAGCGGCATTGGCATTTGACATCAGATTTGATTGCAGAGGAAATTCAGGATTCTCTCCGGACCTGCCATTCGTTGACAGCCAAAACCATATAATCGATTGTCAAACAAGATTACGGTCTTGACATCTCTTACCGTTTTTCAAGGAATGCTTTTGAGAAGGCTAGGAGGGTAGTTTTCAGAGATAGTTCAAGTTCTTTTAGTTTACTAAGCGGATACTTCAAATGATTGAAGAGCCAGGATATTACTTCAGACTTCCAGTTGGAGTTATTAGCTTGAAACCGATTCAAGTGTTGTTTTGTAGCATTCGGTTTTTCCTTTCAGGGTTTTCATTCATGTCGTCTAATGTTGTTTGTCAATGGAACCCACTTATATGGCAAGTACAAGGTTACCTTGCTTACTGCCGTAGCAAAGGACGGCAACAACGGTTAGTTACATTTAACTAGTTAATCTGAATGTGTTATGATGTTTTGTTTGAAATTTTTGTGCAACAGTTCGCATCTTATATTTGCACACCATTGTGATGTAATCCTGAGATTTGAGAACGATTCACATCCGAGGTTGCGAATTATGCAGTGTTATTTAGGTGATGACATTTCGCAATAGAGGATGCGAATTAGGCGATGAAATTTTGGGCAACAGTTTGCATCCTATATATGCACACCATTGTTGTTGGAATCCTGATATTTCATAACGGTTCGCATTAGAGGCTGCGAATTAATCAGTGTGTGAAACTGTGATTAATTCGCAGCTGGGTTTGTACACAGTTCGTAGCGTGCATTTTAAGAACAACTCTCAGGACAGCATACGAACTGTTTGCATTTTTTAAACGTTTGAATACTGTTGTAGTGTTCATTTGATCTGCCTTTTTTCCAGGACTCTTCCATGTTGTTGTTGGTATAGTTAGCATTGATGATTGGGACAACTGGATGTGGTTTTTGGGGTGTTTGAAACCACATTTGTTGGATCGCCAGATCACATTTATTTCAGACCGTCATGCTGGTATCGTTAATGCTGTTTCTGTCTTGTATCCAAACTGTTATCATGCGTACTGTTATTTCCATCTCATGTAGAATTTGAAAGCAAAATTGGAACATACTAACAGAGACTATAAAAAAAAGGATGTTGAGTTTCTTCCATCGTCTTGCTTATGCTCCCAGTCGAGAGATTTTTAAAGATATACTAACAGTTTTTCTATGTGAAGGTGGTGACAGAATGAGTGATTTTCTTACAAATTTACCCCCGGAAAAGTATGCGCAGGCTTACGTAAAGGGGAAACGATACGGCTCTATGGCTTCTACTGCAGCTGAATCCTTTAACAATCAGATAAAAAATCATTGCGGTCTACCGATTGTTGAGTTTATTGACTGGATTAGAGTCTTGCTTATGACTCAAGTTTCACGAAGATACGAAGAGGGTCTCAGCTTGAGTACTAATTTGGTCCCTGAGTATGAGAAGGAGCTAAAGCAGGATGTTGACATGTGCCGAAGTTGGGTAGTAAGTAAGTCGTCATCCGCCATGTTGGAAGTCTTTTCAAATCCTGTGGCTATTGTTAATCTGTTGCATTTCAAATGTTCTTGCGGATCATGGAAACAAGAGTGATTTCCATGTCCTTGCGCTTTAGCGGCAATACAGTATACGGACCAAGATCCCTTTACCATAATAGAGCCCTTCTTTACGGTTAAGAATTACAGGGAAAGTTACTTTTTCAGCATACCAGCTATAACAGATTTTGGGGAAGGGTCTAGTGCTAACGATCCTTCGTTTGTTGAAGTTTTGCCTCCGAACGTTAAGAGACGCTCCAGAAGGCCTAAGAAAAAACGAATCCCATCTAGAGGAGAAATCTCAACCAAGCAGTTGAGGTGTGGCCGTTGTTCGAAATCAGGCCATAACAGGAGGACTTGTGATGTTCCAGTTTAAGCACAGTTTAAGCACAATTTTTTACAGCTGTTTGTTCATGTACACATTTTGATTGATTTGTTTTTATTACAGTAAATGAATGCTAAGTGTTTTGAGTTGCATGAAATTCACATCCAGTATTGCGAATTGTGTACAATATGTTGATATCATGTTGCAAACATCTATCAAGTTTCCATGCGATTTGTGTGAAATTTCGCCAGAATGCGTATCGTTAGTAAAATCATATAAAAAACTATCAGTATTTATGCTGCGAATTGTGTAGAGCTCTAACGTAATGTTTTTTCAAACAAATATCAGGAATCTTATTTGCTTACGATTCAGATGCTATAATGCGAATTCCCTTCAACTATAAAGTATTGCATCAACAAACAAAATATCACAATCTGCATGCTATGATGTGAATTATGACCAGAACATATATCAGGACTTCTGGCTGCTTGTGTATCGCATGATATGATGTGAATTGAGAACAAACAGAATTCCTGATATTTGCTCACACATCACATGCTAAGCTGCGAATCGTGCTTTCATAAAAATACTAGGACTTTTCAGTGGGTTGCAAATCGCATGGTATGCTGCGAATTGCATGAAAACCAGTAATATTAATAAATAAGTAATATATCAGGTCACGATGCGAATTGTTTGCAAGTGGTAATTGGTTGCGAATCGTATATATGATTAAAAGTGTGTAAAAAAATTGGATTACAAAAAAGAGGATTACAGTCTTCATGTACTAACAAATGTTCACACAAATCACTACAACCTATTAGTATTTGTTAGTTGCATTCCAAAAAAGCAAACAAAAAAAGCCAACTCTATCAGTCATCAGTAGAGGATTCTTCACCATCTTTCTCCTCTGCGTGCTGATCATCAGCCTTTTCCTTTTCCTCTTTGTTATCTACGTCCATCATGTATAAAAATTCTGTCCTTGATGGACCGGCTTCGTCGTCCCTCTTCCGTTTGTTGTTTGGAACCTCTACCGTCTGAGGTGGAACCTCTACTTCCTGAGGTACAACAGCAACCATTGGAACCTCATCTAGCTGAGGTTCAGCAGCAACCATTGGAACAACTTCCACTGGTCGAGAGTCAGCAGAGAAGTAGTCCTCTATGTTTAAATCAAGGACAGTGACTGGGTTGTTTGGTGGTTCTATGGATGACCAGGAGTCACCCATAGAACCAAGTGAACCAGAGTATGAGTATGTGGTGGTGGTTGTGGTGGTGGAAAATGACATGACTGTTTAAATTTGAAAAGAACAAGAGGTGTTTTAAAAAAAATATAGAGTTTGTTTTAAAATTAGCCTCTGGTTACTAGTGTTATTTATAGGGAAATGAGGGGAGTCTGAGCTTATGAGGTGGTGGTGTGGCTATATTAATCATTACATAGCCTCGATGTCCAATCAGCAATTAATGGGCTCTGGACCTCTGGTGATTAGATTGTTTTTTGCATGCTCAATGCAGTTAACGGTTACCAAGGAAAGAGACTGGGTTGTTCGTATTCTTGAACGATATATTTTGAATTATTTATTTTATACCAGGAGTTGATGCGAACTGTTTGTTAATGTGATATACTAGGAGTGGCTGCGAATTGTTTAGTGATAATTAAGCATCTATCAGGTTAGGATGCAGATTGTTTGGTGAGGATCTTTTTTTTAAAGATGTACCAGGGATTGGTGGGAATTGTTCGAATACTAACTAACCCTTATATATCAGGGTATCATGCGAACTGTTTGATAAGAAATATGTCCTACATATATATAGGAATGGCACATTTCTGAAATTTAAAAAAGTCCATGTACAGCAAAAAATACTGTGAATGTATGCACAACAAAAAATTACAATCAATATATTTACACCAAAAAACCATAATGTTTTACTTCGAATTACCCGTACTTCACGGTGTCTCTGTCGTTTAAGAAAAAATCAAACATTTCTGCTCTGAAGGCAGTGACCATATCTTGATCGTATTTTTTCTGCACATATCCATGCTGGATAATATCTCTGGCGTATTTGCAGACAAAAATACCACAGTCCAGGGTGCCAGGTTTTTGTAGTGGATTTTTTTTTCCATTTTTCACCTTCCACCCTGTCCTTGATTTAGGTAGGAATTCTTTGTCCACCAAATATTTGATCTGGTTATAATAATTAGTGTTAGGAACGAGCACAAAAACTTAAACAGTTGTTACCACACAATTCGCATCGTAGGCTGCGAACTGATAAAAAAGTACACTCTCCACGATAATGCTTACTTGGTTACTTCTAAAGAACGTACTATTCGCCGGTCGGAGAGGACTTGACGACAACTTTCTCGAACATAAGGTGGTTACTCGTTGAACTGAGTAAAAGACGGTGACCGGTGCGATTCCGTTGAAGGTGCGAACAACGACTGATTTCAAACGGTGAGAAGTTGTAGGGGTTTCGGGTTTGAGAGAGAGTGAGTATCACGAAGTCGAACGGTTTCTGGTGGTTTCTAAAATTAGACGTGTTTGGGTTTGTTTAGGGTGATGGGAAAGTGGAAAAAAGTGGGTTTGAAGTGAAAAATAGATATATATAGTCGAGGAGTAATTTTGTCCAATTTTTTACTCGAAGTACTAAGTAACACTATCCAAAATTTGGATGCTACCGGATAATTAGTTACTCTTCTGTTTTAAATTATTCATATCTAAACTAGAAAACAAACCTATAAAAACACACAATTTTGAATCGTGTATATTATTATTTTATTAATCTCTTAAAAACATACTATTATATAATAGTACTGTGTGATGAATTATATCTATAAATAGTACTCTCGTGTCTCTCCGAATAGCAAATGACCAACGATATAACTATTTTTGAAAAATAAAATTGATTTTTATGCATTTATTACCCAAACCAGTGAACAATTACAAGAAATCGAAAATTACAATACCGAAAGACCCTAAAAGCAAACAAACAAAAGAAAAAGAAAGAAGAAAGCGATAGAGTGGAACCGTTACAATGCGTTATGGTATGGCAGATAAGTGCACACACACGCGTGACATGAACCGGGGTGTGACCTAAAAACGGTTTTTACTTTATTTAAACTTTCAACAACTATGATGTCTTTTCTTTCACCTTTTTAGGACACAATATTTAATGTGTGAGCATGCATATACTAACGTACGTGTAGTTTTCGACTTTTATTTATTCATTTTTTTATTTTTATACATATTTTACGTCATTATTGTTTTTTCTTTTTCGGTCATCTTGCTTTACTTTTACTCAACTCCCATCATTATTTTGGGTGTACATTTGTTTCCGATTTATTTACAGCTTTTTCAAAATTCAAAATTTATTTTTTACGACATTTGAATTTAATTTAACGGAAGAAAGCTATTTATTTTTTTTTATATTTTTGGTAACAAACTAGCAGTACTACTGTACTAGTACATAGGTCAAGCTGGCGTATGGGGTTTTGTTTTTATATAAGAAGTCCGTTACACGTGCGTATCGATGTTGACTGGACACGTGTACGGTCTCGATTGGAGTTGTTATTTTGAAACTATTGCAACGATTTTTGAGCTGCTGAATCGATGACGAAATCTGTGTAAGTTTTTTGTTTGTTTTTGCAAGTGGGACCTTCTGCTTTTGTGTTTCGGAAACAGGGACCTGGTGATGTATTAAAGGCTAAATAAATACCACAAAATTTGCTCTCTTGGAGTAGTTTTCTCGGGATTCTTTGAAAAGATTAACTAACACAATAAGTGTTTAAACCCTCTATTTAAAAAGAGTACCACGCTTAATATTAGATACTACTAAATTTACAAGTAAAATTGTATAGTATGTCGGGGTGCAAAATATTATTTTAAAATATTTATTTAACACGGAAACTAGTATACAGATAAAATTTGACACGGAACAAATCACAAAATGGCTTTTGAACAATACTGAGATGTATTATTATTTTTTTAAGCAATAAACTTTTATTCGATAAATTGAAAATTTATTTGGATACAAAGGCGGAAAATTTCCCTCCAAAATTACAAAAGGGGAATTTAAACAAAATACAACCAATTACAAGCTTAAAGACCAATCACTTGAGCAGACTAAAAGGCAGCAGCACATAGACCAATCACTTGAGCTTCAAACATCAATCCAAAGAGCTCAGCAATCCATAGCTTAATCTTCAGACTCAGCCAGCAATAACTTTCACAAACACCAAGCAACACTTTCGCGAAAGCTCAGACATCAATCTCAGCCAAGACCATAACACAAGCTACTAACACCAGAGATACACAATCAGCAATCAACAGCCTTCCCCAAGATCAACACTCCTTGCAAGGACTCGCTTCAACGTGAAGGAACGTCAGCCAAGAGAAGCTCCAGCAGCAGATTAAGCCAACCAAAACAACGAAGTGAAAAAACTCAGTCAGACATGTTTACATAAGGTAAGCCAAGGCTTTCAAGTATAAGAATAGACTTCAGATTAGCAGGAGCAGAAGTGAAAAGACTCAGTCAGACATGCTTACATAAGGTAAGCTAAGGCTTTCAAGTATAAGAATAGACTTCAGATTAGCAGGAGCAGAAGTGAAAATGTATTCAGTCTTAAGTTTACATTTTAAGGTCCAACGAGCCAGCCAGTCAGCTGCTCGATTTTGGTCCCTATAAACATGCATAAGGGTCATAGTAGGAGTAAGCATCATTCTACAACAGTTTATAACAGGAGAAAGAGACCAGTGTAAAGCACCCATATTATCATTCTTCATAAAATCAACAAGTAATGAAGAATCAGTTTCAATGTCGACAGAAGAGAGACCTTTAGAATTACAAATAGTAAGACCGTCCATTAGGGCCCTAGCTTCGGCCATAATAGGAGACAACTTACCATAGACATTACCACCAGCATACACAAGATTACCTTCAAAGTCTCTGATAATGAAACCAGCACTGGCTTCACCATTGAAAATCACAGAAGCATCAGTGTTAAGCTTATACCTACCAACTGAAGGAGGCATCCACTTAAGCACAGAAGGTCTAGTTAAAGAGTTACAACATAAGTTTAAGAAGCCCAGACTTTTAGCAACAGTTCTATCACTAGACCCGTGCTTAAACTTAAAAATACCAACAACATTCATGTAGTAAATGATCTTGTGAATATCCTTAATGATAACATTAGAAGAAACAGTCTTATTTTTGAACTTAGAATGGTTTCTGTATTTCCAAATGGTGCTGTAAATAATAGATGGAATGACATTCCTGATATGGTTTTTCTTACTAGTTCTCCTAAACCAAGTTCTAGACATGTGGATATGAGTCATATATCTATAAATAATTATATTGAAAAGATCAGCAAAATGCAACCAAACGGACCAGGCAATATTACAAGAAATAAAAACATGATCAGTGGTTTCACAACTTAAGAAAAATTGGTATTTTGAAACAATGTACATGTGCCTTTTCCTAAGAACCGAATCAGTAGACATAAAATTGTTAACAAGCTTCCAATGAATGAAGGAATTCTTTTTGGGAGTTAAATCGTTCCAGATTTTATAAAACAGACTAGATTCAATGTGATGAGTTCTGATGAAATCCCATGTATGCTTCAGACTAAAGTTACCCGTAGAAGATAAGCTCCATATGATCTTGTCCATCTTGTTATGGTTGATAGAACAGTTTTTAATACGATCAAGATCCTCCTTACTAATAAGATTGGCAATACGATTCAGATCCCATTGATAGTTAGACCAATAATAATTAACCTTCTCATGATGAAACCAACTATTGTCAATATAATTATCAAGAAAAAGAAGAGGATCAGAATTAGACCATCTATCTAGCCAGAAGTCAACATTGCCATCACCTAAAGACCAGCTCACAAACTGCTCAGCAGTAGACTAAATCTTCTTAAGCCTATTCCAGACCATGGAACCCTTGATATTATTAACCAGCTGCAAAGGACGCTTCTTATTGAAATAGATGTCATGAATCAAATTAGCTCAGAGTAACTTGTTGTCCCTAAACTGCAACCAAAGCTTACAAGAAGTAGACATTTGAACATCAGCTAAATCTCTAATCTTTAAGCCCCCCTCCTTATACGTTTTACAAACGGATTTCCAACTACACCAATGGATTTTGTGATCCATGCTAGTAGAACCCCAAAGAAAGGCATTGAAGGCTTTTTCAATTTTGTTAATAACATTACAAGGGATAACATTACTATGCATCCAATAAAGCATAATATTCATAAGAACAACATTAATGAGAGTGATTCTACCAGTAAACGATAGGTGCTTGGATTCCCAATCAACTATTCTATTATTAATCTTTTTAAGGAGATCAGTATAAATAACTAACTTGTTGTTGGAGCTGATAGTTATACCAAGATAATCAGTAGGGAGCATAGCATTATTAAATCCAGTGATGTTAGAAATGGAACTAATTCTATCATCATTCATACCACTAGCAATGATCACCTTTGTTTTGCTTTTATTAATGACCTGACCAGAAACTACTTGATAGTCCTGCAAGAAGAGATTAAGTGATACTAAAGAAGTATCCTTGCAGTTAGTGAACAATAGGATATCATCAGCAAAAGCCAAGTTACTAATACATAACTTGTTACGACTTTTGTATCTCATGCTTTTATTATCATTAAAGATCAAATATATACCCTTCAACAACACCTCTTCAACAATAATAAACAGGCTAGGTGAAAGGGGATCACCCTACCTAAGGCCTTTAGCAGTTTTAAAGAAACCATATGAAGCACCATTAACTAATATAGAGACAAAGACATTAGATGTCATGCTATTAATGAGCCTAACAAATATTTTAGAGAAACTAAAGCAGGTTAACACTTTAAAAAGAAAAAGATGACTAAGCTTATCAAAAGCTTTGCACATGTCCAACTGAATGATGATGTTTTTGTTCTTAACTTTTCTATTCAAATTATAAAGGAGCTCCTTGGCAATTAAGATATTAGAATGAATAGAACTACCAGGAACAAACCCACCTTAAGAACTAGAGATTACTTTAGGAAGAAGAATAACAAGTCTGTCATTCAGAATTTTAGCCATAATACGATTAAGGAGCGTACATAAACTAATAGGCCGATAATCACTCCAACAAGTGGGATTACTAGACTTAGGGATGAGACAGATGCCAGTAGCAAAAATACCTTTAGGTATATTACACCCTCTAATAAAATGGTGAAGAGCAGATATAAGATCTTTTTTGATGATGTTCCAACATTTTTTATAAAAGATTAGATTAAATCCATCCATACCTACCACACTAGATGCTTTTAGATTGTTGATTGTCTTGAGCAATTCATCTTCACCAGGCAGAGTGAGCAGACTCTTGTTATCCTCTTGAGTAACCACATAGGGAATAGTATCAAACAGATTATGACTCAGCTTATCTAACTCATCTTGCTTGTCTTTGTAAGGGCTACAAGCAAGGGCCTTAGTAAAGAAATCAATAGCAGAATGACCTATAGAGTCTTTATCAGTAATCCAAATGTTTTTTTCCTTAATGCCATTAATAGCACTCTTCTTTATTTTCTTGGAGACATAGCTATGAAAGAGCTTTGTACTTCTATCTCCATCTCTGATCCAGTCAACATTACACTTCTGCAGCCAATACTCTCCCTCCATTTTGTAAGCATTCATTAGCAAAGAATTAAAATTATTCAACTCCTCCTTCGATTAACTAGTATTTTGATGCTGATGTAAAGTATCCACCCTAAGAACTTCATCCTCCAAAGCTTGAACGTTTTTGAAAACATTCCCAAAATGATGCTTATTCCAATCAACAAGATTAGCTTTCAACCTTTTGAGCTTAAGCGAAAACATATTCAAAGGATCACCATCCATATCCTGGTCCCAACTATTAAACACAATAGACAAGAACCCTTCATAAAGCAGCCACATGTTTTGAAATCTAAAATTCTTTCTAGAACTATAAGATAAAGAGGAACAATTAACAATAATGGCCATGTGATCAGAACCAGTTCTGGCTTTATGAATGACATTAGTATTATTGAAGATATCATTCCAAAAGTTATTAGTATAGACCCAATCCAGACGTCTCCACTTAGTCTTGTTAGACCAAGTAAATCTAGACCCAGCATATCCAGCATCCATAAGACTACAATCACTTATCATTTTATTGAAATCATCCGCACTATTTTGGCAAAACGTAGAGCAGCCAATCTGATCATCTATAGAACTTATTGAATTAAAGTCACCACACACAAGCCAGAATTTAGTATCACAAGAAATGTTACGCAAAGTATCCCACAGATCTAATCTATTTAAGTGTTGGCATTTAGCATAGACAAAAGTTAAAAGAAAGTTTTTATCAAGAATGTTATGAGTTACATCAATATGCAAGCATTGAATATGGTCAAGCAAAATGTTAACTGATATGTTATCATTCCAGAAAATCCAAATTTTATTGGAAATATTATAGGCACTATGGTTGAAACCAATTTTAGAAGCACAAGAAACCAGATTTTCATTACTAATTAAGGGTTCTTGAATAACAACAATATCAACATTGTTAACTCTAGAAAGATGCTTAAGTCTCCTAACCGAAGATTTATTTTTAATCCCTCTAATATTCCAATTGAGAATGCTAATCATAATTGAGAGAGCGTTTTGAGTTACGTGTTGCTATAGACAATTGATGAGTATTCCTGACCAACCTCTTCTTTTGGCTTGCTTGAGTTGTCTGTCAATTACAGTAGTGAAATCCTCCTCTTCTTCAGATGAATCTTTCCTTTGAATCTGACTCCTGGTTAATCTTTTAACAGACTGGGCACTCATAGAGACTGGCAAATGACTTCTTGAAGAAACTTGAGGACTCTCACAACCAACTTTAGGAGAAGAAAATTCAGAAGCTATATTTTCATAGTCCTGATTGTTGGCATTCCCAAGGGTTTGTAAGGCTCCGATCATTTCATCCTGCTTGTTATTATTATCCATTTCAACTTCTTAAGGGTCTGCCACACCATTGACACCATCAACATCCTCAACGTTACTGCTTAAAAGAACATGCTGACAAGTATCAACATTCCTATCCTCAACACGACTACGAAAAGGAGAAGATGAAAGACTCCCAAGATTTGAGTTCTTGGGAGAAAATTTATTCAGATATTTATTTTTAACACTATTCAAAACATTAAACCCGAATTCCATCGTTTGAATTGCACCCTCAATATCTGTTCTTGAAGGCATAGCATTAACTTCTTTGGCATGCTCTTCAACAGCTTTAAAACTATCCAACTTCTTACTGATTTCAACATTATTAGACACATCAATAACAATATCTTCCTTGGCGTGATCTTCAACAACTTTATCATTATCCAATTGCTTGCTGATTTCCATATCAAACTTGCTTGATTTCTCAATAACTTTGTGTTTCTTGCATTGATCAATACCATGGCCAATATGGAAACAAGATTTACAATACTTTGGGAGGTTTAAATATGAAATTCTCACCCGACAGCCCTAATTGCTTCCAAAACCAACCCAAACATCATAAATGTTTTTGCTTGTTATATCCATTTCAATCCTAGCCAAACAATGATTGTAGAAAGCTCTATTTTTGGATGGAACTTTTATTTGCATAGGCCTTCCCAAAGAAGAGGCTATATCAGAGACAACCTTCTCATTGAACAAATGCTCAATCAGATTCTCCATCTTAATCCATATTGGTGTAACAGGACATTCATATTTTGCATTAAAACCTTCAGTCCATTTCAGCAGCCTCATCACCGTTGAACCAATCGTCCACACATTTTTCCTCCATAGTTTAGCTAAATATTCATACGAGTCAAACTCAATAAAGATATGTCTTGAGTCCTTAATCGTATAACTATAACTTTGAACAAAATGGAACTTTGAAAAGAAATCGAGCAGGTGTATTCTCTTAGGTAAGCCAACAGAACATTTACCAACAAGAGTATGTTTTGATTTCGATTTCAGATGATCTAAGAAGACATCATCATACTGCAAATGAACGTGATCATTCTTGTATCTAACTTCCCCAGGGTTGAAAGAATCAACCGAACCTTTTGAATCAGCAGTCACAGCATCAACGAAAGACTTCTTTTTCCACTGGCTACTGTTTTTGAAATTATTTTGCAAATCTTTGGTTAATGAAGAACTGAAAACCTCATGAACAGATGGGAATTGATCCATGAAAACAAAGAAATTACTTTATCAGGAGATGAAAATTAAGGAAAAAGGAGGATTCTTGTTTCTTGGAGCACCAACAATACTGAGATGTATGAGTGGTCCAAATTTTATAAACATAAATTTTCGATACATATAAAAAAATATAAAGTGTATGAGCAATTATAAATGTTGGAAACTAAGGTTAGAGAGACCGACCGAAAAAAAATGTTGGTTGTAGTGAGGATGTTAGACCGATGAATATAGGCTGTCATCCCAAATAAAATTAGAGATGCTGTTGTTGGAAATGAAATTGCTGTAATCGAAAGTCATTTTGTGATTTGTTATTTGTGTTTGCATTGTTGCAGGTTTTAAAGTAGTTTGATAACTAAAATCCCTATTGTTATGGTAGTCTTGTGAACATTGTCTCTTTAGTTAGGGTAGTTCGATTATATTATAGATGTAATAAATTTTAACATATGCAAAATCTTATGATTTGTGGTTTATTTTTGTTTTATCATTAAAAAGACTGTATTATCTAGTGTTCTATTATTCTAACATGAATGATTAATCCCAAAACGTTCAGACTTGAATAAGGACTACATGAGATCATTTTTTGGATTATGTCTAAAGATAACCAAACGTTATTTGGTTTTTCTTTTGTTAATGACGCATGACTTATGTTAGGACTACTTCAATAATAATAACAATTATATATATATATATATATATATATATATATATATATATATATATATATATATATATATATATATATTTGTTTAAATTAGAAGCAAGAAGACAAGACCTAAAGAGGGCGAAGGTCTCGTATCAACCCGAATTTGATGGAATTTCCGATCTCTCTTTCCGCTACTAAGGAAGATAAAGTACTTCTCTTTTTTATTTTTTTATTTTGGGTTAACATTTGTTCATTTTAGATGAGGCTCGAAGAAACCCTTTGGGGCTTAAGATTATCTTGGAACCACTATTTTCCTCCTCGTATGTGGAATATTTGTAGGAGGGTATAACAGTTCCAGCTAGAACAACTACTTATATACTGTACACCAAAGAATTGTTTTTTTACATGTCATTGATCATGGAGTCATTATGTAAGACCAGATGGCTTCTTGAAAAAAAAATTGATAGTTTTTTATATTCCATAGAATATCATCCTATAGGTCACCTTTACTTGGTCACTTTCTCGATGATGGAATTAAGAAGAACATTTATTTCTTAATACATTTAATGTCACAAAACCATGTAAGCATTTCATATTGGAATTGAGTCTCATTGTCCGTTATGATGAATCGTAATGTTCACTATAAGTAAGAACTTCATTCCTTCCGATGGATCCTATGATGTCCAAGCCCCATTTTTCAAAATGAATGGCTTCAAATATTATTTCAATTAGGACGGTCGGGACCTGTATTTAGTTGGATAAGCGTTGTCACATGTCATAATGCTTGACTTTTTTCTTTGCGTCCTCCGTCATAGTAGGCAAATAATAGACTTTTTGCAAGATTCTTCTTTGTAGCGTCTTGTACCCATAATGGGCATTTCCTTCTCCATCATTAAATGCATCCACTTTGAATGATGCTTTACCAGAGCCAAGAAAGTGGATAAATGGTTGGGTGAGGTATTTCTTGTAAAATATGTCTTATATCCACACAAATTTGACCATTTGATTTTGAGTTTTCAAGTTTTGACCTTAATTTGGGGAAGTATCCCTTCAGTGCGATAGTTTACTAAAAGTGTACGCTAATCCTATTCTTTTAGTTCTTTCCTCTCGATACGATGACTTCAAAAATGAGACCGTTGAGAGAAAGTTGTTATGGAGGGTAATTGAAGGTTTGTCTTGAAATATGGTTTCTAGAGCTGAGTTTATGCATACTGAAAAAGCCAAGATACCAGCGAGTGCATACTATATTATTGAGATTTGTTCAAAAGTAATGTCATTGAATAAGATGGAATGACACCAAATAAAAAAATTTAGGAACTTAATGATATAGTCTTTTATAGATTCGACTTGATTGAGTGATTGGCGAATCACCAGTTGAGAGTTGATAGAGAGTCAAACTCGCTATGTTATACTAATATTGGCTAGCAGAAGGCCTACAATGACAACTTCATATTATGTCTCATTAATAGAAACTGGGAAGCCAAGTTTGATAAATAACATCAAGATATCTCATGTTGGGGAAATTATATACAATCTTTCCCTCAAGCCGTGGTGTTTGCTTCCACCATCCTTTCAGACTTGCCAAGTTGATTCAACCTACTTCTTGGTAGTTAGTGGTCTTTATGACCAAAACTCGGTTAAAAGTTCTACATAAGCTTGGGATTTTATTACCGTTTGTGGTTCAAACTGATTACCATAGTCACTCAACTCCAAGAACCATATTGTTAGTATTCTAAACACATGTGGCTTATACAACATTTTTTAAAAGGGAATAACGTCTGGATAATAAAAATATGGGCTTGGAAATTCGGTCTCATTTTTTGAGTTGTAACCACTGATTCTAATGAATTTGTAGTTGTGATTATCGAGTTTCTGCATTTAGCAAAGATTTATATATATTTTAGATTTTCTTGGACTCATTTCCTTCTTCTCGGATTATCACATTGTTTATCGAGTACGAGACCACCAAGCTGAGAAATAAAATTCTTTATTGGCTTTAACTTCATTAATATTTTTAGTGAAGCTATGAGCTTCTTAATATTATGAATAAGCTGGTGTGAACTTGAAATTCCTTATTATTCTCAAAAGTTGAAAGGAAGGTTAACATTTTCCTAAAGATCTAGAAATGAACCGGCTAAGCATAACTCATTTCTCTGCGAATATGTGTACTTCTTTTCCATTGCATGAAAGATCACCGACGACCAAGTTTAAGAGTTTGTTATTATCAGCTTTAATATCATTCTCAACGACCATGAACTCAAGGAAATTTTCCTATCAGAAGTGAAAAATAGACTTTTCTAGATTGAGTTTGAGATTAATTGATCTGAGACTAACGAAGGTTTTGGACAAGTCAACTATATGATCTTCTTCTTTAACGTTTCTAACAAACATGTCGTCAATTTAAGCTTGTGACCAAGATGTGTTGCAAAAAATGTGGTTGATAAGGTGCTGATACGTAGCCATTTCATTCTTCAGCCAAAAAGTATTTCTTTATAGTAATGAAGTTACATTTTGGTGATAAAATTTGTGTAGTTTTGGTCATCCTCATCTATATATGTTGTATCCAATATATGTATCCATAAATCATAGCATTTTATTCTTGAATATTGCATCTACAAGCTGATTGATTCATAGAAGAGAGAAAAGGTCATCGAGATATGCTTCATTGAGGTCTATGAAGTCGATGCACACCCGTCACTTGCCATTCTTTTCTTTGACCGATACTAGATTAGTTGTTCACACTGGATAGTAGGATTCCTGAATGTAGTTGGCGCGGTAAAATTTGTATATCTCTTTAATAATGGCTTATATGTTTTTGTTGGGAGTTATTGATAGACAATATGTGATATATAACTTCGGTTTGGACACTTGTGACATCATAGGTGTTCCAAGCAAATATTTATAAGTTACATTATAAGAAATAAAGTAGTTTGTACCTTAATTATGTTGGTATGTTATGGTCAAGCCATAATGTTTTCCCCGTGTTGATATTTTTGACTCTTTTCCTCAAATCTATAACGTTGGGGGGGGGGGGAGAGATTCTCTTAGATCATCCATATCTTCAAGGAAAACTGGGTCACCCTCTATTTTCTATTTCTTAAGGGCTAGATAAATTGCATATCTGTAGAAGTCTTTTGATTTCCCAGGATTACGCCTATCTTTCTGTTAATTGGTTATCAAAATAATTAATGTACGATAGACACTACATAATGGATTTGATTTAAACATTATCTGCCCAAACGTTTCATTATCGAATGAAGGAGCTTCTATTATCATGAACGAAAGTCATACATTTTTGTGACTCTGATTTCCCAATGATGACATCTAACATAAGTTATCCCAACATATTGGCATCCGCACCAGTAAAGACAATCAAGATCCTTTAAGAGGGAACTAGTAATGGAGCACCCCTCGTCTTGTCATTTGTACTCTTGTATAGAGTGTTAGTTGAACTTCTGGTGTCTATCATGACTTGTTTAACCATTACTCATGCTAATTCCATTGTGATTAGTAATATTCTATTGCAGGGTGTTGATTTTCTTCGTAGATCATCATGAGTAAACCTCAAAATTTAGTACGGGGTGCAGTAGATGTAAGCTGATGTGTGACTTTTGTGCTCGACCTCCACATCGATAACATGTTACTTCCTTGATTTTTTAGTGATTCTGAAGAGAGGATCTTCTTAATTAATGACTCTGATGGTTTATGTAGTTGAGTCCATGTCCATATAATTCTTCTCTTGTAGCTCTATGATGGAATTATTATCAAATGCTCTCGGCTCATGGACTGCTGCTAAACGTTTCTTTTCATGCTTTAGCGTAAGGTATCGATCAGACGATGCCTGTCATTGTTCGTTTATGTGTTTGTTTTATCGTATTCTGATATTTTGCGTTCATCATATTTTTTGGACCTAATCTTGCAAATTTTAACAATCTCTAGTATAATGTCCGATGTCAATGTGGATCTTACAAAACTTGTTTTTGTTTATGTGCTCTTTGGAGCTTTTTAACTTCGTTGAAATCAATATGTTACTAGATCTTTGGTTCGTTCGTAGATAACTCTTCTCAGCCAACTTGGTGAATGCCCCTTTAATCATGTGTTCTTGTATTTATTATAAATTTAATTATTTTTAGGCCTTTCTCTGTTATTTTGATTGCAATGCTTTGGTTCTTCTAAACGTTGAATATTGTTCCACGACGTGTTCTGAGGTGGTTTGGAATTCATCTGAGCGACCATCAATCGTTTATTTTCTTACACTAAAACATGGTACGAAGGATATGTAGTTGGAGTTGTTGCATCTTTTTCGATTCATGATTTGAAGATATCCTCGATCTTGATATGATATTATACTTGCTTAAGAAAAAATCCATAACTGAGTACCTTCTTCTACATTATGACACATGACATAGGCTATGGCAGTATTCCTTATATGTATGCTACAATTACCACCAAGTAATGACATTCTTGTAATTTGCTCTTTTTGTTCAAAAAAATCTAAGTATATTCTTGTAAAATTTCCTCCGGTCGCTGCTTACACTGGATGCTGTAGTCCATATCTCCCTTGATCATCTTAAAAACCAATGAAATAGTTTATAAAGACTGTTATCAGTATTTTGAAACTTTTGCTGCATCATAAAAAAGAGTTTGTTGAACCACCACAAGACGTTGCCTCAAAAATACATTGGAAGAGTCATGCACTCATTTGATAAACCGAGACATACTGCATCATCTCGCTTTTAAATTGCTCGATTTGATATTCAAGATCTTAATTGCCACCGCATTTTCTTAACTTGTGATTAGCGAACAAATGAAGTAGTTATTAAATCTTGTAATCGTGAGGTACAAAAAGGTAACACAAAATTGGCTATATTAATGTTTGAAGCTAAAGAGAAGATGATATGATCCGAGGAGATAAATGAAAGTCATATATATTTTATGAAAAATATATTATTAACATGAAATTAAGTGAATGGTTATCTAGAAGATATTTCACATAAATTATCTTTGCACACGAGAAAAATATTTTAAAATAATAACTATTTTATCTTTTGTACAATGTCGTACTATTAATATTTCTTTATATATTTATATAAAAAGACTATCAACCTTGTTTCTAACCTTATAAATTTACATTTGATATAAATTTATATAAAACAAATGTAAATTTATCATTGTAATGAGGTAATGAACCAAATTTTATTAAATTCAATTATAATTTTAGTTCTATCCATTATATCAAACAATATGGTTAAACATTTTAGATTATTTTGATGCATACCTCACATATTAAAGAGACAGTGAAATTTGTTGAATTTTTCAAAATGATGGTGGAACACAAATATGTATGATCCATACAATATGAGACCTTATGTTTAGTCATGACATAAAAAATAAAGTAAGAATTGTTGAATTTATCAAAATAGTAAAAAGTATGATGGAATACAAATGTGTACAATTTATACAGTCTCATATATAATCTAATAATAGACACGATAAAAAATGAAAAACTAAAATTAGCGAAAGGAATGATTATAATGATAATATAATGTTATTATATATATACTAAATTAAGAATAATGAATAGTATTTTAGTATTATGTTTTACTATGTAACCTTATAAATTTATATTATTATCGCGTTAATCAATTACATTTTAACATTTCCTTCAAATTTTGAAATTTAATTCATTATAATTATATTAATCAAAACAATTATTTAGAGATATAAATTTGTAAATAATTATGTTCTTAATTTTTATTTTTAAAGTTTAAGTTTAGTTTATTATAATTATATTAATAATAAGAACAGTTTAAACTAATAATTAATATATAAGTATATATAAATTAAAATTACATGTGATCCCGCGGTAAAATAGAAGATGTAAGTATAATTATAAGTTGTTTTTTAGGTTTATAATTTTTTTTATATTTTATAAAGTTGTCATGTTTTGCTCTTTTTTTGGGTTGTCACGTTGTAAGTGTCAGTCTTATCAAAGTTGTTTTTTTACGTTTCAATTGTACCATGTTTTACCAAGTATTTTAATATATATTCAGCATCTCATAAACCAAACGTATTATATTTCATTTTTTTTGTCTTTTTAATTCTCTAAAAAACTAAATCCATTTTCTCTTCTATTGATTCTTCCTTTGTCACAACCAAGAAAGTAAAGGATTTAATAAGAAAATTAAATTGTAAAATCTAATAATTTAGTCTAATAATTTTTTAAGAGCCTCCGATTATCGTTTGAACTTTATATATTCATGTTTTTGCCTCAGAAAAATAAGTTTAAAAAATACAAGAAAACTCTTTATTTTTGTTATTTCATGAAATTTTAAATAAAAAAAATGTTATCTTTACAAAATTTGTGAGCCTATTGAAATAAAAAAATAGATTTTATATTATGATGAGATGTGTTGTAATATTTATTTAAAGGAGAGAATATGTGCTCTCGAGAAACATAAAGTAAAAAAGAAAAATGTATTAGTTTTTTAATCTTTTTTTATTATAATTTTTGGGTTTTTTCCACAATTTAGAAAGCAGTCTCATAAGGAATTTCTCTTCATGGATGAGTATATTCATCTTCAAAGAAGAGATGAAAGACTATTAGAAAATATTTATTTATTTATAATTATTTATCGTGTTTTCACTTATCATTCATCTGGTTTTATAAGTTTGGTTAAGGATAAGATTATTTGGTAACTATTATGAGAATATAGCTATTATGCTAGCTCGTTTAATTTAGACTTGGTAAAATTAACGAGTTTAATTTTATTTAAAATAGATTTGTGAGAAAATAATTTTTTTAAATTTCAAAATGTATATATTTTAAACTATGAAAGTAATAAAAATTAGAAAATTATAGGATATATGACAAAGATTAAGAATGATAACATATTTTTATGAGACTTGAAAACATTTGAAACATATATATCAACTCTTATGGTCATTCCAAATAGACAAATTAATTTTTAAAAAACCTAATTTATGAAAAAGAAAAAAATAAACGTGGTTTGTATAGATCTAATTGATATCTAACATACAGATTTGGATTTTCTTAAGATAGATTTATATTAGATTTTTTTTATTTTTTTTATTTTTTTTATTTTATTTTTTTTGTTAAATAATAAATTTAAGAAATTAAAATGTTGAAAACTATTTCAGAGCATTCTCCGGCAAAAAAAAACGAAATATATTGTTATATATTCTAAATGGGCCTCACAAATAAGAGTTTATTATAACAAACACAAACAACAATTAGATAGGGATGAGTAGTTCACATTATCTCATAACAAGGTAGGCTATGCCTGAATCTAATATTGAGTCAAAAAATTATTGATAAGTCATGCAAGAAATAAATAAGTTAATTTTATTATATATAATATGGTTAAATGAGTTTGGTGTCATGGATCTGTAGCAAAGGTCAGAGAGGATGCGCTGGGATAGTGACGAACCTCGCAAATTGGTGTCCGTGAAAATTCCAGCATTCATTTCTTGCCATATATAATAGACCATCGTACAGAAGGTCATGCACCAAATATGTCCAAAACCTTTAGATTAGGGGTTCCAGTTTCAATCCATATACAAAAAAAAATCAAATCATGATCAATGATTGGGAATGAAAGTTTTTCAGAAGCAAGCTTCCCAAACCATCTGGAAATAGGTGCAACCTATCATTAGGCGGTTAATGGTTTCTGGACTAGAATTGCATAAGATATAATTTTGAAGGGAATTATATCCCCAGACCAAAAGTCTATCCCGAGTGGTTAATTTTCCACTAATGGACAACTAGACGAAGAATGAGTGTCTGGGAATACTGTACTTGTTCCGAACTAGGTTGTCCCAAGGAACATAGGGACCCAAAAGTCTGATTGATTGATAAGTATTGCGAATAGTAAATTTAGTAATCTGATTGTGGATCCAGATGTTCACATCATCCCCACTTTGTGGTGGGGTAGCCTAGTGATGACGTATTGAATTATGAGGAGGTGTGATTAATGTGATATTCTACTCGAACGGAGGGAGTTGGGCTAGTTCTAATTTCCATTAGAGATGATATCTGAGACTTTGGTGTTGCTATGCGTTCTGTTTGAATAAATAATACTAAGACCATAATGGTCAACAAGAGATTTGTCAAAGAGCCAAAGGTCGAACCAGAGGGAGGTGGATATGTCGTTCTTGATTAAAATTTTGAAGAGATTTGAAGCAGTGACCCTAAGTTATGACTTTTAAAAATTAGATCCTACTAAGAGATTCCAAAGGCACTTGTCTTTTAACTTTTCCGTAAAACCTCATTTACTTCATAATGAGTTGGAATTTCCATTCAAAATGGTCCAGAAATTCTTAAGGTGGCATCGTGATTCCAACTTTTGAGATCAAGAATCCTAAGGCCACTCTCTTGCGAGGGCAAGGAAATTTTAAACCAAACAAATTTTGAGCTTAAGATTTTTATATATGTCTTAGACCATAGGAATCGACATAAAAGTTGGGATAACTCTTTGAAGACACATACCGAGAATATAAAAATCGAGGACCGGTAGACTTGGCCAACAAAGAGAACATTTTTGAATTGAATTCCCAAGTATCACACATAGAGTAAGCCCTTCTCGAAACCAAAGGATGTGATAATGGATTGACGAGTAAGGTTTATAACACCCGAAAATGGAAGGGTTGAGATGGAGGCCAGAAAGGAAAGCAAATACTGTAAGTCCCTCTTCAATTAAGCTTATTGACTTAGGTTTAACACGACATAATATTATTAAATCATCTGTAAAGCAAATATTAATGACTTTCACCTTATGGCATTTCTAGTGTAACTCAAAATCGTGGTTATGGATTTTCCCCTAAGGATGCTAGTTAGTGCTTGCATGATGAGTCCAAAAATAAAACGTGAGAGGTGATCACATCGCAGAAGTCATGTTTTTTATTTGAACTCACCAAAGGTGTTACCATTGACGTTGATTGAGTAAGTAGAGATGTATAATCATTGTATTATCCACGCAATCATATAGTAAGAATTTAATAACATAAAGGACATCTAAGAGGAGACCCCGTCAAACATTATCGAAGCCTTTCATCAGATTGATTTCATGGAGGCGTGGGGGCCTTTTCGGTCTGTATGGTATCCATGGAGTAATTATGAGGATATTATCTGAAATATTGCAGTCTTGGATGAAGACCGATTGCGAGAAGTCAATTATATGAGGGAGGGATCTTTTTATTTAATTGGCGATTAGCTTCGTAATGACCTTGTAAATGATATTACATATGCTATGGGTCCGAAGTCTGACGGGGTGGTTGAATTGTACATATTTGGAATGAGAGCTATGGGGGTCTTGTTCCAACTATAGTCCATTTCCTTAAAATGAAAAAATAGCGCACAGTGGTGAGGTCAGGTCCAATTGTATCCTAAGAGAATTTAAAGAAGCTCGCACTTAAACCATTAGGACCAGCGGCCTTGTTGTTGTCAATGTTGAAAAAAGAAAATTTTATTTCATTATCACAGATTGGATGGGTCATAACTATACTAAGTTTTTGGGGATAAGATGGAGAATTTGATCCATACCAAGATAGGGGGAGTTTTTTTTTATCCAAACAAGTCAGGAAAGTGATTGATAATTTTTTTTACTACTCCTTTAGAGTTGAAACAAGGCATGTTTAAATGATCGTTGACTTGTTCATAGAAATGCGATTTTAATGTTATTATGGAAAACTTAGTGTTAAGGTCACCTAATTTAAGCAAAGTTTCTTTATATTTTTGCTTGAAAAATGATTCTTTAGCCCTATTAACGAAAGTGAATTCGTTAAAGACATTGATCTCAGCTTTAATAAGAGCGAGGATATTGAGGTTAATAGCTAAGGGAAGTTGGGCTTGGGTGAGGTTTAGCCGTGATTTGTCTAATCTTTCAGAGATATTTCTAAACTCTCTCTTGTTTAAGCTAGTCATAGAATTTTGTAGGAAATTTATCTTGACTGTGATAATAAATATAGGCGATCTTGAAGTTGGAATGAGCTAGCTATTGGATACAATGAAATTGTATTCATGATGGGATTTCCACATGCTAAATATTTTGAATGGATTTCTGATGAACAATTTGGGGTGTGGAGTAATAAGGTGAGAAGGATGGCCTGAGGTGAGGATAAATTAATATAGGCAACAAAATTACGGAAGAAAGAGTCCCATAAGCTATTAACTAGCACATGGTCTATTTTTGAGAATGTTGGGCTGTCAGATTGCTTGTTACACCAAGAAAATTGGAATATTGTCGAAGGCAGGTTATATAGGGTATTTTGGTAACAACAATTGTTAAAATCATTGATGGATGAGTTCTAGAGGTCCGAGTTACCGGTTTGGTCCTCTAGTTTTTGTATTTCCTCGAATTGACCAATGAAAACCCATGGGTTACCTTGGTGATTATAAAAATGGACTTTATGGTATTCCAAATGGGAATGCAGTTAGATGGTTCATTAAAACCATAAATAACATATAGGCCAAAAGATGAATCATCGACTTTATAGCAAATGAAGCAATAAATTATTTGATCACATATATGGTTGGTGGTTAGCCTAAAAGCCCTAGGGTTCTACGCTATGCATATTCTATCTTGTGGATGAGAATCATGATTAGTTATGTATTGCCAGTAGGGTAAAGTGTTATGCATGATTCTTCCAATGTTATCAATCTTAACTTTAGTTTGATAAGACAAATTAGAGTTTTGTGATTTGAGAACATATATTCATTCACATCTTTTTGACGGATGAGATAATTTAAACCTCTAATATTCCATGCAAAAATTATCATAGATTAGAAGAGTTCGAAGACTTATATCGATTAGTGATGAAGGATCATATTATCCTCTTGCTGCTCAGAGCTAAAATGAGCTCCTGCATCGAAACCGGGGGTTTCAAATCGTAGAGAGATGATTTCCGTGGTGTTTTTAGAGATTTCCAGGTCATTAGTGACTGTTTGAGAAGTGGTCTCCTCAAGGCCTCCTTCCAGATTGAGTCTGCTCGAATAGTTGTGTTCCTTAGCTTCCTCGATGTTGTTGATCAGGGTGTTGTAGTTTGGGAAGGAGGGATCAAAATTGCTAGATTCATCATCATCCAGATGACCACTCTATCCACTATTGGCTCTGTGACCAGGCGACGAGGTGGAAGGTTAGTATTCTTAACATTTGAGTAATATGTTGAAGGAACACATTTGGCGACAGATAGAGTGACTAAAGTTTGAGCATTTGCTACAAATAGAGGGAAGGCCTTGGTATTTTATATGTAGATTGGTAGCTTTTCCTATGCATTTAATCTCAATGACGCCATGAAACTCAAATTTTCATGCATATAATGCATATTATTATATAATTTATCCTTATCCTATTAACCGTATGAGTGTCCATATATAAGGGTGTGCCAAGATAGTTGCCAAGATATCGATGCCTCTTTCAGACTATAATTCATATATGAGCCCATGAAGTTTGACCCATACAAATATAGATTTCAGGGGGTCATTGATTGTGGAGGATATGGGTTCCCATCGTTTCAAAATTACGGGGTTGCTACTGAAGAACTAAAGGGATAGCTTAAGAACGGTAGTGACATTGTCGGTAGTGGAGAACTTGAAGTAGAGTTGGTCGGATGCAGTGGCTTTGCATTCTTGTAAACCATACATGATCCAAATTCTTGTGACAATAGCTTAAATATGGCAAGGTGATAGTTTCTTTCCAACAAAGTAGCTCGAAAAAAACTTGGCCCACTCATTTTTGTCACCTGAGATAGCTTTAGAAGGGAGGACAAGTATGCCATCTTTTATTTGAAGAGGTTGTATATTTATTGTAAAATGGTTATCATATGGAGTAGAAACTATGCTCGCATAGCTTTATGATGTTTGAAATGGAATATGTGAGGCTATTTGATGAAAGATTAGAGGTGGATGTAAGGAGCTGGCCAAGGGGTTACCGTATAACATTTTTGAGGTTAGGATGGTTGCAGAGGCAATGTAAGGACCGGGAACATGATAGCTTAGTCTTGAAGAGAAAGCTTCGATGGTAGTCTATCCACGATAACCTCTTGAGTAGATTAAAACTCGATCGCAACTATTATAACCATTGTAATATTGCGGGAACATGGTAACTTACAAGATTCTTAGACTAAGTATCGGGTTAATAGTAGTATGGAGATCAATAGCAAGGAATGGTCAATTAGTGTGGATAATAGTGGAGTTAGTAGGGATTTTTTTGAGTGCATGTAGGGTTTGTGAGCTTAGGGTTTTGGTGGGTCTCTGGATCAAGATTGAATATGGTTGCATGGAAGTGGAACTGGGCCTGGCAGCATTAACTTTATTAAGGAGATGGTTTAAGCTACTCTCCATTGAGGGTGAATAGTAAGTGGGCCTGTTATGGAGGCCTAGAAAAGAAAGGACGAGCCTTGCATGGTTATTTTGCTAAGGTTGGTCACATGGGTTACATGCATGGTGGATCGGTTAGCCAAAGAAGTTTCAACATTTAGGATATGCTGATGGTATGGATGATTTTAAATAATGTGAATGACAGCCATATTATCACAATACGTTATAATTGGCAGAGGGAATTGCAGTTGCAAATTATTTAGGATGTAGGATAATGACTGTAACTCACATACAGTTAATGCGACAACTTGATATTCTACTTCAGCTGAGTTCTTGCTCACCGTAGCTTGTTTTTAGGTCTTCTATGAAACCATAGATGAACCCAAGAAAATGAAGAAACCAGTTTCAAATTTTCCAGTTCATGATATGAACCTCCATCAACATCAAAGTAAGCTTGGGAAATCAATGAAGAATTTGATGCATAGAAGAGACCCTGAGATGGAGAACCTTTTAAGTACTTTAGGATGTGAATAATAGAGTTTTTGGTGAATTTTCCTTGGTTGATGAATAAATTGATTGAGTTTTTAAACAATAAAAGTGATGTAAGACCTGGTGAAATTCAAATATAAAAACTTCCCACTCAACTTTCTATAACTCCATATATAATTTATCTATTCAGAGTCAGTTCCAGTTAGGTTTAAACCATTAACCGTGGATGTTTTAGTAGGTTTACACCCAAGAAGTCTAAGTTCGACAATAATGTCAAATATATACTTTTTTGATTCATATATATTCATTCCTTAACTTGTATCACTTATATTCCAAGAAATAACTTTGTTATTCCAAGATCCTTCATAGTAAACAAAGCCGACAAATATTTTTTAAACTAAGTAACTTTTGATGAAGAGTTACCGATAAATAATATGTCGTGAACATACACAAGCAACAATGTTTGAATATTATTTTTCCTAAGAGTAAGTAGACATTTATCTGATAGAGATTGGGTAAAACTAAAAGTGACTAGCTTCTTAGTCAAGACATGATTTCACTGCCTACAAGCCATATATTGACTTTTTGAGTCTAAATAATTTGTTATCCCCATTTTCTAGCAAACCTGGTGGTGGCTTCATATAAAAAACTTCTTCTAATGATCCATGCAAGAGGGCATTATTAATATCTAGTTGATGTACTGTTAGTCATGTTGCAGTTGTCAAATAAAAAAGAATTCTTACCGTGACACATTTTTCATGAATCCTATATGTGATGTAGATAACACAATATAATTCAATGTAAGGGAAATTATGAGAGACATATGTAGACAATGTGTGTTTGTTATCTGATATTTGAAAAAGAAAATCTTTAAGACATACTGACCTTTTTTTTACTCTAGTATTGATCCTAATGAGAATATGTATGTTCACAACACTATCATTAAAAACATTTGGGATCACAATTTTTTATGCATTGTATGGTTCATGAATATTACTTGAAGGATTAAGACTATAAGATAAGTTTTCATTAGGTGCCAATGGAGAGTGTCATTGTACATTGTATCGTTTATTGTGATTGTTTATAATTAAAGTAGGTACAAGTTCATTTTCCATAACAGTTTTATGAAGAAAAATATTTTCTTAAAATTGACCATCTTTGGAAATAAACAGTTTATGATTTTGCAATTTGTATAGTCTATAAACTTTTTATGTGGATGAATATCCTACAAATACAACTTTATAAGCTCTAAATGCAAACTTGTCATGACTTTTGGGGTTGACAGAAGCAAAACTTAATCACCGAAAGACTTTTAATATTAATTATACCATGGGGTGTTCCTGTTAAGGTGTCAATGAGGGGATTTCCAGTTTAAAAATGAGATAACATTCTGTTTATAAGATATGTAAATGTCAGTAGTGACTCCCTCCATAAACATGTTGGGAGGTTTTATCAGAACATAAAAGATCTTGCAGTTTCTAGTAATTGTTCGTGTTTCTTTTATACAATACCATATTATTGAGGAGTTTAAAGACAACTCCTTTGATGAATAATACCATATCTAGACAGGAAAGAAGACACATCTTGGTTAAAAAACTCAGTGTCAATATCAAATATTATGGTTTTGAATTTGGCACTTATTGAATTTGACATATGACAACAAATTGCTGAAGTGTATAGAAGATTTCTATATTTCTCTTAATTAAAAAAGTCCATGTGTATCTAGTGTGATCATTCACTATTGTTAATTTTTTTTTTCGAGTAATGCAGTGAACATCATAAGGTGCCCAAATATATATATATATATATATATATATATATATATATATAAGTGAATCAACTCAAAAGTTTTAGATGAAAGTAAGTTGCCAGAAGGAAAAGCATTTCTCTATTGTTTGACAAATGGACAACAACACTGATTTTATTTCTATCAATAGATTGTGTTACATTTAAAATTTTCAACACTTTTTGTTTGAATAATGACTAAGTATAAGATACCATATATATATTTATTACATCATCTGCATTAGGAATACTAGAAAAGGAATCATGAACTTCACAACAAACACACTCAATAAATTTTTTGTTGAAGGACCGATCATTAGTGAGGTAAAGTCCTCTGCATTATTTCCCAACTCTAGTGACTTGTTTAGAGTGTTAGTCATGATGCAAAAAACGACCATTTAAGAGTTTAAAAAATATAGATGTTGAGGCTATACACTTACAAACAGATAACAAATTGAATTTAAAATAAAGTATATATAGACAGTTATGCAGGATTAATTTTCCAATGAATCTTCACTGATCCTTTAAAATTAATTGTCTTTATGGAACCATTAGGTAATGAGATAGTGAAGGTTCTTCGAGAGGATAAAATCAAAGAAAAGAGATGGATCACAACGCATATGTTTTGATACTATTGTGTCAACAATCTAGAAACTATCATTCTTATTTGCATTCTTGTTATTACTGGAAAAAGACATACCTGAGAAGTCCTCAAACTATGCTAGATTCACATTGTCATTTCCTAAATTGTCTCAATGTTCTCCATATTGTCATGAAATTGCAACAAGACTTAGAGAGAATAATGTAATATGGAGGACATGAAGGCAAATCAGAAAATAACAATGTGAATCTAGCACAATTTAATGACTTCTTAGGTATATCTTAATCTAGTAATGACAAAAATGCAAGTAAGAAAGATAGTTTTTGGATTGTTTACACAAGACCATCAAATCATATGTGCTGTGATCCACCTATTTTATTGAATTTATCATCTGGAAAAACCTTCACCTTTCTCATTATTTGATGGTTCCATATAGATAATCAATATTAAAGGATTAGTGAAGATTCATAGAAAATTAATCATGCAAAAATGTCTATATTTACATTATTTTAAACAAAATAACTTGTTATATGCTCGTAAGTGAGTGTATAGCCTCAATATATATATATATTAAATTCTTAAATAGTCTTCGTTTTATTCGAGACCAACACTCTAAACAAGTGACTAAAGTTGGGAAATACTGCATAAGATTTTACCTCACTGATGATTGGTCCTTCAACCAAAGCTTTATCGAGTGTGTTTGTTGTGAATATCATAGTTCCTTTTCTAGTATTCCTAATGTGCATGATGTAATAAAACCATATATATGAAATCTTATACTTGGTCATTTTTCAAACAAAGTGTTAAAACGTTTGAATGTAACAAAGTTTGTTGATATAAATAAAATCTATGATGTTTGTCACTTAGCCAAACAATAGAGAAATGATTTTCCTTCTACCAACTCACTTTCATCTAAACCTTTTGAGTTGATTCACTTAGATTTATGGGAACCTTATGATTTTCAAAGCATTATTGGAAACAAATATTCTTTAACAATAGTGAATGATCACATTAGATGCACATAGACTTTTTTAATTAAGAGAAGAACAAAAATATTCCCCACACTTAAATAGTTTGTTGCGATGTGCCAAATTCAAAACCACAAGGTCTGACAATAGCACTGAGATTTTTAACCAATATGTGTATTATTTCCTGTTTAATATTAGTATTTTTCATTATACGAGTTATCTTTATACTCGTCAATAAAATGGGATTATGGACTAGAAACACAAAGAATTACTAGAAACTGTTGTTCTCTTATGTTTCAACAAAACCTCCCAACATGATTATGGGGGGGGGGAGTCAATAATGACAGTTACATATCTTATAAAAAATTTATCTTCTCATGTTTTAAACTGGAAATCCCCGCATTGAAACCTTAGCATGAACACCCCTTGATATAAATAATCTTAAAGTCTTTGGGTGTTTATGTTTTTCTTATGCCAGCCTTAAAAGTTATGAAAAGTTTGCAGCTATAGCCTATAAAGTTGTAGTAATAGGATATTCATCCACATAAAAATGTTATAAACTATACAACTTGTGAAACCATAAATTGCTTAATTCAAAGATGTTCAATTTACAGAAAATATATTTCTTTATAAAACTGGTAAGCAAAATGAACTTGTACCTACTCAAATTATAAATAATCATGATGAACAATCCAATATACAATGCCACCCAATATGGTCCCAAATATTTTTAATGATAATGTTATGAACACACAGATTCCCATTAGGACCAATACTAGAGTAAAAAAAACGTCAGTATAGCTTAAATATTTTCTTTTTCAAATATCATATGACAAACACATTGTCTAAGAAATTATGTTATCCATATATATCTTCTAATTTTTCTTATATTGATAATATTTTGTTACATGCATCACATATGGAATTCTTGGAATATGTGTCACATGTCCAGGAACGTTGATCTTATGAACAGGTATAACATCATCTTGGATGGATCATAGCTATGGAGGAGGAACTAACACATGAAAGTTAATTGTTTTACCATCTGGTGAAAGAAGCCTATAGGATCTAGATGGATGTTTAAGGTGGAAAGGAAACCTGATGTCACTATGAAAATACTAAAATAAAAACTTATAGATAAAGAATATACACAAATATAAAGGAAAAATACAGTGACAATTATTCTGTAATTGGACAAAGAATATACACAAATATATTGACAAATATTAATTATTTTTTAAAGAATATACACAAATATATTGACTAATATTAATTTTTTTTGTATGGATCATTAGAATAAGTTTTTTATATGAAGCCACCACCAGTTTTGCTAGAAAATAGGGACAACATAGTATAAATACTCAAAAAGTCAATATATGACTTGAAGTGAGCTTCAAGACAGGTTAATCATGTCTTCAATGAGAAACTAATCACTTTTGGATTTACCCAATCTCTATCAAATAAACGTCTACTTAATCTAGGGAAACTAATATTAAAGTATTATTTCTTGTGTATATGGACGACATATCATTGATCAATAACTTTTTAGAAAAAGTTACTCATATTAAAAAATATTTGGATGATTTGTTACAATCGTCTTTCTTTTCACTATAGTTTGTTTACCAAACACACAATTTTTACAAAATCTCAATGCTTATGTTTTACCCTTTCAACAAATCTCTCTTTTCCAAAATTTTAAAGCCTCTTTCACTTATGAGACTGAAGCGCCAATGCCACAACTGATTCTGATCCCGCCAACTTTAGTTGTTAATTCCTAATAATCTATATGCATCATCGGCCACAACAATACTCCATCGAGAATGTAAAACTCTATTTGTAATATGCCTTCTATACATACCACCGAGCATTTTGTCACATTGGTTACATCAACGTATGCATAATACTTGTAACCCCGAGAGTTTAGTGTCCTACGAGATATTAGGTTCCTCCTTAGCCCATGAATATGCCAACGCGTCATGATTCTTATAACACCATCAAACATTCTGATCATGACGTCAACTATCCCACCAACATGCAACGAATGATTATTTCATCGATTAAAAGTTTATTACATTGGTTTGTAAGATCAAACCATTGCTTAAAATCGTCATATATGGTATGTATGACCAATATCGAGTACCTACGAGTTTTTCTCACAGTATGAACTCACAGAAAATACATCTCATGTATCGTTGTTTTCACTATCATCAGAATCATTCACACATTTTACCAGGTTTATAATATTTTATTCAACTTCCCTTTTTACCATTCAAATTCGCATAATTTCTCATGTAATAAACATGTTCATCATATTGATAACAATTTGATTTATTCGCTTTTACCTTGGATGGAATCTAATTTTTCTTCTTTAAAAAAGCATGTTGTTTTGAAATATTCCTCTAGTCATAATACATTTCCCTTCTGTCTGATCATCTGGCTTTAACTGTCTCGAATCCTTTGATTTAGCGCCCATTTGACATCCACCGGAGATAATTTGTTCTTATTATATATAATAATATCAATAAAATTCTCACAGAAAGTTGGCAACGATCTCAAAAAAAATAAGGCTTGATCCTCATCGTCGATTATGATATTAATATTCTTAGATCTATGATAAATAACCTAAAATATCAAGTTTTTTAGATATGGATATAACTTTTTTTCAACATGAAATTATACAAGCATTTCTTCAAGTATAATTGTTTCACAACTAATGAGTAAAATTCTATTAACTTCTTATATGCGTAAACAACAATCTTCTTACCATTGATATCACAAATAATGTTATCTTTTACAGTCATTAGAGTCAAATATAGAGCCTTTTCTCAAAGATCTTGTTTCTTCTCTTCTTTTATCTCATTCAGTAACTTATTCTCCACAACTTTCCACAACCGTTGCAATACCAATAAAGATTTCAACTTAATATTTTAGAATACTGATAATAATGCTACTGGACCATAATAACAATCTCATAACATAACATTTGACAGAAATAAGAGAGATTAGACCATTAAAAAGATATCCAAACCTAGTTTCCTATATTATGTTAGCTGTGAAAGAAGTTATGATAGAAAAACTTAATAGCTATTAGGAAGCTATAACCAGTTCAAACGAATATCAATGGAGCGGGGCTATCAGGGAAGAGCTTGAATCACTTCATAAGAATAGACATGCAAGCTTGTTGATTTGGCTAAAAGACAAAATGTAGTAAATTACAAATAAGTAATCAAGAAAAAATAAAATAATCCAAGGATTGAAGCACATCGATTCAAGTCAAGATTGGTCATTAAGGGTTTTACTAAAAAAGAATGAATAAACTTCAATTAAGTGTTTTCTCTAGTGTTGAAAAGTTTGATTCAAGTTTTGTTAGCCATAGTAGTTTTGCAAGACTTAGAGTTTAAAAAGTTAGAGGTGAACATTGTGTTTGTACATAGTGAATTAAAGGAATTAAGCCACATGAGACATAAAAAAATATTTATCGAATCTAGAAGGACAAGGTTTGTATGGTGAAGAGGTCATTATATAGTTTGAAACAACCATCTAGATAGTGGTACACATGATTTGATAGATTCATGGTCTCACCAAGGATGAAAATGAGTCCATATGACAATTATATGTATTATCAAAAGATGTTAGACAATTTTTATATTTATCTCTTGTTGTATGTGGATGATATGCTCATTGTTGGTTGTAGTATGTGAAGATAAATAAGTAGTTTAGTGTCGAGTTTGAGATGAAAGATTTGAGTATGTAATATAAGATTTTAATGATGGAGATTATCAGAAACAGTAACGTAAGATCATTATACTTGTCTCAACAAGGATACATGGAAAACATATTACAATAATTCAATATATTTCATACAAATACATTTAGCATCCTGTTTCCCACTCATTTCAAGTTGTCTATAGCAGGATCAGTCGATAACGATGTTGAGTTTGAACTAATATTGAAGGTTTAATACTCAAGTACTAGTTGGAGTATCATCTATGCTATGGTGGGAACATGTCTTGATATTTCACATGGGGCTAGTATGGTCAGCATGTACATAGGATATCATGGGAGAGAACACTGTCAGACAGTGAGATTGATATTTTGGTATCTTGGAAATACGGTGAACGTTGGTTTGAACTTTAACAAGACCGATCTTGGTGGATCATTGAATGCTATTGCAGGATCATTGGTTGGTTTTGTTGATTTTGATTTTGAAGAATATATAAATGATATGAGATATTTGACAGGATATATGTTTAATCTAACTGAGAGTGAGATTAGCTGGAAACACAGTTACAATCTACTTTAGTTTTGTCTACAAGAGAGGTTGAATAAATAGTTGTAACAAAGACAGATACGTAGGCAAAATTGTTGCAAAATTTGGTGGCAGATTTGGGCTTCAAGAATATTACAAAAGTGTTCTGTGACAATGACCATACACCTTATGGGGAACCAAATGTACCACGAGCGTAGAAAACACATAGATGTCAAATGTCAATTTATTTGTGATATAATATTAAATAAAATTATTGATCTGAAAAAAAGTGTCTACACACGATATTCCAACTGATATAATGACCAATGCAGTACTAGTTTGAGAGTTAAAAGAGTGTTTAAACTGAGTAGGTGCTCGCAACATCACCTTAACGCCTTATGGAATTTGGTGAGTCAGATGAAGAAAAGTTTCTTTGTTGATAGTGACGAAATGATATTCGCCTCAAAGGAAAGATTTGTTGAGAATGAGTCAAATTTTAATAAGGCTATAGATCTTGAATCATTAGTCATATAAGAGTTATAATGTACCTTAGGATTCTTGTGTTCATAGTGTACCTTGTGCACCTTACGTTTAGAGTGTACCCTCTTGTGTTCATAGTGATGCCTATATTTGTTAATAACTTGGGCTAGATTCATTAGATCCATTATCTGGAAAGTCTATGTTGCCTATTGCCCCATACAAACAAACTACTAGGGTTATATAATAATGACATTAAAATCAACAATTTTTTTTATATCATTATGAAACAATTCTCTTTGACGATATCTCATGTAGTTGCACAAGCCCACGACTATATGGTCCTTTTGGACAAACGGACACGGGCCTTACTTGGAGCTCGGTTATCATTAGGCGATGAGACTACTCAAATCGAATGCATCGAGAAGCCCAATCATTTTCAGAAGTATCACGGGGTGCAGTTGGGTGATGAAATTAAGGCCCAAATTTCCACTGTTTATGGTCTATTTTAGTTGTTTTTGTGTTTTTTCAGCAATTTCTATTTTTTTTATTTGTTTAAAATTTCCACTGTTTTTGGACTTCATTTTATTACGTGGAAAACAATGTTTATTTTTTGCGATGATTTCAAGCACTTCTATAAAAAGTCTCTCAAACCCCTATTTTCAGACAAAAATTAGATTGATTTTTTTTTCTCTCTGACCCTAAAATTAGAGTTTTATCTACTGTTTTGTTTTTTTAGTTCTTCCAGCTCTGACTTCTTTTTCTAACATTTTCACCGCCATCTATATCTATAAGCATCGAGATTATTATTGAAACATGCAAAAAAAAATTATTAACTGTGAAAATATTGTATCTCAATTTAGGACACAAAAATTATCATAAAATGTACGATTTCATTATCACTGAATACCTTAAGAATACGAACAATACTTTTCACTATCTTGGAATAAAGATTCAAAGTATTCGCTTCACTAATTCAAGTTTTTCGCTTTTATGTTAAACTGATAAGACATATCATTTGATTATATGTTCAAAGGATCCCAGAAAAGCAGCCTTTGTTGAAAAAAAGGACATGAAAGCATCACTGTTAGTAACTTTACTTGAGTGATGCATTTGTAAAGGAATATTTGTTGATAGGATGTATCATTTTCCTCAATACAAACAAGCAAACATTGTCATCACGTAAAGTTACTACCCTTACTGTATTAAATAACCAATCATATAAGTATGTACCGATAGATCGGTTCGCATTACGAATTACTATATGAACATATGCATTAACCTTAATTGTTTTTTTAAAGGGCAATATTTCATATATTAAGACGTTTTGAAAAGTGATTTATGTACAATATTTATGTATAATATGTATTTATAGTATCATATTAGAATTTTAATTTTGCTGTAACATGTCGGGATTATTTGCGAGTGTTGTTTAAGCTATTCCAGGTTTGTTGTTAGGAGTTTGAATATTGCTATTATCATGTTGCTGCTAAATTCACTATTGGTACGGATAAACTATCCTCCTAAAACTTGTAGGAGTATTTCGTAACTTTTTCAGTTTACTATGACCTATATTTTTAGTTTTAGATTATATTTTAAATATGAAATTACTGAAAATGTTGATTAGACGTTGGGAAATTGTTTAAATTCTTAAAGAAGTAAAAAAGTCTGTTAAAAGTTTTGTTGCGACAATCAACATGATCTGATAAAATAGGTCAAAGCAACCTACCCAAAATCTTCAGCACGGTGTTCATCACGATCATATATATGTTGATTGTGGCCAAACACACTTTGTTACAACAAGTATAAATATTGATCACAACAAAATGCACGGGACAAACGCACTCTTCACGATTATTGAATCCAATTTTTTTTGTTTGTATTTTTATTCATAAAGCTTGTTATATCCCGAAAGAGCTTCTCTAAAAGATTCAAGCAATTGGCTGATTTGAATAATTCTTTTTGAAAAAACATAATTTTACGTGTCTCAAGCTTCACCATTATTTCTGACGGCTTCCTAGTGATTCTCCGAAAAAATTTATCTTCACCTATTGGTTGTAAGTTGTAATTTCCTAATTATGTTTTCATAGAATAAAAAAAATTAGTATCACGACAATGGTAACAATCATGGCTACCATTAAAGTGATGAACCAAGATATTGTTAGATTGGACCATTTTGATGGTTTCAATTCTACACGATGGTACACGAGATAACTTTCTTGTTGACTACACTTAAAGTTCACTACATCCTAGATATAAATTCAGATAAAATTCTTAAAGCAAGTGATAAGCGTACGAGGGATATTAAGACGATAACGCACAAACAACAGAAGGACAATCTCATATGTCGTGGATATATCTTGAATGCACTATCAGATCATTTGTTTTACCTTTACACAAGTAAGTTTTCAGCGTTAAAGATTTGGAATGCAATTGAAAAAAGTATAAAACCGAAATGAAGGTATGAATAAATTCTTAATTTCTTAATATTTTGATTTTAACTTTACTGATGGAAAAACACTTCTCCCCTAAATTCATGAGCTATAAATCATAGTAAATAAACTCGTGTCTGTAAAAGTGGTGCTCCGAAGTTCCTTCAAGTATGACCAATCAAATAAAATTTTCCTTAATTATGAAAGAATTACCAGAAAATGATACTTTATAAATCCGAAGAATGAAATTTGGAACAAATCCAAAATACTTAAGGATTGAAGAAGAATCGCGTGCTAAAAATGTGGAAGAAAAATCCAATATTGGAGCTTCTAGGAGTGTGAATGTAACATAACCAAAATCAAAGAAACATAAAACCATGCACAAATTATTTGGAAACAAGAACAAAAATACATCTAAGAGTATAAAGAGAAATCAGGTTATTTTGCGCGTACATAAAACCTTAAGAAGAAGGGTGATATCATAAATTTTGTAAAAAAACATTGTTGCAATAGTGAAGGAGGTCAATGCTATTGAAGATAAGACTTCAGCTCAATGGTACGATACATGCACCTCTGTTGATGTTTCCCATACCAAATCCTTTTTCAAAATGATGAAAGTAAGAATAGTACAAATGAGGTGCATATGGGAAATATAAACAAGTCCAAAGTTGAAGGATGCGGTAATGTAGAGTTGGTCTTTACTATTTCTAAGAAGATTACTCTTGCAAATGTATTATATGTTCTAGAGATGAATAAAAATTAACTTTACAGTGTTTTTTTTTCAAAATCTGGAATTCGGTCAATTTACGAATCCGTTACCCTTGCTTTGTCCAAGGGTGGAACTTTTGTAAGAAAGTGATACTCTTGTAACAATATGGTGAGGCTATGTACTGATGTTACTATTACTAGTGAAGTGAATAATTATATTTACTCTTGCTCTTGTACTGATTATTTATTATGTATGGTAGATTTGCTCCTATAGGACATAACACAATATATATAATTGTTAAAAATATACTTATAAAACATGATATGGGTTCCTAAAAAAATGAATTATGTGTAGAATAAGAGATGATTAAGAAGTCTTACAAATTTTTAGAAAAATGTACAAAATTGTTAGACTTAATAATACACACTAGCATATGTTAGTTAAATGGTATATTGACATGTGGGGGTAGTAGATATTTTATAACTTTCATTGATGACTACTCTACATTTACTTATGTTTGTTTAAACATAAGGATGATGATTTATCATATGTAATATATTCAAAAAGAAAGTGTAAAATCAATTAGACACTAATATTAAAATCTTACAGAGTGATAGATGTGAGGAATATTTCTTAAGATAACTTTCAGTTTTTTGTGAAAAACATGGGATAATCTATCAATGCCGGTATTTTATACCCCATAACAAAATGGATTGACTAAGCACAAAAATAGAAGTTTGATCGGGATGACAAATGACATGCTAGTTGATTTAAAATTTCATATTAATTTATGGGATAAGGTTGTTTTACCTGCATGCCATATTTATAATCGTATTCCTCTTAAAAAACCATAATCCCTCTATATGAGTTATGGAAAAGAAGAATACCAAATATTGAATATGTCAAAGTATGATGTGTCTAATTTTTTTGCAAAAATACAGATCTAAGAAGAATAGAATTATATCTGAAGTTATAAGATGTGTGATCATTGGTTATGCAGCCAATGACAAAGCTTATAAGTTATTAGACTTGGAGTTTAATATGGTATTTTAATTAAGAAAGATATATTTTTTGAATCTAAATTAGTAAATGATGATAGTTTCAAACGTTGTAAAAAACAAGGTAAAAAATTTGAAAGAAACACCTTTGATTGATGAGAAACTACGAGAACTTCGTACAAGTCAAAGGGAAATGAGACCTAAAAATTTAGGATTTGATAAGATCGAATCTCAAATATTTTTATCCTATTTGGTAAAATGAAGTTGTGAAGCAATCGCCCGTAAAATTCTGGTAGTGCTTTCTTATTAAGACGATCATAAATCTTGTAAGGAAGCAATAACATCTGAGATTTTACATTTTGGAAAGAGGACATAAATAGTTAAATGGATTCATTAATATCAAATTACACTTGAGAGTTAGTTGATTAACCTTCAGGTTTAAGGCCAATCAATTGTAAGTGGGTTTTTAGGAAAAAATGTCACACAATTGGTATCATTCAAACATTTAAAGAAAGATTGGTAGCTAAATATTTTCGATAAAAATAATAAATACATTATTTGACACTTATTCATCGGTTTCAAGAACCACAAACATCTTGAAGCTCTTGGTAATTGTATCAGTATACAACTTTAAGATTCACTAAATAAATTTAAAAATGACTATCATAAATGAAGATCTTGACGGGGAGGTTTATATGGAACAACAAGAGGGCTTTGTAATTATAGGGAATGACTATCTAAGTATGTATACTTGTTAGGTCATTATATGGTCTCAAAAGAGCGCCTAATAAGTGGCATAATATTTTTGATCATGTTATTGTATTTGATGTATTTAGACATAACATAACAGATAAATGTTAATACACTATAGTTCGTGCTGATATAATAGTCATTGTATGTCTATATATAAATGATTTTTCTATATTAAGTAATTATATGAAATGGATTCTTAAAACAAAGAGGTTTATATCCTCTATCTTTACGATGGAGGATCTTAATAAAGTATATACTATTTTAAAAATTAAATTATTTAAAAATAATTGGGGGTATACCCTAAGCCAATCTCATTATATTGAGAAGGTACTTAATACGTCCAAGCATCTCATATTTAAAGAAGCATAAATGTTATTTGATCCTAGTTTAGAACTTGGAAAAAATTATTGAAGAGAAGAGACTAATGCTAGTGCAATAAGAAGTTAAATATATGCAACTTTGTGCACTTAGGCGGATATATCTTTTAAGGTAAGTAAATTTAGTCAATTTACAATTAATCTAAGTATGAAACATTAGAATGCAATTAGAAGGGCCTTCGGGTACTTAAGAAAGACAATATATAGGTGTCTCTAATATTCTAACTTTTTTAGGTGTACTTGAGGGATACACATATGCAAGTTGGATCACTAGTCTAGCGGATAAAAAATTAACTAAGAGATGGGTGTTCCTATTTGCAATTAGTATTATATTTTAAGGATCAAAGATACAAACATATATATCCCATATGACTATGGAGTTTGAGTTTATAGCATTGGCCGCAACAGGTAAAGAGGTTGAATGGTTAAACGATCTTTTGTTGGAGATACCATTCACCGCTGAGGGGAATATGCCAATAGAAATACATTGTGATATTAAATAAACATTAGGTAGAATATACAATGGAATTTACAATGAGAAGTCTACAAATCTAAGATATGAGTATGTTAGAATAAATTCAAAGTGGACTTATATCGGTCTCATAAGTACCTTCTAGTGAGAACTTAAGAGATCCATTTACCAACCCATTAACTCGAGAATTTGTGAACTCTACATCCAGATGGACGAGACTCTTAAAATAATATTTTGCAAATAATGGCAACACAACTCGACTATAGAGAATCTAGACATCTTATTTGAAATGGGTAACAACAAGTTGTATGTGAAAGGTTCAACATATATATAAATTAGAGTTTCATTTGTGATTTGTGTGGGATATGTTGGTGGTTACCATGGAGGGATATATTCAAAGTAACTCTTAGTACAATTTAGTCTATGTATGATATGTGCTTCTATAGGTAATGCAAACATTGTAAGAATTGTACCTATGAGAATCTAGGGGTGGTGCCGCCTCTCATGAGAAAATCATTTCTTATCAAGTTAAGGCTCTTGAAATGGATAGAGAACACGACTAGAAAAGTGCTAAAGTGTAATGTGGACATATGTATTGATAAAACAATTGTGTGTGTGAGATTTTTGGTTTGGTCATATGGAAGGTTGGTTCAAAGTTATGATTACCAATGTTTTCTGACTTCTCTTTGATATATTTACACTAAAGTAAAAGTCAAATCGAATATATTTTTCTTTATGCCCAAAATTTTCCTCAATAATAAGATAAGAGATGAAATTTAATCAAGTGGAGGATATCTAAAAATAATGATTATATATGGTTGATATGAAGAGGAGTTTAAATCATCAAAGTTCGTGAAACAACAAGAAGGTTGGACCGAGCAGAGGACTTTGTCGCGGTAAGCAACAAAGTTGCTTGCAACAAAATAGGTCAAGCCAACATACTAGAAGTTTTGGTGCAGTGTTTGCTGCGATCAGACATATGTTGATACGGTAAATTATACTTTTCTGCAGTAAACCATAAATACCAAGCGCGGCGAAATATGTGACGAATCTATTGGAATTAGGAGTTCGCACTTCGTCATGACTGGGCTTGAGTTGATCGCGATGAAGTCATGTTTTTTGCAGCGAACATATTATGGTTGTAACCAAATTTGAAATTTTTAGTTACCAATGTAAGGTAATTATTCCATCGTTCAGTTTGCCGTGACTAGAACAGAGTTGATTGGAAAACAACTATGACATATATAAGTTTTGGAAGGTTTGTGTTTCCAAACAAATATCTCTCGAAGGGATGTGACTTTACCTACAGATTTATGAATGATTACATGCATTTGGAAGTGTTAACCATTTCCATAAATAAGTAAAGACTTCAAAAAGAAATCACAATTTTGTTAGACTCCTAAATTCATCTTTTTCACTAAACTCAATTTTATCAAATCTGAATCTAATTTTTTTATCAAATCTGAATCTAAATAAATTGTTTCTTGTATTTTAATCCATAAAACTTTTTATATCCCTAAGAGTTTTTTAAAAATATCTAAGTAGTAGAATGATCAGAATAATTCTTTTTGGAAAGTGTAATTCTATGTGTCTCAAACTTCACCATTATTTCTGACGACTTTCCAACGACTCTTCAATGAACTTTATCTTCACCTATTGGTTGTACGTTGTTGTTTCCTAACTCTATTTATAACATAAATTCAATAAAAAATATTAAATTTTATTGATATTTTACGATTATTATGGATTGTAAGATTCACTTTGTTTGAATCCTAAGCTAAATATACATAAATGTTTAAGTTATAAGTTTTTTTATAAACTGTGTAATATAAATATTTAAAGAAATTTATGAGGTTTTCTTGATTTTTTCCACCATAACTCGAAGATAAATATCATCTTGAGTATTTTCATATTCTAATGAGACTGGAATGGGTGATATTAAATCCAAAACATCTTATACTTAAGTATAATTGTTAGAACCTTCATGAATCTCTTTGGATTTTTCCTCAAAATGAAAATTTGTTCCTAAATTGTCCATCCCAAACTATACATCCTCAAATAAATTTGGTATTAACATATCAATTATACGTTTAGTGAAAGGGTCATAAAACTCAAAAACCTTTTAATATTCTAAATATCCAATGAAATAACAGCTAACCATCTTAGGCTCCAATTTCTTATAAGTCTCTCTATAAGAATTCACTTAAGATGGACATACCCAAACATGTAGATGCTTTAACCTATGCTTGCACCCAATAAACTTTTCATATAAGGTCTTAATGGTTGCTTTTATAGGAAAAATATTGAGAATATATGCATCACATTTGATGTAGTCACCCTACAATGATAGTGATATTAGTGATATTACTAATCATACTTCTTACCATATCATTAAGCGTATGATATTTTGGCCTAAATACGTCATTCATGTTGTCTGAACCCGATATTATAAATTGAGGAAATACACTACACTCCTCTAGGTAATTTTCAAATGGTCCATGAAGTTGTTCACACGAACTGTCATATCTATCTTTGTATTTACCACCGTGGAATAAATCTGGCACACTTAATGCTCTTACCATATTTTTCAACTTTGATAAAAAACGTTATGAACTTGTCTAGGGATTCTGATTTCTCATGAATAAGGTAGAGATATTCGTACTAAAATAAATAATTTATAAATGATATAAAATATCCTTACCGATTCCATCATGTCTTTGGGAACAATCCACAAATATCGATATGTATCAACTCTAATAATTTTTTCACTTTTTCCGCACTTAAATTTTTCACTTTAGTCTATTTTTTGTTGATACATTCGATATAAGCACCAAAGTCTGAATAATCAAAGGAACCTAATAAACCTTCGAAAATAAGCTTATTTATTCTTGTCTTAGAGACATGACCTATGTGTTTGTGTTAAATATTTCTTGAATTCCGAGCCTTACAAATTTGTTTATCATATATATGCATGTTCATTATTTGTTTGTGGTGTTTAATAATATTTGGTTAATACAAATTTATAATAATTATCAACTATCTAGTGGATATCATATTATCATGTAAAGAAAAATACACTTGATTATTCCCCAAAACACCTGAATATCCAAAGGTGTCTAATATACGAAAAGAGATCAAATTCCTTTTAACATATTTTAAATACAAGACTATCAACTATAAAGTAGCAACTAAAAGTCACAAAACGTAGAAACTAAGCACAAACTTATGAACATACCAGAGTTGTGAGATTAACTTTAGATTTCATATACACTTGGTACTTTTCACACTCTATTTTGGAATGCCTCATCCACTAGAAAAAGAAATATCAACATGGAGCACGTTATTCCTTAGGTTGTTTTACTCGTGAACCAAAATTCTTATCAATTTTTCTATCATACTTTCTCTTCTTTCTCTCTCTCTCTCATGTTGAGAACTCACCATATAAACCTCATAATGTTCATGTTTAGCCATTATCCTCATGAGTAGCATGAGAAATCAAGTCACTAACTCTCAACTTATCACGCTAAGGAAAATACTGAAACACAAAGCTTACCACAACTATTTCCGGAAGGTCAATATTACGTGTCTTTAACTTTGAGGTGATCATTGGTATCTCAAGATTATGTTGTCTTATTTTCCTTTCTCCATGCCACTTCATAGTGGAAAATACACCAATAACATCATAATATTCACCTATTTAATATTGGAAAAATATTTCCCAACTTCTTTGAGGGACTTAATTGCATGACTGATCTCAGTCGAGACAACTCCATAGAATGGTAAATGTATTCATTGTTTATGATTTTTAAACACAACCGGTTTGACTTTTCCTGCACCTCAAATTATTTCTTCTCTTTAGGATAACTATCTTGAGTGAAGGGCATGGATTTCTTAGTCTTTAATTCAAAGTCAAAACTATGATAGTTCAAATATAATAATTATTATTTTATTGGAAAAATAGTAACCATCGAAAGTGGGAGGTATATATTTCCTAATGAGTTAAAGGTATTTACTTTTGTTGGATTAACAACTCGCACATAAAATAACAAAAAGAAAAATCACATTCATTGATATAAGCTTTGAACAGTATTTAAATATGGACTCAACATGCAAAGCTTATCGTATATCACTAATGAGATACCTTATGACAAACATATTAATAAGTACTTGTATACGTTTAAGAAACTTCATTGTTAATCATTTCAATCGACTTAATTTGGAAAAATCCTCCTTAAGGTTGGTTTCCGTATATCGATCAAATAGTTAATAAGCATTTAAACTGACACTATCATGTTCATAAATTATTATGATAAACATTCATTTTCTTTAAGGTTGTTATTGCATGTAATATCATTAATGATGAACCCATCAAAACCCTTAGCAAAGACATTAAGTAGCATAGATCACATGAGCGATATATTGGTTTTGTAATATATTTACCAAAGTTAACACGGTCTTAACCATGCAATCCAAATAAAATATAAACATAAAATATATTGTAATTCCAACATGATCTCTACAGGTGTACATACAATGCAAAATTACATAGTTATTTTATCTTATTGTTACAACAATATAAAACACAATATGATGTATCAAGTTGTCACTACAAAAAAAATATATGAGGCACTCCAAAGATGACTCTAAAATTGGTATATTTCGCGATCCTAAATTTGTCCAAAACACAAAAATATGACTAGAAACCCTAAATTATTTTATAACCTGTAATTTGGTTCCATAACTCATACTTAATTGATTAATGTAACACATTGTAATACTTAATCAAATATCATGCAATTGAAACCCCATATCAAAAACTTTTACAAAATCAATGAACAATAAATTATCAGGGTACAGATCATTTATAAAAGAAATCACATACATATACATATAATAACTTAATACTAAAAATGTAAATGGTACATATAATACCACTTGTATGGTTTGATTCATTTGAACCTTAAACAATATATACATAAAACCTCTTAACTATATAAATTCTTCCTTAAATTACAAAATATAAATATTTACATGAAAGAATTCATTTGGTCTTCTTGTTCATTCTTTCACCGCAAGTTGATGTCCCATTGGAATAATTATCGTAGGAATAATTCACTCCACTAATGTCAATCTCTTTAATAAATTTTCTTTTATCTTTGTAGTACTTAGATCTGATTCTTATGAAATGATCTTCCAACCAATAACTATAGATCTAATGTAATCATTTGTTGAAGTAATTTAGTATTATTATACCTTTATATATGAATGAAATTAAGATTTTAATATAACACTTTTTGCAGTACTTATATTTTGAAGTTACTGTGATCAAGGACCATAACTTTTAATTATTTTTTTAGAATTTAGTCTCCAAACTTATAGCCTGGGCTTAAGTGTCAATATTTGTATTCAGTGTTTCACATAATCCAAATTTGACATGATATCTACGCAATTACCTGCATAATGTAGTTTCATAATTACCTTCAAAATGTAATCAGACTATTATTGACAATAGCCAATGAATTTTAAATATATAAAAATCCATCATAATAGAGAAGTTCCAACATTTACATCTTTGATAACCTAATCTAAAAAAGAAAAAAAATATGTTTTTATCGAATGGTACATAGTAGCACTCTTAAAGAACTTATAATAACTTTTTAAAATTTTATATTTTATGTTATTACTGGTTCAACCTAGAGATGACAACAAGGTGGGTTTAGGTTGGGTTACGAACGACTCGTTTATGATACGTTTTTTTGTAATTTAGACTCGCATTGGGACCGACATGACATGCTGTGATATTTTCGAATCTCAATTCGTCTAGCTTGTCCCACCTCTTTTTTTTTTATACTGAAAATCCGTTATCAAAACATATCAAAGGGAATCCTTAAGATTCTAGACTTAAAATTTTAAAATCAGAAAGTCATCATCAAACATATGTGGATTCTTAGCGGAAAAACTCCTCCATCTAATATGTTGGATTAAAATTGGAAGGAAAAAAAATAAAAAATAATAATTTATGGAACTTAAATTTGGCTAATCTCCTTCCTCAGTTTAGAGGAAAACTCTTTGCCTCAAGAATCTTGTTATTAAAGTGTATAATATTGTCATTGGCAACGATTAATCTACTTCTCTTTGAATTAAACTGTAGCTTCTTCCAACCTATTTTATCACCAAATTCGGTCATAGTACTACTCGTGATTCTAGACTTAAAGGAAATCTCATGGTTTGAGATATCACTAATAACAGTTACTGGTCTTGGCCTTCCCGTATAAGATCACTACCTCTTGTAAACATATTAAACTCTAGGAAATTTGCAACCTTATTCAAGTATTTCCTTCTTTTACTACTAGTTCGAACAACATCCATTGTTTAATTGCTAGTAGAGAAATTCGTAATTGTATTATCAAAGATATTTACAATTCCAATTAAACATTCTTCTCCTTGTATTTGATGGGTTGGTCTGGAATAAATATAGTATCTATCGTCATTTATTTTATTTATTATCTAGGTTCCTATTTTAGGTAATCTATTTACTCAGAAAAAGCTAATTTGTTGAGCTTAAATACTCTTCGTACAATTACGTTGTTGAAATCCAAGTTTATTTTTACTCGTGTCATCCTTCATCCATATGTTTAGCTTCTTTTCTTGACCAAAATTGGCATCACTAGCTTCTGACAACTACTCTTGAATGTTCAATCAGCATGACTTTGACCAGCATTGACATTTTTCTTCGGTTTTATGGTTTAACACATTTGATATAAGATTTCTTCACAGTTTAAACCACGTTAAATATAGTTTTGTGTGCTTGGTATTATCACATTTTATTTTATTTTTTGCTCATCTTGAACATAATAATTAGATCGTTCTTCAGTAAGTTCATTTAATCATACATAGGTTCTTACCTCGACCGAACAGTAGTGGTTTCCCCAACAAGTGGTGTGGTAATCGTGAAGTAGCAGTAGAATAAGTAGATCGATCAAAGATATGTAGGCTAGAGAATTAAATCTCGCATAGAAACCGTAAAAATTGAAAGATTAGTTTTATCAAGCTTAGATTAGAAAAATTCAATGGATCTAATTATTGCAATATTTGGAGAATTCAAGTTAAGGATTACATCATACATAATAGATTGACGGTTTCTATCGACGATAAATCTATATAAGTTGATATCATGGTACTCTCCAAAGTTTATATTATCCTCATACCAAGATTGGGAGATTAAGTTCTCTGAGAGGTATCTGAAGATCCTACAACATCGGGGACATGTTAACGGGTGAAGGCGATTTACATCAAGAAGTCCTTGGAAAACCGATTGTATATGAAAAAACAACTTTACACGCACTCTATGGATACAAATACAAATATCTGAAGGCACCTAGATGATTGCTTTGAAGAATACAAATGCTTGATGGTGGAAGGCTCATTCTTAGAAATGACCAATCCTGCGATATTAAATGGATTGTGACGGTACATATTAAGTTGTATACATGACTTGAAAGAATAATTAACAACGTAAGGTATGCACCCAAAATTAAGCGTAAGATCATTTCTATTAGGATGTTAGATGAGGAAGGGTTTACCTATAGGGGTGAAGATGTCATACTTAGGGTCTTGTAAGACTTCTTTTTTTGTTATGAAAGAAAACAAGACTAATTTTGTGTTAGTTCTTGAGGGTTCTATATTAGTAAGATACGTGTTTAGTATGGTGAAAGATTATAACAGGTTATGATATTATCGCATGCAACATTTAAGTGAGAAGGGACTCAATAAAATAAGTAAACAAGGATTGTTAGATTTGTGGAAGTTGTGTATTGGGTAAGAGAAAGAGGGTGAATATGTGGTGCAACACATATGGAGTACTTGATTATTTTCGTTTAGACCTTTATGGTCTAACACAAAAACCTATCATATGTGGTGCAAGGTACTTTATGTCATTGATTGATGACAATTCATGGAAAGTATGGGTTATACTTTTGAAGATTAAAGATGAAACATTTGGTGCATTTATGAAATGAAAGTATTTGATAGAGAATCAAACCGAGAAAGTGTTGAAGAAGTTTAAGATTGGTAATGGTTTTGAATATGTGAACCATGATTAAAACTAATGAATGAAAGTCAATCTTTTAGTAAGCCTATATAAGAATTAGTGTATAAGTATTTCTTTAGTGGCTGCGCGATGGTGGAGGTTGGTTGAAGATGATGTTTCACGGTATTCACAACCAGTCTTAAAATTTTTGAATTTGAAAGAACGAAAAAGGAAATGAAACGACTTTCTCTTGTAATATATCATAAATAGACCCTCCCCTGCATACAAATCACGAGTTTTTCTCCATTATAAGTGGGACTCCCCAACAAAAAGGACTTGCTGAGGGAATGAATTGAAACCTGCTGGAACAAGTTAGATGCATGCTTCATACAACTGAAATGGATCGAAGGTTATGAAGAGAAGTTGTGACAAAGGCTACATATATCATCAACAAGATTCCATCTACAATTCTTAATACACACATGTGAAGAAAAATAAGCTTAGGCAAATAGCACATAAATATTTGTTCCTCGACTATCCGGAAAGGGTAAACGGGTATAAGTTACGGTGCATTGAACCTGGATGTTAGAAGGCTTTGATGAGCAGGGATGTGGTTTTCAATAAGAAGGACATGTCATTGACGAATATGGTGGTGACTCAATCTAGTATTGTTGGGAAGTGATGTATAGTTGATGATGGATATTACCTATAAAGTGAAGCTGGTGATAGTTATGTCGAAGAAGTTTTTGGGTCTGGTTCCGCTTTATATTGTACATAGGAAGTTCAACGACTGCATGCATCTGAATCTGACTGAGGTTCCATTTTTGCAAGGCATACAAATGATCAGACGGGAGAGCAACATGAGTGTGAAAATTATCAGTTGATGAAGGATAAAGCACATAAACCAAACAAACAATTATGAAGGTGTAGTTTTGCTGATGTAATTAGTTATGCTTTATCGATTGAATTTCAAGGGGTATTTTTGAACCTAAAACCTATGATGATGATATCAATAGTAGTGGTAAAGAGAAGTGGCTCGCGACCATGCAAGAAAAACTGAGATTTCTCAAGAAGATGAACACCTAGAGTCATGTGAAGTAGCTAAAAGGTCCAAAGCTGGTTAGGAGTAATTGGATATTCAATAGAAAGTCATGTATTATCGGTGTTGAGTTTCCCAGATACGTGGCTAGACTCGTGGGTAAGATATTTGCGTATAAGGAGGGTGTCAATTTTAATGAGATTTGTTTACCGATTTTGAAACAAACCTTCATCAGAGTTACACTTTCAATTGTTGTTAGATTTGATCTTGAGTTATATCAAATGTATGTTACCACTGCCTACCTTCATGGTGAATTGGAAGAGAAAATTTACATGTGTCAACCGAAGGGGATTAAAGAAAGGAAAGATGTTGATGTGTGTTTGTTAAAAAGACTCATTTGTGGATTGAAACTGTCGTCGATGTAGTTGAATAAAATATCATTTTTTTATGAGATGCATTAAGTATATTATTTATATGTTATTCCAACTGTACAATATTCAGTTCATTAAAGATACTCTCTAAGCATCAAATAACAAAAATCCAAACGACAATCAACTTTCATACATAAAACAAAACTAAATTAAAAAAATGAGGAAAAACATTTCCAGAGTTTACCTCAACTCCGAATTTCAACTTTTTTTAGCCATTTCTAAGAGAGAAAGATGGGTTGTAAGCTTTTTTTGGTTGACTAGTGATTTACAACATGAAAAGTCTGGTCGAAAGAAGAAACAGATGATCTTGAAGTTTTGGTATGAGAGCGGCAAAGTTATCCCTTAGTTTTAGAAGATTACCTTCATTGTCATGCAAATCTAAAACATCATATGTTTTTACAACATCTTCGGCTATTCGAAATTCCCAAACTTTAGCATCATTTACAACATTCATAACAAGCTCAACACGTGATAAAACATTAATAATAACTTTGCCAACATTAATTGCATACTCTTCTCACATGAACTTTTGATTGACTAATTTTGAAGATAATTAATTATCAAGATTGCAAAGGTCAATAGTCTAAGAACTCCAATAACATATTCATCAAACAACAAAATTGGCTGGTAAAACTTGTAGAGGGTTTGGTGATGTAAAAATACTTTCGGGCTTACTCTTTTGTTATTTACTCCCTCCATCTCATTATATATGTCGTTTTTATAAAAAATGAAAAAAAACCCACTCAATGGGTGGAAATTAATAAAAAAATAATAAATTTTACATTAAAATTTTAAAACGACATGTATTTTGGGACAAAACCAATTTACTAAAAAAACATATATTTTAGGATGGAAGAAATATATCACAAGAACTCTACGTTCTATCCGTTTATTTTAAATATTTCTTTCTTCTCGTAACAGAAGCTAGAACCTGACCTGATTATCAAAAAATTCTTACATAGAAACTAAGTGTTACTTTCAAATATCACAAGTTTTTTTAAAGACGAATGGCTGACGATTACAAAAAAACTCACTTAACCGGCCTAAAAAAATTAAGGCTTTGTACACCGACATATGGTCACAAACACACTAAGCATTACACCGTTGGAGCAAATTGGCATAAATTGAAAACAATATCCTGAAAATGGACATAACAAGTACAAAATATAGAAAACTAATTGCATTAGTAAAGTGAATATAAGCATCTCAATATCCGAACTCCTAGCATATAAATATAATTGAATAGCATTGTCTTTTAGTTTGATAACGACCAAAGCTGTCGGTTCTTGTGTCTTGTTCTATTCTCACCAAATCTAATACAATCCACGAAAACCTAAAACCTAAAACCTAACACATATTAATTTCAATTATTGTATTACGTAACAACAAAATATTTAATATATTTTATGAGACATCTTGACGATCTAGGAAAATGATATGCATTTTCCTAGAAACCAAACAGGATTGACTCTTCACACGAGAATGTCAGTATCACCATCGAGATGCAACCCCAGATCATGGGTTTTATATAAATTAAGAGATAAATGATAAACTATTTGATTAAGTTTTATATTCTCTATTTCTGATTAGAAAATGTTCGATGATTATTCTGTTAGGTTAACTATCTATTCTATGATCTTACATATTATATTAAACAGTAGATATGGCTGATTTAATTCATAATCTAGTTGTAATTTAACATATAGTTTACACTTTTAGAAGCGTTTCATACATGCTATCTTATAATAATGACATTGATAATCAACTACTACTTCAGAAAAATAGTCATATTAGTTGGTTAAATTTTGAATAAAAACATAAATGCATGTCGTCACAAAAACAAGTTTAAAAAGTGATTTGGTACTTACTTAAAAACTTGAAGGTGTAATCTATTACTCTTTCTTGGTTTTTCTATGACAAAGCAAATCAAATCAGAACCTGAAATTATTTTGGTAAAATGCCAATAGAAGTACCCTTATTATTTAAAAGTGATTAACGTCATAATAAATTTTACAAACTTTTAAAGTCAAAAGGGTGCTTAAAATAAAATTTTAATTATATTGTTTCCACTTTGCTACGAAAGAATGAAAATTAAAGAAAGACTTATCATTTATAAATAAATTAGAGGGCGTAAGCACAAAAATATCCATCGTTATTGTCATAAGTGTAATCACATAGGTCATAGCAAAAATTCTGGCAAGAAACAACCCAAATCCATTCAGAAAATACAAGAAGATCACAAACCTGTAAATCAACAATCACCAGCCTATAATCCTCCAGAAAAAGTTAAACAGAAACTTAAATTCATAATCATAATCTCTCAACAAAACTCAAGTGCTCAAAGACTTGTTGACAAAAACCAAAACCAAAACCAAAATCAGCAATATGATCAAGAAACTAAAAAAGAGAAAAGAAGAAGCACAAGATCAAAGATACTCAAAACAATGACATATACAAGGATGATACAATCAATGATGAATTCATAGAAGCTATTAAGTCTTTTAAAAAACCGTAATTTATCTCCACCTAAGACTATTAACCTTTTATCTGGTTATCACACCCCAAACCAAAGCAACATTGGAAATCTACCAATTATCCAAATCCTAATGAAAAACGATATCACTCCAAAAAGCACAAGTAAACCATCTCAAAACCAACTCACGACCAAGAAATCTATCAATACCTCTCCAAATTCAACTAATCTGGTAGCCTTCCCATAACTCTTCCTGCCACTACACATGAAATCAAAGATATTTGGAAGCTCTTGAGCAAAAAAAAAAAGAGTTAAAACCACCAAAAGGATTAAACACAACCAAGGTCATACACTTCAAAGGGCCAGCCAGGCATCACTGGAAACTCTAAATGACTTTTTCAATCCTATATTCTCAGGATAGCTCAATCGTCAAAAGGCTAACAGAGAATGAAGACTGAAAAAATCCAAAGCAAAAATGCAGCTTCTAGTCTAATATCTTACCTGGAACAATCAAAACGCTCACCGTTCATTGGAAACCTAAAGCTATGGTGATTAGTCGACATCCTAAATTTTTGTCCCTTAATAGCTTAAAAGGCTCATATTCTGTTCTCTGGTCATTATCTTCAATTGAGATTCGATTTGTGCAAATTATATTTTTCTATTTCAGGTCTTTGATGATTCCTACTGGAAATATATTGAATAGATGCTTCTTTAAAATCTCTATCACCAGAAGGAGTGAAGGAGCTGTTCGTCTCTCAGATACATGGATTCTCGACATCAAGTTTTCTGAAGTCTATAAAGCCTTCTCTTGGTGTTGTTGTTGTTGTTCCTTTGCATCTGCAGAAGCTATTCTTAATTATTTTACAGGGTGCAGAAAATCAAGCCTTAACAATAATTTCCGAATCCAACGAAATCATATTGCCTTTCAAAGTGAAGCAGAAAGAGACACTACATTTTGATAATCCTGAAGAGGAACCCCCAAAGCCCCAACAATTTTAGTTCGGCGTCTCACCTCCAACTCATTTGATTCAACCGCGTACCTTCAGCAAATTAGGTGGTTCGAAGCAGATTTTGATCAACGATAAAGATTTAAAGCTATCAACATCTGATGGTCAAAATTAAAATAAGCAAAGATCTAAATCGATTTGGTCAAAAGATTTACACCGTTGATCAAGTCCATTGATGGAACATCAAACCCGTCTCATTCAAGCTATCAACATCTGATGGTCGGAATACTATTTATCTGAGCTTCGAAATTAGGTGCATTATCAAGCTGGCGATTTTATGGTGGAAAAATCGAAAACTCCCTTGAAGATACAATTTTTCAATGGTTGAGATTGATTGCACACATACTAAATGTGGTTTTTTATTCAAGCTTACTTTCAGCTGGTGGTGAAGTCTTCATTAAAAAAGGCTAAGAATCCTGGGAAACTATCAACTAATGGATTTTGGAGATGGAGAGGCAGATTCCGAGAGACGAAGAAAATAATGAGGTTTAGGGTTTCAATCTTACCAAACATTGTATATATGTATTGGGTCATATTATTTGGTATGAGACTTGCTTTTATATTATAATGATAGGTTTAATGCCCTGCTCTCATATGTAATTCAACTGAATTTCAACTTTTAATAAAAATAAGTAGTTGTTAGCTTTAAAAAAAGGGCGTAAGCACAATTTAAGCCCGTAATTTTTTTTCTCTCATATTCTTTACTTTTTCTAATTATAGTATTTTGTTGAAAAAAAAAATCATTTCCTAATACTTCTTCTACTGAATTCAATGCTTTCATCAAGCTTTGTCCACATTCTAATAAATCTTCTACACCTTTTTTTATTAATAGAAAAATAAAAGTAGTCTAGATTCTGGTTTATTCTATTTTCTTTCTCTTTTTCGTGGATATAGTACTTTTAGTTTCTCATTCTCTCTTTTATTTTTATGTTTCTTTATTGAATCAGATTATAGAATACCAGAGAATATATATAAATGGTATTAGTCAGAACCATAGCAAACTTGCATATGGTAAATCGATTTTTACTTTTCTCTAGCTTGATTTCTTTTTTGTCGTAATCTTTCTAATTAGTTAGATTGAAAGCTGATTTTTTTTTCATTCTCATCTTTTTTAATTTGATTTTATCTGAAGCAATCAAGATTGATAGCTTGTGAATAGACATTGGGATAAAAGAACTCGAGTATGTGTTTATGTATATTGATAATCTAGATTCCATTCTTTGATATCAAATGTAAGATTTTGTTATCAGTATTAAACAATTCTTTTGTTCTTTTTTATTTGTTTTGTAAACTTGTGATCTAAGTCACAAATGGTATTAACCTTATTAATGTTGAAAAGATTTAGTTACAGACAAAGATATTTGAAACTGTTTGTGTAACCCAAAGTCTTAGCTTATGTTAATTATCTAATCTTCTATTAACACGCTTGAGAATCATACCACTTTTAATATTTTTCTTGCAACAATCAATTAAGTATATTACAAACCACGAGATTTACCTCTTGTCAGTATTTTAATAAGTTATGCAGAATCAATTTAAATGTCTAATTGAGTTTTTTGTTTTTGGTAGATTGACAGGCCATCCATAAGAGCACAACATTCAGTTAATAGAGGAGTTTGCTTTCCATAAATTCTGCCAAAATCTAAGATAAGTTCTTTGTTATTATCTCTCACTATCTATTCTTCACTCACCAATTAGATTACAAGCACCATCTCTATTCAATTTAGTGTATTATCTACAGGAGGTTGTCATTTAATAATATTATAGATTCTAGGCTTGAAGAAGTGCTTGAAATAACCCAATTATAGAGCAAAATGAACATCATTTTCCAGTAAGTATTTTTTAGTAGTCCAACTATGTTGTAAATTTGATTTAACATAGCTTTAAAAGATATAATTTGTTCTTGATATCTGGCGTTGTTCCTTACATTCTGAATAACTCAACAAATTATAGGAGAAATGATAGTTCTAATATGAATATCTTGTTGAGTATACCAAAACAATGAGCTTATCACATGAACACATTACATATTTATGGAGATATAGATACCAAATAACCCTGAAAAAACCTTCCAGATATTCCATTTTACATTCCATGAAAAAGTGTTTGATGGATTCATTGTTATTACAAAATTGACATTTAGATGCTAATGATAAATGTCTCTTTGCAACACTAAGTCAACCTGAATCTAGCCTTTTAACATTCTCCAAATTAAAACAAAATATCTTTTAAGAGTAGAGTTATTCTAATTCTTTTTTAATCTTTTTGATTGATCTCATTGTTCTCTTATGGCATTTCATGTTTTTACGTGTTAAAGTCTGATTTAGATTAAAAAAATTAGAATATTTTATAATCTTCAAGCTAGTTTAGTATGATTCTTCTAATATTTTCAATATCAGAAAGAAAAATAGATACACTCGATTTTGAATCATTCCAATCTCCTACAAACCATTAGCTTTTAATTTCATCTTCAGCGAATGAAGTAGGATGAAGAATGAGGTGAAAGAATGTTTGTCACACTATTTCTCTAGCCAAAAATCAATGCTGCCTCTGCCAACTTTCAAAAATGTATAATTTTCTGTTGATTCTATATTTTCCATATTTCCGAATCTTTGGGGATGAGTTGAATTTGTAATTGATGATGAGTTTTGCGGTATAATGAATTCATATAGTTTGTCCATCAAGAATTGTTTTTTCTAGAATCTAAACTAAAATTTATGAGAGAAATCCATTTGACTATCATCTATACTTATAATATTGAGACCACCCTCGACATGTGTTCTGCATAAATATTTCTAACTGGCACAGTGTACTCTTTTTTTACTTTCTGATGTACGCCATAGAAATCGATTGAATATATTCTCAATCCTTAGGAAAATTATAACTTTATATGTGATAGATTGGAATAGATGTTAGGACAGATAAAATCAATATTAGTCTATCATCAGAAAAGAGTAGTTTTCCATCCCATTTACTGATTTTTTTTAATCTTATTTGGAAACAAGTTCATCAAAGTTGAGTGTGATACTTTTAAATAAAGATATTTCTCATGGTTTATAATAACTCATGCTTTAAACTCATCTTTCGAAAATATCCAAATTCTGTTGCTTGAGTTTGATGAACGAAAGTGAAATCCCATCTTTCTAGTTATTTTATCAATATTTTCAACTAAGATCACTGGCTTTTGAATTACAATAAAATTAACTTTTTCTACTTTTTATAGATTAAAGTCTTTTAATTGTACTTTTATTCTCGACTCCTCCCACATTCCATTTAAAGATTGTGAGTATCATTTAATAACGACCAAGAACAGACCTTGTTGACCCTTTAGCTTTCAAAATCTTATTGGCAATTATCACTTTCTGTTAAAAAATCTTGGCTTTTTTTCCTTCTTTTGTAAATAACTTCTTTGAATTCTTTGAATTCTTTCTATTGTTCTATATTGGTCATGACATGAAAATTTGGGAGACTACCCATTGTTTCTTGTTGTGGAAATTTTAGCTCAATATCAGGATTATCACAACCATCTGAAAGTGTTAAAATATAATTCTGAATCAATATATTCCAATGTATCTCTTACTTCATTTTTTGTCAACTGAGTTTATCACAATGACCTCATTGTTTTACTTATGGAAATCTGTATTTGAACTTTCTCATATTCATTTTTCTTGTGTTTGAGCATGCGTATTTATTTCTTTAATGAAAATAGAGTTAACTCTGGTTTCCAAATTTTCGCTGGTTGTAGTTGCTTCTTATTCTGCTTTCCAAGTAACATAGTTTCCTTCTATTCTTTCTCGAGTTTCTTATCTTCCTTAATCGGTAGGGATTTTTTATAGGCCTTAGAATTATTACCTAAATGTTGAAATTTTTTACAATACTATGACATGTCACCATATGCAGTTTCCTACCAAGAACCATATTCCCTCAAATTCCTTTCTTAATTACCAAAAATCACCCAAACAATGTGTTCAAATTACTTGAGAGATCCATACCCAAGCCTTATAAAAAATTATAATTAGCTTTGTTTTTTAAGAACCCAAACTTTCAAAGGTTTATTTATGGCATTGGAAATATCATATATAATTTTCTTATTGTACATAAACTCAGATAGATTAGAAAATATTATCCCCACTTGAGTGATATGAGACTTAATTTAAGAATTGAAGCAAGAAATACACTTAAGAATCCTCACATAGTATTGATAAATAAACCAGATTGTTCTTTTCCATAATTTTGAGTAGTCAATTTGTTTGGAAAATTCAATTAAAACATGTTTTGGATCTCTTAATGAATAAAAAAATCTCATACCAAACAAAATTTCCTTAAGAAAGTCCGTAATTTTTCCAATAGAGGTTTTCCCTAGAAAAACTTTTCTATTAGCGTAAATTTTTATTTTGATAAGAATCTTTATTTGTCTTGAGATAATCCAATTGGTAAAAATTATTCTTTCTTTTGAATTGGAACATGACTTGCAAATATTTCATTTGCACTTATATTAGTTACTTCTGCATATGTCTCGTTTAGGTTTTGATTCATGGTGTGATTGTTGATCTCGAGCTCTTTCAAACTATCACCATTACTAAAATATTTAGTATCTAATTATTTTGTAGTATTTTTAGTGGATTTAGGGAATGCTAATTTTTTTTCAAGATTCAAAATATTCAAAATTTCAATGAAGATTGCACTATTGTCTAAGATGGTGGAAGTTTTTGATGAGTTTTCCTAATGATCATTGAATAAAAAAGAAAAAAAGGCACTCCTACTACCCATGCTGACATCGGCACAGTGGTGCAACCGACAGTTCAGTTCCTAAAAAGTAAGAGATTAAGCTATAAAGTTAGGATGGCTCTGAAATATCTTCAGATTTTCCAATTCATCTTATTTTTAAGTAATCTCAGTCCTTAAAAAATAAGAGATTAAGCTCTAACATTAGGATGACTCTAAAATATCTCCAGAGTTTCCAATTCATCTTATTTTTAATTAATAACGAACTACTAAGATTTGATGGTGTCGATATCAAAGCTTTTGATATTATTTTTTTCGAACTAAACCCGCAACCGCTACTCAACGAGTGCGCACAACGTAAACCAACGCCAGTAGGTCAACCACACAAGTTGACAGATTCAGCAAAAAAACGTCTGTAGAGAGTTAACAAAAAATATTATATTTATTAAATTTAGGTATCGATAGTTTTATAAAATTTATATTTATTATACTACAGGTCATTTATTTTTTTCGAAGGGAACCTGCAGCCGCTACTCAACCAGTACGCACAGGGTAAACCCTCAGTCTGCCGCAATATCCTGCAAACCAACGCTAGAAGGCAAACCACACAAAGTGACAGGCTCAACCAAGAAAGTGTATCCGCTACTCAACGAGTGCGCACAAGATAAACCCTCAGTCTGACACAATAGCCTGCAAACCAACGCCCAAAGGTAAACCACACAAAGTGATAGACTCAACCAAGAAAGCGTATATAGAGGGACTCAAACTCATGGTTTTTGGTCACAATCATGTCTTCCTCAACCAACTCGGTTACCCTTAGGGGCACTATAGGTTATTTTTATTTTGAACCCAAAATTTTGTTAGGAGAAACTATACCGTACTCATCTAGGTCTTTAGAAAATTCTCATTAATATTATTCTTTAACCATCGTAGTACCGTAGTATTTACCACCATGTTTAGATTTAGCACACTTAAAGCTCTTACCTAGTTGCTTTCCAACTTTGATCTTAAAATCTATAAACCTGTAATAAGAGAATTCAGCTTTGAATGATATGAAGTATTGTTTCCCATTCCATGATTTCTTATAGAATGATCCACATATGTCTGTATGGATCAGTTCTTAGACTTCTTTAGGCCTATGTGCCCCTAACATTTTTTTCCAGTTTAGAAAATTTTATTTTGACACATTCGATACAATTACTGAAGTCTGAATAATGAAGTGGGCTTAATAAACTTCTTTAACACCAACTTTTTCTATTTTATCTTATATTATATTGCTTAAATGCTTGTGTCACATATTTAATAAGTTTTAGCTTAAGAATTTATTTTTTGAGATACTTGTATGATAATTACTTCTTTGTGATTCTTAATATTATTTAATAAATACAATTTATTATTCATTGTTGAATATCTATATCTAGTGCCTAATTCATTATCGTGTAAAAGAAATTCATTTGATTATTCCAAGGCATATTTGAAGAAGTCTTTTACATGAAAATATATTAAATGTCTATTGATATCTTACAAATAAAATTAAATAATTATTTAGAAAGAGACAATTGAAAATAAAAAATAATATAAATTAAACCCAAAATACCCTTCACTAGATGGATGGGTCTTTCACCATCATTGAGATTTCATCTCATTATTATATCAGCTATAGAAATATAAACATGGATTATCGTAACCAATCAACCCACCACGTGTTTCCTACAACTGAACCTAAAATATATTGTATCGTTAAATATAATTATTAAACAATAATAAATCAGTCTCTTGTGAGTGATTCTCTTAGGAGTGCATGCTGAATACTTACTTGATAACCGTTATTAATTATAGTTGTGAGCTTGTTATTATAGATCCACTTTTCTTGAATCGTTTGATTTTTTTTTTCAACTGCGCCTTTTTAATCTTGATTTATGTTTTTAATTAATTTGTATAAGAAACTCACCAATAAGAGAAAAAGAAAACTATGATTTTTAGGTAGGAATAATGCAATTTAGGTTTTAAATTTAATTTCATTACATTATACCCTTTAATTAGCTCTCTCGTTAAGAACTATAACCCAATGAATTGATTTAGTCCATAAAGTTATTAATGCAATATTAAGTGTTAATATTTGAACATAAACCTTCATAATATCCAAGTTTAATTTGGTTTCTACACTTATATTTCCATAATTCTACATATTAGTCAAATCCGAATAATATTAACCATCTAATTATTTAATAATTAGATGGTCTACTGCAATGACTAAATGCGTCATCAAACATCATAATCTTTTCCAACAAAAACCCTTATTACATACAAAACTAGGTAACATTTTTCCGCATTATATATTGTTGTTAAATATGTTTATAATGTGAAATGTGTGAAAAAATTATATTTATATTAAAAAAACTAGATTCATAATTTTATTTAAACTATTTTTTGTGGTCGAACATTTTAATTTAGATTTAGAGTTTAAACTTTAATTTTTAACTTCTTTTGAAAATTTAATATTTTATTGAATTCGTAACTTAGAAAGAGAGTTAGAAGCCTCCAAGGGGGTAGCCGAGTTGGTTGAGTATGGTGAGCTTGTGACCAAAGGTCATGAGTTCGAGTCCCTCTGCATACGCTTTCTCGGCTGAGCCTGTCACCTTGTGTGGTTTACCTTCTGGCGTTGGTTTGCAGGCTATCGCTTCAGACTGATGGTGTAACTCATTACACTTTGAGTAGTGGTTGCGGGTTCCCTCCGAAAAAAAAAGGTGATAATAGGGAATGAACCATAAAAATTTACAATTAAAAGTGAGAAATATGATGCTTAATCTTTTGGTAAGGAAAAAGACTTGATCGGAATCGCTTGAGTGTGGATAGTTTTATTCTTCTCTTCAAGATCTCAATGATTAGATAATGCTTACGGTTAAAAAAAGGAAAAAAAAACGGATTAAGGCTGTATAAATAGTGTTGGTTTTGGATGGAAAGCTAGTTTGTAACCTTATTTGAGATCGGAAGATCACTTGCGTATCTTAGGTAGTAAAAATATGTGATTTTGAAATAAAATAATAACAGAAAATAACTTCGCGATAGCCGGGTCCAATTTTAATAAACATGTATTGTAATTTGATGGTCATATCCATTCGTTATCAAATATTCGGTTTAGGTTGCTAACCAGGCCTTTGGCCTATAGTGAACATTCTTCCATATTACCGTGAATGAGCTGGATGTTTTAGGCCCATACGAGAGTCGGGATATGTTTTAAAATATTTTTCAAACAACTAAAATATATGTACGTCCACCTTAATATACAAAATACGAATTGGCAATTATTTATCTAGGTAAAAAAAAACACACACGTTATTTATCTACTTATATAAACAGATGTTGGATAATTAGTTGTTTAGATAAATATATATTCACTAATGAAATATTAATGTAAGAAGAAATTTGAAAATTTATATTTACATACGGAATATATCATACATACACAACGTTATTTTATAATAGTGTGGAGCAAGAAAGGTTTTAAATTATTTTAGCACTAGCTTATTTTTATTTTTATAAGGGTCTCATGACAATTTTACAAAAATTTGAAAAATTAGACGTTGAGCTTTTTCTTTCCCAAACTCCATAACCAGAAAACCCTAATACCCTTCATTGTTGGAAATTCGAAGATAGTCTATATTCAGACTTTCCAAGAACGTGACTGCTTTCAACTTAGGAGGAGCATCAGCTTCATTAAAGCCTATCTCTTTACCCAAACTTAAAACTTCTTTAGCTATCCAATCAAATCCATAGTTTTGCTCACGAAAAATGTGATTGATGTTCATTAAAGGTTGAATAAGTTTTCTACAGCAGCTGAGAATTTGCTCCAGATACCACACTCATTTACCATATAATAGTAGCTTGACTAGAATTTTTGAGTCAATATCAACATCTACCTTGTCGACATTTAGAAGATTACAAAATTTTAGACCATCGAGAAGAGCCCTACATTCTGCGATTAGAGGATTACTTTTACCATAGAGCCTACCAAGACCAATTATGATGTTTTCCTTGCTGTTACGAACAATAATACCTCCACTTGTTTCATTAATGAAGTTACAAGAACCATCCACATTAAGCTTGAATCTGTTACTTTTTGGGTTCTTCCATCCGAGAAATAGTGGCTTTGTGAAGTTTCTTATCCGGTTGACACATCCCAGCTCTAAAGCATCTTTACAATATCTTCCCTAGTGTTTCTTCTTTAACACGTTCGCGAAATCAAGACCAGAAAGGATGTACATGATGTGCTTGATTATGGTGACTGAATTCGTATTGTAACCACTGTGTTTCTTCTTGTTACGGGAAAACCAAATGGACCAGGCTATTATGGCAGGAAAAATAGTTTGAATATCGCATTGCTTCTGTGTGGACCAATACCACATTCTGACAATATGAACGAGAGTCATATGATAAAGAATTTGAATCTTGAAAATGGCACTGAAGTGAACCCAAACTGCCCAGGCTTGTGAGCATTGAACCAAGGCATGCTGAGTGGTTTTATTATTATTGCAGAAGGTACATTTCGAGGCAAGCTGAAAATTCTTACTTTGCAAGACAGCATTAGTTGGGATCCAGTTGTAGAAAGATCTTCATAGTAGAAACGGACATTTTTTTGGCGTAACAACATTCCATGTTTTAGAGTAAAGGTTAGATTTATTGCCTTTCTTCCTAACAGAGTTGCATTTGCATTTGCACTTAAAATTACCATCCTTAGAAAGAGACCATAGCAACTTATCTGCCTTGTCTGTTAAGGTAATTGTTTTAATTTTGTTTATTTCAGTATCAGTTACCAGAGTTCTGAGCTTGTCTAAATCCCAATTACCATTAATCAAAAAGCTTTTAACAGTGTCACAATTAACATCCCATAGCAAGCTTCTATTTCCATTGTCTCTAAACTGGATGAAAGGATTTTCAGAGCACCATATGTCAAGCCAGAAATCCATGTCACCATGCCCCGGATTGTAGAATATGTGCTCCTCATAAATGTCTATGACTTTGATGATTCGATCCAAACTTTTGATATTTTAATAGGGGAGATAGCAAGAATAGGGTGAATATTGTTTCTACAGTATATTGATGCAGTGAACTGTTGCCCAAAGGGAATTCTGATTCCTGAAATTAAACCAAAGCTTCATCGAGTAGATAGGCTGAAAATCCTTTAATTTCCTGAGATTGAGACCACCTTCATCGTTTGTTTTACACAATCTATCCCATCTGGACCAGGTAATAACATGTTTACTTTCCTTGTTTCCCCACATGAACTTGTTGAAGAGGACCTCCAGTCTGTTAATAACACTGCTAGGAAGGACAATGTGTTGAAGAAGATAAGTAGGAAAGGATGATAACACAGTTTGAATCAGCAATAGTCTACCAGCAAAGGAAAGATCCACTTTGTCTCATTCCAGTATTTTGCTTCTAGTTTTGTCAATCAAATAATTTAAGTTAGCAATTCTGATAGAGGTGGCAATAGTGGAACCCAGGTATTTGATAGGCAGAGTTTTGTGCTTTATATTCAGGATTTTCTCTATTATAGTAATGCACTGATTCCTCATATTACTTGGAACAATAATCTTTGATTTTGAAGAGTTTATTTCCTGACCCGAAACTTGCTGATATTGATCAAGAAAACTCTTAATAGTTTGAATAGATGCAGCTCCTCCATTGCTGAAAACCATGAAGTCGTCAGCAAAAGCAAGACATGAGATGTTGATATCACTTATATTTTTGAACTTGAGGTTAGTGTTTTCAAGAGAAATATTTTTGATGCTTCTGATAAGGTATTCTTCAACTAGGATGAAGAGACTTGGAGAAAGTGGATCTTCTTTTCTCAAGCCTTGAGTGTTGATAAAGAACCCCTTTATTTCCCCATTGATTAGGATAGAAGAGTAAACCTTGCTGATACAATTGCTAAGAAGAAAAATCACGTTAGAATTGAAACCAAATAAGTTTAGGATTCTGAAAATAAACCTGTGATTAAGCTTATCAAAAGGCTTTGTCATGCCAGTCTTTATGATAACGTTTCCTCCTTTGCATTTTGAGTATAAGTCACAACACATTTCCTGAGCAATTAATATGATCTCATGAATACTCTTTCCCTTTACGAAGGCACCCTGCTCCTCTGATATAATCTTAGGTAAGATCTTAGACAGTCTATTGTTGATGATCTTCCCAATTATTCTGCTAATCATGGTTGTTAAACTTACAGGCCGGTAGTCTTGCCAGATATTAGGATGGTCTACCTTAAGGAGAAGGAAAATAACGGTATTTTTAATATCAGGAGGAAGATTGTGCCCATTGAAGAACCACTTAATAGCCTTGCAAAAGTCAGAAGCAATAATAGGCCAACGCGTTTTATAAAACTCTTCATTGAATCCATTTGGCCCTACAACAGACACAAAAATTAGAGAGTTAATAGTACATTAGATTTCATTTGTATCTGGCATAATGGTTAAAGTGTTGTTTTCCTCATCAGTGACAAGATTAGGAATAACAACCATCAATTCAGCCTCAATCCCCTCATTGAGAGTAGGAGCCAGTAGAGCTTGAAAGTAGTTAATGGCAGATGTACTGATTGCCTCCCTTGAAGTGAGCCACACATTGCCCTCTTTAATTTTATCTATCCTGTTCCTTTTAACTCTCTTTTTCACAAAGCTATGATAAACAACAGTATTTTTGTCGCTATCTTTAACCCAAGTAGCATGAGCTTTTTGCTTCTAATAGAGTTCTTCCATGTCCAGCAGCATTAGATGGTTCTTTTTGGCCTCCTTAAGTAAATTTTTGTTTTCATCAGTAGAAGAATCTTGAAGATTAGACTCTCTAAGCTTTATGTCTTCCTCAGAGTTCCTGATAGCATCGAAGATGTTACCAATTTTTTATGTTCCACTCTTTTAAATCAAACTTCAATCTCTTTTACTTGAACCAATAACTCATTATAGGATTACCATCAGCCCCAACAACATTAGCAGCCTAACTATCTTCCACCAGCTTCATAAAACCAGGTTGAGTGACCCACATATTTAAGAACTTAAATGAAGCCTTAACTTTCTCCAAACTAGAAGTAAACCTGATAGAAATAGGACAATGGTTTGAGTAATTCTGGCATGATGATTAACAGAAGTTGTCTCGAAGTAACTCATCCAAGGATTGTTGATTAAAACACGATCCAACCGCTTCCATTTCTGACCATTAGACCATGTAAATCTACACCCAGTGTAACCAGCGTCTTGAAGAATACAATCCATAATTAGATTATTAAAATCATCCATCCCATGTTGATTGTAAAACAATATAACTGCTCCTGAAGGTTAATGGTGGTGTTAAAATCTCCAAAAATAATCCATTCTTTAAAAGGATTATCCAGCATTATGAGAGTATCCCAAAGAGACAGCCTAAGATCTCTCTTACACTTAGCGTAAATCACAGACACCATGAAGTCTTTGTCTAGGGTGGGGTGGTGGGCATTAAGGTGAAGAATCTGCTCACCATCAAGAAAAACATCCACCTTGTCATCCTTTTGCCAGAATACCTAGATTTTATTGCTAAGGTTACAAATAGATCCACTGAATTTCAGTTTACTAAGCATATCAACTTTAATAAGAGGCTCTTGAATGGCAGAAAAATTAGCTTTGGTTGATTTAATAAGAGACTTTAGCCTTTGAATGGTTTGCTTGTTGCCAAGACCTCTGGAATTCCAACTCAAAATGGTAATAGTCATTAATTAGATGGTGTTTTGTTAGCTCTTTTGAGCTTGATGAGTTTTGATGACACTGGGCCCTTTGAATTCCCGATTTTTGTTTTCTTCATCTTCTTTATGTCAGTTTTCTTTAATACTGATTCAATCTGGTCTTTGACAGGAGATCTTACCAGACTGCCAACATTCCCTGGAGAGTAGTATTCCTCTTCAGCAATTTTCTCATACATATTCCTTCTTTCAATAGTTTTAAGTGCATCAATAATCTCAGAATCTTTGGGTAAGTCTATGGAAGCCAATCTGGAAAGATCAACATCTTGATTCTCTTGAACAGGAACACTATAGGACTGGTTAGTGCTTTCATTTTCAGAAAAACTTTTGGTAACATTGAGATTTTTTAGTTGGTTGGTAGCTTCTTTACTACCAATGATCGATTTTAGTTTGTTACTGATCTCATCACTATTGGAAGGGTTGTTGCTTGGGACACTTCTTGATTTCATAGCTTCAGGATCTTGTTTTTTACAGTTCTCATCAGAATGTCCAATATGAGCACACTTTTTACAGTAAAAAGGTATCTTATTATAGATTATGTTAACCCAGTAACTTTCGACTTCACCAAATCTTATCTGAAATATGTGAACCAGTGGCTTGGAGATGTCTACCTCAACCCATATCCTGCAGAAAGTTTTCCTTGCACGATTGATTGTTGGAACCCAAACTTTCAACGGAGCACCAAGAACCTTAGCTATTTAACCTATGATAGATTGATTAAACAAGAACTCGGGAGAGTTTGGCAAAGAAACCCAGATCGGAGTGAATGGACACTCAAGATTGGGATTAAACTATGGAGTCTACTTCAGAAGACGCATATTTTTGCTTCAAAGAACCCATACATTCCTAGACCACAACTTCTTAAAGTCTTCGATGTCATTAAATTCAATGAAAATATGTCTATAATCCCAAACAGAGAGACTATAATGGCTAACGAATTTGAATTTTCCCAGAAAGTTTCTAATAACCTCCATTGTTGGTTTCCCAGTGGCAAACTTGGAAATCAGTATGTTCTTCGAAAGATTTAACAATGAATCTTTATATTTGTTTTCAAATGTAATTACAAGATGATCATCTTTATGAGTTACAGACATATTTGAATACTTGAACTCTTTTTTCCTGGGTTTGATAGTATCAGCGTATGAACCAGGTTGGAGATTTGCCTTGGACTTTTGTTTATTGGACTCCTCGAGCGTAGGATTGCAAATAATATTAGGATTATCACCAATAAACTAATATTTCTTTCCATTATCTGAAGAACATACGTCAATTGAAAGAACAGGTCCAGATTTCCTAAACAGAGGAAATTCTTCAATTGATGAAAGCTGTGTTTTCTTAGTAATGTGATTTGTCGTAGTGGGAGGGTTTATGTGTGGAGAAGCTTCACCTTTCCCATTAGACTTTCCGATAAGACTTCCCAGAAAAATCAAGATTGATCTCTGTTATTGAGAGAGAATAACACATATATCAATTATATATCATTTTTATTTTTATTTTATAATAGAACCGCTAGTGGTAAAATAATATTTAGTTTTCTATAGCTCCATAATATTATAAGATAGATTTTTTTATCAAATTAAAAAAACTTCTTATATGGGAAAATATATAAAGCTGATTTGGTACCCAAATTCATAGTTTATCAAAAAACTTATTTTTTGGAAAAACTTACATTTGATTTCTTAGGTAAATTAATGGTTGTCCGCAGAAATATCTTACAATGAAAATAATTTTGTAGTTACATCTAGTTCTTTGACGGTTCATCCTCGTGGTCATTAGAAATTTATTATACTTGTATGCTTCTCGCTGGAATATTATTAAAAATAAGAGTAATATGGATTGAGACGAATAAATATATAATTATTAGGCATGCTTATTTTTTATTTTCTTCTTTGTTAATCATAATAGGTACATTTCATCCTTGGTGAAGCTGAATTTGTTCCTTTGCTAAGATTAGAGTTCATGCATCAAATTGAAAGTCTACAAGCACAAATAAGCCAGGTAATAGTTCTTGTTTTATAAGATCGTTAGTAGTTCTAACCAATTATGATTAGATTAGTTGTTTTGAATAAACTCATCCTTGAAAAATTGGAATGGAACATTAAAAACTATTTTCTAAACTAAGCTTAATAAAGAAGACAGTTAGATTCTACAAAAATCTAATAAGTTATCTAAAGATAAACTAAAATATCCATGATTGTTATCAATATGGAATATTTTATGATAGAAGTTTATCTGTTATTCCTCAAATCTTTTGTAACTCATTCCTAATCTTTCAAGAAAAGTTATTGCTCTTAATCAATCAGGATTTGATTCAAGTTAAGCTCTTGTTTTATTCTATACTTGTGAGTCCATTTCCACAACCAATCAGGTGCGTTATTTTCCTCTATGAAAATATGAACTATAGACATACTAGAAAAAAAATAGTTTCATACAATATCTTATAATAAAAGCGAGAAACCAAGGATATTTTCCTTCCATAAACATTACGATTACGATGTTTGAGTGAGTCTCGATATCTATATTTGAAATTTTCATTTTATTTCATAATAGAAAACCATCTAAAAGGGTCTTGCATTTAGAAATTATAAGGGTTTGTTTACCATAAATCCTTCCATATGCTCCTAAAATATCTCCTCTATTATTCCATAAATGACCACGTTCACTTGCTTCACCAAGTAAGGAACAAAAATCATAAGTGTTCAGCTTAAATCTATTTTTTTATGGCGCTTTCCACTTAAAAGAAATTCTATTACTAGGATTATTTAGGTAATTGAAGCAACTCTTTCATAGGCTACCGTAAGGTCTTTATTCCAACGATCTCTCTTAAGGAGATTAGCACAATCTAAACTTAAAGTAATATTTTTAGTACGCTCAATGATACTTTCTATAGAGGTACTTTTATCTTGGTGTTTTACTTTATCAACTTTATTGAGATAATTTTAGACACTGAACTTGAAATATTTGATTATACTAAGAGCACGAGTTTTATATTACTTGATGTAATTAAATTGTAATAATAATTTGAAAAAAAAGTATCAAATATCGGTTACAGGTGATTACTGCACTTAACCGATCATTTGAGCGTGGAAGATTTGAGTAAGTTAAAAAATTAAAGGTTGTTATTTCTTGTTTTATATGAGACATGTAGCTCAGTAAAAAACTTTAGGTATTAGAGATGTCTGCTAGAACTTATGGGAGAACTTTCGCAAAGACAATTGTAAATGTTACTGCTGGATCTGAGAGGTGTAGAACATTGTAGCTGAAGGCTTCTGAATATACCTAATTGTTTTTAAAGGAAATTAATTCATTATTATGATTGAAAAATATAAAATTGATGAATTTATCTCAACCATACATCATGTATTATTTGATCTAGGTGTGCTTGAATATGTAATAGAAATGAACAATGTAGCTGAAGGCTTATGAATATACCTAATTATTTCTAAAATGATTTAATTCATTATTATGATTGAAAAATCTGAAATTGGTGAATTTGTCTCAACCGTTGATCATGTGGTCGTTGATCTAGGTGTGCTTGAATATGTAATAGAAAGGTACACTGGTGCAGTGTTAGGTGTCAGAAGTGTGGTGTGACTACCTAGTCTAGTGTACGATCGTACAAATGGTAATACTACATGCCTTATTCATTTGATTGCTCGGGGGACCAAGCTGTAAGATGCTAATGTGAGCTTGGGAAGTCAGCTCACTCGTTATTGATTCCATATATAGTGAATACGAGGTATGACGCAAGGGTTGCACGATTTAAAGCATTTTCCAAATAGAGAAAGTCCCAAGATTTTTTGATTTCAAAGAAAGAGCTAAGGTAGAAGATGGATACTAAGATCCATAGTTCTTTTTGTAAATCGGATCTTTGTAACAAAAAAAATAGTGTGGTTGTGTTCGTTCTATTTGGAAGAGCCATTTTGTAATGTTTCTATATATATAATATTTGTACATTACCCGTGGATGTAGGATTTCTCCACAATCTAAACTACATTAAAGTTGTCTTGTGTGGTTAGTTTTATTTTGTCTTTATATTATATGTGGAAGGTTCATTGAACTGTTTCTCTGCTTTCTTCTTGACACACTTGCAAAGAGTGAATCATCTAAAGTCTAAAGCTATGAGCTACTAACGAATTACAAACCTTAAGTCTTGTGAGCTGGGCTAACACCATTAGACCCAAAATTTTGATTTCCACACATAGAGAGACATATCATGTTGTTATTGTATGAGGATGACATACTGATACCTAGAAATGACATGAGAAGAATTACAACGATGAAGAACCAATTGAAAAGATAGCTTGAAATAAAGAATATGGAAGATGCTAAGCGAATACTTGGTATTGAGATCAAGAGAAACATATCGATATGATATTTACTCTTATCTTAACAACAATACATATGGAATATTTTAAATTTGTTTAGTATGACAGAAGCCAAATAGGTTGGAACTCCCATTGGTCCCCATTTCAAAATTAGGACCACTCATGTACTAATCGAAGTAACAATTAAAAAGTTTATACAAAATATACCTTATACAAGTTTCATTGAAAGCACAATTTATTCAATCATTTCCACAGCTAGTAAATGTTTTTCACTCGTGTAATTAATGATTTTAAATGCTTTTTTATAACTAAATAAGCTCAATTGGCCTAATGGGTTTATATAGTCCATGGGCCCATTAGGTAACTCACGCCTATTTATACATAAATACCCATTATTTTGTTGTACATATTGATAAAGGAAGGAAAATATAAACAATAACAAGGTTTATTAGGTAAAGTATAAAGACTAAATTTGTTTACTTAGTGATTAAGGATCAAAGTAAAACAAATATAAAAGATAAAGGGGTTAAGTGATATACCCCAAGAACTTGTTTGTAAATAGTAGAAGCGTGGAATGAGAAATCCACTTTAACGATGATAATTATGTAATTCTACCATCCACCTCATGTACTATATAAAGGACATTCCTTTTTTGGGAAAATGGACAATGATTAGTCAATTATAGCTACTTTTATTCCTTTTATATTTTTTTTCTCTCTACAAAACACTCATATCATAATTATAGTTACCTTATACGAACATTTTTTAAACAGATGCACTCCTACCAATATTTTCGCTTCCGAACTTACCTAAAAATATTATGAGTTCATCAGTGGTGCCTCCTGTGGGAACCTGAGTGGTACACATAATCAACGTTCCAAAACCTTAAAAATAATTTTTAAAAAATGGAAACATAAGTTTGTGGTGAGGCTGAGATAAATTCGATAAAGGATCTGATTTGTGCTGTAACTGGCGACCATTTGATGGAAGAGCAAGTCGCAAACGAATGAAACGATCATAACCGATATGCTGAGGAGCTTCTAGAAGAACCTGTACTGGTTACCAGGCGTAAAGAGTTATTCGAGGACATCGAATGACTAAATGCAAAGAAAGAAGCGATAATAAGCTCTAGAAGAGTCAGATCTTAAGTCCGACGAGAGAGAATCATGGCTGATTAGACTCAAGACGGTATTCAACTTGAAGAAAGGCGTCAGAGGAAAATTCATTGATCTTCCAAAAGGCGAGCTAGATCTGAACAAAGATATTAATCATCAGAATCTAGTATGTATAACACTTCTTAAACAGATGAATTTTCATCCACAGATACCGATGCCAGTTATAAAGCATATCAGAAGTAAAGAGATTCAAATATTTTTAAAAGTTCTCATCGGACCAGTCGGAAAAGGAAATATCTGAGGAAGAAGCGTTACCATGGGAAAATAAAGATGTATTCTGAAAAGCTCGACGAAACGGGTAATATCAGACGAGACTATGTAAATCTAGCGAGACAAATTGAATCTGACAGCTACAATCAAGATTACCGATTCAGTATTCAGTTTACATTTTTGACTTAGGAAAGACTTTATATGACGGCTAACGAAGGTCCGGGGGGGAGTTCCTACAAAGTCGGACATAATTGGAGGTCATCTCCACTCTCTCCAGAAATTTTATCTGGCCATCTTCCCAAGTGGTTTGATATTTCCAAGCTGGAAAAGTTCAACGAGACCCAAGATCCAAATAATCACATTGAGCAGTTCAAGAACTTCATGATCGATTATGATGATGATGACAAGCTATTGTGTAGGGAATTTTCTCAAACCTTCAAGAATCCAGCATCCAACTGGTATAATCATTTACCTCAGGGGTGTATAAACAATTTTGATATGTTTTGGAGTATGTTCCGAAAACATTTCGTTGGAAGCAATAAATTTTGTGCGAATGGGGATACCATCATTTACTGCAGACAGAAAGTTAGGAAAAGCTTAAAAGAGTATAGGAAATGCTTTATTCAGGTCAAGACATATATGGTTTTTTGTGAGGACAAAATGGCACTGGTTGCTTTCCGAATCGGTTTGATTCCATGGGTAATGAAAGATAATGTCGCGGAGACACAAGCCATGACATTCAGAACGCTACTGGATCAGATAGAGAATCAGATTCTAGTAGAAGAAACTAAATCCTCGGAGATAGAGTCGATGTCTCAATTCTATCAGGATCCAACCTTGATAAGGGCTAGTGCACCAACGGTAAATGTCCGACCACAACTATCGCAGCCGACAACAACCGTCCGACCTCGAGCACCAGTCTAAGCAACAGGTCAAACTCTTCAACGGAAGTGAACAATCAACAATATACATCTGTAGGAGAAGTGTCTCAATAGTACGTTCGAACCATGTCCAACAAGTGGGTCCGACCCACTCATTATGCCAATTTAACTGAGTATGTGTCAGCTATTTTTGAGAAAGCACGTGCAAATGTACACTTTCATAAGCCTTTCCCGTTACAGACCCCAAGGGAGCATAGGAAGAATAAATATTGTTAATTTCATGACGATATCGGACACGATACGAAAGATTGTGTGGCATTGATAAAAGAGGTCCACTATTTGATATAGAATGGAAAATTAATCAATTTTGTGAAAAACAATTCTGCGGTTGCTCCCAAGCAAGAAGTTGCTCCTAAACAAGAAGACACCATGATGATATCTGAAGCGGTTGATGAAGAATTTATTGATGTGTTTGATGTCGCTGTAGAGTATCTAGATCCGAAGTCGGGCATAAACAATATAAACATGGTTAAAGAACCAATTAGAGGAAAGGTTAGTGAGTTATGTGCATTCTTTGAGTCACTAACCATTTTTGGTGAGATACACTGGCAGGAATATCAAACTATTCTCGAAAGAGACATGTTGTTAGTCTGGCGACACAGTTATGAGCAGGTGCTTGAATACACCTGTACAGAAATCCATCCTTGATACTTTTCTTTGAAGATGATGACATTAGAGACATAGCTGGTCTTCATGATGATGCAGTGGTAATCAGAGCAGAGATAGTGGGAAATGAGATAAGGAAAATTTTGATAGATACTGGGAGTTCAACTAAAATAATATTTATGTCTACTTATAGCCAGATAAAGAACCCACCAACAATCTTGTCATCTGACAGGACGATAGTGGCATTTCTAGGAGCTACTGCTGAAGTAGTCAGAGAGTTTGAAGGGATGGTAGAGTTAGGCCGAGGGCCATTCTAGAAGATAGTCACAGTACTGTTTGTAGTGGTGGATGCTCCAACGTCATACAACGCTATCTTCGGAAGGTCTTGGTTGTCTAAAATGCACGCTGTGCCATCTACTGTTCATCAGTGTTTGAATTACATAGGAACGGTAAGAAGTAGCCAGAAGATGGTGAGGGAATTTTACCGAGCCGCGTTTGCCCCCAAGCAGTTAAAGGGGGTCGAAACGAAAAAGGAATAACGATCACTAGGAGCCACCACAGATTCTGATTCTGTTGATGATCCGAGGGAGGCCCCCGGGTTTATGGTCCCTGATGATGGTTTTAAGGATCATGTCTTTTGTCCCGTTAAAAGTCTCAAGATTAGTACAAGGTTATCCCAAGAGGTAAAAGAAAGTTTAGTCAAATTTATTTCCACGAAATTACACTTGTTATCTTGGTGTACAAAAGATGTTACAGGGGTTCCAGCAGATGTCATCTGTCATAGGCTCGCAATATGGAACAACGTTCGTCTGGTCATACAGAAGAGGAGATCATTTTCTCAAGAAAAAACTGAAGCGATAATGGCAGAGATGGACCATTTAACAATGGTGGGACACATACGCGAGTCACGATATCTTTTGTCGACTGCTAACCAAGTCCTAGTAAAGAAGAAAAATAGCAAGTGACGAATGTATGTGGACTTTACCAATCTAAACAGAGTGTGTCCCAAAGATCTTTTCCATGTGCCTAGAATAGATCAGTTGGTCGGCTTAACGTCTAGAAATCATTTTCTAATCCTTTATGGATGCCTATTATGGGTACAATCAAATCTATATGGACCCAAAAAAATAAGAGAGTACAACTTTTATTACTGGGAGGGGTCTGCACTGTTACAAGGTAATGTCACTCGTATTAAAAAAATTTGGGGCAACATACCAGCACTTAGTAAACAAAGATTTTGAGTGTCAGATTGGAAGAAATAGTGAGGTTTACATCGATGACATGCTAGTCAAGATCCTCAAAACGAGAATCATTTAGCTGACTTGGAAGAAACTTTTGCCAATTCGACCAAGATAAATTAGAAATTGAACCCACAGAAGTGCACGTTCAAGGTAAGATAAAAAAACAATTTAGGCTACATAGTCAGTGAACATGGTATTGAAGTCGATCCGATACAGCTAAATGATCTGTAAACTATGGCCCCACCAAGAACAATCAAAGAAGTACAAATCTTGAATGGAAGATTGGCAGCATTGAACAGGTTCATATCGCGGTCCTCGGACAGGTGCGCCCCTTTCTTCCACGTACTGAGAAAATAAATTTCTTTGATTGAACTAAAAAATGTTCGGATGCTTTTAACCAGATTAAAGAATACATTTCTTCTCCGGAAATCTTGACCACGCCAAATCCGAGGGAAAAGTTGTATACCTATTTGGCAGTGTCAGATTTCGCGGTGAGTGCGGTTTTAATCCGAGAAGATTCTAATGTTCCGAAGGCGGTTTATTATGTCAGTAAGAGTCTTCAGGATGCAGAGAAGCGGTACCTCAAGTTAGAAAAGTTGGCGATTGCATTGGTAACATCCGTGCGAAAAATGGCCTTACTTTCAGGTTTATTCAGTCGTGGTACGTACATCTTTTCCGTTGAAGAAAATGCTACAAAGGTCTGATGTGTCGCGAAGAATGATGAAGTGTTCAGTAGAGCTTGGAGACTTTGATATTAAATTTGAACCATGAACTGTTATCAAAGCACAAGCATTAGCTGATTTCTTAGTCGAATTCTACTCCGATCGGAATAAAATGAATATTGATAAAGAAGAATTTAGCTTAGAGTGAGTTTTCTGAACTGACAGAGGTTCAAGCTCATCTGATTGTGGAGCAGGTATACAATTGACATCTCAAAAAGGAATTGTTATGTATCAAGCTATCCAATTCAGGTTCAAAGCGTCAAATAATGAAGCGGAGTACGAAGCTGCTTTGGCTGGCCTAAGACTTACAAAACATTATGGAGCCAAAAGAGTCAGGTTAATAAGTGATTCATAACTTCTGGTGAACCATGCATCTGGACGGTCAGAGGCAAAAAATGATCATTTAGTGAAATATCTGGGGGTTTTGAAGGCCTTAACCTTGAGTTTCGAGGATGTCAGATACAAACATGTTCATATGGCTTGGCATTCAGTAGATGATTATTTGGCCAGAGCATCTTACTAAGAGGAGTACCCATGGATATTCGTCCAAGAAAACCCATCAATTGTTAAGTGGTCCAAATCAGTTGAAGGAGGTGTTGAGGCCTTCCAAATGTCCACATTTATATACTAAAAGACTAGAGAAATAAGATACAAGAGTTTTTAGTCAACGACATATTCCCAGTTGATAAATTAATGGCCAAAATAATATGATTCAAGGCATATGGGTATGTGGTACTCAGAGATGTATTGTATAAGAAATCTTTTAGCTGTCCTTTATTCCGTTGCTTAGGGAAGGATGAATCACAATTGATACTTTCAGAGTTGCATGATGGAGAAGGCTCAACACACTGTGACTACAAAACATTGATACGAAGAGTCTCATAGTTGGTTATTATTGGTCGACCATCTCCTCGGATGCAAATGAATTGGTGCAGAAGTGCGACATATGCCAAGAATTTTCTAATTCAATCCATATTCCTAGTATGCCCCTCGAATCAATATCAGAGTCTTTACTATTCGACTGATGGGGTATTGATCTAGTTGGACCACTTCTGATGGCATAGAGAGGTCGTCAAACAATCATTGTTGCAGTAGATTACTTCTCAAGTGGGTAGACGCTGACCTGTTAGCATGAACAAGAGCGAAAAATGTGATCAGGTTTATGATTTCTAACATATGTTGTCGTTTTGGTGTACCAAGAAAATCACAATGGATAATGGACCATAATTCGATAATAATGAGATAAAAGCCTTTTGTGCATCTAAGGGCATACAAGAATGCTTCTCAGCACCTTTTTACTCTCAAGCGAATGGCCATGTCAAAGTGACTAATCAGACAATCTTAGATGGGCTGAGGAAGAATCTGGAGGTTAAGGCCGGAAGATGGCCAGATCACCTACAAGAAGTTCTATGGTCTTACTAGACAACTCCTCGGTCTGCAACGCTAAATTCGTCATTTGCACTCGTTTATGGGATGGACGCGGTGGTACCATCAGAAAAAAAATCCCCATCGTACAGGTTAAGTGAATACTCAGAGGAAACAAATGATAGAGGAAAGCGCACAAAGTTGGATCTAATAGAAAAAAAGAGAAGAAGTGCGCAGTTAAACTCTTTACACTACAACACTTTGATGAGGAGTTGGTATGTGTCAAAAGTTAGAAAAACAGAGTTCAAAGTTGGGGATAATGTTTTAAGGAAAGTTTTCCTTCATACAAAAGAAAAGAGGATGGGAAAGTTAGCTCATAATTAGGAAAGTCCTTACATGGTAACCAAGAAGATAAAGCCGGTGACATATAAACTCAAAGATAAAGAATGAAGAGATCTTCCACACCCTTGGAACATTGAGAACCTCATAGTTTATTTAGAGTAAACGTGTTAATACGTATATATATTCTTTATCAGTTTATGTAAGTATCGGTGGCATACTCTTTCCTACCCTGGTGGCATAGGAAGGTTTTAATGAGGTGTCCTAATAGCCGACTTATATATAAAATCCCATTTCCTTCTTAGAATGATTTGTAAAATGTTCATGTTTTTGAACTCGTAAGGCATTCAAAAAAAATTGGACTAGAAATTTCATCTTTTTGAACTCAAAAGGTGTTCTAAAGAAGTTTGGACTAGAAAGTTCATCTTTTTTTAAGTGAAAAGACATTCCAAAGAAGTTTGGACAAAAATTTATCTTTTTTAATCATAAGACAATGAATTTTCGTTATTTTGAGGAAGAAAGGTGGGTAAGGCCTCGTGTTAAATGTTTTCACATGAAGTATTTCTATGCAAAGAAACAAGTTGGTTTGAATAAGAATTTTGAAAAACTTTCATGTTAGAGAAATTATCTGTCACGTAAAACTTGTTTTAGGTCAAACATTTTAACATAAGGAATTGTTTAGTAAGAAATAAACTTGAAAAGAAGAGTCATAACATAAAACATCCTCACAATATGAGGGTAATCTTACAAAACAAAGCTCCAACATGTTTGCGGTTACAAATAATTAACAAAACAAGGGTGACAACATTCAAACTATGCTAATCGGAAGAGGAATTTTCCTTACACTCACCACCCTCCTCAAATTTTTCTGCATCTTGGTGACTTGGAGCCCGAGCTCGAGTTGGAAGGTAAACTACATTGTCCAAACCTTCCAAACGTTTGAGGATAGCGTCACTCGGGGGATTCTCTTCATAGTTGTTTGAAATAAACATCTTAAAAGTATCCAAGTTTAATTCATAAAACATAAGACTATATGAGGACGCATTCCTTGCCCGGACCACTTCAAAGTTAACCGATGGGGAAGCTCGTCGGAGTTCTCAAAGTCAGTTCCCCATTGCCCAGAGATAAAGATGAATGTTTGCTTTGATTTTTTATCATCTTCTAAGAAGTCTTTGATCACCTTGAACTTCCTTGTTAAACCAAGAGATTAAAAAGGGTAACGAGAGTTCTTAGCCACACATGAAATAGAGATAAGTTGCTCTATGGAAAAGGCGGTCTCAAAAAGTCTGGAGGGCATGATGCAGGCCATGAGTGTGTACCACATGTTAGCGCCAGCCTGAGAGGGGTAGAGTCCCATGAGGTTGAAGTATTCTACTAGATCAGGATCAAGAGGTAGACGAAGGCCCAAGTTCATAAGCTCGGTGTAAAGGATTAGTTCATGATTGCGAACGGACAACGGAGTCCCTCCGATGATGGGAAACCAAATGGTAATGTTTCCGGTATTTCCCAATGGTCTCTAAGATTTACCTCTTCGGTCGGATGAAAATATTTGTACTTCACTTTATAAAGGGCAAGAGATTCTTGGACTCGATATCGCGAAGATCATCACCTAAAACATCGTCTATGCTCGAAGGCAGATTTATGGTGCGTTTCTACTTCTTTTTGTCTTTCTTTACCAAGGAAGCCTTTTCACTCCGAAAGGGTGGACCAGTTGTAATTTCCGGGTGAGGAGAAGATACACCCTGACTTGGCGCAAATGGTCAGAGGGGAGGAATCGCGACGGGTACAACTTGTAAGGGTTGTGCCTCAACCACAACCACATCAGGTTGTTCCTCATCAATGTCTGATTCATCAATTTAAGCCTTCTCTTGGATTTCAAAAATAGACTTCAAAACATTTTCTCAACGAACACCCCTTGAAGATTTCTTAATAATCACTTCAGAGTCATTTCGGGGGACTCGTGCGAAGTTACCTGAGGGGTTGAAGCAGAAGAAGAAATTTTTACCCAAATAGACTTTGTAGGTGGGTTAGGGGACCTTTTCCTCTTAATGCGTTCCCCTACATTTACTTTAGTAAGTTTTCCCTTTTCATCACCCATGATTAAGAAGGGAGATGACTTGTGAGCGGATTCAGACGATGCAGGATCAAACTTGTTATCCCTTAACCAAGCTTGACTGGGGGGCTCAATGGAAGGGAGGTGCGTTCTCGGATGGGGGACCAGTTGTCACGAAAGGTTGATTGCCAGATGGCTGCAGGTGTGGGGTGTCCTCTTTTACCGGAAGTTCCACGAGCAACAGCTTGGTTTGAGATAGTGAACCACCTTCAAATATTCTATCTTTCAAAATTGATAAACTCTTCAGGCATGAAAGAACAAGAAAAAATTTGGGATCAAACTTTCTCTCAATATAACGGATGTTCTTGGCTCAAGGTTGAACAAAAGTTAAAGAGTTTAAACTTATAACTAGAGGGGTAAGTGAGTATTTATAGTGAAAAATATGGGTACTATGGGGCAGAAGGTGAAAGGTTAAAAAAATTCTAACAAGTTTCTCCTCTCAAAAACCGCTTCAAACAGTGCGCTGGCAGGCCATGGTAGTGACGCGACATGTGGCCAGAATTGACTCCACCATCTAAAATACTCCTGAGACGTTAACGGATAGGTAGAGACATATGAACTCAAAACAAATTGTGGTTTAGGTGAGGTCATCGTGACCAAGGGAGAGGTCATAAATTCAAGCAAGTCGGGTATCATATAATCTGAGGGGTAACAACAAAAGAATTCGTTGACGAAGCGTAAACAACAAAGATATCCGGTCCGAGGATAGGTCATACAAAGAAATTCGAGTGTCGTAAAATCCGAAAAAGGTAGAAAGGAATGAATAACTACAATCCTCATTCAAATATCTTCATAAGGACTGGGGGCTACTGATAAGGGAAGGAAAATATAAACAATAACAAGGTTTATTGGGTGAAGTATAAAGACTAAATTTGTGTATTTAGTGATTAAGGATCAAAGTAAAGCAAATATAAGAGATAGAGGGGTTAAGTGATATACCCCAAGAACTTGTTTGTAAATAGTAGAATAGTGGGGTGAGAAATCCACTTTAACGGTGGTAATTATGTAATTAACTATCCACCTCATGTACTATATAAATGACCTTCTCTTTTTGGGAAAAGGGCCAATGATTAGTTAATTATAGCTACTTTTATTCCTTTTGTCTTTTTTCTCTATCTACAAAACACTGATCTCATAATTATAGTTACCATATACGCACATTTCTTAGACAGACGCACTCTTACGAATATTTCCGCTTCCGAACTTACTTAAGAATATTATAAGTTCAGCACATATAAGTATTACTTTTTCTAACATCATATGTAAAATGACCCATTTATGCGATTTGTCCTGTAAATAATCCAGTCTTCATCAAGTATTCTTCAAATTTTGGCTCGATACTCCTTTGAAACTTAGTTTGGTACTCCTTCAAATATTGTTGTGCTTAACACGTATTGAAGATACAATTTCGAACGGATTTGTGGAATGGTTTGAAGGTGCTCATACATATCATTTGAAAGTAGGATATATTCTTGTGGATGTGTCAGGGATGGATTAGACCCACAAATTCTTTTTTTTAAATGGTGAAGTGTAATATTGGTTGGAGACGATTCCACTACTCTAAAAATTATAACCGTTAGAGAAGGTTCCACTTCTCTAGGGTTATACCGATTGTGAGAAAGAGGTTGTTGAGATTTTTTATAGTTCAATATAAATGATTTCTCCCCTTACTCCTATCTTAGAGAGAGAGAAACTTAACTTCTTAGAGAGAGAGAAGCTTTACCCCTTTATCACCGAAATTCTCATCGTCCGTTGTAATAGCAACCACAGAGTCATTCTCTGACGACTCCTTCGTGCAAACTTTTATATTCACTGCAAAACAAATTTGTTTAATTAATTATGCTTATTAGAGAGAGTCGAAGAGAAAAGAAAATCCAGGTTAGTTGCAGGGTTGCCAGAAACCGAAGAAAGAGTTATTATCAGTCAAAATTTCGAGTAAAGAGACATCTACCCATACAACAGACATAGTATTTCAGTCGAACCTCCGTCCATTGCTCAGTTTTTTATGTAAAAAAATCATTCTTCAAGACCGACACAGTCCTAAAGAGCAACTTGTTTTAAAATCCAATCTACTTTATAACAATGATTTTGGATACCGAAGATAATTTTACTTCAAAAACATCTATACAAACAAAGGTTACGAAGGTCTAGCAAACCAAGGGTAAAGATCACACCGAACAACCTCTATCATCTCTAAGCTTTGAATCAGAACAGTTAAATAAAAATAAAACAATTATCCTCCAGCATATAGTTACTTAACATAAAACCTTGCCCTCCGGATATAATTTGAGGCAGTTAATTGATATGGAAGAATATGTTGACGCAAATTCGCCATTAAGAGAGTCAGACCAATCATGAGAAAATCTCAAGGTCTCAAATAAAGTTATAGAGAGAGCCCAAAAAGCTAAAAAATCAAGGGTAAGGCTAAATAAGTAGAGGAAGTAGAGTTACCTTATTCAATTGCCGGGTACGTGGGGCCAAATTTTAAAAATTGAGCCAAAAATATCTGTTTTCTCTTTCTCAAATCCCCTACAACTACTTCTCAGATAATGAGTTAAGTGCACTTCAAGCCAAATGGGGAATTTCGAAGTAAATGTCCAATCACCGAAGAATGGAGAGACTCATATGAGGCGTAGAGAAATGAAGTTGGTTGTCTATCATGATGTTTTGAATTAGGGGCTTCAGTTCCCATTAGTCCCAGAAATAGTTAACTACTTTGATATGGTGGGCTTATGTCCAACTCATGCCTTCCCGAATGCATAATATATATTGACTTCATGTCTCATGACATGGAGGTTGTCAAAGATCCAAATTCGCATCAAGAAATTTGTCACTATTCTTGGGCTGTTGATGATTTCTCGGATTTCCTTATACTTTCTCAACCTAAGGTATGAGTATAAAGTAGTGAGCTATTAACTGGAGGTTGATTAGCTACGGAAAATATAACTCTTCTTCATCAGTAGGTAGTGGGAGAATGGAAAAAAAATACCATCGAAAGGAAATCCGAGTTGTGCCCCAAGGTTTTGGAAGAGTACATGTAATTCCTCGTGTTTTACTTACTCTTTCTAATGTATTTTTCCTATGTTCATAACTCATTTTGAACTCTTCTTATAGTGATATTGAAGTCTTACCAGCAATGTTTGGAAGCTGTTAAAGGTACTTTTAAAAGATTGCACAAGTGTGCCGAAGAGAATTAGTCTAATTCCTTCTACAAATGATTTACTCTAAATAATAGAGTTCATAGTCATCTATGGAGGAAAGATTTCGACCGTAGCATGTCATAGGAAGAATTTACTACCCCACCTCGTCTATCGGCTATTCTTAACTGAATTGAGATTAGTGATAGCAAAGTTTTCCTTTTAACAAGGACTAGGGCGCCCAATCATTGGGTAGAAAGAGGTATTACTAACATGCAAGGTCCAAAGAAAGACATCATTGATAGTGAAGAGGTAAATCAGCTCGATAAGCCCTTACAATTAATGGTTAAGGTTGATGTTGAACTGGGCAAGACACATGAAGAGTCTCCCTTCTTGAAGAGGAAATATTTGAGTGCATCAAAAACACACAAGGGGAGAGAGAATAACAACAAAAAAGGAAAAAGAATAAGCAACAAAAGATACTCGTTCGGAAGTTGTCCCAATCGCAGTTCAAACAAAAATTCAACCAGTAACTCAAACACATTACCCTTTGTTTCTGGTGATATGTATGATGATAAAAACCTTTTAGGTAATGGCGATGGTATCAGCTTTGAGGATTTTGAACAAAAATTTCCTAATCCGACTAGCCATGTCGATGGGCCTTTTCATCTGGAAGCAGAAGACACCATTCCCTACTCTGTGTCGGGTTTTGTGAGGTTTATTGTCGAGCTGGAGAGAGAGGTGAGAATGAAAAAAATATACAATCAATCTTTTTAAAGGTGAATGTGAGTGTCACCAGAAATCATTCGAATAACAAAAATAACATGCTGATGGTTTGAAAAGTCAAGCTGCAAGTGCTGAGAAAGAGCTTAAGCAACTAAAGGTAGCTCGCGAAGCTAAAGTCACTTAATTGCAATCATTCAGAACAGACAAGATCTAAAAATATAAAGACGAGGCTAAAGTTGATAAGGATATTATCGAGCACTTGGTGAAAATCTGATCTGATCAAGATGGTCTTATTAAAATTTTCAAAATGGAGTTAATTTCATTCAATACCGAGTCTATAAAAGATAAAGAAGCTGCATTGGATGAATACGTTGATGAGATCTTAGATTCCTTAACTAAGCGAGATACTTCAATCAAGTCTGACATGGTCTTAAATTTTCATAAGGAATCTCCCCAGCTGAACCTCAGATCTTTATGGGAGTTGGTCCCAGAGGAGTTATGGCCTAATGATATAGGTTTAGCATACAAACTATGCATTCAAATGCATATTAATGACGAAAGTGTTCTTGAAAGTGAAGATGGAGGATCTGAATATAGGAGCTCCAAAGAAGAGGATGTATAAGGAAAAGAACCCAAAGGTAATTGATTTTATGTTTTTTCTTACTAATTTCTCGTATCACCATAGTCTTTGCGAGTCCTTGGCATGACCAAGTCATTTTGTAGTACTTATTCAGCTTTCCTCAGAATTTTTTGTTTATAAGTCCTTAGGATAGCCAATATATTTTGTATTTGTAATTTCATGAATGAATCACCTTTGTGTTATCCCTTAGCTTTAGTTAAATAACGTATTTGGATTGTCTAATCGAGGTAATCTAAATAATTATTTAGATTCAGATCACCGCTTCTTTGAATCCAAATAATATCTTTAAACGAAGTCAACATATGTTAAATAACTTATTTGGATTTTTCATATGCGAAGGTAATTAAATTATTTAAATTTGGACTATTACTTCTTTGAATCCGGATAATCTTGACAAACTAATATTTGAACCTTTTAGTGTAACCAACCAATGTTGGAACCTTTACACATGACCAACTAATGTTGGAACCTTTTAATTGTGATCAACTAATGTTGGAACCTTTACACATGACCAACTAATGTTGGAACCGTTTAGTTCTAACAAACTAATGTTGGAACCTTCACACAGGACCAACTAATGTTGGAACCTATTCGGAGTGCCCAAAAATATTCGAATCACAAAAATAACACGATAACAATAAAATAAAAAATAATTCATAGAATTTAATTGGTCCAAACACCTCATTAAAACCTCTCAGACCCACCAGAGTATGAAAAAATATGTCCTCATATATTTACATAAAAGATAAAAAAACTTAGGATTTTTTTACATTTATTCGAGATATGATCTTAAGTGTTCAATATTCCACGAATACCGAAGAAAATTGTCTCTCGATCTGCCAACCGATAGGTTCCAGACTTAACTCTTTCAATAACTAATAAGGCCTTTCCAAATTAGGCATTAACTTCCCTAGCCTTTTATCATCAGCATATAGGAAGACCTTTTTCAGAACTCTATCTCCCACTTACATTCTCTTCTCCAGACCTGAGACGCATATCTACTTCTCGTTAAGGTTTGATGGTAAAGAGATCTTAGATGTGTCTTCATTTTATTTTATTCAGTTAAGTCTAACTCAACTCTCTTTTCTATATAGTTATCCTCTTGGGAATAATTTTCGACTCACAACGACGGGAGGGTGGACTCAGTTGGTATCACAACATACATCCTATAAGCCAAGGCAAAAGGAGACTCTTGTGTTGTTGTTTGGACATAGTTCGATAAGCCCAGAGTATTTCTTATAGATAACTTGGCTATTTTATCGCTTCCCCTTGTAAAATAAATCAATCAATTGAGGATGGTTTTGTTAACTCCCACCCACCACCCACTTACAAAATCATAAAGTGTCATAATTATAGTTTGATGGCCTTGGGATGCCATTGGTAGAGGTCCAACTTAGTCAAGTCCTTATCTGTTTGAAGGATAATGCTTTGTATATTGATTTCAATGGTACAATTTTCATATGTATTATCTTCTCAAATTGTTGACAAGGATCACATCATCGAACTAGTTCTTTCGTATGTGCCATATTTGAAGGCCAATAGTATCCTGCAAACTAAACCCTTCGAGTTAAATTCATGTCTCCATAATAGGGTGACCCCTCTCCATCGTGTAATTATGTTCTGAAATCGTTGACAAGGACCACATCGTCGGACTAGTTCTTTAACATCTGTAATACTTGAAGGCTAATAGTATCCTACAAATAAAACCCTTCGAGTTAAAGTCTTGTATCCACAATAGGTTGACCACTCCCCACCATTTAACTCGGATATCATCATTTGAGATTCATTAATTTCAAGGAACCGTGATAGTGGTAGTCTAAGAGACCTTTTGTAAAGGATATCCCCAAGAAACATGAAACCATGTGCTTTGAATCTTAGCTTTTTTGCCAATGTACTATCAACGAGCAGAGTTTATTTAGTGATAAATTCCTTGATATCATATCTCGAGTCTTTATCTGTGGTGATTGATATTCAAAATTCTCATTCGGTGATTGATCTGATCTCAAAGCATGTTACTATGGATGGGTACTATTGTATGAGAATCCATGGATGTCCTTCAGTATACGCAATAATCTTTAAAGAATCAACCATCAAATGTTTGGAGGAACGGCTTCGTACTTAACATGTTTGGAGAACAATGACATCTCCCTTAATTCCTTCAAGTCTTTTATCAGATGATCGTTTCCAGCTTCAAATTACCCTGTGTCCTTGTTTATAAGCAGTTGTGAATCATTTATTAAACGAGATTTTGGGCACCGTAAAATATGTGCAAGTGTTAACCTTTCCAATGCTTCCCATATTCTACCTCATTATTTGATGCTTTCAATTTTGCGTATTGATTGATACATTGAATCACCGAAGGGAGTACCAAGTAAACTCGTGATCCACAACCTGAAACACTTGACCTCTCATCTGTTCGACCTATTCATTCACTCATATATTTATCAATATATGGTTCAGGCTTTGGTCGCTCAGAATGGAATTATACTAGAAAATATGCCATAACTTGCTTTACTGGTTGTTCGAGGATAAAACTCAATATCATAATCTTCTAATTCTGTTGACCACTTAGTCATTTGACCTGACAAATCTGGTTTTTGCAACATATTTTTTAGTAGAAATGAAGTTTGAACAGTAATTGAGTGAGCTTGAAAATATAGTATTATTTTTTAGCTGCTACCATGAGAGCAAAAACAAAAAATTTATAGCTTTAAGTATCATTTCTAAGAATTTAGAAAACTTTTACTTATATAATAAACAGGTCAAGGGTAACCTTCAACTTCCAGAACCAAGACCATGCTTACCACGTCATTGGATACTATAAAGTAGATATACAATCTTTCACCTGTAGTTGGCTTGGTTAATGTCTCCAGATACGATAAATGTTTATTGATTTTGGTGCAAACTTCATCGCACTCTGAAGTCTAATTAAATTCCTTCGTGTTTCTTAAAACTTGGAAAATGGTGTGCACTTATCTGAAGACCTTGATATAAACTTGTTCAAAGTAACCAATCTTCTAGTCAAAATTTGTACTTATTTGGTGGATCTTGGAAAAACCATAGCACATAATGCCTTTAACTATACTAGATTGGCTTAAAATCCCTTTCATTGATAATATACCCCAAAACATTCTAGACTGGAATCCGAATGTACATTTTTCCAGATTCAACTTTAAATTGATATCTTTTATATTAGAAAACATTTTCCTCATCCCTCACGTTTTTACTAACATATCATCAATGTAGACTTCAACATTTCCTCTAATCTGACTAGCAAATGCTTTATTTACTTTATATTGATACGTAACCCTAGCATTTTTCAACCCGAGTGGTGTAACTTTGGAGAAATGAAGGCTACTGCCAGTTATAAACATAGTACTATCTTGGTCATTCGACTTCATCTGTATCTGATTGTACCCTGTTAATGCATCCATGAATGATAACAACTTATTTCCATAAGTGAAGTCTATTGGTTAATCAATTCTAGGGAAATAAAATGGATCATTCAGAGAAATATTATTTAGATCTGTGAAATCAACACCCATATGTCACTTTCCATTTTATTCACGCGTACCGAGTTTGCTGTTCAAAAACGGTACTGAAATTCTCGAATATACCATACGTTTGTCAACCAATCTAACTCTGCAATAATAGATTCTGATTTTCAATAGGAAAATCTCTTCTTTTTTGTATAACAGAGCATACACTAGGTCGTATGTTAGCTTATAGAAAATAATTCTCGCATGGATACCCGTTACATCCTCGGTACACCAGGAAAACATGTGCAAATTTTCAGATAAAAAAATACAATAATTGTTCACTTACAACTTGTGGCAACTGGGCTCCAATCCTTATATTTTTATCATTTGGGAAGGTATATATCTCAGTATCTTCATTAGGAATTACCAAACTAGGAGCCTCCCTCGGATCTTCAACATTCCTTGAATCTGAAGTGGGCTCAAGTAATTTTGATTCTTTTTTGGTTTCTCGTATTCTATAGTGTTTTAAGAGGCAATGTAGTAACATAAAATTCTCTAACCACTTTTTGGATTCTTCGGACAATCGCAACTTGGCCCCCAATAATGTAGTTCAAATACTAATGAACTATCGAGGCAACAACATGCATCCTTGATAACCAAGACCTACTGAAGGTAGAATATTATGATGTTGGGCCATCGAAAACTTCAAAGAGTACCATGACTATCTTTTTGAAGGGTCATTTCCCAAGGAGGGTCTCATCTTCAAATTCTTCAATTACATTTACAACACTTCTTGTGAACCCCACTATGGTTTTGTTTGATGGAAGTATAACTTGAGGGCTTTTTATCTGATTGTAAGTATATAAAAGAAAATGTTTTCTGAGGTACCTATATAGAATCCTTTCGAATTCCAATTTCCTTATTTACTTCCCCGATTACCACAACATCGTCATATATCCCGGCAATGTCCCTTAAGTCGTCACAATCGAATACAAAGAATAACATTGGATCCTAATAGATATGAGCATAAAATGTTCCTTCTAACTCGGTTATCAAACTCACAATATTCCTTTTGCGTGAGCAACCTGCAGGTGCTGACACCGTATCCCATCCAAAGAGGGTTTATGATTTGAAGAATAAACACCAATATTTAACCCTTCCTATCTTCTCACACTCATTTATCATCACAGTACGACCTTAGTTTAGAATAGGGTCTAGATATTCTGAATTTACATTGAGTTCATGATAGGTCCCAATCATAACCATATTTTTTTTGTTTGAGGGGAGCTTATATTGGTTCCCTTCGGGCAACAGTTTGACCAAAAACTGGAGCTTGTGATCTATTATTTACACGTGCTTTGACAAATGTAATAATTTTTTGATTTCAATTTAAGTTTAGCTTTCTTTCTTTAGAGCAGTATAATCCTTCATATCATGGCCCACATAATTTTGATATCTACAAAACCGAGTAGTTTGATTTTTTCCGCGGAGTTTCAAAGGAGGATGGCCTTTTAATTTTAACAAATTTCGTTGTATTATCGAAGATGGTAGCAACACTTTCTGTCAAATCTTCAAAATGATCTGGTCGGACCCATTGATTCTCTTTGGATCTATATTGTTGACCTTGTAGATGATAGTTCACCCTAGTTCTAGGTACACTTTGATTAGAGTCCTTCAAACAGGAACTAGTGGTCATTTATGGTTCTTGTTAAGAGCCTGAGGTAGTATTCTTCTATTGATATGGAAACTTTAGCCTCTTCATCTCTTCTACCGTAATCTGATTCTGAGTTTGTGACAACAACCTCCGAAGGACACTGTTTTTTTCCTAGTGACATTATGAGCTAATTTTATAGGAAGAAGCCTCCGTCTAAAATAAACAATTTCTACTTGTTCAAAATAATCTTGCAAACTATTTTCGGTATCCACAAAGCTCTCAGTGTAATCTTGTAAGCTTTCCCCAATCAACCGACGATATTGAATTATTGTGTCTCCATTTTCTCGTATTTCTTTACTTATCAAAAATTTCCTTTCGAAATCCATTCAGAATATGTTAAAATTATTGATTGACCCATGCAGAAACCTATTATAACACTACAAAACAATATCTTTGAATGTCTGGGAAAAATCTAACCATAGCAATTTATTATTATCGTTATGGTCATCATGAAGTTCATGAACTGTTTTAGGTAGTTATCTGGATCCTTACTCCCATAAAAAAAGTTCCATTTTCGGGATATCAAACCGCCTAGGCAGATGACCACAGAAAATCTATGTGAAAACAGGTGATTGCCTCCAATTATGCACATGAATCATCTAGTGACTCTCATTAACTGTTGGAAACATCCTTATATAGACTGGATAACAAACTGATCACACACTTGGTGGTCAACACTATGGTTTCCCGGACCTCCTACATATCTTGCAATCTCTATTTTTTCTTTACTTCGTAGGTGTATTTTTTTAATCGAAGACGTGTCCTATTTACTTTACCTATGATGTCGATTGGGATGTTTATTCAAATAATTCTCATCACGATGAGTTTTTTTCGGTAGTGATTGCTACTCGGAGATGATAATATCTCAAACTCATACATCAAATCCTTAATGGACTCTAAAGAATTATAAGGATTTCTATTCTTACGTTCTATCTTCGAGGAGTGATGGGTTCTTTGTGATTGACCTCTATGATACTTTTCAAGACTTTGGTGAGCACTTGAATCCACAACTTATTTCATTGGAACCCCCTTGTCCTTTACATCTCTCGACTTTAGATCGGATTTTACCATAAGGGTTATTACAACTTATTTTTGATATCTTAATACCTCAATTTCCTCTTCTAACTGGTCACATTGTTCTTGCATGAGCAATTGTTCTCGCTTTTCGTCGGTCATATGTTTCATTCGGTCAGATTCTTTCCTGATCTTGACTCCCTCGCTCACCTAGACATGATTGATTTGTATTTCAAAATTCGTGCTTTTGTATATTCTAAAAAGCAAATTTTAGCACCTTATGTTTTAGATATTTTTATTTGGGTACCTCTATAGGTCTCCCATTGTGGTCGCCAAAGATCGTGTCAATGATTTTTGGACGTTAGTTAGGTAAAAACAGAAAAATTAGTTTTTTTAGGATGGGCAGTAGAGAGGGAATAGAGCTGCTTATGATTATATTTAGAGAAAAACATATTAGGAAGAGAGTAAATATTTTTCATTAGTGTCATTAATGATCCTAAAAGCCTATTTATAGGCAAATACGCACAATAGGTAAAATAACTCATAGATCTAATTTGTCTTTCGAATAATCCAGTCCTATCAATGTCATCTCTGTATATGTTAAAGATTCTCTAGTTATCACTATTTTCATGAAATGCAGTCATAATTAAATGGTAATTTGAATACTACATTTTTATGGCATTGAATAGTTTAAGAAATTAAAATATCATTTATGTCTATTGTGTCCTTATTTTGAAAGATTTCATATATACATACCTATGTCATGTTGAATCTTCCTTTGACCCAACTTCTAGATTTATGTTCTTGTAAGTGTTCCAAGCTTGTTTTTTTGTAAAAGTAAAAGAGATTAATGAGCTCATTGAGCTACTTGAGAAAGAAAGAAATAAATTTACCACAGTAAAAATAAGGGTGGTGCTAAAGCACAAAAAATCGTTGAAGCTGAGACGCTTAAGAGAGAATGTGATTAATGAGTTCAATAAGGTACTTGAGAAATTCTTTTTCAAATACATGTCTTTTATAAAGATATTTTGAACTCGCATGTATTAAGAGAGAAGACGAATAATGAGCTCAATGAGCTACTTGAGATAGAGAAAAAAATGTTGCCACCGTAAAGAAAGGAGGTGCTGAAATTTGTGGAAGCCTATAAACATAAGAATAAAACAATAAAAATTAAACATGTTTTTCTAATAAAAATGAGGAAGTGAAGGTATTGAAAGTTTGTATTTTCAAAATAAAAAAAAATTGATGAACTCGAAAATTTGTTTGAGAAATAGAAGTTGAATGTCGTGGGCATAAAAAAAGAGCTATGGAATTAAAAAAAATCATGCAAATTGAATATGCCAGGAATGAAAAAAAAACCTTAACAAACACGTGTTTACAATGCGGAAAAATAAATTACTTGGCTAAACTACCTTGTTGAAAATGATAAGTCGAAGGATGAAGTTTATAAAATTAAGGAAGATCTAAAAAAAGATAAGACATAAATTGAGGCATCAGCCATGATAAAAAAATACAGAGGTTTACATGATAGATTATGACCCAGACGACATATAAGACAGATAAAAGATTATGTTCAAGCTTATGGAGGAAGGCCTAAAGGATAAGAAAGTCTAGAAAACAATTACGAGCAAGAAACTAAATGAAGAACATGAGATCAATGTCTTAGAGATATAAGGTCCAAGCCTATTAGCCCATATATTTTATGTAATATGTATTCTTTCTAAATAAACAGAAAACCGTAGACGCTTCTTAGCGGCTTCTTCTTCTTCTTTATTTTCTTTTTCTTTGTTCCTTTAAATGGTATTATAGCATGTTTAATCTTTGGAGTTTGTTAAGTATTTTGCTTCAATTTGGTTTGTTTGATCTTATTTGGGATCTGATTTTGCTTAGAAATTTGGACTTTGCTTTGGGTTTATTTTATGAAACGAATGTCATATTCCTTGGAATTTATAGAGAATTTTGAATACTTGTTAAGACTCAATATTCTGTTGTAATAAAATGCTTCAGCTGTGACTTAGGGGTGAATATATCCAAATATTTTACTCACTTACTTGCATATGATGGTACCATCCATCAGTCTTTTTGCACTAATACCCGTGAGCAGAATGGTGTTGCAGAAAGAAAACAACGTCACCTTCTTGAGACTGCTCGTTCTTTGCTTTTATCTGCTAAGGCTCGTACTGTTTTTTTAGGGAGAAGAAATTTGACTTTGTATATATGATTAACTGAATTTCCAATGTACATAATTCAGGGATGTCTCCATTATATAAGTTTTACAGGAAACTTCAAGATTATTCTTCCTTACGAGTGTTTGGATGTACATGTTGTGTCTTTCGTACCCATGTAGAACGCAAAAAATTGGGTCTTAAAACCGCTAATATGTATTTTGTTGGTTTATCGTGTTAGACAAAAAGGTTATCGTTATTTTGATCCCATCAATGAGAAAATTTATGTATCTCGAAATTTTATATCTCTTAACCATGTCCCATTTTATTTGGTTCCGACAAAATCACATGATATAACAAGCACCAAATTTTGAAATATTGATCCTTTTGAAAATAATAGCGAAATATCCATTGATATTGATGTGATACTACTTTGCTCCATCAATTCCTGAGCCACCTTCTTCCTCTCGGGAACCAACAGCTCCACCCCTCAGAAGATCTACCTGTACAAGTAAGTCTACCAGACTATAAGATTTTCTTATTCTTCTTACTCAGCTCATTTTTCTTCTTTCATAGAAAAGATACTTGATTTATATGAACCTCATTCATTTAAAAAAGTTGTTTGTGATCCTCGTTAGAAAAATACTATAGTCGAAAAGCTTATTGCTCTTTATCAGACTTATACATGGGATATAGTTAAACCTCCATCCAATAAGCATATAATCGATTCTTGTTGGGTTTTTAAAATTAAAATATATGGGCTAATGGGCCTGACCCTTATATATCTAATATTTTTAGCTATAAAAATCATATGACGATAGACTAAAACAAAAAGAAGACAAATCGACTCTAAAAGCTGCAATATTAACGACTTTAACTTTATCCAAGGCATAAAGTTCTCCCAATCTACATCATATCCCAATCACGTTTTTAGTGCGTTGATCCTGTATAATACAAGAAGAATCTGAAAAGAAAACCCAATGACCCGATTTACAAAACTAACTGACCAAACAAGATTCGAGGAAATTGTTGGAACATAATAAACATCAGGAAGTGATATATGAGGAGTAGAATAGAACCAACACCCTCTACTAACATTGATGTATCACTAGTAGAGAAGACTGATATTGGTAAAACGGGAGACAGAGAAGCAAAGAATGAGATGTAAGGAAACATATGGCAAGACGTACTAGAATAAAAAATCAACAAAAATGAAAGAATACCTAATGTGGAAGACGAAGATAGATATGTGTAAGATTTTGGCATAGATATGGTCGCATGATTGAAAGTAAGAAACTGTTTAAAAGATTCCATAATTTGGAGGTCCATTGTAGAGGGTAGAGTGATATTATCAGTATCTTCTAATGATGCAGTAGCATCAATAAACTACGGAGGACAATTTTTTTGAATTGGGCGTGTATGTTTTTTAATGATTGTTGCTTAAAAGAACTTTGTTGAGGGGGTCGCTGCTGAGGTGTTTGTTTCTAAGGCAAATACTGTTGTTTTCCTCTCAATATTGGGCATTGTTATTTCCAATGCTTCTTAATTTTACAAAAAACACACTCATCAAATGTAACCCTTGCTTTATTGGGTGTTAATCTAGATTGGTTTGGAACAGGAGGTCGTTGGTTTGGGACAAAAACACAGTGGAAGCATTGGTCACTTTAGACCCCTTGTCCACTTGAGTTTTGATTTGTGTTTCCTCTACATAAGATCATAAAAAACTGAATCTGCAGTGGGAAATTGGAATTGATGAAGAAGTGTTCCATGCAATCTTTCAAACTTATAGCGTAAGGCCATAAAAAATTGTACTCATATTTTTTTCCAAGCAACATAAGGCTTGGATGCTTTCAACTATGCAAATTTTGTAACTACCAATTAATCCCACAAATCTTATATAGCAGCATACATATCTGAAATAATCAAGTTATTTTATTGTAAAGAATGAATATCCAATTCTAACTGGTATTACCACGTAATCCTAAACCTCTTTTATTATTTCATACTTGGCCAACTAAGTACCAATTGACTGGTTTACAAAGTTATTGATCCAAGTGATGATCTTTGAGTTATATGTCTTCCATGTGTCAAGGAGCGTAGCATAATTCTCATCACTTGTTGTATCGGATGGTTGGTGCTTTGTACTTGAAACATATTTGCCATGAAGAAAATCTTTTCTTTACATAGCTCAAGTAAGAATAGTTTTCCATCGATTTAAGTACTTATGAACTGCATAGAGTCATCCTTCCATATCATATCTGCTAAAAATGAAGTCTGATGGGTATTTTAAAAGATATAAGGCTTCTCTGGTAGCAAAAGTGTATCCACAGAAGTATGGTATGGATTATGAGGAGACATTTGTACCGGTGGTAAAAATAAGGACAGTTCGTGCGGTTGCATCCGTTTGCTAATGGAAGATTTTCCAACTATATGTAAAAAATATGGCTTTAAATGATGATATTTATAAGGAGGTTTACATGACTCATTCCCCATGTGTTTCTCACCAACCAGGTGAAATCTTTTGACTTAGGAAAGCTTTATATGGTCTCAAACAAGCTCATCGTGCTTGGTTTGAGAAATTTTCTATAGTTATTACTTTACTTGGTTTTCTTGCTAGTAATCCTGATTCGGCCTTGTTTATCAGATGTACGAGTGTAGGATAAAATATTTTATCCTTATATATATGATATGATCATTATTGTTGATGATATTGATGGCATTGAGGCACTAAAATGTGAATTGCCTTTTGCGATGAAGGACTTGGGGCTACTACGTTATTGTTTATGTATAAAGGTGGCTAAATCTCCAAAAGGTTATATTCTCTTTGAAACAAATATATATCTGATTTATTCAAACGAGCGCGACTTTATGATAACCAGATGGTAGATACCCCTCTTGAAACCAATACTTTGTATTCTCCAACTGATAGTGTTCCTTTGTCAGACCCAATTCTATATCAAACTCCCGTATGTAGCATAGTTTGTCTTACAATTACTCACCCATATATAGCTTATGTTATTCATGTGGTAAGTCAGTTTGTTACTGCTTCTACATCCATCCATTGGGGAGTTGCTCTTTGAATATTGAGATGTCTTCATGACATTCAATTCTAAATAATTTTTTCCTTCGACCTCTTCATTTGAACTGCATGCCTATACCAATGCTGACTGGAATAGTGATCTTCATGACTGAAAATCTACTATAGGTTTTTGTATTTTTCGTTGAGATTCATTGATCTCATGGAAAAGAAAGAAATAAGATAGTGTCTCCAGATATTCTACTAAAGTTGAGTACCGTGTCATGGTCATGACCATATGTGAGATTGTTTGGTTATGATGGCTTCTTGTAGATATGGAGGTTAAAATTACTAAACCTAATTCCTTACTAACTGATAAAAAAATCATCATGGCGATAACAAAGAATTTTGTTTTCATGAGAGGACAAAGCACATTGAAATAGATTTTCACTTCTCGACATCATCTTTAGATCTACACTATCTCGCTTTCATATGTTCCATCAGCTTTGCAAGTTGCTGATATTTTCATGAAGGCTAAGTCAAAAGTGCGGTTTCATTTTCTTTGTGACAAACTCTCAATGTTTATTATTACTTAATTGTGAGTTTGAGAGAGGGTGTTAGAGATATAGGGGCCACACCCATTAGCCCATATGCTTTATCTATAAATAAGAGCTTATACTCTATGTAATTTTTACTCTTTCTAGATAAACAGAAACCCTAACCGTTTTTAGCGACATATTCTTCTTCTCTCTTTTCTCTTTCTTTATTTGTTTACACAATGAAGATAAATAAAAAAGTGAGGTTGATTCAACAGACGAAGACCTACTAGATACGAGAGTCGACGATAAAACTTAAGAACCAAAGACTTGGGTCAACAAGAAAAAGTAGAATAAAACAAAACATATGAGGATGTGAATAATGAGTCTCGTAAACCCGAGAAACAACCCAAGGAGGAGACTAAATCATCTACAGTTGAAATAAGCTCAACAGATTCATAAATATAATTACTTGACGCACAAAAAAGTTAAAAGAACTCAAGCTCGAACTGGAAAGGTTTGTTGTGGTATTAAAGAATCGCAAATCTCAAAATAATCAGCTCAAGGACGAACTTTTTCTTGCGCAGAATAAAGAATTCTTCAACTAATCCATGCTGACATATGAAAACCGATCACGCCTATATCCAACAACAAAAAGAAGTACTTTCTCAGAATTATTGAAGATTTTAGTCAAAAAACTTGGATTTGTTTCTTGGATGAAAAATCAGAAACATTCTCTGTTTATAACATATCTAGCCTTGTTTGCAAGAGATGCTCCTATCAATTACACATAATAAAAAAGAATCTCTAATTGGATGAAATCTATGGATTTAGAAAATAAAAGCCAACGAGAGGAACAATACTTAGGAATTAACAAAATTACCTTCGGGAGGAAAGACAATCGGAGTTAAGTGGATTTATAACAAAAAGCTAAAGGAAAATGGAGAGGTAAACAAGTACAAGGCCCTTCTTGTGGCAAAGGGATATACACAACGTCATGAAGTTGATTATGCTGAAGTATTCACACCTATGGCTCGGTTTGATATAATTAGATTGATTATTTCTCTTACAACACAAAAAGAATGGATCATTTATCAACTAGATGTAAAGTTGGCCTTTTAACATGGAGAACTAAGTGAAGAGGTCTATGTTGAGCAGCCATCAGGGTATGAACAGAAGGGTAGCGAGTATAAGGTATACAAACTAGAGAAAGCCTTATACGGACTACAACAAGCTCTCGGAGCTTGGTACAGTTTCATAGAGTCTTATTTTATGAAGCAAGGGTTTGAATATATCCTTATGAGCACACCTTTTTCATCAAGACAAAGAATGAGGTAATATTTTGATTATATGTCTCTATGTTGATAATCTAATTTTTACTGCTAGTGATGAAATATATTTGCAAAGTGTAAGCAATCTATCATGGGCTAATTTGATATGACTGATCTTGGAAAAATGAGATATTTTCTTGGTATTGAACTTATGCAAGGCTCTAATGGAATCTTTATTGGTAAAAAAATATGCATAAAATGTGTTAAAGAGGTTTAGAATTAGTGAATGCAACCCGGTTTAGAGTCCTATTGTTCCTGGTATAAAGCTTGTGAAAGATTTGAATAGTGTAAAAATAAATAGCACGCATTATAAACAAATAGTGGGAAGCTTGATGTACTTGACTGCTACATGACCGGATGTAATGTTTGGTTAGTCTCATCAGCAGATTCATGGAGAATCCAACATAATTTCATTTAAAAACAACATTGACGGTACTGAGGTATTTTAAAGGTATTATCAATTTTGGATTATTATATAGAAATGGAGGAAATGAACTAAGTGATTTTACCGATATTGATTATGCTGGTGATGTAGAAGATATAAGGAGCACTTCCGGATATATGTTTAAACTAACTACATGAGGTGTTTCATGGTCTTAAAAAACAACTTGTGGTGACTATATCTATTATCGAAGCCGAATTTATTGTTGTTGCCTCATGTTCCGGTCCAAAAATATGATTAATAAGTATTTTAAAGCAATTAAGTAAACTTGATCCTACAATAATTTTATATGACAAGAGTTCAGTAATTCAATTTTCTAAAAATCCAGTGATACATGGCCGTAGCAAGCATATAGATGTTCGATTTCATTTTTATAGAGAGTTTACAAATAAAGGACTTGTAAAGATATTTCACATTCATACAGAAGATCAAGTTGCAGACATCATGACGAAACCTATAAAACTTGATGTTTTTCAGAAGTTACGTAATCTTTTAGGGGTTTGTTCATAATCAAGTGTAAATTGATGCTGTTAGGATTCAGTTTAAGTGAGGATGTTAAAATTATTAGTTTCCTAGTTATTTAATTATTCATATTTTTTAGGAGTTTATTATTAGTTTGACTTATTCTTTAAGAGTTTGTTATTATTTTGACTGGTTCTTAGCTGATATCTAAAAGTGGTTTAAACATTACTAATTTTTCTCTTTTTAGTTGCTCTATAAAGCTATTTATATAGTTGTTTAGTTGATCAATAAAATCATATAATTTCTCCCAATATTCATTTATACATATTTTAGTTTTTAACATTTGGTATCAGAGCATCATCGATCTGGTCGTGATCAATAGTAAAAAACAACAACTTTTTCCGTTTAGTAAAAGTCAGATGACGACGGAGAGTAATTTTATGCAACCATCAATTCCGAAGTTGGATGGAAATTATGATCACTGGTCCATGTTAATTTAAAAATTCCTTAGATCATAATAATATTGGAGTTTAGTGGAAAAAGGGATTCCTGCAACACTAGAAGGTGTGGTTATCTCAGAATGAAAGAATAAAGAAATTGGAGATCTTAAACTAAAGGATTTGAAGGCCACACTCAATTTTTTCTAAGCCATAGATTGTCAAACTCTATAGAACATTCTGAAGAAAGACACATCTAAAGATATTTGGGACTTGAGGTAGAAGTATTAGAGAACGACAAGAGTCAAACGTGAATCATTGTAAGCTCTTCTCAAAGAATGGGAGATTCTTTATATGATAATGGGAGAATCTGTGACTGACTACTTTGCTAGAATTCTTATAATAGCCAACAAGATGAGAATCATTGTGAGAAGTTGGTAGACATTGATAGAAAAAATACTAATATCCGTGAATTTTAAGTTCGATTACGTAGTTTACTCCGTTGAAGAATCTAATTATCTAGATTCCTTATCCATTGATGAGTTACAAAGTTGTCTTTTAGTGCATGAGCAACGCATGAATAGCTATGTGACTGAGGAAGAACAAGAACATAAAGTAACATATGATGGAAACCTTGGTAGCCAAGGAAGAGGACGTGGTGGATTTCGAGGACGATGTAGAGGAAGAGTTCGACAAGTCTATGTAGATCAACTATGGAATTATATGACTTTCATGGATTAGGGAATTACAAGTATGAGTGTCCTAAGAAGGAAAGAAAAACAAGAGAAAATTATGCATAAGCCAATAAAAATCATATTAATAGTTTATGTAGATGAGACAAAATCTGAAAATAATGACATTTGGTTTCTTGACTATGGATGCAGTAACCATATGTGTGGGAAAAGATAACGTTTCTCAACTATTAATGAAAAATTTAGACAAACTGTAAACTTGGGATACAACTATAACATGGTTGTGATGGGAAAATGAAATGTAATGTTTCAAGTGAATAAGATTGTACAAGTAATCACAGAGGTATTTTATGTGCCAGACCTAAAGAATAATTTGATGAGCATTGGAAAACTACAAGAGATCTTACAATTTGTATACAACGAGGAGGGTGTAGGATTTATCATCCTGACAGAATGTTGATCATGGAAACTAGAATGACGCCAAATAGAATGTTTTCTCTACTTGTTCAGTTCGTACCAAAGGAACAGGCCTGCTTCAACTCTATTACAGAAGATCCTTCAAAGTTATAGCATTTCCGATATGGGCATCTAAGTTATGGAGGTCCAAAGACACTTCAAGAGAAAAACATGGTTTGAGGATGACCAGAATATAAAGCTCCCTCAAAAGTATGTGAAGGTTGTTTGATAAGGAAACAACAAATAGATCATATTCCTAAAGAAATCACGTAGAGAGCATCTAAAATTATTCGATTAGTTCATAATGATATATGTGGACCGATCATGCCTATATCCAACAACGGAAATTGGTACTTTATGAGTTTTATTGACAATTTTAGTCAAAAAAACTTGGATTTTTTTCTTGGCTGAAAAATCAGAAGCATTATATGTTTTTAAAAGGTTCGAAAGTATTGTTGAAAAAGAAACTTGTGTGTACTTAAAGGGCCTGATAACTGATCGAGGTGGTGAATTCACATCCAAAGAATTTACTTGTTTTTGTATTATACTCACAGTGAATGTGAAAGTGAAGGCTCAGATAATGAAGTAAACAGTAATGATTCATTTGAATCACCACATGCACACTTATCTATTTATGACGGGAGAATAATTAGAATGACACCAGAATAGATAAATGATTATGTGAGTGGTGAAGGTGTTTCTGAAGGAAAAGACACAATATATCTAGCCTTGTTTGGAGGAGATGATCCTATTAATAAAATATAATCTAAACAAATCTCTAAATAGAGGAAAGCTATGGATGCAGAAATAGAAGCCAGCGAGAGGAACAATACTTTGGAATTAAATGAATTACCTACGGGAGGAAAGATAATCGGAGTTAAGGAGAATTATAAGACAAATCTTAAGGAAAATTGAGAGATTGAAAAGTACAAGTCTCGTATTATGGTTAAGGGATATACACAACAACATGGAGTTTATTATGTTGAAGTATTCTCACATGTGGATCGGCTTGATACAATTAGATTGATTATTTTGCTTGCAACACAGATAGAATGAACCACTTATCAACTAGATGTAAAGTCTGCCTTTTTACATAGAGAACTAAGTGAAGAGGTCTTTGTTGAGAAACCATCAGGGTATGAATAGAAGGCTTGTGAGTATAAGGTATACAAACTAAAGAAAGCCTTATACGGACTAAAGCAAGCTCCTATAGCTTGGTATAGTCGTATAAAGTCTTATTTTGTGAAGAAAAGGTTCGAAATATATCCTTATGAGCACACATTGTTCATCAAAACATAACACGAAGGTAAGATTTTGATTGTGTGTCTCTATGTTGATGATTTTATTTTCACTAGTAGTAAAAATATGTTTGCAAAGTTTAAGAAATCTATGATGGGCGAATTTGATATGATTGATCTTGGAAAGATTAGGTAATTTCTAGGTATTAAAGCTATGTAAGGCTCTGATGGAATCTTTATTAGTAAACAAATATGCACATAAGGTGTTAGAGAGGTTTAAAATGAGTGAACGTAATAATGTTCACATATCTATTGTTCATTGTACAACGCTTGTGAATGATTTGAATGGTGTAAAAATAGATAACACGATTGATAAATGGATAGTGGGGAAGCTTGATGTACTTGACTGCTACACGACCGGATGTAATGTTTGTGGTTAGTCTCATTAGCAGATTCATAGAGAATCCAACAGAAATTCATTTAAAAGCAGCAATGAAGGTACTAAGGTATTTAAAAGGTACTGTCAATTTTGGATTATTCTATAGAAATAGAGGAAATAAGGAACTGAGTGCTTTTATCGATATTGATTACGCTGGTGATGTAGAAGATATAAAGAGAACTTCCGGATATGTGTTTAAATTAAGTATATGAGTTGTTTCATGGTCTTCAAAAAATAGTATGTGGTGATTCTATCTACTACTGAAGCCGAATTTATTGCTGCTACCTCATGTGCCTGTCAAACAATATAGTTAAGAAGGATTTGAAACAATTAGTTAATACTCAACTTTATCATACAACAATTCTATATGACAACAGTTCAGTAATTCAGCTTTCTAAGAATCCAGTGATGCTTGGTATTAGCAAGCATATAGATGTTCAATTTCATTTTCTTAGAGAGTTGTCAAATGAATAAATTGTGGAGATGGTTCACACTCATACACAAGATCAAGTTGCAGAAATTATGACGAAACCTCTAGAACATGACGTTTTTCAGAAGTTACGTAATCTTTTAGGGGTTTGTTCAGAGTCAAGTGTAAACTGATGTTGTTAGCATTCAGTTTAACGGAGGATTTTAAAGTTATTAGTTTCCTAGTTATTTAATTATACCTATTGTTTAAGAGTTTGTTATGAGTTCGACCGACTGTTTAGGAGTTTGTTATTAGTTTGACCTATTGTTTAGGATTTTGTTATTAGTTTGACTTATTCTTAGCTGATATCTAGAAGTGGTTTAAGCGTTGCTAAATTTTCTCTTTTAGATGCTTTGTAAATCCATTTATATATTTGTTTAGTTGATCAATAAAATCATATAATTTCTCCCAATATTCATTTATACATATCCTATTTTGCAACAAAGGAACTTGAGGCAAAAATGTTGGGTTTGGAAGATCTAAATTCAAAATTGAAGAAAATGAATAGATTGAAGGTTTGGAAAAAATATGGAAGGATGTGTCTCAGTTGTAGAAGAAATGTTGGTTTTAGCCTTGATAGACAAATAATATTTAAAAGTAATTTTGGTAGATGTCTCTAACAAGGCAACGATGAAAAAAGAGCTATGCAGTGATCCTGAACAAAAATTGAAAGTTTCAGATAATAAGGCTCTAAATTTCCAGAGAGAGCTACTCAGAATAACCTCAAACTATAGCAAGTCATCTAAGATTCAAACCAAGTAGTTGAAGAAGATATATATCAATAGAACGATCTTGAGACAAATCTGGAAGAACTCGTTCGCAAAAAGAAAGTAAACAAAATAATAAAAAAAGTGAAGATAAAATTTAGTAATAACAAATGATAGCATGGATAATATTGACAGAAAAGAGTTGCATGTATTAAAAGTTTGTTAGTTATTCGTTAGTTACATCTTTTTCCTCGTTAAAAGCAGGAGTGGGTTCTTCTGAAAAAAAATAGTGGAATTACTTTCAACTTTTGAAGTGATGGGTTCAATGGATTCCTTAGTTATTTGATAAAGACTGAGTAATTCGATAAAAAAACTAAAAGTAAAGTTTTAATTTTTTTTTAAATTATATTTATTGGTGAGGTAAAAATCACGCAAACTAACTAAACTTGAATAATTTGAACAAAGAAAGGTTTACAGTAAAATATTGTATGAACGTGAAATGATTGTGGGAAGAACACTTGTACATTATCTTATGATCTGGATTACAAAAAAATATTTATTCTTGTTGCTACTGTTTTCTGTATATCTTTCACCTACTTCACAAATTCAACATTAACTCAATATATGGTCGCCTCAAATTGGACAGATCTTAGCTTCCTGGCTTCTCATGGGTGTAACTTTTTTTGGCCTTCCAGACGCTTTTCCAGACAAAGGTACATCTTTAAAGATCGCTTTATCGTACAATGTCAGGCCATGATTTCGTATGTTATTAGACACCATTTTCATACACTTCAACTGTACTAAGAAGATAGGGAACGACGAAGGTTAAGTGTTTATTGACTAATGATGTGAGGGAGCCAAGCGCACGCTCATTGCGAGTTTACTGTGCGGATTTCCGAGTAACTTCTTTCAGATTGCACCAAGGGGGCAAATGAGGCTTGGCTAAGTCGAGTATGCTTAAGGAGGACGGTTCCTCCATATTCGGCTAATTTTTCCCGCTAGGATTTAAGTGTCCAGTTGGTCGCTTCAGGCCATCGGGCCAATTTAGGTCATCTTGACCTTAAGCGACTAGCTGATCGCTTAAGATCATCAAGCCAATTTTGGCCAGCTTGGCCTTAAGTGACAAGTTGGTCGCTTAAGATCATCAAGCTAATCTTGGTCAACTTGTCCTTAAAGATGGTCTCGTAAGGAAATCGAGCTAATCTTGTCCATGTGTTTAAGTTGGCTAGCTTGGCCATGGGTGCTCGATGATGAGGGATCCAACTGGACGTTTTGGCCTTGGCAAGCTTGGTCATGTCCTGAGGCAAGCTTGGAAATGTATCAAGTTAAGATTTTTCATTTATCAAGACAAAATTTTCCATGCATTGAGTCAAGATTGGTGATGTCATGAGGAAACCTTGGCCATGTACTGAGGAAACCTTGCTAATGATAAGCTTGGTCGGGTGTTGAGGCAAGCTTGGCTAAGTTGGGTTCGTTCTTCATTAATTGAATCATATATGGCTCAAGTTTTAAATCATTACTTGTCTTCGGTCGTGCCCCACTTGTATTATATATTATTTTTAAACAAATAAAAAATAGTTGAAACTATGATAAAAATGCAGGTTGGCAGCTTTCTCAATATTTGAAATTTTATTTGTTATTAACGAGCTTGGTAAAGGTTGGAAAATCTTAGAGTTGAAAAAAATGATAGATAACGACAATTAAATTGTTGTTACAATGATAGTTAATAACGGTTAGAAATGAAAGAAACGTTATATGCCAATAGATCTCCATGATGGTAAGGCTATAAGCTAAGTAATATTCTTGATACAAAAGCTATAATCCAAGTGATCTCCGTGATAAAAAGGCTATAAGCCAAGTGATATTCATGATAGAAAGGCTATAAGCCAAGTCATAAATATATATTTTAAGAGGGATCATAATTTCATGATCATAGTTAATAAACCAAGCCAAAGGCTGAAAAACCATAAGGTTATGCAAGTTTTCGTATTGATCCTTGATGTACTAGTTAAATTAGCGATCGTGGTTAATAAACCAAGCCTGAGGTTGAAAAACATAAGGTTAGCAGGTGGTCATACTCAGTCTTCACATACTTTCCAAATTAGTGATCGTGGTTGATAAACCAAACCTGAGGTTGAAAACCCATAAGGTTACTCAAGTGGCCAGACTGACCCCTCATATACTAGTCAAATTAGCTATCATGATTAATAAATCAAGCCTAAGGTTAAAAAATCATAAGGTTACATAAGTGGATATACTGCGTCCTGGCGTACTATTTCAAACATATATACCAACCCCACGATGAGAAATAAAGTATAAATATGTTATCATAATAAGTATGCTACCGGCATAAAAATAAAACTATGAAGAAACAATTTGTTAGGATAGATAATTTCTTCGGTAACAGCTTCATCCACTTGACCAGTAAATACGAGGAAGGTGAGCTGCATTGATAGAAAGCGACTTGAGAGATATTTTATTTAGCATAACGACCTGAAGCAAGTCGCCTAAAAGCATGACGACCTTAAATGCATTCAATAACTTGGAAGGCATTCAACTTGACGAATGAAATGAGATTCAAATCAACATATCGACGAAATCCGAGGAATTTGGCGAGTATCTAGATCATATCAACATATTTGGGCATTTTATATCAAGACAAGAAAAATAAAAGCTAATCAATTCAAGTACAAATCTAAAACATGGATTCAAAAGGACTTCAAATCTAAGGTAGAAGAAGGAAAAACTTGAAGATTATATTATCCGACCATTATATTCGTTTGTCTTTCACTTTCATGATACTCCAACTCAAAAATTATGATACTCCAACTCAAAAATTAGAGAAAGCCATGATCTGGATATAATATCCGAATAGTGATAAAACATTAAAAATATTTATGTAATTATATAATATAGAGATATTTACTATACTAATACCCGTTAATAAAAGCGTACTAAACTTTAAATCGCGAGGTGAAAATTCTAATTAACAATAAAAAGAAAATACTTTTTTTCTTCTCCGTACTTCTTAAAAGCTTTTTTCTTTCTTTAGAAACTTTTTTTATATTTAATAAGTTTTATGTTTATATTTAATTAAGTTTTATGGCTCATCAGTCTAACTATTTTAATTAAGAATATACTCCCTCCGTTCCTTAATATTAGTCGTTTAAGGATTATGCACGGATATTAATAAAAGCAATAATGATTTTTGTTTCTTGTAAAAACCAAAAAAGCAAAGAGTGTTATTGGACTAACATAATTAATGGTTTTCTCTTTCCTTTTAATGGCAGAAAATAACCACAATTGATTGGTCAACAAATTAAATACAAATTAAATACTATCTTGAATTGTGTGAACGACAATTAAAGTGGAATATTAACAAATTTTTAAAACGACCTACATAACGGAACAGAGGGAGTAGTAGATATTATCTTGTATGATTATTAACTCCTTGATTATGTTTACAACCCTGCGTTTTTTCCATTGTGTAACTGTTTCCGTAATGTTTTTACTAATTTTGGTAGATGTTCTTACAATGGATTGATTATGTGAATCAATAACGAGCAAACAACGAAAATCAAACATCATCTCTATCAAACCATTTTGATTCCTTTTGTTCAATCACCTCAAAAGGCGTTTTTAGTATCGACAATTCTGATATGATATATAATGCGATATTAGAGGATCCCAGTACAACATTGAGACACGCACTTTTAAGAAGGCCGTGTTTATTTTTTGTTATCACAAGAAGTTTGGCACCAGATATTTTTATGGTGAGAAATGTGGCTACACGCTTATTTTGGATGGGACATTATCCCACTTTTCTGGCATAAAAAAAAATCTGAACTTTAAGATGGGAGCAGTTGGATATCGTGAATCTGAGGTTCTTATTTTCTTTTAGATTCTTGTACAATGACATATTTTTGCGTAGGGGTGGAAAACGTGGTAAACGAAATAAAACATGATAAGATTCATGTCATCTTGTTACGATGTTACGGTCATGATATTTTTACGAAAAATGTAAAACACGACAGAATTGGTCATGGTGGGTTGTCATCCCAACCCTTCCTCGTAATGTCACCCTCCCATCATGGTCATTACAAAAACACAATAGGATTCATGTCCCGTTATCGTGACGGTAAAGTCAGACTAACATGAAAAATTGATTTTTTTATTCGTCTAAAATTCATAATAATTTTTATTTTACATTTTTTATAATGTGATGCATTTTTAAGAGTCAAGTTTGTAGCATTTAAATGGAGTTTAAATTTCTACAATATTTGTGTAGAAAATAGTGTTTCGTTTCCGGATAATCTCTGAAGTCTTGTAAAGAATTTCTTATTGAAATATTTTTGAGGTTCTCCAAAAATTTCAATTGGATAAAATCAGAGATATATATTTTGAACAGAGAGGATTAAAATGATATGATTTTTTTTTCAAGAGAACTCATATTTATCAATTCGACCAACCAAAAAACAGTTTGGAAGTTAGGGCAGTTAAGGTCTCTAAACTGGTTTGGTTATAAAACGGCTGAAATTTAAAATTTGAATAAAACGGTCAAATTTTCAATTTCGAAATTCTATTGACTTGCAACAGCTCGACCATAGCCAGGGGTTCCACCCCTTTACCCCGTTAATCATGATCTAATCTAACAAGCGTGCATTCCGCACTCTACGACTTGTTTGATAATGTATCATGATTAAATTGGTCGACTAGTCGATCCAATTACACTAAAAAAATAACATTCTTCCCCCATTTTAGTGTAATTCATGATCTACTAAACACAATCATATCAAATATCAAATTTATGCATAAATGAAATATCGTAACGATTGAATTTCACATTAGTATATTGCACATTCCAAATATTCGAATATCAAGGTATCACTAAGGATTGAACCTTTACTATTCACAATGAATACATGAAGATAATATACACATAAATTTACATTCTCACTTGTTCTTACTTGACACTATATTTTACTAGCCTTGTGTCCTTATCCTTCTTAAGCATATCAAAGCCAAGTCCTAGCTTCTTGAAGCGGCTAAACTTCATACTCAAATAGGTAGATCTTTTCATCTTGCACCTGCATATGCAATTTTTCAAAAGAGCTATTAAGAAGATAATCTTCAACCTTCACAACTTGCACGTCTGAACACATACCTCGGGATGATATACAAATGTGTTCCAATCTCTTGATGTTAAGCTTTCCACATTGAATTCAACACCTAATGTCATATTAGATGGGAATTGGGTATCTCAACATGAGAGATTTCAGATGGACTTTAATCCCATCCCAATAGCCGATTTGTGCACAAGATCTCTATTTAACCCTTTGGTTAAATGATCGGCTAAGTTATATTGAGTTCTCACAAACTCTACTGAAATAACATCATGCGTGATACGCTCACAAATCATACTGTGTCTAACATCTAAGTGTCTAGACCTGCCTTTGTAAACTTGTCTATAAACATTAGCCAAGGCAGCCTCACTATCACATCTGATAGATATAGGTGATATCGGTTTGGGCCACAATGGAATTTCGTACATTAAATTTCTTAGCCACTCAGCTTTTTTACTCGCTGCTACTAATGCCACAAACTCTGATTCCACTGTTGAATCAGGAATACAAGTTTGTTTCTTAGACGCCCAAGAGATAGCACCTCCCCCAAGTAGAAATACCCATCCATTTGTGGAAGAATGATCTTCCATATTGGAAATGTAACTCACGTCTGAATATCCTTCAAGTACATAAGGAAATCCGGTATAAGTTAAACCATAATTCATAGTTCCTTTCAAATACTTGAATACTCGATTTAAATCTTGCCAATGATGCGAACTAGGATTACTAGTATACCTACTAAGTTTTCTAACAGCAAAGGCAATATCCGGCCTAGTGCTAGTCATGGCATACATAAGACACCTGATGGTTCTCGAGTATTCAAATTGAGATATAGCAATACCTTTATTAGGTAGAAGCTTAAGACTATGATCTATAGGTGTGCTTACCGGAGAACAATCTTTAAAATTAAATTTATTTAATATCTTCTCAATATAGTGAGATTGAAAAATCGATACACTATTGTTCTTTCGCTTGATTCTTATACCAATAATCATTTCCGCTTCCCCCAAATCCTTTATCTCAAAGTTTGATGATAAAAAATTCTTTGTTTCATTTACCTGATTCTGGTCAGTACCAAAAATCAACATATCATCCACATATAGACAAATCATAACTCCTTTACTAGAATTATCAAATTTGCTATATACACACTTGTCTACTTGGTTAAGAATAAATCCATTAGACAATATCACATTATCAAATTTTTTATGCCAATCTTTTGGTGCTTGTTTCAAACCATACAAAGACTTTTTCAACTTGCATACCTTGTTTTCACAACCAGGCATCACAAACCCTTCCGGTTGTTCGATATAAATCTCCTCATCCAAATCAACATTCAAGAATGCAGTTTTAACATCCATTTGATGAATTACAAGATTGTATACAGATGCAAGTGCAATCAACAATCTAATAGTGGAAATCCTAGCAACCGGAGCATAAGTATCAAAGAAGTCAATTCATTCTCTTTGTCTAAATCCCTGGATAACCAATCTAGCTTTATACCTTTCAATAGTACCATCTACTTTCATTTTTCGTTTAAATATTCATCTATTTCCCAATGATTTTCACCCAGGAGGTAAATCAGCCAACTCCCATGTATTATTATGCATGATAGACTCTATTTCATCCTGGATAGCTTCTTTCCAGAATGCAGCATCCCTTGATGCCATATCATCAGTAAAAGTCCTTGGATCATCTTCAATAACAAAACAGTATTGATATTGATAGTCAATCTTATCTCTTGACCCTTCAACTAAATTTATTTAAAAATCAGATCCGTACGACTTAGCTTTTTTGGCTCTAGTACTTCTCATTGGTTCAGAATGTTCAGGTACACAATTTGTACCACTTGATATACTTTCAATTTCACTTGAGTTCCTATTCAAAGAGTTTTGAATCAAATATCTAGGTGTATGTATAGAAGTAAATCTCTCTTCATCAAATATTGCATCTCTTGACTCAATAACTGTGTTCACCGACACATATTCATTGGATTCTAACACATAGAACCTATATACAATGGAATGCTCAGCATACCCAATGAAGATACAATCTATACCTCTTTCACCCAAATTTTTCCTTTTAGGTTCAGTGAGTCTTACAACTTCTCTACAACCCCAAACTCTCAGATAATTTAGTGTTGGAGGCTTCTTAAACCAAATCTCATACGGGGTCATCTTATTCCTTTTAGTAGGAACACGATTAAATAACAGGCTGTTAACATAGCCTCACCCCAGAATCCTTCACTCAAACCCGAATAGGACAACATGGAATTAACCATTTCTTTCAAAGTCCTATTCTTCCTTTCAGCTCTACCATTTTGTTGTGGTGTATAAAGAGCCGTGGTTTGATGAATTATACCCGTATACTGAAAATATATAGGATCATAATATTCACCTCCTCTATCCGTACGTAGATTTTTAATCAAATCATTCTTATGTAGCTCAACTTCTTCCTTATAGATTTTAAACTTATCAAGAGCTTCATTTTTAGCATGCAACAAATAAATGTAGCAATATCTAGATGCATCATCAATAAAAGTAATAACATGCTTTTTATTTCCTAACGAAGGTGTAGCATGGAAATCACATAAATCACTATGTACTAGTTCCAATATTTTGGAAACTCGGTTAACATTATTGAAAGGTTTTCTAGTTATCTTAGTTAACATGCAAGTTTTACATTTTTCATTATTTGCATCAACAGGAGGAATAAGGCTCATTTTGGACATGTCTTTTATTCTTCCATAATGAACATGTCCTAATCTAGCATGTCATAATTCTGTTTTATTCATATTTCTACACACACTAGTAGAAGTTATGCAAACAGAATCATTTTCGAACGAAACATTAATATTTAACATAAACATACCATTACATAAATATATATAGCCCATAAATACACCCTGTTTTGACAATAAATATTTGCCACTTTCGTACACTTGTTTGAAACCACAATTGTTTAAAACAACACCACACAAAAGATTCTTTCGAATCCCAGGAACATACAATACATTGTTCAATAATATGTATTTTCCAGAAGTAAATATTAATTTAACATTTCCTACTCCTTTAATTGGTTCGGTAGTAACATTTCCCATCTTAAGTGAAGATCCATCTTCAATCGGTTGAAAATTACTAAACCATCGAAGATCTTTACATACATGACTTGTTGCTCCTGAATCAACCCACCAAGCAACATCATCATCATGCACATAATATGCTTCAGATATTAGAGATATATCATTTAGACCAGAATTAGAATTCTGAAATAAAATCTGACCTTGTTGCTTTTCAGGATCCTTAGATCCATTTGAACCAGCATTGTTTCCACTTGAACTAGCATTGTTCCCACTTGGACCAACATTATTTTTTCCTTTTCAAACTCGAAAATCCCTTCTAAAGTGACCAGGTTTGCCACATTTCCAGCATGCAATTTTAGGTTTTTTGCTGTTAAAATTATTGTTTTGTTGTTTCCTTTAAACTTTCGTTTATTCCCCTTATCTGTATTTCCATTCTTAAATAATCCGCTGCTTTCAGCCATATTTACAGATGAGTTTCCCACTTGGTTTTTGCCCTTGGGATTACTTATTTCATCTTGAGCCCTTAGAGAATCTTCAATCTTAAATTGACTACCAAGTTAGACTAGAGTCATTTCTTCCTTGTTGTGTTTCAGTGTGTGTTTAAAATCCTTCCATGAAGGAGGCAATTTGTCAATAACAGAAGAAACTGATATACATTCGTCCATTTTCATATTGTGTTGAACGAATTGACCCATAATTCTTAGTAGTTTATTATACTGTTCTATTACAGGTCTAGAGTCAACCATTTTGTAATTTATGAAATTACTAACCATGAACTTCCTACTAGAAGCATCTTCTGCCATGTATTTTGATTCTATAGAATCCCATAACTCTTTTGCAGATTCGACATTTTGGTATACATCAAACAAAGTATCAGACATACCATTTAATATGTGGCCTCGGCAAATGTAGTCATCATTCTCCCACTTGCTGCGCCTCCTTGTTTGTTCCAACGTTTCATTCTCAGTGATCTCTGGCCAGGGGGTACTCAGGACATACACAACCTTGAGGGTAGTCAACAGAAAATGCATATCGTCTGAAATCATCTCATTCGAACTTGTCCAACTTAGCGAATTTACTTGTCATCTCCTTCGCAGATTCTCCTTCGTTCGTCATCTCTATCGTCATCAACAAGACCAGAATATTTTAATAAAATGTAAAAAACAGTGTTTCATTTCTGGATAATCTCTGAAGTCTTGTAAACAATTTCTTATTGAAATATTTTTAGGGTTCTCCAAAAATTTCAATTGGATAAAATCAGAGATATATATTTTGAACAGAGAGGATTAAAATAGATATGATTTCCTTTTTCAACAGAACCCATATTTATCAATTCGACCAACCAAAAAACAGTTTGGAAGTTAGGTCAGTTAAGGTCTCTAAACTGGTTTTGTAATAAAACGGCTGAAATTTAAAATTTGAATAAAACGGTCAAATTTTCAATTTTGAAATTCTGTTGACTTGCAACAGCTCGACCCCAGCCAGGGGCTCCGCTTCTTGACCCCGTTAATCATGATCTAATCTAACAAGCGTGCACTACTCTACGACTTGTTTGATAATGTATCATGATTAAATTGGTCGACTAGTCGATCCAATTACACTAAAATAAATAACAATTTGTATCATACGAAGTACCGGTATTGCTATTGTTTGATAAACAAATTGTTATAGACTTTATTGTTTGATTATATCGTTTATATATTATAACTTAAAAGTAGTATAAGGTTAATATAGTCTGATTAACGTTGATGGTAAGTTGATGGTGTTGACTTGAAGTGAAGCAATCATGTCGGCCCAAGATGAGATTATGAATGGGGTTTTGAATCAAGTTCATAAATTTTGTCATCTCCTTTTCATGGTCTTGTGTTATAAGCGAATATATTGTGGTATGATGGCATGACCCATAGCTGGATGTTGGACCCGATACTAGATTCATCTCCTAACTTCTTGATAGCTTGTTAGAATATATGTTTGAGCTCGTCCCCTCTTGAGTCACGGTGATGCTCCTGACGACATGCACAATCTCACTCATTTGCTGAGCTATATCTTCAATTCTCTCGTTAGTGAGAAAAACGGTATCATGTCTGAGAGAATGAAAGTGATTTTATCCGAGGGAGTGATGGATAGAGCAATGGTTGTTCCCATGTAGAGGACTTTCCAGTTTGGCAAGGAAAATTGGCTCATCGCCAATGCTTACCTCTCGGGGTGAGGTGAATTGCAGCGCCGGTATTCTTTGTCCAATTATGAATATTTTTCATAATCTTATATTCATGATGTTGAAAGTAGAAATTTGAGATCTTGAGTATATTTAAATTTTGGGTGATTATGTTTCCTTGCAACGGAACCAAAATGATGAGGCAAAAATCACCCAAACTAATTGAACTTGAATAAGTTGAGCAAATAAAGATCTATAGTAAAAGTTTGTATGAACTTGAATTAATTGCGTGAAAAACACTTGTATATTATTTTTTATATGGATTAAAAAGTAATATTTATCTTTGTTGCTATTTTTTTCTCTCTAGCTTTCACATCCATCATAAATACAATATTAACTCAATATATAGTAGCCTCGAATTTGAGGGATCTTAGCTTATTGGCTCCTCATTGTTGCAGTAGTTTTTGGTCTTCCAGACGCTTTTCCAAACGAAGGTACATTCTTAGGGGATCTTTTATTATACAGTGTCAGACCATTCACTGTATGTTGTCAGACAGGATTTTCGTAGACTTGAATGACACTCAGGAGATGAGGGAACGACATCGGATGAGTGTTTGTTGACTAATGATTGTGGGATTGCAAACTTATTCTCCGAATTTATGGGTGGCTCCTTCCGGATTGTAGCGAGTGGCCAGATAAGGCTTGGTTATGTGGGGTAGGCTTCAGGAGGAGGATTCTTTCATATCGAGCTACTTTTAGCCAGTTAGGCCCTAAGTGACCAGCTGCTCTCTTAAGGCCATAAGGCCAATTTTGGCCAACGTGGCCTTGAGCGACCACCTGGTCGCTTAAGGCCATTAGGCCAATCTTGTCCATGTGGTCAAGTTGTTTATCTTGGCCATATTTTTTTGAGATTGAGCGACCGCACTGGCCGATGTTGTGTTGGTAAGCTTGGTCATGTATCGAGGCAAGCTTGCATAGATTCTTGAGGTAAGCCTGGCCATGTCTTGAGGCAAACTTGGCCAGGTCTCAAGGCAAGCTTGGCCATGTCTCGAGGTAAGCTTGGCTAGATCTCGAGGTAAGTTTAGCCATGTCTTGAGGAAATATTGGCTAGATTAGTTATTATCATGTGTGGCCTAGTAGGTATGTTTGTTTGGCTTTGTGGCCAAGCTTGTGGTCGTGTTATGGCACCCGACCATGGTTAATCAGGAGCTTGGACATTAGAATATCTTAGATTGTATTTGGCCATTAGGTTAAGTTGGGTTCGTTTTTTATTAAATGAATCATATATGGATCAAGTTTTAGATCATTACTTGGCTTTGGTCGTGCTTGACTTAGATGATATTTCATTTCATATTATATATTATTTTTAAGAAAATAAAAAGAAGTTAAAATATGATAAAAATGCAGGTTGGCAGCTTTCTCAATACTTGAAATTTTAGTTGTTATTGACGAGCTTGGTAAAGGTTGGATAATCTTTGAGTTGCGAAAATGACAGATTAGGACAATTAAACTAGGGCTAGAAATGGCAGAAAATCAACAGTTGGATAACAGTTAGAAAGTAAAGAAAGTTTATATGCCAAATGATCTTCATGATGGTACGGCTATAAGTTAAGTGATATCCATGATAGAAAGGCTATAATCCAAGTGATCTCCATGATAAATCGGCTATAAGCCAAGTGATATTCATGATAGAAAGGTTATAAACCAAGTGATAAATATATATTTTAAGAGGGGTCATAAGTTCGTGATCATCGTTAATAAACCAAGCCTAAGGCTGAAAAAACCATAAGGTTACGCAAGTTTTCATATTGAGCCCTGATGTACTTGTCAAATTAGCGATTGTGGTTAATAAACCAAGCATGAGGTTGAATAACATAAGGTTAGCAAGTGGCCATACTGAGCCCTCACATACTTGTCAAATTAACGATCGTGGTTAATAAACTAAACCTGAGGTTGAAAAAACCATAAGGTTACTCAAGTGGCTAGACTGACCTCTCATGTACTAGTCAAATTAGCAATCTTGATTAATAAATCAAGCCTAAGGTTACATAAGTGGCCATAATGCGCCCTCACGTACTATTTCAAACATATATACCAACCCCACGATGAGAAAGAAAGTATAAATATGTTACCAAAAAAGTATAAATATGTTACCATAATAAATATGTTGCCAACATAAAAATTAAACTATGAAGAAACAATTTGTTAGGATGGATAAATTATTTCGGTAACAACTTCATCAACTTGACTAATAAATACGAGGAAGGTGAGCTGCACTGACAGAAAGCAACTCGAGAGATATTTTATTTAGCATGACGACCTGAAGCAAGTCGACTAAAAGCATGACGACCTAAGGCATGACGACCTGAAACACATTAATTGACTTGTTAGGCATTCAACTTGACGAATGAATTTAGATTTAAATCAACATATCGACGAAATCCGAGGAATTTGACGAGTATCTAGATCATATCAACATATTTGGGCATTTATCATCGAGACAAAGAAAATAAAAACTAATCAATTCAAGTACAAATCTAAAACATGGATTCGAAAGGACTTTAAATCTAAGGTAGAAAAAAAAAACTTAACGATTATATTATCCGGACATTATATTTGTTAGTTTCACTTTCATTATACTTCCACTTAAAAGTAGGAAAAAACCAAAAAAAAAATATAATATCCGGATAAGGATAAAACACCAAAGACGTTTATGTAATTATATAATATAGAGATATTTACTATGTATTAAAATATAGAGACTAATAAAAGCATATTAGACTTTAAACGTTGAGGTGAATATTCTAATTAAAAATAAAAGAATACTTTCTCTCTTAGAGCTTTTTTATCTCTCTCTGGAAACCGCTTTTATATTTAATTAAGTTTTATGCCTTTGTCAGTCTAACTATTTTAATTAATAATATAGTAGATATTATCTTGATTGATTATTAACTCTTTGATAGATGGCGCTTACAATGGATTGATTGTGTGAATCAATAACAAGCAAACAACGAAAATAAAACATCATCTCTGTCAAACCATTTTGATTCCTCTTGTTTAATCGCCTCAAATGGGTTTTTTTTAGTATCGACAATTCTGATATGATATATAATGCAATATTAGAGGATCGCAGTACAACATTGAGACACGCACTTTTAAGAAGGCCGTGATCATGTATTGTTACCACAAGAAGTTTGGGACCATATATTTCTATGGTGAGAAATGTGGTACCACGCTTATTTTGGATGGTACATTAACCCACTTTTCTGGCATAAAAAATAATCTGAACTTTGAGATGGGAGAAGTCGGGTTTGTGAATCTGAGGTTCTTATTTGCTTTTAGATTCTTGATAATGACATGTCTATGCGTAGGGCCGGCGAACATGATAAGATTCATATTACGATGTTACGGTCACGGTAAAACACGACGGAACTGGTTATGGCGGGTTGTCATTCTAACCGGTCCTAGTAAGCTCACCCTTTCATCATGGTCATTATAAAAAAGACAGTAAGATTCGTGTCCCGTTATGTAACGGTAAAGCCATAGTAATATAAAAAAAATTGATTTTCTTATTCATTTAAAATTTATAATAATTTTCATTTTACGTTCTTTTATAATGTGATGTATTTTTAAGAGACGAATTTGTAGTATTTAAACGAGAGTTTAAATTTATACTATTTTTGTATTACATAAAATATAAGGGTTGTTATTGTTTGATAAAAAGTTATAGAATTTATAGTTTGATTATACAATTTGTATATTATAACTTAAAAGTAGTATAAGGTAATTATAGTCTGATAATCATGGTTGATTGTAAGTACTACATATGTTGTTATATTTTGATAATTATTAGTACCAAATTGTTTGGCTGTAGTTCGATGATAGTGAAAGTTGTTATAATTTGTATACTAAACGAAAGTTGTTATAATCATGTACTACCTTTTATAAGTTCACTAATAATTTCTATTACAAATGTCTTCATCTGAAAATTCTTCAACTGATTGAATTGATTCTTCATCCTCGCGTCTTTTAACAGTTGCATCCTCAATATCTTGTTCAATATCACTTATTTCATCGAACATGTCCTTTGATTCTCTTCCAAATCATATTCTTTATCTTGTATCATATGGGTCATCCCAGACTAGTCCTTCACTATAACAATGCTTCAGCTGTATCGCTAGTTAGTCTTGTTCGTCTAGTTGTGTAAATCTCACCATACAAAACGCAGATTCAATTACCATTATAGACATAGGTATAGATAGAAGTTTATTGGCTAATTTGGAAGAATAAAAAACTAGTCTTCATTTGACATCTAGCATGTTAAGATATCAAGAGGGATATCTTCATATTGTTAAATATATAAGGCCCAAGCTCATTGGCTTATATGTTTTATCTATAAATAAGTTCTCATACACTATGTAATGGATATAGTTTCTAAATTAACACACTATGTAATGGATATAATTTCTAAATTAACAGAAACCTTACCCGCTTCTTGGCGGCTACTTCTCTATTTTCTCTTTTTGTTTATTGACTTGGTATCAAAGCATGTTTTATCCTTGGAGTAATATAATTGATTTATTCGCCATCCCTATTCAAATCTTCGAAAGGCGAACGGTGTCCGTTTTTGTTGAATTTCGAAGAGCGTGTTCGGGACATCTAATCATTCAATATGACCAGTTGGATTATAATTCAGTGCTACTTGAACAATGCAACAATTGTTTTGGTAAAACTTTGAATTCAATTTGATTTTGATTGGAAATTGGAAATTGGAAATTGGAAATTGGATTTGAATTTCAATTTAGTACTGGTTTTAGTTTTGAATTTTGACTTGGTATTTGGACTTTGTATTTGGATTTTGTTCTGTAATTTGGACTTTGTATTTGGATTTAGTTTGGTATTTGGACTTAGCTTTGGATTTGGATTTGATTGAGTATTCTATTTGACTTTGCTGGACCACTGAGATTTTGAATTTGACTTGGTTTGATTTTGGATTTTGGGTTTGATTTGATTTTGATTAGATTTTTCCGATTTTGATTTGGTATCTCTTAATTGTTTGATTTTGTTCGATTAGATATTGTGGATCTTATTGTGAATATGATAGGAAAAGATGATTTTCTACAACCTACTAATAACAAACTGAATAAGAAGAATTTTGTTATGTCTACATCTGCATACCATTCAGGTATGTCCTAATCTTCCATTTCAGGTGTTGATTCATTATTGTGGCTTTTGGATTCTGGTGCATCTTATCATATGTCACCTCATATGTCAAACTTTGTTTCATTGTCTCATGTTCCACCATATCTGGTTTGCCTGCTTGTGCTACAATAATATCAGTAGAGGGTATTGACTTTATTTGTACATCTCATAATCAATCTCATGTATACTACGTTCTCATCCTTAGTTTTAATCTTGTTTTGGTAAATTGTGTAAATCTGGTTATTGGGTCTTATTTTCTGATTATGTTTGTGCTATACAAAATTAACAGACTCATAGAGTGATTGGAGCGGGCCGTAAAATAGGGGAACTATATGTTTAGAAACTCGAATTAACATATGTGGATGTATATGGTGTTGATAGTGAAAAAAAGATACTTGACTAATATTGTTGCCTCTGGTGTTAATTTGTCTTCCTTTCATTTGAATCATTCATCCTGTGAATTTTATCTTTGGCATTCTCGTCTAAGACATGTATCTGCATCTTGTTTGAAATTTTTAGTCTCTACAGGTCCTTTAGGTCAAGTAAACACTTGTAATATCTCGGATTGTAGTGGTTGTAAACTGATAAATTTTTAGGCGTTACCCTTTAATAAAAGTATCACTTCTTCTATTTCTTCGTTTGACATTATTTTCCATTCATGTCTCTTCAAAGGGTGGTTCTTCATATTATGTATCGTTTATTGATGATTATACTCGACATACGTGGATTTATCTGATAAAACGAAGGTTAGATTTCCTTGGAATTTATAGAGAATGCTTCAGGTGTGACTTATGGGGTGAATATACCTTAAATGATTTTAAAACTTTACTTACAACTCATGGTACTATACATCATTCATCTTGTACTGACATCCCTCCACAAAATGGTGTTGCATAAAGGAAACATCGTCATCTTATTAAGACTGCTCGTTCTTTCATTTTATCAGCTGAAGTACCAATTGTTTTTTGAAGAAGCAATTTTGACTGCTATTTATGTGATTAATCGAATTCTCACTGCTCATAATGCATGAATGTCTCCATTTCAAAAGTTTTATGGTTATTGTTCCTTACAGCAAACTGGGTTCTAAAACAGCTATATGTGTTTTTCTAGGATATGGTGTTACACATAAAGGTTATCTTTCTTATGATCCCACCATACAGAAGTTATATGTATCTCGTCATGTCACATTTATTGATCATATCCAATTTTATTCGTTTGCGAAAAAATCACATGATGTAACAAAGACAGGCCTTCATGTTATTGGTCATTTTGGAACTGATAGTAATACATTTTTTATATTAATATTTCAGCTCATGAGACATCTACAACAGTTTATATTACTTTTACTTCCTCAATATCTGAGCCAAATCCTATCTCGGGTAGAACAACAGATCATCCACCTCTCAGGAGATCCACTCGTATAAGTAAGTCTACTAAACTATCAGATTTTGTGTACTCTTCTTACTCATCTTCTTTTGCTTCTTTCATAGAAAAGATACATGATTTGTATAAACCTCACTCATTTAAAGAAGTTCTTTGGGACCCTCGTTGATAAAATACTATAGTCGAAGAGCTTACTTCTCTTTATTATACTCATACATCGGATATAGTTAAACCTTCATCCGGTAAGCATATTGGTTCTCGTTGGGTTTTAAAATTAAAACAAAGTCTGATGGGTTTGTTGAAAAATATAAGGCTCGTCTTGTAGCAAAAGGGTATTCACAAAAGTATGGTTTACATAAATCCTCCTCTAAGTATTTTTCACCAACCAGGTGAAGTTTATCGACTTAAGAAATCTTTATATGGTCTCAAAAAATATTCTCGTGTTTGGTTTGAAAAAATATCTACGGTTATCACTTCACTTGGTTTCCTTGCTAGTAATCATGATTAGGCCTTGTCTATCAGATGTACACGTGCATGATGAATTATTTTATCCTTATATGTAGATGATATAATCATTAAAGGTGATGATATTGATGGCACTGAGGCATTAAATGTGATTTGGCTTAGTGTTTTGCGATGAATGACTTTAAACTATTACATTATTTCAAGGTATTGAGGTGGCACACTCTTCAAAATGTTATATTTTCTCTCAAAAAAAATATGTATCTGATTTATTCGAGGGAGCGCAAGTTTCTGATGACAGGATGGTAGATACCCCTCTTGAAAACAATGCTCTATATTCTCCAACTGATGGTGTTCCTTTATCAGACCCACCTCTATATCGAACTCCCGTAGGGAGCATGGTTTATCTTACAATTACTTGGCCAGAAATAGCTTATGTTGTTCATGTGGTAAGTCCGTTTGTTACTACTTTTACATCCGTCCATTGGGGATATTTTATTTGAATATTGAGATGTCTTTGTGGCATTTAGTTTTATAGCATTTTTTTCTTTCGACCTCTTTATTTGAACTGCGTGCCTATAACGATGTTGATTTGGATAGTGATCTTCATGACTGGAAATATACTATTGGTTTTTGTATTTATCTTTGAGATTCATTGATCTCATGGAAAAGCAAGAAATAAGGTAGTGCATCTAAATTTTCTACTGAAGTTGAGTATCGTGCTATAGTCATGACCACATGTGAGATTGTTTGGTTAGGATGGCTTCTTGCAGATATGGAAGTTAACATTACTAAACCTAAATATTTATTAATTGATAACAAAATTGTCATACGGATAGCAAAGAATTATGCTTTTCATGAGAGGACGAAGCACATTGAAATATATTGTCACTTCTCTCGGCATGATCTTTAGATCGGCACCATCTCGCTTCCATATGTTCCATCAACATTTTAGGTTGTTGATATTTTCACAAAAGTTCAGTTAACTGCGCGGTTTCGTTTTCTTTGTTAACAAACTTTAAATGCTTATGACTCTTGCAATTTAAATTTGAGAGATAGTGTTAAAGATATAAGGCCCAAGCCCATTAGCTCATATGTTTTATCTATAAATAAAAGCTTATACACTATTTAATAGATACGCTTTCTAAATAAACAGAAACTCTAGCCACTTCTTGACGACTAATTCTCTTTATTCTCTCTTTGTTGTTAACACATCTTACGTACTTAAATCATACAAGGTTTGCAAATATATGTCACTTATTTAGTGGATTGAGGAGTTTTTATTTTTGTCGTTCTATATAGTAGTTCATTTTCCACGTAGTTATTACAATTTTTTATTCTCCTTATACTACTGATACTACCAGTCCTCTAAATTTAAGATCTAGTATGCATATTTCTCTTGTGTTTTAAAGATACGTATTACACATTTCATATAAATAACAGTAAATTTATCAATTAAATCATTCATGGTCGTATGGTTCATCAACAAGTATGTTATATCTATAAAATAGCTCAACCAAATCAATAAACCCCGTCTTTTTTCGAAAAAGATAAAAATGCATCCAATAACATATTATATATATATATCATAGAGCTTTAGTTTATTTTCCCTAAACGAATAATCATTTGTAAGAAGAAGATCATCTGTAGAGTTACGTCTAGTTCCGACATCTAAAATTAATTTTTTTACTTTCTTTCCATTAGCTTTAATAACGTTTTTCCAACCATGTTGTCTAGAACCCAAAGTCGAACATAGTAGGACCACATTTTTAATTGGTTTGATATAATAAAAAAAAATTGCACTTATTTCATCTTTCGCAACCAATTGAAGTGTATGACATAAACATCTAATGTGAAATATTTTATGAATATTTGGGTTACAATCAATTTTGATTCTTTCAATAGTTGTATCGTTTGCAAATGCATTATCAAAATAAATTGACATAACTTTTGGTTATATTTAAGATCATTCATACATTCTACAAGACTTTTTTAATTACAAGAGAATTGTGTTTCCAAATTAAGCAAAAATATATAATTCTTCTTTGGAGTATCCAATAAAGATGAATCCAGTGTGAAGTAACACACATAGCATCAAATCCAGCAATTATTGCTGTATAACTAGTCAAAGAAACTTTCCATGACAGATTAGATATTGTATCCCTAATAAAAAATTGTTTTAAAAATATTTTATATTTCTTGATCTCATAGATTTATATTGGATGTGTTTGGCTCTTGGGTTGACCCTATTAAACATCCAAATCACATATCTCCAAGAGTCGGTAAAATCAAAAGGATGTGCACTATCAAGGTAAATATTAAGGTTTCAAACCTATATATATATTCACACTAAAAAACATTACCGACATTCAGATATATTGTTTCATTCATTTATTTAAGAATTTTAGAAGTGTCTGATTATACCCCAAGTATCGTTATTTATTTTTCACCTTTATAGGTATATTATTTTCCATAATTTTTAAACACAACTATATCATTTTCATGTTTCTCACTAGATTAGCTCGGTACCTAAGATGTTATCTTCCTAGATTTTGAACTAATTTTACCAATACCGCTAGCATGGGAATAATCTATTTTGAATGTTAGATTTCCTACACCAATATCTAAAAGATCATACACATGTAGGTTTTGATTATTAAAATCAAAATAATTTTGGTCTTGACGTCCCAAAGATTGGGTATTTTATCGTCTTCTTGGTGATCTCATTAAAAATTAAAATATAAATATAAAAAAAACTAGTAAATGAAACGCGTCAAATAGTAGTACAAGTAAAAGAATATAAAGACTATATCATGTACTTATAATTACCAATGATCCACTGCCACCAAGAAAACTTGAGTATATTGAATATGAAATTTAATCGAATGTTATATAGAATATTATAGAAGAATAAGTTAGTTTGAGAGATCACATGACTTGGTTTGAAAGATTATATTAGTTATTTTGGGAGATTTTGAAAGAAGAATAAAGTTCGAGAGATGAAGAATGAGAAATTTGGGAGTTTATTTCTTATTTATAAAGAAAAAAATCCAAAAAATAGGCTCTAGCGACAAAATGATGTATGTTTGCCATAAATAGGGTTCATTTGCCCATAACAACTAGTTTTTTAAAACAGTTGGCACCAAACAAACATTTGATAGGTCAAACTGACGCTCGTTTGGCCTATCGGATGCCCGGTTCATGGCAAGGGTTAGCCAAAAGCTCAACATTGGCTAGCTATTTTGGGGAAACTCATGTACATCTGACAAAATGGAGGCCTATTTACCCTAAATGGATGTTCATGTCCCCAAATGGCTAAAATCTTAATTCCTTATAAATATCTTCATTTTACACTTCTTTTCTCAAATCATCATTTTACTCTTAAAATCATCTTTTAAATCTTATTTTCTCAAAACATCATTCTACTTGATTTATATTGAATGCCTCCGAACTTTGTAGAAATACCGAAAAATATGTCGATGAATGATCCAGAAGGAGAAGTACAAGAGCCAAGATGGAAACATCAGAAGAGATGTCGGCTGATGTAGACGTAAAAATGCATGAAGAATCTGAGGATCTTCAATATCTTATCCAACATGAGGATGACGGTGACATTCATTCTCTGAATAGAATTACATTAAATGTTGGTATGTATTTAGGCTTTGTAAGTTAATCAGGTCAAAGGTACCCAAGTTATACTTAATAATCTTATGGAGTTGAGTTGAGTTGGTTTGAGTTTGTTAGATATATTTGGTATGTATAGATAGTATAACAATTTTATGCAACTACAAAAATAAATTTTGAAAATGAATTAAATCCTATAATGTGTGACAAAATTAATTATATGCAGTATACATTTTGCATATGACCAAGCAAGATAAATTAGTTTTCCACGAGTCCATTTATGAGATGATTTAGTGTCCCAAAGTTATCTTCAAAATAATTAGCCTAATGTTTGGCCTATGATACTGGATAAAGCAATATTATTACTGAAATGAGAAAATTAGATTTAGGACTAGACCTATTAGTAGAAACAATCTAGCAGAATTTTAGAAATTAGCTCCAATTGGTTAATTGTTATATTGAGTATAGAGAGTGTCTAATTTTGAAGGGTTCCAAATTTAAAAAGTTATATCTAAACAACCAAGATACACATTCTTTTAATGGATAACTCTGGTAGACGTGACAAGTCTTTGAAATTTTTGAGGAAGTATATAGCTAGTCTGGATGGTTAGTCAGTGTGCTCCACCTCTACCGCCTCAAGGGTGGATGAGAATCGGGCACGATAGGATGTAAGAGACGACCACTTCCAGTGTTGGTAGTTCTTCGGCTAAAAATCATCATTAGTCCTCTATGTTTCGTTTTTCTGTCAAACTAGTTCACTGTGTTCACTTTTGGCTCTCATTGAGGAGTTTTTCCAACCGTGAATATATAAAGATGGTTATATGTATACCCAGTTTGTTAAAAGTATCATTAGTCATTGTAAGAGAGGCATAGTCAGATGTAGATTGAGTTGTAGAGTCAAAATGAGTACTTACAATAAATGATTGAAAAGATGCAGATTCAATCTATTTTATACGACCTTATGCATGATACTTTGACTCCTTAACAACGATTTACACCTTTTTCCATCACCATAATCGGGTGCTTTCATGCATCAAAATTTCAACATTTAAAATATTTATTAAATTAGTAATCTAGTTTATGATTTTTATTTTGTTATGTAATTTTATTGTATTAACCATTTTTTTATATTGAATGGTTTTAGTTTTATGGTTTTATTAACTAAATATATTTTATTTTTATTTTGTTATTTACGATTGCACAAGTAGTGTATTAATATATAGACAATTCCAACATCTTTGAATTTTTGTATAAGTATATCAAATTTCAAAAACTTTACGGATATAGTAATTAAGATAGATATATCAAGAAAATATCTTAAATATTTTGTTTGTCTATATATCAATACACTACTTGTGGAAAGAGTGACATCTATTTTAAACATAATATGACGGGTCATCTCGACAGGGTTTTGATTCCTAGTTATTACTCCATATGTCCCTTAAAAGATGTTGTTCTAGAGAATATTTATTGTCCAAACTTATTTATCATTTTAGTATTTCCAAGATGTATTAATGACTAGTTTACCGTTTACTCTTTGATCATTTAATTATTTATTTAAGTTTTGTTCACAACACATATTAAATAGAAAGGATATTTATAAAAAAAATAACAAAACAAATTACTAACTTCAAAGCTTGCAAATGCATTTTTTAATTAATGCACAAAACTTTTAAACATCATCTCGAAAGAGTACTTAGAAGTTATCGCAATGATAAAAAAAAGTGCAATCATGAAACTTTTCTTCTTGACTAATTTAATTGCACTACCTAACTACTAATCACAATTAATCATGAAATTTATATATGATATAATTAATTCACAAATTCGTTACTCTTTTTCATCTTGTTTTTTTTAATCTAGAAATCGTCAAAACTAAATTCAAATCCATACAGCCTTCCTCTGAATATTTAAAATCAGATTGAATTATTTATAGATTATTCGTTGGTTTTAAAATTGCGGTTTTATTTGTTTTTGGTTTGTGGTTGGTTTTAAATAAAATGAATTTATCTGATCTTTAGATTTGATATTAAATGAGAGAAAGGAGAGAGAGAGAGAAAGAGAAAAAAACTTAATTTTGATTTATAAAAAATGAAAAATAAAGAAAATAAAAATCTAAATCTAAATAGATTTGAATCTGGTATTTGGTAAAACAAAAGATAATGTGTCAATAACTACCTTTATTATTTACTATGGACTACCAAGATTTTTTTTAATACCTCAAATAATTTTCATGACTATATTAGAATTTTCTTTATCAAAATATTTTTTTGTTTTCTATTTATTTGTTATTTTTTTCCTATTACAACTCTCACTCATATATGAATACTTAATCCTCTACCGTAATCCTCTTAATTTTTTGTTTTAATTTCTTTGTTTACTTTTTTTTCGTGAACTTTTTTTCCAATATGTTTTATAAAGATATAGAATCATTTGAAGAAAATAAAATTAGAGAGTAATTTAAAGTTGCAATAAGTTACTCGAAATGAAACGCTTCTGGAAACCATAACAGAATAATAAATATAGGTAGAAAGTAACTCATTTGTGGGTCTATCGACATTTGTAAAATATCGACATCAAGTTGTAGAATTGTTGTTATATGTTTATGGGTGTATTTTGTTGTTAGATTTTTAACCGTTAAATGCATAAATCACTATGTTATTGGCTTGTCATAGCTTGTAATAGTCTAGTTTTTTTAGAGTGAGCTAATATATTGTGTATTTCCTTTTACTTTATCAGCTTCAAGAAATATATTTCAAAATATTAAGAATCGAGCAAAATACGAGATGCAAGATGTGAGACGGGATATGTTGGATGATTGATGATATATGCTAGATGTTAGATACTAGATACTAGATGCGAGATGAGAGACGAGAAATGAGAGATGCGAGCCAATAGATGCAAACCATGAGATGAAAAATGCGAGACAATAGATGTTAGATTATGATTCTATATGAAAAAATCATAGATGTTATATGTTAGATGTGATACCATGGTATAATAAAAATGTTAGATGTTAGATGCGAGACGAGAGACAAGAGATGTAAAACATGAGATGCAAGATATGAGATGAGAGATGTTATATGTGAGACCATGGAAAATAAAAATGTTAAATGCTATATGCTAGATGCAAGAGGAGAGACGAGAGATACAAAACACAAGACGCAAGATGTGGGAGGAGAGATTATAGATGTTAGATTCTAGATTCTAGATTTTAGATGCGAGATCATGGTAAAATAAAAAATGCTAGATATGAGACGAGAGACGAGAGATAAAAGATGCAAAACAGAAGATGTAAAATGTGAGAAGACGAGATGATATATGATAGATGCTAGATGCTAGATACGAGACCACGGTAAAATAAAAATGTTAGATGTGAGACTAGAGACAAGAGATGCAAAACACGAGATGCAAGATTCGAGAAGACTAGTTGATAGATGTTAGATGCTAGATGTGAAACCATGGTGAAATAAAAATGATAGATATTAGATGATAGATGCTAATAGACGAGATATGAGAGATAAGAGAAGCAAAACACGATATGCAAGATGTAAGACGAGAGATGCGAAATGTGCAACTATAGTAAAATAAAATGTGAAAGCAATGTTATATTTGACTGTTTTTTTCGTAAGTGTGAAATGCGAAATCATAAATGAAAATGTGAAATGCTAAACAAAGATTAATTGGGTTCCTGAAAAAATATATAAAATATATCACCATGGATTTAGTTTTGTTCGTCTTAAAAACAATGGTATTTTTTGATTTTTTTTTTAAATTATGGTTTGACAAATACGAAGTTTTCAAAATTTAAATCATTAAAAAACGAAAAGAATAAACATATTTTCTATGTTTTTTGTATAGGAAGATGTTTTTGATAAAAATATGACCCAAATAAAATAATTCATAATTAAATTTTTAATTAAATTTTTAATATTAATTAGTCCAAAAAATTTAACTTTGGATATTAAAATATTAAATAATATATTATAAATAGTAAAATTAGCCCAAACTTATATAGATAATAATAAATGATACTTTAAGATAATCAGATGAGATTATGCTTCTTCTTTTCTGGGTAGTTATCAATCAGTATGCATTAGAATACAACTAATATAATTCATTTGTATATCTTTATCTAATATCCCAATTAACCCAAACATTATTTATTATACCAAACTCTAGGCTCTATTGCAACATACGTGGCTGACACCAACATTCACACACACAAAACACTTCAATATTTGTATTTATTTATCAAATATCCGAATGGACCCAAACAATATTTATTATGCCAAACTCTAGGCTCTATTTATATCTACGTGGCTGAATCCAACCTTCATTTTAAATCTCACAAACACAACAACACTAGTTTTTATCACAATCAATCTCTAACAATGCCTTGTCCATCTCTCACGCGAAAATGTGGCTCGACCATTCACTCTATCCTCACTTTCGTTGTTTTTCTCTTCTTCGATCTTCTCGAAACCCTTCTTTGTTTTGTATACAGATTCCTCGATGAGTATTTTGAAGCCAAACCCTGTTTTTGCCAATGCGGAAGAAGTGGAAACGAAGATAGCGATGTCTCGGAGACTCTGTTTAAGAGGAGAAACGTTTTCGCCGAAACGGGTGTTTCGGCGTTTTTCAGGAAAATTGAGTTTTCGAAGAAAATGGAGTTTATTGGGTTTTCGAGGAATGGGAAGATAGGAAGATTGGTGAACAGGTGGTCGGATTGTGGATGTGAAGGTTGTGTTTCTTGGGTTGAGAATGGTGATGATAAGCTTCATGTTGTTGTGAAAGAACCTTATCGAGGTAAGTTTTATGTCACCCTTGTTGTGTAATACTGCCTCTGTCCCAAAATACATGTCATTTTAAGGTTATGCACGGGTTCTAAGAAAGGTCATAATTACACATTTTTTTATAAAAAATAGAAAAAAGAAAGACTCTAATTAGTAGATGATTATAAATAATATTAAAATTTGCATCCGTAAATGAGAACGACATGTATTGTGTGATAAAAAATATTTTCTAGAACGACAAGTATTTTGGGACGGAGGAGGGAGTATATTTTAGTCCCGACCCATGTTTATTTAAGATCTAATTGTATCGAAAATGAATGGTTAAAAAACTAACTTTATCAAAAATATATAGTAAAAAACAAAATTTATGAAAAATAGATACTCGATGGACTATCGACCCACCTGGGGATTAATTTTTTTAATAGACGGTAAACAAACTAAATCGGGACATTGTTTCGTCCATTGGACTATTTACGAAAGAAAATAGATAGTTAATGAAATAATTATTACTCAAGATCGGACTACTTATTATGTAAGTGTTTTTCTTGATGTATAACAGGTAAACATGAAATCTCCGAAGAAAACCAAACTCATAACGTGATTTTCGTACACGGGTTTCTTAGTTCATCTTCAATTTGGACGCAGACCGTGTTTCAAAATCTACCTAAACATATTAAGAGCAACCACAGGCTCTTTGCGGTCGATCTGCTAGGTTTCGGTAAAAGTCCTAAACCAAATGACAGTTTCTACACTTTGAGAGATCATGTCGAGATGATTGAGAAATCAGTTATTTTCCAAAGCCAGATTGAATCATTCCATGTAGTTGGTCACTCGATGGGTTGCATTGTCGCGTTGGCCTTGGCAGCTAAATACTCAAAAATCGTGAAGTCAGTTGTCCTTGTAGCTCCGGTAACGATCAAGATTTTAATATCTTAGCTCATTGCGTCAAACCATTGCATCAAAATTTAACGCAAGGAACTTGTTTTCAGTCCAATTTATGCGTACCGGATTCTCGGCATTGAGATGAATTGAGATTTTTGTTAAAGTGATAAAGAAAAAATCTCTAGCTCACATTAACATTGCATAGGAACATAATGCAATTTATTATCTTGATTTAAAGTATTGTTGCTACAGCTATATAGTATCTGAAAATTATTTTATGTTTGTGGTGTTTCTTGGCATTTTAGCCTTACTATTCGTCATCTGAAGCAAGTTTAGGAGTGCTTAAAGTCGTTGCTGAAAAGAGATTATGGCCACCGGTGGCATTCGGGATATCAATTATGTCGTGGTACGAGCACATTGGTCGATCTCTATGTTTCTTTGTTTGCCGGCATCACCAGACTTGGGAAAAGATTATTAAGCTACTTACCGGTAAAAGGTAACAAATCGCATCTCATATTATGTACCAAATGCAATTTGTATATTCTTTAGCATTGCCAAATAAAGAAACGGAAATAATAATTATTTCTTTGTTTTTTGTTTCGGCATCTTAGAGATCTTCATTTCATGATCACTGACTTTACTCGGCACACTCATCGGTCCGCTTGGCATAGCATGCACAATGTCATATGCGGTGGAGCTAAATTCACAGATGAGTATTTAAAAACACTAATCGATTCACGGGTCAAAATTTGTGTCGTCCAAGGTGATCGAGACCCTATTGTCCCATTGACGTGCTGCAACACCATGAACGTGAAGTTTCCAGACGTAGAGGTCAATGTCATTCCAAATGCTGATCACCAAAATGTAGTTATTCATGAGGATTTTGTTCACAGGCTGGAGCGCGTATGGACAGCATCGAACAAGTTTGGTTTGGACAATTAGCTCACGCGATAGTATGTGAAGGTCATCTGATAAAATTTATAGCCGAAATCCTATATTTGTATAAAAGAATTTTATAGATTGAAAAGTTATAAATGATTCTAATATGCTCATAAATCTTTTTTGGAACTTCCTTTTTATGATTTGGATTTATAAGAGACTATCTCCATGTTTTAGTCGTTGGGTTTGTAGTTTTGTTTTTGTCTAAGGCACCATATAACCTTTGTTACTCAATCTAAATATGACCCCAAATTTCCCAAACTCGACACACTTTTTCCTTCAAAATTTCTAAAATCTAAAATCCAACTTATTCACACTAAAATCTCAAATATCAAGTGATGATGTTCATCTGAGTGTTGCAATGAACAATTTTGGAAAACTGATAAGTCTCCTGGTATTACATTGGAGAATTATAATTTATAGTGTGTTGTAATAAAATATCATATCACACCACTCAAGATCAAAGGTGTGGTGGATTTCAAAGTGAGAGGTGCTAAAGAAGAACTAGACAACTAAGAAATCTTCAAAGTGAGAGGTGTTGATGAAGAAGAACTAGACAACTAAGAAATCTTCGAAGTGATAGGTACTCAAGAAGAACTAGACAACTAAGAAATCTTCAAAGTGAGAGGTGCTGAAGAAGAAGAACTAGACAACTAAGAAATCTTCAAAGTGGGAGGTGCTGAAGAAGAAGAACTAGACAACTAAGAAATCTTCAAAGTGGGAGGTGCTGAAGAAGAACTAGACAACTAAGATATCTTCAAAGTGGGAGGTGCTAAAAAAGAACTAGACAACTAAGAAATCTACATGATATATATAGTTTTAATCCTTTTATTAAAATAGATATCATTTTTAGTTTAATAAATATAATCTAATATGAAGTAACATATTAATATATAGAATATGTGTTTGCGGAATTAATCTTATGGATATTTATTTTTTAAATTACGAAAAATTGGATATGAAAGACTATTCTGTAAAAACAAAATAAATGTAGGATATGATTTTTAAACTTAACATATTTTGATTTTCTTTTAGAGTTGCGTTTGAATTATAAATTTAAAATTATAACACTATAAAAATAATTTGTTTAAAAAAATTACAGGTTATAGCAGTTTCATATTTCAAAAACCACCGTTCCCATGTGTAAGATATTTTCAAAAAAAATTAAAAATTAAATAAAAAAATCAATTTGTTTGTTGTTTCTCGTCAAAACATTAAGAAGGATGAAAGTTGCAAACTACTACGAGATTCAAAATCCAAAATCTAACTTTTTCATCAACTTCAAATAACTAAAATCTAAAATATAACTGATTATATAAGAATTTTTTGCATTTTAGGATGACTCAAAACATCATTAGTATTAAGTATAATATGGAAAAACAATAACTCGTATCAGACAACTCTTAGGCTTTAAATATGTAATTGTATGGTATTTAATAACATAATAATCGGATACATAAAAAATATATCTTACAAATAAAGTTATAGTAGACATTTATACTTGTAACCACCTAGTACTTTATATATATAGATACACCATACACAAAGGGACTATGTATCCTGACCGTTATACTCTCTTTCTTACTTTCTATCTCTAAAAACATATCTCTATATATTCTTATTATTAGGTCTAAATCATATTTGCAATGTCTCATATCAAATGTGTCGTATATGGGAAATTATTGTTTCTCATATCAAATTATCAAAGGTTTCTATATATTCATGAATAAAAATGATTTGATAAGGTTATCAAAGTTTAAATTAGCCTCGTCGTAAGAGTATTTTTATTCATGAAAGAGTTCAGTTTAAATAGTTATTCTCTCAAAAAGTGTAAGAACTTTAAGGTTTCATAAAATGAAGAAAAATTATTTTGACACGCAACTTTGAATGAATTATACAATCGAACCAATAAGAAAAACTATGATTACAATTTTTTCAGTTTTGATTTATTTTGTTGTCTTCACTTAAAAAAAATTAATTTTTCTTCTATGATTTGACTTTAAAACATTTTTTTTATTTTTATCCATTTTCGACATTTATTGTTAGTCTGCTTTGATTTTTACCTCAGTCAAGTGACCAAAATCAAAGTACGATTTAGAGAGATTTTTAGCTATTGATCTCTTAATCAATAAATCAAAAAAAAATATGAGCTGAAGTTGGATGTTGATGATTTGAAGTTATTTGTCAAAAATCAAGTCATTGTTATAGATTTAAATTTTTGAATTATATCATTGTTTTTCTTTTAAGGTATTGTTTGTTGAAAGTAGATCAAGTATTTGTTTCCGTTCAATTATGATATGCTCGCGGATATTATTATCGAGCTTGATTCATTTGTTCATATTGTATATATCAAATGTTTCTTATGAGATTTGTTAAAAAAAATTCAAGAATCAAGTTCGATTTGTTATCAAAATTAAAACTATGATGATCTTAATTTTAGTTTTGGATTCATTATTGTTTCTTGATCAAGAATTATTTATTTTTATTAATTGCTTATTCTCGATTGAGGTAAGAACCAAGAGTTATTAAGGTAATATTAATGATTTGATGCTCAATTCTCTATTAAAGATCTATCTCCTATTTTTTTATCAAATAATGTTTCATTCCTAAAATTTCGGAGCATCGCGACTTTGATTTACTATTTAAGTTTGATTAAGTGCTATAAGTTGTGATTCGTCAATTAATTTTCAATTCATAGTATTTCCTTCATTTATGTTACGATTCAAATATGATTCAGTTGATTAACAAATATCGAATCGAAAATCAGGTAATAACGTTACTTATAAAACAATATAAAAATTAAGTATTGACGATTCAAATTATATTAGATGGTGCAAGATTAAGTTGATGCTTAGTTACTATCTAATGACAAGAATCAGTTAACAAAATTATGTATTAATTATTACTTGATTACTTGATATGTGTATTTTTTATTTATCATCCTCATTTAGTTTGTGAAAAATAAAAATGTTTACAATGATGTGTAATATAATGTGCTCTACAGTAAAGCGAGTGAGTTTTAAATGCAGTTAGATTAGTTTAGATGTAAATAATTTTATATCTAAATATCCAACACATTATTTTATAAAATCATTAAGTATGTTTCTCTTTTATAGGTGAATGTTGATCATGTTTAATATATGAATGTCGACTAGCACGATATGCAAAATTTGTGAATCTGATTATGCATTACCTAATATCCAATTATCCATAATAGGAAATTAATGTTAGAAAGAAATATATATCGTCATTGTAGTGTGTTATGTATTAATATTTTATGTTATAAAGTGAAAATCAAATATACTTAATAAGATTATTTATTGGTTGTTTGAAAGTGAAATCTGAAATAGATTTGTATTAAATAAAAACGGAAAAGAATCAATAAATATGATTATTTATATATTTTTTTATTACAGTGTATCATACAAAGTTCACATTATACGGTACACAATGGTTTATCGCAATTTATAGAAGTTCAATTTGAACATTTCTTGAAGAACTAAAAAAAAGGTTACTCAATAACTTACAAAGATTCCAAATTTGTACATTGATATTCATAAATTCATATTCAAAATGTCTTTGTATTTTTTTTTCAGATGAATTTACAGGGATTGGTATTGATAATGATGAAATTTATTCGAGTCTCATGTCAAACCGGTAAAATATTGGACCAAAATGTTATTTGTATTATAAACTCAACAAGTACGTAATATTGAGGGTATTTTAGGTAACAATGGTTAAATATGTTTAATATTAATGGATTAATATGATGGAAGCCAAAAATATATTAACCATGTAAGCCTAAGGGCCCGCCATCTTTACTATATAAGGCAATGTACAATATCTAAGAAAGAAACAACAATTATTACTTTTTACTACTTCTCGCAACTTCTCATCCTATAAATCATGTGCTAACTTCTCTCTCTGATATCTGTGTGACTTTACTCGAAATATATTTGTTATATTTTACCCTTGGATATTTCTGGAGTCATCAGTTATGACCATAATGGGAGCCTAGACAGGTACACAGATACAAACATCCAAAACCATTAGCGTGTTAGGCTTGTTTTTGGATTCTAGCAAGTGATGAATTCTCAGATGTATGTGGTTCTTGCGTTATTTACCGGAGGAATCACATTTGGAGAAGGTTATGATCAGTTAACTGGAGATGGTTAGCCCCAACATTAGTACGAGAAACAACAAGAGAAATTGACCCTAGAAGAGCATCAGGATTGGTTGTGTAGTGAAATTGTTGCATGAAATGCATAAAAAGAAACAATGATAGTTTGACCGAGACATATCCTTTTGGAAATTTAGAAATTTAGATAACAAGAGGTTATTGATAAAGAAACAATTATTTTATTTCTAATAATTTTTAGTCTTTTAACAATTACTTTAAATTTGTTTTAAAGAATTGGGGGTTAAATACCATGCGATACATTGTACACATCTATTGATAAAAAAGTTGCAAGTTGATAGACATAAGTGTTGAAAGCAAAATGATCCGTGAATAAATATATTTTAAACAAAAAATAAGTTGCGGAATATGAACTATGAAACGGCTAGAAGCCAATTAATATGACATATACATAATTAACAATATTATAAGTCAATTTATAAGATAGATATATAATCAAAAATGGGGAAAGTCAATGATCAATATAGTTTGATTTTCAGACTAGTATAATAGTCACAAAGTTAGTAAATTGGAAAATATAAATGAGTGAAAAAAATTGTTAAGAAATGAAATATAGTAAATTTGTGTTACATGATATAAATTTACTTAAAGTTTTGAAGGATGATAAATATAAAAATTCAATATATAATGATAAGTAAGTGTTGATGAGATAAGGATAATAAGTTAGTTAATAAAAAGGTTATAAAGTTTAAAGGTAAATGAATAATAAGTTAGTTAATAAAAAGGTTATAAAGTAACTAACAATTGAAAGAGAATATGGTTATAAGTCAATTTATTGTTACGAAGGACCGTAAGCATCTAGACTATATATCAAGTAGTGAATATGTTTATAAGTCAAGTCATTGATATTTTAAGATCAATGGACCACTTCATAATCCATAAACTCGCAGACTATATGTCAAGTAGCAAACGTGACTATAAGCCAAGTCATTGATCTTCTAAAATTAAGCGGCCATGCAAGATGTCATCACTGTCTGAACTATATGTCAAGTATAGACAATGAGTAAAGCCAAACTAATTATCTGAAGATCAATAGGCCACAAAATTGACGCCATAAAGGCCGAGCTATAAACATGTTGACTATAAGTCAAGCTATAAGAAAAACAAAGAAACACACTGAGATGAGCTACATCAGAAATAATAAACAAATTATAAAACAAAGTGTTAGAATATTCAGTGTATTAAGTTTCCTTGTATAGGCCTCTAAGTTCTCTATATATTGAGAGCCTTACTTGGGTTTGCATTATAAAAAAACAGTTCAATACAAAAAGGGATATTTTCTAATAAACACAAAACCCTAGCCGCCTCCTACGGCTACTTCTCTCTTTGTTATTTAACATGGTATCATAGCACGTATGATTCTAGGAATTCTGAACATCCTCAACAAAGATGGCTGGCGATGAAGTCGTGGTCAGTCAAATCCCTGATGAATTAACAATGCAGATTGCTGTCATTCTGAGAAATGGTCTCGGAACACAACAACAAACAACTAACCCCGAGAATTTATCCCTAGGGATTAAACTCGGTGGTGACAACTATGCCCTATGGGCAAACCTGATGAAGAAAGCAATTGGGGGATGGGGGAGAGGTTCTCACATTACAGGGGAGGCGACACCTCCATCCAAAACTGACAACACATATACAAGGTGGGAACAAGATGATCAATGTGTTTTCACATGGATTATCCAGAATCTTGAATCCAGCTTGGTGAATAATGTCTCTCAATATCCCAGTGCAAAATCCCTCTGGGATAGGTTAGCCACCACATACGGTTCTGGTACAGATTCGTTACAGGTGTTTGACCTTCATAAGAGGGCGAATTCATTAAGGCAAGGGTCTGATACACTAGAAGACTTATGGAACAAACTGTAGAACATCTGGATGTCTATAGATAGGCGAGATCTGAACCCTATGAAAGACCCAGAAGACATTCAGATCTACAATAAGAATACTTAAGAATAAAGACTCTATCAATTGCTAATGGTGATTAATGACAAGCTGGAACCAGTCAAGAGAGATATCCTGAAAATGGATCATCTTCCTTCCGTGGAAACCGCATATGCTACAATACGAAGGGAAGTGGCCAGTCTTAATATACTAAAATCAATTTCTTCTGATAGTGACTCGATTGAAATTGGAATGGGTTTGACTGCTAAAGATTCTGCACAGAGGTTTAAATTCTGATCCAAAGAAAGAAGATAAATCCAAGTTGTATTGCACTCATTGTGGGATGAAGAAACACATTAAAGAGACATGTTTCCAGCTAGTTGGCTATCCAGAATGGTAGGAGGACGATCATAAGGAGAAAAATAACGAGTGTTTCAGATCTAATGTCAAACGGGCTTCGTCTACAAGTGGCGGTGAAGATCCGACTAAAAATGAGCAAGGAAGTGGCACTGGTTTTGGAGGAATGACGACGAACTCCTATGAAAAACTTGGAGGTAAAGGGTTTGAGAAATTAATGAATTGGATCTTTGATTGCGGGGCTACGCACACCATGTCTTATGATCCTAAAGACTTTGGTGACATGTCATCTCCAAAGAAGTCCCATATTGAGACTGCTAGTGGAGAAATTTGTGAAGTCAAAAGGGAGGTTCAATTATTTTTTCGGAAAAAATGGAAATTAAAAACTGCCTCTACATTCCTTCACTATCCTTAAAGTTATTATTTGTTAGTCAATTGATAAAACAACTCAGCTGTGTGGTTCTTATGTATCCATTTTTTGCATTTTACAGGATATTCGTACGAAAGAGATCATTGGGTGTGGTACTGAACACGGAGGTCTCTATTATGTTGATGAGGTAGTTCATAAGGGACATGCCATGCTTGCTCACGGAATAACTGAAAGGAAACTTTGGTTATGGCATCGGCGACTTGGTCATCCTTCTTTTAGATATCTTAAAAGTTGGTTTCCTAGTCTTTTTTTGAATAATTCCATTCATGAGAAATGTGAAACCTGCATTCTTGCAAAAAATCGTAGGGTCTCATTTAATCAAAGCAATACTAGAGTTGATTATGCTTTTTCGCTAATCCATTCTGATGTTTGGGGTCCAGCACCAAATTCCACTAACAATCAAATCATATACTTTGTTTTATTTGTGGATGATTTCTCAAGAATGACTTGGATATACTTCATGAAACATAAATCGGAAGTACCAAAAATATTTGTTTGTTTTTACAAAATGATTTTGACTCAATTTGAAAAAAAAAAGATTCTCCGTTCTGATAATGGAACAGTGTTTGTCAACCAAACAATGCATAATTGTTTCAAAACAAATGGTCTTATCTATCAAACCACTTGTCCAAACATACCTAAAAACGGTACTTCAGAACGAAAAAATCATACTTTACTTGAAAAAACTCGTACTATTATGATTGAATCTAGAGTTCCTCATTCTCTTTGGTCAGAAGCTCTTGCTACAGCCACATATCTTGCAAATCGTCTACCAACCCGATGTCTAGGTAAAAAAACTCCATTACAAGTGTTTGCCACCCAAGTAACAATTCCATCTGTTATGACCTTACCACCTCGTGTCTTTGGTTGTTCGGTGTTTGTTCATATCCCTAAAACTAGTCGAAACAAACTTAATCTGTGTGCTGAAAAGTGTGTATTTGTTGGGTATGGTGTCCATCAAATGGGTTATCGGTGTTACAATCCGGTTACTCGTCGAATCCATGTCACCATGGACTATGACTTCTTAGAATCCGATTATTTTTTTGACCACCAATCTTGTGCTCAGGGGGAGAAAGTAAGTGAATCACTCGACTGGTTGCTATATGAAAGTTACTTTGAGGATGTGCCGACAAAGTTGGTAGATGGCGCCACCGAACACGCCTCTTCCAACATAAAGGAGACTGACGAGGCAGTTCTTACCACCAATGATTCTCCCAAAGACAATGTCCAACAAGAAATAAATGCCATGGATACTACGAGCGAATCCGCCGAAGAAAATGTCCATCGAGAGGTAAACAATTTACAAAGTCATAATTCACAAAATGCTACTGACCATGACATTTCAGGAAGTTCATTTGTTGAAACTCAAACTCTGGTTCTTCCCCCAAGAAAAAATAGAGGGGTTCCTCCTGACCGGTATTCACCGGAACACGTTCCTCGTGCTTTTACATATCCGATAAAAACGGTCAGGAAAGGAATGACGAAGATTGCAAAGGCGTTTTCAACTACTATTCTCTCTGAACATATCCCTAAAACAGCTCAAGAATCTAAGAAGATGACTGAATGGCATGAGGCAATGAATATCGAAATGGAAGCTCTAAAAAGGAATAGTACATGGGAGAATTGTGTGTTACCACAAGGGAAGAAAGCAGTCGGGTGTAGATGGGTGTTTAATATAAAATATAAATCTGATGCCACCATTGAGCGACACAAGGCAAGATTGGTTGCCAAAGGATATACACAAACATATGGTATAGACTACTCTGAAACGTTCTCTCTGGTTGCAAAGATTGACACTATCAGAGTTTTACTTTCAATAGCCGCGAATAAAGATTGGCCACTTCATCAATTTGATGTAAAGAATGCTTTCTTACATGGAGACTTGGAAGAAGAGGTATATATGGAACCCCCACCAGGGTTCTCTGATGGTTTTCAAGAAAATAATGTATGTAAACTAAAAAGGGAATTATATGGGCTCAAACAGTCTCCTCGTGCTTGGTTTGGGAGATTTACAATGGCAATGAAGCAGTATAGTTACAAACAGAGTAATGGGGATCATACCTTGTTTTACAAAAGAGAGGAGAATTAGTCACTTGTCTTATAATATATGTTGACGATATGATTATAATGGGGAATGACGAAGAAGAAATTAGCTCTCTTAGGAAAAACCTCTTCAAGGAGTTCGAAATGAAAGACCTTGGGGGATTGAAGTATTTCCTAGAAATCGAGGTTCTTAGGTCAAAATGAGGGATTTATATCTCCCAACGGAAATATATATTGGATTTATTAGCTGAAGTTGGCATGGTGGATTGCAAACCAAATGACACTCCTATGGTTGTGAATCACAAACTAAAGATAATTGAAGGGGCCAGACGAGCGAGTAAAGAAATGTACCAAAGGTTGGTGGGAAAATTGATTTACCTAGCTCACACTCGACCCGATATTGCATACGCGGTGGAAGTATTTAGCCAGTTCATGCATCATCCTCAGGAATATCATATGGAGGCAGTAATGAGGATTATTTGATATCTCAAAGGCACACCAGGAAGAGGCATGATTTTTAAGAAAAATGGACACCTTGATGTTGAAGTATTCACAGATGCTGATTGGAGAGGGAATCCTAACGACAAGCGACAAACTGTTGGCTACTTTACTCTTCTTGGAGGTAACTTGGTGACTTGGAGGAGTAAGAAACAGAAAGTAGTATCACTGTCAAGTGCTGAATCAGAATTTAGAGGAATCGTTAAGGGGATTACCGAGATACTTTGATTAAAGAAGATAATGAAAGAAATCGGATCCCCTCTGAAGTGTCCAACTCAGTTAATGTGCAATAATAAAGCTGTGATTAAGATTTCAGAAAACCTGGTAGAGCACGATAGAACAAAGCACGTTGAAATAGATAGGCACTTCATAAAAGATAAGATTGAAGATGAACAGTCGAACTTCCGTTTGTTAGATCCGAAGACCAACTGGCAGACATCCTGACAAAAGCGGTTGCTGCAAGAACATTCGAATCAGTTTTATCCAAGTTGGGTATTGGTGATCCCACTACACAACTTGAGGTGAGTGTTAGAATATTTAGTGTATTAAGTTTCCTTGTATAGGCCTCTAAGTTCTCTATATATTGAGAGCCTTACTTAGGTTTGCATTATAAAAAAAAGCAGTTCAATACAAAAAGGGATATTTTCTAATAAACACAAAACCCTAGCTGCCTCCTGCGTCTACTTCTCTCTTTGTTATTTAACACAAAGAGAGCCACATAGTTGAACAAGTTACATAATTAAAAGCAAACAAGTTATAATATAAACGACTTATATAAGCAAGTAAGCAATAATGAGCTACATGACTTTAATGATGAATAAGATACATACAAAGTCAAAAGATGAGTTAATCTTTATCAGTATTCTCCTACGATGTATTATTCTACAAGGTGATTCAAGGAAATAAGAAGTAAAATAACATAATACAATATTTATGATAAGTTAAATATTTAACTTGATGAATTAAGTATGATGACTCACATGACGAGGTATAATATATGAACTGAAAATACTAAGTAGTATGAAAAGTGGATTAAATGAGTTACAATAACAAGATTGATGAGTTTAAGATTATAAATTAAGGATGACAAGTTAGATGAAACAACATAAAATATAATATAAATATACAAGTTCCAGAATACTACGTAAAAAGACAGCTTGGATGACATTTAACCTGGTGATCCTAGAAAACATGAAACTTAACGAACTAGATCAAAATCATATTAATAAAATATTTACAAGTTGCACATATTTAACCAAATCGAGATACAATCAAGACAAGTTATGGGCTAAGTGAATAGGCTGAAAAAACATATTTATCATATATGGATTAATCTTTTGGATAGTCTTTTATATAAGAAAATAACAAGTATCAGGATCGACAGAGCTTGGTTAAAGCCGACTTGAAACATAGTTGGGTTAAAGATGACGTGAAACATAGTTATACATAAAGCATGAATAAGAAAATATTTCAAGACTATATTATTCGCATATAAAAGATTTTTAATCCTTAAGTTTCATTTTATATTCAAACTCAAGGACTAGGGGAAGCCATGATGAGGACATACTATTCGGATAGTGATAAGAAAATAAGAGCATTTATATAATTATATATAGAGGTATTTACTTTGTAAAATGAAGAACTATAGTATATAACTAAGGTTATATTATACATTTATACTTGTAACCACCTCATATTATATGTATAGTTATACTCTAAATAAATGGGTCTCTTTTTCATTTTTTTACTAAAGCACCCTCATTCTTACTTTCTCTTTTTAAAAACCTTTCTCTATTTATTCTTGATTATCAGGTCTAAATCAATTTTGGCGGTATTTTGATGAGGTAAAGTGCTTCATCAGTATTTTTGATATTATAAGCATACTTTAAGTTTTCATGACCTGTCTACATGATTAAGATTCCACAATATCTCCAAAATGATCCATATTTGCGAGTTGAATCACTATAAAGTTTTCACGAGTTTGTGTTTAGTAAGATTGCAAACCTTAGGGAACCCAAATGAAGATTATATTTTGCACATGTAGTAATTAAAATGAGATTATTAAATATGAATTTGCTAGTAAGCATCGAACTACAAAAATCGGTCCAAATGAAAATTTTCTTAACTAAGTCAATTAAGTAGATGAATATTTTTTTCTTAAACTCATATATGTAAAATTTAGTATTTTTGCCCAAATATAACATATTAAAGTTGTAAACGACATGTTATATTATGTATGTTCTATTGTTAAATGATATTTTGATGATATGACATCGTAATGTTTTGTGTTATGTGTTACATGTGTATTATTGTTTTAGAAAATACGAGTATCCATAACCCAAAATGTAATAAAACTTCCATTCTTAATAATACTAATTTTTAATTATAGAAGAAGATATGCTTTTTTATCTCATGTATCATGATTATGACTTGACATTAATAAACCTAAATTTCGAACTGATTAAAATCTCCAATGAAAAAAGAAGATAGCTGAGTCACCAAGCTTACTTAACTTACTGCTTATTCATCAAGTTTTAACTATTGGGTCTGAATTAATCTTCTAAATAAACTCCAACCTACTTTAATTAAATGGACATTCAAAATAATCTAATCTTATCATCTAACCCCCTTAGCTCTTTCCGAAGTATTTTGGTAGAGCTAATACTGTAAAGGATTTCGAACTGCATCTGAATGGGGTTAATAATTCTCTTTCTACTGAAAGTTCAAAACTTTAAATGGTTAGTTCTTTCAGGACATATGTCATGTAGTCATTGGAGATACTGAACGGTTTCTCTATTGGAAATGGCATTTATTGCTAAAAAGGAAAAACAACTACATTTAATAGTATTTTCTAATTATTATTGTTAGTTTCTCTTCTCTTGTAAAACACTCAAGTGCATCTTTCTTACTCATATATAAGGGAACTTTTTACTGTTTCTATTTGTAGAGTGAAAAATAGATTGATCTTTATGGTTCTAGTAGAGAAAAACTCTAAATGTCAACTAGTGTTCTCTTTTGTTTTTTAGTTTATCTTTAGTTTAGTCAGCTAAGCCTCCGTCAGTAAAAGTTGTTATCAATCGTAAACCTTCATAAACTTTCATTCCTATGGGGTCGGACATCTGAGAAAATAATCCTTGTAGGTTTACCAGTCTCTTTAAGCCTAAAAGCCACCCTTCCACGTCGGAGAAAGAAATTGAGAAACCATAAGAGATTTTCACTGATACCAGCAATCTCTCTCAACAAAAATTTATTGAGGGGGAAACCATCACTACTACTCTTCCAATAGCTTCATCTTTTGAGCTTCCTCATATTAAGGAAGACAACATTGGTACTCGGGTCGGTGATCTAGCAGAATTCGGACCACAAATGATGGAAAAGAAAATGGATGACAGCGGTGAAGATACACCTTTGGAGACATCGGATTATACTGGGATACTAAAAAAAACTCGAGAAAAAAGAAAAAAAATCCCTCTGATGAAATTCGAACCACTTCCCGAATGTTTGGTTGGGCGAGTCAGGCCCAATTTCACTAAGGTTGGCGTCAAATACTTGCTAACTTTACAAAAAATATATTATGTGTACACTCACACAACTAATTTGGGTATGCTTCGAAACAAGTTAGGGTTTCCTGAATCAATTAAAGTTAGAATTGTAATCCCTAAAGAGACTCTAATGGAATGCAAAGTAGGAGATCTGGTGGTGTACACAGAAGTACTCAACTGAGGTCTCAAGTTTCATTTGAATCCGGAAATTGTGAGATATTTTCACTTAGTGAAACTATGCCCAAGTCAACTAAGCTCTAACGCTTGGTTTACACTTTTCGCCAGTATTATAGCTTCAAGGTTATCGAATATTCTGATGCCCATGGAGTAATTCACCGATGTAGGTGGTTTATGTCAAAATACTAACAGTCTGTTTCACTATTTTAACATCGAAAATGACTATAAAGTAGTCAATGACTGTAATTCATCGAAAATGACTATAAAATGACTTATACCTTTTATGTTTCACCGCTAAAGATCTGGTGCGTGGGTTGAATACCTTCATGACATGTACAAGAGTGAAACCACACATGGTGTACACGAGACTAATGATTTCCATAATGATGATAATAAGAGGTAATGTTAAGACCCGAGCCATATCATAAGGATTGACTGTAATCTGGAGCAAAGGTACAAGAGAAATCTGAAGCTAATAAGAATTAGTCCTTTTGAAAATCCTTCGTAAAGACTAAGGGGACTACTATAAGGATTTGATGTATTCAATTCGCATGTCGAATCGGTAAAGTATTGGACTAGAATTTACTTTGTATTATAAACCCAACAAGTATGTAGTATCAAAGGTATTTATGTAATAATAAATAAATATGTTAAATATTAGTGAATTAATGGGGTAGAAAATTCAAAAATGGTTTAACCATGTAAGCCCAATGGACCACCACATTTCCTATATAAAATAAATTACATTTTTTAGGGTAGGGAGAACAACTATTACTTTTTACTACTTTTGGAAACTTCTCTTTCTAGAATTCACATGTTAACCTCTCTTTCTAATATCTGTGTGACTTTACTAGAAATAAATTTGTTATATTTGCCCTTGGGATATTTATGGAGTCATCAGATATAGTTAAGTGAATATATGGGGTTGTTGGTAGTGATAGTTGTTTTCATGTTTCCTTGGCTTTTATAACTTACTAATGTATCGTAAGAATCAATTGATCTAGATTGTGATTTGGATTCTGATAGGAAATTAGAATTTGATAAAAAAAAGATTAAGATGTATTTAAGCTTAATGACATCCTCAAAATTTTTTCATCTGCTACACTTTTACGAATTTTTAAGTGGAAAACTACAAACGTTCAACAATATCAGTCTGAAGGTAATGGTGTTGTAGAATCAAATATGTGAAATATTTAACACCCATATTGATCATATGTTACACCAGAGCCGACCCAGATACATATCATAATGTTTATTTCAATTCGTCTTTCCTGTTTTCATTGTTTGGTAATTCAACTGATCATGGTTGTCGATAAAGTGTAAGCTATAATTATTTGTATATATGAACAAGATAATGGCTCTTCACGATAGTCATCGATATAGTTGTTGGTAACTCGTCAAAATATCAACTATTGCAACGTAGAGAAGTAAAAGACAATGTGTACACAACTAGTTTTAAAGTCTATAGTAATATAAAAGGCATTTTTTCCTACACCAAGTTAATGATATTAGTGATAGGGTCGGGCAAGAAAATTATGTTTTTACTATAACTATAAAGGAACTGAAGACTGAACGAGTATAAGATATTTTGAGATTAAGTTTGGAAGATATGGCTTATAGAATGGATATGGAAAATTGGTGTATAAATACTGAAGTAGTTGTTATTACAACACCTCAGGTACAACCAATAAACATTTTCTTCATAATTGTTTTCTCATCTTCCTTGAAAAGATTTTGTTACTGTTCTTCAGCAAAATTTTCAGCCACTGAGATTTAATATTATTGAGGTAGTTTCCATTCATGGTGCTTTAATTACAAATGAATAATATTAACAAAAAAATTCTCGTCTTCCTCAACAACATTTTAAGCCACTAAAAATTGTTATTATTGAAGTGTTTGGTGCTAAGTAAAAGAAAGGGTTTTTACATCGTCGTTATTTAAAGATAAGGATATTTTGTTGGGTTCGGAGAACTATACTAACTTTATATGTTTATTCACATAGAGGAGGATTAGTTTGTTTAGTTTTTTAACGTATGGAATATGAAAATGTATATCATGCACTTCATAAAATGATCAAAGATATTTAGGTGGCACTTGATTGGAATAACATATGCAAAATTGCATTAGGTATTGTAAAGGGTATTTCGTATCTGTACCGTGATTTTCTCATGTAATAATTCATTGTGATATAAAGTCTAGCATTATTTTACTAGATTGTGAATTTGAGCCAAAATTTGTCGACTTTGGGGTGGCCAAAACTGCTGAATTTTTTGATAAAATATTATGAATTTAATTACTTTCCTGGTACTCATTGTTATCTATCTCACGATTTAATAATATGGTTGTTGACTTCAACACCATAGAATCATGAGTATCAATAAAGTCTTGCAAATTTGAATAAAGTATGACGAATAGCATTCACCATCTAATATATGGTGTGTAGCTGAGATATTCAACATTTGTTATTCAGACCTTACAACATTTAGAGATGTTATTTGATCACGAGATTTCAACTATGAAGGTCTTTTTATTTAGGGTTCGAACTTATAAGACACTAAGTGATAAATTTTATTTCAATCCAAAATTTTACAAGGTTAATTTGACAATCAATAATGGAGTTTGATTTAGTTAAACCATAAAATAAATAATAAACATAATATATGGTTTGAACCACAGAATTTTGTGAGACTAATATAATAACAGACTTCCTTATTTAGATTTGTTATACATTACTCATAATCATTAAATATCTTATTAGTAAGTTTAATGCATACATGTAATATGACGAGCAGAAACATGAAGACCCTATAAATAATATAAAGACTAACTATTGGTATTGTATCTCATTAAGATTATTTCAAATATTTGTCTACCAAATAATATATTTTATCAAAAATCATGTCTTCTATAAGGATAATTACTTCATCAACACATGAATATCTCAAGTTATTACTTCGTCAATAATACTTCAAACGTGAGGTACTTCTTAAAAAACAACTCAATTATCATAATATATAATTATTAACATGGATATATTTAAAAAGAGTTCATTATTTTGCATACGTTTAAGAATTTACATTATTTTTGTATACATTTAAGGACTTATAATTTATTTATTAAACATTGTATAACATATATTTAACATGTGATTAATATGAGTTTTTAAGTCAAAATTGTTTATTATAAAAAATGAGTTCGTGCAATAAGCCATCGAGTGTGACAATTGTCAAACCAACGGTCCAATTAATTATATCATCGTAACAAAATGAGTAAGAAATAAGATAAATATAAAATTTATTTTATCTCCAATAATTTTTAGTCCTTAAGCAATTAATTTGAATTTGTTTTAATGAATGGGGGAGCATATACCACGTGATACGTTGTACATAACTATTGATCAAAGAGGTTGCAAGTCAAGGGGAAAAAATGTTGAAAGTCAAATGATTTATGAATAAATATTTTTAAACAAAAAATGAGCCACAAAAGACGAACTATAAAACTAATATAAGCCAAATAAAATGACATATACATTATTAAAAAAATTATAAGCAAAATAATATGAAAGATATATAATCCAAAATGGTGAAAGCCGATGATAAACTATGATAGTTAGATTGTCACAAAGTTAGTAAATTGGAAATAGAATTGAGTAAAAAGTTAGTATAAGAAATGAAATATAGTAAATATGAGTTAAAAAATATAAATTTATTTAAATTTTCGAATGATGAATGAATATAAAAATGCCAGTATATAATGATAAATAAGCTATGATGGGATAAAATAACTAATATAAGGATATACACCATTTCATAAGTTTAAAGATAAATAAATTATAAGTTAGTTAATAAAAAAAGTTATAAAGTTAGTAATTATTGAAAGAGAATATGATTATAAGCCAAGTCATTTTTTAGAAGATAATGAGACCACACAAGGGACCGTAAACGCCTAGACTATATATCAAGTAGCGGATATGGCTATAAGCCAAGTCATTGATATTTTAAGATAAATGGACCATTCCATGGGCCATAAACACTAAGACTATATGTCAAGTAATGAACATGGCTATAAGCTAAGTCATTGATTTTTAAAGATCAGCCACGTAAGAGGCCATCAATGCACAAACTATATGTCAAGCAAAGAGTATGACTAAAACCAAGACAATTATCTGAAGACAAGATGCCACAAAATTGAGGCCATAAAGAGCGGGCTATAAACGTGCTGAGTATAAGTGAAGTTATAAAGAAAACAAATAAACACATTGAATGGAGCTACATGAGAAAGAATAAACAAGTTATAAAACAAAGAAATCCACACAGTTGAACAAGTTCCATAATAATTAATAAACAAGTTAGAATATAAATGATCTAAATAAACATGTAAGCAATGATGAGCTAAATGACTTTAATGATGAATAAAATACATACAGAGTCAGAAGATGAGTCAATCCTAATATATTATCTCCATTATAAATACTCTCATACGAGGTATTATTCTACAAGATGATTCAAGGAAATAAAAAAAAGAGAATAATACAATATTTATGATAAGTTAAATATTTAACTTGATGAATTAAGTATGAAAACTCATATGACGAGGTAGAATATATGAACTGAAAATATTAAGTAGGGAAAGCGAGCTAAATAACTTAAAATAACAAGGTTGACGAGTTAACGATTATGAGTTAAGGATGACAAGCTTGATAAAACAACATATAAATAGACAAGTTAAAAAATAAGACATAAAAAGACAATTTGGATGATATTTAACTTGGTGACCTAGAAAACATGAACCTTGATGTACTAAATCAAAATCATATCAACATAAGATTTGGAAGCTGAACATATTTAACCAAGAGGAAATACAATCGAGACAAATTATGAGCTAAATGAATATGTCAAAACAAACATATTTATCATATATGGATTAAGATTTTACATAGTATTTTATATAAAAAAAATGACTAGTATCAGGATCGGCATAGCTTGGCTAAAGATGGCTTCAAACATAATTGAGATAAAGACGACATGAGACATAGTTGTGCATAAAGCATGAAAAATAAAAATATTCAAATACTACATTATCCGCATATACTTAAAGACTTTTATTCCTTACATTTTGTTTCATATTCAAACTTAAGGACTAGGGAAGTCATAATGAGGACATAATAGTTGGATAGTGATAAAAAAAAGAGCATTTATTTAATTATATATATAGACATTTACTTTGTAGAATGAAGAATTATATCCAATAAGGGTATATGAAACATTTATACTTGTAACACCTAATACTATATATAGGCATACCCTAAATGAATGGGGTTCTCTCTCACTTTATGGCTAATGCACTCTCGTTTTTACTTTCTCTTTTAAAAAACTTTCGATCGGTATTTTGACGAGGTAACGTGTTTCATCAGTATTTTTTATATGTTTAGCATACTTTAAGTTTTCATGACCTATGTAAATAATTGAGGATCCACAACATCTCCAAAATGTGCTTTATATTTGCGAGTGGAATTATTTTAAAGTTTTGGCGAGTTTGTGTTTCAAAAGATTGCAAACATTAGGTGGTCCAAAATAAGATTATGTTTTGCAAACATAGTAATGAAAATGAGATTAATAAATATGAATTGGTTTGTAAGCATGAGACTAAAAAAATAGTCTAAATGATTATGTTCTTAATTAAGTCAATTAAGCGGATAATGTTTTTTTGAAACTCATACATATATAACTTGGTATGTTTGCTCAAATATATCGAATTAATGTTGTAAATGACATGGTATATTATGTATGTTCAATTGTTAACTTGTATTTGGATTATATATCATCGTGATATTATATGTTTTGTGTTATGTGATGCTGTTTTAGCAAATATGAGTATCTATAACCCAAAAGGTAATAAAACTCATATTCTTGATAAGACCATTTTTTAATTATGGAAAGAAGATATATTTTTTCATCTCATCTATCATGGTTATGACTTGGAATTAAGAACCAATGAATCTAAATTTCTAACTGATTAAGTTTTCTAACGGAGAAAGAATAATACAAGGTTTGAGAAAAATCACCAATGCAAAAACATCTCTCAATGAGGTAGAAACTTATTTTAAAAAATAATAAGGTAGAAATTAATATGTTACTTATTAAGCTAGCTTTCATAAAATATCGTGATAAAATGGGCCATTTGGAAACATATCGTGAAAATGTAAGACATTGCTTCTAAAATAAAAGCACTTAAGATTGAAATTATGGAGGATGTTGTTGTGAGTTTTTCGTTTCAGTTTTCCTATTTATTATAAACTTTGATATTTCTCATAACTATTGATTTTTAATGAGCTTATTTCTCAAGCGGCGCAGGAGGAGAATAAGTTATAACTAGAACGTCTGCAGGTGTAAGTAGTGGATGATTAGTCGGAAAAGATCAATAAAAGAAAGAAAGAAGGTCTAGACGCCCATGCATCTAGTTTTGGATCAAAAAAAGGATTTTTTTTTGGCAAAAGCCATTTTTTATAAGGTCGTGAAATTATAAGATAAAATGTGTAAAGTAGATCAATTTAGTTTTAGTACTAATAAATACTTGTTCTTATTTTAGGACTTATGTTGCTAAAGTTTGCTTAGTCGTTGTTTTTATTTCTTTTTAGACGATTTTTTTTTTCATTTTCAAATAATATTGTTTTGTATTAGACCATTAATCATTTTTGACGATTCGAATCTTTCGCATTCAAAATATATTCGAAGATTCTTTATACTATTTGGAACATCTCGGTGTTTTGTGTTGATAACCATCCCGTTTTGTTTCCCGATTTTCTTAACTTACTCAACCAATCTGTCTCACGTATAATATTATCTTGTGGAAAAACATGACTATAATCACTGAAATCCTTTACATATTGAGTTGTATTAATCTTCTCATGCAATTCCAATGTACATAAAGATGAAAATGAGTAAACAAATCATAAATTCAAAACATAAACACAAACATAGACCAACAACTACGAAATACACCGCCTACGGAATAAAAGATCCAACTAGTTCATACTTAAAGAACTGACGATACATTTTTACCGTATCGCCGGTATGTACCAACTATACTGCTGGTCAATGGTTACACACCACCGGTCTAAACCCTCCAAATCCACGTTATGTAACCCCGATTTCGGCCATATGAAAAAACTCCAAATTAGTATTTTACTAAATTTTCTGATGATTCTTCCTTTTATAACGATAATTCTATCTTATTCTTCTAGTTTTAATGACCCTTCTACTTTATTCATTAACTTTACCTCTTTCGATAAATGTATATCCTCCTACATTTTGTTAGTTAAAATTAAATAATTTATTTTTAATAAAAAATCTAGTTTTTTTTTAAAAACAAGATGTATAATTTTAAAAGAAAAGTAATATTTAATCATCCTTTATTGTATATATATATATACAAAAATGTTATATAATATGGTTAATAATTTTTTTCATTAATAAAATAACTGTAAAGTTGGTAAGTAAAGATACTTTGGATAAAAGAAAAATTCGACCTTCTATTAAACATAAAATTTGGATAAAAATATTATGATTTTAAATAAAAATAGTTTTAATCTAATTATTATTATTTATTTTGACTGGAACAGCTCGTGACTCTCTTGTTCGAGACCTGCCCGCTTACAACATTTTCCATGCCGGAACGTGTACCTCACAAGGTAGATGGAAAAACCACGTGACATGTACAATACTATTAGCTCGGTTGTTGAGCTTTAACTTTAATTATTTATTTGACCCATTGTTTTGTACATCTCTTAAAAAGAATATCCCTCAACTGTCCCCATGCCCCGATTAGTCCTTTTACTTTTCTACTATATCAAATTCAACCAGACACTATCTATTATCAAAACAATTAAATAATTTTACTTATTTTAACGATATTTTCTCTAAATAAATATTTTATTTAAAAAAGATATTTAAAGGCGTAACTATAAAAAAAAGTTAGAAAAATGGTTTGAACTATAAATTATTACGAAATCAAAACTTAGTCCAATTCATTTCGGTCGAAGTTTTGACGAAATGAGGTTAGATCGTTAAACTTTTGGTTTTGGATGGTACCGTAGGTTGAGTTGAATATTTTTTTTAGTTTTCTGAACCAGAATACTAATAAATTTTTGTTTCGGTGGATAGACAGTATTTTGAAGTTATTTGATTTTTTTTTAATTATAATTTGAATTTTTAATTTTTATTTAACTAAATTATATAAAAATTAAAGTTTATAATTGATGTTTGATTTTTTTTTTAATTTTTTTTAAATAATTTTAACAATACAATATTTGATTTAAAAAAAATTGTAATAACAATTTTATCAGTAAAATTTTGTATCCGTTCAACTGTTTATTTTCTTTTCCAACTCATGATCTTTAGTCACAACCAATTCTTTACTGAACCAACTCGCGTATCTGTTATTGAAGTTATATTTTGGTCTGGTATAAATTTCACTAGTTTAATAATTTTGTCGATTCAATTTCAAATTAATTGTAAATATTTATCAATTTTATCAGTATATTGGTCACGATTTTTAAAACAAAATAAAACATTAAAATTCGATTTTAATGGTTCCGATTTTGTTCCTATTATAAAAACCCTATTTGCTACCACTTTCTCTTAGAAGAAAGTTTGGTAGTTGGACCAGATCCCTCTATATAATTTTCTCCTTTTTTTTTTTTTTTATCATTGTCTATTTTTCACCAAACACCAATTCTTAAAAAAATAAAATAAAAAACCCTTTATCTCCCGCACCCATTTACTCATTACAAATATTGGCAGTGGTCTAGATCTCATCGTCGAAAGTTCAGTTTTTTGGTGAAATTTTTAGAGAAAGAGAGCAAATTTTTGAGGGTGCTGTAATCATGGACTTGGAGTGTTTGAAGACAATGGACCCTCAGATTCTTGTGGGTTTAGCCGTGGCTCTTTTGGCTGTTGGTGCCGGTGCCGTTTACTTGCTTTCTTCCTCCAAGTCTTCCAAATCCAAAGGTCTAATCTTTCTTCATGATTCTTGTGTTTAACTATTATATTTGCGACGTTAGATCTCAAATTCATATTGTTTTTGTTCCTGGTGCTGTTATGTTAATCGTTTGGTTTGTATGTGCATCTGATAATTACTTTGGAGATAGATCCGTCTGCATAGTTTGATACGCTAGAACGACTGTCCTATTCTTAAGGCTAAGTGATCGAAATAGAATTCAGTTTTGGTGCTGTGTTTTTGCAGTCCTGTTAATAATTTCAAGCCTTGCATAAGGCTTTTCTGGTCATGTTTAGTACTGTTTTATGAAAAGTTAAAGAGTCTTGGGACAATATCTGGAACGATTATAACGTTTTGGGTGGTACTTGTTTCTGTGATCCTGGTCACTTGGATGAATTGAGTTCATAATTATTTAGAGATTGCAAATTTAGATTATGTGACAAATGTTGCTTATAGACTGGCTTACACTGTACTGTGCGTTTGTAGTATGTTTGGATCCCGAGAATTTTAAAGAGTTTAAGCTCGTCAAACGCGACCAGCTTAGCTCCAATGTGGCTAAGTTCAAGTTTGAACTTCCCACTCCTACTAGCGTTTTTGGTCTTCCAATTGGACAGCATATCAGTTGCAGGTTCGGTTTTATTTAAGTCTTTCCCTTTATGTTTGATGTAAATATTATATACTTTCACCGTTCACTGTTTTAAGTTATTTCGAAGGAGTTTGTAATAGAGTGCAAGTTATTTACAAAATACGATTTTTGAATAGGGGACTAGACGGCCAAGGTCAAGAGGTTATTAAGCCATATACACCAACTACGCTAGATTCTGATGTTGGGCATTTTGAACTAGTTATTAAGGTATGTCGGAGTTCTTCTTTGCTGGACTCTTTATTGAGTTTGTTAAATTGGTTGATGGTATTTGATTTTGAATTATACTTTTTACCCTTTAATGTAGATGTATCCACAAGGAAGGATGTCTCACCACTTCCGAGAGATGCGGGTTGGTGATAAACTTGCTGTAAAGGGACCCAAGGTACATTCTTTGGCTTTCATATGAATTTGCCAATTGTTGTCCTCTACATGCTCTTCAGTTACTATCAAATTGGTGTCCATTTGAAAACTGTAACCATGATGCTTCGCATCTAACTCTATTCACGGCCTTAATATAAGCCTTTATACATTTGTCAAGTTTTTGCCTGTGCCCAGTGGCTTCTAGAATTTCTAGTGTATCACATTTCTTAAAAATTTATTTAGGTGAAAATTATCATGCTTCTTATCTGCATTAAATAGTTATACTTGTTACCTTGTCAGTTGTCACACAAATAGTTATTAACAAATAAGCATGTTATTTCTTCTTGACCTGCATATAAGTGATATTCCAGTAGCCAGACATCTGCTTTTGTGTCCTTTTTCTTCTCGACCTGCATTTTTATCTTTGACATACGGTTTTAACCTTAATGTTGCTGGTTATACCGTGCTATGAAACTGTTTTGTCAAGTAATGTTGTTTATCGATCACTTCGACATTAGCACACTTTCTTTTGGTGAGATCTCACTGCTTTACTGATGTCATTATACATTTTCTACAAGCAGTTTTAGAAATCACGTCAATCTCACTTGCGTGAAGAAAATTATGTTGCTGTTTGTTCTCATTCATCTGTGAATATTTTTGGTGCTCTTAAAATGTCGGATTGGCTATTGTTTGCATCCATAAATCATCTCTACAAAAGTTACAGGTTCGAGTAACATGATTTTTAAGGAATGGTGCAAAATGACCATGTTATCAATGGGGCAACTATCCTGTTACAGTAACTTTTTGTCAATAGATTTTTAACCACCCGTATGGCCTTTAAAATTCTGTTAGAAATATGTTGCCTTGGTAATTTGAGAATGTTATGTGTAGTAACAAGTTCTTAACTTAACTATACCCGAACGAAAATAAGGTTTTCTTTCCGATGCTTGTTTTTTGTTTTGATCAGGGGCGATTCAGGTATCAACCAGGAGAAGTTAAGGCTTTTGGCATGGTTTGTGGAGGCTCCGGCATCACTCCAATGTTCCAAGTATGCCATTCAGAATTCGGCTTTCTTTCAATTTTTCAGGAACTCTTGTTTCTAACTTCTTTCTTTCTTTTTTATCTCTTAGGTTGCAAGAGCAGTATTGGAAAACCCGCAAGACAACACCAAGGTGCATCTTATCTATGCGAATGTCACATCTGACGACATTCTTCTAAGGGTAATTTTCTTTATATTTTTCGTCGACTATGAATGATAATATACCTGTTTTACAAAATGTGTTTAAACTCATAAATCCAGATACTTTGGTCCACGTTCGCACTATGGACCGAGTAATTCAGTTTTGTTTTCTATGCTACTAAGGCGCTAAGCTTTGTTTGGCATAATACATGTGCAGGATGAATTGGACGGTCTGGCCACCAAGTACCCCGAAAACTTCAAAATCTATTATGTCTTGAATCAGGTTAGTTCCTTTTTAAAATGTAATTGCGGCATCCATAATACCTTATTGTCTTTATTCACAAGCGTCTAGAAAATTCAAAGCAATTGTCTTATTCTTTAGTGCTAGGAAAATTCAATTAAGCGCTGCTCAGTATCGCACCAGGCTTCTAATATGTTTATGTTATCGATCTGTTTTTGCCTGAGCTCTTACTTTATCGTGTCAATTTTAACAAAGTGGTTTCATTACAAATTCTATATATCCTTGGCTCTTTCAGCCTCCAGAGGACTGGCAAGGTGGTGTTGGATTTGTTACAAAGGAGATGATTCAAGCTCACTGTCCTCCACCAGCATCTGATATCCGGGTACATTTCAAATTCTTCCAGTCGAATTTAAAACCATCATGACCTCAAACTTTTATAAACATGTTGTATTGGTGAATTTCTTCTTATGGTTTGGCAGATTTTAAGGTGTGGTCCTCCACCGATGAACAAGGCCGTGGCCGCTCACCTCGACGCTCTTGAATACTCACCTGAGATGCAGTTCCAGTTCTGATCCTTTTGCTGACGCGAAAGCAGCCTACTCGTTTATTTATAGATTTGATAAGCTATTAGAATGGTTTGAATTGCAAGAGTTATTTTTGTGATTGGCACACGTATTGAAAATAAAGTGCTTTTGAATTGGGGTGCAAATAAGATTTTGTGATAATATATTACAACTGATTTAGTTTATTATTTCATTTTCATTCCCCCATTGTTTTTTTCTAGTATATCCGTCTGAGACAAATTTAGTAAGTTTTTTAAAAAGTTTTAACGGCAAATGTAACTTCATTTGAAAGTAGAAACTCTATAAAATAATACATATGAAACCACTAAAATTTATTAATTAATTAAAAGAGTTATTAATTAATCGATTAATTAATATTTTATTAATTTATAATAAAATACTTAATTTATAAACATCATTTAAATTTCTACTTAATTATTGTATAGTATACAATGCATGTATTTCAAATGAAGGGTAAATTGGAAGACTTTGTTATGCTTTTTGTGTTCAATGAATGACTTTATGAACATTAAAAATATTTTCTATATAAATACAAGATCAAAATAGGATAACACAAACAAAGACAATTGATGCTATATATAAGGAATTATTAATTTATATTTTATATTGGGTTTAAAAAAATTATCAAAAATATATTATCTTATAATTTTAGCGAATTATTAATTTAGCACGCTATCCCGAGTCGGGACCGGCCAAAGATATTATTTTAGAGAGTTTATTAAATAATCGAGTATTAATTTATCGAGTTTCTTACTGTAATTTTTTTTTTCCGAGAAACTGATTTTATTGATGTTGAAGAAAATATTACAACTACTGTTTTGTAATTACATGTTGTTAATGCAAGTACAGTTTGTTCATATTACACTTCTTTTATCTTCTTTGTGAATGCTTCTTTCTTCTTGCTATGGCTCTTTCTATTGCTTCCTCTAGCATCTTTCCCTCTTCTCTGGTAGCATTTATAGTAAGTTACTTTTCAATATATAGCTAATAATAATTAGGTTATGGTTAAATTTGATTCTGAATAATGTTAATCAGTTCAAAAAATTAAAAAAGTTTTGAATTTTTGAACTTAAAAAAGTTTTGAATTTTTATTAACAAAATTGGATGAGACTTTTTCAACTGTTAGGCTGTTTTGTTTATTCATCCGGTAGAAAATTTTCCGCGACTAATTAAAAAAACCTCATGCAAAAAAGATAAAATGATATTTTTGAGCGGACTTTTGAATTTGACAAAAATTTAGAAAGGTTATCCTTTTGATAATGGATGTGGAAACGAGGAGTATCAATTAAAAATAGTTGAAGGTCTCGTACAATCGTGAAAGACAAACTCTTGAGATATTTGTACAGAGTCTTGTTTCAGTTTGAAGTTCAATTACCAAACGTTACTAAAAAATGTAAAATTACTAAAGATATTTAGACCATATTTACAATTAAAAATACACTTCTAATTTAATATAATAAAGGAAATATTTACTATTAGAATGGCTAATTTAGACTATCTCCTTTTATAAATACAAATTGTTTTTGGAAAGATCAAACTAAAAAGCGTGAAACGAAATTTAAATATTTCCCACCTAATTATTTTAGAATCAAAACTGTGTTGGATATATGGTTCATGTACCAGCTTCTACTCGTGTTAGAAAATTCTCCGGAGATTGTTTGGGGCTTTGCCATTAACGTTTGCTTCGTCTTTGAAAATTATAAGTTACTTTATTTATGTTTTAAAATTATTAAATATGATTGTTGGAGGCTATTTTTGAAGACGGTTATTCCGGTTTGCTAGTTTTAAGAGTTATATTTTGTGATTTTGGCTGAGATAAGATTTTAGAAAATGAAGGATTGTTTGTAGGATTTTTTTAGTATAACGTGTTTGTGAATCAAAGTTTTGAGTAATTCAAATGTTGTTTTAGAGGTTTGATTTTATTAAAATTGGTTGAAAATTAGGAGATGAAAGTGAATGCAACTAAAACCAATGAATCATTTGGTTAACAATATTCCAAAGTTGAGGGTAATGTGTAATGTTTGTTAGTTCGCAATTCACAAGTCAAATCCACTAATAATTCACGATTAACGTATAACTTTTGCTAATGAATCACCAACGTTTTTAATCATAAATATATACATTTTTAAGAAGATTAAAGACAAAAAAAATTAAAAATATTCACACCAAAACAATAAAGAGAACTATTTTCTAGTTGTCTCTTCAAATGAATATATGATATAGTAAGAAACATGAAAAAAAAATTGCTACGAGGAAACAATATGATTTGGTAGTACAAATCATCAAAACCTACAATAACAAAAAATAAAATTTTAAGTCGAGGTCTAAATGTATACAACTTACAACTAAATACATAAAGACTATATTTGGTTTGAAGCAGAGTGAAAAGAAAATACTATTAAATGTTCTTAGAACTTTACAACCTAGATACGAGAAAGATCAAGAATCAAGAATAATATATATATATATATATATATATATATATATATATATATATATATATTATCGACCCAACTAAACATGGATCACTCAAAATTATTAGTTCAAAGATCAAGGTATGAAATTAGTTTCTAATTCGCATTTGTGATTGTTATTTGTTTACGATTCACTATTCTTTATTTATTTTTTCGCTCGCGATTCATGTTTATAATTGCTTATTCTTTCGCGATACATTTTATGATTGCTTCTTCATTCACGATTCATATTTAATGTTTTATTTTTTATTCGTGATTCAAATTTATGATTTTATCTTCATTCCTAATTCACGTTAGTGTAATATACACACTTGTCTTAAGACCACATTCACACTTGCATAAAAGATACATACGCAATTCACATTTGAATTATTCATCCGTTGCAATTTTCATCAAGCCATCGTAGGGGGTCACATGTTTTCCTTCGTTTGCATTTGCATCAAGCCATCTTCATGATTCATATTCTTTACATAATTATTTCAACATACTTTTTGCATATTAAATACTTCAAAAAGTAAGTTGTTTGAAAAATTCATGCAATATAGTTAAAATGCCTAAGAGATAATTCACAACAATGACAAAGAACAACTGATTGTAGCGTACTAGTATGTGAGTATGCTAAATATTTTATTAAAAATGGTAAAATTACTAATATTTACGATAAAAACGTTGCAACATTGAGAATAACAAATATGCTTGATATTTTTCTCAATGATCTAAATACAAATAGATATTGGTAATTTAATTACAACACGATTCAAATTTTCCTACTTAGTACTTCTATACATCATGACTCATGTTTAAGATTACAACATGATTCGTATTTCCCCACTTAGTATTTATATACATCATGATTGTCATTTATAATTACCATTATGATTCACGTTTAGGATTACATCATGATTCTAGTGTTCCCACTAAGCATATCTATACAACATGATTCACGTTTAGGATTACATTATGATTTACGTTTATCCACTTAGTATTTCTATACATCACAATTTGCGTTTAATATTACATCATGATTCACATCGCGCTTAAAATTACTTAGGTTTTCCCATTTCGTATTTTTTGTTACATTTTGTTTCTTCAGAATTCACGTTATCATTATCTGCTTTTGCAATGATATCTTCATTCACACTTCGTGACAAATATTACATCTTAGCTCACAATTCATGTTTAAGATTACATCTTAGTTCCCAATTAGTGTTTGAATATATAACTATCTTCATTTACCGTTTTAGTTTCATTTACAACTCGTATTTTATTTTTAAACCAATTCGCATTTATAATTAAAACCAACAATTTAGAAATTAGAGAAAATTTATAGAGGAACTTTAATAATAAAATGTTTCAAATCACATCATTTCCTTTCCATGATCGTCTATTATGACCGACTATTGATCCGCATTATTCTTTCCCTCTTCTCAGGGCTTCCAGAGTTAGGAAGAAGAATTAAGGAGAAACAATAGAATTATATGTTTGAGCAAAGGTACCAAAAACATGTATACTATATGAATAAGTTTCCGTATAAGATATTTTGTAGTAAAATGAATCTACATATTCACTAGACCTTCGTCAATCATTAGTATGAAAGCCAAATCATGCGAACATAAGAAACAATCAATTTGTCACATACCGCAAAAACATTTGAAACCCACAAGATCAATGACCATAAGAGTTCTTAAAAACTTTGTGTAAGCCCCGTGAAGAAAAATGAACTAAATATGGACGACATATTTCATAGTTGGCCTTTAGCCTCTTTCCAAACTCATGACATAATTCATTAGTCCAATCTAAACCATCCACAAAATCTCTTAATATTTGAATCGTAAGTAAAATCTGCATTTTGTCAAATAATTCTGGTATATAAGACCACAAAAATATTTGATTTGATGATTAAAAGACTCCATTGGACTAAATACCATGGAACCTTAGCGTTTGCATTTGAAAAATTCACATGCATATTTGTCCGAAGTAAAATTTTTCTAAAAACTAATAAATTTTGGACTTCATTATCTATGAATTATTCCAGATATCTAGTGTACATGTCCTTATTATGGGTGTTTGTACATTTTTAACTTATAAACCATTTCATATCTAAATTTTATGGATGTGCGACTCCATTCATAATTCAAATTCACGATAAAATGAAATATATATTACGCATGATAGCGATGAGAAAACAAAGTCAAAATAATATTAACTATACATAAGTGATAAGATGAAATAAATTTGGTTTGACGATTCAACAATTGAAGCTTCAACATATCAAGAAACCATAACTAGTTATCCAGATCTTTTGACCCAACAATAGCAAATGTCACTAGGAAAATACATAAAGAATTACGAAACAACAAACGTTAATAATAGAAGAATTGACATTTATTAGAATTATATGATTCACATATAATATTACTCATCATTCATGATTTATTTTACTATTAATCATCGTTCATAATTCACATTTACTAGTTGATTCATAATTCATTTTTACTATTATTGGTTGTTCACAATTCACATTTCAAGCTACCTCAAATTTATTGTTAGAGTTTAAGATTATAAAGTCATTTGTAATTCGTGCTCTTAAGTATATCTTAAATTTAATTCATGTATAACTTAACCCATCATATGCAATTTACATTTAAGCTAAATGGTAATTCGTAATTTGTATTTAAACATGATATTTTTTAAAAAAAACTTATTGGTGTTACCATCCTTAGATGTGACAGATATCATTAATCATTATGTGTTCCCATAAAAAAAACTCTATAAATAAACAAAATTTGACAGAAAGAAAGTAAATACTAGAGACAAGAGTCAAAGTCTATGAAACACTGTTTGAAGAAGTTAATTTTGGGAGTCTATTTAACTTAGTAGTTTTTGGAGTTTATTCAACTGAGAAATTTTGGGGCTAAGTAATCACTTGTAATATTAAAACTCTTTAATGATTAAAAATAATATTTAACTAGATTAAAATAATTGAATATATACCCGTAAATGGTTTCTTTAGGTTTCTTTACAATCAAATGTAAATAAAAGGTGTCAAATCGTCATTTATTTCTCAAATTCCCCTCCTATTTATAGAATAAGAGGATAAATAACATAATTAGTTACAAGTTACAAAAACTTATACTTTTAGCCCTTACTATTAATATTTTATGTTAAATCTATCGTCTAACTATACAAAACTCAAATGATAACCCATATTTATAATTGCTTTTATTCCTTGATTATTTATATCCTTATCAGTATCCTCATAGTCCTTGTGCAGATTTCTAAAGAAGGACTATAACTAGTTCGGGTAAATTTGAACAAAACCTCTATTCTTCCTTGGAAAACTATTTGTCTTTTCCATGTCCTTCTAAAAAAAATTCATCACCGCCTCAGATTCTTTCTATGTCAGTGTCGAAAACTTTCTATGATTAACACAAAAACTCACCTCAAAATTTTATGTGACTTTTCTACATTTACCTTGGAAATTCTCATGGCTATATCAATTATTCACGTAGGATGGGCTAGAACTTTATAGAAGACCCCTAGTACGCGTGTAGTGTTCTATTTAATTCTGACATGCTACACCTACCGTGATACTTTAGACTAGGTAACAGTTGCTTGCCGATCCACATTTCAACCTATAGACGCTTGTCAACCTTTTGGCTCCCTCTTCTGATATATACAATTCTTTCTCTATCAGTTTATGAAGAAACCAAAACCCAACAAAAACCCATTTTAGGTATCCACGATTACTTCAACGTCACTGAGAGAGATGCCGAATATCGTAAAATATATCCACTCGTACTACCTTATACGGAGCATTCAACCCTGACCCAAACTCTCTTGGAAACCAAAATCCTTCTGACCTAATCCAGAGAGCCTGGTCACAACCAATCTCTCAACAAATAAAAGAGAAAGGTCCTCGAAACACAACAAAAACGTCCTCTACTAACACTCCAATTTCTCACCAAATCAAACGTAAACAAATGCCTAAAAAAGAAGCATCTTCTTCCAACACTCTAACTCCTCATCTAATGAATGGTTAACAAACACCTCTAATACATTCAGGAGCATCTTCTCAAAAATTTCAAACTCTTTGAAAAATTTCCTTTGTAGCAATGGGAGATTGCGAAGATATCAACACTTCAAAAAACCCTACACCATATTCTCCTCACTTGAAGGAAAAGGCTATGACAAACAAAGAGCTACATGCAATTCCTTCGGAAACCAACTAACAAATCACTACAATTTCTCCTGATAATTCGCAAACTTTCGCTACCAACGTTGCCCTCCTCAACTTCGAGATGAAGCATTTGAGGAGATTGCTGAGTTAGAATCTTGGACAAAGATTGACTAAAATGTTCAAAATGTAGACGGCGCTCCTCCCTTAGACACCGAGGATAATATCTCAAAGAAACCAGCTCCAACAAAAAAAAAGAAAAAAAAGAAAGAAAAAATCATTCTGCATGAGGATATTGCTACAAATCTAAGCGTGGATCTTAAGGATGTTTTCCCCGAATACCTTATTGCACTAAAATAATGTGCAATATGAGTATTACAACCACTCCGAGACTGAGACTCTTAAGAAACAATTGGGTATCCCAGATAACGTCACCCTTCGGCTACCAGTGGTAAGAGAAACTCCATTTTTTGTGTGGAAAATATGAACTTATGGTCTATCTCGAGATTATAAACTTGGGGTTTTCAGTTTCCATTGGACCCAATCATAGTATACTATTTTGATATTATTAACCGATGTACGATGCAATCAAGTATGAACATGTGGTTCATATTTTTATCCAATATAATGACATATGGACTTGCCCAAATACCCCTTCTAGTTAAACAGTTCATCGCACATACTGACTTCTCAAAAAATCCACCTCATGCTCAGAAACTCCTTCAAATTGATTGACGATCTCCTCAGAGCTGAAATTTTTTTGGAAACAAAGATTTATCTTTATCTTTAGCATTTGGGAGAGTGTAAAAAAGATCTTCACAGAATCATTCGAGGCTAAACCTCAAATGAAAAAATACCAGTAAGTGATATAACTTATTCTTACTCCAAATGTTATTCTATTTCCATTTTTTGATATCTTGTTGTTCATTGTAGAAATTTCGAGGAGGTATAAAATCCATCAAGCTGCTGCCAAGAACACATTCGCTAAACTATATGAGTGGGCATAAAAATGGTGTAATGAATTTCATAAGGCATTCGTGCCTCTAAATTTTACCTGAAGCCATTTATGGAAAATCTCTCCGGAAACTTTCGTCCCAGCTGATAAATTGATGGAGCCCCCCAATGCATGAGATGTCGTGAAAAGATCAGCTGCTCCTGACGCACGCATTATATTTCATGTTCGGAATAGAGCACATGGCCACTTACCACCAAATAAAAAAAAAGAAAAAATCCTAAGCTAGTACCTCAAAAGATCCAAAGATAAAATTTCCTCAAAGGAAGCTAAACAGAAAATCCAACGAAGCTAACCCCCCCCCCCCCCCAACACAAAAGAGGCTCAAACCGAGTCTTTGAAAAAAAAGAATGAAAATTGTTGCTTCTAAAAAAAGAAGAGCTCTTTGAAAATTCCCCCACTAACCGTGACAGAATATATAGTTGATGTGTCTTCTCCAAATCCGACCCCAAATGTCAAGGAGGTAGAAGAAAGAAATGAAGTTATTAAAAAATGCAATCAAGAAACAAAGAATGTGATTGACGAGGATGGAATCCAAATTTTGTATAGGGAAATGAACCCTCAAATTCAAGAAATTCAAGATTTCATCACACAAATCGCCCACCAAATTACAAAAGTTAATTTACCTCAAAGTCTAAGTTCATCTTCTCATCAGGTTTCTTCCTAATCTACCATTGCTGTATACAAAAAATTTCCTATGCATCCTATTGGTGAACCTTTCAAGGAAGGGTTGAATCTACTTCGACCCTTCTCTGGACTCGAAGATACGACCAAGAAATTATGCAAAGAGATCACATATGCGTGAAAAAAAATTGGAGAACCTTGCAAAGAATGTAATCTGGTGGAAAAAAGAGGTTGATTATAACAATAAATTAAGAGATATTTGTAACTGAAACCTTATCGAACAATTTCAAGCTTTTTAGGCCGATAAATAAGGATTCCTTTCTGAGAGCCATCCAAATCAAATGCCGTTTGGTCTCAATTGATGACCAAGAAAAATAAGAACTTAAGTCAAAGCATCAGGCTGAAGTGGAAAATCTTAAGTTAAAACATGAATTGGAATTAAACAAATAACATACGAAGTACTCATCCCTGAAGAAACTGTTCGACGACAATGAAGAAGGAATAAAAAATTCAAGATTTGGAAGCGTACAAAACAAAATTTGAGGAAGAAAAACGTCTTGACATAAAAAACGAGGTGGATAAAAGCGGAATAGATAGCCTTGCTGTCATAAAAATGATTGAAGAACAAACACGAATCTCTTTACTTGGCGAATTCCATCAAGATTTTCCGAGGGCAAATTTTATACATCAGTAATTGAATTCCAGTAAATCGACGTTCTAAAGAAGCCTTTGTCACTGTTCCAAGTGAATCATCCAAAGAATTCAAATATGAGGATAATGAAGATAGCACATAAAGTGCTTGAGATCAAGAAGGAAATTCCTCTGAAGGAAGCTCGGATAATGCTCCCAGTGATGACGATGACAACTAAAAAGTGGTGTGGCATTTGGTCGTTTTAATGATCACTGTTGTTTGTGATGATCATTGTTGTTTTGCTATTGTTTCATTAACTTTGGTGTCTATGTTTACTTTGTTGGGTAAGTGTTTATGGTCAGAGGTGCTAAACATGTAACACTTTTTGTCACTTTTTGTTTGATCGAAGAATGCTAAGTATCACTACCCTTTTTCCAGACCTCGTGTAATCGAAAAAACGCTCTACAAATATTTGGCGCCTATGATATCATTACCACTTAATTTCACATTTTGAACCGTGATCTAAATATACGTTTGCACTTTGAATTTTATCACGATTTAAATTGACACTTCGAATAATGCTTTAAATGGACATTAACACTTTGAATTATATCACTACTCAAATTAGTACTGCAAACAGTGCTCTAAATGGATGTTAGCACTTTGAATTATATCGCCACTCAAATTGACACTTTGAACAATGTGTTAAATAGACATTAGCATTTCTAATTATATCACCACTGAAATTGACACTTCGAACAATAATTTAAATTAATGCTAGCACATCAAAATTTATCGCCACTCTAATTGGCACTTTGAACAATGCTTTAAATAGATGTTATTATTTTTAATTTTATATCAGCACTCAAATTGGTAGTTCGAGAAATGCTATAAATGAATTTTGGCACTTCGAATTATATCTTTGTAAATACCCCAAATATGATCAGTCTTTGTGTATTTTCCAAAATAATCTTATCGTTACTAAAAAATAAGCTTCGGCCAAGAAAAAGAAATTTCATTTATGACTACAAATATATATGTGGTACCTCATTAAAAACCTTCCCGAGCCACTAGGAGAGGAAAGAGTATGCCAATATACAAACTATGTAAATGATAAAACTATAATATCATAAGCGTAAAAAGGAAAAAATCACTCACAATACAACTTTAAATGCTCAATGTTCCAAGGATGTGGTAAAAGTCTCCCCTCTTTATCTTGGAGGCGAAACATACCTGGTTTAATTCTCTTTATCACTGAATAAGGACCTTCTCAGTTTGGAGCCATTTTCCCAGTCTTTTATCCTTCACATGCAAGAATACTTTCCGCAACACTTTGTCTACCATCTTGAAATCATTTTCCTCACCTTTGAATTATAGAGACTCCTCATCAAAGTTTGATGGTGTATCATATTCAAATGCACCATAACCCTATTTTACTCAATTAAATCAAATTATGTTCTTTTTGTCTCCTCATTAGCATCCTCGGAACAATGGAGTACTCTATAAGACGATAAAGTTGATTTTGCAGGAATCACAACATCCATTCCATATACTAAGGCAAAAAGAGTTTCTTGATTTGCTTATCTTGGCGTTGTTCTATAAGCCTATAACACTTTTTGTAAATAACTAGGCCATTCCCAGCAGCACCTATCAAATTTTTCTTTAACCCTTATAAAATAGACCGCTTAGTCACTTCCACCTATCCATTTGCTTGAGGATGAAAAGGTGTTGAAAAACACTATATAATTCCCCTCGAATTGCAGAAAAAAATGATTTCTCTATTATTAAACCGCAGTCCGTTATCTGTAGTAATCTTTTGAGGAACTTCAAAGCGACAACAAATATTAACCATAATAAATTTAATAACATCTTTAGCTCTTATTCCCGACAATCGTTCAACCTCAAGCCACTTTGAAAAATAGTCTACTGTCACAATACTTGTTTTTTGTCCTCCCGAATCCATATGCAATGACACTACTAGATATATTCCCTATCTATCAAAGGAAATTGCTTCGGAAATTGAGATTAGTGGTACTACTCAGTTATCAATAGAATTTGAAAATCGTTGACAAGTGTCATAACTTTGTACCAAATTTTAAGAATCACTCATTATTGAAGGCCAATAATACCATGCCAACAAAACCCTCACTGTCAAAGCCTCAAATCCACAATGAGCAGAACCTTCTCCAATATACAGTTCAGATAAAACTTTATGAGACTCATTCTTTCCCAAACATCGTAATAACGGCCTACTCAAATAATTCTTATATAACACTTAATCCAATACTATATAGCCATGAGCTCTATATCTCAACAACTGAGCTAACTTGACATCTTGAGGTAATGTCCCTCTAAGTAAAAATTATGTTATTTTAAATTGTCAATCACCTCGAACTTTTTCTACAATGACAAATACCTCCTCAAAATACTTGCATTGTTATAATTTTGACAAAATAGACGGAATTTTTTGTAATAATATTCAAGGATAATCTTCAGTTTATGCAATAGTTGCCAAAAAAATTGCAGCTGTGTTATCCCCTCGATTAACACGTTCAACGACCAATTCGTCAAACAGAAGAGTTAATCCTCAAAGCCCAAGAAGATAAAAACAAGTTGATCTTTTTTAGCCTTGGCTATCCCCATCATGTGATTCGCTACTAAATGTGAATATGTCTCCAAAATGAACCGTTTTTGCCCCACAAATACTTGCAAGCCTTAGACGCCTCGTGCTCAGCTTCATTATTCGATGCATGAAATCTAAACCAAATGGCATGATACATACTTTATCTATAAGGAGCAATCAACTATAATCCTCCACTTGATCCCAATATACTAGAACCACCACATGTTCGAACCATCCACGTTGAGTCTACTGGTAACAATTCTCTAACAATTTCCTCATTGGATCGACTCAAATAAAATTCAACCAAAAACTCTGCTAGAGCTCGAGCTTTAATAGTTGTCTGATGAGAAAAATTTATATCAAAATCCCCTAACTCAACCGACCACTTAATTATTCTGCTAGAAATATTTGGTCATTGTTATACATTCTTTAATGAAAAAAGTTCGAACCACAATTTTATGAGCTTGAAAATAAGGGTGCATTTTCCTAGCAGCCACCACCAAGGCCAGAACCAACTTCTCAAGCCTTAAGTATATTTTTTCTGAGGTAAATAAACTTTTTCTCACATAATAAATTGGTCGATAAGCTCTACCTTCTTCCCTTATGAACACAACACTTATAACAAAATCTGATACAACTACATACATAAATAGTTGTTCTCTAATTCGAGGTTTGGACATAATTTCAGGTGATAAAAAATGCTCTTTAACCTTCAAAAACGTAACCTCACATTCTAGTATCCAAGTGAATTTCTTTGGTCGATGCAGAACTTGGAGACAATATGCACATTTATTAGAAAATTGAGAGATAAATCTATTTAGAGCAGCCAACCTCTCTATCAAAATTTGCACTTTTTTTATTGTCCGAGGTGAGGTCATTGATACCAAACCCTTTTATTGGTGAGGATTGGCTTCTATTTCCTTTTCACTTATGATATATCCCAAGAACTTGCCTTATCTAAAACCGAAATTGCATTTCTCTGGATTTAACCTTAATTAAATGGCCCTAAGATTCAAAAAGTTTCTTCCAAAGCTCGTAAATTTTCTTTATCTGTTAATCTCTTGACTAACATACCATCAATATAAACTTCCATATTCCTCCCAATTTGAAAGCAAAGGCCTTATTTACCAATCTTTGATATGTTACCCCAACATTCTTAAGACCAAAAGGCATAACCTGGTAATAATGCAATCCTTGATCAGTAATAAACGTAGTACTTTCTTGATCATTCAAATTCATCTAGATCTGATTATAACCTACAAATGCATCCATGAAAGAGAGAATTTTTATTCCCCAACGTTGAATCAAGAAACTGATCAATTCTTGGCACAAAAAATGGATCTTTAGGACACGTCCTATTTAAATCTGTAAAGTGAACAAAAATTATCCATTTTTCGTTCTTTTTTTTTACTAAAACTGGATTTACAGTCCATAATGGGTATTGTACCTCCCGTATATGTTTGACCTTGAATAAACGATCCACTTCGGTTATAATTGCCTCAAGTTTCTCTACAATTTTGAATGATGGACCTGATCTTTGGATCTAATGCCAAGCTGCGACATATTACCCAGGGTTGGAACCCCTACTACATCTTCAGTTTTCCAAGAAAAAACAAAAAGGCTGTCAAACAAATACTTTATCAGTTAATAACGTAAAGTAGGTGACAATAAAATCTATATTTGTAATATTTTCCCGTTAGAGAACATATACTCCTCAACATTTTCTCCCACTACTATAGGACCCGAGGTCTCCCTCATATCATTTAAACCTTCCCATAAACCCTTCCTCGGACTGCTGGTCCGTTCACAACCATCACCACTTTCTGATTCGGGTCTACATCCACATATTTGGAAGCCGCATTGAAGCTTTCTTGTTTTTATAACTTCGAATCCAGAATAATTAATATGTTTTTTCTTCGAAGGTGTGCTCACATTATGTTGTACAGATGTACTTGGATTATTTCGACCATTATTCTATCCTCTAACAATAGTTGTTAACATGATTCTTGGCTTTCTAAGAGATGGTTGCTACGTTCTCAATTAACTCCCCAAAATATTATGGCCTTATCCATTGGTTGGGCCTCACCCGAGGAGGTTGATAACTAGTAGGTTGAGAAGATGCTCCTCCTATTCGAGGAGCAAGACTAGTATTTTCCCTCGGACAGATGGTACCTAGGAATTCGAAGAGCTTCCCTGATATCCTTGACCAGTAGGTGCATGCCCTAAATTTCATTGAATAGAACTTGACCCGCTTCGAACTCTAGTCGACTCTTTCACCTTAATGTGTTCTTCAACTTGAGCCATTAAAGCTCATTTGCTAAATCCCTTGGAAACAATCCTTGCCTAAAGGCTGCCATGGCAACAAGCTCTTTACAATCTGTCTTTGTTAATACAAATCGTCTGGTATAATATTTTGATTTCTCTCTTATTGCATGTTTGGATTGTATTATTGTATGACCATTAGTTCGCATCTCTTTGCTTCCCACAATTTTGTTTCGGAATGCAGTGTAAAAAATCCTTAAGCTGGCTATAGATCCCCTAAGAATCTTATTATACCACTTTAGTGCAGTGCCCTTAAACTGCACACCAACTTATCATCATCTTCGACATTTATCACATAAATTTTAAACTGCTCAATATGTTCATCAGGATCCTATGTTCCATCAATTTTTTCCACCTTCGAAATATCAAAGCGCTTAGGAAAAAGTATCAACCTAATCTCAGAAGATATAAGGGATTTTCTTGAATCCACTCATTTATGTATTGATCAACTCAAGTTGTTGCCATAACTGTATATAGGTTTTGGTCCGCAGTATTAACATACTGGTTAGATGTGTTACCCTCGTACAATGGGTTGTCCCGCATATTTCGAGGCTTACCCTCCTTTTTTGACCTATATTCTTGATGTGATTTTTGACGTCGACTTCCATCTTCCTTCAAAGAATTCCAATGTATACCTTACTTAAATGAATCACCCTCAAAATTCAAACTAAAGAATTCACTATCATTGATCGAAATATACCGATTATTATTTTTCTTTTCCTTTCGTGAAAAATGATGTTCTTTGTCAGATGGGAAATATGATTTTTTATGGTCACTTAGAACTTGACAAGCCTGTAAGATTCATCAGACAGATTTTCCAATTCCTTTTTCTCGTCAACTTGTTGCACATCAGATTTCAGCCTTCCCAATTAGATTTGCTGCTCCCATCGAGAAAACTCATCGTTCAACACAATTACCTTTTCTAATAACCGATTTATCTGATTCCCCATGTAAGATTTCTCACTATGTTCGTTTCCCTGACTATCAACTCAGTTTCCTTCTCTAAGAAATCCTGACTCAAGTACTTCATTTTTCATCAAAATTGTGGGATCAGTTCTGATTTATGGTTTCATTGTAACCTCAATCGGTAATTTCAATCGTAAATTTTGAGGTTTTAGATTTGCTATCTAGTTACCTCTTAATATCCCACTATGGTCTCCAATGTTAAGTAATATATTTTATCTGTAAAAATAGAGCAATAAAACTGATTTCAGAGAGAGAAAATAACAAGACTTTTAGAGAGAAAAAAAAATTACAATCAAATATGAATAAAAAGTGTCAAATCATCCTTTATTTCTCAAAGACCTCTTATTTATAGTAAAGTATGATAAATAACAAAACTAGTTACAAGTTACAACAAATTGCACTTTCAACCCTTATTATTCACATTTTATGTTAGATTTATCCTCTAACTATAAAAGACTCAAATAATAATTCTTTTTTATAATTGTTTTTAATCCTTGATTATTTATATCCTTATCAACAAGTATGTTTATTATATATACTTTTAAGTAACCATAAAGCCAATCGAGGTATCAAGTGATGCATAAAGTCTCCATATCATATGCGATTTGGAATCTGAAACTATCAATCATATCTTTATATAACTTCAGTTTCACTCAAAGTATTTTAGGCTTTGCGAGCTCCAAACTTGGGTTGACGCTTAATGTTCTAAACTAGCATTCTTGGATTTACGAGAATTAAAATTGGTCTTTAATTCCAAACCGGTATCATTTGAATTCTTTCTTTGGCACGATTATATACCACACATAGCGATAGAGAAATGCAATAATGTTTGCCCCCCCATGACCTTGCCTCTATGGCTTTATATTGGTATTCTACCGAATATTTGGTTAAAGTAATTTAGTACAAGATTGGTTGGTCATGGTAATTTCTTATATTAACTCTAACTTATTTGTATTATTGTATTGCTGTCCTTGCAACTATCTCATGATGGCTACAGTCGTTGCTTGCTACACTCGAAGCCTGGTCTGGGCTATCACTTTCCCTTCTGATTCCATTTTCCCTTATTGTATCCTAGTCCGACCATGTATAGCGATTGGTAACTATCGCTAATCACTTTTTTCTAACAAGACTCTCATGTTTTTCCTCATGATATGCCCTATATATAAGATTTTTTTTAATTTAAAAAAAATTAATACTATAAAAACTAAAATAACTTTTACTTGTAATATATTTTTTGCCACTTTTATTTATAAAGTATCATATAGATCCATGGTTATAACCTAGCTCTCGGTTACGTAATGAAAGTTTTGACATAATTGTTCTATCTAGAAATTTACAAAAAGTTATATATTTATGCGTTAACTTTTTAGTGCATAAAAATAAAGTTTCGTTAGAAAGGTTATGGAACAACTGAGACTTAAGACACATAATTTTAAAAAAATTATTTATATTTTTATTGTTTAATGTTTTTAAAGATATTTTTCAAGATATAACTAATTTTATAAAATTTGATATAAGTAATTGGAAACCGAACTTTGATTAACAAAAATAGAAAGAATAAAAATCAAAATCGATTTAAAGATTTTGGGAGAATTATAAATTCTATCCACTTTAATTTTTTTTGTCTACATGTTTATAGGATACAATAAACCTTATAAAAAGTCACAACGAATTAGAGAGGTATCCTTTTAAAAAAATGTATAATTTTAAAAATTATATATTTTTAAGAAGGTTCATATTTGTCATAGTTGAAATGACAATCATGAGGCGGTAGGACAAGATGGTTGATTTATGATTGTTGCTTTATCCGCAACAACTTTCAACAAAGAAAGCCACGAGAGCGTCGCAAAAAAATGATTATCATCATTTCACTCTGCTTGGAAGCCACGACAAATAACGCTTTAGATATTCCAGATATTTGTGCACCGAGTCGCTTTAACGATCACACCGAATGTCAAAATTATAGAATATCGCGACAATATTGCTCACGACGTGATGATCAGGTTTGCTACTTGATCTTTTCACATTAGACAATCTATTTTTTCTCAGTTTTCTTCTCTAATCCTATGTCTTTCTGATATTCTGAACTTGTCTCTACATTGATTCTAATCAGTTTATTTAAAGAAAATATTTCCAACAATCATCCACTTGATTAAGCAACATCTTTTATCTTCTCACTGAGAAAACTTTTACGCATAAATAAAGTAATTTTGTTTTAAATTTTATCTAAATGTAAAGAAACAAAGTTAAAACATTGGTAGTCATATCTTTAAACCAACATCTAATGTGACCTAACTGGGATCTCACACACGCAATCGTTTTACCTATCTATTTATCAACATTTTTGTTTAGCACTATTTAGTTGTGTGCTTTATCTATTTTAATAAGCATAACTTGAGAATAACTCATTTTCACATGAAGGACAACATCATCCTTACATTCTTATATGTAGAAATACTGTATTGTTATCATCATCTTTAGTAACACATGTCACGTCTAAACAAAATTGAATTAAAAGTTCTTTGAACTTATCTTTGTATGATAACGACTAACGTATAATACAAATAGAAATCAATTTTATATTCTCCAACATTTGACAAATAACTTTTTGTTACCCATTAAAAATTTAATGTTTAGGTTTTCAATGGTCGAATCGGTTTACCATTATTTGTAAAATATCAATTTCAAAGTTTTACTCTCATTTATCTTGATGTAGAGTATAACAATTCTCGAGCCAATGGTTTAGTAAACATATTTGTTAGGTTTTCACTAGAATACACATATGACATCAGTATGATTCCACTTAAATCAGTTGTCTAACATACTCATGTCTTACAATTATATGCATAGACTTTCTATTATAAGTGACGTTATAGGCTTTTTGTAAAGTCGTTTGACTATCACAATAAATTTGGATTATTATATTTCCCTTGGAGGTGAATGATATTTCAAACAATAGGGGTCTCAACCATCCAGGCTTGTTTTTTATTTATAGCAACACTATGAACTTAGATTCCATAATTGAGTAGATATAAAATTATGTATTTAATCCTAAATAAATATCACCTCCTATAAAAATAATCACCCACATTGTAGTCGATTTATAATGGGCTAGACTAGTGATCAAACTTGCGACCGTGTATCACTTAATGACTTTAGGAAAATTTGAATACTCAAGACATATGTTTTGTTTTCTTCAAGTACCCAAGAACCCTTCCAGTTGTATTCTAATGTTTCGCACATTGATTAATCGTAAATTAACTTGATTTACTCAGTAGAAATGAAATATCCACTATAGTTCATAAAACTGCAAATATCAAATTTCTAGTTGAACCATTGCTCATCTCTCATTTTTTCTAGGTTTTAAACCAGGATCAGATAATGTATGTGTTTTTTAGAAGTTTTAGATGTTCAAATTTATCAAGTAATTTTTTAGTGTAATGAGTATGGAAAACCCCCACTATTTTAATATATTTATTCCCCAAATAATATCCAATTCTTCGAGATTATTCATCTTAAAAATAGACATAAATCTCATTGTTTCAAAAATCCATTTCATATTGTTATTCAATATAAACAAATCATTTATGTATAGATACACAATGACTATTGTATCACCATAAACCTTAGTTTATAAAAACTTATCCATTGTACTATATCTTAACCCATCTAATCACATGTTCAAATTGTTCATATCACTTCTTAGGTGTTTGTTTAAGACCATACAATGACTTAACATGCCTACACATAATAATAATACATTAGTTTCATCTCCAAGAAGTACAAACCTTTCGAGTTATTTTATATAGACCTCCTCGCTGAATTCTTCATTTGGAAATGCCATTTTGAAATCCATTTGATGAATTTTTTAATTATATACCAAAATAATTGCAAAGAGAATTCAGATGTTTGCGGTTCTAGCAACCGAAACATATGTGTCAAAATAATCTATTCTTCTTTTGTAAAAATCCTTTGGCTACTAATCTTGACTTAAAAGCTTGAATGATACCAGCTGCGTTGTATTTCATCATAAATAACCACTTCTAACTAATTGGTCTTAAAACCACAGGAAAATTAATCAATTCCCAAATGTGATTAGAAATAATTGACTTTATATCACCATTAACGACCTCTTGCAAAAATGCAGAATCTCACGACGATATTGCTTTTTTGTAAGATTTATGGTCGTATTTTAACGAAACCAATTGTCAGGTAATTTATTCACAGCTTATATCAACCAAGTAGAAATAAATATTTTGAGAATTTATCTCATCAGATCCTTCTACGATTTCTATAGCGGGTTGAGTCATATGAGAATTTATTTTCTCCATTTTGACTCTTATGAGGTTCACGTGGTTGCTTTTTAACCAAATATAATTCTTGAGAAGTTAATTCTACAATTACTATAGTGGTTTGAGTCATATTATCATCGAGTAACTTGGGTTTAAAGAATTTCTCTTCTCTAAATTCAAAAACAATATTAGAATTTAAGTCTAATAACATATAAGCCTTGTTATTGGATGCATACCTAATTAACACGCATATTATAGCTATTGGACCTAAGTTTATTATATCGAGGGTCGTGTTTTGTAAAAGGTTAAACATCCCGTACTTTGATGTACCCAATGTTTGGTTTTATACATTTTCACAACTCATACAGAGATATTTCGATTTTTAAGAGGAATTTGATTAAATTTATGACAAGAAATTTGAAATAATGAACCTGATAAATAAATATATTATTTTAGAATTAACTAACATGACATTTGGTCATCTCATTCAAAGTTCCACATGTGCGGTCAACCAATCTATTTTTTGCAGCGTATATGTTGTCGAGCATTGATGAAATATCATTTACTTTTCCTAAAACTAGAAAATTACCGTGACAAATATTCTTCAAATCTATTGCTATGTAACATTTTAATGTTAGAGTCCAATTGATTTTCAACTTCTTAATTGATTTTCAACTTCTAATTTGAATATCTTAAACATACTAAAGTCTTTATTTTATGTTCAAGAAAATAGACACAATTAACTATAAAGTTATATCTCTCTCTCTCTCTCTCACTCACACACAAACATACACATACACACACATACACATACTTACGCATACATCCCAACAAAGATAAGTTTCTCGAATTTGTAAACTGAACAAATTTCTGTTTAGCCAAACGATCACCAAATACCAAGTTTTTGTTCATTTGTAGAACACATAAAATGTTAGTGATAATTATCGTTGTCTTATTTTTACATTGACTCAAAGTTTTTATATTCTTCTACTTTTGATATGTTGGTTTAAATATAGTTCTATTATGAAGAACATGCACTGATAGACATGTATCATACCACTAATTAAATGATTTATTTTCTGCAATATTAACTTTAATTACCATTTACATAATGTTTGTGCTCTTATTCTTCGTTCAAAGATTGTAATATTTTGAAAAATAATATGGTATACCAAAACACATAATATCATACCTCTGGAATATTTTTTTATTTTTAGTTCTAAGCATTATTTTTTAGAATTTATATTTCTTTATTTTTTATTCAACCATATTGATGATATTAGAAACTGGTTGAATTCATGACAATATATTTTTATTGTCATACAATTACCATTACCGAAAAAAACAATGCTTAAATTTAATAAAAAATGAGATATTTTACGTGGATTGGATGTTATATGGGCTAATAATCCAAAGTCCATTTACCATTCCTAAGAATTGAGTTGCATGTTTGAAAAGGTTGTACCAAGTTCAGTTAGATTGATCGGGTTCATAGCCTTATGGTCCTACTAGGCTTGACGAGGCTGCACTTGGTTTGTTAAAAAATAGTTTGATAAGAGTTTTGTAACATTGGTTGGGCTTGATAGGTAACATGAGCTAAAGCCATTTGATGTGGTGCATACTTGTTTTGTGGTCCACTTTATTACGAAATATATGGGCATGAAGGGAGCTCTAACAAGATTCATTGTTCTTGTAATATTGCTAAGGATACTTACTTTGAATATATTGTAGACCATATCCTTTTCCACCATTCATGCATCATTTCTAATGATTTTCACGTCCTTGACTACAGGGCTGATTCAGATCATTGGAAATTTGATAGTATATTAACTTGGTGGAGTGATTATGGTGTCTTGGACAGTGGAAATGGTACATGCGAGTTAACAAGTACTGCTTTGCTAGGGTTTTGACGGGTTGATTACCGGTGTTGATCCAATTTAAACATGCTTTTAGTGATGTCCAATGACTACGAGCTTTGATTTATGAATGTGGAAATCATGTTAAACTTTCTTGGTTTCCCTTGAACAAGATGTAATACTAACCGAGACTTATTTACGGTGTTATCAACGTCTTTCAATTTATTGACAATGTCATTTATGTTTTGGAAATATTTATCCATAAATGAACATCTCGATAATATTTGATTCGTGAATTTTGTTTTCATAACCGTGACCCATAAACCCTTTTTACTTATATATATATATATATATATATTTCAATTTTTAGCCATGTAGATAGAGTCATAACATCGTTTTAAAAAATACATGCTAGTAAATCTTGGTTACATTGCTATGAAACTATTGTAGCACTAAAACATCAATTTCAGCCATTAAACATTTCATTCATCATTACTATTGAAGGCTAGTGTTCCTATGATTTTGTACACCTTTCATGAATTCGAAACAATTTAGTCCATGATAAATTTGTTACATTTATTTTGTCAAGTGTTCTGATATTATTCTACATGTTTGAACTTATATACCATCGGCTCGATGAAGTGAATTCACCTTCTTATCCGAGGATTTAATTTTCTTTTCATTAGACACGACTGTCTTCTTTAAAGATGCTGATGATCGGCTTAAGGATTAAGAATTTTTTCGAGATAAAAACTCTGACACCATGAAAGTACTTTATGATTAATTGAATCAATAATCTTATTCACAAAACAACCCACGTTGTATAGAGGGAATAATTGAAGATACAAGCCTATAATCCCGACGAGAATATTAATTAGTATATGTAATCATACATACAATATAAGAATATTGACCAATCTATTTTACTAATAAAAACAATATAAGAATATTGATCAATTTTATCTAACCATAAATAAAATATACTAAATATAGTATCTAATAGGTACATGCTTCAACAAAAATAAATAATACCGCTCATAAATTCAGCGATGGTAACCAAAATAACTAAAGTTTTTTATTGTAATTTTAATTTAGTTCAATTACATTTTGCAATTGAATCTAAAAATTATAAAATTTTATAACCATATATAAGTACATTTTTAAATTAGTCAAAGAATTAAATTTCAAATCAGTACAAATATGTCGTATAAAACTACATTTCTAAATGAGACAATACATATATTTTGAAAAACATTAATTATCTCAATACTATTTTCTTATCAAAAAAAAATTTCTAAATTTTGTATTAAAAAAACACACTTAAAAAAAGTATGTAGTACATCTATGTAATATATATTGTTAACAAAATATATAGCGGTTCTTACAATTTTTACGATTACTACAAAAATAATTTTATATAATATTTGTTTTGGTTAAGAACAATTCTATTAAAATTGAAATTGTTTATAGAGAAAAGTACCAGTAAATACCCACTAAACTACCTAATTACTAACTAGTACCCAAAATCACAAGGGTGATAGTTGGTACCCCCACTTAATAATTGGACAAAAATACCTCCTTAATATATATACCCGTTTTTCTCTTTAAACCAGTTTATTTCCCCTTGTAAACCCCCTAAAACAACCAAAACAAGTAGTACCATTTATTAGACCAAAACAACCGTTCAAATTCCTCTTTGCGTTCTTTAACCAGAAACCCTCAACCACCTTCACCAAAAATTCTAGATTTCTTCTCCGATTATCGAGTATAAACCATCGTCTACTCCGCCAAACAAGTAACCAGCTACAGTTGGAGGAGTTCCTGTTTAGATAACACCGGCCGGTGAAGAAAGAACAAGTTACAGTAAGCAGGTACGACTCGATTTTGGGAAATGTCTTTTTTTTTGCGTCTTTGGTGATTTCCAAGTACATGTTGCTGTTTTTTTACGACCGACGTTGCTTATTTGTACTTAAATCACGTATTTATGATCGTTAGTGGGTATTTTAGTTTATGGGTTTATCTGAGAGTATTAGTACTAATCCAAGAGTTGTTTGAAAAACAAACCATGAGAGTTGTTTGAAAAACATACCTGAGAGTTGTTTGAAAAACATACATGAGAGTTGTTTGCAACTATAATCTGAGAGTTGTTTGCAACTCTATTATCTAAGAGTTGTTTGCAACTATAATATGAAAGTTGTTTGCAACTCTATACTGAGAGTTGTTTAAAAATAATAATACCTAAGAGTTGTTTGTGACTCTATAATCTGAGAGTTGTTTGCAACTATAATCAGAGAGTTGTTTTTTACTCTATAATTTAAGATTTTTTTACAACTCTATACTGAGAGTTGTTTGAAAAAAAAAACTCGAGAGTTGTTTGTGACTCTATAATCTGAGAGTTGTTTGCAATTATAATCTGAGAGTTGTTTGTGACTCTATAATATGAGAGTTGTTTGCAACTATAAGTAGTTGTGTTGTTGTTCTTTTATGGGAGTTGTTTGTTATATACAGTTGCCGATTTATGTTTTTGCAGGAAATATGACCACGAAACCAAGCTTCTACATGCCCTGATTGTTGAGCCTTATGAAACTGTTGAGAAACAACAATATTACTTCGGCCCACATCGAAGCTAAGAGAAACACACCCTTATATATGCTTTTGAAGGCGGCATTCGACCTCCGGCAAAGGCAGTTAGTGAAGAAAAAGTTTTATGCGAACATTTAGTTGATTATAGAGATGTTCTCGGTCGAGCAAGACGCCTTCCGTTTTGGGTCAAAGCTGGTAAAGATAACGATGGACGATGTAAATGTCATTTTTTGGAAGTGTTTAGTGTGTGAAGCCTGTTATGGCTATGTGATATCTTTTTTGTATAAACTTTTGATTAGTGTAAAAGTTTTATGAAGCATTGATATTTTGCAAACAAATCTCAGTTCAAAATCACAAAGAAATCTCTTAATCTATTTTCAAACAACTATTATGGGAGTAATATACAAACAATTCGCATTCACTCGGTTGTAAAGACTCGGGGGAAGGATATGCAAACAACTCCCATTTATCGACGGGTAAAGGAATTCGCAATGTCAGCACCAGTACTAACCTGAGAGTTGTTTGAAAAACATACCTGAGAGTTTTTTGAAATATATGCCTGAGATTTGTTTGAAAAACATACCTAAGAGTTGTTAGTGCCTCTATAATCTGAGAGTTGTTTGCAGCTATAATCTGAGAGTTGTTTGGAACTATAATAAGAGAGTTGTTTGTAACTATAATCTGAGAGTTGTTTGTATCTAGATTATGAGAGTTGTTTGTAATAAACACACCGAGAGTTGTTTGGAAGCAGATTCTGAGAGTTGTTTGTAACTAGATTGTGGATGTTGTTTGTAACTAGATTTTGAGGGTTGTTTGTAATAGACACACCAAGAGTTGTTTGGAAACAGATTCTGAGAGTTGTTTGTAACTAAATTCTGAGAGTTGTTTGTAAATAGATTAGGGACGTTGTATGTGAAATTATTCTAAGAGTTGTTTGTAACTAGATTCTGAAGTTATTTGTAACTAGATTCTGAGAGTTGTTTGCAGCAAGATTCTAAGAGTTGTTTGTAACTAGATTCTGAGAGTTGTTTGTAAAAGGTTCTAATAGTTGTATGCGAAATTCTGAGAGTTTTTTGTAACTAGATTCTGGGAGTTATTTGTAACTAGATTCTGATTGTTGTTTGTAAATAGATTATGGGTCTTGTTTGTAACTAGATTCTGGGAGTTGTTTGTAACTAGATTATGCGAGTTGTTTGTAAATAGATTTTGGGAGTTGTATGCGAAACGATTCTTAGATTTGTTTGTAACTAGATTCTGAAGTTATTTGTAACTAGATTCTGAGAGTTGTTTGTAAATAGATTCTGGGAGTTGTATACAAAATGATTCTGAGAGTTGTTTATAACTAGATTATGAGAGTTGTTAGTAACTAGATTCTACGAATTATTTGTAAATAGATTATGGGAGTTGTATGCGAAATGATTCTGAGAGTTGCTTGTAACTGTATACTACTGATCTGTAATCTCAGAGTTGTTTGCAACTATAACTGAGAGTTGTTTACATTACACTGAGGGAATGAGAGTTGTTTACATTACACCAAAGAAATGAGAGTTGTTTACATTACATTGAGGAACTGAGAGTCGTTTACATTGAGGTACGTTGATGAACTGAGAGTTATTTACATTGAGGAACTGAGATTTCTTTGTAAACTAATAAAATAGTTGTACACAACTCGCATCTTCTACGCTTTGAAACCCCAAACAATTCGCATCATCTTCCAAATACTGGGTATTAAAAAAATATTGGATATTAAGTGTGTGTTAAATAGTTAAGAAGAGTATTAAGTAGTATTGAAAAGAAACGTGGGCATTAGATGAATGTATAATAGTTGAATAGATACTTTAAATGCAATTTTCCTTGTTTATATCTAGATTTTATTTTATAAATTTAAACAAATTAAGTTTTAAATCAGTACAAAAATTAATATATTTTTACCTTATAATATATATATATATATATATATATATATATATATATATATATTGAAACATGGTTGTAGAAAAATATTCCGATTATATATAATCTAATTTTGGTACGAGATATTATTTGTTTTGGGATCAAAATATGCACGAGTTTGTTTTTAGCATGCTTTTAATTTCTTTTATAGTATTTAAAAACATGTTCTTGGTCATTTTTGTTAAATAGTGAACAAAAGAAGAAAAGAGAACGGCTGGGGTTTTGTATTATTTCGAAAGTGTATATTACATAGATTCTAAATCTATTATTTATAGATAAACTATATGGGCTAATGGGCTAATGGGCTTAGGCCTTATATCTCTAACACCCTCTCTCAAACTCGCAAGGCTTATTCTTGCATTGGGAGTTTGTTACACAAAATAAAAGAAACAAAATTGAAACATCAACGAATCAAAACAAAACATCAAAACCAAAATCGAAACGTCAAAACCAAAAAATCAAACCCCAATCTTCAAGCTCCAATCTTCAAGCTCCAATCGTCAAGCTCCAATCTCCAAACTCCAAAACTCAAAACTAATCCAAACGAAATCCAAACACCAAACGAATCTAAACGAAGTCAAGCAAAGCCAAACAAAGCCAAAACAAGACTAAACAAGTCCAAACGAAGCCAAACGAATCCAAACGAATCCAAAACAAAGCCAAACAAGTCCAAACGAAGTCAAAACGAATCCAAACAAAACAAACTAATCCAAACGAAACCAAACGAATCCAAACAAAGCCAAACAAATCCAAAACAAACCTAAACAAATCCAAACGAATCCAAACCAAGCCAAACGAATCTAAACGAAATCTATAAACGAAGAACGACATCTAAACACCAAAACGAAATCCAGACGAAATCTCAATGCCAAATACCCAAACTAATATCTAAAAACCAAACTAAATTCAATTTCCAATTTCTAATTGCCAATTTTAAATTTCCAAAATCAAAATCAAAATCAATTTGAATTCACGGTTTTACCAACAAGACTGTTGCACTGTTCCAGTTACGATTTCTCCCAAACCGTAGCACCGAATCATAATCTGACCGGTTATATTGAAGGGTTAGATGTCCCGAACATGCTCTCCACAATTCAGTAAAAACAGACATCGTTTGCCTTTTGATCGGACCGTTTTATTGGAGCTGCACACAGCAGATCCGAAAACCGAAAACTATATCTATTCTGACGAAAAACATATCGAAATTTCCAACACAAATCCAATCGGAAAAAAATATGAAAATCACACAAAAGCAGATCCAAAACAATATCAATACATAAGCCAAAATTGTCGAACAGATCCAAGATTTCTAAATAAATCCAATTCCAAACCGAAATCCAAGACTACGAAATTGAATACCTGGTAGATCTACAAAACATGGGGATCGCGACGGTTCCCCGATCAGATCAACCTGGCTCTGATACCATGTTAAATAGTAAACAAAAGAAGAAAAAAGAACGGCTGGGGTTTTGTATTATTTAGAAAGTGTATATTACATAGATTCTAAATCTATTATTTATAGATAAACTATATGGGCTAATGGGCTTAGGCCTTATATCTCTAACAATTTTCATATCCCACCTATGTGAAACTTTGATCACATCTAGCACTATATTTTATGTAAAAATACTTGCAGGTCGAAATAATATCGTATTTATTAAACCAAACAACATATTTAAAAAAAACATGCAATAGTTTTTTTAATATCATATTTCAATAATCAATATATTATTATATTAAAAATGCAATATATATTGTACAAAATATTTCTCAACACCATAGTTTATGTTAGGGTGGCGACCAAAGTCCCACATCCCACATCGGTTAAACATGGGAAGGATCAGCGGTATATAAGTAAGAACATACCTCAACTAGTATGAGGCCTTTTGGTAGTGGACCAAATGCAAAGCCGTGAGGCCTTCGGGTGCCAAAGCGGACAATATCATACTAGTGTCGGAATATGTGGACCGGACCCCCAATTCACAACACCCATATTCCCAACACGTGGTATCAGAGCGTCAGGCCCAGACGGAACGCGGTGGTGGTAATATTCTCGGAGGTCGAACATGATGAGCCAGTAGTCATGCTCAAGGTGAATCATCTACTCTATACATCCTAGTTCGGAGCGTCCATGACTCATCAAGCGGTAGGACTTGATTGGAGTGGATAGATCCGCTGTAAAAGCTCTATTGCTCAAATGGAGGAATCTCTGATTAGAGTGAGCGGATGAAAGTCAATTGAGATGAGGCTAAGTGGTACTTTGTTCGAGAGGAGGATTTGTTAGGGTGGCGACCAAAGTCCCACATCCCACATCAGTCAAACATGGGAAGGATCAGCGGTATATAAGTAAGAACATACCTCAACTAGTATGAGGCCTTTTGGTAGTGGACCAAATGCAAAGCCGTGAGGGCCTTCGGGTGGTATCAGAGCGTCAGGCCCAGACGGAACGCGGTGGTGGTAATATTCTCGGAGGTCTAACATGATGAGCCAGTAGTCATGCTCAAGGTGAATCATCTACTCTATACATCCTAGTTCGGAGCGTCCATGACTCATCAAGCGGTAGGACTTGATTGGAGTGGATAGATCCGCTGTAAAAATCTCTATTGCTCAAATGGAGGAATCTCTGATTAGAGTGAGCGGATGAAAGTCAATTGAGATGAGGCTAAGTGGTACTTTGTTCGAGAGGAGGATTTGTTAGGGTGGCGACCAAAGTCCCACATCCCACATCAGTTAAACATGGGAAGGATCAGCGGTATATAAGTAAGAACATACCTCAACTAGTATGAGGCCTTTTGGTAGTGGACCAAATGCAAAGCCGTGAGGGCCTTCGGGTGCCAAAGCGGACAATATCATACTAGTGTTGAGATCGGTTGTGTTTTTACTTATATACGAAGGTGGAATATGCGGACCGGACCCCCATATTCCCAACAGTTTAAATTATTAATAATAGTAAGTATTTTAAAAATGAAGTTTTATAATAAATGTTTCTCATTTTTACTCTTAATAAATACAAAATTATGTTTTTAAGTAATATAAAATATTTTATACGTAAAAATTCTTGTTAACACATTTTAAAATCTTACATCAACCATCATAATAGTTTTTTTTTCATTTACCATTTATTTATCATAACTAATTATAATTACAAATTATATCGAATTTTATTTTTATATTTTCAAACAACACATAATTAAGGTTTAAACTAGTGCAGGTCATCAAAATAAACTATATTTTTCCAATATATTAACCCAGAATTGTATAACCAAGAAATTAAATTTATATTCCAACAACGTTTATAAAAAAACGATTTATCCAATAACAATTAATAGCTTAAAATGATAAAAAAATATCACTAGATACAAAACCTAACTTATCATATTACCATACTTAACCGGACATATAATCACAACGTATTTGTTTCCTTACATGATAGTTCGGTTTGTGAGGTTTTTTTTGAAGAGTTATAATACTTCAAAGCATTCTGGAAAACTATAGTACAAAATGAAGAAGATTATAAGCTTATGAAGCATTCTCGAACGTTGTAGAGCATTCTTTGTACCATAAAATATTCTTGTATATTCTTGTAACTAATTAGAAAAAGATGACATATAAATATGAAAGATTTATTTTTTCATCTCTATATAAAAATCTAATACACTTTGTTTATCTAAAATCTCTAAGTCTCCACTTATTTTATGTTCTTTTAGGATTTCTTGAAGAGTTCAAATGTCGCACGGTCTTATCCAAAATATAAGTACATTATAGTTGATACCATAGAAAGTTTGAGAGTCAAGCATGGCCAAAGATAATAGTAATATCACCATGGAGAAAGATGTTGATGGCCGAAGGAAAAAGAGTGCAAAATCTGAGAATACACAATTAATTTTTATGCGAGAAGGTACGAATGGAAAAAACAAGTGGGTGATTTCCTTGTGCACGTTGAGGAAAAGTTCTTAATAAATGAAACTCTTGATGGGTAGAAAAATACCATAGAGGGTGACATAAGCAAGATGGTAAATGCTATCATGATGTAAGTAGAAGCCTGAGTCCTATAACCGGTATATTATTTCATGACCAACAAGTTCTTATTGGTTGTACAAGAACTAGAAATGGTCAGAGGAACATTGGAGACAATTAGTGGTAAGTTAGTATTGTGTAAGAAGGCTACAATAAACCAAGCTTCGGATGACAACCCGAGGAAATTCAAAAGAGAAGATCCTCCCAAGCCAAAACTCTATGATGAGAAGAGATATGTAAAATAGATTGATACATTCCTATGTAATTTTAAGAGGTACTTTAAACCCTTATAGATGTTGGACGAGGTAAAGAAGATAAAAAAGTAATAATGTCTATCACAGATATCTTAGCATAGTGAAGACTTTGAAGCCAAAAAGTTCGACAATGTATGGTTATTATCTTTACTTGGTCAGATTTTAAAGATGAATTTAAGAAATACATTTACCCGTTTAATATGACTTACGAAGCGAGGGCGAAGTTGAAATATATTTGTCAAAATGGTACGAATAAAGAGTATACTCATACGTATACAAACTTATTGTTAGAAATACTTAATTCTTATGAAAAAAAATAAGATCTTCAACTTTTTATGTGGAGTAAAACCATGTGTAAAATAAGAGTTGGATCAACATTATGTTTGAACGCAACTGAAGCAATAACCAAAGCCAAAACTTTGATAAAATGTACTAGGAAAAACTTCAAATAAATAAGAAAGACTTCAAGAGTATGAGCTTTGATGAAAAAGGAAGATCTCCAATAATTTACCATGTCAAAAGTGGGGGATCGAGAGAAGATAGAGACAAGTATTCCCTAAGAAATATTTTCTTTGTAATGAAAAATCTCCCGAGCATACAGATTTAAAAATCTTGCTTCATATGTGAAATAAATCATAAAATTCGTGATTGCCCAAAGAAGGGAAAACTTAGTGCATTGGTGGAGAAAACTGAATACAAAGAGGAAACTGAATACAAAGAGGAAAGTGAATCCTTGATGATTTCACTCAATATACTAAGAATTATCCAAAGTAATGAATATACAACCAAAAGTAAGTATAAAAACATAACGTTTGTAAACGTCAATGTGAATAGGAAGACATCCTGCAGCTTAAAGGATATGGGAGCCATACACAAATTTGGGTCAAAAAATAAAGATTTACTGCTATGCATGAAAATTTCCAGAGGATGAGGCACCGTGAATGGGGTAAACTCATATGCAAAGCCACTGGAAGCGTGAGATATGGTGTGAAAATGCATATGACGTGAGATATGGTGTGAAAATGCATATGACAGATGGTTGTGACCTGTTAATTTTTCAATGATCACTATGGATAATTTTGATATGATGTTGGGGTTAGAGTACGTATTTGAGTAATGTGTCATGCTCATGCCACCTTTAAACCCTTGTGCATATTTAAAGAGAATTAAGCCCACCTTATCCTGGTGACTAAGAAGAAGAAAAAAACCATGATGTTATCGGTGATAGAACTTTCAAATGTTTTTAAGAAGGGTGAGGTAAACTTCCTAGCAACAATAAAGGATGAGAAATTGATGACCCAAATAAAAGAACATGGGTTTAAGGAATGTTATGTAAGAGTTCCAGAGTGTACTGCCAAATAATCTGACCAATAAGTTACTAAAAATAAGGGAGATTGATCATACAAGTGAGCTAGAGCCTAACGCCAAGCCTCATACAAAAGCACATTACCGAACGTCCCCACTGGAGTTTGCTGAATTGAAGAAGAAACTTAAAAACTTGCTAGTTACATGTTATATCCAACCATTGAAGGCACCCTACATAGAATCGATGTTGTTTCAAAATAAGATAAATGGATCAATGAGGTTGTGCACTGATTAACAGGCTCTGAATAAGGTGATCATGAATACGAGTACCAAATACCACTCATTTTAAATTTGTTTGATCAAATCAGGGGTGCGAGATACTTCCCAAAGTTAGATTTGGAATCGGGATACTATCAAGTGAGAATCCAGGAGGGCAGGAAACCAAAGACGACGTGCATTACATGGTATGTTGTGAGATTTCCTTGTTATGCCTTTTGGTTAAACTAATACACACGTTACTTTTTGTAAGCTAATGAACAAGATATTTCACCCATACTTTACTTTTTTATGGTCTATCTTGCTGACATTGTGATCTATATCAAGATATTGAATGCGCATTTAGAAAACTTGTGGATTATTTTTAAAAAACTAAAGAAAGCGATATATATATATATATATATATATATATATATATATATGAAGAAAGAGAAGTGCTCATTTGTCGAATGGGAAGTCTTCTTCATAGGTAACAAATTCCATAACAAGAAACGTATGATGGAGTTAAGGCTGATGTAATACAAAAATGGATAGCTCCAACCAAAATTCCGGAATTGCGATTATTTATTGATCTTATAAACTACTATTAATCGTTTATCCAAGATACTCGCGGAAGATAATCCCATTGATAAAGTTTCTGAAGAATTAAAGAGCTTAGGAGTGGTCAATATGACATTAATGGATCGTGTGAAAGAAAGATTGAGCAATGATCCAAAGACGAGGAGTATGGTGAAATTCACTAAACTTTGAAAGATAATAACTTTTTGGATCAAATATAAATTTCTCTTCACTTCATAAAGAAAGGTCTACGGACCTTAGTGGGATAATTTGCGGAGATATAACATTTAGGGGTGTCTTGTTTTGCGGTGGGCAGGTCATCCTGAAACTCGTCACATATTAAACTTAGTGCACGAGAAGTTATTTTGGCCACAACTCTATGATGACATATATACATATGTGTGGACATGTCTCATATGCCAACAAGAAAATATTTAACAAAAGCAACCAAACGGACTGTTGGAATTAATTTCCATTCCGGATAGACCATGTAAGAGCATCTTAATGGAATTTAACATATGTTTTCCCAATTCAGATGAGTTTGGAATGATTATCGTTGTGGTGGATAGGTTCACTAAATATGCAACATTTTTAGTAGCCTCATCACGTTGTACGACCGACAAGGCAACCAAGTTGTTCTTAAATAAAATAGTGAAAAATTGAGTAGTTTTGAAGAACAATGTGAGTGATCAAGACTTACGCTATACATAAATATTATAAATGGAGATCTTCAAGGTAATTGATATCAAATTGAAATTTTTAACAAGTATCCACCCTCAATCCAATGGGAAAATGAAGCGGGTGAATGTATTATTAGAGCTGTACATTCGATAGTATGTCAATGCCAACCATCAAGATTGGTCGCAGTAGCTTGATATAGCTCAATTCTCTTACAACTTGCATCATTCGTAATCTACTAGGAAGAGCCCATTCGAACACGCTAGCAGACAAAATCTCTTGACTCCAAGTACTTCAGAAACTTCTTATGCAAGTGCTAGCCTCGAGCACACAAGACCATAGAGGAGTTACAATTGCAAAGATACTTAGCACACGCCTAATTGATAATGCAACTAATAAAATGAAAATACGGGCCTATAAAAAGAGAAGACATATAGATTTACAAGTCAACGACATGACATTTGTCAAACTTCTACCCCAAATATCGAGTACACTCTACCTCTATACAAAGGCTTATTACTCAAATACGAATGACAATTTGAGGTACTAGCCAAAATTGGGAAAAATTCTAATCAAGTGGAACTTCCATCAAAGATGAAAATCTATAGCGTCTTCCGCGTGATCAATTTCAAACCGTTTTATAAAGACAAATAAGACGAGAACCGAGGTGACTCGAGTCGTGCACCACCAATTATAGCCACTTCCTTTGACAAAAAAAAATGAACATATACTAGCCAACCATATTGTACGAAAGAATACAGTATCGACTTGTAACGAATACTTAATAAAATTGACATATACAAGAAAGACCATGGAGTTCGAAAAATCCCTTTGACAATTTAGGGATGCTATCGACCACTTTCACACATAAACCGCGATGAAGACGTCGTGAGAATATATAGGAGAAAATGTCACGAGCTGTTTTATTTTTCTTACATGATGGACTCACTAGTGATATTAATTAGAATGATATAAAATACTCTAGAGAATTATAGAAGATTATGGAAGAATATGGAGAAAACCACTAACTTCCGGAATATTCTAAGTTGTTATACAACATTTCCTGTACTCTAGAATATTCTAATATAATATTTTGTATTTAGTAGAAGTCTTTTGAAAGAGATGATTCTAGAATATCTTCTAAAATTATCTATGAAAATCTATATAAGAGGTATAACTTCATTTTTTCATCATTCACGAAAGGAATTATAATATTCTCTCTCTAAAAATTTAATCTAATTTTTGTCTCTAGAAGTATTAAATTTCCATCTCTTGTATTTTTTGACAGTAAAAGCATTAAACTAAACTAAAATAAATTGTTTACAAAAACTGCAAAGAATGGTTAGCAAAAATACACAACCAACAAGACGTGTTACAATAGGATAGAACATGAACGAGTCTAAAAACATGTGAACATAGCATGGTGGAACCGAAAGTATCTTAGCCAACAAGGGAATGAAAAAAACATCCAAAACCACCAACCGAAGTGAATATATAACATTAGGACACTAGAAGTTGTAAGATGGAAACACTATTAGTAAGCAATGGTTAAATGGGCAAGGGGATCGTTAAGCCTTAAAAATTGTAGTGCAGATCGAGACGAATACAATGTGAGATTGTTGATGCAAGAGAAGGGGTATTAGTGAAAATTTTAGCATTTTTGTTGGGCCAAAGGTGGTAAATCACTGCATGGAATCCAGAGCTAAAATTATGGTATGAACCAGATGAGGACGAGGACCAAGAGCTAGTTATTAGTAACCAGGAGGGCCAATCTGAAATGGAGAGGGTAAAGTAAAGTTGCACACTTGAAACCTCTTATATGAGACAAGAATATGGGCATTTCGTGAGAAGGTGATTGATTGTTTCAGCATAGCTATTATATAAGACATAATATGTGATGTAATTATAACACCGCAAGATGAGTTTATCTCTTCTAATAAATGAATGTCTTGGAATGTTAAATTTATTCTAGACTAGACTGATCCAAGGAACGAGAGAGGCCAAGTTACGTAAATTATGATAAGTATTATTAATTATAACGATCTTACTTTTCTAGTTGGGAAGCCATATTGTAACATCCCATGTGTTTAAGTAGATATGAAGGATACTAATAGCATTATAATTTTCTTGGATATGCCTCTAGTCGGTTTCTAGTTACCATAATGAATTCGATCATGGAAATTCCAAGGTATATTAGAGATGATATCTGCGACTTTGCTATTCTTTTACACGTGAGCATAACAGATAATACTAGGACCGAAATGGGTCACTAAAGAGTTGGTGTATATCCAAGGATCATACCAGAAGCAAGTGGAGCCTTTAGTTCCAATATTGAATTTATATAGATTGGTAGCAATGTATCTTAATTTGAGTATTTTTCTCCACCTCCAACTAGGGGAGGAACCAAGAGATAAGTTTTATACATTTTTATGTTTAATTTTTTCGGGTATAATCCAGTCACACCATAATGAAAAATTTAAAATTTCTTCTTTGATTAAAGTGATGAATTTAATACCAGCCCGACTAAAAATCATAAGGTCATATGGAAACAAAGGTTTATGATTTGAGCTTGTGATATTTCCAATAGAATTTGAAAGTGGGTTATAAGATTTTCTCTTTTAGGATACTCGAGAGTACCTCCATTATGAGAACAAAGAGGAATATGAAGATGGTTTTTCTTGACAAAGACCTTTTTTCCTTTAAAGAAGTCGAATAATTTTTTATTAATATTTAATGAATAAGAGGAGGTTGATATGCACTGACCGTTCTATGCATAAGACGTGGGCAATTCCTATTAGATTGTATCCACGGAAGAGTTCATAGGATATGATGATGTTATCAGATATATTTATACTCAAGTTAAAATCAGATTATGAGGAATCTATGAGGGTAGTGAGGAAGTCTTTGTTCTTATTAGCTAGGATTTTTGAAATAACTGTGTAGATAATACTACAACTGATTATTGGTTGAAAGTCATAGGAGGATGAGGGGTTATTGGTTTTGGGTTGTATTCTTTCATACAGTTGTCCGTTAAAATTTTGTAGATGGCCTTACAAAGGTCATTTCTCATGATAGTCTAAGAGGATTTGAAAAAAGTTGACCTGAAACTATCGAGTCATAAGACTTTGTTACTATCAATACTTAAAATGGCCTTTTGATCTCGTCGTCGGTGATATGACAAATCATGTTGTACCTTTTCACTATGATTGATCTTGGAGCTTATAAGAGAGTTGAGACGATGTAATCCGAGGTAATTATAGGGGAATTTATGTCTGGGAAGGTTGGTGAAGTGGTTGACGAGGAAATTGGCAACCTCTTTACGAGAATTGCACTAATTCCCGAGGAACCATTAATATAAATGACTTTATTGTAGGTAATACATGATTTGTGGAAGAATTTGGAGTTGCAATCACCTAACTTGAGCCATGTCTAACGATATTTCTGCTTAAGAAAAGATTATTCAAAATGAATGAATAAAATTAAACGTTTTAAGGTGTTAATCTCGACCTCAATAAGAGAGGGGTTTAAAGGATCATTAGCCGGGTCACTTTGGGCTTGAAAGAGGAGGCTTTAAGTGGTGGAGGTAATCTCGCTAATATTGTTTAAGTTATGCTTTTAAGGGTAGATAGGATGATTGAAGACGCCTAAGATTTCTAGGGATAATAGATGTTGTGGAACCCTTGATAAGGAGGTTCTAGCTATCGATGATTACGAACTTGTAATCTGAATAAGATTGACGCATGTTAACAAATCATAAGGGTTTTTAGCTACATAGGTGAGAAGTGTGAGATAAATGGTGATGAGGGTATGGTTAGAAGTTCTAGGCAAGTTATAGTGGACAAAGAATGCGGGGAACTTGCAGTCCCAAAGGTTATTAATAAGGACATAATTTTGGAGGACATAAGATTGATGACTTGCTTGTTGGACCATGAGAATTGAAATTAGGTGGCTCCTAGGTCAATAAAATTGCAACTAAAACAATATTCGTTGAAGTAATTGATTGAATAAATTCAGAGGCATGAGTTATTGGTTCAGTCATCTAGCATACGAATGACGTTGAAGTCGTCAATCACAACCTGATGGGTCGTACTGTAAGAGTTTGAGATAAAAGTAAGTTCATTCCAGTGTGGAAGATAGTCTAAGGCCTTGTTGATGCCATATATCACGAAAAGGGAGAACTTAATACTAAAATTAATATACGTGATGCTGTAATCTAATAATTGAGGAGAAACTTTTTCAAAAACTAACTTAAAGACACTTGGGCTTCCAAGGTACTCTGAATCTACGATAAAAGGTGTGTGTCGTCGTTAGTTTTAAAATGCTAATACGGAAATACGACTCTCATGATATTTTCTATTTTATATTCACAGAATTTTGTTTCTACGAGACAAATAAAAGTGATGGTTACTAAAAGATAAATTTTGTGAAGTCTTTATAACTAATAGGGTTATTAAGACCTCGAATGTTCCAATATACGATATTCATGCAAGAAATAATATGAAAAACTTACTAGTGATTACTAATCAAAGACCATGTTATCCTCAATATGCGGTATACCTTTTATCATAGCATAAATTCTTCAGGACTGGGGAATGGGATAGGTAACTTCCACAACTGCAAGGGTGAATTCCAACGAGATAGAATTTTTTTTACCATGCACCAAACTTAGCACGTTGAGGTAAAAGTTCTCCTCCGCTTCAAGTAATCTAAGGTAGGGAATATAAGTGAGGTCTCCTTATCCCGATAGAGTGTCTTCATTGTTAGAAGAGACACGAATAGCTACATAAGGGAAAATAAAGGTAACTTCTTCCCGTGATGATGAATTACAATGCAACAGTCACCGGTGAGCCCTTTCCCAAGATGATGGTTGACGGCGTTCAATGACATGCTCTTTCTCGGGGTGAATTTTGTAGAATATAATATAATGAGTGAGAGAAACTATAACATATACTGCATGTAGGATATGTGGCCAAATGACTCGCAATTATTGTATATTAGAGGGCAAGCCTTGGTATTCCACGAAGAGAAAAGTTGTTTTCCCTAAAATTTTGACCTTGGGTTCTTCAGGGAAGGGATCCGCAACATTCTTAACAATAAAGACCCTAGAAAAAAAAATTAAAATTATTAGCAGGGTGTGTATCCACATCGAAGAAGTGCTCGAAATACTGCCAATATAATTAAGACCATTTTTCGTCTCGAGCTCATTCGAAAAGTTGTGCACCTTTACCCATAACATAATGTATTTTAGGATATTTTTTCACCATTGAAGCCATAGATTCCCAACGTTTAAGAAATATAGGATGACTGTTGAAGAACCTTTGAACGTTCTTCAACACATATAAAGTAGTCTCCGTAGAATTGAAACAAGATGATCGGTGTGTGATGCTTGAGTGCGAGGGCTTCTACAGTTACGTGTTAGAATTGGTGTGCGAGCGTGTGATCGACCTCACGGACTAGCAAGATATTGTCTGCTTTGCGCTCGTAGGCGCGCACGGGTTTGCTCTTGGGTGTACTCCCAAAAGGCCTCTTCTAGTTGAGGTCGGTCCACACTTATATACACTCTTTTATGTTCAATCTTGGCAATGTGGGATTGGGGTTCCTATATGGGATGAAGTTTATTCTTCACATTCCCCCTTAAACTTTATCCCAGTAATTTGCTGGAAATTCGGCGGTTAAGCCATTTATGGCTCTGATACCATGTTAGAATTGGTGTGTGAGTGTGTGACGGACCTCACGGACTAGCAAGATATTGTCTGCTTTGCGCCCGGATGCGCGCACGGGTTTGCTCTTGGGTGTACTCCCAAAAGGCCTCTTACTAGTTGAGGTGGGCTCACACTTATATACACTCTTTTATGGTCCTTGTTAGCAATGTGGGATTTGGGGTCCTCTATGGAATGAATTTTATTCTTCACATTCAAGGCCTCTTCTAGTTGAGGTCGGTCCACACTTATATACACTCTTTTATGTTCAATCTTGGCAATGTGGGATTGGGGTTCCTCTATGGGATGAAGTTTATTCTTCACATTCCCCCTTAAACTTTATCCCAGTAATTTGCTGGAAATTCGGCGGTTAAGCCATTTATGGCTCTGATACCATGTTAGAATTGGTGTGTGAGTGTGTGACGGACCTCACGGACTAGCAAGATATTGTCCACTTGCTCACACTTATATACACTCTTTTATGGTCCTTGTTAGGAATGTGGGATTTGGGGTCCTCTATGGAATGAAGTTTATTCTTCACATTCCTCTATGGACCAGCAAGATATTGTCCGTTTTGCGCTCGTAGGCGCGCACGGGTTTGCTCTTGGGTGTACTCCCAAAAGGCCTCTTCTAGTTGAGGTCGGCCCACACTTATATACACTCTTTTATGTTCAATCTTGGCAATGTGGGATTGAGGTTCCTCTATGGGATGAAGTTTATTCTTCACATTATGGATGCCCAAAGCTTCATAATTTGCTTGAAACGAATAGGGGTCATTGGAAACAAAAGAGGAGATACAAATGAGTTTGGGTTTGAGGGTAGATTCCACGAGTTAGTCAGGGTCCTTTTCACTGCCCACTTGCATGTTTTAATGATCATGAATGTCGAGATCTAGAAATGTGGAAAACGAGAAGATGTCTAAGAGTATTCTTAACTTAACAAGTGCTTCTCTACGTGCCATACCTCGGGCATAAACTTGGAGGTCCATCAAAGAAAATGTGACCATTGGTGGGAAAGAGTTAGAGACCAGGTCTGGAGGAGCTTGAACGTTGCGATGAATATGTGAGTTTTCTGCAGCATCGAGGGCTTATACGTTAGGTATGTACAAGGATATGATGAGAAGAAGCTCATTAGCTTGCATGTCGGCATGAGTGATGAGGTGTCCCGAAAGGTGAGTTTTGTTTCTCGTTGCTTACATATTTTTCTTTTTTTACTTTGGACAATGTTTTTTTTGTGAAACATGATCAATTTCGACTGTTAACCATAGTGGTGAATGAAAAGGAAACTAAAACAATTAAAATTGGGATACTCTGTGTTACATAAAACGAAATATTTGTGGATATGGTGAGGTTTACATTTTGATGGCTGCTTAAAAAGTGTGTGTGTTTTGGTGCCATATGTAACTGAATGGTTTCTGAAGACCTGTAAGGTGATTTAATGAACTTATTCAGATAGGTTAGTAAGAAAATCAGTATAACAAAAAGTATTAATATTTCGTTAACGATGCATGAGGTATGAAAAAAAATGATTGTATAGATATGCATTTTATAAACTTGTGTGACTTGTTTTAGTGAACGACACAATCATCATCAAACAATAAAAACATTTTGAGATTGACAAAATGAGTATAAGAAGAGAAACCATATAAAATCTATCATCCACGACTATTGTATTTGTCTGTTAAACGAAAAGATAAATAGAAATAACAGTTTTTTTAACAAAAATTGTTAAAAAACGATAGTGAAATATGCCATTGAAAAAATGGTTTTGAGTCGATCCATTTTAATTTTGTAAAACGGTTTTCTTTATCGGATATAAAAATCTCTTTTTAAGGATTACGAAAATTTAAAAACATTACAATATAAACAAAAAATAACAGCGGAACCCACCAAAATAGTATAACAGATTAAATATTTATGGAATATAAAAAATGTCATAGAGAAACTCAAAACTACAACACCTACCTACGTAAAAAAAATATCTATTAAAAAAATTTATTGTTTGAAATAAAAAAAAAAAAAAATTCAACCCGAAAAAATATTACAGTTAAACATCTTAAATTTTCAAAATACAATTTATTCAAAATACCCTTCTATACAAAATCATCAAACCACATGTATAATATTTATTTATTTATATTTTAAATTTTTACTTTTTTTTAACTTGTAATTTGAAAAAAAAAATTAAAAATACTATTGATTTGCTTTTTTAAGTCGAACAAAACTATATATTTTAATATTTTTTATTTTTTTTCGAACCGAGTGAACGCTGGTCTCGCATCTATCATCTAAAATCTATTTTATACTGGTCTCGCATCTAGCAACTAATCACACATCTATTACGTAAAAAATTCAATTTCAAACATCTTTTTATTGTACACTAGTTTCGCATCAACTAGTCTCGGATCCATCATCTAAAAAATATTTTACACAGGTCTCACATGTAGCAATTGGTCCCGCATCTATGTAAAATTATTTTATACTGATGTAGCATCTACCAACTAATCATGCATCTATTCTCTAAAAAAATCAATTTCAAACTAGTTTCACATCTAGCAACTGGTCTCACATCTATCATATAATATCTATTTATTTTACACTAGTTCCGCATCAACTAGTCTCGTATCCATCATCTAAAACATATTTTACACAAGTCTCACATCTAGCAATTGGTCCCGCATCTATCTAAAAGTTATTTTACATTGGTCTCGCATATACCAGCTCGTTCAACATCTATCATCTTGAAAATTGTATTTTACACTAGTCCTGCACTAGTAACTGGTCTTGCTTTCATCTTTCATCATCTAAAGTTTTTATTCTACATTAGTCTTGCATCTAGCAACTAATCTTGCATTTATCTAAATATTATTTTACATTGGTTTCACATCTATCAACTGGTCTTGCATCTAGCAACTAGTCTCGCATCTATCATCTAAAAAATATTTTATGTTGGTCTTGCATCTAGTAACGTTAGATGATAGATATGAGATGCGAGACACTGAACACATAGTTACCTGAAAAACGCAAAAAAAAATACACTAAAATTTACCTTAAAACATATAATCATTTTTCTCTCTAAACAATCCATAATTCTAAATCTAGAATCATATTTCAATTCTAATTATAGTTTAAATGTCGATTTTAACAAAAAAAAATCTCAATCACAAACACTAATAGAAATGGAATCATGAAGAAAAAGAAGAAAAAAATAAAGAAAAATCACGAAATAAAAATAGATTAATAGAAGAAAAGAAAGCATAAGAGAATAAAATATTCAATTCAATTACAATTACAATTTTTTTTATTTTAGTTACAATTTAGAAAAAAAACACTTTTGATAAAAATATTTGTTACGGTTCGATTACAATTAAAAAAGAACAACTTTTAATAAAAAAATCTAAATTCATAGAAACAAATAAAGATTTTGTTAATTAGTGTTTATAGACATAATTAAACAATGATTAGGTAGGTTTCTTTGGAAACATTTTATAATTAAATATTTAAATTTAATTTAGATTGAGTTCTAGATTAATGTCCGACTAACAAACCTATTACAAATAAAGGTACAAAATATTTAGGTAACTTACTTCTAAAATTACCCCTGATATAATTAGCGATTTGAAGATAGGAACTGATCACAGATACAAAAACAATTCCCTCTCTACCTATTAACTTAAACTATAAAAAACCTCTCTTTGTCGGTGTGTTTCCAACCTGTAAGTCAAAAAATTAAAGTCGTTAAAGTTCTGATTACTTTCCTTATCTAAAGTTCCAATTACTTATGATCAACATTTTCGTTAAAAAGAGTAAGAAATTCTAGTTCTGATAATCTTTTTCTTCAAAAACACAGTTTGATTTTTGTTTTTGATAAATCTAAAGTTTCATAGTGAACCTATTTCAATTTTTTCGATTACTATAATCATCATCTTCTTCATTTGTATCAGTTTTGAGTTATATTTGTTAGCTATTCATTTTTCAGAAGATAATTACTTATGTCTCTCATCTATCGACGTATACGCGCATTTATCAATTTTCAGTAGTTACAGAATAATTACTGCAAAATACAGTCCATAATTAAATGTATACAGTCCCGCATCCATCAAAATTGCGTCTCTCATCTAATTTTTATGTTATCATTTAAGTTTTACATCATTTACATGCTTCAACCATGATATGGTTTCTCATCATCTATAGTTTTTTTGTTTCTTATGATATATCTCTTTTCGGTTTCATATAGTTGTCATGGTTTCTCATGAGATGATCTTTCATCATCTATAATTGGCTTGCTTTATCATGATATGGCCTCATATATAGTTGGTATTATTTCGCATTATACGCATATTTCTAGTTTCACATAGTTTCCCATGGTTTCTCATGATATGGTCTGTCACTATGCATAATTAGCTTGGTTTCTCATGAAATATATGTTGTTGATTTCGCATAGTTGTCATGGTTTCTCATTATATGGTCTCTCATCATTCATAGTTGGTATGGTTTCGCATAATATTTCCTCTCATCATTCACAATTAGCCTAGTTTCTCATGAAATATTTATTGTTGGTTTCTTATTATATGGTGTCTCATCATTCAAAGTTAGCATGGTTTTGCATAATATGGCCTCCTATCAATCATAATTAGCATGGTTTTTCATGAAATATTTGTTGCTAGTTTTGCATGATATGGTCTCTCATCATTCAAAATTGGTCTAGTTTTGCATGATATGGTTTCTCATCATTCAAAATTTCCCAGTTTCTCATGAAATATTTGTTGTTGGTTTATTATTATACGCTCTCTCATTATTCATAGTTAGCATCGTTTATCATTTTATGATCTCTCATCATTCATAATTTCTTGGTTTCCTATGAAATATATGTTGTTTGTTTCTTGTCATATATAGTTGGCCTAATTTATTATTTTATGGTATTTATCCATTCATAGTTGGTCTGGTTTGGCATGATATGGTCTCTCATCATTCATAATAGCCTGATTTCTCATGATATATTTGTTATTGTTTTACATGAAAAATGCCTCCAAAAGCTTATTTCTTTAGGTTAGACTTTTTTTCCTTGATATAACAAATAAAAAAAACAAAAATAAAACATGAACACTTGGAAAAAGCGAAAAAAAAACCATTGTATTCCGTTCTAAAGGAAATAAATGAACTCAGAAAACAAACCACCCCTTTTAAAAAAATAGAATTTTATTATAAAAATAATAAAAACTTATGATGATGAAAATCAAGCCTTCAAATTATACCAAAATTTAGTACCTCTTACAACCAATGATGTTAAGGCTATCTTTGGTTCAAAGCATGGAAATGAACACATGTCATTACACACCAATTTTTTTGAACTAAGACATTCAGTACCAGAAGAAGAAGAAGAAGAAGAAAAATAAAAAAATAAATTTATCAACACTAATGATACATCAAGAAAAGTAAATAAAGACTAAAAAACCAATTATAAATAAAATAATAAAGGTATACAATTCCAAGTTTTATTACATATTTCTCGCACATGCAACTGTATCTCATTCATCTGGTTTTGCATGATGTGGTCTCGAATCATTCATAGTTTTTCTGGTTGCACATGATGTGGTATCTCATTAATTATAGTTATCATGGTTTTGCATTATATGGTCTCTCATTATTCATAATTATCCTAGTTTCACATGATATGGTCTCTCATCATTTATAGTTAGCATGGTTTTTCATGATAGGGTTTTTCATCATTCATAGTTGTGTGGTTTTGCATGATAGTGTCTCTTATCTATATATTAACTAATTGTTTCATATATATATATATATATATAAGATGCTATAAATTAAGCAGCAAAACACTTGAAGATCAAGCAATAAATGATGTTGTAATAATGTTCATAATGTTAGCCTGCTCAACATTATTTTTCTCTACATCTGGAGATGTACTACCCTCTATTGTGGTCTATTACATGAAACACCTGGACAAATTAAACAACTATGATTGGGCTGAAGTAATATGGGATAAACTGATGGATTCAGTAAACATTTGTCATAAAAATAAAGCTAATAAAGTAGTTGGTTGTGTTGTTCAATTACTGGTTAGTATTTTTGCTCTATTTAAAATATCATTAAAAATAGTAAAAAACAATATCTAAAGTATTGTTAAAATATACCCATACATCATGAAATACAAAAATATTTAAAAAAAACTGCAATTGAAGACAATATACCATGATTCTACAAATGGTTGGGTCTTGAGGGAAAAACAAAATTGAATTTGATTAACGCCCTAAATGAGATCACAGATGAAAAAGTATATTTACATATTATTTTTAGTCTGGTTTCACATATTATATGGATATATGTCATTTACTTTAACATTTTAAGAATTTATAGGTTATGAAAGAAGAATAGAACCTAACAGAGGAAGAAGAAGAGAAATTTAGAGGAGATCTCCAAATAGTTGAAGAACTTAACGAGGATGAAAATTCAGAACAAGAAGATATTAATGCACATAAAAATGTTACTTTGGAGAAAGAACAAATGAATGACGTTCTTGTAGATGAAAAACATAATGATGTTCTAGAGGATTTCTGTAGAGGAAAAACATGATGATGTTCTGGAGGAGGTTCATGGTGCACAAGTTAATCTCAACGATGACGATGGAGGTACAAATTATGATATGATCCAAGCCTATGATTGAAATGATTCTACTGATGTGGAGAAAAGAGTATATCAATACGTTGTTCAATAACGTCCAAAAACTACAAGGACTAAAAAGACTACAAACCGAAGAAGAGAATCAGTAAAGAAAGTTACACAACATTATTTACCAACGGAAGCTGGTCATGTAGAAAAACATAATTTGGAACATACAAAAATTTCTCTTATTTCAAAAAACAAAATTTAATATCGCAGATTCTTAGGAATCTAAAAAGACCTAAAAAAAAATAAAAAAGAAGTCTTCAAACAAACACATTGACATAAACTACCATATAATAGTAGAAAACAGAAGACTAAAGAGATTATTTGATGTAGCGAAGACTGCAGACAGACTGGTTTCTTGCTCGGGTATCCAAACTAGGCGAAATTGGTACTCAAATCGAACATCTCGACGAGCCCAACTGTCAAAAGCGTGACTATGTCACGAAATTCGGACTTCAAATTCTACTGTTTAGGGTCCGAAAATCCTATTTTACTATTTTTGATATTTTATTTTATTTTATTTTATTTTATTTTAAAATTAATATTTTAATTAGTGAATCAAATCTGATTGCATTCAGATTATATTTGATTTTTTTATTTTTAATATCTTTATTATATTTTTAGAATATTTTATTAGGGTTTTGGATGTGTCATATATAAAGCATCTTATACCCTATTTTACCGTCAGACTTTTTTGAATAGAATTTTGATTTTCTTTAAAGTCTCATTTACTCTAACCTAGGGTTAGAACTATCCATCTTCTATTGTTCGTCTTCTTTTTCTGAATTTTCAGCCATCTGTTTCCATCTTGTAGCTTGACGCTACCATATTGGTATCAGAGCGACAGAGCTCCTACGGCGTGGGTAACGAAGGTATGCCACCAAAGAGATCCTTGCGGGGGAAGTCCACTCTTCCGTTCACCGAATCGATCGACCGAGATGAATTCGATCAGTTCCGATCGCAGATAGATGAATGGATGAATTCGATGCGACATCAAATGAAGAAAGCGATAGAAGATATTGAAAGGTTGACCACCACCAGATTTCAAACTCCAACCATAAATTCAAAGGCGAAAGTTTTTTTCACAGGATCCAACCACAGCCACAACTACAATTTAGAAAAACCAAAAGGGAAGGAGATCCATCAAGTAGTTGTTGGTGACATGGAGGGTTCGCCCATACTCGACCATCCACTCTTTGCTGAGTATGAGGCTGACTACCAGGGTGAAATTTCTGATGAAACTTGGTCGGAATTGGGAGATCCAATTTAGGATGTCTACGACGATGAGATTGAAGAGAAGAGCTTTGATGTTAAAGAATGGGATAATGAAGATCAAATTAATGTTAAGGAGAAACTTGTAGATCAAGAAATTGTCTCAAACTTCAGTACACCATACTACATCACTCCAAAGATTTTGTTGAAAAATGACTACGAAGCATTAGCTTTTATCGTGGAGATGCGCCTTCCAGGTATTTTCGGTTATCCTACAATGGAACCCTTGTTTCGGTTCTCTGTGGATGCATATTATCGTGTCGTGAAAATACAAGATGATATTTTTGTATATGATATTATGAAGAGATTGCTAGAAGAAAATATTAGTGTTTTAATGGATAAAAGGTTAGGTTTTGTAATAGAACCTGGTGGAGTTTTGGGTGATGGTTGGGGAAATAAAAGAAAGTTTTACAAGTTAAAAATAGAAGATTGCAGTGCTTTGAATCTGCTGGCAGATATATACTCTAAAAAACTTGAGAAGCCATCTAATATTCAACAAAGAGGAATTGTTACTTTCTGCAACGGTCTTGGTGTGATACAACAAGCACAGTCTGGAACTGGAAAGACAACAACTTTTTACACGCGCAAGGGTGTTGTGCTTAGTACATGGGTTTATAAAACAGACATAGAACAAGTGGGTGAAGTGTATCTTGTTACTGCTGATCACAGTAATGTCGAGGACATGGTAAAGAGGGACAAAGCTGAGAAACCACTTCTTGAAAAGAGTTGCAGCATTCTGATTCTCACCTATCACACCCTTATGCTGGTATCAATTGAAATTGGTGGTGAATACTCTAATATTTTTTCAGTTCTTTCAATGTTTCAACGTTTCGAATTCGAGGTCGAATTCTTCCCAACCGGGGAAGGATGATGTAGCGAAGACTGCAGACAGACTGGTTTCTTGCTCGGGTATCCAAACTAGGCGAAATTGGTACTCAAATCGAACATCTCGACGAGCCCAACAACTGTCAAAAGCGTGACTATGTCACGAAATTCGGACTTCAAATTCTACTGTTTAGGGTCCGAAAATCCTATTTTACTATTTTTGATATTTTATTTTATTTTATTTTATTTTATTTTAAAATTAATATTTTAATTAGTGAATCAAATCTGATTGCATTCAGATTATATTTGATTTTTTTATTTTTAATATCTTTATTATATTTTTAGAATATTTTATTAGGGTTTTGGATGTATCATATATAAAGCATCTTATACCCTATTTTACCGTCAGACTTTTTTGAATAGAATTTTGATTTTCTTTAAAGTCTCATTTACTCTAACCTAGGGTTAGAACTATCCATCTTCTATTGTTCGTCTTCTTTTTCTGAATTTTCAGCCATCTGTTTCCATCTTGTAGCTTGACGCTACCATTATTGTACCAACAAAAGGTAAACATCTTCATCATTTAGACTGGTTTTGTATCTATCATAGTTTACATGATTTCTCATCGTTAACAAGGTTTCGCGTCTATCATCATTTTGACAGTTTCTCAACATTAACATGGTTTCTCATATTCTAATGGTCTATCATCTATCATAGTTTATACAGTTTCGCATCTATCATGGTTTATAAGGTTTCACATCTATCATCTTTGTGAAGGTTTCACATCAGTTACATGGTTTCTCATATTTAATGGTCTATCATTTATCGTGGTTTCTCATCTGTCCTAGTTTATAGTGTTTTGCATCGCTAACGGGGTTTCACATTTATCATTATTTTGATGTTTTATCATCATTAACATGGTTTCACAATTATTTTGCATATTATTAACAAGAAATCCCCAGCACCAAGAAAGCTTGTGCCTAGCTTGAGCATTGACTTATCAAGAGTGCATAAAATATAGAAAAATACAATAGAATGTAAAAATACGAACAATCTAATTGCAGAACTACAACAGAAACTCACTGAAAAAGACAAAGTCAGTTCAAAAATGCAAAAAAAAAAGATAAACGAAGCTAAATAGACAAATGCAATAGATATATAGATGGATATATAGATGGAGCTACAATAGACACTTCAAGTAACTTTGTTGAAGATACACACATATGATTGAACTTAAAAGAACACCTCAAAAAATATCAAAAACTTATGAATGAAAAATGATTACATGATAAACTTCAACAATCACCAAATAAAAAAGAATGTATTGTGAACATTATTACAGATGTTAATGCAAGCAAAAAGGTGATTACAAACCATAATGATCAATAAATCCTTGTACAACAACCTGCTTATAATATGACTGACGCTCTCGCCCATAAGGACCTTAATATAATTACTCTTGAAGAACAAGATGTTCATCCTAATGTTTCTATGGAAAAACCCGACCAACCTCCAGCACAACAAAACCATAATATTGGTGTTAAAAACCAAGACACTACACCTAATGTTATTTTGGAAGAACAGGATCCTAAGATCATTGTAGATGTGGAAGAACAAGATATTCATTCTAATTTTGTTGTACAAAAATAAATCCCACCTCCACCACAAGAGAACCCTAATGTTGATATCGAAAACCAAGACACTACACCTAATGTCGTTATGTGAAGAAAATATCTCAAGGTTACTATTGTTATTGAGAAACAAGATGTTCATCCTCATGTTGATGTACAAAAACAAGACCCACCTCCAGCCAAGGAAGAACCCTATTATTTGTGTTGGAAAACCAAGACGTTCCACCTAATGTTGTTGTGGGAGGACATGGTCCTAATGTTACTGCTGTTGTTAAAGAACACGATCTTAATGTTGTTTTCGAAAACCAAGACACTCCATCGAACATTGTTGTAGAAAACAAAGAGGTTTCTCCTACTGTAGATGTGGTCCAAGATGTTCGTACTTTAGATGTTAATGTTATTAGGGAAAATAACAAAATTTCTAATGAAATATAAGTGACCTAAAATGTTGGTGATGTATCTGTTGCTGTGGATAAAGAGGTGATCCATATTACTCAAAATCGGCAAATACTCTATTAAAAACCTATGTATTTGGACATGTATATATTTATGTATTATCTTATTTTTTGTTTAAATATTTTAATATTATAATAATTTATATAATGTCTGATATCTCATGTTATAGTATTTCCTTAAGTAGTCTCTTATGATATAGTTTGGAATAAAATTGTAATGTATGGTTTCACATTATGGGGTCTTGCATTATATTGTCCCTTATTTTTTAATCATGGTTTCGTAAAATTGTCATTATTTAGTCTTGAATTACTAATATACAATTTTTTATAATGGATCCTACCATTGAAAACTAAGAAATAGAAACTTATACAGTAAGTGACTTGGATCCAACTATTAAGAATGATATTATACTTATTGAAAAATATTTATACAAGAATCAAGTAAGTGAATTATCTTTGCTCTCGTCTTTAGTATTTTCTCCCATATTTAATCTTTTCTCCCATATCTAATATTTTCTCTCATTTCTCATGGTTTTGTCCATGATGATATGGTCCCTTATCATTCATATTTTCTCACATGTAATTGTCTCTCATTTTTAGGTTTCAAATGATATGGTTTCTCATCATGAATAGTTTGCCTAATTTTGCATGATATTGTTTCTCACATGTTATGGTCTCTCATCATTTATAATTTTCTTGGTTTTGTATGATATAGTCTCTTATCATTCATAGAAGGCCTAGTTGTGCATGATTCAGTCTCTCATCATTTAAAGTTTTCCTTATTCCGCATGATATGGTTTCCCATCATTTATAGTTTACTTAGTTTCGTATGATATGGTCTCTCATAATTAATTATTAGACTAACTTCTTATTATACGGTCTCTCATCACTTATAGTTAGCCTGGTTTTGCATGTTGTAGTCTCTCATAATCCATTATTAGACTAGTTTTACATTAACTAATATGTTTGTTTCATATTTTTGTAAAAAGAACTTGAAAAAAGACCCATCATTTGAATTATATATAGATCCAAATCCATTTCAAGTCCCTGATGAAATTGACTGGATAATTACCCAAAAAGATAGGTCATTTGACAATGAAGTAACAAAAATGCTTAAAAACAATACTACAAATTAGAACTGATTCAAAAAGGATAAAATGAGGTAGATTTGACCGTATAGCCGGCTCCTTTAGAAATATCAGGATCTTATTGTTTGTAATATGATGGAGATATTAGGTAAAGAAGAGACCAACTATAAGGTAAAAGTTAATTTAACATCTATTTTGTTTGTCTTGCTTTCTATTACACAAATTAACTAACTATTAGTTTCCACTTTTGATAATATATAGGTAATTGACGATTATATACACTTGTACCTTTAACAAAATCAATTAAAAATACCATATGTTACTTCTAATGTTGTGGGATTCCAGCAAGTCCATATCTGGAAGTGTAATGGTAAGAATTAGATAATTTTGCAGCACATGTATGAAATAATAAACAAAAATGTTTCTAAATATTATTACTCCAATGTAGCACTTGCTAAACCAAAATATGGATGTAACATCTTATGTTGATGATAAACTACGCGGCCACACAGAAGGTTACATCTTTGTTCCATTTTTAACAAAAGGATCAAGAGGGATAATTGCATATTCGACATTATTGGTAATAGATATAAAAAATAGAGCAACAGTAAATCTAAACCTATTCGCAAGACGTTTAGATCCAACAAAAAAATACACAAAAATTTATATGTGTCTCACATCTAATTTATTTTGTCCCACATAAATATCGCTCATCTAATCTATTTGTATGTCTTTTAACTTGCAGATTGAATACCTTTAAAGCAAAAATATTTTACCAACATAATCACAAATAAGGATAGTATGTCCAATAAAAATTCCTCAATAAAAAAATGGAACACTTGATTGTGGTGTAATGGTTTGTGAATATGCAAAATACTATATTCAACTGGGAACACTTAAACATAATAAAACTCATGACATTGCATCAATAAGAAGAGCTGTAATATTTTATTTATTTTTTAATAACAAAAACACTAGCAGATTTTAGGACGGTTCCTAATGTAAGAAAAACAATAAGAGATATACGTTTGTGGTAATATTTGTTGTATGTTTCTTAACTACCAATATATTTTGTTAATTATAAAATTATTTTATGCGAGTTTCACGTCTATCACCATGTATCTGTATGTAGTCCCGCATATATCATCTATATGAATGCATATGTCCTGCATCTATCATAAATATGGTCTCTTGGGATTTATAGTTTCCATAGTTTCGCATGATATGGTCTCTCACTATTCATAGTTAGCTTGGTTTCTCATCATTTGGTCTCTCATTATTTTAGTTGGCATGGTTTTGTATCATGTGGTCTATAATTATTTTAGTTGGCATGATTTCGCATGATTTGGTCTCTCATATATCATGCAATTGATTTGTCTTGTTCCACTTTATTTTTTATGTCTCCTCCCCCGTCTATCATACATCTTGTTTATTTTTAATTGATATTTAGAAAACTTTATGTTTTTATAATTAATATAATGTACCATCCTCCAAACTATTTTATCAAATCAAAATTTAAACTAGTAGTAACATTTGATTTGTTATTTAATTATTTGATTTCACAAAAGTAGATATATTCATAATTACTGTGCAATAACTACAACCGTTCACAAAAAAGATAAACTTGAATTATTATGCATGGTTCTAAACTTTTTGGCTATAAATTTTATTCATACTTTAGGCTTTCATATAGAAAAAAATTGTTATTTGAAAATCGCACCTCTAGTTGAGTATTCTTCATACAATGACTCCATTATAATGATTTATCCCCAATTCATTTATCTCAATAAATGAAGGGAAAATTAGAAGATCACAACAATAAAAGAATTTTCTTCAACTTCTTATGATGATGAAATTACTTCTTTTTCCCATGAATACCATTTTCCAGAATGTTTTGAACTTTCTAGAGATGAAGATGTTCCAAATGAGAATTCCATTGTTGTTCATGGAAAAAGAAAGAGGAAACATAGTATATTTGAAGAATATGAGAAATATGAAAATATGGAGGAAGAAGAGCCAGAAGAAAAACACTTTGAAGATGAGAAACAATAGTATGACCAAAAAGACTTTAGAGAGAATGGAGAAGAGTCTCACTAAGGAGACTCTGAAAAAAATAAATTAAAAGTTTGTAGTCTACTTTTTCTTGTTTGTATGAATCTGTATGTTTCTGTTTTTATTTCTTTTCAGTTATTTTATTTTTAGTTCGTGTTTCTTGAACTTTAATGTATATTTTTTATTATTATGAATTTTGATAGGGTCAACTATGTTGAGAAGCGACTCCTCAAAAGTTTCAAAAATAATTCAAATGATATTTTAGACCCAGACTCAAGAAGACAGTTTTTACCTTTTGACTTATCTATATGCATACTAAAGTAGTGTTTACACTAATGTGATTTAGGCTTTTAAGTTTTCAAACCATGACCCAGCCTATGACCCTAAAACTAACTATAAATACCTTTAAAAACTTTGTTATTTAGGGTGATAGAAAATTAACTACACTAATAAATAAGGTGCTTATTTATCTCACTACGACCACAAAATATTAAGCATTTCTCTACCAACTACCAAGAATACCCTTGACCATATTTTTACCTCACCAGATTGGCGACCCCAATGGGAGCGATAGCACCCGGATAGTAAAAATCCAAAGCTTGAAATTGCCTTCTAACTTCATTGGATAATGAAAAATGAAATGAAAGTTGATCTTCCCACGGTGGTTGAAGAGGGCCAGGCCAAAGAAGAACATATGAGAGCCTCGTCTGAGAATGATGAGCGTGAGGAAAGAACTCAATTGCGAGATCGGCTTGCTGAATTAAGAAAAGAAATTGAGGCCATAAAAATACATAGGCAAGCTGAAAAAGATTTATTTGTACCAGATGATAATCCCCCCAGATATTTGAAGCGCCATTTGATTAAAAATTCACCAAAAACCACCAAATTTCTAGAAAAAAACCTCAAACTAAAAATAATTCTAGCTCATTAGAATCAAACAAAAGTTATTTATCGTCATCAAATATCTCGTCATCCTGATTGAGTAGTGACTATTATCATAAGAAGAAAGATAAATATAGAGATAAGCTTTGATGTAAGAAAACTGCTTGTCGAAGTAACAAGTTAAAGGATCAAGATACCTCAGCAAAAAACATCGAAAATATAAAAAAAATGGATTATCGGGGAAAGGAAAAATGATTGGATGAGCATAACATAGACTAGTTATTGAGCGACCCGTTTGCCGTCCAATCTGAGCCATGCATATTTGTTGATTCTGGTGAAGTCCACCGATTTAGCCAGAGGAGTAATTGGAGGCAATCCCCTTTATCAACAAAGATTTTCTTCAGACATCTTCCTAAACGACTTGATGTTTCCATAATGGAAAAGTATGATGGGAGTAAAGATCCATATAATCACTAAAAGTAGTACAAATGTTTTATGATGAGTTTCCATAATGATGATAAGTTGTTGTGCCGAGATTTTTGACAAACTTTCAAAAATAGTGCACTGAAATGGTATAATAGGATTCTGGAGGGGTCAATTAATTTTTTTGATATGTTCTACATGGCCTTCCAAAGGAAATTTATGGGAAGCAAGGGGCTTAGAGGAAATATGGTCACTTATCAGCATTAAGTAAACAAGGCATTTGCCAACCAGATTGGCAGAAATGTAGAGGTATATATTGATGATATGATGGTGAAATGCATAAAAGAGGAAGACCATTTGTCTGATCTCAAAGAAATATTTTCCAACTTAGAAGCCATTAATTTAAAGTTGAACCTGAAGAAGTATACTTTTGGTGTGCGATCTGGAATTTTTTTAGGTTATATCATCAATGAAAAAAGAATTCAAGCAGATCCAACACAATTATATGCATTATTAACCATGGATCCCCCATATTTACAAAAGAAGTCTAAGTGTTAACTGGAAGATTAGTAGCCTTAAATCGATTTGTGTCGAGATCATCGGATAAATGTGCACACAAATCTTTTCTTTATGAAAAGAACAATATGCAAAAATACAAATGAAACGACGAAACACGCCCATTGTCTAGTGGATATGATAGAGGTCTTCTAAACCTTTGGTGTTGACTGCAGAACAATATGGAATGGTAAGGGAGTTTCTCATGGAGCGTGTACGTCCATGAAACTTCAATGAACTTTAAATTGATCAGATTTGTACTTTCTATGGATCTCGATTTTTTTGTGGGATGGGGGGAACAAGCAAGAACAACGTTCCGTCATTAGATTCGTCTATTCGGGGAGCAGGGCTAGGGGATAAAGATTTGCGAGCCTTCTTCCTCTTCTAGTTCTAGCTAGCTGGTTGCTGCGACATAAGGAAAAGGTTCTGAATGGGTCGTTTTTGAGAATTTCTACTTTGATGGAGATTTAAGGATAATACATGCACGTGAGTAAGCAGAATACTCAATAGATTTATTTAAAGTACCAACATAATACGAATTTAGGAATATCCGTTAAGGAATACGAATACAAAAAATTTATACAAATTGAAATTGCGTTGCTGTCAGAAGAAGGATAGCTATACTGATTCGGTATACTCTAAAAATACCCTCAGTACAATATTGACGATCTCACAAAGATTTCATTTCATTGAATTTCCATTTATTGATCTCATCTTTTACACAATCGATCCCCTTTATTTTTATTCCAGTTATGTTAAGAATAAGAAAAAAGAAAGATGGTAGAATAACTAATATTTAGATCAGTTAATGAAAGAGCTCAATGCAAGTTCTTTCCAGTATTAAAATACGTAAAGTAATCTAACCAGACTCCGAACTCTGACATAGTGTTTATTGAAATAAAGAAACATTTACCCATGGCTGAAAATTTGATGGCTGATTCATTGGCCAATATCGTATATGTTGAGCCTACTCATGGATTTTAATACAACAATGTCCTTCGATAATAACAAATTTTTAAATTAAAGTTGGAGCTGAACACGTTACAAAAAATGAGAACACATTGTCTTTCAGGTACTTAATTCTCCTCTAGATAGAATTCGTTTCTTCTCAGGTCTTCCAGCTCTAATTTTTAAAACTGAAGGAATTATATCTGGAGAAGTTGTTAAAGTACATTCTTGACCAAAAGTAATAAATATAGCTATGCCATACGAATATATTGCCTTATAAGATCTTATAAAATAACATGGCTTAACATATTTCATAGGATTCAGATTTATATAATATATGATAACAAAAGCATTAACTCATGTGAAACAATCTAGTTGCCACGCACCACAAGAATAAGTGGATACACTAAGATCAACAGCCATAACATGATCACCGTATGCTTCATGTAAAATAAGAGTAGACAAATAAACTAGCCATGAAAGCACTTGTTCCTCATTGGTTTTAAACTTCTTATCAAATTCAGACCCAAATCACTAGTTATATTGTTCAACATCAACATAACATCTTGAAATTTAACTCATAAGTAATATTTTAATTCTGTCAATTAACACTAATATAGGCAAATAATATTGTTTGATCTGATGATTGAAAGACTCGTCTGGCGTAGAAGCCACTGATTATCTCTAGTTGCGCATCTATTATTATACAACGTTTCGCATATATCATATACGGTTTTGTGTTTATCATATTTGGTCATGCATGGTTTCGCAGTTTTAGATCTAACACTAGAAAATAACATGTTTTGTAATACAAAGTAGTACATAAAAAAGCTCACAATTGATACCATTTTTAGATATGTCAGATAACAATACCCTTTTATATTTTCCCGTTAAAATAATTTTATAATAAAACTAGACGACAAGAATCAAACCATAGAGACAAGAACCAAATGCTATGAAACAACGCTTGGAGACACTGGTTTCTAAATCACTATTGCAATAAAAAAATCAATATTTTGAAATAACTCTTAAATAGTTTATATGAAGTAAAACTATCTCCATATACATTCATCTTAGCTTTCTCTAAAGCAATCCATGAAACACGATAAGAGATATCTAAACTGTAGTCATATTCTAAAAATGATTTCACACTTGTAGCTGATAAAGGAAGGAAAATATAGATAATAACAAAGTTTATTATATTAAATATAAGGACTAGATTCATGTATTTAGCGATTAAAGACTAAATTAGAGCAAACATAAGAGATAGATAGGCTAAATAATATGTCCTTAGAACTTTTTTGTAAAGAGTAAATGAGTGGGGTGAGAAATCCACTTTAACGGTGGTAATCATATAATTTTACTATCCACCTCATGTATTATATAAAGGACATTCCCTTTTTGGGAAACGGGCTAATGATTAGTTAATTATTGCTACATTTATTCCTTTTGTCTCTTTCTCTCTCTTTATTAAATATTGATTCTCTCACTAAAAGTAATATTTCCGCATCTTAACCTACCTAAAAATAATCTGATTTCATTAGTAGCTGTAACATCAACATTTATCCTAACACAATCACGTATCTCATTTGCAATCAAATCCGATGATAAATGCTTTATAATTTCTTTACAAAAAGTAGTCCCACAAGTATGAGGTTGGACATACTTCTTAACAAAAAAACCGAGTAGGCCTATCTTTTTTAGCATAAAGTCTCTAAGGACATCAATGTGATTTTTTTCGTGCAATAAACAGTTACTCTTTCTTTATTATTATCCAAATATTTGAAAGTAAAACCTTTTTGTAAAACCAACTTACTAATAGATAATCTTAAACCTATTGTACCCTCTTCAAGAACCTGCACAGCACAACTAATTTCATTAACTCAACCAACAATAACAAGTTGTTTGTTATTGTGACAAATAAAATTCATACCAGAACTATGACCGGTTTCTCTAACAAAATCTTCATTTAAAGCTTGAAATAAACTTTGAGAAGTTTTTCTAATATTATCACCAACAACAACACTTTCAACATTAATAGTAATTATTGAAACCTCCAAAGTATCAAAAATTGATATCAAAGTAACTAAATCACCATCATAACCTAATATAACGTATTCTAGGTCACCACGATAATATCTTAATCTGAAGTTACCTCGAACCAATGCATAACATCTACTTAAAACAAATTTAATCAAATAGACCAATTTCATAGATTGCAAGTTCACCAATTAGTTTAAAAATACATAGTCGATTTCTAGACATCGCGTACTTATATTTGACAATTCAAAAAACTAAAAATAGTAAACGAATGGCAACCATCGCAAAGGTCCCACATCTATCATTACAAAAAATAACAAGTTCGCAACTATCATTACAGAAATAATAGGTTTTGCATCTATCATGACATAAAATAACCCGTTTCACAACTATCATTACAAAAATAATAGATTTGACATCTATCATTACAGAAAATAACAGGGTTTGCAACTATTATTATAAAAAATAATAATAGGTTTCACAACCATTTGTTAGGAATATGGGTACCGCATATTCCGACACTAGTATGATATGATATTGTCCGCTTTGGCACCCTGCACGGCTTTGCTTTGGTCCTCTTCCAAAAAGCCTCATACTGGTAAATATATGTTCTACTTATATACCACTGATCCTTCCCATGTGTAAATGACGTGGGATGTGAGATTTTGGTCGCCACCCTAACTCTATGGTATCCATGAAAATTTATGAAAATCTATTTTCCAAAGAAGCTCTCTTCTCTCTCGAGTCAAGTTCTTCGGCTCTTTTATTCAAGTTCTCTCTTCTGTCTAATTCAATTTTGCGTAAAAATTGTTTAGCGCATAGTTTTCTGTTTTAGCGTCTTGTATTTTCAGTCTAAATCTATCGTACCGAAGACTCTTATTCAATAAAAATGATTTTTCTAGCCAAAAAATAAATAAAAATACTTTGTAAATTAAAATAGATTGTAAAGAGAACTTTTAAAATTTAACTCAAATGCTGAAAATAGTCATTTCCAAAAAGAGTGACCCTAACATTTATTATTTGAATCATATAAAAGCTACTACTATTCAAAAGAACTGTGTCTAAATAAAGTAAAAAAAGAAATGAATGCAATTACCTAAACAGATCCGCTTCTCAAGTGGGGCTATTCTCACGCGAATAGTCAGTCCATTGCACCAGGTGAGGTGAGGTGAGCGGAGAAATACACAAACCAGCAAAAGAGTCACCGCCACTGCATTTCCATACGTTAACAATTTGCTATTTGCTAACACTAACCCTGATCTCTTCTTCCGATTCCGATACGGTGTGATTTCCTTCTCTTTTCTTTTCTACGCTACCAATTCAAACCTCGTCTTAGCTTCGCATTTCTCGATTTCTGTGTCCACAGAGAGAGAAATCGGTTGCGTGACCTGATTTTGAGATCTGTCGGCTTAATTTAATGCTTAATTTGAATGAATTTATTCTATATATATAAAAAAAAACATATTTCTGATTGTATGTGTATATAGAAGCTCTGACTGAGTTCTTCAACGTGTTGAAGTTGCAAAGTTAGAAAATTGATTGTTGTATTTTCTTGATTGATCTTTTTTGTCGAATTGGGTAACAGTTTTAGGGTTAAGTCAAGGTTTTTAATTGTTGGAAGTAATGGAACTGGTTAGTTGTTGATTCCATCGAAAGTTTAGATTGCAATGGTTGAGAGAAATGCCTCATCCATTGTATCTATTGCCCGGAGATTTTTGCTTTGCTTCTTCGTAGTTACATGCATCCTCTTCGTACTCTCTTGGTTCTATGTGTTGCGTTCCACGGGTAACAGTTTATTACCTATGTACAATTTTCTTCCTGTAAAGGAGAATGCCGAGTCCACACTTGTCAGTCGGTTTAGTTCTGACCCATCTATTACTAATAAAGCAATACTAGCGGATAAGCCAGAGGAAGAAGAGGAAGAGGTCTTAATACCGGAAAAGAAAGATGAATGTAGGTGTAATGCAAACCAGAAAGTTCCTCTCAAGGTTTATATGTATGATATGGACCCTGAGTTTCATTTTGGTCTGTTAGATTGGAAACCGGAAGGAAAAAGTGTTTGGCCTGATATTCAGACTAATATACCTCTATACCCGGGTGGGTTAAACTTACAACACAGTATTGAGTATTGGCTGACGTTAGATCTCCTCGTTTCTGAATACCCTAACCCTCCGCAGCCTCGAGCTGCAATTCGAGTGCGTAACTCTAGTGAAGCGGATGTCATTTTGGTACCCTTTTTCTCTTCGTTGAGCTTTAATCGGTTTTCAAAGATAAACCCACACCAAAAGGCTAGTAGAGATAGAGAGTTACAAGATAAGATGGTGAAGTTTCTAACGGGGCAAAAAGAATGGGAGAGATCAGGAGGGAGAGACCACGTAATTCTTGCGCACCATCCAAATAGCTTGTCGAATGCTAGGATGCAGCTCTTTCCTGCAATGTTTATACTTGCAGATTTCGGAAGGTATCCTCCAAGTGTCGCCAATGTTGAGAAAGATGTCATTGCACCATACAGGCATGTGATAAAATCCTATGCCAACGATACATCTGATTTTGACAGCAGGACAACTTTGTTGTACTTTCAGGGAGCTATATACAGGAAAGATGTAAGTGCTCATCCTTTTCACTTCTTTTGTTTATTGTTTTTGTTACTATATTTTGGAGGATAGTAAAATACTTTGATTTCTGTCTGGACAATATGGTAATGTGAAGTTTTAGCTGAATTCACCCCGGTCAGTCTGTACTCTGCACCTCATTAGCCGCTTCTCATTTTTTAGTTTGGCTAACCTAACCATTTTGTGGCGACGGTGCAACTGAAGTAATGAACGAAGTGTCATACATTTTGTTGGTCAAAGAAATTAAGTATATGATAGTTATACTGGTATAGTAAGCATAGCACATGTGGTCCTAATTTAACATTCATATGATTTGATAAGGCTAAAGATCTGTGACACTGAGTATTGTGTTTGCATTTGGATTTTGAGAGTAAGGCATGACAGATCGGGTTTAGAAAATTTCATCAAAGTTCCCAGAGTTAAAATCTTATTTAATTTACATCCTTCACAGCTTTATAGGTCCTAAAATGACAGTAAACCTTTATGAGTTATTTGTCTCACAATGAGTGTTTTTTTTCAGTTTATTACTATACGTAGAGGAAATAAACATCACTATGTCCTCTCTTTCTTATCCATTTCCTTTGTAGACATTACGATTACAGTTGCATTACTTTGACTTCTATCTTCTATCTGTCCTTTTACGGTTCTGGCTTTTGGTAAATCATATTTCCAGGATGTCTTAATGTGAAACATAACATAGGTTACATATTGTCAGCTCTAACATTCTCGGTATTACATTCGAGATTGATTTTGCAATGTTATTTATATTTTAGAACAACTGATCACATGACCATTTTTGTAGTTTTGGTCATTGACGTCAGAGTTTAATAACTTAGGTAAGCAAGCTAGGCCCTCTCTAAAACTTAATTCAAGATTCTTGTGCATATGGTGTGAAGTTTTCTCGTAAATGGAGCCAGTATCTATTTTTTCTGCTTTGCAAAGCACATTGGATTGAGGTGCATTTGACGTAGGGACCCTCTAGTCTTGAATTCAGTTCAATTAGGATGCCTGGAAATCTGTAGTAATTTAGTAATACTAGATAGAATCGTAAATCCTTTTTATGTACGTCCATCTGTCTTGATGTTTGGCCATTTTACAAATTACATATAATTTCTTTTTCTGATCTGTGATGCATGGCTTTTTTATTATTCAGGGCGGCTTTGTTCGGCAGGAGTTATATTATCTTCTGAGGGATGAAAAGGATGTTCATTTTTCGTTTGGAAGTGTAAAAAACGATGGAGTCAACAAAGCTAGCCAAGGAATGCACTCTTCTAAGTTCTGTCTCAACATAGCTGGAGACACCCCTTCATCAAATCGTCTGTTCGATGCCATTGCCAGCCACTGTGTTCCTGTCATTATCAGTGACGAGATAGAGCTCCCATACGAGGATGTACTCGACTACTCCGAATTCTGCATATTTATCCGTACATCTGATGCAATCAAAGAAAATTTCGTAATAAACCTCATCAGGAACATAAAAAAAGATGAGTGGACTAGAATGTGGCAAAGATTGAAAGAGATTGAAAAATTCTATGAATTCCATTTTCCATCGAAGGAAGATGATGCTGTTCAAATGATATGGCAAGCTGTGGCCCGTAAAGTTCCTGCATTTAAGTTGAAAGTGCACAGATCACGGCGGTATGCTCGAACAACACTAGCTCCCGAAGCTGTAGTAAGATCGATGCCAGTACCCAAAAGTTTTTGGTAAGGGATTGGCGTTTTTTTACGTCTCCCTTCTGTTTTAGTCACTTGACATAGTGAGATATAGGTTTCCGGAATGTGCTGCTTTGAAAAAGTGAGATTTAGCAATATACTCTGGCCGCAGATTTTTGTAGCTTTTCCTGCTTGGTTTGTAAAGAGAGCAAATTAGAGAAAAAATTGTTTAGATATGCAAAATGGTCTGTTTGCCAACATGACCAAATAGTTTTTAGATAACTGATATGATGTGACTTTTGTGATTTAATATACGGATGCATTTTGAATAGCTAACATTACAAAAGTTGTAAATTAAAGAACACAATACAACTGTATTACGTACAGATTAGTTGACATTGGGATGCGAATCTTGCTATAACTTACCTACGGAGGCCAGCATCATCTTCAGCTGCAGTATCCATTAACACTATGTCAAACCTATTTCTAGAGCCTGTTTTCCTTTTGTAACCTATTTCTACCCCAACTATTTCTTCTACAATGCTTGTAATGTCTGCGAGTCTAAAAGGGGTTTGGAAGGAGATGCTTATTAATGCGAGTGCTTGTTTGTTTCCCTATTGAATGTGCCCTTAACCAGGTAAATCGCATTACAAGTTTATCATTTTGATTTCATGTAGACAAGTCTAGTTTCATGGATTTCAGGTATGGAGATGTTTAACTTGGCTGGTCACACTGCTATTGTCGAATCTAACGTTGTTTTAAAATGAGATATAAGCAAACAGCCTTGATTTGCTACAAATGATTCAGTTACAGATGCTATTATATTGTCTATTTTGACATATAAATTAGATGGTCTGAGTACTTGTCTCAGTTTTTGAAGTGAAGCCAACAATTTAGATTGTGAGTGCTCATGAACGCATGTTGTTCTTAACTGAACTGATCAACACCTCTGAAAGACTAGACTGCAAGGTCTGCGGTGAAGAAATATGCGGTCAACAATTAGAGATATTTACATGTAAATATCCTTGACCGCATATTTCTTCACCTTGACCGCATATTTCTTCACCTTGACCTCGCATATTTCTTCACCGCATATTAAAATTGCATATTAGTCCATTATCTATTCATAAAACTTTTAATCTCTCTTGTAACTATACAATTTATCATATAAGATTTTATTTATTTACATTTTGACCCTTAAAGTTCTATTTCTTTATTAGTAGCCCTTTTAGTTCTTATGAAAGTCAATTAATGAGAACTAATTAACTTCGGAAATCTTTATAAGTAGAGAGAAATCCCTTCATCCAGGATTCGAGTTGCTTCAATCTTATTGTTTTGATATTTCTAACTCAGTGCCTCGAATTATTTCATATGGGGTCATTTCCTTCCACTGGTCATAATGGTTCGAAGCTGAGATCGAATATGTGATGACGCCTTAGGTGCTAGGTCCGCTTCTAGGCAAGTGATGATGGCCTAGGTACTAGGTCTGCCACTAGGCCTATCATATGACAGGTGTTAAATCCTTCTTTACGCAACCGTTTGAAATTTTGTCCAATTGCTTTCTCCACCTCTTCCACTTCTCAATACATTTTTTCTCAGTCTATAAATACTTTTGTGAACCATTTTTTGATTCACATACTTATATCAAGAAATGTTTAGTTACCTTCATTTGATTCTTCAATCTATTGGTTATCCTCACCGGAAAACTCAAATTTTTTGTTCAATCTTCAACTGGTTTATGAGAAAACATCTGAAAACTAGAAGATCCAAAGCTAAAATTCTCAGAAAACCTAGCTCTCCAAGATCACACAATAAAGTCTTGGGATCATACGACTACTTCTGTATAATCGAAAGAGAAGATGAATACATAGCAGCTTGACTGATAAGCAACACTCCTCGTGGTTTGTCTACAAAGACAATATACTACGGTAACTTCGATCTTAACAAGATTCATCTTTCCTTTTAAAATTCTTCACTTGCAGAAGAGAGCCAGTCATCCAAAACTCAAACACCAAAGACCCCTCGAATTTCAACCTCTCTAAATAGATCATCGTCTCGAATTCTGTATGCAAGCCCAAATCCTCGAATCAATCGCAAGGTAACCCAACTTAAATCCTCTTCGGGAAGATCAAAAGAAACTCCTTCCCCCGGTTAGTTTCGAGCCCCCTTGTCCATTACACAAGGAAAACTTTTTAGCTCATTTAAAACCTCAACTTTCTCAAACCCCAAAAAGAAAAACCTTCATAACCATGGGTGACGATGTTGATCTCATCTCGAATCCATCAACCTCTTCTCCTCCCTTGAGTTATATTATTGATACGGTAACAGAGCTCAACGAAATCCCTCAAGTAATCCACCTTGAATCGTAGATGAGACATCCTATGAAGAAATGGATTGTGAAGCCATACAATCAAATATCGAAGCTGATACAGAAGAAGATGCTTCGAGGGAACAAATAGTGAAACAGTGATATGTGTTTCAAAAGCAAAATCACCTAAGATAAGAAAAAAGAAATATCTTGTGGAACTTTCCGACGAGGTAGCCGCATTAGTCAACGAAAACCTAAAGCCTCTTGATGCACAATATATCTTAGCATTGAATAATGTTGCTTACACATATTACCAAAAGAGCCAAACAGATAATTTCAAAAAACAATAAAAAATAAGAGACAACATTATACTTCGTCTACCCAAAGAAGGAGAAACCCCTTTGGACTGCAAAAAGGGTGAAGTGGTAGTCTACCCATGATAGTAGAATACTTCAAAATTTTGGATATGTGCTCAACTTAAGTGACACCTGATAAGGAAATGGAACTTTAGGGACTAAAATGTAAAGGATAAAACATCATATAACAGATTGCAAAGTTAGAGAAGGAATTTAGAATTATATATTTAAGTCAGGGACTAACGTGTAATTAGCTCTTTTATGTAACTGTTTTCAGTTGGAAGCTAAGTCTTTGCATCTCTATATAAAGACCAAGGCTGATCTAATAAAAGGGTTAAATTTTTGAGTTAGAACATTTGAGTACTCTGATTTTCTCTCTCTAGAATCTATTTCTCTCTCTAAAACTTGACTTTACTTATTTACTAAGGAAATTCCAATAATCAAACTCACCAACACCCAATCAGTGGTTCACTTTACTCTATGTGATTATGGCTTCTTGATTGGCCAAAATTCTCATCTGCATCGAAGACTTCATCTCCCTCACCAAATTGTTGAAGGGACCTGTACTTTCATTTTATTATCTAACATTGGATGATGGCTTGAAGATCATCGATAATTTTTTTTGGAGGCAAACAAATTTTAGAAACAAAGATTTATCTTCATCTGAAGAGCTTGGGAAAATGGTAAAGAGATTTCTGAAGCCAATCCATCGAAGTTGAACCTCGTTTGGAGGTGTAACAATAAGTTTTTTATTTTATTATTTGAATAATATCTCCAATTAATTTTCTATTTCGTCAAGTCTTGTACTGTATCCAGAAATTTTGAGGCATTACAAGATTCGTCGAAAAAATGCAAAGGACATTTTTGTTAAGCTTGCAGCATGGGCTGAAAAAAATGGGGCAATGCATTTCATACAACCTTTCAACCTATCAACTTTCTCAATAGTCACCTATGGAGAATCAATATGAGAGCTGCTCTCCCTGAGAATCTAATGGAGGCACCAAATCCTATGTATGTTGTTAAAATGCTAGTGACCCAAGATTGTAAAGTCTTTTTTCCTATTCGAAACAGGTCGGATAGCCACCTTCCCTGGAAAAAGAAGGCCGTAAAAGAATAAAAAGGTAGCTAGCACATCTGGTGTTAGCCTTTCAGAAGATCGGATGCTAAAAATTTCGAAGAGAAAAACGAGAGATAAGAACCTCCCCACTATCGAAGATGGAGTAGAAGGTGAGCCTTCTCAAAAAAGGAAAAAGATTGTTATTGCAACAAAAAAAGAAGAGCACAGCTAAAACAAGCCCTCATAAGAAAGTTGTTCAAACCGTTCAAGAGGTGCCTTCCGATGCTGACAAAATCGTTGTTGTGAAGAAGCATCAGAAAGTAATGAAACAGGTGTCGGAGATGGAGGAACTCAACAAGGAGATACCGCTGCAGACAATGATAGAGGTGATGATAAATTTTGATCCTAATAGCTTCATCAACTTCGATTAATCTCAAGATCTCGCCAGAGATGAAGATCCTTTCGTTCAAGATCTTCAGGACCAACTACAAAAATTTGGTAAAAGTTCTACTCATGTTCCTTCCAAAGAAACTTCACCAGAGGTATCTTATACCTGTTCCCACTCTAATAGTCTTTCCTGCCGAAGAGCCATCCAAAGAAGTTGCGCTTGCTCTTCAACCTGTTGCCAATCTTGGTGCTGCAACATAAAAATAACCTAAGAAATCAATTATCCTCGAAATAAGCTAGAGCATATGGCAAAGGAGATGGTTCGCTACAAGAAAATTGTTGTTGAAAAAAGAATGAGGGAAATATTTGGTGGCCTCATAGAAAAATAATTTCATAAATTTCAGCTAATCAGATCTGAATTCATCAAAAAGCTCATCTATCTCAAAAATCACCTCTAATATGTGCATTGAAAATCAAAGGAATAGCTCAATACTTCTCATCAACATGAAACAGATCAGCTAAAATCTAAGCACTCTGAAGAGATAGCTACATAGAAGAGAAAATCCGATGATCTTCAATTTTCACTCAACAAGATTGAAGAAGAGAATAAAAAATTAATAAAGGATAAGGATGCTCTCAAAACTCAATTCAACGAAGAGAAAAGGCTCGTTGTCCTTGCTGCTGAGAATGAATGTCGAAAAGACATGTTAGCAGCCATAAAAATACCGAAGATCAAAGATCCATTAATTCTTTTACGAAATTCATGGCATATTTCCTAAGGCCGACCTCTTCAAATTTTAGGAGCAGATTCGTATCGAAAGTTTCCCAAGCGAAGCTTTTAATCCTGTTCCTAGATCTTCATCAGAATCAGAGGAAAGCGCTTCTGAACAAGGGGAATATTCTGAAGGAAACTCCAAGGATAAATAACTTTGCTATCTTGTTTTTGTTTGTAGTTGTCACTCAATTGTCGTACAATGACTTGTTTTTGGTAGATGCATTTTTACTTGGCATTTAAAAACATATTTTGTTATCATCGGGTTAAATTTAATGCAGTAAGGCTTAATTTTTCCTATAAATTTAATAACCTTATAAGTCATGTTCTCTTTGAAATATAAATTATATTACAACTATACGTAAAATTTTAAAGTGAGAGTACTTTACTGGTGTGTGACACTGCGAATAATACAGTGCGTTTAGAGTACGTAGCACCTCGAATAATATAGTGCATTTAGAGAACGTAACATTTCGCATATTATAGTGCGCTTTGGAAAATGTAGCACTTCGAATATTATAGTGCGTTTAGAGAATGTAGCATTTGGAATATTATAGTGTGTTTAGAAAGCGTAACACTTCAAATATGGTTGTCTCTTCGAAAAATGTATTCAACACTTCGGAATAATTACTCTTGGTCAACTTCAAAGATGATCAATCTTTGACTAGTTACCAAAATAATTTAAACAAACATACTTAAACAACTATTGGCCAAAAAATATTTTTATTGATAGCTTCGAATATTTACATAGCACCCCATTAAAACCTCCATGGGCCAACATGGTAGAAAATAGTGTGCCAATCATTCAAAAAAGAACAATTTCAAAAGATAATTACTCTCAGTACAATTTTAGATCCTGTATATTCCAAGGATGTTGAAGCATCCTCCTCTACTCGTCACAAAGGCGATAAGAACCTGGCTTAATTTTTTCCACAACGATATAAGGACCTTCCCAATTCAGGGCCATCTTGCCAAGGCTCTTTTCTTTAGTATGAAGGAATACTTTCCTTATAACTTTATCACCCACGTTAAAGTCCCTTCTTCTGACCTTTGAATTATATATACTCCTTATGAGAGTATGATAATAAATCATATTCAGATGAGCTCTAACTCTTTTTTCTTCAATCAAATCCAAATCTATTATTTTTTCGTCATTCAGGTCGTCATAATATTAAGCTACTCTAAAAGAAGGCAATGTAGATTCTGAAGGACTAACAACATCCATCCCATATGCTAAGAAAAAAGAGTTTCTTTAATGTCTTCTTTAAGAGTTGCTCGATAAGCGCATAACATCTCCTGCAGATAATTAGGTCATTTTCTTGCAACCCTTGTTAAATTCTTTTTTAAACCTTATAAAATAGATTTGTTTGTCACTTCTACCTGAACATTTTCTTGAGGATGAAAAGGTGTGGAAAAACATTTTTTATCCCCCTCAAAGCACAAAAAGAAGCCATTTCTTTGTTATTGAATTAAGGTTTATTATCCGTTGTAATTTTTCAAGGTACCCCAAAGCGGCAGAAAATACTTTCTACTATAAACTTAATTGCATCATTGGTCTTTGTCCCAGACAATGGTTTATCTTCTGTCCACTTCGTAAAATAGTCCACTACAACAATAATAATTTGCCGTCCTCTAGAAGCCATTGACAATGGTCCCACTAAGTCTATTCCCCATCTGTTAAATGAGACGACTTCGATAATGGACAGGAGTGGAACTGCTGGCTTATGAATAGAGTTGGAAAACCTTTGACAAGTATCACAAACTCAAACTAGATTCTTAGCGTTGTTCATAATCAAAGGCCAATAATATCCTGCCAGCAAAACTCGATGAGTCAATGACTTAAACCCACAATATGTCGAGCCCTCTCCATCATGTAACTCTGATAGAACTTCCTATGATTCATGTTTGCTTAAACATCTCAATAATGGCCTACTTCACGCTTTTTTGTACAAAACACCATCTAACACCATATAGCCACATGCTTTGCCCCTTAGTTTCTTGGCTAAATGCATATCCTCGTGCAAAATTCCTCTTAACCAGAAATTCAGTCAGTTCTCAAATTGTCTTGAATTATATCTAGAGTGCCAAATACCTCCTCAATATGCTCACATTGCTCCGGTCGGGTTAAAATCGAAGGACTCTCCGATAATAAAATCCAACGGTATTTTTCTGTGTAAGCCACTGTTACCAAAAAATCATCAATTGTATTGTTTCCTCGACTGATATACTCTACAATAATGTGATCAAACCCAAACATAATAGATTGAAACATTGTTTCCCCAGATGGAGCAATCAATTAAACTCTAGCACTGCATCCTAAAATACTAGAACCCACATCAGTTCGAACTATCCACATCAAACTCCTTGGAAAAAATTCTTTGTTAATCTCTTCGTCTGATAGCTTGAATAAAATTCAACAAGGAAATCTGCTAAAGCTTGGGAATTTATCGCGATTCAAGGTGAAAAAGTGATGTCATAATCTCCCAACTAAAATAACCATTTGGTCATCCTCCCAGAAATATCTGGGCAATGTAAAACAATTTTCAGTGGGAATGAAGTTCAAACCTCAATAGTGTGAGCTTGAAAAATAGGGGCACATTATTCTAGGAGCCACTACTATAGCTAGAGCCAATTTTTCGAGCTTCAAGTACCTTTTTCTGCTGCTACCAGAATTTTGCTGACGTAATACACCGACTTTGAAATTCCCGAATATTCACTTATCAACACAACACTTACCGCAAAATCCGATACTGCAATATACAAAAAGAGTTGTTCTCCACCCCGAGGCTTGGACAGTATCTCTGGTGATGATAATCAATCTTTTAAGCTTAAAAATGCTGCTTCACATTCTAGAGGTCCATTCAAATTCTTTTAGTCTTCGTAACACTTGAAAGAAATGAAAATATTTATAATAAAATCTAGAATTGAATCTGTTAAGAGCAGATAACCTTCATGTTAAAATTTGTACTTCTTTGATAGTTCGAGGAGATGTTATTGATACCACAGCTTTTAGTTGTCCTGATCAGCTTCTATTCCATTTTAACTAATAACATAAACCAAAAAATTCCTTGATCGAACTCTAAAGTTACATTTCTCAGGATTTAATTTTAACCTAATTGCCCTTAAATTCAAAAATGTCTCCTCTAAATCTTCCAAGTGTACATCATCTGTTAAAATCTTAACTACTATGTCATCAATATACACCTCCCTGTTTCTTCTGATCAGTAAAGCAAAAGATTTATTCATTAATTTCTGATAGGTTGCTCCAACATTCTTTAACCCAAATGTCATAACCCTATAACAATGCAAGTCTTGATCCATGATGAAGGTGGTACTTTATTGATCTTTTGGATCCACAAAAATTTGATTATACCCTCCAAACGCATCCATAAAGGTCAAAATTTTATTTCCTAAAGTGGAATTAATAAATTGGTCTATTCGAGGAACAAGAAACGGGTCTTTGGGACAAGCTCGATTCAGATATGTGAAATCGACACACATTCTCTATTTCCCATTCTTCTTCTTAACCACCACTGGGTTTACTGTCCATAAAGGATATTATGAATCCCTTATATGTCCACCTTTGATAAATGATCCACCTCAGAAATGATTTCTTCTGCTTTCTCAAAAGAAAAAGCACGCCGTTTTTGTATAGATTGTTTAACCTTCAGATTAATTGCTAGGTTATGACATATTACTTCGACTGGAACTCTCCTATCACATTTTCTGTTTTCCAATCGAAAACATCTAAATTATGAGATAAAATCTGCAAAAGCTGTTGTCGTAATACTGGCGTCTGTAGGTTCCTATTCGAAGTACTCTTTCATCAGGAAAAGCATATTCCTCTATATTTTCACTTACTATTAAAGAACCCGGGGTTTCCCTTGGATCGTCGACCCTTTCTTCATGATCCAAGGTCAACCCCCTGGTTTCTATTCAACTATTTTATCACCACGGCCTGACCTTCGGATTCGAAGAGCTGTAGAATAACACTCTCTAGCAACCTTTTGATCACTTTGGACGATCCCCATTCGATCTCCGTTGACATACTTAAAGCATTGGTGGGCTATTGGCACAACTTCATACATCCTTGACAACCAAGATATTCCAAAAATGGAATTGTAGCTTCTATGACAATCCACTACGATGAATAGGACCTGAAACTTCTTTCTGAAAAGTCCCTTTCCCAAACTCACCTGTCCTTCGAATTCCCTAATTACTTGTGTCGTCACTCCCGTAAACAAATGATAGTCCGCTCTGATTGGGAAATCCGATGAGGATTGCACATTCTTTCATGAGTTGTATTGAAAATAACGTTTATAGAGCTCCATGTATCTATCAACACGTGTCCGATTTTGACACCATTTATATTTGCTCCAATAACCACTACATCCTCGTGTGGACCTACAGTGCCTCTTAAATCATCTTCATAAAAAAGAATAAAGAGAATGTCTCTCTTACAATAGAGATGAGTAAACATCCTTCCCTATATCTGAGTAGATAATCTCACTATATGTCAGTGTTTCCAGCCATAATATCTCCTCCGAAAATTGGCAAAGACTTTAAAGTACTTACATAAACTTCGAACATGGACTTGATGCACTGGCTCCTCAGCTGCCATTAAAATAAACCTATTTATTATGATGCAGCATCAAAATCATCAATCTTTGAATCCATAATCATCAAATTCCTTGCATGTGTATTTGGATTTGCTGCATGTGAAGTCAAAATAGAGACCTTTGACACAACGTTCCGTCATTTTACATAGGCCATCAACTTTACATTCTCAATCAATGTCTGTACCTATTTTTTTTAATGCAATACAGTCTGCAGTATCATGTCCGATGTCATTATGATACTTACAAAACCTATTATTTTGTTCCTCCCTTGGACTATTTATCGGGCCATGCTCCCTAAAATTCACATACCTCTTTGCCTTTTCATAGATTGTAGCAATATTTTTAGTTAGATCGGCATATTACTAAGGAATTATCCACTGATTAGGCCCCGGTCTATGAAACTGGTACCCTGAAGCTTGATTTAAATATCCCCCAGTTCAAGGAGGTAAATTATTATTGTTCATTGGACGTGTTGGTTGGGCTGAATTCAAAGATTGCCCTTGATTGTTTGGCTCATTTCCTGAGTTCTTTTGACTAGTTCCAGCTACTCCTCGAACTCTAGTCGACTCTTCTACCTTAATTTGGTCTTCCATCCGAGCCATCAGTGCTCCAAAAGTCAAATCTCTTCGTTAGATCCCCGAGAAACAATCCTTGTCGAATGCTGCCATTGCTACCAGCTCCTCACAATTGTCTAAACCAACCTTGGTTAATACAGATTGTTTAGTATAATTCTTCAATTTTCTCCCACTGCTTGTTTACATTGAATTATCGTATCTCCATTCTCCAGTATTTTTTTGCTTCCCACAAACTATCTTCAGAAAGCAATATAAAAATCTATAAAATTTGAAATAGACGCCCTCGGATTCTGTTGTACCACTTTAAAGCTGTTCATTTGAACGTTTGAGAAAATGCTTGACACACCCACGTGTCATCGTCCTCGAAATTCATAATGTAGTTTTGAACTGTTCGATGTGATTGTCAGGGTCTTGAATCCCATCAAACTTTTTGCAACCTTTGAAATATCAAACCACTTTGGGAGAGAGATTGATCTTATCTCAGTTGTCAAAGGAGAATTTCTCCAATCAACACCCTGAACATATTGATTGTAATTTCATGCTCCCATCATAACGTATAAATTCTGGTCATCCACCACATTATATTGTTCTGATGTGTTCCCTTCACACCAATCAGCTTCCCTCAAACATCATAGGATACTTTCCCTCATAGCTTTCTATTCCTTTTGCGATTTTCAAGGTCGATCTTTTTCTTCTTTCGAAGATCCTCGATACCTCTTAAAATCTGATCTAAAAATTTCGATGTCTTTGTCACTAGAGGTGACATACCTCTGTTTGTATTTTTTTATCCTTTCGTGAAGTGTGACACTCCTTTGAAGATTCAAAACACGTTTTTTTTTTGCTCGTTTCAGACTTGGCAAGCTGTGCATAATCAATCAGACTGATCGTCAGCGTCATTTTTTTCATCCAACTGTGTTACCTGTGATTTCAGCCTAACTGATTAAATTTCTTGTTCTCTCTTATCATACTTTTCATTCAGAGCCGTAATTTTGTCTCGTAGTTGATTCATTCGCATTTAAATGACCGACTTAGTTTGTCAAACTATAACAAATTCCTCTTGCTTATCATTACCTCATTGCAAGTCATCTTTTTAATGTTTCAACAACTGCTCAAACTAATGGTTCACCTTCGTTTCTTGAATTCATTGTTGATTGAAACGGTTTTTTGAACAAGAATAAGAAAAAACAATCAAACGGGAAAAATCTAGGCACCAATCGTGATCGTCCCCAATGGATTCGCCAATTTGGTGAGTATTATTTCTGGTTTGCAAAGTAAAATCGAGTAAGTAAATAAAAGGAGATTTAAGAAAGGTAATTTCTAGAGAGAGAAAGTCAAGAAGTGAGATTATCTCAAGTGTCAGAATCCTTTCTCAGTTCATCCATGACCAGTATATATAGGCACAAGGACTTAAACATAACATAATCGGTTACATAAATGGTAAAATTGCACATTAGTCCCTCACATATTCATAAAACTCTAAATATCTTTCGTAATTATACAATTTATCATACAAGGTTTTATTTATTTACATTTTGATCCCCAAAGTTCTATTTCCTTATCAAGTACTTGTTTAATAATATCTCTAATTGGGTAAGTTTATGTGTTATCTTTGAAATGTCCCATATTGTACTACTCATGCCTTATTTTAATCGATGTATGTAATTAAATTTAAGTTTCCATATCATATGTTTTAATAGTCCACAAATGGTTAAACATAAAATTATATGTATTATTATTAACTTTTTTTAATAAAGTTGTAAGTGAAACCTATTGTTGGAATATTTGTGAGTTACAAAAGGTTCCAGAAAATCAACCTTCGTTTCACATATTGCATGTTCTCTTAATAAGATACAACTCAAACATGGTCATATTTCTAGATGTTTCTAGTTACCTAAGATTAATTTTTTATCGATTTAATGTTGTATGTTTTTAAAAAATCTTATTAACAAAAATACACCACTTCTTAAAGTGATCAATTTATTCATATATTTTTTATTTAATTCGAAAAACAAAATCTTAGATGCAATGGAGAATAAACATATCACAACAATATAAAGAGCATGGACATCAAGTAAATTTATTATGAACATGAAGTTATAATATTTTGAGTTATCGTATGCAAGTCTTAATGTAATCTTCAAATGGATGACTTAAGAGAGGTCTCTATTATTGAGAAAGAATAATATAATTGACAATATAATTATTAGTCGGGTTGTTGCGCAAATTTGGATCGACTATTTATCCATATTAATATTATACTAAGCCAATAGAGGATTTATGTATTTGTGGACCTCATGTACTAAAAGTCCATAAAAGCCACAATCAATAAAGTTTTTGACTCATCTAAAAAGAGGTACACAATTATTATTTAAATTTTAGCTTTATACTATTTTTTTCCTAGAATAATTTTCTGGATTCATATTTTTTTGTAGGTAGGTCGGAATAGATGTGGACTACATCAGTGGCACCGTATGTGCGAAGAGACTGGTATCCAAAAATATTTTTCCAAAACCATTAAGTAGTAGTTCCAAGATTCTTTACATAAAAACTTTGGGGTATGTATACTTTCAGCATAACCGAACCGTCTACAACAACAACCAAATGAGAGGGGGTGTCACTGATCAAGGGTCTTGAAGTCTTCCTGACCCATAGTACTTTAAGATTAGCTCGAAGAGCACCGCCAAACTAAAAATTATTCGGACAATGATGAAGAATATGGTTTTTAAACATCCGACTAAGAGGTCAGAGGTGATACAAATAGATATAAAGATGGAAATTCGAAGGAGATGATGGAGTCTCAAGATTATTATAGCACTTTGGAACGAATATGAGCTATAAGTCTCTTAGTAGATAATGATAGTCTTAAACCAAAATCATTATCTTTCTTCTGGTGAAAGTCAACCTACTGACAAAAAAAAAACTATCTTTCTCCTAATAGGCAGTATCTACCGTGAAGAAGAATACATATAAGACATCAACATCATCCACGGGCCATATGTCATCGTCACAACTCAACTCACAAGAAGGAGGTTAAGCATATCTGAATCCCACCTCCCAAACCATGTGCTGAGTCCTAGCAACATCCGCAGGCACTCGACAACCTGTCCTACAATCATGGACGCAACCTCTAAATTCTCATCCAGACCACCCTTCTCCTTTGGCTCCACGTCAGGGTTAAGGTTTCCACACATGCATAACTACTTAAGTTACCATTTTTTTGCCATTTATGATCTTAATCCTTACCTGAATTCCTTTTATCAAAATTATAATCTTTCAAAGATTCCAATCAATACTCGGACAGGAACAATAGTGTTACTTGAGCTACCATTTTTTTGTTTTATGATTTTAATCCTTATCTGAATTCTTTTTATCAAAACCATAATTGTTCAAGGATTCCAATCAATGCCCAGACAGAAACGATGATGCGGAGAGACCCTATGAACATTCAAAATATAATTTAATCACATCGTCTCTCGCTCCGAAATCTTAGCGATTGACTTGTCCTTAATCAAAAGATATAATTTTTTATTATTTTTAATTTCATACTAATTCAATTGTTTGTTTAATTTAGTAAAAAATACAATATTCTCATCGTGTCAAATTTTAGTTTATAAAAAATATTTTTATTGTTAATTAAAATTTAATTTGAAAGAAAATAAATGACCATCTTAAACCATCAATAATTTAAATGATTTTTCATTCAAAATAAGAACAAAGAAAACTAAAACCATTAAATACACTAAAAACATAAAAGATTTTGTTTTCCCTTTTATTTTATTTATTTTTGATAGTTTTTAGAAAATTTTATAACTGCATGTAGTATTTTGAACTTTTTTTTTCATTTCCTCATTTCCCCCTATTTCCTTTATTACATCTCCGATGTCTCCTTAACGACTACTATCTCAATCCGAGTCCGTCGACTGATTCTCCCAAAATCTTGCATCTATGTCGTCAGAATTTCTCCTTGGTTGATCTTTGCAGCCATTGTCCCATTAACATACCTCTCTCTTCTCTTCTCCCTAATATTTCCTTTCTTCACTCTGAAGTTGAGAAATCGAGGTTTAATATCATATTGTACTTTCCCGTGGTCGTAAACAGTTTGGACCGATACTTTTGTTTGAAGTCTTTTGGTTCAAATCACAGTCACCACCTCCAAAGACCCTACATATCATTTTGCTTTAAAACTACGTCGTTTTATTTTATCCTCCCTGGTCTATAAATATCTTTCCACTCCACCTCGTTTACATCACTACTCATCTCCTCCAACTTGACTATCTTCTCTGATCCACTCTTCGATCTCAACTCTAACAATGGCTAAAAATGATAATTTATGGGTTATATTACTCATGGCTCATCCCCCTTCTAGACTTGGAGGAAAATTTTATCCCTTAGGCTATTGGCCATCAAGCTTTTCAGGGTTGCTATCGACAATGGCAGGACCACGTCTTTTTGGTTTGATCCCTGGCTACTCTCTGCCCCTTGCATCCTTCTACGGTCCATCCATCATCAACGACTCAAGGTTAGGTAAGCACATCATTGTCTCTGACTTCATCTTCGAGAATTGTTGGACCTGGCCTCTCATTAGAAGATCTGCTAATGTTGCGAACGATAACAACCTTGTAGAGCTTCACAACATTATTCTCTCTCTCCCCTCCTCAAGCGCGCACTTCAACGATGTCCCTATATGGGCGACAAAATCTAGAATCTTCAACTTCTCGATCAAAGACAACTACAATATTATATGAATGCCCACCCCTTGTGTCGGTTGGGTGGGGTTAGTATGGAGTAAATTTAATATACCTTATCGTTCTTTCATTTTTTGACTCGCCATCAATGACAAGCTTACCACTCCAGACAAACTATTATCGTGGGGGTTATCACTTCCCCCCTATGTGTTCTCTGTAATGACGCGAACGTCATATTCTCTATGATTGCAGTTTCACCCAGAATCTATGGGAGCAAGCTCGCTCTAAGATTGAGATCGCTTCAATAATAATTCCAATTGTAACTCTTGGCTCCTTGAAGCCTCTAATTGGTCTACCTCTAAATCCCATCATATTTGGCAGACCTGTTTCGGTACTACCAATTATCTTATTTAGAGGGAAAGAAACAACATAATCTTCTGCTCAATCTCGAACTTTGCCTTTGTTGTCTTTTTTTCGCTTATTTTCTGATTTTCGTTTCCGCTTCCTGTAAACAAAAAATAACAGCCCTTTAAAAAAAAATATCATTTACTAACTTAACGTTGTCGGTGTTTTGTTATTTTTCACACATGATTTAGCTGCGCTATAGTTATCCTGTGACTTCTCGACGTTATTTATTTTGTATGTATGCTTTTATGAATGATTTACTTTATGATATGATCTTTATTTTCATTTCTTTTTTAATTAATTTACGCATTTATTAAAAAAAACAATCCATTCTAATTGTACAAATCTCTTTTAATTAATTTAAGCATTTATTATAGAAAAAAAACTAGAATTATTAAATTTATTAAAAACATAAAAAAATAAAAAAGGGTTAAGCTTTTAAAATGGAGAAGGTTTTATTTTCTAATGGGACCAATTATTATTTATTTATTTTTGACAGTTTTTGGAAAATTTTATAACTGCATGTAATATTTTGAACTTCTTTAGCCATTTCTTTTTTTCCCCATATTTCCTTTATTAGACCTCCGATGTCTCCTTAACGACTACTATCTCAATCCGAGTCCGTCGACTGATTCTCCCACAATCTTGCATCTATGTCGTCGGAATTTCTCCTCGGTTGATCATTGCCGCCATTGTTCCATTAACATACCCTCTCTTCTCTTCTCCTCAATATTTCCTTTCTTCACTATGAAGTTGAGAAATCGAGGTTTAATATCATACTGTACTACTTTCCCGTGGTCGTAAACAATTTGGACCATACTTTTGTTTGAAGTCTTTCGGTTCAAATCACAGTCACCACCTCCAAACACCCCACATATCATTTTGCTTTAAAACTACGTCGTTTCATTTTATCCTCCCTGGTCTATAAATATCTTTCTTCTCCACCTCGTTTACATCACTACTCATCTCCTCCAACTTGACTCTCTTCTCTGATCCACTCTTCGATCTCAACTCTAACAATGGCCAAAGAACCAGTTCGCGTTCTCGTCACTGGAGCTGCAGGTACTTAGTTTGTTCTTCATCTATTATTTACACATACTAATTTCTCTCATCTGTTTCTGGTTTTTAACTTTTTTTTCTTTACTCGATTCAGTCTCGAATCTATTAGGTTTCTATTTTCTGATTGATTCTTTGGATCTGAAGTGCAGTGATGTAGTACTGTGATGTTTAATTGAATCCGTTGATGCTTGTCTTTTTACTTCTCTATGTTGAATATACGGATGTGTTTAATCGATCTGTACTTGTTGATAGCTTTCACCAACTACTTGTACTTGGTTATTGAGTTTCTTAAGGTACTTTTTGTATGAGTTGACTAGTGTTGGAGATCGTATGGTTGTTGCTTAATATCATTAGGATTGTATTTGGGTGTCATGTCCTGCTCTTGTGCTAAGAATGACTGGATTTGGTTGACTCTAAGCATACCATCGTCGATTTGTCATTGATTTTACATCTTTGTTCTCTGCTTTTGCAGGACAAATCGGATATGCACTTGTTCCTATGATTGCTCGCGGTATAATGTTGGGGGCTGACCAGCCTGTGATCCTTCACATGCTTGATATCCCTCCTGCTGCAGAGGCTTTGAATGGAGTTAAAATGGAGTTGGTTGACGCTGCTTTCCCGCTTCTTAAAGGTTAATTCCGTCTTTGTTTCGCTTCTGTTTCTGGGCTGGATTGCGATTCACTTTTGTTGGATCTGATGTATAGAGTATAGACCACCTCCTTTGAAATACTGCGCAAAATCATTGACATGAAGTGTTGTTGTATTAGGTGTTGTTGCTACAACTGATGTTGTTGAGGCTTGCACCGGGGTCAATGTTGCTGTTATGGTTGGTGGTTTCCCTAGAAAGGAAGGAATGGAAAGGAAGGATGTGATGTCCAAAAACGTTTCGATTTACAAGTCGCAGGCATCTGCCTTGGAGAAGCATGCTAATCCAAACTGCAAGGTAATTACATGTTTAAATAATGTTTGTTTGCTGTGGTAATTCCTGCCAAAGTATTGAGGGACTTGATTCGGTGTTTTGTTTGCGTCAGCATATACTTGTTTCACAATGAACGTGTTTCTTTCAGGTTTTGGTTGTTGCGAACCCTGCAAACACAAATGCGTTGATCTTAAAGGAATTTGCTCAATCGTTCGCTGAGAAGAACATAACTTGTTTGACAAGGCTGGACCACAACAGGGCATTGGGTCAAATCTCGGAGAAGTTAAATGTTCAAGTATCCGATGTTAAGAACGTGATAATCTGGGGAAACCATTCATCAACTCAGTATCCAGATGTCACCCATGCTACTGTCAAGACCGAGTCTGGTGACAAGTCTGTTAAAGAGCTTATCAACGATGATGCATGGTATATTAGATAAATTTAAAATTACGACTCTATTCTACTCTTATGGGGTACCAATCTTGTTGATGTAGTAGTTTTGAGGCTTTTTTGTTTTGCTTAAGGTTGACAGGAGAATTCATAAGTACAGTCCAACAAAGAGGTGCTGCTATCATTAAAGCTCGTAAGCTTTCGAGTGCACTGTCGGCTGCTAGCTCTGCTTGTGACCACATTCGTGATTGGGTTCTTGGAACTCCTGAGGTTGCCAAACTTGTTTTGTTCTACTTTTTTGATAGTTTATCAATACAGTCCTTCTTTATTTATCGCTGACTTCTTTTTTACTGTTGTTTCAGGGGACATTTGTTTCCATGGGTGTATATTCTGATGGTTCCTACAATGTACCTGCTGGACTTATTTATTCTTTCCCAGTAACTTGCGAAAATGGAGAATGGAAAATTGTTCAAGGTAAAGGAACCGTAAATGTCAAGCTTTAATCATAATTTTTTTAAGAGACAGAAACCAAATTGTTTTATTTTTTGTAAAACATGGTTTTAATAATTGTAAACCTGAACTGACCAAATTTCACCCCGCGATACAACAGTCAATTTTTCTATATTCTCTTGTGGTCTCACAATAGTTTACAAGTTCTGGTTTGTCGTAGATTTATATTATCTTATTACAAATTCTGTGTTTGAACGGAGAACTGTTACTTGGGACAGGGCTTTCAATTGACGAATTCTCGAGGAAGAAACTTGACTTGACAGCAGAGGAGCTAAAGGAAGAGAAGGCACTCGCATACTCGTGCTTCGCTTGAACGTTGAAGGAATGCCAAAGTTAGCAATGGAGTTTGTATCTTTTAAATTTGGGTGAGGAACAGATTCAAATAAGACTCTTATAGTTCAGTACTGTCAATAATGAACAAGCTTTTGTATGGATATGCGGTCCTGTTATACGAAAGGTTTCAACTTTTATCGAGTTGTGTCCTCCAACTTTATAAAAGTCAAGTTGATTTCTCCTTAAAAAATTCATTATATCATTCTGCACTGTAATCTTTTCTCTTCTGTAAGGGTTTACAGGGTAACCGATCAGAACAACATTTTTAAAAGTCTAGTTCTAAATCTATTAATAGTTGAACAAAAATATCTTCTTATATACACAATAATCGACACTTAATATAAGGAACGAATGCTTGCGGCACGAGTCAATTGATTCAATCAACGTCGGCTAGAATATTTAAATCGTTATGAATTATTTGTACAGCTTCCTTTAGCCTTCGAACAAATTATCATCACATAACTTCAATAAGAGCGATTATTTCCTGCCCCGAGGGGTAGCCGAGTTGGTTGAGTATGGCATTTTTATGACCAAAAAGTTATGAGTTCGAGTCCCTATATATACGCTTTCTCGGCTGAGTCTGTCACCTTGTGTGGTTTACCTTCTGGCGTTGGTTTGCAGGCTATCGCGTCAGACTGAGGGTTTACCCTGTGCGCACTCATTGCACTCCGAGTAGCGGCTGCGGGTTCCCTCCGAAAAAAAAAAACGATTATATCCTATTTAATTGAACACAAATAGATAGCAACAAATCATCAACCAAATCCATTGTTAGAAAGTCTACAAAATTATGGGAATTGTTAAAAAAATAGCCACTTCTATCCCGTGAAGTTGTTTGTTTTGGATTTTAAAAAATTACTCCGTGAAGTAACCATAATTTCAATTTTTTTTTGTAATTTCTCTACTGGTTTGTAGGAAAACAAGTTTTGTTACCGTTTTGACAATGATTTTGGAATTTTACAATGTTAAAAAAAAGAGTTTTGGTTAGTTTAAGCTTAGATTTTCTATTTTGCAACGTCATGAAACAAATAATGGCATAAAACGTAATTAAATAAAATTTTAAATTGTTTTTAGGTTTTTATTTTAACGACATTTTGGTAAATATTAAAAATAAAAAGTTACAAATCATCAACCAAATCCATCGAATATTTCCTATTTAATTGAACATAAATAGATCGCAACAAATCATCAACCAAATCCATTGTTAGAAAGTCTAACAAATTATAGGAATTGTTAAAAAATAGCCATTTCTATTCCATAAAGTGTTTTGTTTTGGATTTTAAAAATTACTCCGTAAAGTTATTTTTTTGACGATTTTGTCCTTTACGAAATCCTATAAATAGAAGAAATTATTCCGTGAAGTTATCATAATTTCAAAAAGAACATGCAATTTCTCTATCTTCTCTTTACTTTCTCATAATTTTTTTCCACCAAAACTTAAAAGAACTAAAACTAAAAAAGTTAACACTATTATTATTAATTAAGATGTTACTCCTTACCTTCCTTACCTTCAAAACCAGATAATCATATATCCTTAACACTTAAGACTACCATGTGGTTCAAAAGATGAACCCAATTCATCTTTCAAAGGCCAATTGCAGCATGCTATTTGGCATGGTGCAGTTGTACTTTTTTTTAGAAAAACGTTTTTCTAAAAGAAATGGTTGGTCAAAAAATTTAAAAAAGTATACTATTATTTTTGATTTTTCGATATCTACGAGTAGAGACTTGGTTTGTTTGATTCCGACACCGATTTTTTTTAATTTTTTTATTTATTTAGTATTTTTAAAATGATTTTTGGAACATTTTTGTAAGTTAAAAAATAAAAAAATTATACCATGATTTATAATTTCTTGAGATCTATAAATAGAGACTTGCTTTGTTTGATTCAGACAACGGAATTTTTTTAAGTTTTTTTTATTAAGTATTTCCGAAACAATTTTCGGAACATTTTTTAAGTTAAAAAAATAAATAAATTATACCATGATTTATAATTTCTTGAGATGTATAAAAAAAGACTTGTTTTGTTTGATTCGGACAACGAAATTTTTTAAGTTTTTTTATTAAGTATTTCCGAAACAATTTTCGGAACATTTTTGTAACTTAAAAAAATAAATAAATTATACGATGATTTATAATTTCTTGAGATCTATAAATAGAGACTTGGTTTGTTTAAATATACTATATATTATGTATTATATTTTTAATTATTTTAATTTTATAGTTTTTATTTGTAAAGAAAATATATTATGTTAATTTACAAAAATTATTTATTTTAATATATATAATTTTAATGTAAATATATAGTAAATAATAAGAAAGATAAATAAAAATATATGGTAGGATATTGTATGATAGAATGATGTGGAAGAGAGAGAAATATGGTGGGGTATGGTGAAAGATGAAATATGCACTGCTGCGTGGAGTGAGAATTTTTGCACAATTATTTGGGGATTATGCTGATGTGGCGCACTTTTGGGAGATGAAATATGCCCACTGCTGTGGATGGTCTAACAAATTATTTGTAAACAAAAATATTTACATCTCAGTTAGGTTTCTCAAATCATAATGGGTATTTTGTTTCACTCTAAATTGATATTGTTTTTAGTTAGTATCAGTCTTTTGTAAGTGATAAGATACTAAAAAATTACAAAAAGAGAGAATTAAAAGATAAATGTTAAAAATTTAGAAAAAAAAATGACACAGGTCTGTCCGATGGTGTTGACGCCATCTTCTGGGGGAAACAGTACCTTGAGCACCATTGCATGGCGGACAGACCCCTGTGTTCGCCATGACATGGTGTCAGGGTCATTGTGTCCGCAATTTTGCAGAAAGTATCATATTTTTCGATAAGATGATGACGAAGAACACCACCTGGACGTCATCGTCCGACGGAATCGAGCATTTTTTAAATCACTTTTTCAACAAAAAAACAGAAAGATAAAGGGTACATGTCTATGTTGGTTTGTAGAAAATCAACTTTTGTTACCATTTCGCCAATGATTTTTAAATTTTACAACATTAAAAAAAAGGAGAATTTTGGTTAGTTTAAGCTTTGAGTTTTTATGATTTTAATAAGTTTTAAGAAGTAAAATGTTAGGTTATGGTAGATTTTCTGTTTTGCAACGACATAAAATAAATAATGGCATACAACGTAATTAAATAAAATTTTAATTTTTTTTCAGATTTTTTGGCTAACAACATTTTTGTAAATATTAAAATTCAGACAAACAAAACTTAAAAATGATTTCTTCTTTAGTAATTCCCCAGATTATTCAAAACCCTAACCAAAAATCCCAACCGAATAAGCTAATAGCACTAATCAAATTTATAAACAAAACTTGAACTAATGACCTCCAAGGTGAACAACCAGTCCACAAATGAACAACTTCACCTTAGAAAAGTTTAACTCGAGCTCTGATACGATGTTGTAGTTCATATGACTTCTGACTTCTGACTTCTTACCATTGGAAAGAAAATCGACTACTAATAAAATTAATAATAATGTGCATGTCATTGTTAGATAATTCAATAATAAATACAACAATTAAAAAATCTATATATAAACACAAAAATACAAACAAGAAATATGATAACGTGAGAAACTACTATAAAAATGTAAAAAATAATTTTTTTTATAGAAATGCTATTTTTTTTACGTCAAAATCTGATATATGTGCATTGGTATACCGTATTTGATTTATTTTTGTTGGGTGTAAGTTAGAAGTAACTCGTAACTATAATTTCTTCGAAAGACTAATATGGTGAAAGTGGAAAACCAAAGACATATAAAAACTGTAAATGTTTAAATTTCTCAGGAAGAAGTTAGGTACGAAGATGTTTGTACGAAGATACAAAGAAGCTTCTAGAAGAAGCTAGATCACTAATGGTCTGAATTGATGTTTAATCTCAACATTTGATCTTATAATCATTTGATTATGGTATGTTACATGGGACAAAAGGTACAAGCAACCGCTGCAAGCCTATTTTCGCACGAATGTAAGCTATAACCTTCTCCAATGTATATATTGGTTTGGTCGAATGGGTCAATCAACTGTCAGCCGCTATTGTAAGTTAAAGGGAAGATTGCGCACTCATTGATCCTTTTTAAATAGTGAGAGATGGATATTAAAGTCTTTACAGATAATTTTGTGTGAGAAAAATACTTGTGAGATTTAATAGATAAAGCTATAAGTTTTCCAATAGAGTTGAGATAGAAGGTTAAAAGTTAAATATACATTATGAGATCAATGGTTCATTTGTAAGCCACGAGTCCTTTGTAACAAATATAAATTGTTGATTGTTTATGGTTTGAATAGTCTTTTTGTAACCTTCTATGCATAAAATTGTATGGCCATTTCTCATAGATGTAGGAATTCATCACAATCTGAACCATGTTCAATCTATCTTATGTGTGTGCTTACATTCATATTCATGTTCTTTCTTGTTTTGTTATTTTAAGGGTTCACAACTAAGATTTCTAATACAAGCCGAAGTTGTGTAGATTTTTCTGTTATTATTGTTAATTCAACACTATCACTAAACAAGTTTCAGATGAAGCAGTTGAGCTTCAACTATAGTTTTGTGGAGGTTGATTATTGTTGGAGTTTGAATGTTGATGGTTATCCCGAAGCAGTTACACTATATAAGAGGGGATTTTATTACAAGTGGTCCATTGAATGTGGATAATCTAGAGCAACATCATATGTAATTTAGAAACAAAGAGGAAATCATAAAGATCATTTCAGATCTTGAGGTTAGAAATAAGGTTCTCACCGAGATACCAAAAAACACCAACAAGAGGAGTTCTATGAAATTTAACCTAGAAAAATTAAATAGAGATAATGATATGAATATCTAGAGAATTAAGGTTAGAGATTTCCTAATACATAATAGATTAGTTAATACCACTGATGAGAAATATTTGAACAAGATTGATGCCAAAGTTTTGTCTAAAGCTCATGACTCTGTCATATTGAGCTTGGATGATGAAGTTTTCGTGAGGTGTCAGAATAACCTATGATGTTGGGGATATAGAATCAACGGTAGTCCATTTACAGGAAAAATTTCTTAGCAAATAGATTGTATCTCAAGAAACAACTTCATATGATGTTAATTGATAAAAGCAAAAAGAGATCTCAAGAAACCTAGATGATTTCAATAGAATCATTATTGACTTGAATGTAGTTGGGCTCAAGGCGGAGGACGAGGACCATACCATAATCCTCTTAATTTGTTTATCAAAGTTGTATGGATATTTTGTAGATACCATACTTTACCACAACGAGTGTCTCACGATGGCCAAATTAGAGAGTTCCTTAAACTTGAAAGATCTTCAAAGGAAGACTGTTAGGAAGAGTGGCTCTAAAGGTCTCAGACTAAAAGTGAGAGATATGCCAGGAAGAAGAGATTCAAGCTAGAAAATAGGAAAATATTGGTTAAAGTTCAATAGGCTTGTAACAGGTTTCAAAGTGATATTGAAGGTTATACAAAAAGGAAATCCATATCAGTAAGAACTTCCTGAAGACAAAAAGGGATGTAATTCTCGTAGGCTGAAACCGGAGATATTACAATGATTTCAGAAGATTTTAAGTACGTTGATGGTTTAATGTCTTATTTTTCTTATAGGTATAATTACAAGTGAGTGTTGGATTCATGCGCATCGCTTCACATGACTTCAAATAAATATTGGTTTGAAGACATGAGATTTTTTGAAGGTGGAATGATCATAACGAGAATAATGAATCATGTGTTGTCAAATGGGTAAGACTTATTCGGCTCAAGTTGTCTAAAAAACTCGAGAGATTTATTAACAAAGTGAGAAATATGCCTTAAAGTAAAAGTAACCTTCATTTTATTGAGATTTTAGATAATAAAGGTTTACTTATAAGTGTAGAGTAAGTAGAATTAAGGTCTTGCAATGCTCACTTGTTGTTATAAATGCTTGTGCGACTTACAGTGTGTTAGTTTTTGAGGGATTTGTAGTCTAGAGGGTGTGTCTAATGAGGAGAAGGATTTAACCAAGTTGTGGAATTTTTTATTGGGACATATCAGTGAAAATAGACTTATTGAGCTTAAGAATAAGGGATTGTTGGATGGTAGCACAGTTCAGCAGTTTAAGTTTTATATAATTTGTGTTCTAGGTAAGATTAAGAAGGTAAATTTTATGCTTAGTATCCATATAACTAATGGTGTTCTTAAGTATGTTCATTTGGATATTTAGGGTCCAACACAAAAACCTACTATAGGTGATGCAAGGTACTTTAAGTCCTTGATTGATGAATTTTCTAGAAAGGTATGGTTATACTTTTGAAGAACAAAGATGAAACATTTGATCTTTTAGAAATTGGAAGACTTCGGTAGAAAATCAAATTGGTAAAGTGTTGAAGAAACTTCATACTCATAATGGATTGAAATATGCGAATAATGAGTTTACTAGCTATTGTGAAAATATTAGCATTGATAGACACCAAATTATGAGTGAGAATCCTTAACAGAATATGTTTGCTGAAAGAATGAACCGAACCCTGCTGGACAGGGTTAAGTGTATACTTCAAACAATTAGAATGACCCAAAATTTACAGGGAGAAGTTGTGACTACGGCTGGATATATCTTCAACATGATTCCATCTACGACGTTGAATTTTATTTATCCCCAAGAGGACTGGAGTGGATATAAACCTAATCTAGAACATTTGAGAGTGTTCAGAAGTGCTTCATACACACATGTGAAGCAAGACAAGCTTCGGCCAAGAGCACAACATGTTTGTTCACTTATTGCACGAGTCTTAAGATGTTCGAATCCGAGGTTACAGAGCCTTCATATAATCAGACTTGAGACAAATAAGAGATTGGAAGTTATCAATTCGTGAGAGATATAACACGGATACCAAGCATACTGCATAATTATATGTTAAGAGATGTTTTTGAACCCAAAAAATACTATCAAGAGAAGTGATAAAAAGAAGTGTCTTACGACCATGGGGAAATAATTAAGATCTCTTAAGAATATGAGCACCTAGATTCTCGTGATGTAGCCAAAATATGAGAAACTTTTTGGGAGTAAATGGATATTTTAATGGAATCAAGGCATTTTCGGGATTGAGTTATCAAATACAAGGCTAGGTTGGTAGCTAAAGGCTTCACGCAAAATAAGGGTATGTGGTGAATTGTCAATTTTCGTTAGATTTGATCCACATTAAGATCAAATAGATATTATTACTGCCTTTCTACATGGTGAATTGGAAGAGACAATTTACACGTATCAACCAAAAGGTTTTAAAGAATTGAAGAAATGAGATGTGTGTTTGTTACCTTTTTATGGGCTGAAAAAGTCGACGAGGCAGTAGAATATGAGATTTGATTCTTCTATGAGATCTATCAAGTAAATCTGAATATGCTATGACAATTATGTCTATTAGAATAGATAAACACACATGAAGAGAAGATCATATTGCTATTGTATGTGGATCATATCCTAATAGCTGGAAGAGATAGGAAGAGACTTGAATCGATAAAGACTCAACTGAAAGGAGAGTTTGAAATTAAAGATATGGGATAAGCTAAGAGGATACTTAGTATCAAGATTAAGAAGAACTAACCAAATGAGTATTTATTCTTATCTCTTCAAGAGTATATACATAAGATCCTTCAGAAGTTTACTATGTCCAGAGACAAAGATACTGTAACTCCCATTGATGCCCATTTCGAACTTAGTCTCATTCAAGCACGAACCAACAATGTAAATAAGAAGTATATGTTAGAGATATCTTATGTCGCTGCATTATGTATGCTATCAATTGCACAAGACCTTATCTTTCCTATAATGTAAGTATTTTGACCATATTCATGTCTAATCCGGGGAAGTTGCATTTCCAAGAACTCAAGTGGCTCATGAGATACTTGAAGGGTTTGGCTGAAGTTGGGTTGTATTATAATCAGAAAAATATGGCTAATATAGTGCTAAAAAGGTATGCGGACTCTGATTAGACATGATGTTTTGAAAAAAGAGTTTATATTGGCTTATGTGTTAAATGTGCTTGAATGAGTGGTTAGTTGGAAGTCTTGTAAAAAAAGGTCATTGCCTCATCATCTACAAAAACCGAATATATAGCTGCAATGAAAGCCATGAGAGAAGCTATTTGGCTAAATGGATTGTTGAGTGATATGACTAGTATGAAGCAAGATGAATTTATTATCGACACGCAATGAAGATGCTATCGACAAATAAATCTAAATTGAATATACTCCCACATAACCTGTGAACTTCATGATACCCCACTCAGCTTATATCAAAACTAAAAGAGATTAAAACTTTGAGAGATCATGATATCATTAACGAGACAAATAAAATGAAATATTTTCAATTATTACAAATTGTTGACTATTTGAAATATGCATATATGATTGTTAAAAACATGTTAATATGTATATGGGCTGATAAACTTTCAAAACATATCATACTCAATGAATAGAGTTATAGATCTATAATAATTTTTTTTTCTTATTGTACTATTCCAAAAGGCATGATCTTAATATTCATTTATTGAAGCTTAATGATGAAGTGTACAAGTTGTGAATATTTAAAAGAATCATTTGCTTGACTAAAATAATAGTTCTCTAAAAAAAATATTATGTTTATATTGATGAGACCTATTTGGTATAAGACCTTATGTATGCGTTATTATGTTACCTTTCAGTGAAGCATGTTTCAAGTATAATGCAGCTGACTAGCTTGTTACAATAATCCACAATTGAGAATTAGAATTTTATATGATATTATGGAAGTTGAAATAGAATTCTCTATTTTCATCATAATATTTTCAATAGATACTACTTCTCGCTCCTAAATTATTCGATCCGGCCCATCTAATAACCCTGCAAATTTTGGTTAAAAAGATTAAATTAGCTTCACTGAGTTACAGTCCTACATGATTGAGTTTGTGTTATTATTAGTATAATATTCATATATATATATATATATATATATATATATATATATATATATATATATATATATTGTCATAAATATTTACCTTTTAGTCGATGTGGGATTGTTGATGCAAACTACCAACCTTATGACTATTTACTCTTCCTCTTCAGGTTTTTTGGATTTTATTCTTTTTCCTCCTTGTTTCCCTACAATAAAAATACTCAATCATAATTCTTTTTACTCCCTGTTTCCCCTTTCAAATATTTGATATATGTAGGCAAAACCTCAAAAAAATTCATATTAAGCTAGTTTTAAAATAACAATAGAATAACTTGCAAATGACTTGAGACCTACTAGCTAGTGGTTTAATGAAACATATCAGAACTTATTTTCTTATTTTCTAATAAGTACTAAATATTACAATGCTTTAGTCCACTCTACATAGATATATAATATACTTTGGACTGTACAACATTTTATAGAATAAGAAAGCTTTTCAAGAAACCAAATATTTAGAATATGTTAGGGAAAATTAGATAGAAAATTCTTCAACTAACTCTCTCTTATGATATTAAGGACGTAATAGTTGGATGCAAAGTAAGAAAGTATAAGAGGATCTGTGCTCGACGATTAGCTAACCAAAAATTGGTTTATATACCGTCGGATCATCTTCAATATCACGTGATGGCTCCTTAAATGTGATCCACAACCATATTAAGTATATGGTCATAACCATAACTCAACCAGGTAAAATGTTTGTGTTGAAGGTAAATTTGTAAAACTTAAACTTGATTTGGAGTAAACCAGGAAGGACAGGATCATATGCCATCCCAAGAGGACTAACACTAAACAATTCTACTTAAGCTTACATTCATATTTTTAGTGGAACATAGTCACTGATATATTTATGGTTTACAACTCTAGCAGACCCCGACCTACCATGTAAAAAATAAAAAACCTATTAGCTCTGGCTTCACAACATTACTAAGTTGAAGGAATCTATTCAAATAAGCTAGGTTGAAGGCATCTGATATCAAATGACATCTCTCATCATTAAGGTGTTCTTCATTTGCAGGAGTTAGCAGGTCTTCTTGCATAATGAGTGCATGTTGTGCTTAAAACATTTAGGAAGTTTATGGAATATGTTAACTTGTCCACGAAAACTCTTATTAAATCTAATACAGGTTCCTACAGACAAACCATAGTCAATTTCTATTTAAAATCTTGTGCTTCTTGTACTTGTAGAGAAACAATGAGGAAAAAGAACAAAATGCAAAAGATCTGAAGAGGAAGAGCAACTAGTCAATGGGAATATGGGTCGGTTTTAGTAATTAACCTATTTAAATATTAAAAAATTACTTTTTTATCATGTCTAAGTCAGCATCCGACGTGGAAGCTGACATGGTAAGTTAAAGGAAAAAATTAGAAATAAAAAAGGATTGTGGTAAAAAATGGCTGGTTTGTTGCATTTTTTATAATGTTGGGGACATGTTTATTACATATGTGAATGATGGGACTCACGTGAGACAAGTCGCAAACATGGGGGACTTGCCAGGTTTTTTAGCCATAATATAGAAGTTGAAACCGGATGGTTTTGTTTCATCATAAAGATATCAATGTTATTTTAGAATTATTTATGACATTACAGAAGCTGAAATTAGACCGTCCAGTTGCATCATAGAGAATTCAATATCCTTTTATAAAATTTTATAGAAATATCTAGCCTAAATTGAATACGTAATATTTCATTTCTCTCTATTTGTGGACCTTTGTGAACATATTATACGATTTTTCATAATTTCTTGAAGATGTTGGGTTTGTTTTTTTATAAAGAAATGCAACTCTTTATTCTTAAGTTGAGATTTGAACATTCATTTCTAGAAGAATCAACCATTCTCACGATTAGAAGATGATCAATTATGAAATATCAAATTCTACTCTATAGCAATTTATTTTACTATATAGTAGACAAATATGTATAACATCATTTAAATATTCAATTATACTTATGCATATTGTAACTTCTCTATTCATGAATCACGATTGTTTGTATACATAATTTTATCATCACTTAATTTGGTAATTAATTTATCGTCTGAATGAAGAGTAACTGTAATTATTGCAGTTGTATCACTCCATCAAAGGTCTCTAAAAATGGAAAATTAATTGAAATGAGGATACAAAATGTTAAAAACAATTTCATTGGTCAAGCCAAGTCTCAAACCTCTCACAATGTTTATGAATTAATCTGAGGCCATTGTAGAAGAAATTCAGCTTTGATGCTCAATTATACTTGACCTTCTTACTGTTTGAAACATATTGCAACTAACTTATATTTTCTAATATATATATATATATATATATATATATTAGATAATATTACTAAGTAAGCATCTTTAGTTGCATATATTGAATTATTTCCCCCCATTATTTCAACGTTAATATTGATTACTTAAATAATCTCATCATAACTCAACTCAGCTGAAAATAGATATATAAAATGTTTAATTAATGTTAATGATCTTACTTAAAATATAATAAAAATTAAACTCTTAAACGTTACTTTGTAAATATATCCTTAAAAAGTAAAAAGATCTGCCACTTTGACAAGAGTTGTCCATTCCAAAAAAATATTGTTGGCTTCTTAGAGATGTATTTCCTATACGAGAACCCCGCTGAATAGGACACCAAATCCACCTAGTTACATATACCCTATTATTCATAAATAACTGACTTATATCATCCTATAAGATAGATACTTTTTATTATCACTTGATGATTCCATGTGCATAATAATTAAACTAGGTAAATTTATTTTACGTCCTAATGCTATAACGAAAATTATAAATGCTTGAATGTATGACAATTTTGAATAATCATTATTATTTTGAATGAAACAAGTATTAACTAATTTCAAAGCTAATTTTTGAATTCTATCCAAATTTTGTGTACTACCTTTAAGTTTATCATGAACCATTGGCTGATTTTTACCATTACTTAGTGTTGTGACTGCTTCATTCAATGTTATAGGACAATAAGTAGACCAATTCTTACAATGATAACTTAAGGACCCTAAAGGATCTCCATAAATGTCATGTCTGATGAGTCCAGAATTATTCACCACCACTCACTGTGAAAACCGGACAGGGGTAATCCGGACAATTATTACCCACTGAAGTATCCAGACAGGACAAAAGTATTAAAACACTAAACACCTTTTGACTAAGCTAATTGCTAATCTGCTTAATAAACTAATGGGTCTTTAAACTCGACCCGATTCCATAATTTGACCTGAAAGCCCATGGGTCCATAATTAAGGGTATAAATACCCAACCACTTTCATTAATATGGGTAATAAACATTTAATACAACCAAACAGCTTAAATCTCTCGCTACAAAACACTCAAACATTTAATACCCTTGAAATCCCCTAAAACACTAGACCAAATTACCCTCAGTTCAAAATAATCATCACCAAATTGGCGACCACAGTGGGAGAAGAAGGTGTCTGAATCTAGCATTCAAAACCAGCAAGAAATCAGTTCGGATGAATCCGGACGAGCAAGCAGTGCCACCACCTTTGGTAGAAGTGGTGGGTGAAAATAATGAGTACACGATCGAAGAACGAGACATGCTGAAAGCTGAAATAGAAGCCTTGAGAGCTGCTAAAAAGGCGGAGTTAGGCTAAGTGTCAGCCATTCACCACACTAACAATTCAAAAGAGAATGATCTATCAGTGAAGACTCACTTGAATGCTAAAAAGACCTATGTCAGTTCCAAGAAGTTTCACCGGTCTAAACCGGTGGAAAGCTCAGAGTCTGAGTCCTCTAGTAGCTCTTCGAGTGAGGATGGACTTGAGGAGTCTTTGTCATCCAGCAGTGACGAGGGCAGATCCAAAAAGAAGCAGAAATTGGTTAAAAAATATTCAAGAAAGAGGGATAAACATGGGAGGTTAAAAATGCATCTGGGAAAAGGATCGTCTCACAGCCACAACAATAGTCATAGGCATGCGGATTGGTTGCTGATGGATCATTTCGCTTTTCATGACGAGCCATGTATTTTTGCAACACCAAATGAAGACACTATTTTTAGTTGTGGCCGGAATTGGAGATAATCCCCATTGTCATCCAAAATACTGTCCGGAAATCTTCCTAAGAGGTTTGACAGTACTAAAATGGAGAAGTATGATGGAAGCAAAGATCCAGACAACCATCTCGAACAGTTTAAAAGTTTTATGATGAATTTCGATGATGATGATAAACTGTTTTGTAGAGCATTCTCTCAATCTTTTACGGAGAGTGCTTTGAAATGGTACAACAGGCTACCACAGGGTTGCATCAGAAACTTTGACACATTTTGGATGGCCTTCCGGAGGCAGTTTGTTGGAAGCAATGAGGTGAAGGGCAATTGAGACACTATTATCCATTGTGCCCAAGAGCCAAATGAATCACTAAAATACTATATAAGCCTATTCGTGAACACTAAGAATGGTTTAGCTGATTTCTTTGAGCAGGTGGCGATAACTTCTTTGAGGCAAGGATTAAACCCTGGGAATCTGGCCGATTCGGTAACGAGGAAGAAGGCCATGACTTGGGGAGGTTTCCTAAACCAAGTGGGGAAGCAAATTAATGTAGATGAAACAAAAAAGACAAGGGTGCATAGGCAAGTATGGTCTGCCCCAACTACACCAAACCAGAACCAGTCCAGAAACAAGGCTAAAGAGGCTGGACAGGGGCCCAACAGGGCGAAACAGACTCAATCTCACCCAGCTCCAGCTCAAAGCCAACAGTCTAGAAATAAACGGGGACCTTGGGTCCAACCAGAGTGGTTTGCTGAATTGAAAGAGAATATGGCAACCATCTATGACAAAACAAAAGATGAGGTACACTTTAGGAGACCGTCATCGCTTCAATCTCCTAGGGAAAGCCGTAATACTTGTTTTTGCCAATATCATCATGATATTGGCCATAACAGCGAAGATTGCATTTCTTTGAAACAAGAGGTACATAATTTGATCAAAAGAGGAAAATTAGGAGCTTATGTTAAAAAAAGAAGTGGGAAAAAGCCTGATAATGCTCATCGGACCGGTCCAATAAACAATGCAGGGACGTCGGCTCCGGACGGGGCCATGGTAATCATTGAAAGGTTTGACGTAAAATCAGAATATTTGGATCCTGATCCAACCCAAAATATAGTGGGGGGTGATTACAGAACATACCAAGACAGTGTCTAAGCTGATAAGCTTTTTTGAATCACTTATAATATTCGGGGGAGACACAATGACTGCACCGACTTCTTCTTCAAGAAAAAGGCATGTTCACACTCTGGCTACCCAGTTAGAGGGAGGCATGTCCTTCTATCAGTCTCAAATTACTTTTCCCTTCATTTTTTTGATGAAGATGATCTAAGCGACATAACTGGTCCTCACGAGGATGCTGTGGTGATAAGAGCCTCAATTGGTGGCAATGACATTAGGCGAATTTTGGTTGACACTGGCAGCTTAGCCAATATCCTTTATTTAAGTTTCTATAAGCAGATGAAGAATCCAGCAGTGATTCAACGTTTGAACAGGTCCATCGTGGGCTTCACGGGAAGCTCTACGGATGTGATCGGAGAGTTTGAGGATGAGGCTTTGTTGGTCATGGGCCCTTTCAAGAAGATGGTCAGAGTACTTTTCATTGTGGTGGATTGCCCTACGTGTTATAATGCGATATTTGGGAGGTCTTGGATTTCCAGGATGTATGTAGTGGTTTCAACAGTTCATCAATGTTTAAAGTATGCGGTTCAAGGACAAGTGGGAGTTGTCCGGAGTAGCCAAAAAATAGCAAGAGGATGTTATCTAACTGCCATTGCCCCTAAAACTCTGGGGGCAGTCCGGATCAATGAAGATTAGCAGTTGTTGGGGCCCTCTGAGGGTGAGGGTGAAATTGATGACCCCAGAGAGACCCCTGGTGTTTTGATACCGATTGAAGAAGTTGAAACCCACTCTCTGGCTGAAGGAAGAAGTGTTAAAGTTGGCTCCAAGATGGCGCCAAAATTGAAGAAAAAATTGTTGTCTTTTTTGGCAGATCACCAACACGTTTTTGCTTGGTGCAATACTAATGTGACCGGAGTACCTGCAAGTTTTATATCACACCAGTTGTCTATCCGAAGAGATGTTGCACCCGTTGTACAAAAAAGAAGATCTTTCTCTAAAGAGAAAGCCGATGTCATAGTTCAAGAGGTAGACCGACTTACCAAGATGGGGCACATAAAGGAGCCTCAGCACCCTCTATGGACAGCCAATCCCGTGTTAGTAAAAAAGAAGAATGGGAAATGACATATGTGTATCGACTTTACTGACCTCAACAGGGCTTGCCCAAAAGATGTGTATCCAGTCCCCCGGATAGACCAGTTGGTGGACTCCACATCTGGGAACAAGTTATTGTCCTTCATAGATGCCTTCTCCGGTTATAATCAGATTCAAGTGGATCCGGAGGACCATGAACACACTACTTTTGTTACAGATAGGGGTCTCCATTGTTACAAGGTGATGCCTTTTGGTCTGAAGAATGCTAGGGCTACCTATAAAAGGTTGGTGAATAAAACATTTGCTGATCAAGTTGGAAGAAATATGGAAGTATATATTGTCGACATGATGGTAAAAAGTATGGAGGAAGAATTACATTTAGAAGATCTTCAAGAAAATTTTGCCAACTTGGCAAATGTTAATTTAAAATTAAATCCAGAAAAATGTGTGTTTGGAGTACAGTCCGGAAAGTTTCTAGGGTATGTGATAAGTGAGAAAGGGATACAGCCTAATCTAGACCAGCTTGATGCCTTATTACAGATGGATCTTCCTCGGAATATTAAAGAAGTGCAAAGGTTGACACGAAGGTTAGCTGCTTTAAATCGTTTTATCTTAAGGTCTTCGGATAGGGGTGCCCCATTTTTCCAGACTTTAAAGGGTGCTAGAGATTTTAACTAGTCTCCATAGTGCGACCACGTGTTCGATGAAATAAAAAAACATTTATCTCCCCCCAAAACTCTCTATAAACCTATTGATGGAGAAACATTATACATATATTTAGCAGTGTCCGAAGTGCCTGATGGACAATTATCCTCGTCTGGTGTACTACATCAGCAAGAGCCTGATGGATGCTGAAAAGAGGTATTTAAAACTTGAAAAACTAGCACTAGCTTTTGTAATTGCTGCTAGAAAAATAAGGCCCTATTTTCAGTCTCATTCTATCAATGTCCGGACATCTTTCCCTTTGAAAAATGTCATTCAGAAGGTAGACATATCAAGAAGGATGACCAAGTGGTCGGTAGAATTGGGTGATTATGATATTGATTTCGCCTCTCGAACTGTAATCAAAGCTCAATCTGTTGCTGATTTCCTGGTTGAGTTCCATTCGGACAGAAGTACCAAACAAGCTGCAGATGAGAAAACTAAAAAGGTATGGGTTGTCCGGACAGATGGAGGATCAAGTACCATGGGTTGTGGTGCTGGGATATGTTTAACCTCTCTGTATGGTGATAAATTATACCAGGCTATATGTTTTGCTTTTAGGGCTTCTAACAATGAGTCCAAGTATGAGGCTGCTATAGTTGGTCTGAAATTAGCTTTTCTGTGTGGGGCTAAAAGAGTCAGGTTAATGAGTGATTCTCACCTTCTTATCCATCATGCCCAAGGTCAATCCAAGGCCAAAAAGGAGCAGTTGATTAAATACTTGTTCATCCTTAAAGAGGTGGCAGCTAACTTCAAAAATGTTAGCTATGAACATATACCCAGATCGGAGAACACACTAGCAGACTCCCTAGCAACCATAGCTTACTCCGAGTCCTACCCATGGATTCATGTGCAAGAATGTCCATCCATACAACCCAATTGGGGTAGGAAAGAAGAGGAAAGTTTAAGTATACAAGTGTTTCAACCCAAAGACTAGAGACATCCCCTTATTCAATACATTTCTGATGGCATTTTGCCTCCGGAGAAAGCTATGGCAAGGAAAATAAAACACAGGACTCGTGGTTTTCTAATCATAAGAGATATCCTTTATAAGAAGTCCTTTAGTAGACATCTTCTGCGTTGTTTGGGAGTAGAAGAGTCCCAAATTGTGCTATCTGAACTGCATGATGGTGAAGGATCAGCACAGTATGGCTACAGAGCTTTAACCCGAAGAGTTTTGTTGGCCAGATACTATTGGCCATCCATAATGGCAAATGCCAAGGAATTGGTAAAGAAATGTGACCCATGCCAGAGGTATGGTAATGAAATTCATATCCCAGCAGTCCCACTGGAATCGATTTCTGAGCCAATACCTTTTGCTCGTTGAGGACTGGATTTAGTGGGGCCTCTACCGATGGAATCCGGCTGGTGCAAAACTATTATAGTAGCCATTGATTATTTTTCAAAGTGGATTGAAGCAGCCCCCCTGGCAGAAACTACTTCAAAAGCTGTTATAAAATTTATCCTGTCTAATATTTGTTGCAGATTTGGGGTTCTACAAAAGATAATCACAGATAATGGGCCATAATTTGATAACAAGGATATGAAGAGTTTCTGTGCCTCTAGGGGGATTCAACATTGCTTCCCTTCTCCTTTCCACCCACGAGCGAATGGTCAAGTTGAAGTGGAAAACATAACCATTCTGTCCGGTCTCAAAAAGAATTTAGATAGGACTGCTGGAAAGTGGCCAAGCTATTTACAAGAAGTATTATGGGCGTATTGGACTAGTCTTGGAGCTGCTACACAAGAATCTCCTTTTGCCTTGGTATATGGGATGGATGCAATTTCTCCTGTAGAAGCAACTCTTCCATCATACAGAGTCCACAATTTTTCCGAACAGGCTAATGAAGTGGCAATCAGAAGTCAACTCGACTTAATATAAGAAAAAGGGTTAAGGCTCATCTTAGAGCCACCCATTATCAAGGCTTGATGAGGAGCAGGTTTGCTTCCAAAGTCAAAAGAAGGGATTTTCGACCAGGGGACAAAGTGTTGAGAAAAGTATTCTTACATACTAAAGAGAAGTGTTTCGGCAAGCTAGCTCCAAACTGGGAAGGGCCCTATGAGGTCACTGAAAAGCTTAATCCTGGGACTTACATGCTTCAAGACAAATATGGAAGAATCTTAAACCATCCTTGGAACATTAAACACCTAAGGTTATATTTAGAATGAAAGTTATGTAAATATTTACTTGTTTAAATTCCATGTAAATATTAGGGGGGCATACTCTTTCCTACCCTGGTGGCGCGGGGGAGGTTTTAATGAGGTGTCCGAGTTTCTTTTAATAAAATTTGATGCCTTCTTAAAATATTCGGATTGGTTTGATTTACAAGTTTCTTTAAGGTTTTCTAAGGATCTTTGGCAGATCGGATTGATCTGGTGGAATGATGACCATTTAACATTTGTCATCGAAGAATTTAAACACTCTCATATTAAAATACTTGTAAAATAAATAGGGGCTATTTAAACATCAGCCATTAAGATTGAGCTAATATGAAACAAAACAAGAATTTAGCAAAGTAAAACTATCCGGCTAAAACCGGATGATGATATTAAAACATACAATATGCCTTGGCCATCCAAGGACTTTAAGTTTAGAGAAGAAAGGCTTGACCGAAATCAAACCGGACACAGTTACAAAAATGCCTTGGCCATCCAAGGACTTTAGTATATCATAAGGATAAGAAAAAACAAAAAATAGTTAAGACTTCAGGGCTAGTTTCCCTTGGATGTTCCTGCATCATCTTTTTTCTTCTTCGAATCTTTGGGTTCGTCACGGGAACTCTCTCCGGTTCCTTTTTCCTCATCGGTGTGTCGTCAAGACCACTAGAATAGTTCTTCTTATCACCATCCACCATCGTATGGAATGGGGTATCTTCATATTTAACGTACTGCCACATGGTACCGAGCGTTCTCTTCGGAAATGTTTGATGAAAAAGCAAGACCATGTCAGATTTAACTTCGGCATATCTCTTTTCTAGGGAATCTATCACATCGTTGGTGTACGCATCAATCTTGGTCTGGATCGTCTTTTCCTGCTCTTGCACCAAGTCCTCCTTCTCCTTGGTAACCTTAGACACAACCTCTTTAAGAGAAGTCTTGTCACCAGACATGGTTTGGATAAAATTGTCCCTGGTCTTCACCTCTTCCTTCAAGATGGAGAGATCTTTCTCCAAGCCAGAGCATTCTGTTTGGAGCTCTGTGTTAGCCTTCTCCGAAGTGACCAGCTTGGTTGCCAGATCTTCTTTCCCTTTCTTCAAATCCTCGAGCTTTTTCTTCAATGCCTCAATACTTTGGTTGGCATTAAGAAGGTCAAAGGATAAACTCTCCTTATCTGTATTGAGGGTATTGATTAGGGCAGACTGAATTTTTTACTTGCCTCTCCAAGTTGAGCACTGGCTGAATATGGCCCAACAGAGAGTGGGTCACCGTATTGTTTTCCCCTGAAACAGTGAAAGACTTAACATTAAAAGTCACCATGTTGGAGGAGCTTGGGGGAAGGTAAGGACCAACAAAGTTGTCTTTTTTAAACTCTCCAAAATAAAGGCCAATGTTTTGGTGGCCACTGATGTCTACTCCTTCCAAATCCCCTCCAGTACCCTCTCCAATGTGTAGATCACTTGGGATTTGCTCTGCCAGGGTGGGGTCTGTTGGGTCGGCCGGAGGTAGAGATTCCGAAGGCCGGAGGACAACTTCATCCTCTAGGGAGACTTTCTTCTTCTTAGCAGTCCTCTCTTCACTGCTTTCTCCCCGTTTTTGGTCCTTCTTAGGAGGTTTTGGAGGATCTTGAGGTCCACCTGCCTCCCTAATGCTGTCATCTTCAACTACTTTGAGTAAAGTAGCATCAATCCCCCCTTGGATCTGTGCTCCTTGGTTCTCCAGAGCGATCTCCTCTGCAACACCCTGAACTGCTTCTGCTGCAGCCTTCTTTTTCTTTCCATTCCCTTTCATCTTGCTTGGGGCTTTGGCTCTGGAGGGCAAGGCCAGTTTGACATCTTTCTCCTCTGTTCTCTTGAGGATAACGACCGGAGGGGATGGTGTAGTCAGCTTCTCCCATGTAAGATCTCTTCAGCCCGTAGTATTCCAGAGGTGGGATCTCACCATTTTTCCTGAGGTGAAGCAGTTGTGGAAGGCGTTTCCCCAACGGTCAGCAGCCCATGCATTTAATTTGGCACATGTGGCCTGCCCATCCTCTACATAATCGGAGAACTCCTTCGGCAACACTAACCAAAGAAAAAGAGAAGTAATTTAGAAATAAATTTCTTGCAATATGAGAAAGACAAACAAAGTAGAAAACTTACCTTAACTTTTCCACCTACTAGTGAGCATACTAGGGTTGACACCAGCTTTGATTTTTCTCACATTCTCCCACATCCCGCTAATGAATAGGAACTGGGTTTTCCAGTTTTTATCTGACTCAAGCAGATCATCCACCACTTTAAAATTGTCGCCCATATTGTAGTGGTAGAATGGGATATGGTGGTTTTTACAAAGACTGGCCACTGCAGCAAACTACTCCATTGGGAGAGGAATCCCGAACAGCCTTTACGCCATAATACAGGCGAGGAGAGTATACCAAGCATTGAGACTCAGATGACTTGGGCAAAGTTTTGTGAGGTGAAAATACCTGACAATTTCTAGATCCAAGGGGAATCTGAGCCCCCAGTTGAACAACTCGGTGTAGATGACGATCTCGTTGAGCTTGTGATCCATCGGAGTCTCCGGTGTGACTGATATTCTCACCTTGACTGATTCAGGAATCCCCCACTTGGTTCGGATCCGGCCTAACTCAATAGTATGAGTATAGATGTAATTAATATTCTGCATGGCCAGCAGATACTTCACATTGACCTTGTGAAAACAAGGTCCCACTTTGCCTTCCAGACGTCCCGGCAGATCCGGATGGGTCATGCAGACTTTCTCCTTGCCTTTTCTATTTTTATCGGAGGCAACATCTCCACTTTTCCCGTAAGCTTCAGTTTCGAATGGAGCCTCTTCAACACTGTCCTCCATCATCTCTTCCATCACTCTGGAAGGCTTGTCAATCGTTGTGGATGGTAGAGGGCTAGTTTGTGGCTCAGCAGGTTGTCCGGACAGTTGAGCGTCGGCCTCTCTTAAGAGTCTGGTGTCCGGCCGGGGCTCAACTCCGGAGGACTTGGTATGAGAATTCATTCTGGTGGCTTTGGATCCGGAGGGTTTGTCTCTTGGGGCTCTAATAGATGCCTCCGATCCGGAGGCTTTATCATTGGCTCCAGATTTAGAGGGACCTGTTTTGGAAGAATTGGGTTGAGATCCGGTTGCTTGGCCCTTTACCAGGCGCGTTGTCCGGCGAGGGTTAGTTTTTTCTGGGGATTTATCGATGTCTGACCCTATAGCAATAAACGGAGAAGGTTTTCTAGCACTCGATACTTATTTCTTATGCACAATAGAAGGCTGAGACTCCTGAACCGAGGAGTCTGACGGGATTGGCGAGAGGTTTGGTTGAAATAAACGTTTAGGATTTGTGTTTTTGGTAGAGGATGATCCTTGATCAGCTTCTAAGGATGGTGAATCAGGTTTACTGATTGGAGAGACTGGAAGGCCGACAACAATACGTCTCTCACGCTCTACTTTTTGCGCTTTTTCTAGTTCAAAAAGATTTAGCCAACCACCTTTCACGAGAGCGTTTATCGCTGTGAACATAAACCTACCCAAGAAAGGTTTTGAAAGGAGAAGTAAAAAGCTCTGAGAAGAAGAAATGACGAAGTGATGAAGATGGTGAAACAATAAAAGGAAATAATTTATACTAGTGAGGCAAAAAGTTACTAATACCTAGGAGAAAACGAAAAGGCTAAGGTAATGATTGAAGGCAGCGCTAACGTAAGAAACATTAAATGCATGAGTTCTTTTGTGGGATTAGTTGGAGCGCCGTTCTAGGAAGAAAACGGCTGGTAAAACGAATCAAAGTGCGACACGTGTCCCATGATCCAGAGCAAAACTTTGGAATTCTGAGAAGGATTCGATCCGGATAAACCTTGAACTAACTACTTGAGCGATCCAGAAAATGTTATTGGCTAAATGAGTTTTTTAGTCTTGCCAAAGACCTTTGACAAAACCTAAAAAAGGGGCTACTGATGAGTCCAGAATTATTCACCACCACTCACTTTTAAAACCGGACAGGGGTAATCCGGACAATAATTACCCACTGAAGTATCCGGACAGGACAAAAGTATTAAAACACTAAACACCTTTTGACTAAGCTAATTGCTAATCTGCTTAATAAACTAATGGGTCTTTAAACTCGACCCGATTTCATAATTTGACCCGAAAGCCCATAGGTCCATAATTAAGGGTATAAATACCCAACCACTTTCATTAATGAGCGTAATGAACATTTAATACAACCAAGCAGCTTAAATCTCTCACTACAAAATACTCAAACATTTAATACCCTTGAAACTCCCTAAAACACTAGACCAAATTACCCTCAGTTCAAAATAATTAACACCAATGTCAATGCAACATAAATTCTAGTTTAAGACCAGTTTCGAAAAAGGTATAAGGCGTATTATTAATTGTGGAGCTCATCCCAAAATTAGATATATATATATATATATATATATATAATAAATGCATCTAACTTTGGTCAAATAAAACCAACCCATCACGTTACTAAAAATAATAACATTTGTATACATATGATACCATTAAGGTCATCATTGTCTAAAACATACTCGAGTTTATTATGGTTCCGCTCGGCACCAGCTCGTTAATAACGTGAACACCGCCTTTAGAACCTTTCATCAATAATCTCACTAGATCCGACTCGCATACCTCCGAATACATCTACTTTGAAATCATCTCGATTCTTCTTCTCCTCAATGCAGATTATTCGGGGGAATCTTTTCTGGTGTTGTGTACAATTTCTTTATGAGCCATTCAAAATCTGAATTGAGAAAATAAGATTAGAAGTATAATATTAAGTTTAGTAATATTATAATGATTGTGTGATAAATAGGAAGACGAAACACCATATTTGGAGTTTAAGCCCTTAGAGAAACATATATTTATTTTAAAGAAACATATATCTGTTTTAGAGAAATAAATATCTGTTTCTTTAAAGACTAGTTTTTTGTTTGTAAACTTGGCCAACAGAGATATATGTTTTGGCCACATTTAAGAAAAAACTTCTCGTTCCAAAATCGGATATCCAATTTGAAAACGACTATTATTTTTAAATGACAAAAACGGATATCCGTTTTGATTTTGTTTTTTTGAAAAAAAGATGTCGTTGATAAAAAACAGATATTTTTTCAGGTGAAACTTTTTTGGAGTTTATTCTCGAAAAAGAGAGAAAAAACTCTTATATTTATCATTCATCGGCTAAAAACCCTATCAAGTCACCGGTGTTTGACACCTGTTGCATTCGTGCCACTAAAACTCTTATTTTATCATTCATCTATTAAACAATATTGTTCTTCCAAAAATGCTCAACATTAATTACTAAAATCACTACTATAATTTCTCAAACGAAGATCTTCTTATATAATATTTGATCGAAATTCAATATTTAAATGCTTGGTATACTTTTTCTTTTTATTTTATTTTTCCTATTTTTAGATTTTTGTTTCATTTCATAGTTTTTTCATACATTTTTAATAAAATATCTAAATGATATCAAATAAAAAGCGATCAAATGTTTTAACAACGTAGGGTTAATTTAGACATAAATTTTATTGATTATGATATTAATATGCATGATCGCGTAGATATCGGTCTAGAAAACTCAATCCTTGAAACACATTCTTCTCATGCTACTGCTAGCGGTATCTCCATTAGAACTAGCCATGGTTTGAAATTTTGGAAGAAAACATCTTAGACATGTGACCAATATAGTGAAAATCCTGAAGATAATATAAGTTTGTGTAAAGTTTATAAAAAACATATAGTTATAAGCCTCGAAAAATAATTGCGGCACCGAGGGTATCACGAGACTTAAATAAGCATGATATTTTTTATCCTTCTACTTTTTTTGAAAGAGGGAATATAAACATAAATTTGAATATCGATAATGCATTGTTTTGTCAAAATACATATAAGTAATATGCCATGAAATATGCTATTGGCACTTCACAACCATTTGGTTTTGGTGATTTTTGGCAGTATGATGCATGAATACGTAAATAGGTCAGCCCAGAGTCATAAGCAACCCAACATATCTTTATGAGAACATGATCTTATATATATTTTAAAAAGCAAAAAATCATTTATGATACAATTTTAACTTTACCATGATTTTGTATACTAAATATTTTGATAGTGTGTTATTTTACATTAGATGAACTCTAATTGTATATTTTAATTTTTTTTGCAGATTTCCGTGCTACTGACAAACATTACTGCTATAATTAAAAATAATATGTTAAAAATATGAGTATCAACACCTCGTAGATCATTATAGGTAAAATCAAGGCTGGTGTTGAGACTTTATTTATACGTATTGATGATTCATCTATCAAATAAACATCCAACTCTTCTTTGTCTCTTTTTTCTCGACGATCGAGATATCCTAACTAAAGTATCTTATTAAAAAATATTACAAATTATTTGATTGTCAGCTTTTTTTCTTTCCTGAGCTATTTTTTAATCTCATGTCTCGTCTTTCTATCTCTCATTTATTAACGAATTCAACCAGTTATCCATTATCAATCAACCTTTGATTTCATATCTTAACAGAAGAAAATTTCCAGTTGTATGACTATGATAATTTATTGGTCGTAGGAATCATAATTCGTGTAGTCTGATAGTTTGTTTTGTCCTCATCCTATCATAAATCATTGTTATAATTTCTTCAAAAGGTTTTTTTTGTTTTAATTATCAAAATAAGAACACGTAGAGCAGTTAGGTTATATTTTGAACACCTCCAAAGATCTTTGTTCATCATTACACTTTACGTCAGACGATTTGGTTATTTGCTTTCATGTATTTGCTGGAATAATTTCATATTGTCTTGTTTCTTAAATATTGATGAATATTTATGATCGTATTAACTATAAATTTAGCTAGGTCCTCAAGAAAACATAATCACAATTGGAAGTCCCATATTGAATGTGGAAAAATATACATCATTCTAGGTTATTAACCTCTTGAACAAATATCTGGACATAACTTCTTAATGACTCGTCTTGTCTTTTATATAACGTCGTCATATAATATGTATCTCTTTTAATAGAATTATTTCCAATGAATTGATTTCTAAATCAACTCTTTAATATTTAAATTTATTTATCAATTCCGTTAGAAAAATACTAAACGAAGTATCATCAGAAATGCTCTAGATAAGAGCTCATCGTCCGAATTAAAGTTGGGCATCGTAATATAAAATTTATTAATATGATGCTTTCGATTCTCGTTTTTATCATATATGTACATTATATAGGAATCTAGGCAATTGTCCTTCAATGATGTTTTAAGACAAATATACAATGGTAATTTTGGTATTTTAAAGGTTATGTGGCTTATGTTTACCAGTTTTTATTTTATATTCCTATAATTTTATTTTGATGTTACCTCATTACTAGAATGTTCATCATTATCATTAGTTTTAGAAACTTTTAGCTCACTTACTTTAGTCTCAGTTACATCATTTTTAGTACACAGTTCATTATGATCCAATTTATCTTTCAACATAATTATTTTGGTCAACAATTGTAACATTTTAGACATTGTCTTCATCCATGCTCTTCATTTCTCATCCTTTTGAGTTTATAGCATATTAAATCTATGTTGTTCTTTCTTTAATTAATTCATTTATAACTCTAAAAAATGAATAATAAATGAAGTCATTACATCACTTTCAAATCTTGTAGGCAAGTGTTGAGATATCCTCAAATAGCTAAATTTTCACGATATAATGGCAAAAATATTTGTGGATTATGAGCTGTACCACATAAGTACCTTACATTATTTTTTTAAGTTTCTGTTGATATGGTGTTTAAAGGACCTGGTATAATTGTAAGAGTTCCAAGAACATACTGACCTCTTGACATATTTATTTTGACTCTTGAGTGAGTCATCATTATTGGTTTGTATTAAAGATTTATAAATAAATTATACTAGATGGTGCCAAACTTAAAGAGGAAACACCTCCTTAAAAAAATTCCAATGATTATAAGAACTAAATAACTCAAGATTTGAAAGAAATTATATCAATTGTTTTATTCATAATATAATTACAAATATTAGTTGAGGTACGTGTCATTTATTTATTACAAATGATGTAACAAATATTACCAAATCACGCTCTAACCGCCTATGATACTTAAGTAATATTGAGTAGTGACCTATAAGATTCTTGAACACTCTTTAAGCGATGCAATCATTCTTTTTTTCATATCTTCATATCGTTATCTTGTCAACTTGATGAATGACACATATTAGTTGAGGTACGTGTCATTTATTTATTACAAATGATGTAACAAATATTACCAAATTACGCTCTAACCGCCTATGATACTTAAGTAATATTGAGTAGTGACCTATAAGATTCTTGAACACTCTTTAAGCGATGAAATCATTCTTTTTTCATATCTTCATGTCGTCATCTTGTCAACTTCACTCGTCTGGTTGACTCATCTTACATCTTCATTAACTTCTTCAACTATAGTTTTCCTCATCTAGCTCATTCTTATTTACAGGTCACTAATTCATCGTATATGGCTCGTCATATTTTAGCTTATCCGACCTTGTTACCTTCTTTAATATATCTTGATCATATTCTTACCTCGTCATATTTAGCATGTCCAAAACATGTCCAATTCAAGAACAGAATTATAATATACCATTATTATGAACCATTACCTTCTAAGTAATAGTCTAAATCCCATAGGAGATTATTCTCTTATTAATCGTTATCAATGCAATTTAACGGATCTATAATCACAAAATAGAAAGTATTAATTACATGAATTTATCACGATGCATATGATACAAATAATATAAAATTTATTCATACATATTTATTTTTTACGAGGCTTATTTAATAAGAGATCCTCTTATAAATTGGCACAATAAATCACTGGACATTGGATCATACTATATATATGTTAGCAACTATAAAGAAAACATATAGATATTGTATAATAAATAAATAAATATATCTTAAATTAGTCCAAACCCCCATTAAAATTAATAATCATTTAAATAGCACACACCTATATTATACTGTCGTCATTAAAGTTTTAGACATAGTTCGTTTAAATAGATGATCCACTAATATAAAGTTTTTCCGATATGCTCTATACTAGTTTGGATATTATAAATTTTATTTCGCTACGTGATTAGACTTAACCAAAACAATGCTATATATTGAATATACGACTATGTTATTTTGTCGCAATATAATGAAATTACTTATTATCAACTTTCAGTGATTTGTAGTCTAACAAAAAAAACTAAAATGTTATGTCATATACTTTGAAACAACCACAGATTATGTCGCTATAGTAAAGATACACTAAGTGTCTATGTTACACTTCTTCATAAATTTTAATGTTAAGTTTAGAAAAATATGATGTCTAAACTTTAACTACGACTTTTTACACTTCTGGTAAAAAATAAGTTTGAGTATTGTATAATATCAAGTTGATACAATTGATTATCCGTCAATATGTGAGGTGTTGTTCATTGTAAATACCATAATGCTCTTTTATATCAATCTTTATATTCATTTAAACTATTTTTTTACTATGTACTTTCTAATATTAAGTTATCTCCTTTTACAACATGGGTATTTTTTGTTTTGTTGTTTGACATTCTCTAACACCGTAGCATGTTTTCAATATACGTCATGTGTGATAAATATAAAAATCAACGGGCCAATCTTGACAGACTTGAATTTTTAAAACGAAAGAATGCATTTCAAAGATCTTACATTAATTTTTTCCAAAATACGATCTTTAGTTCAAGAACAATTATTTATCTTTTATGAACAATATTATATATATATATATATATATATATATATATATATATATACAATTACTTAAAATATGATCACATGATACACCTAACATTCAACCATATAAATAAGTTTTTAATGTCTGCATTAGAAAAGTAATATACACTAGTTTTTAATGTCACCATTAAAAAAATTAATATACACATCTTTTTGACAAAATTCTCGGTTAAAATGTACAACTAGTTCAATTATTGTTTAAACATACATAAAATTTGAAATAATGTATCTTTAATTATAATCTACTCACATTAACTAAATTATTATACAACCAGATTTTATTTATGTATTTGCATACGAGTTTTAAAATTTCATTTAGTTTTGAAACTCTAGTTTCAAACATCAAATAATACATTTATAGTTTATATTTATAATATTAGTTAAAACATGTTGATGTGAAGTAAATGTTTATATTTAAGATTCAATATCATATTATATCTTAGTGATTTTTTTACTATTGAAGACAATTATATTTATTTTATGTATTTGGTGGCTCAAACTCAATTGATAAAAATTAAATGGGATTAATTTTTGGATTTGAAATGAAAATATTTATTGAGTAATAGGTAAACACTTTTATTCTTACTATCTAATTTTAAAAATGATAGATTTTTTATTGTTTTATGTTTTGTTAAATTGATATTTTTAAAATCTAATCAATGATCATATTCTACATACAATGATGCAAACAACGAAGAGTCTTATTGTTCGAGATCACTATTTTCTGGTATATGTTATGCTTGCAGCAACAAATACGTTTGCGGATTCTTGTAGGAAATTTATCACCACTTCCAAATTTTGTCACCAATTTACTCGTAACAAATTCTAAAACTAACATTCAATATTTTTTCATATTCACGACCATCTCAACTATTTATTTTTAAATTAGTGCATAATAACAATGTTAGGATTGAGTTAGACATGTCTTACTCTTGATTGAAATTTAATATCAATATAAAAGTGATTTATTTTTACCAAAAGACATGATTATAAGTGAAGAGTAAAGAATCGATGCATTGCAATCAAGCGTATCAATTTGTTAAGATGAAATCTTAAAATTATTTGTTTACATGCGGAGTTTGCGAGTAAAGGTCGAGAATAATGATACATATTATAGTTGAATCAACTGTATTTTCTTTATTGACCAATAATATTTTAGTATGTCATACATGGACAACTGGTGCAAGTTATTTTCTTTTTAATGTTTGTAGTTATTTCGATCTAATAAGATTTGTGGATTTTAAATATTTTCATGGCTTACTACTCTTCATTTCTTATGAGTTGAATGTGATCTAATAAGAGGACTTATGTAATGCAATTAGGGATTTCTATGCTGGGGGGTGACTTTTCTATGGGCATCTATGATATTGTACTCTGCTTAATTCCTAAGAAGGAAGCTCCTAAAAGATGGTCTGATTTCAGGTCTATCAGTTTGACTACTTTCATAAGCAGAATTATACCTAAACTATCGATAACAGGCTCTCTAATATCCTCCCTAAGCTTATATCAGTTGAGCAAGGGGCGTTTGTCAAAGGGTAGGAACATTTATGATAATCATGATTGTTCAGGAATTTTCTATTGACTTATCTAGCAAGGTTAGAGGTGGGAACATTATGATAAAGCTGGATATGGACAAGGCATTCGATAGAATGGATCACACTTTTATTCTAAGTGTTCTAGCTGGTTTTGGGTTCAGAAATGACTTCCTTAGACTGATAGAAAGGAATATGGTGAATCGTCAGTTCTCTATGGTTGTCAATGGTGTATCAAAAGGGTTTTTCAAGTCCAACAAAGGCCTTAGACAGGGTGATTCACTATCACCTAGTCTGTTCATAATAGGCAAATAGTATATTCTAAGAGGTCTGAAGAGTCTTTACATTAATTTTCCTACAATCAACTACAAGAGCAGAGGAAATGTGAACTTATCTAGTATATGCTTTGCTGATGATGTTTTGCTCTTCTGTAATGGGGCTTCAAATTCTGTAAAAAACGATAATGAAATTGGTCAGTCAGTATGAAGAAGTCTCTGATCATATTGTAAATAAAGATAAATCTACAGTTATTACCTCTGCTAGAAGCACCATCAGTTATTCTAGAAACTTAGAAAATTTGCTGGATTTCAAGTAAAGTATCCTTCTTATAAAGTACTTGGGCTCTGTCATGAACAATAAAAACAGTGGGAGAAACGTTGATGATCTTATAGCAAAAATAGTCAGCAAGATTAATGAATAGGATCATAAAAATTTATCGTTTGGGGGAAGACTAATACTTGTTCAGTCTCTTCTGACTTCTTATCCTATTTTTGTGGCTCAAAATACTGAAATCCCTAAGTCTACTAAAAAAAACTGGAGACTCTATACAACAAGTTCCTATGGGGTTCTAAAACTGACAATGTTGTTACTATATGGTGCAAGTGGTCTGATCTTTGCAAAAGTTATGAAGAGGGTGGGCTGAATCTTCGTAGAATCAAAGATATGGTAGAAGTTTTTTCCTACAAACTATATTATAACTTGAGAAAGCAGGAGTCTATATGGGCTAAGGTGATGAAGTCAATATACTTTAACAATAATCACCCTCTCATTGTGATGCTTAAATCCAAGAGCTCTTCCACATGGAAAAGAGTCTGGAGAGTGAGGGACAGGGCTGAAAGGTACATTCTTTGGCAAGTAAATGATGGAAAAATAGACATAATGGTTGACAGGTGGTGTAATACTGAGGCTTTCAAGATTTTCTCTAGTCAAGATGAAAGAAGTCTTTACAATGGCACTATGGTCAATGACTTTTGGGATTCTGATAAGTGGAATATATCTATGCTTGAGAATTTTTTGGATCAGAATCAAATCCAAAATGTTCTCAAGATGACTATCAATGATAGTAATACTGACATAATTACCTGGATACTCAGTGAAGATGGCCAATTTAACTCTAAAACTGCATGGTGTGAAGTAAAGGAAAAAGGTAACAAGTCTTATCTGTTTGCTAGATTGTGGAATAATGTCAAGCCCCGCAAATTTTCGTTTTTGCTCTAGAGATCCTTAAAAAGCTGGCTTCCTGTGGATTCTGTTATGCAAAGAAGAAAGCCACAATTAGTATCAAAACGTCAACACTGCTGTAACATTGAAAACATAAATCATGTCTTCATAGAGTGTCAAAAGTCCTAGGAAGTATTGTCTTATTTTGCTGCTTATTTCAACATTTATATCACAAGAAACATGTCCCTCTCTCAAATGGTGAGATCATGGTTTCGGTCGACTGGTAAGGTGATTCATGTGCGCATCATTATACCCACAATTGTAGCATGGGTAATCTGGAACGCGAGAAATAAAATGAAGATGGAGGGTAAAATCATAAGCTCTGAGAGTATAATTGGTCACATAATTTACATACTCTCAAGTTTAGACACGGCCAATCTGTTTAAAATAAAGCACTGGGATAAGGATAAAGATGTTGGCATCTCTTTTGGTTGTATAAACCACTTGGCTAGGCCTATCATACCAGTTTCGCTTAGTTGGGTATGTCCTAAGCTAGGTCGTTATAAACTAAATTTGGATGGGGCTTATGCTGAATCTGGAGAAAGTTTTGGAGGTGGTCTGGTCAGGGATTTTTCTGGGAAAGTTTTGTTTGGTTATGGCACGGTCTATGGCAAGCGTAGCCCTTTAATTGCGGAGACCAAAGCGCTACTGGATGGTCTTCAGCTCTGTTTTGACAAGGGGATCAACCTTTTAGACATTGAGACAAACTCTAGTATTCTGACTCAAATGTTGCTAACAGAAAAAGCTCCATGGTATCTCAAACCATCGATTAGTTTCTGCTACAAACTCATCTCCTCAAACATGAAGGTAATCCACGTTTTTAGAGAACATAATACAGTAGCAGACTAGATGTTGAAGCATATTTAAGAGTCTAATAGGAATTTGTTCCTGGAAGGAACTGAAATCTCTAATAGACTTCGTGCTATCACCTTTTTAGAAGTTTTGGGTGTGGGCTATCTCAGAGTTACTCAATAAAGTTTAATTTTAGTTTAAGTCATTACTTGGTTGTAGAATCGTTCATCTCCTCGAATCGCTCTTTGTAATCAAGAAAGGCCATGGATTTCTGGATTCCATGGTGCGTATTCTCCTCGATGATTGATGCAAGGCTTAATTTTAGTAAGGCTGATAAGTTTAGATGAACTGCATGTATGTTTGGGTGTAAGGAATTGGGTTTCAGTCGAAGAAGGACACTGATGGTAAAGAGGAGAAGTGTCTAGGGTTTTTTATTTAGGGCTTATTTCTAGTTCGAGAAACTGCTTTGCAGTGTGTAATTTTGTCTTAAAAGCATTAATAAAGGACCCAAGTTTTAAGGAAAAAAAAGAATGTGATTTTTTTATAATAAACAAAACAATATAGAGTATCTATTCTCACTCATATTGTCTTAGTACGTCATTAAGAATATCTATAATTTGGGTAAGTTTATATATATTACCTTTGTAATATCACATATTGTACTGAAGATGGATTTTGATCGGTGCACGTACAAAAATTAACTTTCATATTATTTTTATAATAATCCACAAACGGCTAAACATAAACTATATGTATTATCACTTTTTTTATTAAAGTTTTAGATGAAACGTATTGTTAGGAAACTTATAAGTTACAAAATATTCTAAAAAATCATATATATATCTATATATATATATATTACTACGAGAGATGTTTTTTATTCATATATCATATGCGCCTTTCATGATATGAAATCCAAACTAGACCAAATAACATTTTGTCTGATCACCAAGTCTTCAAACCAATTAAAAATATTCATGTGACATTGTTTTTTTTTTACAATTTATATTGTAAATTTTATAGTCATATACGTTTTATTTTTTTGTTTTTATAAGTTTATAAAAAAATTAAAGGAAACACATTTTGAGGAAAATATAACACTCTTTAGAAATATGATCCATTTTACAAATAAAATTAATTCGAAAATAAAAAAAATATAAAGAAAATGTTAAACGATTCAACATGTTTGGATGTCAATGCAGTTTACATCTCGTTTGCCACTAATTTCAAGTTGTCTGTAGCATGGTTGACCAGTGAAGATGTTGAGTTGCAACAAATTTTGAAGGTTTCATACTCAAATTCATTTGGAAAATCTCGTAAGCCACATGCAGTTAGTATGGTCAGCGGTACATGGGATGTCATGGGAAAAAACATTGACATGCAATAAAATAGACACTTCGGTATCTTAAGAATATTAATGTTGGATTGACCTTCAGCAAGACTGATATTGGTAAATTGTTGAACGATAGTACAAGATCATTAATTTCGTTGATACTGATCTTGCAAATGATATAGATAAAATACGATATTTGATAGGATATTTGTTTTCTCTAGCTTAAAGAGCGACCAGTTGAAAATGACAATTGCAAGCTACTGTAGCTTTGTCTACAATAAAGGCCGAATACATGACTATAACATAGACGGCTAAGGAGGAAATATGATTGTAAGGTGTGGTGGCATATTTGGGTTTGGATCGAACTATCATAAAAGTATTTGGTGATAGTCAAAATGTCATCCACCTTACAAAAACCATATGTACCACGAGAGTTCAAAGGAACATAAAAGTCAAGTATCACTTTATTCATTATATACTATCAAAGGGAATTATGGATATAAAGAAAGTGTCTACACACGACAATCTGGTGGATATAATGACCAATACAGTATTCGTTCAGATGTTTAGGGAGTGCCTAATCTGGATTGGTGATTGCAGCATCAAGTGAATGTCTTAGGAGAATTCGGTGAGTGATGTGAAAGAAATTTCTTTGTTGATAATAAAGAAATGATATTCGCCTCAATAGGAATATTTATTGAAAATGAGTCAAATAGTCATAAGGTTTTAGTGCCTGGTCATGTAAGAGTGCATTCTATGTCCATGGTGATTCTTGTGTTCTAAGCATACCTTGTGTTCAAACTTTACCATTTGTTTACAATGGTTCTTCTATTATTGTTTATATTGGGACAATTAGATACAACATTGTTGTCGGTTTACTTCTCGTAACGTATCTCATTTACAAAAAAATTATTTTAATGATATTGATGGACATAAATATTATTATCGAATTACGTTAAATTATGTACTTTTTTTAAATTTGTAATTATTTTTTCTTTTTTATAAACTATTTGTAATAAATATAACACTCTGATTTATAGCAAAAGCTCCATAAAAAATTTCACTGTTGGTAAAATTTCTATTATTTCTATTATTTTTATCATTTTATATCTATGTTGAAAAATATCAATATACAACATTTGGGCGTGTGTGACTGATATTTTGTGCTGTAATATTTTTAGGTTATAGTTATCTTTATTTTTTCTCCTGTATTTTTATTTTTTTATCTTGTGGATGTAGAAAAACTTAACCAAATTATTTTAAACCTTGTAAAGTCATTTCTTATTTTTATTCACTCATGAAATTAGACAGGCTTGTAATTTCTTTCAAGGAATATATATATATATAAAGGCTGAATTCAAGCTACCAATCTATAGAAAACACAAGTGTTAAGCTCATTAAGTAACAAACATTTATGAGAATCACTATATGCACAAGTTCTCTCGAATATTGTTCAGTGATATACTTGTAACCATACAATTTAATAGTACTAATTTTGATCATAACAGTTTATAATGATACAACATACAATCAGTTAAAATAAAACTTACAAATCAAGATATACAAAGCAAAGCATATCATGATGATTGTCTTAAATCTATTATATTTCAAGTCGGTTCTCCTTGAAATATAGATATTTATAAATGAAAAGTAATTAAGCTTTGCCTGGTGTTTTTGGGTCATGATGATTATTTGCTCCAGTCCCTGGATAGTCTGCACTTTCAATATCCATTCTTCTCTCTATCTCTCCTGTCACCTCCACCTCCTGAAAGAAAAAATTAATGAAGTGTCTAAAAGTGTATAAATTAAAGGGGTTAAATGGGTTCGGACAGTTCTGTCTGTAATTTATTTTCCTAAAATATAGTTTTTCGACAAAAAAATGTCTGATTTTAGTTTTTTTTACTATCCACTCTCGTGATATATAATTTTTTGTCTAATTTTCGTCAGTTTTTATTTTTTATGTATTCATTCTGGACAAAATTAGTTACTGAATTGGTATGTTTATCGAACTAAATTTTTAAAAAATAAAAAATTGATGAATTGATATTCAATGTACTATGTATCCCGAAAATGGATTATCAGTCCAAAAATAATAAATAGGCTAATTGCTCTTAAAACTCTTTAAACATAGTTTGAAATTTTGCTTTTCTTATATATAATTTGATTATGATCCATTTTATACAATTATTATTATTATTATTAATATATGACCAATAAGACATACCTGAACATGTAATTGAAGGACTGAAGATGTGTTTTGCTCATCAAACTTGAAGCTTCCTGAAAAATCAAACAAAAACTAATATTATATAGTTCATAAAACCTAAATAAGTTACTACAGTAAAGTAATATGAATCCTCTCACTTGTTGTAGGAACTGCAGAACATGAAAGAGCTAAAGAGAACCCAAGAACCAGTACTACAAGTAACACCTTCCTCTCCATTGTTTTGCTTTTTGTGTTTAAAAACTAGACAGTTTAAAAGATGATAACACAGACTGTGGATATGCCTCTATATATAGACAAAATGAAACTAGTGCTTTCGTTCTAAAAATTTAGATACAAACTAATAATAATAATAATGATGTTTGTGAATAGCATTAGTGTTCAGAAATCCTTTTAAAAGTCAACTGTAAAATGAAGTTGTTATTATTATTATTTTTAGAAAAAATATGGTGAGAACCCACTTTGTCTCTTACCTAACTTTATCTCTAGACTCTAGCTCAACATATATGATATGGGTCGCTTTTAAGATTAAGATCATCACTATCTTATTTTTAAAAGCAAAATGCATTATGCATACACAAACCTACAAAAAGATTCACGGGATTTAGCATGATGCATGCACTTGCTCAATCTTCGTCCTATTTTGGACCAGCCTACATAGACATCTATAATCACTTTTACAAAATCTCAAAATTCTAATAGAAGAGAAACTATCAATTTTGATATTTAATCAACTTTCAAATTAGCTTACTTTGTCATAGTTTTACAACATATAAGCTAGGTAGTATAATTATGAATTATGTTATTACAGCTAGAAAACTAGAATGGTAGGAACAATAATTTGCAAAAAAGATATGTAATTTTTTTTAAAAAAACACTTGAAAAATGTATCCGAAAAATGTGAGATTTGGCCCATTTTCTCTGGTTGGGACTAACGGGTAGTTCACCGCAAAAAAAAAAGAAAAATCAGTTTCACGATAAAATATTTTTCATGGTAAACGTATACTATTGTTGTAAATTTTTTATCACTATTGCAATAAAAAAAAGTTGTTGTCGGGACAATTAATTTGTTTAAATTTTTAAACTTAAATTTTCATGATAGCCGCTTTATTTGTCATAGTAAAGGCATAAAATTTAAGAATTTTCCGGTTTTATTTAAAGAATTAGCATGTCCTATCTTTAACATCCAATGTCTTATATAGCTATGCACATTAATTAATTAATTAAGAAAGGTCATTATTAACTTTAAAATTGTAAAAAATAAGTTAATTAATATATATGGAGAACAAAACTAAAGTAAATAATTAATATGAAAAGAATATAAATGGTAAACGACCATTAATATTACCTTGAAATTTGGAAACGATAAATAATTTGGGACACATATTTTTTCCTCAATGACATATAATAAGGGACGGAGGGAGTATTTTGTTATCCTTTAGTTTCACTTCTACTATCCTGGAAGATCAATATGATTTCACTTTAAATTAATTTTCTAACTTACTTGTGTCTTATTTTTATATGTCTAGATTATCCATTATAATTGACATTTTGGGCTCTATTTAGAATTGATCGACTATCATAATGTATTTGGATTGTCATGTTTTTTTTCGAAGTTTAGTTATATCATTCAACTATTCAGATTTCTTTCATGTTGCGGCAAGGATATGAATTCAAGTTTCATAGTTGAACGATATATATATATACACACGTTTGTTTATTTGATCCCTAAGATACAACACCTCCTACAAAAGTGAACCATCACCTCGTATTTAAATTTTTATCTTCTATGTTGGTATGAAACTTAGGTTTGTGTATCTTTCAAGTACCTAATATATTGAAGACGTAAATATTTTATCTTTTTTCAGTACCTACAACTCTTCAAATTGTATTCTGAATACTTCATACTTAAACTTCTAGTAAATTGACTTAATTTACTCATCGCAAATTAAAGTTGCACCATAATGCATAAAGTTACATATATCAGACTTCATAAAGCACTAGCGTATTCAAACTGAGTCATTGCTCATCCTAATTTTCTCGAATTTTAAACTATGATCAAATTAAGTATGTGTTTCTTCAAATGTTGTTGGTAATATAGGTACCGCATATTCTGTCTCTTTATATAAGTATGAACAATTTGATCTCAACACTAGTATGATATTGTCCGCTTTGCCCCCGAAGGACCGCACGAGTTTGCTTTTGGTCCACTTCCAAAAGGCCTCATACGACTTGAGATATGTTCTTACTTATATACCACTGATCCTTCCCATGTTTAACTGTTGTGCGATGTGGGACTTTGGTCGTCATTCTAACAAATCCTCCTCTCGAACAAAATACTATTTTAGCCTCCTCTTAATTGACTTTTATCCGCCCACTCTAATCAGGTTGGGGCTACCTGAACCATAAAGGCACTACAGATTTTACTGCTCACTCCTATTAGACCACCATTATCTTGTTTCTTAGCGTCACTCCAATCAAGTACTATCGTCTTGATACACTCCAATCAAGTACTATCGTCTTGATACACTCCAATCAAGTACCATCGTCTTGATACACTCCAATCAAGTCACAACCACTTGATGAGCCACAAGAACTCCAAACTAGGATCATAGCAGATCATTATTTGACCATGGTTACTGGTTCGCCTTGGTTCATCATGTTCAACTTTTAAGAATTTCATCCACATCGCGTTCTGTTTGGGTCTGAAGCTTTGATATCATTTGTTGGAAATATGGGCACTGCATATTTTGTCTCCGTATATAAGTAAGAACAACCGACCCCCACACTAATATGATATTGTTGGCTTTGGCCCCCGAAGGCCCACACGGCTTTGTTTTTGGTCCACTTCCAAAAATCCTTCCCATATCTAACCGATGTGGGATGTGGGACTTTGGTCGTCATTCTAACAAATCCTCCTCTCAAACAAAGTACCAATTTAGCCTCGTCTCAGTTAACTTCCATCCGCTCATTCTAATCAGGCTAAGACTACTTGAACCATAGAGGCACTACAGATGTTATTCCTCACCTCCTATTAGACCACCACTGTCTTCTTCCTTAGTGCCACTCCAATCAAGTAACACTGCTTGATGAGACACTAGCACTCTGAACTAGGATCTCTATAGCAGATCACCTTGAACATGGCTGCTGGTTCATAAAGAACGACTTCGAGAATTTCATCCGCATAGCGTTCTGTCTGGCCTGGTGCTCTGATACCATTTGTTGGGAATATTGGTACCGCATATTCCGTCTCCGTATATAAGTATGAATAATCTGATCTCAATACTAGTATGATATTATCCGCTTTGGTCCCAAATGACCGCACGGGTTTGCTTTTGGTCCACTTCTAAAAGGCATCATACTAGTTGAGATATGTTCTTACTTATATACATTGATTCTTCTCATGTTTAACCGATGTGGGATGTGGGACTTTGGTCACCAACCTAACAAATGTCATAGGTCTAAATTTATCAAGTACATTTTCAGTATGATGTGGGTTGACTTAGGACAAAACGCTCACTATTTTGTAATACTACTATTCCCAGAATAGTATATATTATCATTAAATAACTTGGATTGAAATAACTCTAATTCTGTAGATGTAAAACAATATTCAAATTCAAGTCTAATAACCTAAAATATTTGGTATCTGTTGCGTACCTAAACATACATATTATAGATTTGGACTTAACTTCATTATTTTTAGATCCACACTTTTACAAAATGTTGAACACTCTCACACTTTAAAATGTTCAATACTTGGTTTTGTTTCTGTATATATCTCATATGGAGATATTCTAGTTTTCTTAAGAGGAATACAATTAATAATATTACATGTCATTAAAATGGTTTCACCCCACAAGTTTATATGCAACTTAGAATTACTAACATGAAATTGATAATTTTAATTAATGTTCAATTTTAAGTTCAATCAATCAATTATGTTGAAACATACAAGGTGCATAACATTGATAGGTTATATCGCATTCTTCGTAGAAAGTAAAAAATTCTTCCGATAAATACTCATCACATCTATCACTACGTAATACTTTAGTCTTGATATTTAATGAACTGTCAACGTCCGTATTGAATACCTTGCTAACATCATCTTCTTTACGTTTAAACAAATATGCATAAGTAAATATAGATTAGTCATCTATATTATTATAAATTATATTTACCTTTCACTCATCAAGACATCATTTAACTCGCGTGCATCAATGTATATCAAGTTTAATAATTTTGTATTTATAAGTATTATATTTATTAATATAATAATTTTCTTAATCGTGCTTTGACCTATGTGTGCAAGTATATCATGCCATAGCATATAATTATCACCCGAGCAAGAGTATAGGTTTCCCAGATTCGTATAGTAAACAAATTCTTGGTTACTAAAACATCACCAAACATCAAATTTTTATTTATTTTCGGAAGATACAAAACGTTAGTGAGAATTATTGTATTCTCACTTGTATCCTCTCATGATCTCTTCAAAAGTGCTATAACTCATGGTTAAAAGATAGTGATGGTAACACTAAGTTGTACCATAATTATGTTTCCAATAAAATAAGGAAAAACCTCATTAATGGGATCAAAGAGAATGGTGTTTGGATTCAAAGTCCTAATGAAATAGCTAAGTCTACAAACACTTATTTTAAAAATGCTTTATCTACGGATTCCTATATCAGCTATGATGATCTAAATTTGAAATGCACGATCCTCTTTTTCACAACATTCCTAAGCTTGTTACAGATAATGATAACTATGTATCCTCAAGCCAACTACAAAGGATGAGGTATGGTCTATCATTAGCTCCATACAGAATGAAAGTGCTGCTGGAATTGATGGGTTTAATTCCCTTTTCTTTAAAACTTGTTGGGAGATCATTTATCTTGACCTTTGAAATGCTCTCAATGCTTATCTTAAAGGCAGCAGTATCCCCGATAGTCTGTTTACCACTAGGATTTTCCTTATCCCCAAAGGCCCTAATCTTATTGATTGGAATAACTACAGGCCTATTAGCCTTTGTTCTATATTCAACAGGCTCCTCTCTAGCTTAATTAACAATAGAATTGCTTATATCCTTCCTAACATTATGTCTAACAGCCATGGTGCCTTTGTAAAAATAGACTAATACACGACAATATCCTAATAGCTAAGGAGATGATTCACAATATTAACAGAAAACCTAATAAATGAAATATTATGGTCCAGTTAGATATGTCAAAGGCATTTGACAGAATATCTCATGCCTTTGTTCTTAAAGTTTTGGATTGTTTTGGCTTTTCTAAGGAGCTTATTTCCCTTGTTAGAAACATAATTTCTAATGTTATGATATATATTCTTATAAATGGCACCAGTGTGGTTTACTTCCCTCAGAAGAAAGGTTTAAGGCAAGGAGACCCATCGTCTCCCAGCTTTTTCATTCTTGCTGAGGAAGCTCTCATTTGTGGTCTATTCAACTTATTCAAAGCTAACATCAATATGAAATTTTATGTGAAAGAAGATTACCTCTTACCAAGCCTGACATTTTCAGATGACATCCTCATCTTCACTGATAGCCTCCCCTCCTCCATTGAAAAGCTGAGCTTCCTGCTTGATCAATATCAGTTAGTCTCTGGGCAAATAATCAATAAAGAGAAAACTAAAATCATTACCTCTACCAGAACTTCTCAAACTAGCACTGCAAGACTGAATATGACTACTAGCTTCAATGTGGATGTTGCTCCTTTTACTTATCTTGGCATCACAATCTGTGGAAACAACAAAGGGAAGAATTACATTTCTTTACTTTAGAAAATTCACAACAAAATTAATGAGTGAGATATGAAACATTTGTCCTTTTATGGCAGAATGTCTCTTATCACCAATTTTTTACACCCTATTATTTACTATTGGATGCACAACAGTGCCATCCCTAACTCTATTATCAACAAAATTGAGTTACGTTTCAATAAATTTCTTTGGAGGTGAAAATTTAATGATAAATCTATTCACTGGATCTCCTGGAACCAATTATGCAAGCCTTTTGAAGAAGGTGGTTTGAATATCAAAAGACTAATTGATATTCAACACATTTTTCTCCCAAAAGTTATGGTTCTTATTTAGAAGGAATAAATGTCTTTGGTCTGAGCTTATGCATCTCACTCATTGCCCTAACACTCACCATTTAAAAACTAACTATAAATCTACTAACTCTATTGTTTGGAAAAGACTTCAATATATTAAAGAGGATGCTCATAAAAACTTGGAGTGGATTATTGGCAATGGTTCAATAGATTTTTGGTTTGATGAGTGGCATGATATGCCCCCTCTTTTAAATAACTCTAGCTCTGATAGATGGTTCCTATCAGCTAAAGTTAAGACATTTTGGAAAGACAACAGTTGGGACAACCCCACCCTCTTGACCTTTCTGCCTTAGGAGAGAGTAAAACATATTAATTATTTCAGACTCATTCATGACGAGGAAAACAATATTGTATGGAAGTTGTCCAATAACCACAATTTTAACACCAAAATAACTTGGGACAATATAAAAAAGAAGAACAATAAATCAAACTTTTTTCAGAAAAATTTGGAATCATTTTATTCCTAAAAAACTTTCTATCTTATGTTGGAAGCTTATTAAAAACTATATCCCCATTGACAACATCCTTTCCAAAAGACATATGATCATTGTCTCCAAATGTCAGTTTTGTTGCAGTTGTGAAGAGAAAAATCATCTCTTCGTCAACTGCAACTATGCTTGGAACATTTGGAACTATTTTGGGTGTCTTTTCAAAATTTCTTTGAAGTGTTTTCTGACTCTCAATCACATTCTCCATTCCTGGTTCTGGTTTACTAAGAACAAATTCCACATTACCCATCTTGTCCCACAAATAATCTGTTGGACAATTTGGTATAACCTGAACGGCTCAAAATTCAATGGCACTCATGAAGATTTCAAAAGTGCTATTGATAGAGTAAACAGAATCATTATGGGAATTGATTCTTGTAATACACTATCTGCTAAGCAATGGTCTTGTGTCATTAACGCAGGCTCAGCATTGGGGTGTAGAACTATAAACGACAGAAAGAGTAAGCCAACTTACCTGAAGTGGATGACTCCCAATCCTAACAGGCTCAAAATCAATATGGTTGGTGCATGTAGCTCAACTGGAGAATCTAGTGGTGGTATCTTGGTCAGAAATGATAAAAGCGACATTGTCATCGTACTTGGATGCTTATTTGGAAAACCGAACCCCTTCTTGGCTGAATGCAAAACTTTAACTGAAGGGCTAATCTTTTGCAAGCGTAACCACTGGCAGAATGTTGATCTAGAGTATGATTTCCTGACCCTAATCAACAACACTCTTACTACTGGTATTGCTTCTCCACTCCTTGATTCTATAATTTCCATCTGTAGAAGCCTTATCCACCCTTGCATGACCCTCCGCCACATTTCCAGAATCTAAAACCACGCCGCCAATTGGATTGCGAAGTGGACCATTACCAACAGACAAGATAAAACTTTCAAGGGCTTCAATTCTCCAATTCCTCTTCTGGAAATCACAATGCTTGAAAGTCTGGGAATCAGATACATTGATCATGGCTAGATCCTTACCTTGATTTCGTCATTTGTCTCTGCCATGTTCAACCTATCGAAGAAGACGAAGTTTTCTTTCTTTTCTGTTTATCCCTATGGGTTTTTTAAGTTTAACCCCTAAAGTTGTGCTACTTTTCAATTTTGCTTATCACTTTTCTACCCTATACATTTTGCCCTGATTTAATAAAAGATCGTCTTAATGCCAAAAAATATGTTGTTTGCCCGTACATATAAAAAAATGAATTATTACGGAAACAAAATTTATACCATTATCGCGTACACTAGACAATCTAACTTTCATAAATAGCCAAATCCAGGTTTTTGAGACTTTAATCACTTTGCCATTTTGATTTCCAATATTTTGGATAGTTACTTTGTTATTTTATTTTTTGTATAAAAAACTGTAAATTGTATTGCTATAAAAGGTTCTTATAAGAAGGTCCAAGACGGCCTAATGCCAATATTCAAATAGAGATTAGAAATCAACCATGCTATTACAAATAATGGGAATAATTATAACGGAAAACTAATTTTGGTTCCATGGAATCGATATCGGAGGTCCGAGAGAATTCGGTGGGAAATACTCGAGTTCTGCAACGGGTTGTTGTTATATATGCATGCATTCCTTTCCTTTCAGATGTGGTAGATAATGGCACATAAAGCTACCCTCCAGATATTATAGAGGGGTCTATTATCCCACCTGCAGGCATCTTCAATCCAAGCATTGCAGATTGAGGGAGATGTGGGATTTTCAGTTTCCTGCAGATGTTGTCCCAGATGCTGGAGTCGAAAGGACAAGAGATGATGATGTGATCGAGAGTCTCCAAGTTTCTAGAGCACATAACACATTTTGGAGGTGTGTCCAAGCCCTAACTAATGAGCTTATCCCGAGTGGATAACATGTTTTGAAAAATTATCTAGGAGATGAAGGAGTGTCGCGGAATTGAGTATGTATTCTAGATGAGAGGTCCCTATGGAATTTTGGTACCAGAGGGCCAGATGTTGGAGTATGTGCTGCTGATGGTGATGATGGGTTTCGACTTGTTTGGAGTCCAGAGGAAGGTGTCATTCGAGTTGCAGAGGGGCGGGAGATTAGAGAGGGTTGATCGTATTTCTGCTAAGTGGGAGAGTAGATGTCTGTTTTGGGCTCTAGCATTGAATGGCCATTGCCAAGAACCATTTTCATTGAGGTCTGATACCCGTGAGATGTTTCGTAGGTGGGCTATGTTGGTGATTCCACCGCCGAAACATTTGATTAGAGAGGAAGAGATTAACCAATGTTCGTGCCAGATTGAGGTATTAGATCCATTCCCAATTTTAACCGTGTAGAGGTCAGCAGCGCATGGTCTGAGCTTCAGGATTTTTCTCTAACCCGAGCTTGCATTGGGGGAAATGGCCATGGTTCATGAGTTTTTATTTTTTATTTTTTCTGTGATTGTCCACCTGGTCCATATTGAGCTCGGGTTTTTTGTTAATATGGACCAAAATAATTTTAAGGCGACCGCCTTATTCTAATTTTTTAGGTTTAGGATCCCAAGGCCGCCCTCGTCTTTAAGGAAGGTGAGTTTGTCCCAGGCTACTTTAGCCCCCAAGATTTTCATGTCCGTACATGACTAGAGGAATCTTACAAGGAGTTGGGAGAGTTTTTTGATATCCCTGACCGGGAGGATGAAAATGGAGTACCAGTAGACTTGGCTGACAAAAAGAAACGATTTTATGAACTGGAGGCGACCTGCGTAAGATAGATGATTTGTTGTCAAATAGTTTATTCGACTCGTGATTTTTTCAAAAAGAAGGCGACAATCATTGTAGGTGAGCCTGGAGGTGATGAGAGGAACTCTCAGATAACGAACCGGAAGGGTGCCTTCGCTGAAACCAAGAATGCTGAGGATAACTCCTTTTGCAGCAGGGTAGGTTCTTGATAGGAATATCTGGCTTTTTCTAGGTTGAGATCAAACCCGGAGAGCGTTTTAAACTCCTTTAATCCAACCTGGATAAGTATGGTTGATGAATCATTGGCTCGACAAAAGGACATTAGGTCATCCGCAAAGAAAAGTTTGATTATCTTCAAGGAGTGACATTTCCAGTGAAAGCCAAATCGAGGGTTTTGGCTCTTTTCCAAAAGGATGCGGGGTAATACCTGCATGACAATGACAAAGATATATGGGGAGAGGGGGTCACCCTGTCTAAGACCTCTCTCCCCCGCAAAGAAGCTAGTGGGGTTTCCATTAATACAGACAGCAAACAAAGGGGTGGTAAGGCAATGAATGATCCAACCTATCATTTCGATGGGAAAGTTCATCACATAAAGAGCATCAAGAACGAGCTCCCAACGGACATTATCAAAGGCTTTCATAAGGTCAATCTTAAGGGCGCAACGGGGAACTTTGCGGTTAGTATGGTAGTCGTACATAAGGTCATGGGTTAGGATAATATTATCTGCAATTGAGCGGCCCGACACAAAAGCAGACTAGGAGGAGTCAATCAGGTATGTAAGAGAGGGTTTTATTCTGTTAGCCATGATTTTTGAGATGATCTTATATGTCACATTGCAACAAGAGATGGCCAGTAGTCGGAGGGAGAGGAGGCGTTATCGTTTTTTGGGATTAGAGCAATGAGGGTTTTGTTCTAGTCCGGGTCCATTTTAACCTAGAAGAAGAAGTGCTTTACCGCAACACAAATGTCGGGGCCAACAATGGCCCAGCAGAATTTGAACAATCCTGCGCTAAACCCATCAGGCCCAGAGGCTTTGTCACTATCAATGTCAAAAAGAGCATCTTTGATTTCCTCATCCGAATCAAGTTTAGTCATATCAGCTTTGTCAGTCTGGGAGACTTTTTTGCTGAGAAGGGTTCCAATTCTATCAAGGCCTGAATAGTTCATAGGGCTAGGAGAGCCAAGACGGCTCTTAAAATGGGAGAGGTAGGTGTTCGAGATTTTCCTATGGTTAGAACTAACCTTGCCATCAGTGGTGGTGACAAATAGGATTTTATTACGGGCTCTACGGGCTTTTATGCTGTTGTGGAAAAACATCGAATTTTTATCCCCCAATTTGAGCCAGGTCTCTTTGGATTTCTGCTTGAAGAAAGATTCATCGGCCCGGCTATATAAGATTTAATTATTTGCAGATTCCCTCTCTATTCTTATAAGTGTGGGATCCATCTGGTTTGTGGCCAGGGTTAGCTGGGCTTGCGCGAGGGTAACTTGGGCTTTTACCACTCTGAGGCTTATATCACTAAATTCTCTTTTATTCAGGTGGCCCAGCTTGGGGGCAAGCCGATCAAGCTTAACACAAATATTCTGCATAGGGTTCTTTAGGCTAGGAATGGACTAGCTATCAGCCACAAGGTAAAGAAAGCTGGGGTAGAGGTTCCACATAGAGAAGTATTTGAAAGGTTTGGGTTTTGGGGTGATAGGGGCGATTAGGTGAAGGATGGTCGGAGTGTGGTCAAAGGTCCTCAGGGAGTCAAGATGGGAAAAGAAATTTAGAAAGGTGTTGTCCCAAATGTCGTTTACTAAAGCTTAATCAATTTTGGAGGAAATGGGGTTGTCAATTTGGTGGTTGAACTACAAAAATTGAAAACCCGAGGTGCGAAGGTCATCGAGGTTACAATTGCGGCAGCAATCGTTATAATCGGAGATGGAGCTGTTCTAACGAGGGTCAGAGTTGGTTCTTTCTAAGGGGTTACAGATTGCATTAAAATCTCCTTAGACGATCCATGGGGCAGAGGGAAGACTCGACACAATGGAGGTCAAGTCGCTCTGGAGCGGAGTTCGCTCAGGAGGGTCGTTGAAACCATAAATAAAGGAGGTGTAAAAATATTTTTTTTCGTGGAGGTCCAGGTTATGAGGCTATGCATAATCTGAGGCGATGAAAATATAGGTTTACTTGGAAGACACTTGGGTTCCAAGCTAACCGGATGCGACCATAGTGGTGGCTTTGGTGATTGGTGAGAAAATGCCACTAAGGGAGCATGTTGTGCATGATAAGGCTAACATTGTTAATATTGACTTTGGTTTCAAGCATGCAAATCAAGTTAATGCTCTTGGAGAAGACAAAATCTCGGACGTCATTTTGACGAACGGGGTCATTAAGGCCGCGAATGTTCCAACAAGCAAGTTTCATTAAAATTAAAACAAGAGACATAAGGAAAATGTAAACAATTAAACATCAAGGGGCTGAACCCCATTCATAGTAACATTAACACTAATATGACCTTGAGCGATTCTAGGAAACGTGATGTCGGTCGGCGATTCCGCTCTACTGCTCGGACCGATCTGGGCCGCAACGGAGTTGTGGCTGGTCCTTGCTTGGCTTTTTATCCATTCATTTCGGGTAGTCATGAGGAGAATGTTTTCATAGCTTGGGGTGGAGTCACTTCCTACCGAGTTGGTGAAAGTAGCGTCTGGTTGGTCAGACATTGGTTCTTTTCCAGGTCGTCGAGGTATTGTTTCAGTTGTGCTGGGATCGGTTGGGTGGCGGCAGGATGTTGATGCGTGGCCAAAGGAGGAGCAGCGAGTGCACACTGTTTGCAAGCCTTGGAATTCAACTTGGATCATATGTTTCTTCTCAAGGCAGCCAATAATTATTGAGGACGCGAATGAGGCAGAGGCTTGCATGATAATGCAGATACGGGCGTAGATCAGGCGAGTGTGTTTCGCGTTTTGACTATCAACATAAAGGGGGGTTCCCAACAAGCTTCCAAGGATGTTGAGTCCCTTCTCAGACCAAAGCTCATGTGGCATGCCATGGAACTTGACCCACAGAGGGATGACTTTGAGAGCCTTTTTCTGCAAGGTCTCCATGGGGGCCCATCTTTTGAGGAAGACCGGGTGGCTGCTGAAGAACCATGAGGCTCACTCCAGGACGTCGATAGTAGTTTCCGCTGACGAGAACCTGGAAAATTAGTGCCCCGAAGGAGTTGGTTTTCACTCTTGAAGCCCCATGGAGCCCCGAATCTGGTTTCCTAAGAACTGAACGTGCGAGGTTGCTCTTTTTTTAGATAAGAAGTAGCCTCAAAGGTATTTATTCCATTCTTCTGGTCCTCCAATAAGAGCATCGTTTGGGAAGATTATGATGCCATCGTCATACAAGACATCATATGTTTTCTTTATGGCCATCATATTATTTGGTTCTTGATCAATAATAGCGGCATTGACTCACGAGTGGAAGGCAAAGGGAGGGGTGGGTTGGGTTGGGTCACGTTAGGAGTCAGGGTTGAGTCTTGAGAATTTGGGTTTTGGTTTGCGACAAATGTAAGGGTTGGTTTGAGAACGAGGGGACGGAACGCCTTAGGATGACGCGAGATAGCGTATCCCTTATTATTTCGACCAGGGAAAGATTCATGAAAGGATTTTGAGGCTGGGATAGGGTTCATGCGAGGGGTGGAACTGGTGGTAGAAGTGTACCTTGAGGTGTAGATTACAGTGGGTCCCGATAGGGATATCAGAGGAGTTGATAGCGATGTTTGTTGGAGGGAATAACTTTGGAGCTTTTGGACAGCAATAGAGAGAATGCTTGTTGGGAGTGGGCTCGTGGCATAGAGAGTAGGGTTTGGAGTGTTTATATTAGGGTTAAATAGGCATTTGTTGGTTACAGAGTTAGGGTTTTCGGTTTGCATGCATGCGGTCGAGGGTATTATAGGGAAATGAGGGAATGGGAGCAGTTGTTTTTGGGTTGTTTTGCATGGCAATCAAGAGGGAGGGTAAGGCAATTGCATGGCTCATGGGGTTTGAGGTGACCAATATCAAGGTGGTGGTTGAGGGATCTGGAGATCTGATGGTAAGGATAGGAGGAATATCCTTCTCTTTCAGCACGTCCAGACCATGGATGGAGGCTGATCCGCTTCCATATTGCAAGCCCCATTTGGATGAGGAATCAGGAGTAAAACCAGGGGGTCAAGAGCGGCAGAAGAGGGACCGGGGACAATTGTGGTGGGTATGACTGGCGAGTGAAGAGACGGATATTCTGGAGTTGCTCGTCATGGGCCGATGAGTGTTCTGACGGGTCATCATCATCAGAAATGACATTCATGACAGGGGGAGACAGAGAGAGAGGAGATATCTCCGTATCCCAGTGGTTTTCATGAGAGCGAGTGTTGGTCGGGCTATTTATAAAGGTAGGGGGTGGAGAGGAGTGGATCGAGAGGGGAAGACCAAACATGCAGGAGATGGAGGGGTGGAGATGGCTAGTGGGGAGGATGGTGTGATTTGGAGGGACAGTGAAGTGTTTGGGCTCCCCGAGCAAAAACTACCAGAAGAGGAAGAGGAGGTATCACGTTTTTTGTTAAAACGGGGAGTGATTTTCCAGTTTGGGGGTAGGGAGGATGAGTTGCGTTTGTTGGATCTTTGCGTTCTAGTTTCCACCATAATGATGGAGATGGAGTAAGAGTGAGAGGGAAGAGGAGAAGTGGAAGAGTCCAGGTGAACCAAGAGATGAATAGGAGGGTAATGGATGGGTTGTTTGTTTGCGAGGTGATTTAGTCGAACATTTATGGAGGAAGAGGGATAGTTTTTTAGGTATATGGAGGAGCAGGGGGTGGAGGGTTGTCGTGTGAGCAAGGTGGTAGCATTAAATGGGTAGTTAATGAGGGGGGAGCTTATTGGTCGAAGGAGAAAGGGTAGGGGTGTTGCAATTGGAATAACGTAGGGGGGCAATCAGATTGAAGAACAATTTGTTGCTCGATATGCAAGCGAGTTTAATATCGCGCTGGTCGAGGCATGGGACAAGAGAGAGAAGCATTAACGATAACCACCAGGAGGGGTTACCATTAACGGCGTTAGCTTCTCTAGGAAACGTGAACCAATGTACTTTAGGGGCTAGTTTTCGAAAAACAGAGTAAGCATTAATTGCTCGCGGCTTCCAGTAATCATGAGCAATGCAGCATTTAGCTGAGAATAGCGTTAAATGTCAGGAGATGTAGTAGAAGGGGTGGGTGACTTCTTTTATGAGGAAGTGGTTGACTCCATTAAAGGAGATACAACAAACTCCATTAATGTAGTTTGAGAAAAACAAAGAACGTGTACGTCTCCGAAAAAAATAGAAAAAGTGGGAACTGATTTTTATCTCCCCATCACAGACCTAACTTGCTTGTGATGAGGAGATGGAAAGAATAGAAAGCTGAGTCAGGATTACTCAAGGAGGTGATCGATTGGAGTGAGGAAGATTGATGGTTTATGGAGTTTTTTATTTTGCTATTTTTTTAGTTTTAGTCATCAAATATTAAATCATTCTCCCAGTTCCGATTTATTTTTAGATTTATTTTTTGATGATCTCGTTCCACCGTTCAAACATTATTAATGTAAAATATTTTATTAGAATACAAAACCCAAAAAATTTTATCAAAAACTAATATAAAAATGTTCAATAAAACGTTGTTAACTATCCCATAATATATGTTAATTATGGGCCTTTTCTAACCTTATTCCAGCCCTTAGTATGCTCCACTCGTAAACAAAATATTATAAATAAACCAAGTGCGGTGACAGTATGAATAAAACAAATTGAATTTGGATCATTTTGGTGAGCACGTGGCAGCAGCTTCAAGCAGATATACTTCATCCATGTGAGGCTATGCATCACTTGTCTCACTAATCTCACGAATCTCACTAATCTTATAGTATTGATTTTCTAGTGTTTTATTTTGTTTAGTTGAACCTTTTTAATAGAGAATGATATACATGAACAATGATGTATCGGTTTAGCTACACTTGTCTATAAATTGAACAAAGAGAAACCACCACAAGTTTTGATAAGGATGGATTTTATCCATTTAGTCGAACTCAGAAGCCATGTATCATTAACAAATCTTAAACCCAAATCTCATTTGGCCGAAGACCATCACCGAGTAGTTATTGGACTGACGGTTTATTCGGCTGAAACTACGTACCGCAAAGCAAGAGTATTAATAGAAGCCGTTACAACTAAAGTGTTATCGGTCCGGTTCGATATGAATTTTGACAAAATCGGACCGTAGGTTAGGTTTATTAGGTCGGAGCGATCGGTTAAGTTTTTTGTTTTATTTTTCAAAACCGGACTAGACTGGTAAGCTTTTTTTATTTGGTTCATATTGGTCTGGTCGGATTTGGTTTGATTCCGGTTCCGATTCGATTTGGTTAGAGTTCGATTCGGTTTCGCTCTGATCCGTTTTAATTCGTTATCGGTCCGATTTTAATCCGATTCCATGCTTTTAAAAAAATTATAAGTTAATTTTCACTTTTTGACTTGAAAAAATAACTAAAAAATAAAGTTTAGAAGTCGACTTAATTTTTATTTAAAATATGTAATGAACTATTAATTTTGATAATATAACAACCTACGAAAAAACAAATAATAATAGTAAAATAATCAGTTATGATAATTTTATTGGTTCGATTTTTTATCAGTTTTATCTGTTTATTAATTTTATCAGTTCAGTTTTATATCGTTTTATCAGTTTATTAATTTTATCGATTTGATTCCAAACTAATTTTATTGTTTGAATTTTTTATCGGTTTCAATTTTTTAAAATGAAACCATGAACCAAACCGTTGAAACGAAATCTTATTCTCGATCCAGTTCTGTTCCGACTCTCCGCTGCAATTAACCGTTAACACCCTAGTTGCATCTACATTTATATTTTGATAATAATACATATTTTAATAAATACTGTTATTAGATACTTACATAAATTAAATATGCAGACAATATAATATAATAAAAATAAGGGAAATGACACACTAAGTACCTTTTAACCAAACCTATTACAACCTAGTACCCAAAAATGGGTTAATGCTCACTTAATACCCATCTCATTAAACATATCCACTTCTAATATCTTTTCTTTTTTTAATACCAAGATTACCCTCAACCTAGTATATAAGGTTGATTTGTGAAAAATTAGGGTTTTTTGTTACAACCCCCATTCTATTTTTGAATTTTGAAATTCAAAACAGCATCCACTCTTACTCTTCTCTCTCTCCTCTTCTTCTCTCTCTCCTCTTCTTCTCTCTCTCCTCTTCTTCTCTCTCTCCACCGGTGGAGGGAGCAAAATAGAGAGTTACTGCTTAACTTATGCGCGAGCAAAACAGAGAGTTACTGCTTAACTTATGCTGAGTCAATTAATCCGATTCCAAATGTGGACAGAATGGTCCTGAGTGAAGCAACCGATGAAACAATTGTTGTAACCCCTCCACCAACAAGGCGCATTGCAGGCAGGATGAAACCCAAAAAGGCTGACTCAGTAGATATTTAGAAGCGTCAGCTTCAGTGCAGCAAGTGCAAGGGTCTCGGTCACAACAAGAAAACTTGCAAAGCTTCCTAGTATATGTTTCCAAAAGGATTTTCATTTCAGGTAGATATGCATTTGACATCTATGGAATGGTAGAAATTTGACATCTAGTGAGGCCGCAATAACTTTTTATTTGGTAGGACAACCTCTCTTCTTCCTAATTGAGTGAGTACATGAGATCTTTAGACCTAGGAATCAAACCTACCTGGGTAATCTTTGTTGCTATACAGTTTAAACTTAATGTTTGGGTTTGGTTTTTATTTATATGTTGTCTTTGTTTTGTTTCAGGTTTCAGATCTGTTTCTGAAGAGTTACCAAGGAGAGAACTTTGTTGGTTCTTGGTTCTCTGTTCTTGGTTCCAGGTTCGTACATATTACTGAAGAGAAACAGTACTAGTTGTATTGTAAGTGTGTTTTGGGTTTTGTGTATGGGAACAGTCGACTGAAAACCTGTTTTTTGATATCATGACCGATTCTATTTAGTATTGCGCAAATGCAGGTTCGTTATCTCAATAGACTTCACCACTTCGTGATCTTGTTGGATGTTGTGTTGAACAGTTATCAAGCAGTAGTATCTGCAGTAGCCCAGATGATACTAACTGTGATGGGGTTAAACTTGAAGAAAATGGGTTGTGGAAGTTGATTGGTTTATTCGGCATATAACAAACAATATGCGGAACTTGAAGAAAATGGGTTGTGGACTGAACCTACTCCTGGAAAGACAATTTTTTGGGAAACATCAAACTTCAAGATTGTAGTTTTATGTATTTTGTTGATTTTGGTGGTATTTTGTAAGAGGTAGTGTAGTTAGTTTTGTTTTGTAAACATACTCGTCATCTAGTTCTATTTGCTTGTTAATTGAAGTCAATGCCGATTTTATAGCCAAAATGTCTAGTCCAACCTCATTTAGTCTTAAAGTATCACGATGGAAATGATAGATACGAAGGAACACCTTGCTAGATACGAAGGAACACCTTGCTAGATACGACGGGACACATTGCTAGACAGATGCAGCATCATATACATTGAATTATAAACATATTGCGATTGATAGATAGCACATATATATATTGATAGATTTGAATTATAACATTGATAGTTAACTAACTATAAGTATGATAGATTCTCTAGTATGCGTCCGATAGATATGCATAAAGACAATGCTAGTTAACTAATCACAAGTATGATAGCTTCTTTGTTAGTAGCCTGATAGATTTGAGTAACATACATTGCGATTGTTTCGTATATTGCTCTGATAGATACGGCTTACAGCAAATAATGTACTATTTTAAACTGTAGGTCTATTTGTACTATTTTAAACTAAACACTCTCATGTTTGTACTATAAACTAAACGCTCTCATGATGAACACGTTGCTAGATAAGAAGGAACACCTTGCTAGATAAGAAGGGACACCTTGCTAGACAAGAAGGAACACATTGCTAGACAAGAAGGAACACCCTGCTAGATAAGAAGGGACACCTTGCTAGATAAGAAGGAACACATTGCTAGACAAGAAGGAACACCCTGCTGAAAACGCATTATCTATTAGACTATTGTGTTTTAAAACACAAAGAACTGCTGAAAACTGCAAAAAAACCCAAAAGTCTCAAAACTCATAACAAGCTTTTTAAATCTCTGACAAGAACATTGTAATCCGTTAAAAATCAAAATCTGCACGAGTATTTGAGTATAACTGAAAATCAGATGCAGATCACACTTAAGAACTGATACACATACACATTATAATCATATTTTAGTCGATGCATCGTTTGTTAGTACATCAAAATATTCGACAGACTGACGTTAAATTCAATAAAGCGTTCATTTCCGTCTCGGTGGCCGGCGATTGATACGGCAGTCGGTTCGGTGGCAGTCGGTTAGGTGGCCGGCGATTGATACGGCAGTGGGTTGGAAGGTTCGACGTCGTCTCCTGTTAAAGCGGCTTCGCTTTTTGGTTTTCTCTCTCCTCAAATTTAGAAAGTTGAAATTGGGGGAATTGGAACCTAAAAGTCTGATTAGAAGGTGAAAAAGGGGTTTCCAACAAAAACAACCCCTTTTATACCCTAGAGGGTATAATTGTCCAAAATGTGGCTTTGGGTAGTTTATGAAACTAGTCCAAAAACGGGTACCATCTTGGTATTCGATAGTTGAGAAGGTATTTATGGGTACTTTTCTCTAAAAATAATATGTTATTAATATTTTTATATAAAAGAAACATCTTCATTACTAAAATTTATCTACAATTTCACAACATTTTATATTTATTGTATAAAAACTATCATATTAAAGACTCCGCCGGAGGTGAGTGTACCTCAAAATGGTTTTGAAAAATCTCAAAAATAAAATGTATAAAATTAACCAATAAAACGATAAACCAAAACAATTGTGAACAACTTTTCGAGATCAGCAAATGAAAGATTAAATCTCATATTGATCACGCTCAAAAAGATAAAGAAGAGAGAGATTAAATGAATAGTTCGACGACATGTATCAACATGTAACAAATAGATTATTTGATAAATACGGAAAAACGCGACCGGATCTAAATGAACATCTTATATTTAAAGCGGCAAGAATATATGGTGTAGATAAAGAAGAATGAGCTGAACCTTAGGACTTCAACCGAAAAATGGTAAAAAAAAACACGAGGATGACTCTCCCTTAAAGCACTATGCACATGAAGTGATCAAACTCTTCCACCAGTATATATGATACTTCATCCAACAGTTCATCTAAAGTAACAACAGTACTCATAAGCACCCTTGTCTTTCGCATAGCTCTTATAGGAACCCGTCAAATAGTTTTTTTTTTACAATTTTCAGCCCTCGTACCCCAAACACGAACTAACCTAGGAAATTTTCCTCGTCCACAACTCATATCCAATAATCCTAACAAATATACCACTCTCGTGCTATCCATGCATACCCTCAAATGCCATCAGGATATCCACATATCTTAGTTGAAGAAAATATCAATAATATTTATGGGTCTCTACCATCATATATGGGACAAAAACTACTGTAAGGATGAAATTTGCACATGCTGTTGGGGCCTGTCCATTATCCTCAGACTATTTTACTCCTCAATGTTACAATTATCGAGCTTCAATGGACAAAGGAGTAGAATTTGACAGGCAACATCCGGACAAATGAGAGGTAAACATTGACAAGAACAGAATATTTTATAATGTTTATGATGAATTTATGCATGAAGAATCACCATTTTCACTTCAAATCGAGCACGCAATACTATCCTCGTTTTTCAATACACATAAATTCGCAAGTTTGCCAACAAAGATGACCCAAAATACCACATCGACAAGCAAAACACTAAGATATTTGAGAGTGGATGATGATTTCAATTACAAAGCCCTCGTACTGACACTAAAATTGAAAGCCTTCACCTTTATCAATGGCTTGCCTATGGGTAGTATATGAATCTATAATCGAGGTTAAATCACTTACTATAATCATTACATAGGATCCAAATTTATAATGGAAGATTCACATTCAATTATTCATTGTAAGCATAGGCCGGATGAAAGTTTGTGACAATCTAAGAAGAAAATTGTGGAAACAATAAACTAGTTGTGAGATTGTCTAGATAACATTACATGTGTGGCGTATAGGCAATAAATTATGAAAAAACTATTGTCCAAATCAATCAGGATAAAAGAATAAATGTTTTTGGAGATTTGGCCGCTCACGTGGAGCATTATTTAAGTATGTGGAAGAACAACAGTGGACTCAAGTGCAATAATAATATGCCCTTATAGCCAATCATTACACGATAGAGAATTGTCAATTGAGGACTAAGTAAGTTCAAGAATGAGCTGGCTTGACAACATAGAGCAACATATGAGGTTCATCAAATGCGAGGTATTATTATCAAGGCAAAAGGTACCAACGTAACACATTGACAATAATAGTATCGAGTATAACAGTTGTGACATTGTCGAATATGTGACGCTATCACGGGCCATGTTTAACGAATTAAAAAAAATCTCTTTCATCTATTTCAAAACCAAGGACACATTTTATTACCGATGGTCTTGGAATCTTAATGATCCGAAAGAAAATAGAGAACTATCAAAATAATGTAAATTCCACTATGATATATGGCACTACACAAAAGATTGACGGGCACTGTAAGACCAGATCCATAGGTTGGTAGACGAGGATACACTTTTAGAATGTAGGAAAAAATAAAGAGTATGCGAGCAAAGATACCCCAAAAGAGAAACAATTCATAAGAGAAACTTTCTTACAAGACGGGAGAGAATAGATCCAGATCATATTGAAGTAAGAGTCGAAGAACGATAGAAGAACCAATTGGCATTGACAATAATGATATATTCAATCTCTGACAATCATAATACATAGATTATGGCCCTAATAGAGGAATGATTGTTGTTATCACTGAGGGCTAAAATTTCTCAGACACCTTCAACGACTCAAGAAAAAAGTATATTCGTCATTTGGAGATATAACACTATGACCAAACTTCACCACACTTATACTGTTCATCCTACTTCATATGATCATTTTTATACGATGACCTTTGAGTGATTATAAGACTTCACTGAGATGTGGTGCTAATTAATGTGGAGTTAGCTGGCGTGAAAGTATCTTGTGTCATGATCGAGACGATAAAAAAAATTATGTAAGAGTAATTATGATCGGATGAAAGGAATTCTACCATTAGTCCCCTCCCAAATGATTCTCACCAGATTTATTGTGGAAGATGCAGAAGTTGTAAGAGAACTGACATGGAGTGGTCTTGCAAAGGCAATAATTTAATACTAAAATGTGATGCATTTTCATAATTGTGGAATCAAAATCATATTAAAATATAATTTTCAGATGTTTATGATTGAACCAAATTTAAGCAATCATGTTCACGATGCATAAATGTTTCAAATAACAGTCAATGGGAATATTGTCATCATTTACGGAAACTAGAAAGTTGCAAGAGAATATTATGCAATACTAATTTCCTGCAAAAAGTAAGATTCATCAACATAACAATCATAGGGCAGTATGATTGTCTTGGATGACATGATGATCCAAGGGA